>JASKOS020000004.1:13750000-15000000 GCA_030770465.2 Perdita meconis | reverse complement strand
CATCCGGAGTCCATATAATTACTATCAAAACTACTCCAATTTATGTCGTGTTTTAGATACATTTTAATCGACAGAATCTCGCCATATTATTCCCACCCTTTTCACAAACATGCGATAGAAATCACGGAAACACAGAATTTTTCATCGGACATATTGCAATGGAACATTCGTTCGACTTGCCAAAGCTCATTCGCGGTCGCACATGCGGCATCTCGCTCGCTCTCACGATATCTGGGCTATCCTCGTCGAACCTTCAGGATGTCAACGATCACATAAAAGATAGTGGAGGGGGATAAGCCACTGAAATGTAGCCGAGCAGATTCGAGTAAAATTTAGCCTAGCATATCGTGCCGGTTCGGTTTGCCTCGTGTTTCAATGAAAACACGTACACGGAAATTGGACCTAGAAAGATCGTTTCCTATTCTCCATATTCTCGTAAATATCTCTCTACGTCCGGTCGATTCGTAAGCAGAAAACTCCAACCCCGCGGGATCCGGTCTCTCGAATAATTCATCTGTCCATTGGATCGGGTCGTGATAAGCGTTTCGTGGGTGGAACAGAGGGGGGCAGACCAGAGGCCGGCGCGGCGTCGCGGTATCGCGTCGAGGGGGGGATCAAAGGGAGACGTTCGCTTAATTGAATTCGCTTCCGATCCACGCGGAAGATTCGACGGGGGCGAGACGAGCGGAGGGACGCAAATCGAGAGATCAACACGAAGCGGGGAAACACGCGCGACGCGGCCGGCAAATAAGCTTTTTCCCTGCGGCGGAGCAGCCGCGTGTCCGCCGGCGGAACTACCCTCGTGTCACGGGGGATGATCTTGTTGCTGCCGTCCCCATTTCGAGACGTTGCTAAGCCGAGGCTTAGAAAGGACAAACGAACGACCGCGATCGTCATTTTCGAGTTGAGTGGTCCGATGATCGGGGAGGACACGAATTCGGCAGCCACCGGAATTCTCCAGCTGCGCGAAATCATCGGACGCCTCTCTATTTTATCGGGGATTAACGGCGAGACGCGCGAAGGAGGCGATTAACTGTGTTTATTTGGAGGATATGGATCGATTCGGACGTCCGACGGGGAAGATCGGGGCCGAAGAAATGGTTTCGAGAGTAATAACTCTTTCGTTCTTTGGGGAAATTCGAAAATGGAATTAGCAGAATTGGGAGTATTTCTGTGAGTTTTGCCGTCTTTTGTGTAGACTTGGGGATATGGGTTTTTATTTAAATGGAGTTGAGAAATGAGGAAGTCGAAGTTGGTTAGGATATATCTGTGGCTGCAAGGAAAAACGACGCAAGTGACATTTGCAAAAAAAATTAAGTTTACGTCTTAACTCAAGTCTGGAAAGCAGAATTTATATTATTGCATTAATCGAATGTTTTTCCTTGTAAACGTGAATTTAACAAAGTTCAAGTATCTTTTTTATTTTATGCGGTAACCTGGTGATGATGATACGTAGCGAGCGAATTGAAGCCGAAAGGTAGGAAATTAAACAAATGGAAAGCAAACCAATCGAAAAAAGGGAAATGGTTCAGAGAAATATTCTTGAGCTAACTAATAATGATACTGAAAATTTTATTTTTGATAATTTTGTACAAAAAGTTCAATTAAAATGTATAAAATACTTATTATTATGTCTCAAATTTATTGTTTCTTGTTATAAACTAAAGTAAAATGTTCTTGTAATTTGTTCATCCTGAATTACTAGGGTATGCTCAAGTTTTGCCACATGGTGGATCAAATCTCCCAACGTTTGGGAAGAGATGAGTCTTTCAGTTTTTATAAAATTTGATGAAGCCTTTATTTCTACTAACTTATTGAAATTATATGTATAACCCTCAAATTACTGTAAATTTACTGTACTGGAAAGTGAGAAATTCTGTTTATGGTTTAGAGATGAAGTAGAGTAAGATAAGAAGGAAAGTTAAGAACTCCTTTTTTCAGATTAATAAATTCAATCCTTGAGTGGATTAAAAATTTATTTTTTTTAAGTTGGAAATTTTAAGAGTTGAAGCTAAAAATTGAGAGTTTGAAGCAAAAAATGACATAGATTAAAATTCAAGATTCGAAGGTTTGAAACAGAAAATTTGAAGAGTTAAACTTGAAGATTTAAAGTTTTAAATTGGAGATTTTATGATTTTAGACTTGATATTTAATAATTTCAACTTTTAAAAATTTTGAGAACAAAAATTTGGAAATTTCAGGATTAAAATTGCAGATTCTAAGATTTGAAGTTGAAGCTTTGAAAAGTTGACGGCAAGGATTTGAAAAGCTAAATTTCGAGAAATAATATAAGTAATAATATAATAATTACTGAAATTACTATATTAAAAAAATATCTGTAGTAGTATATAATTCATGTTACGTAGATCATTCTTCAAAATTGATTTTTCTCATTAACGAAACTTCAGATAAACAAATGTTACACCAAATTGTTTCTTATCTTTCCATGTAATTGAAGCTCAACTAGAAAATCGAGCATTTTTTTGCACTCACCTAATCCTTATAATACACTAAAAACTGATAAACTATCAGACAAAAGTATATAAGCAGAACTTCGTATCAAGTTTATTGATCAAATTCTACTAAGCATTATTGAAAGATTGTATTACTCATTATCACCAACCTTATTTCAAAAATATTTACAAATATCTTGTGATCTATACAACAAAAACTTAATTTCTATTTCTATATAAAAAAAACTAAGAATAGCATTACCTCTTCCTGATATTAAGAAAGCGAATACTACAAAAACTAGGGATTAATAAATTGTTGTAGTACTACAACACTAATCTAAATTAATTTTCTCTAACGAACTTCACGAAAAAGTCACTTAAAAACAATTTCATGTTCTCTATTTTTTATACATCCTTTCAGAAGTTAGACAAACAATTACCCACCGCGAAAGCGGATAGAAGCACTAAATCGTGTTTTTTCCCCAGTCGATATTATCGAAAATAACAGCAAATCGTGAACCGGTATTTATCTTGACATTTCACCGGTGCACCAGACCCAAAATGTTGATAAAGCTTTTTGGGCAAACGCATATCAAGGGGATCCTTTCGGCTGAAATATTTTCGGGGGCACATAGAGATCTCGTGTAGCAAACTTTCCCTGTCTACGCGGCCACGCACGAAATACAAGTTTACTGTTCCTTCGTTTGAACGCTAAACCAATATCGGCGAACGTTTGAAACAGTATCGCGAAACAGTTACAACAGGCAGACAAACTGACGACCGAACGAGCACTTCCGTATTCCATCAAATTTATAAGACAGGCCTCTGTTTGCAAACTCTCAGTACAGCAACGAATGGAAGAACCGCGCTCCGGGCAAGTATTTGCCGAAACAAAAGCTCGCCTCTGTTTCGGACCATATCGATTCTTCGACCTTAGTTTACCGAGCATGTTTTACACAGTTTAACGAGTGCCCTCGGAGTGGGCGGGAACCATCGGCGGGATAGAAACCTCTAAGTGGGTTTAAATCCGGAAGAGAGACGAGAATCCTCGGGGCAGAAAACATGCTTAAAATCTGACACACCGGAGGCATAAACGTCGCAATAAATTTCGAAGCTACATATTTGCTCGACAAACGGAGTAAATGGGGCGATCTGTCCAATGAATGAAAACCCTCCCTGTGAATGAACAGTGTTAATACAATACGAAAAATGAACACATATCGCGCTCTTTTCACGTTGAAAATTTACACAGTAGCCACAAATACATCGCGAACGCAAATTTTCCTTCTCACTTGTATGTAGACTGCAAATGTTTATGCATTTAGGGGAATTTTAAACGTGCCAGAGTGTATAAAAATATTCACAGATTCACAAATAACATAAAATATCGAAAACAAAGTACATTTTATAATGTTTGAAAAGTAAAAGACACTTTTATTAAGGTTGCAGTTCTTTTTCTATGCCCTTGAAAATATAAATTGGCATAAACATCCGCAGTCTACTTATATCTGAGACTGTCGTCACACTTGCAACAAATTTGGGTTTATGCCTTAACTGAGATCCAGAAAGAAAGTTTCATATTTTCATCGGAGAAAAAATACAGTAAAGAACTGTTTTTCATTGAATAGGAATATAGGAATATAAGAAAATTCAAGTACGTCAGATAGTATTGATGCTTGAAACTTTGACACGTCGTTTTACATTGCATCCACAGATATAAGATACATGATATGTATTAATATCTTTTTATTCGCTTTTTATCTTTTTATTTTGCCGAAAGCCGGAGTATCAAAGTAATGATAATCTCGCCGTCTGAGCTTCCGCAGTTCCATGTCGTATTTCGATTGTATTCGATTGACATTGTTTCCCCGGAAGGCATGAAACTGGATCATCCATGAAAGAATTCCAAGCTTTTCCTCTCGCGATAGAAACAGATGGGAACAGAGGGAAAAGGAGAGACAAACATCAGAATGTGCAATCGTACAGGAAGTCGTCTAGGTCGGACCCTTCGCCCCCGATATCTCACCTCCTCTAATTTTTATCCTTCTATGCGAGCGTCGATACGATCTCGTCCCGCGCGGACGGAATGGGAATTAGGTTGCTACGCGAACCAGACCTTATCTCCTTTTTTTCGTTTTCCGGCGAAACAGCGACGCGCGCCAAATACATCTGATACTGCTCGTTCTTAGGGAATGACGTGCGATACGAGGCCGACCCTCTTTCTACGCTAAAATTTTCATGGAATTTGTCTGTTTGATTATGTATCTATTTGTTTGCGGAGACGAGGCACGTGAAAAATCAGGAGCGCGGTGTCGCGTCGTGAAGGGAAAACTGGGGTTTCTTGTCAAATGGCTTCTAACTGTCAAATGTGACAGTTTCCAGGGGTTGCAGAGATATGAAAAAATTGGCGTACATAATATATTTGGGAATAGAAATCTTTGGAATGTTTACAAGGTTTTAGATTTCTTGTGATTTTAATATTCTGATTAGTTAAATTGATTCGGTAAAATTGTTTGAGGAAATGGAATTATTCCTTCAATAATTTTATAATTCACCCTGTTTTCTGATATTATAGTTTCGATTCTTATTTACTATTAATCGTAATTGTATAAATTAATGTCAATCATGATTAGACTGCGGATGTTTATGCAAATTTACATTTTCAAGGGCATAGTAAAAGAAAATCAACTTAAATAAAAGCGTCTCTTACCTTCTAAATATCATAAAGTGTTATTCTAAATATGATAAATGCATTTTTACATCTATGCATACCGTTGTGCATTTTAGCAAATTAATCGTGATAATCGTGATCCTGTAAATGACAATCAAAGTGTCAATTAATGAGTTAATTCTAAAAATATTGAACATCTTTGGTTATTATTCTCACACTTGGAAAGTATGCAACAATATTGACACGCTTACAGTCTATTAAAAATACATTAATTTATTAGTACATTCGGCGAAGACATATTCAATTAACAGAATTAGGAAAGAATAGTCAAGAGAATGCATCGTTACCAATATAATCTACTTTCTTGGCAGAACTTACTTTCTTGGCAGAAATTCAAGAAAAGTCTGAAGCGAGCATCATTAGAAATTATCGTTCGAATTACCCTGACCCATATATGCATCAGTGGACTGAATACTTATTAAAATTTCAGATCTGCATAGAATTTTTATAGACCCATTAGTTCCAAGAATTTCTACATTCTTATCATTTTTAAAGGAATTCATTATTTTTTTAATAATTATGCATAAGATTTTCCTTTTATTATATTCGTGACTTCAATTAATTCTGGAGATTATGTTCACTTATATTGAAGCATTCGATACACATAAAATTATACCTAATTATATTTGGGCAGGAGATATTTTCATGTACAAAAAGAAATTATTTTCAAGATGTCCATCCGCATATAATACGCTATATAATAATAGAAATATCTAGAATACGCTAAATTCTAAACATTTATTTAATATTATTATTTTAACTTTTAGGTAACGTTTGAACATTTTCGTGCTCTAAAATCCAGACATCGACTTATCTAACCTTTGTCCTAAAATAAAATATTACAATTACAAAATCATTATTTATATTCCTGTTATATAAAATAAATAAGTAACCTAAAATAGTAAAAAAAAAAAACAATTTAAAAAAGATAAAAGGAAACCTTAAATAAAGCACTAAATAACCGAGACAAGTGTTAAAAAAAGAAGTATCAAGACTATGACAACCTTCCCTTATTGGAGGTAAACAGTAATTAACGAGTGTAACGAATCTAAGTGTAATAAGACGTATTGGCATTAGTAAAGCGATCCCCAGAAAGTTTCGAGTAAACTTTCCATCCGACAAGTATGGCGAGAAAATCAGGCGTCGAGGCGCTCCCCCGTTCACACTTTTCTAGCCCCGAAGTGGATGTCGGTAAAAAGCAGAGAGAATTTCGTCGTTCGTTAGCTTCTCCGCGGCGACGGTTTATTAAAGGTCCGCATTAAGGAAAATTCGCCGGCCAGCGAATTTCTTAATAGACGTACGTACGTTGCGTACAGGTTCGCGCTAACCAGCAGCAAAGACGGGCGATTCGCGTGCGGAACGCTCGCTCGGGAAATATTTCTCGACGAGTTGGCCAGGGTTGCGTTTTCCACGACCTCCGTCGGTCGAGCGAGGGGAGAAGAAGGTCATTTATAAAAAGCATGCTTTCTAATGCGTGTAAGTCATTACGTACACGCTTCACGGTTACGAGCATCGAGTCGAGCATGTATGCGGAACGCCTCTGACGAAAGCGTTCCTACGTCTCTAATGAAGGAAAAAAAAAGAGGTAAACTCCTTACTTGATTTATTATCGGTGAAAACATCATGAAGTGTTAAAAATCCCCGTAACGAGAAAACCGATGCAACGCCGTAATTTATCTTTGTTATTAACCCTTCGCGGTCGTAAACCATAGACAACCATCGATCAATGGGGTCTTGCCACAAAGGGTCAGCAATTTGTTGCATAATTGTTGCTGTTTACGGGAACCTGTCAATAACGCAATCCCTGATAAGCAAACAAGTCTCCATTGCTTCGTGTTTCAATAACTTACTGCCTCGGAGTCAAGCGGATGTCAGCCCGCAGTAGCAACGGACAGCTTTAGTCAGACGGCCTGGCTTCTCGCTTCGCAAATTCACGGCTACTATGGAGTTTCCTTGAATTTTAGAGAGCTACGTGTTTGGGAAGCGATTACTCGTCTTTGGAGGAGATTGGCACAGCGAGATGCGAACTTTGGATTCGCTGCGGACAAGGTATTTAACTCTTTGGGAGGATGTGCACAATGTGTTTGACAGACGTCAGAAATTTTAAGAGCTGGTTCTTCATGGAGAAATGAAAGGAATAGCTAAAATAACAAAATTATCTCTGCAAATACTTGTGATACTCTCAATTCTCTTTAGTAAAATTCGCTACTTTTGATATCATTAGGTTGGTGCATTTGGAATGTCGATATTTTTTAAATTTTCAATTCTAAATTGGTAAAATTCATTAAATTCTGTTTAAATGTTGATTGTTACATGTCAAATTAAACAAAAGTAGGTACTTGCCGTTTATACCTATGTTGGCTATAAACAAGAAATTTAGAATAAAGTTATTATCTGTACTTTACTATCTGACATTATGAATAATCAAAGTATTCGTATAATTTCTTCTTCTCGATTTTTCATTTAAAATCGGTGCTTTGAAAATTATTCAAAGTATAAATTTGACATTTACGAAAGTTTATATGAATTTCAGTACAGTTTATTGGTGGTTTATAATATTTAGCACGGATCATTTTCAATTAAAATAGAGAATATAAATTAATTCGCTACAAACAATAAAAAGGAGTGTATTTTAAATAACAATCAGCTACTTCGTTGTTTGGGCCAATTAGAAAAGTAAATAAACTGCGTATAAACTAAAAGTTACGCATGAATCGCAGAACTTAAACAAATGGAGGCAGCAACTTAGAAAAATGATTACACAAAAATTTTACTAATTGAAATATGAGAATTCACAAATTTCTTTTAACCTTGACCTTATGCTCACTGGCTATTATTTGTTTAAACATGTAGATAATTTTATAACAAATGTAATATTTAAAGAAAAGGTTCTGTAGAAACAGTCTTACAAGAATGTTTTATTTTTAAAACCTATGATTTTTATAAATTTGATATAACAAAATTAATTAATAACAAGAGTTCATAGAATTGTATGAAAGTTGCTTAAATTACATATGCTGTATCTTGAATGACGATATTTCATACACATCGATTTAATAATACTCCGTTATTCGCAAAATTAATATGTATAGCTTGAAGAAATATTGAAAAAGTAAAGTTGTACGCATAAGTAGATTTTTAGTGTATCTCTAATTCATAATTATTTTGTTGATGTTTTGTAGACACTTCATTTCAGAAATTCGAAATTTACGTAGCGATATTTATGAACACTGTGGCAAAACAAATTAATCCACTCACTCTTGCTACGAAATTCAGTAGGCAACTATGAATCAACAAAGCAAACAAAGCAAAGATTGAATAAAGAGAAAATTGATTGCTCTATAAGACTTTTAATAATAAATTTGAGCAATTTCATCGACATTATAAACAATTAACGCGTGCCAATTTTCTTTTACAGTGTAGGTTATTTTATACCGTGAAACCATTTATCTTTTAATTTTACTTATTGTGTCTACTGACTTCAGAAACTGTGTACCTAACAAACTGAAGCGAGAAGAAATTTTGTTGCACATTTTTAATTTTCTGGACCAACATTAACTTCTACGATTAGAAACTGTTCTATTTTTGCTTTTCAAGTTATGATACCGCTGATTAACACGAACACAGTTCCATGACCCATATACGGATCAGGAAAATTCTACTATGACCATAAATAATTTTTTTCTAAGATTTGATCGATTCCTAACGAAAAAAAAAAGATATTCAGATCCTGCTAGTGATAATATACTCTCCCCATTATTTTTTTTTGTCATTTTCTAAAATTATATAAAGCAATTTCAAAGCGATTGCAAAGCAGTTATGCTTTATATAATAAATTGGTGCAGTAAAATTTCAATTATCCGACTTAATATTTCTAATATAAGATGCAAATGATTAATAGAAAATTATTAAAGCATGATTCAAATTTTATTCGGTGGACAGCGGACTGTAAAATTACAGTTACAGTGGTAGGTGGATGCAGGGTTATATGTTTATAGCAATTAGTAATTGGAATCCTGGCTAATAAAAATTGAGGATAACTCAGAATCAAATAATCGATGTTCTACTACACATTTCTGATAGGCTATGAACATATGTTAATCACCTAATCCCCCAATTAATTATGCCAATCAAACTTTTATAGGTCCATGCGACGTCGACCCAACTGTCGTCCAGATTGCTTGATCTTCGTCAAGCTTCTCCGAATATAACAGTCGTAAAAACCTTCGGCCGGTCGGCTGTCGGTTCCAATAAGCGCATTATCAATCTCACGAGTGTCTTCGACGCTCGTGGGAGTATCCGTCGTACGGACAGAAGACTTCTTCGCTCTGCCAATAGCTGCCTCCCCGTTCCAGGACCGAGTGATCGATTAATTTCATCGGCGCGCTCCGATGCACGCGATTCGCCGCGTTCTATCGAACACGGTCGCGGGATTCATTAACAGTTTAGCCGTAAAAAATTTCTTGAGAGCCTTCCGCTGCAGCGCAGAGGCTAAACTCGAGAATGGAAGCTTCGTGCGCAGAGCCGTCGTAAATTAGGGCTCTCGAGTGGATACAGGGTGTCTTGGATATACGCTCAAATATTTACGGGAAGGTCTGTTTCGTAATAGTAATGTCTTGAAGTTACGAATTGAGGAGGTATAACTTTGGAATGGTGGCAGCGTTTGCATACTTGAAGATTAAATATTGGGTCAACCGAGAAGTTGGTACTCAATTATTTTTTAATTATGAAAGGAGCTTTATGAAGATGCTATTTATTATATAATGTATGAATAAGATGAACTTTCATTGTAGCTTAATTTGCTTTAGGTTCAATTTCATTTTAGAAAATGTTTAACAGTTCTTTTTTTTTTATAGGGTTCGTTATATTTGCATAAAAAAATTGTTCATGTTTAATTTCTCACAACTTTGTACAGAAAGATCGTATAAAAATGAAGCTGGGGTAATTTTGAAGAGCGGAGCTTCTACTTTCATCTCCAGCAGTTGATTAGTCTCGAAGATGCTTTTTCATTAGGAAGTGAAGCGAGAAAGTCAAGACAGGTTTTCCTTTAAAATTTTACAAAATTAAGCGATTCCATGGGTCCAGAAAATTTCTTTTCTATATGTAAAAGCATCTTTGTAGAAAATTAATTCATGGAAGTGGAAGTAGAGGCTTAACCCTTCAAAATGGATGAAGACTTATTATTTTATCATTTTTCTTCACAATGGTATCGCGGTTTAAAAATCGATAATATTTCAATAAAGATTTAGTGAACCTTAATTTTAACGTTGAGTGTGCTTTTAGCTTGAACTTTTCCTCTTCTCGGAGACGGTAACGTATATTTTAAAAAGCCTTAGAGATGCGTGGATAATGCCTCGTAGATGTCCTCATAAACATCTATAGCTACATTGAAGAAATTGCGTCTGGCGAGTCTCATTAAAAATTTTTGCTCTAATTCTACAGATCTTAAAGCTGAATCCTTGTCTATAATAATCTGAACTTTATAAAATCTTCGCAATTATTTAAAACGCGGATTCTAAATACAGCGAAACTACGTTCTTCTCTTATAATTGTTTAATGAACCTGCAAAATGATGAGATCCCCAGACTATAATAGCTTTCGCATACGTTAATTTCAAGCTTCCATCGCTGTAAAACAGTAGATTGGATAATTAATTATAAGTAGACTGCGGATGCACGATTATTCACGATGTCGTGAATATGCAAAATATATGCAGAATGTATGCAAAATCTATGCAAAACAAAGGGGTTCAAAAAATTCATACAATTTAATTCATAGCAAATTTTATACATAGTGAACTGAACTGCGAAATTATGAAATTTTTCAACACATTGAACTGTAAAATTAGTATAAACTAAGTAACAACTACAACTTTTTACATATTGAAATCTTGAACTACGAAATTTTCTAAGGCACTGAACTATTAAACTATGAAACTCGCACATATACATATCAAACTACAAAGCCATTAATGTATTTAACAATTACGCCATAGCGCATCAAATTTCAGACATAGTTTATATTATTATTATTATTATGTTAAAGTATACTGTTCATTAACTATTATTATTATAAGAAAAGAGTATAGCAGCTTATTGCAATTAACATTATGTTTAAATATAACATTTCCATAGTTTCTTAGTTCAAATTATTAAAAATTGTTATAGTTTATTAGTTTCAAAAGTTTTAAAAGTTAAATAGCTCAATAACTGATGCATACATAGTTATTAATGTAAATATATTTAAAAATATTAGGTGAGTGCAAAAGTTAGTGCTCGATTTCTAATTGAAACTCAACTAAATAGAGATCAGGCACGAACTTCTGCACTCACCTAATACTAATAAACAATTTATACATTTTTTAATCTTCATGAAAGTGTGTTTTTAGTGTCTTCTTACTATGTTCACTTTGTACTTCGCATATTCACGTTATAGGTATTAAACTTGCAAAAGTTTTAGTACAGTTTTGTAGTTAAAGTATACAATTTGTCATACAATGTGTGATTGTACAAGCCCAGGCAATGATGCAAGCAAATTTCTAAACAAAGTCTGTAAAAGCAAGAAATATGTAGAATATGCAAGATATATGCAACTCTCCGAAGTATATGCAATATGTAAAACATGCAAAATAAAAAATGTATTTTTAAGATCTCCTGATGATGAATAGACTGAGGATGTTTATGAATTTATGGCGATTTTAAATGTGTTAAAATGTATAAAGGTGTACATAGACGCAAAAATATGTGAAATATCGAAAATAAAATACATTCTATGATATTTAGAAGGTAAAAGACGCTTATATGTATATAATTTTATTTTCTTCTATTTCACAGTCTACTGATGAAACCCATTTCTATCGAAGTCTCGTTTTTTAATCCATTCCTATAAAAATATGCATTCGTATAAACTTCTGCAGTCCAATCATGACGCATTTTTTATTTCCTACAAATTCCATTATCAGCCCCATGAATGTGCAATTATTTATCAAAAATGCGCTGTGAAGTATGAAAAAAGTTCAAACAGTGTTCTGAATGTCTGGCCGTAGTAGAACAGCGGAAAATAATTCTCAAGACTTTGTAGCCATATCGTTTATCGATCGGCGTCGATCTCGTTCATCCGTAACGATCAAGTTCAACGGTGACCTTCTTCGTGGCTCGTGACAACGATACTGGCCTCGGTGGGACGATGGACGTCGGAAGGTTGTGCGGTCGATGACGACGATAATAACTAATAAACGATAGACGTTGGTAAACAGCCGTGCGCTTAAGAACAGATTTAAATAGATTCTACGCCAACAACTGCGGCGAAAAACAATGTTTGGTATCGCGTGTCTGGCTCAACGTCGAGTTCACTCCAGGGAAGAATTCCATTTCTGGTCAGCCGTGGAGGTAACGGCTGATCGTAGGCGGTCCTGTTCTCCTTATATCCCTCAGAAACTCATAAACCCCTTGAGCTATGGTCTCGTTATACGCTTCGATTTTGAAGAAATTTTCCAGGGTTATTCTGTAGACAAATTTAGGAATTTTGGGGAGGAGCTTTTATTAAAAACCTTTTCCCATATATTTTTTTTTGCTTTAAGGAATAAAATAAAGTCTAATTAGAAAGGGTTGTTCCTTTTCCAAAGACGAAATCTTCTTATGGCGAATTTCTTAGGTCGGATTAGAGAATAATTGCACAAAGTTTCATCAAGATCGCTGTATGTCGCTTATCGATTTTCTCTTGTGAGTTCTACTTATGCGCTAACGACTTGTGATTGTTTTCCGGAAAAGTGGAAATTAGAACTGAGGAAATGGAGCACTAATTTCCAGAAATGGGTGGAAACAGTAGCGTGCCTAAAGTGAGGAAACAATGTTTGCTAAATTTGCTTATTCGAAGGTGTTGAGTGGAATATTCATGAAGTGAAACATTTGTGAAATATTTACCGGACTGAATAGTTCAACACGTTTCGTGTCATTCGCGATATCTATTAAAAATATTACAGAATTCTTTCGTTATACATGTTCCACGATTTGAATTAAAAAATATCCATGAATATCAATTATTCAGTATCAAAGTTTCCACGAAGAATATTTAAATAAGATAACATCTCAATGCTGTAATTTTTTTTGCACTTTGTGCTTTATATGGGTCAATTTAATTCAGTAATTTTTAACAGTAATTTCATTTTCATTACATTCATTAACCCTTCACAAAACTGTTCCACGAATACAATTTCATATAAAAATGAACGTAACCCCCCTTGTATAATAAAAAATAAAATTTGGACTTTTTTAGATTCATTTCTGCAGTATACGAGAATTAAATTGTTTTCATGGTAATAAGTTACTAATTTAAACAGTTTTTTCTGTTCTATAACGCTAATGTCCCACGTGTGCAGTTGATGCGTTTTTAAATAACGACAGAAAAAGAACAAAAGAAGAGACTGCAAATTATGCTGAATTTAATATAATCATTCTTCTATTTAATATTATCTTTCACGTAACTATTCTGCTGGTTTAAATAAAATTCGAAATTCAACCAAAAGACACAGATTGTGGTAGTCACTCCGCAGGATGAATGAAACAATGGGGACGTTAAAGTAAAGGATGAACGATCAATTGATTCTTTTATCTCGTACCCATGGGGATTGCGCTTGCCTTCGGCAACGAAAAGCAAAAAAAAAAAAAAAGAAATCACTGTTGCAACACAGCAGGTGACGATTGGAGTATCAAACAGAGGCTCGATATTCCGCAAGAATTCGGATACACAACAGTAAATGGAAATAGTTGGCGGGCGGTAACTGTTGTGCGGAGGCTCATTTGGTTCAAGCTCGCGCGGACAATTACGCTTTAATTAAAATTATCTCGCATTCTAGCGACCACAGCGTTTCGCCGTTGGATACCTGCGGAAATAGCTGACAATACAAACGAGGAATTATCCTCGCGGCAACGAAAACGAAGATTCATCATGCCTGCTAATATCGCCCGATGTTTGGCTTTCGGTTGAATTTTCGAACACACAGTTCAGCAACGCTTCGGCACACGGTCGGACCACGGTTCGTTTAATTCCTCGCGCTCCGCCTCGAACACGTTCCTCGGCAATTCCTCAGCGACCGACCTTCGAGGATTCTTAACATTGTTCGTTAAAATTTTCTGGAACCGGGCGTTTACAATTGGGACCATCGATACGATTGAAGCGCCCCGGCTCCGCGCGCCTCGCCAATCCAATTAAATTGGTGGAAATACAAATAGACGACACGGATTTCCTTCCCCCTTTTTTTTCCCCCGGGCGGAGCTCGAATCGATTATCGGCAAATTGGCTCGCAGTCGCTCGCGACTTCTGGTCATGCTCCATCTAATCTCGATCTATGCTCGACGACGCGCAAATTTGCACTTCCACCCGCGAATCGATCAAACGCCGCGCCGCGCCGCGCCGCTTCCAAAAGTGATATCCCCGAGTGGCTCAAAAACTGGGATGCATCCGATAGAACTATTGTAATCGAACAATCGGCCAGCCGTCATTCAAACCTGTTTCGGTAATTAGATTATTCCCCAGCGACTGTCAAATGACTAGGCGATCGATCAAATATTTAATGAAATTAGGTCACCCATAAATAATATTTCTGAAGATTATTTTACCTCTGAGACAATTATTTTTAATTGAGCATAATTTACTTACTGGCATGCTAAATATTACTGAAAATTTTCGAGTTTCTTTTTTAATATATTTAAATTATCTTATATTTCTTTCAAAGTAATTATCAGATGAATTAAAGGTACAATAATTAATCGAAAGTTTGTGTAAATTTTACTCATTTTTGGTGTTACGATATTGAATGAGAATTTTTTCAAAATCATTATTCAACTCCATTTAAGAACGTTTAAAACGATATTTTCCTGTTTCATTTTTTCCCATTTTTTCGACAGTTTTTCTAATCTTTAGAAAAATCTGAAGAAGTGAGACTAATTAAAATTACTATTTATGATGCTTCTGAATTTTTCAGAGAAATAAATTTATTTTTGCTTAAAATAAATATTTTTGGAAAACATATGATAAAGATCAGAGCTGAGTGAAATTTATTTGAAATAGTAAATAGAAAACAATTTATTTTATTTTAGAGAAATGAGGAAAAATTATTTAAAATGTTTTGAAATATATTATTTATTTTAATTCCTTTTTCTTCATTCGTAGTAATTATATATTATAATTTCTAAAATATGAACCTGTTTATGTTAAAATATTAATTTTATAGAACTAAACTAATTCCTCTGCGTCGAATGCAGATAATATTATACATGTTTCCAGTCTTATAGTAATTCCCTCTTTCATCAATTTCCATGATAAACAAATATTTTAATCCTGCTACGTTTTTCTTAAAACTTCAGATTTGAATAATTTGTATTATTACTATGTTGATGAAAATTTTTTATATTTTTCCCAAAAATAAAACAGTTCTTAAAGGAAATAAAAAACTCTGATGGGTCAGAAGAGACCCGAAAATCGTATAAGGTTTAAATACTATTTATAATACGAGGTTAAAATATTTTATATTGTGTTTAAAATTTGTTAAATAAAAGTTTCATTTTTCAGAATTTCACGTTGTGTTTGAAATATTATTTTATTTGAACTGTATCGAAATTAGTATTTAAAATAGTATTTGAAATATCTATCTGCTCCGATAAAGTAATCAATTAAACAATATAAAAGTTGAAGTTAAAAATATTAAAATTCTGTCCAGATGAAAATGTAAGAAGAAAAATTATTCCATTTTTAATAAATTCTATCTCAAAGAGACTTTTTCCACAGCTTCCAGTCCCATCTAAAACTGTCCTACTCCACTTCTCCTTCTCGAATTTCCACGAATTTCGCTATAAGTACTTGCAAACACGATACCGAAACCTACATTTACATGAATCACATCTCCATTGAAAACTAATTACCTAATCGATACTACTTTAAATTTAAAAACTTCCCTGTCAGTCAAATTTTGATCTCCGAACGATTCAATTTCCACTTCCTACTTCTTCGATCAAAACAATATTCCAATATTCAACCAGCGATGTAGTCTATTTAGTCCTCCTCCAGTTTACGAAGTCTCAAAGCGAGCACTTCCTTAGATTCTCCAGGAGGCAGCGGAAGTCGTTCACGTGTGCCCATAATGTGTCTTCTCCCTCCCACGCCATCGAAAATCACTTTGCCGCGATTTCGCGCGACGCAGCAGTCTTTTTCGGCAGCGAACGCAACCGAGTAGAATCGCCGTGGAATCGATACCTCAAAGTCGTATATAACAAGTCGCTACAATTTAAGCTGAGCGTCGTGAATAAACGCGGGGGAAACTGCTCGCGAAACGACTCGGTAATATCGCACTGTTTTAGAGATCGTTTGTCCACCGGGAAGTGCGACCATTAGCGACAAGGCAAGGAGCACTCGAAAACGCGCGATGAAGCAGAAATGGAAGTCAAGAGTCAAGAAGCGATTAACGAGAAGCCGATACACAGTGAAATGAATCGCTGAAAACGCGATTAAAAATCCTTACCTACATATTATCGTAATGAAGATTATGAAAATCTATACACAGTTTAAACTAAACTATGATTTAATAATACAAGATAATATAATATTCGCTCTCACTCTCTTTGGCGCCGTATTAAGCCAGGATTATATTATCTATTCAGACTCGAAACGGTTACGGAAAATCGTCATTTGTTTCGTTCATGCATAAATCACTACATGTAAAAACACCACACATAATTTTGATTTTCTGTAATCGTTCATGCCTGAACCGGATAATATAAACCAGGCTTTATCAAGCCGTCTCTATCATTGAGCTATATTACTACTGAAGAGCGAACGGGACGATCGTGACCGGTCAGATAGAGAGGTCCAAACGGATGTGTTGGTGTCGCAGTTTTACTTATAGGCTATGAATGTACAGTGCATGCTACATTAGATTGCTTCAGACTTCAGATTGCTTTGTCTGCGGGAACATTATTCATATTCCTTACAGCATGATTTTCAGTAAATAAAAACAATAAAAGATAAAATAACTATTGTAAAATATATAAAATGCATTAAGGTACTTTTACATATGTTTACTTTAAACAAGCGTTTCCAAGCAGATATTGATTTATTCATTACTTTATATAACATATTCTTAACTAATTTCAAGCCTATAAATTTATATCAACTTCACCTTCCTCCTCCTTCACTCCTTCCCCTATTATATTCAATTTGAACTTTGCGCCCCTGAAGTTAGTCTCTATCCCCTCTACACATGAATTTGCTACAGGATCGGTACAGTAAGAGAGAGAGATAATAGGAAAAATAAGGATGAACACACATCCGTTCGGAAATCTCTGTCTTACCTCCCTCCCACCTTTTCTTTTCTTTGGCCGTTCGCTCTCCGGTAGTAATATAGCTCAATGGTCTCTATACCCACACATACTTCACACCGTATACCCCATAACCTCGTATTATGCCGCACTAATCTATCTTCACACTCAGTTTACAATGGTTACGTTCAGCGGACTCAATAGTTGCGGAGCTGGTGAGTGATTTTATTAGATTTTTACCATACAAGGTAAAATCATGTAGTAAATTTTTTTAGTAAAATCACTCAACAGTTGCGCTACTGTTGAGTCCGCTGAACGCAATCAATAAAGTAATCACCCCCTCTCATTCTCACACACATATTTTAATATTTATCATTTTAAAGATATAAATGTAATAACGTAATAAAAAATTTTATTAAGGTGATGGTGGGTAGAAGGTAATCATGATCAAATATCTTTATATTTTGTTTAGCAGCACCGCCTGATTTGTTTAAATTATTTGAAATTTTATACAGTATGAAATTTAGGAAAAGTAACATAGTCTTTTAATGAAGATAAGCGCACTGAGCGCACTGATTGCTGCTACATAATTGGTCACTATTCAGAAGTCACAAAGATGTGCAAGTTCAGCTTTTGCAGTTACATTGCTTATACTATAGACTACAGTAGACTATCGAGTAATATGAGTTTCAAAGATACGCTTCGATTCTGTAAAGTGTAACAAATTATCGTATAATTCCGTATATTTCGGTTACTTATAAATATATATGTATTAAAAAAACGTCACATGAATGTGTTATTACATTTTATAGATGAATGAAAACTTTTTAAATATCTAAACAATGAATTTATAAAAACTATTAGCTTCTTCTTCTTTTTTTCATCAAAAGGCTACGTTAATTTTTCTAAATTTCATATTGCATTCAATATCAAATAATTTAAACAAATCGGTACTGATAAACAAAATTTTTAATACCAGAATCAGATTCTACGATCCGAAAATCGTTCAGAATGACCGTCTTTATGATGATAAACTGTAAAATATGTACGTAAGAATTTCTTTATCGCGTTTTCAGCGATTCGTCCTAATATGCATTCGAAGAAAACGGAAGTTGGCCAGCAGGTTGCGACTATAACCGTTTTCGCGGGACGTACCCGAAACGCTGGCTCGGTTCCAGTGTCAACTAGCGCGCGCACGCGGAGTCAGGTGACGCATTTGCATTCATAGCTGCCGCAGTAATTGTTACAAATTATTCGTGACAGTGTACGCGAGAGGACCGCCGCGTTTACCTTCCTCGTCGCGCGGGGCATTCACGCTCCGACGATCACCGTTTCCCCACCGAATCTATTCGACACCTCGAGCCTTCGACTTCGGCTCCATATCGATTAAACGACCATCCCAGGGCGCACCTTTCAACCCCCCCGAATCCCACCCCCCCTTGTCGGTGAAATCAGCCGGATGGTCTTCTTATTTAAAGAAGATCCTGACGTATTTTTCCGGAATTCTCGGCTCCGAGGCGTCCTGATTTAACGACCCGTTTCTCACCGCCTCTCGATTATAATTCGCATGATTTGTCAGGGCGATCGAGAGAATCGTATCGACGGTATCGGGGATTCGAATTTGAAATTTGATGGCTGATGTTTGGGCTGAGAGGATTTTTCTGATGGATGGCGCGTATACGATGCGCGGGATGTTCGCGAATTCAGTTTATGATGCGCTGAATGGGTGTACAGTAAATTTTCGCTGTGGACGCGTTTTTT
This sequence comes from Perdita meconis, assembly GCA_030770465.2. Taxonomy (NCBI): domain Eukaryota; kingdom Metazoa; phylum Arthropoda; class Insecta; order Hymenoptera; family Andrenidae; genus Perdita; species Perdita meconis. The sequence continues at coordinate 14,980,744 of JASKOS020000004.1, read as the reverse complement.
GGCTCTGGCATTTTTTTTTAATTATTCGGAAGGATCTATTTTATTCGGTTTTGTCTTTGATGGACTTTCGATTATTAATAAATGGAATTATTTAGTAGAATTGTTGAACAAGGTTGGCTAGATTAGTCCATCGAAAATTGAAGGAGCATGAATATTTTCTGAAAAATTAAGCGAAGCTAGAATGGAGGATATTCTAGATCCAGGGATATCAAATTAAAGAGACACTTTCAAATTTTATATTATTTCATGGCTATCGATCCTAAACACTGGAAACGGAGGACAATTATTTGGATGATAGATGCATGTGTGAAATGCACTGGCACGGAAAATCAAATAGAAGCGTATCTATAACTTGAGTTTATTCTGAAAGCAAACACATAAATAAATGTCACTACTATTTTATTAACCCTGCTACGGTCTTTGGATCTTTTTTAACCAATTCATACATTTTGTTTCTTTGAATAACTGTTTTAATTTTAAGAAGAATATTACGAAGATAATGTCAATATGTCCATCGGATGTTCTTTGATATTCTGTAAAAATTTCATCGTCCACATACAGAATGGTCCACCTAAAGATAACCACTTAAATACACTAATATGTAAACAAAGCATCGTTGATCTTGAAAGCTTAGAAAAAATGATCTTGAATCAAAAATACTCATTATCATATATTCGTCCTTTGAAAGCATTCTAACGGCAATTGACATTCTTTTATGTCATCATAACCGAACGAAACATTTATGTGGCTACTTTTAGGTGGACCACCATACAGGATGTTTCGTTTAATATGGTTTTCTCAATATCTTCGTTACTTTTGCCGATGCACAAAATATAGAGCACAAAGTCGTTTGGTTTGGAATGATATTTTTCATTAATACTTTTTTGACATTAACGCATGTTGTTTTTACGATGCAACATTGTAGCATATACTTAAACGAATTTAATAACTTATAATATCATGGGCTTGAAATCACCTTAAATGGAACAAAAGTCACAATAATTTAAATAAGTTTTAGAAATTTGATATTCTTTTGCTTTCTGCGCAAACTGTTTATTCTACGACAAATGTTTTAAAGCGATTTCCATTGACATCAAGGTACTTTCGAATACGTAGTATACAAGTTTTCTTTGCATGTTCTAGCATACCGAGGCAGCGGATTTTATACGTTCACGACAATGCTAAGTATGTAAAAATCAGTTCAAGTTAGAATGTTTAGAACATTAAACATACTGTTTTTGAAGTTCCAATTTTTTTATTTGTGTTTGTAAAAATGACTGAAGGAACAGTTTACTTTTCACGTTTCAAAATTTTAGATACGTTGTTTGGAGAAAAACGCGTTTAAAGTTTTATGTTGCAATACTTCGTGTATAGAATTGAAAAGCTAAAAAAATTACCTTTAGTCTGTGATTGCGATTGATGGAGCCTTATCTTCAAGGCTATAAACTATTATTTAAAGACGAATAAATATTTTCGATCTTTTTAAATTTTCAAAGTAGTGCAAGTCCTTGAATAAATCAGGTTTTTAAAAGGAACATAGCAGGACTACTGATTCCGTTGATAACGGATCTTCAAATAATGAAAATTCTATTGTATCATAATTTTCAAGGAACTTCCTTCAAAATATCCCGCAAACTATCAATTCCATCCCAACAGAAAAGATTGTCTCCGCCCATCTTTTAATAACAGAATAGCAGATAACACATTTCTACCCCCAATATCAACGCGCCATAAATTACAGCCGGCGTCAGCCTATAATTACGAGCTCGCAGCAAGAAAGTCCAGCACTCAGACGATTCTCAATCGATGGGATCTTCGCACACGGTCAACGACACGTCTCCAATTTGACCCACATTCCCGTCGACTCATCGAATTCTTCGAAAAATATTTCCGAGCCGACTTTTCAACATTCTCAACGATCCACCTGCACCCTGAACCCTCTGCCTCTCTGTTCCTGGCTCGACGTACACGCACATGAAGAGACCACGGTCTATCGAGTCCTTAAACCGCCGCGTCGTCGATATGTAAAGGTACCTCCTCGATAGTGTCCCGTCGGAGCGTGTAACGCGATCAAATAACGAGCATGTATCGTGTTCTTCGGCCGTGGGATGTCACGTGTACACACGCGTAGCTTAATACAGGAGTAACGACAAATGACGTAAAACGACTACGAAGGGGGAGAAAAATGTAGGCGGGCACGAGCGTTTTCACGCGATACGCTCGAACAAAGTTTGAGGTCCATGTTTTCGACTGTGGAGGAACGAGGGCGTTGGGATTAGGTTGACCCTTCGGAGGGAAGGGTTTGCGGTTGTCCCTCTTCGATTTCGACCTGATTTTGCGGGGTGATGGCTTTTTTATCGTCGGCTTTAAGATGGTGGGCGTAGGGCAGGGTTCACCACGAGGGAGCGATTTTTAATAATTTGGGGCAATTAGAAAATTGATGGAGAATCTCGGTTAATCGATTTAGTATTTCTAATAGAAAATGCTGAGACTAGGTAGACTATTATTAAATTTCAGTACTCACGTTTTATTAGAAATTTTACTGTGAGAGTTTTCTTTGCTGTTAGAACATTAAGTAATTGAAACTTTGAATAATAAAATACTAACACAATTGAAAGCTAGATGATCGAGATACTACTGCATTCTGAAAATTATTTTATAGTAAATCTGAACAAGGAATTAAACTCTTTTACTACAATTTTAATCATAAGCTGGGTATAGAAATTATTTTATATAGTAAATGAAAACATACAATATCCAGATAATTGCAGTTATCAAAAACTCCTTTAACATTTCTTTTTTTTTTTTCATTTTCAATCATTTAATAACGCGTTTGTTTTAATGTTTAGAAAATAATTCGTATCATGAGTGTCGCATATTGTTATAAGATAAAGTGTCAATTTAGGCAACAGATTTTCTTTTTTAATAATAAATAATACTAGACTGCAGATTTTTATGCAAAATCAAAAATTTGTAAACTTTTGTCTCTTTTCGCACGCCTGACTAAAATAACAGCAACCTCTTAAATCCTAAATACTGTAATTTGTATTACATTTGTGTACGTCTAGAATTGCTACAATTGATACAATTCTGCAGTCCAGTGGCAATAATAATACTTTAAGTCCTCTACATATGTTTTGTACCTCCTTTCACTTTGCACACTATTCGGAATTCTTTCCCGTAAAATAAATAAATAATAAAACTACTAACTGTATGTATATTTCGCACCGGTTTGGTCACAAAGTCAATTTCAAAATATCTAAATTTTCTGAAAAAGTATCTACCGCACACATATTCTCTCAACATATTTTTTCGACCGTAAATTCTATTCCCTTTGAAAGTTGATTACCCACTCAATTAAATTTTCTACGTGCGAACAGTGAGATATTTCGTCAAAATTTATCACATGGTGGTTTGAGCAACGCTTAATTGTTGTCAACGACGTGGAATTGACAATTTCAGATCTTCAGCCACACTTCGATAAACCGCGGTAATGTTTTCAGCTGAATGACCCGACCGAGCACACATAGGCGTTCGCACGTCTTGTACAGACCTAGTTTCCTCAAATTTATGCACTACACTGCAAATTGTTTTCTCCGTTGGCCGATTATGCGGACCGAAATGATCGCGTATTCGGCGTAATATATTTCTTGCAGAACACGAATTTCCGCGATAGGTTTTAATGATATGAACACATTGTTCTATTATGCATTGCCTCGTAATTAATTTTGTAAAGCCCCACAGATGATAGATGTCAACGTAAATATCGTAAAACCTATTGGAAAGTCCTTTATTAATGACGCGTTTCGAAACATAATTTTGAAAATTAATCAATTAGGATAGATTTATAGAAGCAATTTATCTTACTTCTTGTTTAAAATGCAGGCGGTATTTTTCCTAAGTCTGAGATAATTTCAAACGCTTCCTTCAACCCTTCAACAGTTTAGCCCGAGGTAGACTTCGGTAGAGCGTAAAGTATACAAACCGAACAGTTTAATCCGATTCATGTTTGGTCAGAACCCAACAACCTATCGAAACTGTTTATTTTACCCATAAATGTCTGAGTTTACTGTTGCATACCCTACTTTTATTGTCTTCTACCTTCTTTTGTTCATCATATTCCGTCTAAAATCCAAAGAAAACAATGTAAGTTCATAATTATATTAAACTATCAAATTATTAGTAGCAACTTATTTGATAATGCTACGTTAACTCAGTTCGTATAAAAAATGATTAAATCTTAAAACAAACTTACGGGGTATAACTTTCATCATAAACCTTTTTTATTTTTATTTTCTTATTCACTCTTCTACGTGTTTCGAAACACTTAGCACAGAATTCATGTTCCTTTAATCACTTCCTCCCACTCAAATGATCGCACCTGATGCTCAATATAGAGCGACCAGAGATTTCCATGGCATTATCGAGGAGATGGAAATCAGAGGAGGACTTAGACGGCCGCTCGCCCTCGACTGAACCCTTCGTTGGTCAGAGGAAACCCGTTGAATTGACCCTTCGGAGAAACGTCACTCTTCGAGATACACCGCAAGAGGATCCGGGCTTCGTAGGACAGACGGGAATAAAATACGATACGTGGAACGCGTCAGGCGCTCGCCGAAAAATCGCTCGGGCTGTCCAAGTTTTTCAGACCGTGACGCCAATCACTTCCGTCGTCGATAAATTCGTTTCGTTGCAGCACGTAATTACATTTGTCTTGCAACAACGACGTTGGTCGTTTGCCCCCTGTTCACCCGTTTTTTTCCCGACCAGTCACGACCGATGAAATGAAACGTCGTTCGGGAAAAGAGTTACACGATTATCGGTCCAAGTAACCGGCGCGCTGCGTGGTTCGAGGTACTTAAAATACGATAAAAAAAAAAAAACGTTGGGGTTCGCCAATGCTAATGTAAGCAACGGGGGGAGGTTTCGGTGGCTCCCTCGAACATTGTTTATCGCATTAATATTCACGCGATTGCAGGCGAGCGTGCCCGGTACAGCGATTTACGAGCTGCTCCCTGCTAACTTTTCAGCAATGTTTGCCAGGACGATCATCGATATTTTAAGGGAAAAAGTGTCGTCGGGAAGGGGAGGGCTTATGCGAATTCGTACCAGGTGGTGAAATGTGACGGTTTACGAAGGCGAAAGTTGTAAATTGGAAGATGATATTGTTTATTTGTGATATTTATGTAAAAGAATATTTGAGAGATATCGTCTCCTGTTGTATTTTTAAAACTGTTGGAAACTCGGATCAGTGTACGATCGCGAGTTCTACCGACGTGGTAGATTCGAAACGCTCTGAAATAGTAAAAGAAAAGTTTATTCATGATTTAAACGCTAAGCTTCCTAACACAGAGTTTGTTTCACAATTTTTCATATTTTATTTGACGATGACAGGCTTTACTTTTCGTGAAAAATAGATTGCCCGTGTTTGAATAAATCACAAATGGAATGCGACTCGAAAAGCTACAAGTTCATATTGAAAAACGTATTTGTTTTCCTGCGAAACCATTTTTTACGGATCGCGGAGCGTTCACCGTGCGAATGTCCGCAGTTTACGGCAGCCAGCAATAACAGCGTCCGTTTTCAATATTTTTTGAAGGTACAACGCGTGAAAATGTGTGCGGAATGTACCCTAGCGTGTGCATTAGGAATGAACAATATCATACTCTCGTATGTTACCGCTTTACCATCCGCGCTACGAATTATATTCCAAATATTGGGCCGGGCTTTCCTGCATTATTGCGAACTATTAAAAAACGCAGTTGTTTGCCTATTAATTGTCCGGGTGATAATTAAAGTAATACGCGTTGTGTGTTCTTCATTTCTGGATATTTATAGCTTCTTAAAAATACCTTGTCTTTTTAATGTGAAATTTATCTGTGATCGTAAAATTTGATGAATAATTTGATAAGAATTATAAAAGTTTTATACAATACAATGTTTATCATTGAAGTGGAGATTAGATAATTTAATGTTGAACACTTGGTCAGTTAAAAATGGAAATTTGCAGGATTTTGAAGACTGAAGTCTGTAGATTTGAAAATTTCAGATTAGAGATTTGAAGAGTTGAAGTGAAAAATTTGAAGACTCCAAACTATAAGAAATTTAAAAATTTGAAATTGAGCATTTAAAAAATTAAGATTGAAGATTCACAGATTTTTAAGATTTCATTTTAGAAATTAAAAAATTCCAAGTTAAAGATTTGAAGATGTTAAGTTAGAGAAATGAAGATTCCAAGTTACAGATTTAGAAATTTTTAGTGTTAAAATTGAACATTTAGAAACTCCAAGTTGAAGATATGAAAATTTCAGATTAGGGGTTTCAAGTTTCAATTTGTAGATGTAAATATTTACAAAATGAAATTTTAGAGTTTAGGATTTCGAGCTGAAGAAAATTAAAACTTGAGGATTTGAAAAGATTTAAAGTTGAAAATTGTAAAAGTTGAAGTTAAAGATTCAGAAGTTTGAAATATTAAAATTAAAAATGTTTAAGATTCGAGGTTGTAAATTAGAAGAATGCAAATTGCAAACTTAAAGATTTTTAGAGTTAAAATGGAAGATTTGAGAGTTTGAAGTTAAAGATTTGAAAAGTTGAAAATGCAAAATCGAATCAAAAATTCTATTTCAAATGGAAAAGCAATTTGCAGTGTCTGCTAATGTTTATATAATAAACTTAATACTGTATAACATGTATTTTAACTTATTTTTTTTTACGTGGAGCAAAGCTTTAAAATGTGGTCTCAGCTTTCGCCTAATGCGTTTTATGGTAAATGTGGCGCAGCTGTTGGTACATTAAATAATTGAACTCCAAAATATCAAAATTCGAAAAAAACCTGGAACCAGTTGATTAATCAACTGATCCATCAACTGAGCTTCAATCGTAAAAAATTAAATCAACATAACACAGAAGTAATAGAAGAATCCAGTTTCCATACTTTTTTTAGTCTTGCACCATTTTCACAATCACCGACAAAATTGTACTTTCCAATACTAACACACCTAACAGTCAATTAATTATGGTTCTAGCTCGTTTAAGTTAACCCCGACGCGCTGAGAAGTCTAACATGTTTTAAACGTTCCCGTCGAAATAACTCGGCGCAAAACAAAAGCTTTGTTCGAGTCGACTATCACTCGTCGCGATGTGGGTGGTTGCAAGGGGCGAAATAGAAGAGAAGGAACGGAAGTGAGGTGTAATTGAATTTTCGGCGTTGCTCGCGAGTTTAACGTTTAATTCGCGACCGCGCGAGATAGTTTCCTCTTGCGTACAGCCGCTGCGCCGCCCCGTTCCAATTCCAGCGGATACGCGGTAGTTAGCTAGGAAGTCAGTCTGTTTCGCTCGATTTCACGTTCGACACCTACGCTTCGAACTCGATTCCTCGAGCAGCCGAGATCTCGCAGACGTAGATCGATCTCTTTTATCTCTCCGGCGAATCCGCCCCTAGTCCCTTCCGAACCTCCTAGTTTTTCGACATCGACCAACTGTCAGCTGCGAATACTCTGAAATTAAATTCCTATTTCCAACTGTCCTTCTAACGGATCCGAGTGCTAGGTCAGCGGGATATTTTTATTATTATTAATATTAAATCAGCCGGTAATAAATGGCTCAGTATGTAGAATGTAGACCAATCCATCGTATAATTCCATTGTCCTCCTGATTAATGGTTCGTGTAATTAAATGATACATTGCTATCGCGCGCAGCTGCGTGTTATGTAAGTCGGTGAGTTGTCTGCGGAGTTTTGTAATGAGCTGAGAGATCGTAAAGCAGATTGAAATTTACCGGGGTATGTACTGCCTCCGCGCGTAATTCGATTGATATAATTTAGTCGCGAACAGCAGAGAAACTTGGAGGTACATTAAACTTTGGGAGTATCAGTTACTTGGAACAGTCAATCAGTCCATTAAGGAGAGCTTCTGCTTCTCGATAGTGTTTGCAATTTTTTTGGGGGGAAAAGTGATAAGGAATGTTAAAGTGCAATTTCTAGAATTTAATCTATTTGCATTTATGGTATTAAGAAATATTCTTACTTATAACACAATGTTTAATATTTGCAGACTAAATTTTTAATGGTCTCATTACATTTTACATTTATAATGGCTTGAGACACATCAAATAACAACATTTTGAATTCTATAAAATTGATCCAAATTTCAATTTTACTTTAGATGGCAAACCTGAAAATGAAGAAATTAGTAGCCTCATTGTTTTCTCTTCATGTCACAGAGAAATATCTAATAAGTTTTGGATTCTAAGTTTCGAACTTTCAGTTCAGAGTTAATTAAAAATTATCTATTAAAAAAAAATTAAAGGTGCAAACCGATTGGTTGATTCGCTTAAAAAGTATTTACCATACAAATTTGAAAAATGTAGTTTTGAAAAACTAAAGTAAAAAAAAACTATAGTTTAATATTACGATTCTAATTATAAGTAAACTCTTCCATTTAGAAGCACATAATTTACTCAATTTGTCTATTTTCAAAAATTCTTTTCCTGCCAATATTCAATATAGAAGCTCACAAAAAGTTAAATAAGAAGAGCCTCAATTATTTAAAATCTCCAAAGTCACACCATAGCTCAATGTTTTAAATCTTTTTTATTCTCGAAATTCGCATAGAATCTTTCTTCCAATTCTAGCAAATTGCAGTCTTGGTTAATAATGCGGTAATTTCTAAAATGGCGGGTAACGAGATTGTAGAGCAACCGAGATCGATGGCTTCGTTAACCAGAAATGATAGAGTGTTAGGCAATTTGCAGGGGTATGTTTACTCTTAATTCGTTTGCCACTTTACGCACTGACTGCTACGAGTAAAATCAAGACACGAATGCTGGGGCAAACAAGAACGCCGAGCTCTGATCGTTGATGTTTACTGAATTCTCGCTACGCGTCCGATCGCCCGGCCGGCTTTTATTTGGGTTCCCCGAAAAAATGTTTGCGCCGAATGCAACAAAACTGACGACTCGTCGATGGAGCGAGCCAATAACTCGATCGGTGCGATTTCGTTAACACCGGTGCAACATAAACGCTTGGATCAAAAAGGGCGCATTTGTTTGCGTCGCTCGCAAACGAATTAATGCGATAAGCCAGGAGTAAGTGACATTATTTGTCAGACAGTAGAATAAATCCACCTTTATCTGAAATCATTTTCTCCAAGTTGGATACGAAGCGGGTATCAGTTGTTTTGAAGTCGAATTGAAGAGTTTCGGTGAGACAAGATTTCAGTTACTGTTTGGATTGAAAAAAGGAGTGAAGGAGTTGAGGGTTGAATATTTTACATAAATTTAGTTCCCGATCTGAAGGCAATTACTTTGTACAACCATTTTTCTGCCTTTTAAACTATCTTTGAGCTTCTTCTTGAAAAATGTTTTCCATGTTTTCTGCGATCATAGCATAAAAGAAGAACCGAACATTACTCATATTAGGATCATCGCCGTCAAGATTATTGCTCTCGATAAAACATCCGCTTGCTCTTCAACGCTTTCTGCTGGTCCAAAGCAGAAAACTTCTTTAAAGAGCATCGAATGCCGAAGGACCGATTTATAAATTGATAAATCCAGTGAAAGCCCTCAAATAGAAAGCAACTCTTTCGACAACCAGCTTCCATCTCCAGATCCACTGATCGTCTCTCCGCCCCCGCGTCACCTGCCACGCAAGGAATACTCGGTTAGAGTCAATGGTGAGAATCGTGGCCGGATCGCTCCCGTGATCGAGGTGACAGCGAGCGGATGAGAAAGACGAGCGAGCGACGTTGGGTTTCGCTTCTAATGGAGAGAGTAACCCTCTTTTTCACGGCAGAGCTTCCACTCTCGATACAAGGGCAATCGATCACGGTTATCCTTTAAATCTATAAAAGCGATAAAAGATCGCGCTTGTCGACGAGTAAATTGCTCCGCTCCGGGAGAAAAACCGGGAAGAAAAAAGGAGAATAGCTTGAAGCCTGTCTGGGCTTTCTCGATCGACTCGCGTTGCTATTACACGCGGAAAATTATGCTGGTTCCGCGCGCGGTCTTCGCAAACACTTTGCGAAACATCAGGAACCATTTCACAGAGATTCGCAAAAATTTGAGTACAAAGGATTTCATTTTCCGTAGCGTAGAATGAAGCGATTGTTCGAAAAATTTGAAACCATTGGTTTCTTCTAATATTTTTCTATTCGTAAATCCTTCGGTGAGGTCATCGAGGAACCCTCTGCATTTTTATAGTTTGTATGCTTTGTGTTGCATCAGTCAAACCATCGCATGACGACGAAGCGTCGCCGCAAAAGTGTCCCGCGCGGAACGGCTTTCAGTATCTGCAACGGGAACGCGCGCCGACAACTCGGCGAATCGGAAACTGTTAGTTGGGCCAAACTGGCTCGACCTCCGGACGATTCGAACGTTAATGGGCTCGTGCACCGACAACGAGCTGTAATATCTTCGCGAGCCACGCACAGTGGTGTTCCCTGCTCGCGTCCTGGCTAATAGGGTGCCTCTGACACGCGAACAAGGTTATCGCGACGCTCCTTCGCGAAACCCGACTGTTTGCGGATTATCCTCGCAGCCGGACAGGCGTGAGGTTATTATTTAACGCTCTGCCAGTCCGCATTAAGCTCGACTAAGTGCCGGCCACTGCACTGTTTAGCGGCCCCGTTGTCTTTGGTTTCACCAAGATGGAAATTACGTGGCATCGCTATGTCGTAAACGGTCTGCGGATGTCTGTGCATTTATGAGAATCGTAAATATGCGAAAACGCAGTAGAATGCGCTTAAAATGCTGGGATACCTAGAATATCAAGAAGAAAATAAGGAAGCACATATTTGCGGGGAAATATTTTGATTTTAATTTTGTGGTTCAATATTTAGGGAGGACACTTTATCATCTGCCCTAAGAATTATATTTTAAGTATTAGGGCAGGTTTTTCTCTTCTATTGCAATGAAAGAGCATAATCATTTGCCTATTAATTGCACCGATGATAATTAAAGTAATATAATCGTGTGTTTTTCGTTTTAGGACATTCAAACATTTGCATTTGCGTGATGGTATTAAAAAAATATTTTCCCTTTATAGAATAATATGTTTCACAAATTACTTTGCTTTTTCAATGGGAAATTTATCTAAGATTATAAAATGTTATGAGTAAGCTGTATGAAAATGTGTTTCTAAAATATTAGATGCAGCAATGAATTCTTTCCGATATTTGAGTAAAATAAAAATTCTATTAATAAATAAATAGAATTGTATAAGCATTAAAATCCTTCTCATTGTCATCAATGACTTTACGGAATTTTACTAGCAAACAATTTTTGGTTTTGTCCACGATCAAATTACTATTCTAATTGTGTGAACAAATTCGTCGGAAAGAACTTCTTACACCTAATACTTGAATGACTTAAAATACTTTCACAATAATAGTTATATTAATTAGTAAATTACGCGAAGGAAGTAAAACCATATTTCTTGGGGGAAGAAGATGATAAAAAAATGGTTTAAATATTCTGCTTCTAATTTTTAACTCAGTATTTACGAAGTAGAAAAGGAAAGACGCAGAAATGATAGTAGATAATTTTTAACCTGCTCCTGTCGATTAGAATCCAAAATCTAAGGAATATAGAAGTTATATTTACTGCTTAATGCGCAGTTCTCACCGTTGAAGCTTTGGTGTGAAAGCTGTGTGCTTTTGGAAGAAATATCCGAACATTTCCCAAGCATTGCAACTGTATAACTTCCTCAGGGGATCAAGTGTCACGCTGATATTTGTATCTTACATCCGAAAGCTTCAACAGCGAGAACTGTACTCTACCAGACGGTAAAAGCCTGAAATTTCTGATATGGGTTAACGTGTTCTGAAATATCCTACAGATGAATTGATAATACCAATATATTCTTGAAAACAGTCTACATCAAAATTGGGAAGAATTTCTCTTACCTCAATGTGAATTATTCAATTTGTCAATGCACCAAGTTTAAGTAAACCCAGCCAAGAAATACAGTCAACTCTAACACAAACGCATCGGCAATAACTCATCCCACTTTTCCTCGGTAACCTAAAATTCGATAGGAATCGGATAACGATCGGTATCCGCCCGAACAGAGTGCTCAACAAAATAGAAGAAAATCGTATCGGCGAACAATGGGATTGGCGCAATCTCCGACGTGCCTAGGAGGCATACTCGGAATACAAACATCTAATTAATTCACGGGACGATATATCGAAATTAGAATTCAGCAAGACTATCGGCGCGTTCTAAATTGAGAAAATTGTTCCTTTCGGATTCCCGTCGATTGTTTGAGCACGATAAAGGCGGGCCGCGCGCGTTCGGCGGGACGGAGCGGCGTTCCGGTTGAGCGAGAAATAGATGTAATAGAAGGAAGAGCGGCTCCAATGGAGCCGGTAGCTGCGGCGATAGAATATCGAAGGGGTCGGGAATAGACGAGACTGATTTGCTTTCGGCGCAAAAGAGATGTTAAGCTTGTTCGATACGCGGGCGAGGATGCAAGGTTTATCGGCCCTGACACGCGTTACGACGACGCGCCGACGGCTACAATGACGCAGAAGGGGTGTGAACGAGACAAAATCCGAAGCCCCCGGTGTACGAGAGACCCGCTGCTACATCCCGCCCATCGATCGCCGCTCGATCGAAACCGCTTTGATCAAGCAGCGGTAAACATTATCCCAGGTCACGGATGAAAGCCGACCCTGTTTCCACGCTTCGGTCTGGCCACGAAATCATAGACCTCCTCCTCCCCCTGCGACCACCGCCGCCGCGTTCCCTCTCGCCTCTTTATTACACTTTTTCCGGCTAAATATAGACAAGGTGTATCGTACACATCGACAAAAAGTTACTAAAGTGTCTGCATCGACGGCCAGGCTCGAGCGAACCTGATATCGCGACCTCTGGTCAACGCGCGTCGACTCTTTCTGCACGCCGCGTCACGCCGCGCCGTCCCGTTAATCCGTGTCGTTTCCGATTTCAGTTTTCGAATAATATTCGATGCTAGAGTATCAATTGTCTCCTGTATTTTTATTGCTCGTGTCTCGCGGAAGGAGCAAATTGAATTCTGGTCACGCAAGACGCGAATGCGTGCCAGTAGCAAACGTTTAGGATTTGTTACGCATGCGTTTTCTTTCGTATGCAGTTACATACATAGATTCGCGATGTATCTGAAGTTGCGTGACCGGAATCGAAAACGCTGGATGTATACTACCAGCGAGTATATGTAGAGCCATTAATTCGATTTTGTATGGAAGTAATATTACATAGTTGCGATTGGACTGCGGGTTTTTGTGTATTTATGAGAAATTTAAGTATGCACACATTTGATAGACTATTTATAAATGGTAAAATATGAAAAGGAACAAAAATATAATATTTTATTTATTTGCGGTTGAAGCAAACGTGCGGCTTTAATTTTAGACTTCTTTACTACATTTGCGTTAAAATAGCCTAATGTTCAGCTGATTCAACTTTGGTTCCAAAACCGTAAATGCATCAGGAATGCAATGGAGAGAAACATGTGCCAGACCAATCCTAAATATTTCTACTGGCACACGTCACCGCGCTCCTTAATTAAAATGTTCTACCCACTGTTTCATTTGTCTGGAGAGTTCTACATACTTTTTGCAGTTTTAGCAAAGTTAGAATGTTCCACGTGTTTTGTAAGATTTATAAGCAGTGTAATTTATTTGTCCTAACTACCAAATAGGTAGAAAACATTATTTTTTTGTCGGATATGTAGAAATGCTATTTAATAGAATTCCTTTAGGATTCTAAAAAAATTCTGACTACTTAATATTCTACGTCTCAATATTTCTAGTCTTGTTTTAGTTAAATTTTTTTTGATACTGTAATAAAAAAAACTCCTAGGAGAACCTATTTAAGGTTACCTAGGAGACCTGAGAGAACTAAGTGAACTTGCGTAACCGAGGTTAAACTAAATAATTTTCTGTCTTTTCTTCCCCTGAGATGTCTGACAATTTTTCCGTCCCTTAATTGAGACTTACTTTGCCAGCCGAATAAGTTCTTCTTGAATTGCCTTGTTTATTACTCTTTCAGTTCATGTAATTGAGTTTTCTGTCATTTTTATCCAAGTGTTTGAAACCGGAGACATATACCAGAATGTAAAACACCGATATATTTTTTTATATCTTCATAACTCTTATATAATATATGCAAATACCGGTACATTCACCTACATATACCGGTAATCTGTTCTGTTTTTTCTCTACCTTATTAAAAATCGTTTTAGACAATGACTAAATTAAGAACAACTTGGAACCATTTCCACTGTGAAAGCGAAATATAAACATACATAAATGAAAGTTTCTCCCTGAAAGTTGAGACATGACGTCGCGAACAGAGGACGGCATGCCTTAAACATGATGCCACGTAATATAAATTAGAAATTATTTCTGCTTCTTCATAGCGCAATTACAATCAATAAGATCACAATAAAAAAGGTAGAATTTTCTTTAAAAGAATGTGTTATGACTTCCAATTAGTGTAAGATTAAAGGAGCTGAACCTTGAATAACTCGAAAGAAAATGGATATGTGCGAGAATTTTCGCGAAAAGAAGTGCCACAAATCGTGTTGATATTTTTTAAAAATTTCTGTTGCTGTAGAAGTAACCTACATAAATCTTATTTTCAAAGAATTTGAGCTTATGTTTTAATTAAGGTCTAAAGTATAAAATGTTTGTCTTTGTCAGAGAAAAAGCCTATTGAACAAATGTTTTCCTTTAAAAACTAGGATATAACAGAATTCAAGAATTCACTCAAACCTTTAAACTAACACCCAAAAAAATGTCGTTTCTTTGTTGCACTTTATCTTTATACTCCACGAAAAACTAATTGGGTCCCTGATTCAAAAATTAGAAATTTGAAGCTATAGAATGGTGTTTTCCAATATTTTTTATAGTAATTTTTCGCAGAGATATAGTCATTAAAAATGACCAAAATTTTCGGAAAATTATAGTGGCCCCTTAATTTTGGTTATAGTGTACTATTATACCTTTACTTTACTCTGTTTTAAGTAAAATATCTTGTATATTCTTGCACTTAAATATGCTCATTCTTTTTTTTCCATAAATGCATAAACATTTTTTTACTAGTAGTTCGCAATTTTCGCGTTCAAATAATTATTCCACCCATATTGAAATACGGATACAGAAGATCCACGTCTCAATGAAAATTGAATTTCCAATCCCACCAGCATACAAAACAAACACAACCAGTCCACCCCAGTTCTTTCCACAATTATTCTAACAAAACCCTTCCTCCATTTCAGATCCAGAAAAAAGGATCACACCCAGGGCTGAACTAACTGTCTCGCGAGACTCGAATACGCCTTCCCGAATCCGGGAATTAAAGGGAAGCCCATAAGAAGGAAGAAAATGAGAGGGCAGACGGAAATCGGTCGGAGGAAAGGCGTCGTCGGGGGCTGGTCGACCTGATGCGTGGGTGGTGCGAGTGAGGGGGACGCGAGGCTCGGCGCGCGGCGTTTTTCGGACGAAAAATGAACGAAAGCGCGATCTACCTGCTCGGATCGGACGAAGAGGTAAACGTGCCGAGCAAGCATCTGAACAGGAGCTTCTACAGCACCAGTTACCCAGCGCAGAACAGCAGCTACGACGACCTGTGGCACTTGGCGACCGACAGAGCCGGTTTGGCGATAATCCTGTTCGTGTTCTCGGTGGCCACCGTCTTCGGGAACATGCTGGTGATCCTGGCGGTCTTCCGCGAGAGATACCTTCACACGGCGACCAATTACTTCGTAACGTCATTGGCATTCGCTGATTGCTTAGTCGGATTAGTGGTGATGCCGTTCAGCGCGATCTACGAGGTGTTGGAGAACCGTTGGCTGTTCACCACCGACTGGTGCGACGTCTGGCGGTCGTTGGACGTCCTCTTCTCGACCGCGTCGATCTTAAACCTCTGCGTGATCAGCTTGGACCGGTACTGGGCGATCACGGACCCGTTCACCTATCCAAGCAGAATGAGCCGCAGACGCGCCACGATCCTGATCGCGATCGTGTGGATCTGCTCGAGCGCGATCTCGTTCCCGGCGATCGCTTGGTGGAGGGCAGTCAGGACTGAAGAGGTTCCAGAGGACAAGTGTCCCTTCACTGAGCACCTCGGATACCTGATCTTCTCCTCGACAATCAGCTTCTACGTGCCCCTGTTCGTCATGGTCTTCACGTACTACAAGATCTACCGGGCGGCCGTGATCCAGACGAGGAGCTTGAAGCTCGGCACCAAACAAGTTATCATGGCCTCCGGTGAGCTGGAGCTCACGCTCAGGATGCACCGCGGCGGCGGCACGAACACGGACGCGAGACACCTGTTTCGCACGGCCTCCAGCACGCCCGAAGACCTGCAGGTCCTCGAGGAACCGCTCACGGCGATGCACAATAATTGCCTGACCAGGGTGCCGTCCGCGAGGATAAATAAGCAGCATCTCAACAAAAACTTCTCGCTGTCCCGCAAACTCGCCAAGTTCGCCAAGGAGAAGAAGGCGGCCAAGACCCTCGGGATCGTCATGGGCGTCTTCATCGTTTGCTGGCTGCCCTTCTTTGTCGTCAACCTTTGGTCCGGCTTCTGCTCGCAGTGCATCTGGCAGGAGGAGTTCGTGTTCGCCGCCGTCACGTGGCTCGGCTGGATCAACAGCGGCATGAATCCCGTGATCTACGCCTGCTGGAGCAGGGACTTCCGGAGGTGAGTTCTTATTCGCCTCTCGTGTTTCTGAAGTTCCAATGGTGATTATTTACGGAAGGTAAATAAAAAAAACTCCTCGCCGATTTCGATACTTTGACATATGTTGTCATCATTCTGAACAACTTTTCTCTATTCATGTTACTGCAACTCGGCTTTTATTTAACATTAAGCTTTATTTACACTAGTAACTGGAAACATTTCGACCATTATATTAAAAAAGAGACCACATTTCTAAATAATTGCCCAATATTTACTACTTAGAATGATTTCAAAGTGTATCTAATATACAGGATGTAACAAAATTTGTGGGATGGAGGTTTCGTGATGAGGACTTCCTCAGGAAGCCGCGACTGATTCCTCATTAACTAACACGAGTGTCGCGATGCCACTGTAAGCGGGCACCGATGCAACACTATCGTTAATGGCATCGTAAACGTGGAAAACTATCGCGAAACGCGGCGGAGTAATGACTGAGCATATGGATCGTTAAGGAGACCGCGTAAATGTATTTCACTCTGTTAGAAAGTTTGGCCGGCGGAAGTTTGCTCGTAGAAAAGGAGCTTTAGGAACGGACCCAGTACTCGGGTCTAAAATTGGTCGAATTTAAGTTACGGCTGCTTGGGAAATTTCAGTAAATATACTTCATGACGTATATTTGCCAGTGTCAGGAGTTTCGTGATAAAGGAGAGAAAGTGAAGTATTAGGTATCTTTGTGGATTTGGATGGCGATCTTGAAAAAAATGGATCCAGTCAGCTGATAGACGCATCTGATAAAAGTATATTTTGATGAAATATTGTGGCGAGACATCTAACAAAAATTTAACGGCGATATTATTCAATTTTAAGTCTATCAAAATTATATTTTTGGGTTTAGATTTAATTTGGAATGCAGTAGAATGTCGATTAATCGACTTAATACCAATCTCAAAATCGAAGTATTTCTCCAATATCAAATTTGTTTATTAGTAGGAATTTCACGGTAATCTTCTTGAAAATATACTAAAGAATTAGAAACTAGAATAATGGACACAGAAAATTATTGAGTTACAGTTTCTTCTGCCTACATGTACTATAAAATTTTGATTATCATTTAGTTGTTAATTTAATTTTCACGCCGCGAAATTAATATTTGTAAAAAGTCCAATGTTCAAAGTAAAAGAAAATTGATCAATCTTTAGTTCTAACAATAATTAGTAAACAAATCCCTAAAGAGAAAATGATCCAAATTTCACACTCAAGAAAAATAAATTATAACAACACAAAGACTAAAGTTGAAAATCGCAGCATAAAAGTGAACTTCTTAATTGAGTTATTCTTATTACAAGATAAACTCCTAAGTTTCTTAAAAAAAAGTATTCTAAGAAACTTGATAGTGCCTGTTAGTTTGTGCTGAATCTTAGTATCTAATTTCCGCAACTACCTTTTTCCGATGCAGAGTAGTTTCCACGAACAATTAACTTATCTTTCCCGTTGAGCAAGGTAAGCTTTCTTGTGGCCAACGCTGTAATTAGTCTCGAGACACCTAAATCTACAGTAGCGGAGTACGTAGTCGGTAATCGTTGAGGCGAAGTATGCATTATAACTCTCTGGCCTCGAGGATCCTATTAAGCTGTTATCAGGTGTAAAAGCGTTATCTCATGTAACCGTGGGACTACACTCTGAGGATCAATTTCCTCGGGCGCGCAAGGACGGTGCAGAAGATTTTGGGGATGGTCGTAGAACGATTTAGAACGATGTAGAAACCAGTATGCAAATCTCTATCATAAATAGTAACGAAATTATCATCTACAAAGGAACACCAATTTTTATTGAATGATACAATATGATTTGCGACGATCAGAGATTCTTGAAGCAGTTTTACACGAAGTACTTTCGTGATAATGCTATACAGGGTGAGCCATTAAAAGCGAACCACCTAATAAGTTCCTTGATTTTTTAGATGTAAAGAAATATGTGAAATAAAAATTGTTTGGTTGAAATGAAGCTATTACGTGGTGGGAATAATTTTTACTCAGATGAACGTATTTAAGGTCACCTTCATTTTTTTAAATGGAATAATGTATTTTTGAACATCTGAGATTGTAGCCCTTCTCAAGACGAATGTAAATATCAAATTCAATTAAGGTCCCACAAGGTCAAGGACGTAATGATAGGTGAAAAATAAAAATTTTTTGTGAATGCCTCTTGGTTTCATTGACGGTGAGAAAGAAATAGATGCTCAAACTTTGGTATTTCTAAAATCTGCTGTTCTTAAATAAGTTATGAACATTCGTAGAATTTTCCATAATAAAAATGTACTTACTTCTTGAGAAAGTAGAGTTTGTGCACTTATTTCGAACTTTTTTCATTCGCATGAATAGTAGAATATAGTGCATAGCAAACTTCAGCCACTTATTTCCTTGTCAGCCTGTGTTAGTATATCTATTTCTCGGATTTACATCAACGCAGGAGGTAAATACAGCTACTCTAAAACTTGCAATATTGCAAAAAATGATCGAAGTACTTATTTAGGTACCTTCTGGCAGTACTGTATGCCTGATATGCAGATGCCTTCGGTTATGTACAAAAATATATTTTTTCCGGAAATGAAAAAAGGGCAATGATTATTTCAGATTGTTAATCTATATATTAAAACACATAATATAGTAAAGGTTAAAATAGATCGATGAAGAGGACAGTTGCTGTGAATAATGAAAGTATTAAACATATTTTTAAGAATATCTCGAAAACTAATGCCAACCAATGAGTATACTTATAAGTAGACTGCGGATTTTTATTAAAAATAAAATGTTTAGGAATGCATAAACGAATCGAATCGTCTTATTTTTTATATACTTTAAATTTAATTATATTTTTGATATTCTGCATATTTTGGCGACTGTCAACAACCCAAAAGATTTTTAGAATATTGAAAATTGCCATAAATGCATAAAATCCGCAGTCTACTTATAAGAATATTGACATTTGCAACATATGTCAAGGGCATTGAAATCAGAGGAGACGTGGCTTTACTAGCTTTGCGACAAGTTTACAAATTCTAACATCGAAGGAGCAATTTTTCCAACGTCCTCACAATGCGATTCTCTTTTGGCAAAGGGGAAATCCGGGCACCAAAGGTCGAAGAACAGATCACGCGGTGCGAATATCCACACGTATTGTGTCGCGACAAGGTCGAGGCACCAGTGACATGTTGTAGCCGCGAAAGTGTCAGCCGCGGGAAACGGGGCTCTAATCGTTAATTTTGTTTCGACGTGTTGGGGCTGGAGATACAAATCACTGGCGAACTTCCGTCGCGTCGGTCGGTCGCGTTTCACGAATGGATGCTCCGAATAATCCACGGCGCAAAGGTACAAGAGAAAGCAAAAAGCATGCAAATAACGCGATTTAATTACGCGTTGGTGCACGCGTCCCGCGAAGTATACAGAGACAGTGGAACGTGAAAATTCCGACGGGGAATGAATTTATGCCATTCTAACAAGTTTCGTTGTTCCTTTAATTAAACTCCACTTATCGCCACGACGGGCGCGTGGGCGTCAGGACGCTTCAACGTCCGCTATCCGTCGGGGGTCTGAAGGTCCGACGGGACCCCGTATCGCAAGATCGATCTCGCTCGACTGGTTTCATCAATCTCGGACTCCCCGGCACCGGAGGAGAAACGGGACACCCTCCAACTGATTTTTCAGAAAGTCCTCTCTCGCCTGGAAAGCGGAGCGGCGGACAGCGACGTCGACAAGCCCGGGGCCAGACCGTCGGTATGCCCGGGTGAAAAATGACGACAACGCTCGGCGATAAATAACCGCGATACCTATATGCTCCGGGAAAAATAGAGAGTGTAAGTGAAATGGGGAAGCGGAGGCCCCACAGAGAAGGGAGAACGGAGCAAAAGACGAAGAAGAAACGGAGCGGGAGGAATAACAGGGGTATTAACTCGATGGTCCGTGTACAGTGTGTTTGTCTCAATCTCGGACTCCCACGCTCGCGGAAAAGCACTTTGCAACTTCATCCATGACTTCGCGAACTGTGACCTGCCGTTGACCTCGAAGCCACGATGGGGTAGAACCGAGGAGGTAGAACGCTTTCACGATAAACGAATACATGACGGTGATGTTCGCTGTTAATTATGTTTCGAGGTCTTAATTGATGAGTTTGCTGGTCTGCTCCCTTCTGCGGCGTCCCTGATTAATTTAGTTATGGACCTTAGGAACCATGGTATTATAAATAATAGACGGGGGAGTTGGGGCGGACCGAGGCGGACGTCCGATAGTCTTCGAAGATTCTATCGCACGGATATGTAATTACGCAAATGAGTTCTGTGCCTTTAGTAGTCGCTTATATATCTAATTTCTAATTAAATCTAATGAAATTCTGTTGTTTCCATTACGTTTCCCATTTTCATTTAGACTTTTTGTTCAAGTTTCTTCCACCTCGGATTCTTTAATTGAATCTTAGATTAGTTTTCAGTGCAATTTAAAACATTTTTTTCTGTTTCTGCTGTATGAAAAGGTTTATTTTACAAGCTTTGAGGACTCACGACGTGAAATTACCTTCATACTGCAAAATACTCTTTACGCGGTTATGAAATATATGCTGGAATGAGCCTGTCTCTGTATGCAAAATAATGGAGGCTACATATCAGATTTAACCCTAATGCATTCCCCTCGAAAACCATGATGTCTAATCATTTTTACTAGCAGCACGTTACTTTTTTATGTGTACAGCAAAGAACGTACAAGAAACAAGAAACACAAACATTAATAATAGTTCTTCTTTTCTCTTTAATTCTCTTTATCCAATAAGTTCTTGCAATTTTTTTTTATAAATGTGAAATTTTCATTCGATATTGTTCTTATTATTTTGACTACTTTTTGTTATTTTTAGCCTCCAAACATTCTTCATTAGATTGCGAATTTTATCCTTTTTATCGGAATAAAAACCGTTTGAATTTATTGTACAAACTGAAAAAGTACCAATGGATTAAGATTCAAACCTCAACATAAAAACAGCACCAAAAATAAACCTTTTTTCTCTACCAACCAAAACAAATTTTTATTTATAATCGATGAAGTCGTAAAAAAATTAGAAAGTGACTTTCGCTGCGCCCGCACAACTTTTTAATCAGATCGCTCTCTCGATCCATCAAAGTTTTTCGCACTCCGATCCGAGCCGCCCCGTATAATTAACCTTTCCTTGAACTGCCCTCTGACCTCCAGTGTTCGTGGCGCGTTGCGACCTATCGAACATCCGAACCAAACATCCGCGAGCCGTAAATGTTCGAAGGGCAAGCGGTGAATAAAGTTTACGCCGGGGGGGAAACGACGACGCGAGAAACTGAATAGGCAGAGGAGGGAGACGCACGATGAAAAAGCAACGAATATACATATAACTGATAGGATGCGGGAGGGATGTTTATGCGGGATTGAGACGAGGTTTATGGATCAGTCGTTCCTGCCATAAATGCAGTGGCTGCGGGGATGATTCCGGGCGACGAGACGCTTCGGGAGTAATTCATATTACGCGGCGTATCAATTCTTCTGTCGGTGGAAAGGAATCGGTGGGGCGCGATTATCTGACAGCTTGCTGAATCAATGTCGTTACGAATTTCACGCGACACAATGTTTCGATCGATAGACCATTGTTGAAAATCTGTGCCATTCTTCAGTCACGTATTATTCGTAGATCATTCGTACGTTTAACTCGATTTTTATGGAGTCGAATTCAATAATGCTAGATAGTACTTAGGTACTTTTAAAATTTGCATGTTTTATAAAATGACAATGAATTTTTTTTAGTTTTTAATGCAAAATTTT
The DNA here is from genome assembly GCA_030770465.2 of Perdita meconis. Lineage (NCBI taxonomy): Eukaryota > Metazoa > Arthropoda > Insecta > Hymenoptera > Andrenidae > Perdita > Perdita meconis. The sequence continues at coordinate 14,958,250 of JASKOS020000004.1, read as the reverse complement.
TATCAACTTTTAGAAGATTTTAAGAAATATAAAAAATAAAGTATAACATATTTAAATAAACATAAATTTATTCCAAACATATCCGACTATATTCTAATATATTCAACATAATATTTATTTAAGACAGTAAATTTTAGGATGAAATATTTATTTATCTAAATTTATATTTATTTAAGCTTTTCTAACAATCAGATCAAATGCAGGAAGGTTAAATAATATCAATGCAAAAAATTAGTATAATGCTTTTCCATTCTTCGTGCTTCAAGAATTTTTTATTTCAAATATCTATTATTTTAAGCAACCTAATTGCCCATTTGTTTTGTTATATAATTATGCAATATAATGGTTATCGTAAATGTTTTATCAATTTAGAAATTTAAAGAGTTGAAGTTAAAGATTTAGAGGTTTGAAATTGAACATTTGAAGAGTTTTATTTGAAAATTTGGAAATATTTAAAATTTAAGTTCAGAGATTTAAATTTGGAGACTTAAAAAGTTGAAGTTGAAGATTTGAAGACTTAAAATTAAAGATTTAGAGACTTGAAGTTGAAGATTTTAAAAATTGAAGTTAGAGATTGAAAAGTATGAAGTGAAAAATTTGAAAATGTTAAATTGAAGATTTGAAGATTTCAGGAGAATAGAAAATTTTAAGGCTTAGTAGCTTTTAGAATTAAAATTGGAAATTTAATGGTTTAACGTTTGGGATTTTAGGATCTGAAGTTTGAGATTTGAAATGTTGTAGTATGAGACCTGAAAAGTTGAAGAGTGAGACATAAAAAGATAAAGTTGAAGATTTGAAAAGTTGAAGCCGAAGAAATGGTACAGGCAATTGAATAAGAATGTCTAAAATTGCTATACATTGCAATGTTTGGCATAATATAATTCAGATTGCACAAATCATTTTTCAAAATCGATTTTTTAAAAAGTGAAGCGTCAGACAAAACATTGATCCAAATTTTTTTCTTATTTTCCACCCAGTACGTATAATAAGTCTGTAGTTCCAACTCATCAGTAAATAATGTTATATTATAGCAATTATGATTAATGTAATAAAAAAGCTCAAATAAATTCCAATCAATATTAAGTTAAAACTGATTGCAACAGTACAAATCAAGATCCTCGAAGGTATTTTTTATCATCGATGGGTCTAATCAATGAATCTCTGTATTCTCTAAAAAAAAAAAAAATGATTAATGTATTGACATCCAAAATTGATTCATTCAGAAGTTAGGATATTGGCGTCGGAAGAGCATCGCGAGAAAACGGCGTTTGGTTGGTTCGACGATACTGAGGAAGACATAGGGTGGTCTTTTACCGCGTGAACAATTCTCAGATAAATGGAATGACGAGATGTGCGGGAGAAGTTCTATGCAAATAGTTGCCTCTGTGCAAATTAATCGTGCACAAAGGTCTGAAAGCCTTCAGCCCGGGCGCGCTCGCCTCGTTAAGGAGATCCGAACAGCAGCGCTGCGTTTGCATATCGCAGGTAATGCGTTTGAAAACCAGTTACGCCCGATACGCGTTGATTAACGGGAGTAATAGACGGCGTATAATTAAGAACGGTCAGACAGTTGTGATCGGTTGATCAGTCTTTCGCGAGAATCCCGCACTCGATATTAACGTTCGAAAATTGCGCTTCCTTTGCTGTTAGGAAATTACATCGTAGGCTTCGAAACACCTGGACGGAGCTTGCATTCGATTCCGAATTGAATCGATTCCGATTTCTACGAGTATCGATACGGTTTAACTGTTGCATCGGGTTCTATCTTGAATCGAGGACGCGATGATTCGAAATTATGGAACAATCAAACGAAGCATGGGAAACAGAACGTAACTATGAATCAAAATTAAGGAGAATAGAGGCAGAGATTAGAAACAGAGATTTCGAAGAAGGTAAGATTAAATATAATAGATAATAAGTTATTTTTATCCTCGTCTGAATTTAGTTTATCTCATTGGAATTTCCACTGGGTGATAAAAATGTGGCTCAACCTATAAATCTGATATTTTTATAATTTCTATTTGTGATTTTGAAGGAGTTTAAAAAGCACAATTCATTATATATTTATAAACTCGAATCACTATACATAAAAAAAATGACTAAAAATTGTTATATATCCATAAAAATTATTTGTAGTACTTGATGGTGTATTTTATATTCTGCAGAACTTCGATTACATATTTGTAAAATTTTGTGGTCCGGCTGAATTACAGAATTTCCATCAATGCCCGACGTTGCGAATTTGTTTATCAGCGAAGCTATCAGTTAAATTTATGAGCTATACTATTCTTCTGTCGCGGATTGCATACGTATCTATTTTCATTTAAAATTTTGAATACGCTCGATTGATCTACAATTCCGAATCGCTCTGCGTGCTCGCGCGAACTGAAACAATAAAATATCTCGTTCGATTCTTTATCCCGGAAATTCCCTCCGACTCCACTAGAAACTCCGTATTAAAGGATTCGAAATCAACTAAACACCTTCGCTATTCCTAATCGAATTGTAAAATAGAAAGAAGCTAACCAGTCGTTCGGAAAGCAAGAAAGGAAAACAGCGCGATCAGGTAGCGGAGACAGACGGCAGTTTGTGAAACCTTTGCTCTGTTGTGCTCCGATCTCCGATATCTGCGAGCCAATACGGTTTCCGGAGGAACTATCGACCGAATCCTACTTATCTGCGCCGAGACGCCTAACAGGGCGATCGTCCCTTAAATTATGACCGTAAATACGCGCACACGTGCGCGAATTTCCCTCCGAGCACGGCGCTCGGTCAATTTCGCCATCTATAGTAAAGATTCGATATGTGCCGACGTGACTTTTCTACCTTAAGGGCTGCCTTCGACGAAGGACCCTGATTATGTGTCCAATCCTATCGCCGCCAATTAACTGCGGGGCACTTCTTCGAAACCTTCAGAAGTGCAAATTGGAAACTGTCCGGGGAAAAATAACAGTGGTCTCTGGGTAAAAGGTTTGACCCTGTCCAAGGAATAAAACTGTGGTGCCTTATGTTATGCCTCGTTCACACTGCTGTTCGCGAACATCTAGCGAACAGCTCGCCAACTGGATTCGCTGGTAGTGTGGACACTTTTTCGTACAGTGAACAACGAGCATTATGTATTTCGTTACTTCTCATTTTACCTCTTAAAATATTTAATCTTCTGTAGGTCGATTTACATAATTAGATTTTCTTGTAACTCCAAATAAAATACAGGAAATTCAGAAATCGATATCGTTTAAAACTTTTTGTCCGTAACTTTATTTTCGCAATTCATAATCAAACTGAATAAAAATCTAATTTATATACTACTTTAGCCTTCAACCTTGCTACGATTCTCTTAAAAATGCTAAATGGAACAATTATTATTATTATTGTGTTCTAATGAATTTAAATAATTCTTTAATATAACTTCAAGAAATACGAAGCCTAAATATTAACATTAAATTTCCCATCCTTTTCCCGCGAAAAAAAACAGTCCGTGCATAAACTAAAATTTTTTGAAAATACGCCTTGCGTAATTTTGTCTTAGGTACAGCCACAGATATAAGTTAAGCATCAACGCTACATTTTCAACAAACATCGAATCCTTCCAGTACCCCAGATCGATCCCAGAATTATTTCTTTCTGCCTCGTGCAACGAGACTCTCGACGCGTCGCTTATAATTGCAAAGGGATCTTAATAAATTCAAGACTCACCGAGTCACGCGAGCCGGTTCCGCAACGAGTCAAGGCTTCGGTCAGGGGAAGCCAATTTCCTTCAGCGTTCCTCGGGCTCTCAATCTACGGCACCGGTGGAAAAGGTCAAAAATAATAGAGAGGAGAGCAGGCGGATGACAGAAGCGTCGCTCGATGATAAACGGACGGCAGCGTTCAAGCTGCACCGGTTTCGAAATACATGCATACCGATTATAATCCGTCGGCGGTCAGTGGAGCACGACTGACTCATCCGCGAAAACAGTCGCATTTTCGTCCGTTTCGCATTTCTGCGAGCCCCGGGACCGTCCTGGACCGTGTATAAATCACACCCGCACGCGAGAACGCAGGGGAACCGGGAACGTCGCGCGGAATAAAGGGCGGAACAACGAACGGTAAATTACTTTTCTGGCAACACGGTTTAAGGACGACCGCCTGTCGGCCAGGGTCGCCTCGGCTCTCTCTCTCTCTCTCTCTCTTCTGCGTAATTTTTCCGTGGCTCGGTGCCGCTAGAAATTTTATCTGCGTCCGTTTTAGAAACACACAGGACGGACCTGGAACTACGATCGCGAACCGAGCTGGGTTAACGAGAGGTCTTCGTGCGCGAATTTCCAGGAAGACGACGCAACGCGTTCAAAGGATGCGGTTTAAAGAATAAGTGTGCAGATTGTTAAGATGGAAATCCGCAGGACGGACTTTGAACGTGGACAGTGCGAGTTTCTGTCCCTTTTCCCGTTTCTCTTGCGTTACGAAAACGTTGCCTCCACGGAATATTAGCGTATTAAAAGAAGTTCTGACGGAAGTCTCATAGGCACCTCGACTCTTCTCAGAGACTCTAGTCTTTTCATGGGTTTCCTTTGTTCCTGCCCGTTGCTTTGAACGAGTAATTTCCTAGGTACTTTTCGATTCCGGGAGAACGGACCGGCGGGCCAAAGCGGATTGTGGAGGCGGCGGAAGCCGTTAGAGTGCTTGCGACCAGTTACGTGAAACATTAAGGATATTTGTTACGTGCACAGTAATAATGTTGCTTTTATGGCGCGCGGAATGATCGCTTGTTACCGGGGCTTAATATGTGTGCGAGTTAATTTAAGGTGGAAGAGTTGCGTTTCTTTACGAGGACGGGGAACGATCTTAAGTGGCTGGTCATTACTCTAAATTTTATATATTTTTTATATTAAGGAGAGATTTTAATGGTGTAATTACAAAGCTGTTGCTTTTGTTGCTAATTTTTTTTAGGGAAAAACAGTTCGTAATTTAGGACAATTGTGACCTTTTTGATCTTTTGGTATGCTATTCTAATTATGTCCAAAATTGAGTGATCCTGCTGGAGACCAGGGTATCATGAAATGTTTGAGTATTATTAAATTGTAATAATCATAATAATTGCAATTACAGTGAAACCTCAATTAACCAGCTTATTTACCACTTGTGCATCCAACAATTGGAACTCAGAATAATAGAAACGTAAAGTAATTAACAGCCGGTTGATCACGATTCTACTGTATTATTAGTAACGTAAGTATCTGAGAATTACTTTATTTAAGTAAATATTAAAGTTCACTTTGAATTTAACAATTCTCTAGCCATTAATTTCTCTTTCGTTATGAAAAGCAAAGATTGATTTTTCCATCGAGTTAAAATTTGTAGCTGGTCAGGAAGTTGAGAGATGGTCTTCAAAAATTATGGCCATTACGTCAACGAATCCGAGTCGACGTCAGCTGTTTCAGAATGTGCTGATAAATGATGGAGCGGATGAGATAAAAGTGAATTATGTCTTTGTACACTTTACAGCTATGTTTAATCAGAAGTATGCATACTCATTATTACTCTCGACGATCATGTTCCGTATTTCAAATAACTCTAGAGTTCCAACTTTCCACTCTTGTGAGCCAAAATGTAAAACGGGAAGTGACGTTACGTATGAGATGACCTAATATTTAAGACCTAATATTAAGACTTCGCTACTGAATCCTGATTCTGAAATTTATTTGCGAAATACTTTGCGTTCCAACGACCTTTCGCTATTTCCTCGTGAGAGTTGAAGTTCTCCAGATGTCGGAATTAAGTTATCTTAGTACTAACTTTGGAAATAAGTAGGTTGAATGATCGAATTATTGTGATTGTTTTGAAATCATGATTTAGTCGAAGTTTGGACAATAATGGAATGAAGGAATACAAATGTGGTAATTATTTACATTAAGGGCTTCCTCACCGATTTTGATGACCTTGAAATATGTTGTCAGGGTCATCATTCTGAACAACTTTTTCCTATACATGTTACCGCCGCTCGGCTTTAGTTTCCGAGATATTCGCAAAAAAAGTTTCAATATTTAAAAGACTGATCGGCATAGGTCTGGGTTAGATTTGAAATTGTGGCCGCCGATAAAGCGGCCACGGTCACACCTTAAAATGACTTCAATCAGTTGAGATCCCCTGTCTTGTCTGTTTATGTTCACAAACTGAAACGTGAAATTGATCGTGTCGAACGCGAACGAACATAGCAGTAAATGTAGAGCGTATTTAGCAAGAAATAAAGGCTAATATTCCCCGTTATGGAACACGGAAACAACATTATGTTGGATATATTGCAGAATTTTTATTTCATCGATGCCATAATTTTGACAATAGAATAACAGCATTTTTGAAATAATGGCCGAAATATTTCCTGTTATATAAGATTAATAAGAAGAAGCGAGTAACGTGGTATACTTTGAATATACTTAAATCAGTCGTTCTTCCGTAGCGCGCTTCGCGCGCAAAAAATATGACATCCCCCTTTTCCATGGCAGACCGCCGAGCGTAGACAGTATTTTCAAAGTTGAACCCTTACTTTCCAGGTAGTGGAGGGAGGCTCCGCCCTCCCAACCCCCCACCGGGGGCCCTGCACTCGGTTTGGCGATTTTTCAAATCTAACCCTGACCTATTCCAATCAGTCTTTTAAATATTGAAACTTTTTTTGCGAATATCTCGGAAACGAAGGCCGAGCGGCAGTAACGTGTATAGGAAAAAGTTGTTCAGAATGATGACCTTGACAACATATTTTAAGGGCATCAAAATCGGCGAGGAAGCCCCTAATGTAAATAATTACCAAAAATGTATTTACGATGAAACTATTTTGGCTACAAATGATATTCTTATGATTTTAGTAACACGTAAGGAGGACTTTAAAACTTCGAAAAATTATTTGAAACTAAACCAAAAATCACCAACCAAATTCATATGTCATAATTAGTATTAGGCTGCCGCGGGCTTTTATGCAATTAGGACGATGTCAAGTACGCAGAAATCTACGAGATTATTGACAGATGCCAAAATACGTAAAATAGAAACAATATAATACAAACTACAATATTTCGAAAATAAAATACACTGTTGTTCAAACTGCGTTTCCTTGTTTACAATTACTTACCATCAAGTAAGTATTTAATTTTGTAATAATTAAACTCAAAAGATCAGATATTTTTTGAGAAAAAAGCATAATTATCATTCTAAAATTTGGAAATTAGTTTTATAATCTATGATATCTAACACGTTAGTAATTAAATTGCAATTTCAAATAGTTTTCTAAGAATTTCATTACCCAGCATAATTTACGTAAACTGCGAATTAAACCGCCTCGTCGTAACCACGAATTCTCGTAAAACAGGAAACAAAGTTAAATCGACTCCACGTGGAAAACTTTTTGCGATGAAATCATCGTCGAAACACCTAAAAAAGGGTTTCATCTTCCGTAAATCACTGGATACACAGTGTAGGAATCAATGTTTGCTGAAATAGTACGGGAGGATTTCGAAAGCGGCACTCGCGAAATCCGTAGGCATTAATTGCATGCTAATCGAGCAACACGCGCGCTTAAGCGCAGTTTTGGTATGCGAATCGCGGTCCGACATGATTAACTTGATACCGTCCTCGATTTGACCGCGCTTTATTCGCTAACTCCGACCGGGCGTCGCGATAACTTGCTATCCCTCCGTCGGAAATCGGATTAAAGCGCGCAATACATACAATGGTTGCGTGTCCATTGATTTCGTGGAGGAGAAACAGATTGTCGTTGAAACCGACGCAGCCTCCCGCCCCTCCCGAAGGAGGAGGTCGTTAAATTTTTAATAATTCCTTCAGCGACGTGAAAGCGCAGTGGGAAAAAAAGTATTCCGACCGGGGATCCGGCTGTTCTTCGGCGTATGTCGTTCTCCAGACGCGGACAAAGAGACAGAGAAATAAAAGTTACAAGAGAATCTTTTCAGGCGGGAATTAAGGCGTCGTTATCCTTCGAGACTACGCTACCTGCAACATTCCCCGTTTTCTCGTTACGGCCATTGAACTTTATTCATATTTATGCGCCGCGGGGAGAACAAAAGAAAGTTCTTAATTCCGTAACGCAGCAATTAACACGTTGATTGTTGGACTAATTTGCCCATGTTCTTCTGATTTTTTCATTTATTCGAGCTTATTTCATTTCCTTGAATTAATTAGAACAAACGAGTTTGGTTTCCATGCTCCCCCATTTATTAGAGTCGGTCTCAGAGATGTCTCCTGTACTTATATGATCCCTCCTCTGTTTTCCCTAGCTCTTTCCCTCCTTCCTATCCCATTTTCTCTAGTGCTTAATCCCTAGTCACTTCTTAATCTCCTCTCTGTTCCTTCCTAATCCCTAATCTACTGTTCCCAATCATTTCTTGGTTCTTAGTTTGTTAATAAAGAAATTATGGAATTTTTGAAATTCTCTGTCGTTCATACCCAATGTAACTACATATACTTTTTTTTAACTATTAGTAGCAAATTCTAGGATTTCGGCGATTGATAGGCGTTTTTCAAAACAATTAGACTTTATTTTTCATTCACTTCTTAAATTCGACCGTCCCTTACAAAATCCAAAATTACAGTATCAACTTTTTTTTTCCTACACAGCCAATTTGTTTCCGTTACGTCATCGTCAGTTTCACACAATTATCGATTTCAATTGAATTGACATACTTTACGACCAAACGGACAAAATGCTTACAAAATGATTTATTTTTTGCCTTTCGATGTAAAAATTAATTTAGGCGAAACCGGGACTAATTAACCTACGAGATTAGTTCACTAATGGCTTCTAATTATTGTATTATGGCGTAATTAATGCTTTTATTCGCGATGTTGAAACATGTAAATGTCTAGTCATTTTTTCTGTGTTTCTCTTCAAGGTTATTGGTATTTTTTATCTGGAAAACGCATATTTTTTTCAATTGCATCTTGTAGCGGATAAAAAAATATACTTGAGTATGTCTGAATCATTTCAAATGACCTTGAAAACGAATAATATGATAAAATTGCTACGACTATTAAATGTTTAGAGTGATGTCCGTTGGCAGCAATATATTTCTTGACACGAGTAAGTACGGATTGTATTGGTTTTTTTTTTGTATTCTTATGATCATATATGTCATGAAAAACGAAGCAGAGCTTTGGGTGACCTCCTTTAGCTGGGACATTCTGTATCTACCTTTTACTATTCTCTCATATTGAGCTTGTCACTATTATCACTAGACTGCGGATTTTTATGCAAAATAAAATTTTTACAAGCACAAATAAAGAATTGGAACTTGAATAATAATATTTTTAATCTTCTAAATATTTTAACTTGAATTATATTTTTGATATTTTGTATATTTTGGTATTTCTTTACAGTCTCGCCGATTTTTTGTATACATAGTGTTGTCATAAATGCATAAAATCCGCAGTCTAGTTATCATCTATCTACTTGTATTTTGCTAGTGTTAAATCACCTGTGCATCCTGCCCTGATCTCCGTCATACTTCTGCTCTTCTGCTCATAATGTATCCTCTCTTCTCCCCATTTTGATCTTCTTTCCTCTCTTTTCATGTCCATTTCCTTCCATCACTCTTCAACTATCCTGTTTACTTCATATTTTTTTACTATTTTCGGCAAAACTAGTCGAAGGCGCCACGAGTCGAAAGATCAAAAAGCCAGTTCAACATAATTAAAATCCCATTCACAGGAGCAACTTTAAACGACCGCCATTTCATCAATTTCATTGCAGTGGATCCGCGAAAAATCGTCAAACGTAAACACAGCTCCGCCGCAGATTCCCCAAAAGCAAAGGAGCGATCAGACAAGGCCGCGGTCAAAAACGAATGCAAAACGTCGTCCTATCGATTTCCTCATCGGCGCGCATCGGGGGGCCGGAGCATATTTCTGCGGAGGGGTTCGCATTCCTCGCCGTTTCTCGTCTGAATGGGCATCCGAAGAAGAATTTCAATTCGCGAGGGGGAAACCGCGAGGGGACCCCCGCAAGACGAAAGACCACGGGAGGGGAGTATAATTTTCATGGGGGCAAGGGGTCGGGGCGGAGATACACGCGGGATTCCGAGATCGACTTTAAACGGGGAGGATCCGTCGGAGACCCTCGTTCCAGAAAACAGATACGGAGGGATCAGCGCGGGGCGAGTACGTGTGTCTGCGTGCCTATACATATACAGAGGTGTATAAACGGTGTTTTTCACGGTGGACAAAGAGGGAATCGGTGCTCTGAAGTCCGGGAGGCGAATAGGGCCAGGGCTCTTTAGCAAATTACTTTTATTTCTTCTCACGAAATGAGCTCCGAGGAGTTCGAAGTATAGCTGGGCCAACTTCCCCCTTGGCTCCCGTTCTCGTTTCCCGCAAATACAGTGAAACCAACCTGAGAAAAAATTCCCCGGTTTGAATACTTCCACGACTTCGCGCCGGGGTTCTTTATGAACGGAGATTTTTCCCGCTGTCAACGCCTCGCATTCGCGCCCGAATAAATAATAATGCCTCGTTTGGGGCATTGTGAGTTCGCCACGGTTGCCGAAATTCAAGTGTTTTACGTTTTACCTCAGTGCACGGAGTTAACCCTGGCTGTTGACCCTGCTACGATCTACGAGTCTTTTTTGACCCACTGGAGTATTTTATTTCCTTTAAGAACTTTAAAGCTTTATTTGAGGCAAACATGTGAGAAATTTAATATCAATGTTTAGGTTTCATAGGCCGTTCGTCCACTGTCACACAGCAACTGTAATTTAAGAGAATCGACTTGTATGCATATTGAAGAATTGAAGAAATTGATTTGCATTGGTTGCTGCACTTCAGCCTAGTTTGTGCGGCTGCATAAGGTCCAATTGTTTATCAAATTTTCTCTTCGCTTCGACATAGTGCGCGCCGGCCATAATGCGATGAATTTCCTCACATGCTTTATCGAGCAAACAAGAACCTACGCGTGATTGACGCCAAATTTCTTAGCCAAATTGCAATTGCATTGCAATACCTGCATTCTTAACAACATAATAATAAAAATTTTACGAATCTGGATTTTCAAGTAAAACGTAGCTGGGTTAAGATCATCGAACATTACACTTTGGGATGCTAAGAACGGAAAAGAAGAAGATAATTTAATTGGAATTTTCTTAATCCTTATTCAACGTGGATCACCATAATCCTACTAATTTATCATAAAATTGATCATTATGTAACTACGTTATTCATATCACGCTGTTTCCGTTATAAAATTGTCATCAGATAAGCTCAAGATTAATTGAAACATAGAGATTGCACGGGCTATTGAGAATTCTACAAACACGGAGGAAGGTTAAACCGCGTCTGAATATTATATTTTGCGGTTACAGTTTACACGAAGATGCTAATTCAGAGTCAGAGACTTAATCACCTTTCTTCTTAGAAAGATCCCGCAACCTTGTATCCTATTTAGAATTGCACGGCGTCTTCCGTGAAATTTCAATTAGCAGCATAATCCGGCGAAGTTGCTGTCATCGCAAAAGAGAATGTAACGATGGTCCCGATTGCGTCGAACAAAATCCGGTACTCGGTGTTCTGTCCGCTTTGAAGCTTCCTCGAGCTTCGTGAACTGTGATCGACGTTTGAATCAACTGCTTGGAGACGGTGACACGCCGCAAAGCTCAAAGACACGGAACTTTCGATATCTGACTGCTGTCGATAAATTTCAATACGTGTATTCTTGCTTTTGCAATGCGCCGCTTTGGTTCAATGACAAATAAAGTGTTTTTTAAGCACATGCATGATCTAAAATAAAATAGGTTATTTACTATTAACTATTTAAGATAATATTTTATCTAATTCTGTATGAATGTCAATTATTTGAAATGTTGCATTAAAGTCTAAAAAAATGTATAAGGGAAAGGTAAGTAGACCTAGACGATGGAAAAGACAAGATATTTTAGTCATTTCTTTACTAGGTCATGTGAAAAAATTTATTTTAGATAGATTATGTTAGAATATATCTGCCTGACACCAGAAACACTTGCGGAAGGTACGCAAACTAGAAGCAAATAAATCAAGACAAGAAAATATGTATTTCTAACTTTTTTATTTATAATTATTTTTTAATGAATCTTTTACCAGTGTCATTGTGGTATTTTTCGGATTAACATAACACCAAACGCTATATAATTTGAAGCATATTCATGTATTTAATAGATGAAGAAGTTCTAATACGTAACTTGCTTTCTTAATCTATCAGATCTATCAGATATCGTAATCAGGAAAACTTCACAATGACAATGGTAAAAGTTTCATTAAAACAAATACTTATAAATAAAAAGTTAGATTTCTGCATTAATATATTAGTCTCGTCGATATGCACAAATCTGAAAGTGTATGTAACAACAAACATAACATCTTCACAACTTAACTACTCAAACGATTTCAATCGAATTTGACACTCGGTTTTCCATTTTTCATTAATTGGCTCCCTCTGAGAAAAAAAGTAAGCTATGCCCTTCTTCATATTTCAGGCTACCTCCCTGTCAAATTTCATTGAAATTGGTTCAGTAGTTTAGTCGTGAAGACGTAACAAACAGACAGACAAACACATTCGGATTTATAATATTATAGCATGGAAGTATGGATTCTTAATCAATGCACTCAATGCAACATTCTGTAAAAATGTATTCCATTTTCATTTTAATCTGTGAACCTTTATGCAAATTTCTATTTTTACAGACAAAAATAAGGCAGAGAAGTATGAATAACAGTGTATCTTATTTTTTAAACAATGTAGCATGAATTGTAATTATTATATTGTATAGAGGGTGTTTGGGATAGTATAGGCAAGCTTTGGAGAGGTGATAGATCACGTAAAAACAAACAAAAAACTTATATGACTTGGGTCCAAAACTCAACCATTTTTGAAAAAAACTGTCATAAACATTTAAGCTATAAACCGTTATAATTCAAAATAGGAACGTTTTTCGTAAGCAATTTCTTCGCTAAAATAAAGACTACGATCTTGTTAATCCAATAAGTACAGTAACTGTGATATTGTTACCTTGTACCGCGAAAAAATAATATTTTTCTAACCCCTTAAATTATCGCGATTTTAAAGGGTAATTTAGGGGGTTAGAAAAATATTATTTTTTTGCGATACGAGGTAACAATATCACAGTTACTGTACTTATTGGATTAACAAGATCGTAATCTTTATTTTAGCGAAGAAATTGCTTACGAAAAACGTTCCTATTTTGAATTACAGCGGTTTATAGCTTAAATGTTTATGACAGTTTTTTTAAAAAATGGTTGAGTTTTGGACCCAAGTCATATAAGTTTTTTGTTTGTTTTTACGTGATCTATCACCCCTCCAAAGCTTGCCTATACTATCCCAAACACCCTCTATACCTCAAAATCTGTAAAAATGCTAGTAAATTTGTAATTCTGCAAAAATCCGCATTCTATTTATAATAAATAATAGAATTTCTATGCCTACTTCCACAAACAGTAATTTTCATGTTTCACGTAAGTCTCCACCCTCCTCCTCAGCTTTCCTAAGAGTTCCCCAGACATCCCCATCACGTTCAAGAGATTCCCCCGAAAACGGGATCAATTCCCCCATCGCCTCCGACGCGTTCGCGAGCATCGTTAACGCGAATCCGAAAGAGTGCGACGCGTCGCGCCGGGCCGTTCCGAAGACAATCGATGCTCGCCGCTCGTCGTCGTGCCGTCGGCGACGGCATGTTAAAACCTCGAATCGCGTGCAGCGAAACGAGCGTTACGGTGTTGTTCGACAAGCGAGGGTAACAGTTACAGGGGCGCCGCGTACCGTCGACCAATCGGGCCAGTCCGACGTGTAACAATCGCACGTGCGACTATCACGCTTCACGGCTATTTGCCGTGCGCGGGTAAATGCAAAATCGATAGTCTCCGGCCTCCTCTGTCCGTGGCTGTGCAGGGACAGGGAGAGGATCGCCTTCGAGGTCGAAAACTGAGCAGCCTCGGGGTGACCACCGGCGAACGGTTATTAATAACGAATCGATCGCGCCGCTCGAAAGTAGTCGCGAGGGGGGTGCTCGATGAAAAGCCAGGACCGTTTTAAAAGGGACGGGGGTCTAGCGCGTGGACCGATAAAAGGAGCCCGGACCGTCGCGCGCCACGCCGGTCGAAGGAGGCCACGATCCGATCATTTATCGCGGGTGCAAATCCCCGCGCGCAGCCCCTTCGATTCGTGTTCCTGATCCGATTCGACCATCCTCCGAGTCGCCCCTGAATGGCCTCGCGCCACGGACCGGCCTGTCCCCATATTCATGGTTAACTAGTTCGCACAGTCGTGATAAACATCATCCGATAGTCACGAGCGGCAATCCGATCGAATGGTCGTCGTGACAGGGGAAGAGGGCACGGAAGTTTGAATAGGCGATTCGGTTATGTTCGAATGCAGCGATTCAGGAATCGGGGATGCAGGCCGTGATCGCGGTTGCCCATAATTAGGCAAAGCAAACATCTACTTCGAATCCATTAGTAGCTACGCGCGCGGGAATTACACACGGGACTCGGTATAGAGTGTCGGGCGCATCGTTGATACACGCTACTTGCGCAGACACCGCGTTCGCAACTATTAATGACCCGGGCTAAATCGAGTTCGGTATCTGCTCTTCGATAAATTTACCGGTAAATGAAAATGTCGGTAAATCTGTCGATAAACTTGCCGTACGAATGTTGTTTCGTTTTGCCCTCCCTCCTATTTTCTCCCGTCGCGTCGGATTGGAAAATGCTCCAGCAGAGATAATTATTGCGGCTCGTTGGACAAAGCAGTGCAGTCGGGATAGAATGGGGAACAGTTGCGTTCGCGATCTAGCGAGATCGTAAAATAATGGAGTGACGCGATTAACGTGATTTGGAAACGATACGCGGAACAAAGGAGGTGATATACGAATTGGGAGAACTGATTCTTTTATTCTTTTTCATATTTAAATCTGTGTACGCGAATTAATGCTTTAAGCTACGATTTTGGTATAGTGTAAGCAGAACTGGGAAAATTTATTTAAAAAATGCTTCAAATACTATTTCAAATAATGAATTCTGTATAGTTTAAATAAAATCGTACTTCAATCAGAACTTGACATTTCGGAAAATAATAAAATAAATAACATAATTTTATTTCCACAGCTTAAGGCATAAAATAAAATATTCTAACTTTGTATTATAAATTATTTAAGTATTTAAAATATTTCTGTATGAATATTGACAGTTCATAATATTCATAAAATTTTATTTTCTTTTATTTTTTGACCTGGAGTAACAAATTTTATTTTACAAACTTGAATTTTTCACTATAACAGACTAATAATTCAAATGCAATAATATTTTATCATTAAGGATAAAGAAATATAAATGAAAATAAATAAAATATTACAAATATAAGCTCAACAGCATTTTTAGTCTATTTAAAATAAAATACTACTTGCAAGTTGTTTTCTTACAAATGAAATATTTTATTTTTAAAAATGCACGTATGATTTAAAATCTATAATGAAGTAGATTATATACTATTTACTATTTGAAATAATATTTTTATGATTCTAAAGTTTATGAATGATAATCATGATGAAACTGGATTTTTATGCAAAATAAAATTTTGATAAGCACAAATAGAAGATGGGAACTTGAATAACAGTATGTTTAATTCTCTAAACATTCTAACTTGAATTATATAAATAATATTCAATACTTTTGATAGTTTGTATATTTTATCTTGTGCTAACAGTTTTGTAGATTTTTTGCATACATACTTGTTATTGTCATAAATTCATAAAATCCGCAGTTTAATGATAATGAATTTATTTTTTATCTTGTGTTAAAAATGTTGTTGATAGTTGTAGACAGTGCAGTTAATTACTGTGACCAGGATATCCAAAATTTTTAAGTGAAATGCGAGACAAAAATTTGTCTGGAACATGATTTAAGAAGTTTGCATTTTTCTGGCCGTAAAGAACTTTTGAAAGAAATTCTTAATATGTAAAAAGAAAGCTTTCAAAAATAGCTTCCCTCAGCATTTATCTCCTAAGGTTCCCTAAAAGTATAAAGCAAAGTTTTTTTGTTTAATTAATTTCCTGTTAGTATCATCCACAATCCTATAAATTATCGTTATCTATAATCGCATAAATAACTGTTGCCCGTAAATACATGACGTGACAGTTAAGGTATTGGAATAAATTACAAAATCAAGTATTTGCGCATTTAATCTAAATAAATATTTCATTGTCAATTACAGAAACCGTACTGACTTGAAAACATGCACCATGCCTTATTACAAATAAGTTTAGATAAAACGCGATTCATCAACATGGTTTAAGGCAAACCTTCAGATAGTAAACCGTAATATTTCGACTTCGGAACACCAATTTTCTTGTCGATACTTTCGCTTACCGAAACCTAATCGCGTTGATAATTGCGGAACATCTTCGAGCGTTCGATTAAAAGTTTAACTGAAACTGTTGTGGGGTGGAAATGCAACTCCGCGGCCCCTAGCTGCAATTGGGTCGGGTAGTTTTAAAGTATGTTTTCTTGGCAACGAGCCTCCGGTTTTCGCTTTCTCCCTAACTACCTCGCCGCATAGGCCATTTTAACTTTCCCGAGGCAACTTTACGCTTGCTTTCCTTACGCGTGCCAGTCGACTTCACCCCTTCCTTCGCGATCCGCCCCTTCCTCATAACCACCTTTATACGTCGTCTCCTTCTTAAACCTATCTTCTCATCTGTCCGTTGCCTTTTGTGCATTCACTCCTTTTCCCTCGCGCCTTGGTCAATATATCCCAGAGGACGGAAAGTAAAAATAGAGAGATCAGAAAGATAAGCGGGTACAGCAACTGTACAGCTTTTCGAATATTCTAAGTGAAACGGTAGCGCAGAGTCACTACAAAGTACGCAAAACTCGTAAAGTTTGAATAGGTTTTTCATGGAAGACGAAAGGACCTCGGAATGTGTAGAGCGCAGGCAACAATGTAAATTCTTGATCAAAATCTGACGCGAGGGGGTGAAGGGGCAGGTGGCGCGAAGCAACCGCTGGAAATGGCCGAAGAAGGGGGTCAGGGAGAAGTAACTCTTTCTATTGGTGCAGGTGCACCATCTGGCAGACCAGGGACGAGATTTATTCTACTTACTCGGCGTCTGACCATTCACGAGTTATACTACTCCAAGAGTGTCTGACCAGCGGCGGGAAGAAACTCCTGCAGTCGTGCTTCCATCCCTTTTGTTCCTTTCCACATCCTTCAGAATAAATTTTTGGAGGTATTATAACTGTTCTACTTTGGAATTTAGAATTTTTTGAATTCGTTTTATTTCAGAATACTTTATGGATAGTTACTGTACATTAAAGTGTCACGTTATTCGTTTTAGCTTTCTTCTTTGGTACTCTGTCTTTCCAAGCTGACTACGAAATAATTATTATTCCATCATTTAAAACCCTTCGCTTCATTAAACGCACTTTCAAACATTTTTCTAATATTACTACTTTCTTGACTCTTTATAAGTCATCAGTTCGCGCCATCTTGGAATATGGCTCAATTATCTAGTCTCCTTATTATAAAAAAACACTTATGTAGAATCGATTGAAAGAGCACAACACTAATTTGTTAAGCTACACTATGTAACAAAACAATATTATAAAATAAATTATTTTATAACCTTGTTATGTAACATATTTTTATAACTTGTTACAAAATTGTGTGTTTACTACTGTTTCCAGTCTATGACAAATTATATAACATTTTGCATCTCAATGACTTCAAACGTTGGGCATGTTATCCTATAAACCATCTGGGTGTAGCTTGGCAGCAAACTGGTCGCAAATCTGTTTACAAATCCATAGCCATCAGTTTCCACATTAGGCTGCCATTTTGCAAACAGGGCCTGTATTAGTAGATCGGGAATCAGAATTCTGTCGCCAATTAGTCAATAGTTCTATATTCTTTCTCCTTTTCTAACAAGTTTTATAACTTTGTTATATAACGTGTTTTGTTATACAGGGTGCATGACAACTGCACTTTAGATATGCTCACTACAGATTTTACAAAGTGTCGTTTTAGACAACAATGTCCAGAAATCTCTAAGGAAGAAAACTGAGATTTTCCTGCATTCAAAGCGTTTCGAAACTATCTCCGTTTATTTTTTTTTTTTTTTTTATTATTATTATTTTTGTCGTCGCGTACGCGGTTAATATCCACCAATAAAAAACTAAGAATCACCGCCTACTATGAAAATAACTAGTCCCAAAGTGCAAAAGTGTTCTGAGGCTTCTCCTATCACGGAAGTGAAAATAAAGTTCCATGAAATGCAGAGAAATTGAAATTAAAAAATGATTTTTTAATTGCATGCTAGATTCTTAACGCAACGATTTTTTATATTTTTATTACCCTGTTGAATAATTCGACTATTTTTTAATAATCTTTTGTAGTAATGAATTTTGTTCGATAATGAAAAAATTCCCATAAAAATAAATACCGAAAGTGAATAATGTTTTACAGAAGAGAAACCATGAAAAGACTAAATTTATTGGGTGCGTCATTTTTTTTATCGCGAAATATATCAAAGGAAATTTAGTTGACGCACGGCTACAAACATAAATATGCGCAACAAGTGAATTACTACATTTTTACGAGCCATAAAAGTGTTAATATTTACAGGAACAGAATTGGTATCGAAACGACTGTGTCTCCTTTGAAACGTAGAAACAGATAAAAATATTTTTAAAAAGCCGTATCTCTCAGATCTGCACCCTTTACGACGCCAAAAAAACAAGATCGCTTCGGGCATCACCAAAGCGTCCTCTTCAAAAACAGCCGAGCGAATCTGTAAAACCGCGGTACGTCCTGCATTGCATTACAGGCTACTGAGAAAAGTTCGATAACTCGTTTCCACCCAGACATCGTAAATAACACAACAAACGGGGCTGCCATGAATTATGCCGCGAAGGAACACGATCCAGGCTTATCGTGTTACAGAAAATTTGAAATAAAGTTCCACTACACCGACCAGTGCATCGAAAGAGCGAATTGAAACGTTAGGCATCCGCTAACAGGCTTTTTTTATTTTAGTTTATTTTATTTAACTCTGGCACTACACGTTCTAGCATTCCGTTTCGGAATCGGCGAACTCCTCGCATTTAGCGAAATATCGCGCGCACGTAAACCGTCGCCGGTGGCTGCAACGCTGTTTCAAATTGAATCCAACGTATTCCGGAGTATTTGCGTTGCTGAATTTCATTTACCACGCACAAATTTTCGCTACGCAAATTTCAGTCGGACCCTCGCATCTGCGGACAAACCGTTTTACCGCGAATCGTAAAATCCAACGGGACGGAAAGGAATTATTCTTTCTGGTACAAGGTGTTCCAAAAGTACGACCGCGAGTCGCGCAACCTCATGGAATTCGCTCCGCGTAATAGCAATTACAGTGAATACCGCGTCGGATTTAATATCAAATATGTGTTTATTCAGGAGAGAATCGTCTGATCTCATTTCAAATAACGAGTGTTCATTCAAACGCACGTTTTCTCAATAAATTCCACACGAGAGCGTAATCAGATTCGACATTAGAAATTCTCCGCGCTTACTGATTTCGGCCATTCAGAATCTCCCGAAACAGTTAACTTCTGGATATGTTCGCCAAGTTTCGCCCACGCGTTGGAAACAACTTACATGCCGTTTTCGCGCAAAGTTTCTTTGTCATTGGGTGGAGAGGTTTAGCACGGTACGTAAGTAAGAAAATTCGGACGAATGACTTTCGCAACTCCCGACTATGTGAATTACGACTGAAAGTCGTGCATTAAAGTAAATTACGGTCCGCGGCAAGTGACCCGAGAAAGGCGAAGAAAGAATAAGAAAAGGGCGGCGCGGAATGGAGCCAGATCGGGCTCTGTTAACGACCTCTTTGTTATCGCGCGAGAAGTCGAATTTGCATTCGCTCTAGCCGACCCGCCCGACACCTCGCCAGTTATCTCGAGAAAATTCTTCTGGGTCAGGGGATTCTTCGACCGCGCCTCCTTCGCCCCGTTTACGACGATAAAGGAGCAAAATCTATCACGATATGACGACCTACATCCTTCTGCCGCGAAGCATCCTTATTACGGATTCAAAATTTACCGCGTGCGCGAGAGCAACGGCGTCGTTAGCGTTTTGGTAACAATGAAGCTTTGTTCTGGTCGCAACACGTGCCAACAGGAGGACTAACAATGTACCGATTTTGGGAGAACGTTGCTTCTTGATGGATAATTTTCACTTTCGCATTGAGGGTATTTGAGGTGATAATTGAGCCCCTTAATTGACAAATGGCGTGAGTACAAAATTACGAAAAATGAGTCTACCACAAAAATAAATAGGATTACGAGTACTTAAATCATCTATCAATTTAGTTTGTACATATTTTCTTTTATTTTAATAAAAAAACTAAAAGCTAGATTTCCATCATAAGTAAAATTGTTACAGAAAAATGTGAAATAATAACTCCAGTTTATTATTAATAATGTGAATTAGTTTACTATTGAAAGAAATGTAGTTTTTCTTTCAAACCATGTTATCATAAGTATGTATAATTCTTTCACTTAATTTTCTCACAGCAAAGTTCTGTTCTTCATTCTTCTAAAGTATTACACAAAAGTCCAATTTTCTCAATATTAAGAAAAGGGACTTACTTCACTTGTCAATTAAGGGGCTCAATTGGCTAATTAGATTTCAGATATCCTGCTAGTCGCATATTTGGTATAGTGTTGTATAAAGCTTGAGCCATCGAGTTTCAAGGCTTACAGCACCTACGGCTCAAAGTTTGAACTCATCTAAAACAAATTCGAATCACTTCAAACACAATTCGAATCTTTAGGAAGTCTTGATAGTCTTGATCGTTTTGGCAGTCTTCGCAGTCTTGAAAGTTTTGAAAATCTTGATGGTCTTGGAAGATTTGGAAGTCCTGAAAATCTTTAGAATTTCGGTACTTTTTTAAAGCTTCATGAGAATCCAATATCATACATGCTTTTTGATTACTTTTGTTTAAGCAGGTTGACACAAAAAATGTTTAAGAAAATTCGGAAAGTTCGAGATATAAATACATATATTTACTTTATTCGTTTTTATAGTTTGAAGTGCCAATATATTACTATTATTGATCACAGAGAATACGAGAAAGTCGGCAGAGAACTTCAGCAATTACATTTATATATACTTATGTTCTTGAAAGATAGAAGGTTCGAAAAATGAAAAATGTCGATTTGTTAAAATTTCTCATGAAGCTTTCAAGAAGTATCGAAATCCTCAAAACTTTCAAGACTTTCAAAGCTCCAAGACTTACGAAACTTGCAAGATTTTCAAGACTTCCATGACGCTCAAGATTTTCAAGATTTCTACAAGATTCGAATCATATTCAAAGTAATAGAATTTTTCTTTATAATATGTATACTGATTCGATGTGGTTTGCAATGCTTCATATCCCATCACTACTAGCTTTGACGGCTTGAATTTCGATTTGAGCTCTAAAAAGCTCAAGCCTCAAAGCTTATTTTAACAACACTAATTTGATATGTAAAACTCGACAGATTTGTGTCAGGGATTTGTGTAAAGAATTCCAACAGTGTTTATGCGGCAATTGGATCCGTGGTTGACTGCGACTACTGGCTCCAAGTAGGGCGACATCAAGTTAGTCCCTGATATTGTTTGCTCCGATACTTTTTCAAATTGTCTGTCGAGTTGCCGAACTCAATTTAGATAAGAAAAAAGTCTGGCGGGATTGATGCTTTAGTTTATGTAGCGATAAAAATATCAATCGGGTAGAATTCATTTCGTGAAGTGAAGGGATTGTTTTTCTGGATAAAAGTATGTTGTGGAATTTCTCGTAATAATTTCGGTCGATTCCCTATTTATGTATTATACGTGGTTCAAAAATAAACAGAAAATAAATGGTTTTAAACATTTGACCCAATAAATAGTCGCGCGTGGGTGATGTAACGGAAACTTTGATAAGTACCCTTGAATTTTTCCGAATCTCATAAAAGTTAAGAACGGTAAAAAAATTAGTCGCGGACCCAGTTCGCCCACGGAGTGTGAAAAAATATGTTTGCAGACGTAGGGTTAATTAAAACTTGAACCGAGATTTAATAGTACCTAGTCTGTCCAAAATAAAAAAAAAAACTGAGCTCTCGGGAGAGTGCTTCGGCTGCGAATCTGGCGTTAAGCCAGTTAATCGCGGTGCTACTATATTATTCTTAGAGGATTTGACACAGTGGGGTGAAGAAGCTCTGAGTAGCGGCACAGCACTTACCCCAGAACCATCGAAGAACGATCAGCGTGATAACAGATATAAATAGAGCAACATATCCCTCTTGAGATAAAGTGATCAACCAGATCAGAAGAAGATATCAGAAGAAGATCCTCGGATATACCTCAGAAACGATACGTCAACCAATGCTAAAATATCTTTCATCTCCCAGGTGCTTCTTCATTGTTTTTATAACACATTTGTTTGCCAATATACAGGGTGGGACAATAACTATTAGCACCTCAGATATCTCGGAAACGATAAGTTTCACAGAAATATTTGCTGAAATAAAATTGCACAGTACGAAGGGGGCCATCCGGTGGCGAAAATAGTTTTTTTTTGCAGGGGAAGGTACTTCGGACATTTGAAGGTCACCTCCATTTTTTTAAATCTATCGGTATATTTTTGCTTCCGTATCATGATAGAGGATCTTAAAACGAGTTCAACGACCTATTACATAAGGTCATTGAAGGTCATAGAAAGTAGAGAAAGGCGATTCATTTACTACCAAAACCGTAAGTATTATCGCCTTTCTCTACTTTCTATGACCTTCAATGACATCATGTAATAGGTCGTTGAACTCGTTTTAAGATCCTCTATCACGATACGGAAGCAAAAACATACCGATCGATTTAAAAAACTGGAGGTGACCTTCAAATCTCCGAAGTACCTCCACCTGCAAAAAAACTATTATCGCCACCGGATGGCCCCCTTCGTACTGTGCAATTTTATTTGAGCAAATATTTCTGTGAAACTTATAGTTTCCGAGATAGCTGAGGTGCTAATAGTTATTGCCCCACCCTGTATTGACCGAATAATAGTTTTTAGTCAATAATCACACATTTTTAGTCAATAGGATAATAAAATCCTTAGGATAAATCCAAGACATTGATAACTTGGTAGCTAGGCTTGATTACTGTCATTGCACTAAAATAAAATTTACACATTGTAGGTACATGGAACAGTTTAGAAAATATTTAAGTGGTCTGAATTATCCTGTTTTTTTGACATCATGAAATCATCAATAAATTTTCGAAGTCCTTCAGCATTTAGAAATCGGGTATTGGAAAGATTGTTATGCGTAGAATGAACAAATGGAAATCTGATAGTGCTAAGTCTGGTAAAGCAAAATTAACTTTTCACGAGTCACCAAAGCAACATAGAAATGGCATTATCATGTTGCAAGGTTATTTTGTTTCGTTTCATTATGGAATTTTCCCAACAATTCATCACTTAAATATTAAATGAATAATATAATTATTATTGTTATTCCATTAGTATAATTAATTAAATCTTCTACTTTTCATCGCAACGTCGTTTGCGACAACATTCGTAACTATACATGTTCAAGCGATGGAAACTTTTACATTTATATACCTCTAATATTTGAAATGCCACGTTTGTTTCATTTTTTAAATAAATTCAAGACTTTCTACCTATACTTCGTGAGAATCTATTCTTATTCATTAATTTTAGCTAGAAATTGAATTTTACTCGGATAGTTAAAACGTCAGCTAAGGTAGTAAAAAGGAGTATAGTCGCTGGTAGAAATATAGTACCGCCGTAAATGTTGAGAAGGCCCCAACTTTACAGCTTTGAGGTTTCGAAACAAGAGCCGCTGTAATTTCTTGGTGTGGTGGTTCCACACCTCTTGTTCCCAAAACCTCAAATCTGTGAACTTAGGAGCCTTACCGTTTACAACCACACTATATTTCTACTATCGACTATACGATAGATGATATTATCTCCCAGATTTTACGTTCTGGACCAACGGAACCAGGTCTGAATTCAACTCTGCCCTGTTGTACAGAGTGTTTCGAAAAGTGGAATATTTTTGGTGCATATGTAGTATATAGATTTTTCACGCGAAAACGATGAAAAACAATTCATGTGCACATGTATCAAAAAAGATGAAAGCTCAGTTATTTTGTTATACGCTATGTAGCTTGTATTTCACTGGAAATTTTCAATATCCATCATGTGTTTTTAGTCAAACTGAAAGCTCGCAACAAACTTTAATAACAAAGTCAATTCACTGTTAAGCTATTACACACACATACATACACACACATGTATAGTCAGAAAAGCTTGAACACATTCTGTACATCATGGTATTTCAGAAAATATAATATTTTGGGTAATGGTGTACATATTAGTGATTGAAATTAAAATAAAATATTGGAGAATTTATGAACAGGTGTTATGAACAGCATTAAAACCTCCAAACTTGTTTTAATAAACGTGGAACTATTTGCAAGTAGATTTTTATGGAATATCAAATTTTTACGAATGCGAATGAAAAATTGAAATTTGAATAACAGTGTGTCATTGTTTTAGCCATCGAATTATTGAAAAATCCATAAAATTGCTATGCGGCATAATGTCTATCATAAAAGTATTAAAATTAGGGATTTCAAAGTTTGAAGCTGAATTTTTGAAGATTTAGAATTGGTTTAATGATTTCAAGATTTCAAATTGGATATTTCTAGAGCTGAAATTGCAGCAATAAAGGTTTTAAGTTGGAGATTTGAAACATTAAAGTTGCAAATTTGAAGATTTGAAATGGAAAATTTGAGGAAAAGATAAAAATTTGAAGGTTTGAAGCGGAAAATTCAAAGAGTTAAAATAAAATTTTTGAAGGTTTCAGGTTAGAGATTTGCGTATTTAAAGTTTTAGAGATTTTTAGAATTAAAATTGAAAATTGAAGATTTGAAGGTTTTCAGTGGAAATTTGGAAGAGTCAAAAATAAAAATTTGCTAATTTCAAATTTTTGAAATTTTTGGAATTAAAATTAGAAATTTAAGGATTTAAAGTTGAAGATTTTGAAATGTGAAGCTAGAGATTTGAAAAATTGAATACAGGAGTAATTAGGTAATATGTGTTACTGAAATGTATTTTACAACACAATGTTTATCATAGTATAATTTATATTGTGTAGATCAGTCTTCAAAATTAATTTCAATGTCTGTCATCAGCCTCGTAGATTTTCTGTATATTTAAAACTGTTATAAATGCATAAAAATCTATAGTTCAGCTACGAAACTCTCATATCTAAATTCTTTTCTCAAAAAATGTCTAATCTGTTGATTCTAATCATAACATACATAAAACTAATATTTATCTGATCTAACAATACTAATTCCACACAAAACGTACAACTCATCGCTTGCAACATGATGACCATAAAAGTAAATTTTTTGCACGCGATCCGAATTCAATAACCAGAAACTGTAAACCAAAATAAAAATACTTTCTCCAAACAAATATACATATAAGTACGCACCCTTTTTCATTGTATGCGTATGCGTGTCTGTAACCCGCCCCATAATCCCATCCCGATTGTTTGCAACACTTAGTATACACAATGGCGTCATTTCTCGCCAGTCATTGAACTCGAAGCAGGCTCCTATTCGTCATCGCGCGGGAAAGTAGGAGGCGACGCGTATCTACGGTCAGTAGTCGCCAAGGTCTCCCGACTCCGACGTCAGGACGTCGGGCGCCGAGGCGTCTGCAAATTTTCAGAGAAAGCAGCAGGGAGATAGAAGGTTGGTGGTATCGTTGGACCCGTTTCGGCCCGTTTCGGCATCGTCGGGTCATAAATCGAGCAACCCACGGCGCCCTTCGCGACGATCCCCATTCGACCGTGTCTTCTCAGCTCTCTCCGCCGAACTCCTCCGCGCGTTTTGGCTCTCTCGCCTCCATTCGCCACGTGTTGCAGTTTTTAACGTCACGCGCTGACGTCGTCGAAACCGATTGCAGCATTTGCAAGGAGAAATTCGACGCGGCATGAATCTCGCGCGATCCTCCGCGTTCAATTACAATTACGATCGCTGGAGGAGTCGCGGCTCGATTAATATCGATCGTGGAGTCTACCGCGATTACGCTGCAAGGCGTCATCGAGAAGCGTCAGACTACGGTGACGTCAGTGGAGATGATGCATAGGTGGATCGCAATGGCTGACGTCATTGAAAAACGACCAAAATTGCTTGGCGTTGCCAACAATTTACCATCGATTAACTGTTTTGTTCGACTCGGTGACCGCGCGTTTCGAAATAGACCGGTTCCGAGCCGCTCTCGGGATCCTTTGTGGCGGACGGGCTGAAGATCAGGTGAGTCGATTCGAATCTCTGTGGTGGCCTTCGGAACGGTTTGAATTTCATTAGACATGGGTGCTTGATAAATCGGATCGCTTTGAATCGTAGCCGGAAGTATCGAAGCGCTTTGAGTGACTGACAGGAGTTGCGAATCCATGCGAGATTCAGACATTTTTTAAATTTTGTTAGAAGTCAAAGGTTGCAAGGAAGACCTTCTGTATCTTTTAAAACAGTTTTATCCTTTAGCGAGCATTATTACATAAAACTTTTTTATTTGTTTCATCACGATCTACAGTCTACAGCAAGAACCAAGTCAATCTGAAGACTTCGCAATTGTTTATTTATTTAGAGATATTGACGGGCTTCTCCCTTTAATACAATACATAATATAAAAGATAAACGGTGTTGAAGCGTGTAAATTCCATAAAAATTTCATTTAACACGTTTATAACGATGTGATAATAATTCAAATTGTAATAAATCAGATTTTAAGAAGAGAACAGCAGGATTAAAGTTTTTTGGGAATATCTCGGAAACTAAAGCCGAGCAGCGGTAACCAGTATAGGGAAAAGTTATTCATAACGATGACCTTGACAACATATTTCAAGGTCATTAGAATCGGTGAGGAGGACCCTTTTCTATATAATTACCGAAATTATTTTTTAATATATGGAATTTCACTGTAGTAATTAAGGGTTAAATATCTGTAAAACCATTTAAAACCATGACTCAAACGTCGATCACTATTACGCTTTGCCTAAAGACTGAAGCAGACACGTTGAGTAATTTAGTCGAGTGGTAAGTAGTTACATTCATTTACTACATTACTTGACTAAATTGTAGTGTTCGTACATAGTAAATAACTAAAATACAGGGTCATCCACGTATCTCGGAACTCGTACACATGATCATAAATGGGCTCGGGTTCCGAGACACGTGGATGACCCTATACTTACTACTCGTCTAAATTACTAAACGTGTGAGAATCAGTCTTAATAGCGAGTCGATCTATCGAGCCTTTCTCCCCCGAAAGTCATTTTCAAATTACATAGCAAACCTGCCACCGACGCGATTCTTTCGTCCCACGTGTCAAGGTCCGACGAGCAGCGCGATTAATCGCCTAAACGCTGTTCGTTTGAACGAGCATCGTCGTCGCGAATGCATTTCCGGGTGTATAACGATCGGCCGTCAGCGTCGGCCCGTAATAAACTTTTTAACGCGGGGGGACCCAGTCAGGGGAATTGGCGCGCCCCCATCCTCGAATTTGGGCCGAATTCGCGCGGCCGACGCCGGGGCGAAATTCATTGTGACGCCGTTGTTGCTCGACCATCGATTTCCGGTTTGGTATGTCGCGCACGGTGGCCCGATTGCCTGCCGGGCAGAAATGCATTCGGCGCACGTTTCGCCGTCATTAGAACGTAAACTCCGAAAGCTCATTTACGAGCGTCAGCCCAATCAGAGGAGGATCTTCCGCTTGTCCGTTCCGGAGGTCCTCCACCCACCGCCTACGACCCCCATGCTTATGGGCCACTGGGACAAACACTTTGTTATAGAATGCTCCGGCAGAGCCGTCTTTACCACGGATCGACCATAAGTCTCCTTTTATGCTCTCTGGAGGATGTTAATAAAAATGTGCGACGGTTTCTGAGGATTGCTGAGCTTCAGACGGGCGCGAGGAACTTCATGCACAGGTGTGCTTGATAATGGCTCGGCCCGGTTAGTTATACGATATTTTGTGCCGGGTGAAATAGTGGCACAGAACGCCTACGGAATGGCACCCATTGCCTGCATCAGTTGGGTGAATGGTCTGAGTGCATGTTACATGACGCGGGGTTACAGAGTTTATTTTATTGTGAAGAATTGAAGAGTTTCGAATATCTATTCTGAAGAGTATTTGTAGTTTCAGACAGATTTGTTCATTTTGATCTGAAAATATTAAGAGGAAGATGAAGGTTTTGTTTTTGCGAGGGTTGTAACAGTGTGTAATAGGGACAGCAGATGTTTAGTACTAGAGTTTTTGACTGGAGTTAAGATCTCGTGAATCTGAGGAATGAAAAAGTGAGGCATAAACTTCTATGTTACACGTTGTTGCAGCTGTTGCTAGTGAAAGACAAGCTTTAAAGCTAGATAGATTAAAGCTAGAAGCTTTAAGGCTAGTGACTTCTACGATTACCTTTTACTCGCAATTTAATTTTAAAAAATTCTTGGAATATGCTTTTTTTCAGACCTTTCGTATGTTGACATTCTGTAGAAAAATAATAATTCTAGTATTAATATTTTTAAGGGAATATTCTTATGCAAAGGCATCTCATAAAAAAATGTTCAAATTATCGCAGACCAAGACATTTACTATATTGCATATGTTTATGTACATTGTAAGAGGATTCAGTGAAATTTTTATGCAATTACGAACAGAACTTTCTGTTTTGTTGGTAAAAATTGATTTTTAATAATTTCCAACAAGTTCAACGAGTTAAGGTATTAAATCACTACATTCAAAATAATCTATTTTTATTTAAGTTGACATATAAATTTTTTCTTCCTTGTATTTTATTCACTTTTATCGTTGGATGCAAATTATCAAGGTTCTGATGGACATGGAGTTAGATAATATTGTATAATTCTACCATTTCGTACTTTTAAGTAATAAAACATACATGAAAACGCAGATAAGATGTTGCTCAACGTTCCTTATCAAAATGCTGTTCTTTTATCAATTATTTATGGTAAAACAAGATAGTATATTTAACCAATTTTTTCTTTTCATGCTTGCATATCCCTTTAATATAATAGTATAAATTATGAAAGTCAAGCAACATTATATACTGCAAGGAACATGTAATAATGTAAGTAATAGTAAAGATAATACAAAAATTTTACTGTGCCTTTTTTCGAAATATATTTAAACATTACTTGATTATGATTAATTATTAATTAACTTGATTAATAATTCAATATTTTTTAAGCTAAAATGTATCTCTAGAATACCCTCTTAATCTGCAAAAAACGAATTAACCCAGTTCGTTTAAAATTTCTAATATTAGTTTGTATTTTACTACGTTTCTGAACAATAGCAACTTTCTTCATCAATCTCTTTCCAATAATATTTTAGGAAAGTCAAACTTCCAACGTGTAACATTAGGGTGGCTCTTATTTTTGACTTTTGAATTTTTTTCGCGGCACCCCCTAGAATAATTCCAATTAATAAAAAATACAGTTCTCACTGTTGAAGCTTTCGGGTGTAAGCCGTGTCCATGAGGAAATGTTTTCCCAACGTTTCGCTAGCATTGCAGCTGGCTGCTTCAGGGGATCGAAAGACACACTGAAACCGAACTTTCGATCCCCTGAAGAAGCCAGCTGCAATGCTCGTGAAACGTTGGGAAAACATTTCCTCATGGACACGGCTTACACCCGAAAGCTTCAACAGTGAGAACTGTATGACGCCGGGCCGTGAAAGCCTCAAACCTCTAATAAAAAATAATTTTGTATAAAGTTTGAACCCAATCGGATAAGGGGAAAACGTGTCCCTGGACTCCCTGGACCCTTGAGGGTTCAAATAATCATTTTAAAGCACACAAACTGGATTTTTTAACATATTCGCTTTGTTTTTAACTATATAAAAAAATATGTTAAACGAGAGTTGTAGATCTAGATAAGAAGCATTTTGATGTTCTATGACTTTTTTTCGTGCGGGAAACGATTTTCGAAAAAAATAAAAAAAATAAAAAATATAACTTTATTTCTTTTTAATTTTGAATATACAAATGTATCTCGAACATTGCCTAGTTATAAAGACCTAAAAATAATGTATATTTCTTGTACAACTCTAAGAGCTTATTTTTTTTAATTTATGAAATTTCTTAAAAGATCGGAAAGCTGTATACATTTCTGTAATGAAAATTGATAAATGATATGTAAAGTAAAATAAGATGTTTTTGATTTACAATTGTTGGTTACGGGATAAAGTTTCTTTTTTACAATCAGGAAACTTCTGACGGTAATCATTTACAATTTGAAGAACATATTGTTTTTGTTTCTCATTTTTTGTAAATAATTCATTATAGTCTTCCATTAATTGAACACCTCTTTCTGCAGTATCATTGGCAATCCGCAGTTTATTTATTAATTCTAAATTTTTAATAAAGCCTCTGCTTTTAGACTAAGACGATGGTTCCGTTTGAAGAAATTGGCCGTCTAATTCAATATGTTCTTCAAATTGCAAATGATTACCGTCAGAAGTTTCCTGATTGTAAAAAAGAGACGTTATCCCGTAACCAACAATTGTAAACAATTACATACGAATAAACTATTTATTTTCAAAAACATCTTATTTCACTTTACATATCATTTGTCAATTTTCATTACAGAAATGTGTATAGCTTTCCGATCATTTAAGAAATTTCATAAATTAAAAAAAATCACCTCTTAGTGTTGTACAAAAAATATACATTCTTTTTAGATCTTTATAACTAGGAAATGTTCGAGGTACATTTGTATTTTCAAAATTAAAAAGAAATAAATAAAGTTATATTCTTTATTTTTTTTATTTTTTTCGAAAATCGTTTCTCGCACGAAAAAAAGTCATACAACATAAAATATGCTTCTTATCTAGATCTACAACTTTCGTTTAACATATTTTTTTACGTAATTAAAAACAAAGCGGATATGTTTAAAAAATCCAGTTTGTGTGCTTTAAAATGATTATTTGAACCTTCAAGGGTCTAGGGGCACGTTTTCCCCTTATCCGATCAGGCTCAAACTTTACATACATTTTTTTTTATCAATTGGAACTATTCTAGGGGGTGCCGTGGAAAAAGAATTGAAAAAAATTTTCATCAAGAGTAAACAAGAGCCACCCTAGTGTAACATTTGCTTTGAAGATTTATGTGAGAACTCGCTCAGATGCCACAGGTCACGACTGCCATTCTATAGCCGCTTTAAACCAGCATTTGACTAACAAACTATCCAAAAAAGGAAATGAAATTGCTGTATTAGAAAAATATTGTTAAAACTAATATTTTTTTTAGTAGTATATCGTCACCTATAGTTTTCTTAAATTCTACTTACATCATATTTTTCTAATACAAAAATTCTAAGTATAGTATTTATGTTTTCACTATTTCCTTAAATATGTTTGTTTTTTAAATTAATTTTTAAACCGGAATTAGTCAAACTAACAAAGTGGAGACTTAAGTCCTTAATTGACAAGTGAAGTAAATCCCTTTCCTTAGTATTAAAAAAAATTGAACTTTTGTGTAATATTTTATAAAAACACAAAACAGAATTTGGCTTTGCTGTGAGAAAATTGAATGAAAGAATAATAATTATGGCAACATAATTACTCTTTTTAGTATCAGGTTTATATCATTTGTACTATTTACCATGTATGTAAAATTATTTAGTCATTTGAAAGAATACTATAATACTTTTCGTAGATGATTCATTTTCCGTATCCACGCGCAGCGCGTTCCCCGCAAGCGTCGACGAACTTGCCCCGTTAACGAAGCGCGGTGTTTGCAGGAGTCTCGTTTTCGGGGAAGAAATTCGCTACGTGAATCGAGTCGTCCTGCGCAGTGGCACGCCAGCGAAAGCGTCCTTGGCTGATTAGTCGAGGTTAAGGTCGTTAACGGGATACTTAAACCGGGTCATAGCGAACCAACGACGCAACGAGTCAGCCCCGGTGGCAGAGAGGAAGACCAAGGCACGGAGGAGGGAAAGCGTAAGGCGTGACATTAATCAGGATTTCGAGAGATGCAGGGAAGCACCGGAACTTTCTCAAAGATCTCGGTGCGCTAACCCTAGCTTACCAATCCGGAGGCGGTAGACGGAGCTGGCGACCTATAAATCCAAGGTTATCTTAATCTCTGACCTCTATACACACGGTCCCGCATTTGTCACTCGCTAAAAGGGGAAATAATCAGAGTCGGAAATCGTAACGAACGGCAAATGGGACGCAGAACGGCGGGATCCTAACGAATCGTGTCTCAGTCGACTTGGCGCTCTACCAACGCGAGCACGCAGAACCAAGACGTCGCGGATGTTTCCTCGTGTTCCTGGGAGACGATGAAAGAAAGCCATCCCCGTGACCATGGCGAAGAAAAAATACTCGCTTGCTCGACTAATGGGCACCGTCCGGGAGTCTTACATATCGTAAACACGGGAAAAGCGAACGAGACGTCCTTTTGTCGATGACGTCGGCTCTTCGCCGACGTCGCGCTCTCCTTGCGGAACTTCCGTGTCCCGCCAAATTTATTCCAGAAACTTTTACATGACAAAGGGGACGAGGAATTTTACCATAATTACGCGACGACGAGAGCTGGACGAATCCAGCGTTTTTCCGTGGAATTTGAAATGCAGAGCGCCTCCCGTGAGACGAGGGAATCCGCAACGCCGCGCCTGCTTACGCGTTTAACGCGGAACCGACCGTCAGAGATCGCCGGCGAAATATATTTCGCACGATTAAGCTGCGAGCGACGTATGGCACTCGCGCACCGCGATACGCTTTTCATTGTGGTTTTTCAACCGAAAATCGAACCGTCGCGCCGCGCTGCGAATCGGTGAAATCACGTGCAACGTTGCGATTTAATTTCTCTGAAGGGAGGAACGGAGGAAAGAGAATCTACTTGTGAATTTCAGATGATCCGTTTTTGTTTCTCCCTCGCGTCTACGGAATTCGGGATTGAAAAAGAGGGTCGTCGGATTGAAAAACATCCCTGAATAATGGAATTTATCCGCGAGGATATCGTCGATGCGCGGCTATACCTTTGAAGAGCTTATCGATTGATCGAAGGCAGAACCGGGACGAATAATACGGTACATCGAGTGTCTTTGAAATATTCTCCCCGTCTATGAAGAGATAGGAGAGCAGACTCGGCTGTATATCAAGCAGAAGTTCTTAACGACTCGTAATAGGGCTATTGGGGATTCGAGAGGGGATCTTTTAAACGGTGCAGTCGCGAAGAGAAACCAAGTCGCAAAGAGTTAATTAGGAAAGTTCTGAATGAATTCCATTAATACGCCCGGTTTTGCGTATCGACGGATGAGCGAAGGGCCCTTAGAAACGTTGACTTTCAAATTCGAACTGTTCAGTTATAACCTACCTTACGATATTTACGACCTGCCGGAGTTTCCCTTGATGAACCTTAAAATTCGCTGCAATCCCAGACTCATACAGACAATGAGACGAATTCAGAAACGTCTTCGTTAATTAACGGATCATATTTCAGGAAACGAAAGGAATAGATATTCTTCTCCATGGAGTCACGTTTTTGATCTTTTCAAACATACAATTTACTCTGCGTACGGTAGATAGAGAGATTCGTATACAACCAAAAATCCACACATACTTCATTAGGACAGAAATTTGAAAAGGCATAGAATTTTTTAAGTAGAATTATTTTAAGAAAATTTAAGTATTCATTAAAATCAGAGCTGCATTTATACTTTCGGGAGGCGCATTATAGTGAGACTTCAAAAGAAATCTCTTTCAGTTAAGAAAAACTTGAACACATGTTTTTATGCCTATTGAAAACTTGATATTTTTACAGGAACTCTAAAAATAAGTTTTTTCAAATTTTAATAAAAATGAAATTAATAAGTAAGACAATTTTCTAATTATGATACAATGCAATGTTAATCGTTGAAATTAGAGATCCGAAATGTTAAAGTTAACCCATTAACTGCCAAATTTTTTTGTTTGAAATTTTTGGCCGGATAAGTTATATATATGCACAAAAGGTTGTGTAATAGTATAAATATATTCAAATTATGTTTTGTTTTGAAAATATTTGATATTTTTGAAAAAGTCCCAAATGGGGATTGTGGCAGGTTGCACGAAAGAAAACTAATAAGAAACTATTTCTTTTATTATATGCGTTATCTTATAGATTTTTTTTTTTACAAAGTCAAATATTTTTACAAAGTCGTGTCTTACTTTTTGCCAATCTGAATTTGTTTCTTGACTCTTCCTATTAGTTTTTTTCATACGTTTTGGTTTTTGTACAGTTCTAGTTATATTGTTGTTATTTGGGTCTGTGCTTGTAGAAGCTATATTCAGAGCACTCGAATTTCATTTTAGGAATTTAGAGTTAGATAGTTTTTAGAGTTAGAGAAATTTTTAGAGTTGACGTTGAACACTTGGGGGTTCGAAATTGGAGATTGAAAAATTTCAAAAGTTAAAATTACAGATTCGAAAATATGAGACTGAAGATTAAAAATTAAGTAGTGGAAATTTGAAGATTTCAAGGTTCAGATTTAGATTTTCAGAATTAAATATTGGGGCTTTGAGAGTTTCGAGTTAAAGATTTGAAAAGAAATGAATTTTAAAGATTTGAAAATATGAAATTGAAGACTTAAAGACGATCATTTTAAAATATGAAATTGAAGATTTAAAGTAGAAGATTTTCGGAGTCAAAATTAAAGATTCAAAATGTTAAAATTGAAGATTTGAAGATTTCGGGTTGTAGATTAGAAAATTTCAACTTGCAAATGTTTTAATTTTTTAAGTCAAAATTACAGATTTGAGAGTTTGAAGTTGGAGATTTGAAAAGTTGAAGATAAAGAATCAAATAGAAAATACTATTTCAAATGGAGGAGCAATTTCCAAAGGCTTCTAATGGATATTTGTTCGCAATGTATATTTTTTTTTTATTTTGTTTATGTAAAGCAAAGTTTTAAATGAGAACTATCAAAGAAATTCTAGAAAAATGTATGCATGAAAACCCTATCCAATAAAATATTGTTCACTTTTCTCCACCATTTTCCGTCATTCTACGGAAAGATTCATTATTCCGACCTCAAAGAATATTTTTTCTCTGAAACATCATTTTCAAAAGGAAACGAAAGGACTTCCTGACCAACCCAATATAAAAATGCAGTACCTCCTCGGAAATAGAGAAAGCAGAGAAAGAAATGAGACATTTTTGAACATCCTTATCGCTATACCAACGTGACCTTCGAAGATCGAACAATTCCAAGTGGACCTTCGCGGAAGAGGAATGAAAGAACTTTCCTGAGGTGTCCATCGCGTGTGGGCGGACACATATGTCTTTTATCTTGCACGAAAAGCGACACGAAAGTCGATGCGTCCTATCGTCGACCTTCCAGCGCGACGTCTGCACGGAGAAAAACGAAGAGAGTCAAGGGAGGTGATAAGGGATGACAGAGGGATTCCGAGAGGAATCTCGCAGCGAGAATATAAAGTTATTGACGGGCGGGAACCAAATTTGTATTCGGCCTTAACAAGATTTTCATGGGTCCGATGAATTTTCATGAACGATCTGCAATTCCGTAATGGCGATCGTATAAAGATTTCGCGTTCGCGACTGTGGCGAGAAATTGTACTTCCAAGCAATTATGCATTGTTATTTCCGAGATAGCAGAAATACGGTGCGAATGAGACAAGAGATTTATCCGCTGCAAAGTATTAGTAATGTTCATAGTAATTATTCAAAGATAGTTTAAGAAATCCTGCAAACTCGACGAAAATTGAAGAAACTAAAGCTGAAACTTTAAGACTGTTATTTATTTAAATCTCCACAAAGCTTACGGTTCGCGCAAAGCCTTCGATTCTTAAGAATCTTGCAAAATTCATACATACAAATTTGGTTCGGAGAAAAGCACCAGTTTCCAGAAAAATAACGAAAGGTTGGAGATCAGATTGATCGATACATTATTCAATGAAACTTCCTTTATGTAAAAAACAATGATTACCATTTTATACCAAAAATCTCGACTTTACTCTTCGGCTAACCCAATAGCTTATCCCGGAACACTTAACTTTCTCCCGCTTTTAAAGTGGAAAACAGATTTAATCGCATCTCGGAGATAAATCAGCTTCATTATCGCAGCGAAAGCGAGACGAGCACGCTGCAATTTCCGCGTCGTTTTCCCGCGATAGATTGTCCCGAGTCGCCTTTTACGACTCCATTTTGTTATGCGACAAGCAGTGAGAATGGTAACGCCACCGACTTAGGGAACGTCCAGCGTCGCGTCCCGTAAAAAACGGATCCCAGGAAATTACCGATAAACTCGACCGAAAGTACGTTATGTGGCACTTTGCGTATTCATTGTACCCTCGGTTGAAAAACACCGAGGCGGAATAAAGAAGAGAGGGGTATCAGTTTTCTCTCTGTGACGGGAGGAAGCGTGCCTTAATGGCGATAGAATCGAAGCGCGGAGGAACGACGACGGTGGTATTATAGTAAGCTAACGAGGTTTGTTAAGCTCGACGAAATTGCGGTGGCCCGAAAACACTTCGGCTCAGGCGGTTGGCGGTTTATGAGTTTCCTGTACAAAGAGTTTCGAATAATACCCGATGGATATAGACGTCAAGAATTATAACCTCATTAACGCGATATTTTCAATATAAAAGGTGATTACGTGGGGACCGTTGGTTATATTGTTTTAGAAAATCATAGGGTGTGGCATTTTCTGTATAAATATGTTCACATTGGAAGTTTTAGAATTGTAGGATTTTTCTGAGTGTTATTATAGTATAGTGAATATTGAAAATGTTAGAAGGTGTGATGCGCAATAATGAAACAAAGCGTGATGTGCGCAATAATGAAACACGTGGTGTATATTTATTAATAAAATATACGTATCATATAAAAATAGCAAAACAATATCACTTCTGATGATTACAGATTGTTTATAGAATAGTTTAACATAAAATACTTATTTGAAGCAGTATTCTTTAATATAAAAATAAACTTTTTCTACGGAGAGTATCTCCTTTTGACGCCATGTCCGAACACACATGCACAGCAGATGCACACATGTGACAAAAGACACACAGGCTCGGTAGAGCCGCCAACTTGTAAAAGATTAACACTATTACTACCAACAGAAAAAATGAGATCTAAATAGATAAGTGAATTTATCGTTGAGGTTTAGAGTTTGAGGTGAGATCAAAAAACGAGTTTAAAGAAATTAGAGAAACGTTGGAGAGTTAAATCAATATTTTCCTCCTTTTAGAGGAGTGATATAAAAATTTAAACGATACTGGCAAACTTGTACTTACAATAAGATATAATAAGTTATAATGTATGAATACAGGATTGCAATTATACTTTTGTATTGTAATGAGACTTCAAAAGAAAAAGTCTATTTCAGTTAATGAAATTTCAATCGTTTCAAATTTTTATCTTAAAAAGATTAACTCCATTTTCTAGCTTTGATTTTAACAGATACGGAGCAAAGTGTGATTCTACGTGAAAAAATTTAGTATAATATTTTTTGTTCGAAACATTGCTTATGGGAAAACCGATTATAAAATATGAATTTTATAAGAAGAATTACTAGAATTACTATACAATACAGTTTGTCGTTCAAGTTGGAGATGCGAAACTTTAAAATTGAACATTTGGTTAGTTAAAAATGGATAAAAGAATTTTTAAGAATTTTTCAGTTCAGAGATTTGAAGATTTCAGGATACAGATTTAAAGACTTGAAGTTAGAGATTTGAAGACTTAAACTAGAAGAAATTTAAAGATTTGAAATTGAGCATTTGAAGAATTAAAACTTAAGATCTGCAGATTTGTAGGATTTCACTTTAGAAATTTGAAAATTTCAAGTTGAAGATTTGAAAATTTTAAGGTGGAGAATTGAAGATTCCAAATTGCAGATTTAGAGATTTCTAGAGTTAACATTGAATATTTTGAGATTTAAAGTTGAAGATATAAAAATTTCAGATTAGAGGTTTCAAGTTTCACTATTTTAATTTGTAGATGTAAAGATATTAAAAACGAAATTTTAGAATTTTAAAGGTTTCGGATTAAAGATCTGAAGAAAATTAAAAATTGAGAATTTGAAAATATGAAATTGAAGATTTAAAGACTCAAAGTTCAAGATTGTAAAAGTTGAATATGTGAGTATGTGTGAATATGTGTTAAAGATACCAGAGTTTGAAATGTTAAAATTGAAGATTTGAAGATTTCAGATTATAAATCAGAAATTATCAAATCGCAGATTTAAAGGTTTTTAGAGTTAAAATTGAAGATTTCAATGTCTTAAGTTTGAGATGTGAAAAGTTGAAGATGGAGAATCGAATGGAAAATACTATTTCAAATGCAGTGTCAATTTTTAACAACTTCTTAAGTTCACGAACTTTATGAATTTAATACTTTCTAATATGTGTCTTAACTCATTCGGTTTACGTGGAGTAAAACTTTAAAATGTGGCTCCATAAAAAATGAGGCCCCCGCCTAAAAGAGTGGCTCTGTATGAATATTCAAGATAAAAAAAAATTTCTTTCATCTTTATTCAATTTAAATCTGAAGTTAATTGAACACAGATTTTATGGATGTTAAAATAAAAATGTTAGAATAGAATAATTTATGCAGAATAATTTTATCAATTTTTTTACTTCAAAAGAGTCAAAGTTGCTCCCAAAATGTTCGAGTATCTCATTTATTATACTAATATTGATCTCTAAGCATTTTTCTCGAAAATTCTGTTATGTACTCATTTTTAGTAACAAATATAGAGAACTCTCTGCATGCATAAATAATATTCAGGAACAAGGAACACAAGCAGTAAGTTCTTCAAATGTTTTTCAATATTAAAGAAAAAGTTAGACAAAATCGAGAACATATAATCATTACCGTACAAGAATGAATTACTTAATCGCTAAATTTTCAAAAGAATCCCAGAGCTCCGAACACGAACAAATCTACGATGAAATCGTCCTAAATTTTATACTCTGTGGTTTTAAGAAAAAGCTTCCAATAATCCCCCTGCAATCAAGTCCCCTGAAAAAATACCGCTTTAATTGCAGGGACTCCCATTTTAATCCCAGTGTCCCGGGTATCGATAAGACCGTGAATCGCGGCGAAAGAATTACCAGTAAGTGGCGTAACAAAGGAACGATCGCATAGGTGGCTCGTCTCCCGATAGCAATTTCGCGCCCTCCCTGGTAACGGTATGCTAATGGCCGCGCTTGATTTAAAAGCGCCGCGGCATAAGTCGATTCGCGAGGGGTTAATTGAATTTACGAAGATCGGGGCGAAATTGAAATCTCATTGAAAAAAGGGTGAGATAGAGAGAGAGAGAGAGAGAAAAGAGGTGAGAAAAACCGCGAAGGCAATTACATTCCTTCTGCTAGATTTTCGATGCCATAATTCGCCGGATCGTTATTCGAGATAAACGCCTTTATGACTCGGCCGTCTTCCATACAGAATGTCTGAAACCGACGGAGGAAATGACGTTCCTTTTACGATATGTAATAAATCGTCTTCGCACGGGATCACTGGCCCCTTCGATCACCAAGTCCGAGGAGAATGAGTCGGTTTGACCGTGAATAAGCCAGCGAAGGACCTTACGGAGGGATCATTTTTCGAGTTGTAAAAGCGGGGAACGGAATTAAGCGTCGAGAACACTTTTCTGTGGGATTTCTCAGCTTTTCTCAACGGATGAGCCATTCTTTTGGACGCTGATGCGCTGACTGATGGAGGATGCTCGAGCGATGTATGAGGAAGGCGGAAACCCTCCAATTACTTTAGTATTTTTCCGTCAATCATTGCCACGTGCTTTTGATATGAATTCTTAATTCAAATACAGTCTATTTTTTATGGTCTTTGTTACGTGTGGATTAGTATACTATCCTGAGGTTTATTTTATTGTTTTTTTTTTGGATAAGATAAATTAAACTTTTTTAGTTAGAAAGTACGTAAATCAGAGTTGGACAAAATGTAATCTGATTACAAATCACAAATCGTTATCAAAAGTGTAATTACTAATTCAATTACACATTATTTGCTCTAATTGT
Organism: Perdita meconis; assembly: GCA_030770465.2. Classification (NCBI taxonomy): domain Eukaryota; kingdom Metazoa; phylum Arthropoda; class Insecta; order Hymenoptera; family Andrenidae; genus Perdita; species Perdita meconis. The sequence goes on along the minus strand of JASKOS020000004.1, from coordinate 14,918,129 downwards.
TAATCTTTATTGATTGCATAATCAAATTGTAGTCAGTGACAACTAATGATTATAGGAAACAACTCGTAATTGAATGAACAATTACTTTTTAATCACAATTTGTGATTTGTAATCAGTAGACTGCGGAAGTTTATGCAAATACGCATTTTCAAGCCCATAAAAAAAGATAATACACTTAAATAAAAGTATCCTGTATCTTCTAAATTTTATAACATGTGTTTTGTTTTCTATATTTCATGTATTTTTACATCTATGCACGTCATTATACGTTTTAGCACATTCAAAATTGCTATAAATGCATAAACTTCCGCAGTCTAGTAATCAGATTAGAGTTTACCTAAATTCAGACATACATAAATACATTTCAATCACAGGTAGATAAAAACAACTTCAGAAAATTAACCTACGATTAATATCAATATTTTCTCCAGTTCTTAAAGAATTGTGAACAAAAGGGACAAAGGAACAAAAGGGAAAGTACTATGCACAGATCATAAGTTGCCAAATAAATAAAATTAGTTGAATCAGCTTCAGTCACAGGAATTCGTATCAACTTCCATAAGTGATAGATTTGTGAATATAATCGACTCAGCCAACAATAATAATTCTTGTTAATGAAGATGATTCAATTAATTTCATTTATTCGACCCCTTACTATCTCTGCGTAGTAATTAATAGTCTGTGAACTCTACTTTTGAGAGCAACAATTTTAGGAATGAAGCAATCGACGTCTGAAGACTTGAATGCATCTAAAAATCTCGAAAGCTCTTCGACGTCCCACTTTATGGTTCGCAACGTCACCTGCTCTTAACTGTGCTCGCGATCAGTCGAGAGCCCTCTTACTTTCGGGAATCTAGTTCCCCGGAGAGCGGAGCGCTCGGAAACGGAGCGTAATTCGAACGATTGGCGAAACGTTAAGGTTGACCGGCACACGCCGGACACCCATTTTATTAAGCTCGCATGTGTGAGGTTCCGCGCGACGGTCGTCCAACAACGCCGCCATATAAATCGTCGTAGTATCGTCCATGTCCTTGACACGGATCGGTCCGAATAACCGTCGGTTTCGAGGAAAGGTTACGGGCCCGCCTAGCTCGAACGCCCGTTCAACCGCAAGCCAATATCCGTCTATAATTCATAAAGCGAAAGCCGATAATCTATGGTAAAACGATATTCAGTCGTTCGAAGGATATTCTTTCACCCCGGTGACGATTCACCAATTTCTAAGCGCTCAGCCGGGCTCCAGGCGACATTGATAACGCCGCTGACGCTGATAAATGTTAACTCGCGTCGTGTGTACGAAATTCCGCGCCCAAATGCGACGCAATGTTGCCGCTGGTCAGGCCTTTACTCATTCGACGATTTATCCGCCGAGCGTCGAAGGAAACAACCGTCATTGTCAATATTTATATGACGGCGTGTGTCTGGCTTGTTCCGTTTTCATTGCACAATTATTATTAGACTTTTTAACGAGTCCGTTCGCGTTCGGGGGGAAAAAATTTATTCAGATTTAATTGAATGAAATTCAAGGGATGCAACAAAAGCGATGGCTAATGTATTATGTATGCATTTCGTATAAATCACTTTCGTTAGATTTAACGCGTTGAATGTGCATGCATGATCGGCGGTCCATGATATTTTGCAAGAGTAGAACTTTCGCGTTCTCGGGTGGATATGTGTATTTTGCAATTTGAAATTGAAATGAAATGGATGGAACTGAAGTTCAGACTATGAGAAATGTAACATGAGTATTACTTGGCTATTATGGAATATTGTAGTTTCGGTTCTTAAACAGTTTTTATACTTGGGGTTTTTTAATGTTGAGTTTATGCATACAAAATTTCAGAATGCAAATGCCATGTCGCATCGTACCTTTATTTTCATAAAAAACATCGACCTCTCTCGTGTAATATTATTGTTTAATATTTACCACGTATTGCTGGAAAGTATATGCACATTCAAAACAATAATTATTTTGATTAAATGGAAAGACAAAGAACAAAAAGTTTTATCCAATCGAATAAAAACACAAAAATATTTTACGTAAAATTTCATCAAAAACGAACACCAAAATAAATATTTAAACTCGATATAAATATACATAAGTAAAATCAATATCTTATGTATGTCTATTAATACTCCAATACAATATGCATCACTATTTAAGAGACTATAATAAAATGGTTTTCAATGTTCAAAGCAAACCTCCCACACGTGTGGCAGACATTTACCGTGTCTTTAAAATACAATTCACTGACGGTGGCGTTCTATTATCCATTTTTAGTAACCATAAAACAAACTCATTCTCCAAATAGTTTATGGATCAATGATTGGGAGGTCACAGTTAACTTTACGGAGATAGAATCTGGTTTATGACTACTATTCTCTACTAAACAGTAAGTACTAAATAGTAGACACATACATATATGCTACGTAATGTGACGATATGAGTTGAAACTTTGATAGTACAGAAAATCTCTGTTTCAAGACTCTAATTCCTAGACTGCGGACGTTTATGCAAGTTTGGATTTTACTAGACACTTGAAATGTGAATAAAATTCTATTTAATGCAGTAATAGGTATAACTATTTATACCTTAGAACTAGACAGCGGATTTTATGCATTTCTGGCAATGATATGCAAAATAATTATATAAATATGCAAAAAATCTACGAGATTGTTAACATATGCCAAAATATACAAAATATAAAAAATATTATTGAAGTTAGAGTTTTTAGAACACTAAATACATTGATTTTTAAGGTCCCATTCTTTATTTGTGCTTGTAAAATTTTGATTTTGCATAAAAATCCACTGTATAGTTAACAATACGTCTTTTATTTTCAGTATTTCATATAATTTATATTTTTTCTTATTCTTACACCTTTTTTAGAAACTTACATTTCTCCGAAATGTATAAAAATCTGAAATCTATTAACGTTTTGACTGCCTAAGTAAATTTATTGAAATTACTTCAAAACGTGCAACGATTTCCCAATTGAATGTATTTGTTATTTAGTTTATGGCACCCTCGTTTTGTTAATATTAGGTTGGCAAATGAGTTTATTAGATTATTGTCATTCACTTCACACTAAAAAATCAAACGAACTTATTTGCCAATTCAATATAATGAATTACTAAACTTTGGAGAATGTTAAATAGTTTTACATTATATTTATTGGATGGACAACAAATAAGTTTGTGAAATTTTTTAGAGTGAATAAATGACAATAATCCATAATAATTTTCGTTTAAAATTAGGATTAATATTCTTTACAACGCACATTGTAACGAGTCTCGTCAAAAGGAAAGAGAAAATTTGTATAAAACTTTTTCCTACGAAAATCTGTTGCTAAGTCTTCCCTATACCACAAACATTTCAAACAACACTTACATTTTGACTGACAGACAATTATTTACAAACGAAAAATGGAGTTGGAAAAACTGTTATTTATATTTTGCAGTTTTAAATGCTATTAACATTTCGCAATTAAAATTTTTTTTTAAATATTCATCAACATCATTTTAGAAGTAAAATGAGTTAGCATATAAGGCATGTTTTTGAATCGGAGCTTGATCGTGGTTTTCTTAAATATGTCAAAGAATGTGTCTCTAATTTTGTTATTGCTCCCTTTTTGTGCAAACAAAACATCAGTGACCTTGAAAATTTCGAAGAATGACCTTGAAGCAAAAATATTCTTTACCATATGTTTGTTGTCCTTTGATATCATTCCGACTGCCATTTGTTTATGCCACCACAACTGAAGGAGATATTTCGGTGGCTACATTTAGGTGGACAACCCTGTATACTCGTTACACTGCAATTGTACAAATTAATATTGTTCGCAATCATGCACATAACTGTTTCTCATATATAAGAAGCGTAACACTTACAATCACATTGTTCACCCTTCAAGTATGTTTCTCGGATAAAGCAAAATTTCTAAAATAAGAAACAATAATCCACTAGAAAATCCGATGACCATCAAAAGAAAAACCGGAACAAATTGCTTGAGATGAAGCTCCCTATCATACTCCTCGCCCATCGCGCTGGCAAACATGTTGTGCCGCCTTTGCTTCGCCGTCGCCTGGCTGATCATAAAGTCAAATATGCCGCTGTCGATGAATTCCTGGATCCTCCCGTTGACGTTTCGCAGATAAGGGAAGCCCTTCCAAGTAGCCAGCGCAAGGGGGAAGCTGCAAATCACGTCGGTGGTGAGAGTATATGCGTGTGAAGTCAGTATAGCGTCAGATCTCGACGAGTTCAGCACGGCGACCAAGGCGAACGATGCGTTCTTTCCGTCGAGCAAATCAACAAATTGCTGCTTGTAATCATCCTCGTCGAACGAAACAAACTCGTCCAGAATCCGCTCTATGAGTTCCGTTTGTTCGAATTTCTTGAAGAGGCTCGCGAACTCCGCTGTGCCGCCGATTTGAAACGAGGACGCTATGAGCTCGTCCATGGTCTTTAGTTGGAGAGTCGAGTCGTAGATCAATTGCTCTGCCAGAGAGTCAACGTAGAATTGAGCAAGAAAGAGTCCGAATAAGCTCCACGCGAGGAAGTGGATCCTGCCGGAGATCCTGGAAGGTCTCAGCACGATAGACACACCGATGATTAAACCCAAGATGTCTAACCAGGAGACGTCGCGAATAACGAAGACTTTGATGATGCCAGCAAGAAGCAGAGTTCCTCCTATGGCGGCCCATATGTATGGATGAAACGGGTGGATCAATCCTTGGAGCGATACGTTGGGCACCTTTGGTATTACCCAAACTAACTCCAGCATGTCGTAGGTGGTTGAGTACCCAACGTTCTTCTGTGACTCTAAGAGCACGCGACCTACGACCAGGTCAGCCTTCGTGTCCTCATCGAACAGCAGCAGCTCCGCCTGCTTCGCGTAGGTCGTGTTATCGGACCACTCAGCCATCTGTAGCTCGACACGCTGATCTCTCATCAGTTCCTCGATCAAGGACCCCTCGAACCCGTGCAGGGTTTCGGAATCGTTCACTGTAATTACGTACGGAGGTTGCTCGAAGTACGCAATCCTGAGGCGGCAATGGTTCAACCTCGGCGCCGCGATTTTTCTCAAGTTCTTCCACGCTCCACTGTCGCACTTATCCAGAACAACGGGAGAAATCGGATTGCAGTACTCGTCGGATTCGAATTGTGGACTGCCAGCGACGAACACGGTGTCACGGACTCGCGCCAAGACAACCAGGATGGAAATTCGTCTTGTCCACATCGACTGCACCAGGTCCTCGGCGTCTACCAGGAAACTTTCTTCGTCTTCGAACTTGGCTACTAGGATCGCTACGTAGACGCAGCTCCTGTCGCAAGGGCTTAGTAAGTGGAAACTTTCCTCGACGCTGCTGCCGTTCGACATCAGGACAACGGTGCTCGTCGCGATGTCCTGAGGCACGTCGAATTCACTGTCCATCGAGTGGGTGAAAAACGCGAAGCGACTCTTCAGGATTGTTACCAAGGGCTGTACGATTTCGTTAATGTCTTCGCCATCGTCCAGAAGAAGAAGAATCGACCGAGAAGGTTCGGAGATGGATTTATTTACGAAACTCTGGATGCAGGGTATTGCCTTCGAGAACTGTTCCCGTCGATTCTGGTAGCTCTCCACGGTCCGCGCGATTAGTCTCCGATCCCCGACTGCTCTTTCTCGTCGTGTTTGTGCATCGTGCGGAGGAACCATGATCAGGGAGGCGGAATGCGCCAAAGCAAACACGAGAGCAGCTCGAATGAAACCGCGAGAGCGGAAGAGGTACGACATTCTGCGGAAGCTCCGCGAGGAGAGACACTTCGAAGCCCAAAGCGTAATGATAGAGCGCGCGAGCGTGGCCATTCTTCGATTGGCCGATGACGAGCGCGATAATCAAGGACTCTACGTCCTCTGTCAGATAGGTATCGCTGAAATGGCCGTGTATTCGTAACATGCTCCCGCTACGCTGTTTAAAGATAACGAATTTCCATCAGCGTCTACCATCCAATATCATTTCGCGCCAAGATGCCAATTTATTTCACATCGCCCGCGACCATCGAGGCTTCTCTGCGCACGAAGGGCTCGCCCTGGCGCTTCCTTATCCCGTCGCTCGATCTCCCGACGTCGCTTTTCGCCGTAGAGGGCGGCGAAATTTTCCCAGCCGTTCGCGATGCTCGCATGTCGGGGGGTTTACGTTGCGACGGCCCCCTATGCAAATACTTGCAGTGCGCGCACGATATTCGAAACAGCGCTTCCAGTCATGCGATCTTGACGTTAGAACCGTGCGTCACGACGTGACCAACTTTCGAGCACGGCTTTACAATATCTTCGACGAAGGTCGCTTTATTGGCTGTGCACTTTCTCGGGTGAACGGTTCGAAACGGCGAAGGAAGTGACTCGATCTTTCTCGCACAGCCGACGCGACGGCGCGCGATCGACGACGAATTTTCCCTCGTTCACGACGCGTGCTTTTCCCTCGTTCCGACGTCGCTGCAGCGGATGGGTTCGTCGACTATTGCGACCTGATCTCTGCAGGGTCTTTTAATGTTACTGTACGTTTATAGTGAAGAAAAATGGTGGTATAGACTGCTACTGTATTTTTTAGACGGTGTTGTGAACAGGTTGTAAACAGGTGTACGAGTTAGGAAAGTAGCTTTGAAAGAACTTTAGTATAAATGCGCAATGCGGTTTAGAATGTAGACACGATTCAATTTGTAGTTTTTAAAAAATTGCTTGAATGTGGAAGTTTTGCAAATATTTGTAATAGAAACATTTATCTTATGACTCTAGGAGAGTTAGAAACTATATACTGCGTTACTGCTTGTAATTTGTACGTTTATGTACTTATATCTGTGGTTATAAGACAAAACACAGCATATTACATGTTTTCATGTTTGAGATATTAACGTTTAAAGTTCTGAATGTCAGTAATGTCTTACAGATTTCAATTTTATTATACGTTGGTTTCTAAAGAAGAAATTTGTCTAATGTTCTTTTTGTCTGATAGAAATATAAATTTTAGTTAAGATGTAATATGGAATTTTTGAAAAATGTGAAATTTATCGATTTTCTGTGCAGCCAGAAATGTAATTCCTAAAGGGTGGAGGACTTATCTGTGTATATCCTCCGCGTTACATGAGACTAAGTCTATACAAGTCTATAGAGTTCATCTCTACTATTTTAAATTTTACAAGAGTCGCAATGAAGTATAGTACTTTATAATATTCAATAATGTTGTATCATTAAAAGGAATTATAAGTGATACAGAAATATCTATAATCATTGGAATGTATGGGTCAACCTTCTAGGAACGCAAAGCAATGAAAGAAGGAATTTGAGGAAAAGCTGGAAATAACCCCTTTTCAAAAAGATGGATTCATTTGACATATACACAATATAAAATAATTGTTCTACTCAATTACCTTTAATCCTTTTCAAACATACAGGGCAATAAAACGCGTATTTTATGTATAGCTTTCATCTGGATGTTGGACATAAACTTGTTTCTGAACTAAATAATTACATTAATTGAGCAAATGTTTGTCATTCTGAAAGAGTTTAGAGTTACTTTCCATTTAGAAATTTAATTGTGAGGAAAATTTTGATTAAAGATATGAAAATTGATTTAATGGTATCCAGTACAGATTTAATGGTATCCAAAATGTATTTTACGGACATATTTTTAGAAATAACAATTTTGTAGAAGTTAAAAAATGATTTAATAAGTAGGTATAAATCGATTTTGTTTTTTCTGTCATCAATGTTTATGAAGTGAAGATAACAATTAACAGAGTAAAATTATTTCTCCATTGCTATATTAAAATGTGTCTTTCAGATTTGTTAACTAAAATTTTTTCCATATAAAAAGAGTATAATATAATTCTAGAAGTTGCAAAACGCACCTCTTCTCTACTTTCAAGAAATAAATTAATAAATATGTGGAAATTACTAATGAAAATTATGAGATCCTTCTTATGAAACAGTTTCTACAAAACACAGTAATTTATTAAATATTTTTTCTATAAAAAAAAAGATTTGAACATGGGAAGAATTAATATAAATTTTTAGAGAAATGTATATGAAAAGCAGTATTATTATCATAAAAAATTAGAAAGAGGAAATTAAATAGAAAAATCACTTGTTATTCTTATTCTTCTTATTCTTCTGCTTATTCACAAACAATTTAGTTTTCTTTATCGACATTTATTACTAAAAATTTACAGAATTTGAGGTATTTATTCCTTGAAAACGAAAAATAAATGCTTCTTAAAACTCTCTGGAGTTTTGTATATTTCCCTTAGCATTTAAAAATTTATTTCAAATATTCGAGAGACGCTTTGCAATATTTCGTCGTAAAGTGAAAACTCTAAGAAATGTTTCAAGAAAAAGTTTTCCTCTTCCAACACAGAACAGTCTGAAAAAATGTAATTTAATGTACTTTAACACTAGAACTAACAAGAAGTTTAAAATGACCTATGTGATTGCATGTACTTAAACCACGGATTTTTAAACAAACGCATATAAAGAATTAAAACTGCAATTTTTTTAATATCATACTTCGACTTATATTTTTAATATTTTATCTCGTAGATTTTTGCATATTTAAAATTACCTTAAATGCATAAAATTCAGCCTAAAATTCTATTTCCATGTATCCAATTTGGTCTGTAAAATAACATTCTGCACATCTATAACAAACGTTGAATAAAAATCCAGAAATATTTTAATAAACATAATTTTCTTAAATCAACTATTTTGTTATTTAAATCTAACGTGTTGACACTCCATAAATAAAAAAAAAAACATACATACATCTTTCATTATCAGTACTATTATAAAAAAAGTAAAAATTCTTTTCCATGTTCGAAAAAAACGAGAGAAATAGACGTTGCCAACAATTTCTCTATATTCTTCAAAACTAGATCCTTTTGGAGGAAATACGAACACAGTCGGATCAAAGGGTGTTCCGATGATCGCGGAGGGGTTAACAGTGATCCAAGTTTCCTAGGTGGAAATCTCAGTAGAGAATTGAACCATGAATTTCTCCTCTTTTTCAGAGCTTTCGTGAGGATCCTATGCGGCTGCTGCCCCAGACGGATGAGAAGGCGTTATCAGCCGGCGTTCAGATGTAAACCGAGTCAAGTGAGTATGAAATATTCGCATATCCTGTGCGAAACGTTCCTCCCCGGTACAATCTTCGTGAGACACCCATCCACAGGATCTCGGACTCGAAAACAATTCTCTCATCGGAACCGTATCATTCGCCGAAGAATCGCATCTCGAATGCGCTGGTTAGCGAGTCGCATTCGAATCAACGAGTTCGATTACTCCGGAAAATACGCTCGTTACGTCTCTCCTTTTCCGATCCAGAGGGGATCAGCGAAGGGAGACTGCCTTCGATTTAACCCACATCTCGCCCACCCTATTGTTCGAATTCGTAATTTATAACGCAATCATCGCGACGCTTTGGTCCCTTCAAACTTCTTCCGTAGGATCGTCGTTTCCTTCAGAAGTAATATCCAGCGGAGAATACGTAAGGCGTTTCCTTCTATTAGATAGCGCGAAAATTTAGTGTCCGTCCTTTTTTCCGTACAATGGATTGAAATAAAACTATCGAGCTGCGATAAAGATATTCCCAATTTTGTATCCGGTCGTTTCGTCATCCCGGTTGAACCGACTTTATAGGCAGCGATTGGTAAATTAATGTAAAGCGAAGGTATACCAGATCGATATTTGCAACTTTCCAATGAACGAGGTAATTTCTGTTTCCAAGCACGTCAAACGTGGCAAGAACTTAAGATATTTTTCAAAGAAACTGCGGTTTCGTCTTCCTTTTCGAGCAACAGCTCACGTCCGCTACAAAAGCGACGCAGGTGAGACGCGAAGTCTGCGACACGTTTTCGTTTGAGAAGTTCCTAACCCAGAGTTAGGGCGAAAACGTTTAGGAAAGCAACAGGCGGAGAGGCGGAACGTCGCGTCGGTAGTTTCGACGTGTCGCGGAGGCGAATCGCGAAATTTATTCGGCCGACGCGACGCGAAGGGTAATTTACGAGGCGAGTACAAGGCGGTCAAGGGAACGCGATCGTGTCAAGTCGCGATCGCGCTGGTCAAGCTTGAAAGCCGGCCAACACGGTGAAATTTATTATCCTGATTGCCGAAGTTTCCGACTCGAGCGTTCTTCGCGGCCCAGACAGCTTCTGATCTGCGCGGATAACGCGGCTTTCTCGGTTAACCTTTAAGCGACTTGGAACGTATCCGCGTTCCACTTCGCCTCTCTAATCGACTAATTTCTTCTTTCTTCTGCGGGTGGAACTGTTCCCCATTTGGACACCGTCCGAGATATTTCAGTTGCGGCACGGTCGATCGGTTTGTTGAAACAAATGCTAGCTTGTTCCATCGATTTTTACGCTTTTTACTCGGTTTCGAAAAAATCTAATAAAATACGGTGTAAAATGAGATCAACTTGCATGATCTGATCATTGCAATTTTCAATTTAAGTTCAAGTGCACGTGGAAATTCTGAAACCCTTTGTGAGCGAGCAAATTTTTGTACTATCCATAGGCTAACTAAAACGAAGCCTAATTTTTTTATTGCTCGAGACTTTTACGAAGTTTGGAAAAGTTTTGAAACACTTGACAAAGTCTTTACTAAACTTTTGAAACGTTAAATAAAAGCAAAATTTATACAGAATTAATGGAAAGCTAAGGAACCTAAAAGTACACTAATTCTTTTGTTCTGTGTTTTAATACTGAAACAGTCTTCGGAATTCTCATTCTTGTAACTTCATTGAAAGTAAATATTCCTTATGTTACATGCAAAACGGGAGAGCTTTAAATATTCAGCAAATTTATGCAAACCGAATGTGAATAATCCCGCCTGTTCAGCTTCCAAAGATAGTAATCTAAGAAAGTCACACTTTATTCCGAATGTAACAAAAATTGGCGAACCCGCGCGAGCTGAACGGATCTAGGAAATGAAATTCAAATCAACCAGCAGCGATGAAAGTAGAACTCTCCCAGAATGGAACAATCTAGTATACCAATGTGTATTTAACAATCCAGAAAGATATTGAAATTTCATTTCGAGACTCGGAGAAACGAAGCAATCCAAGCAGGGAAGTTATTCAAAATATTGGTTTCTGTCCTTTGCGAAACTTTATCGATTCCGTGCGACGCGCACGTTGCACCCTGCGCGAGGGTAAAACTTTTCATATTTATTAAAAGAGAAAAGTCGGAACTCGAAGGAGCAACCGAGGCCACGATTCGATAAGGAAACGAAGATTGTCGTCTGCAGTTCTACACGCAAATCTAATTAGCATTAATTAAATTCCCTGTTTGCGTTCGATCTGCATGTAATTTCGTCGCGCGACGGTTACCATCTTCGAGGGTGTATTTGAATAAATACTTGATGCGTGCAGACGTTTCGAACGCGATACGCACGAGAACAAGCTGGTATTTCGGTGGAAGAAATGTTGGGGAGGGCTGGGCAAGGCGAAAAATGTGGGCAATGTTGGGAAACGCGGGAAGAATGAATAATATGAGTTGAAGTTGAATATGGATGGAAGAAAGATAGGGGAGACTGAGGGCAAGTTGATACACAGACATTCTTTTAGCACTGAATAACTGCATAGGGTGGATGTCCCAATTACTGCCACTTTATTTATTTTATTTAATAAAAACGTAATGGATAAAAAATTAAGTATGGAAAGAGAAAAAAATAAAAAGAAAACAACACAATTTAATAATAACATTTTTTTGTATGTTATTCGTTATTCATTACGTTTTTATTAAATAAAATAAATAAAGTGGCAGTAATTGGGACACTGGCAGTAATTGGGACACCTACCCTATGTGCTATTTAATCACAATAATAATAACTTAAAACGGATATTAGTCAAATATTTAAACAGAAGACTGCATTTTTTAAATCATTTGTAAATGGGCACTTTTGTATTCAATGGATTTTGCATTCATATGGAATTATTACAATCTATTACTCAAAATCCTACAGGGTGAGACACATAAAGCGAGTTAAGCTGTCTGAAAGTTCTGAAACTACTACAGACATCAATATGAATTATTTGTTAAACAAAGTACGACCGAGGAGCTAATCATTTAGAGTGTAATGAACTTTTCAGAAACAACTTCTAGAAAGTAAAGGGAATATCTCCTACTTTGTCTAACTACGACTGCCTATTCTAAATCATGTAGATAGCATCATTGAAACTAAAAATTCTACATAAAAGTGATAAAAATACAGTTATAAAACTTCGCTATAAAAATTGCACTCTAAATATTTATCTCCTTCGTTCCATTAAATTCGTCAAGCAATCCACACCAATATCTGCAGTAATTCCAGATAAAACAGTTTATCACACTTCATCTGCCTCTCTCTGAATCCGCAAATAAAACACCAAAATATATTTTATCGTATTAGCCACGGGAAACTCGAACTCGACCGGCAGCAAAAAATTAAAAGGCGTATCAGCTTGCTCCGGTCTCTCCGATGTGTGCAAAAATTGGCAGAGAACCGGGGAAGGGTGACAATCTCCAGAAGCGCCCTTATCCCAAAAGTTTTCGGATAAGCAGTCGTCCCCAACATTAGAGACCAACTTCGAAACACAGCGAATAATCTTGAATAAGCCCACATCGCTCTCTCTGCTTAACGCGACCGAGGGCATCGCGAAGACCGAATCTCGTCTCACAACCCGAGACCGTCGTCGAGGAAACGTGAAGAATCCGTTTCAGCATGTTGCCCCACCGTACCGAGTGTATTACTGTTTTTTCAGAGATTCGCATCAGGAAGATACTACTCCGCGTACTCGCTCCACCACGCGCGAGGCAGCCGAGAGAGCTCGTGCGAGCAAACCTACATTTAACGATGGGATACCGTCGCGACGTGGATACCGTCGATCGTTGGACGCTTCTTCGAAATCCTTCTCGACCCCCTTCTGTCCCTTTATCCGGCCCGAAACATCGTTTAACCCCCCCGGTGACAAACCCCCCCCTCTATCTCTATCTCTGTTCCCCGGTATATTCGCCCGGAAAACACTTAGTACAGATTATCGACGAAGGACTATCACCATCCCGTATTGCGTAGCATTCGGTACGTTGACTAGCGAATGGATCTATCGATCACTGGCTCGCACACACATACAACCGCACCTGCACCCACCAGCACGAGACGTGTGCACGCGTTTGGTATGCCTAGGTTTGATTGCTCGAAGGGATGGAGCCTGGGCGCAAAATAGAATTAAAGGGCCATTGAAACGAACAGTTTAACAGATTTTATGAGGAGTTACCAGAGTACAGAGGGATATTTATTTTTAAAGCTCTGGATTATTTTTGAGGGCAGATATCATACGTGTGTGTCTAAATTTTGTCAATTTATACAAGGTCTGGCATTTAAATGAGACCACCTAAATACCTTCGTTATTATTGGCCGTGTGAAAAAATTCTAGATGACAAAGTTGTACTATTTTAATGGGCGTATCTGATGGTGGAAACAGTTTTTTTCTGAAGGTAACTTTGTACAGGATTTTGAGGTCATTAGTATTTTTTTTAATAGAACACATATTTTACAATTTCGAGATATTTACATTTCTATTTCCTATGGAGGAGATTAAAAAATATTGTTTATTGTGATAAATATACAACGCCAGAGAATCTAAGATAAAGAATTATATTACATGTACTTTAATTGCCCTACAGGACATAGACATGCATACAGATCGTTTATCACGAGGCTTCAGTATTGCATCAATGGGAATGGTCAGCATTTTGAACACATGTGATTTCGGAACACGTAAGCTAAACGTAAATGTTTTAAGATTACATGAGCAGAACGATACATTGTTGAGGTGGTTCAATTTCTTATTTTACCCTGTATAAAAATGTCAGCAAAAAAATATATGGTTCGATTTAAAAAAAATATCGGTGACTTCCAAATATCGTTGAAAAAATGACTTCGAGAAAAAATTCTTTCTATGATCAGATATGCCCACTGAAATTGTAGGTATAACTTTGTCCTCTGAAGTTTTTCAAACGACCAATAATAACGGAGATATTTAGATGTTCCCATTTAAATGCCACACACTATATATCTAATTGAGATTATGTGATTTTTTGTTTTTCTAACAAATAAATTACATACATATATTGTGTTGTATTTCTGTATCATTTTTCCACAGGTTATATTTACATATTTTCAAAGAAAGTTCTGGTTTCAAAGAATAATTTACTTCTTCTTTTTTTAAATAGCTAGAAAAGTTTTATCCACTATAATTTCAAGAAAACCTGTGCCATGAAATTCTGACATGTTATCTTCTTAGAGTAACACGAATCTGTATAAATGGAAGGACATAAAAACCTGAAAAATCATATGGCAATTAATGTGTTAATTCGCAAAATGCATTTAGAGTTCCAAGCAGCAGTGCATAAAGGTGAGTAGTTCAAATACAGAAAGAAACGTGAAATATTTCAAATGCTAATCAGAATTTGAAGCTCCCCAGTGTTGAGTGTGTTCCACAGTCACCAATCGTTATTGTTTTATTATGTAAATCCTACAGTGGCTCGCTGTATAATCGACCAAAAAATATATTGATCTCCGGCAAAACTGCAATGTCGATTTAACCAACTGGCAAAAATACCTGCAACTTTAGATAGAATAATCACAAAAGCGATTGTGACTGCAATATAATTTTGATTAATCCTATTACACATCCATTGCCACGCAAAGGTTTAATAATACTAAATGACAAAGTTCCTACACTTCAATGCGAAATAAGAAAAATCACTAACATCGTACATAGTTGCTAACATAATTGTATTTGTCACGGACCAAAATTCAGAAATTGATTCGAAACTAAATAGAAGCCACCTGTATACAAAGCTTGGGAGTCCCGCTGTGACAATGAGCTCCTCGACTCTATGGTTTAATTTACGAGCACCGGCTGCGTCCCTTCCAGCAACTGTACACGCACCACTTTCCACCTCTCTATGTTTCCAAACTCTCCGTTGCACCTCTAATTGCAAACCTTTCGAATCCCTTTTGAAGCATCTGCCTCCGTTCTCTGGATAATTGTGCGATCGTGGCTAAAAGCCGTGTACTTACCCCGGTAACCGCCTGGTGGGCGTCGAGAGAACGAGAAATCGAGTTCGAGGAGGTCGGTCGGAAGACGGAACGGTTTTCCAATTCTGATCGAAAGAGGACGAATCCGAAGCATCATTCTTCGGATAAGAATCTCGGAATCGGTGTCGAGGGGATATCGTGGGGAAAACCGATCAAATTCACCGGAACACCGATAAAGAATCAAAATATTGCCGCGGGTGTTTGCGCCCTTAAAGAGAGGGGGAGTGGAAAATATTGGGGGAAAAAAGGAGACAGAGAAAAGTTGCGTCGCTCGAGGGTAAAATGAAATACAGGTAAACAACGTGGAAGTGGCGCGCAGTGGTGCTTTTCCTCCCTCCAAAAAACTGGCCGACATACCTTTTTCCGATTTTTATGAAAATCAATATTCTTTTGTTTTTGGAGGGATTTAGTGTCGAATATCTACATATGACAGTAAAATTTAAAATAGAGGATCTGGTGACGCTGGCATAAACATTGTTTTTAAACTAATTGTTGTACAAATTTACGATTTTTCGATGTCATTTAAATTTTAAATATAATCTGTTGATTTTAATTTTTAAAACATTTTGAGAACATTATTGTGAAAATTATATTCCTTTCCGATTTTCAAGAAAAATTTAGTATTCCCGCGTTTAATAGATTACGCAGTTTCGATTGAAAAGTAAGGATTATAAATGTTGGATATTTATGTTTCACAGTTTATTTTTTCGAACATCTGATTATTTATGCGATGAAGATAAAAAAGCGAGAGTCAGAAGTATTTTATAAAATAATTCATGCAGTGTGAAGTACACATTCGTAACACATATTGTAGAGGTGAAATACTTCAAACATAAAGTTTTTAGAAATAAGCTTATAAAAATTTGCATTTCGGTGAACTTTTCAAGGCAAGGCACCGCTACATAGCGCTTCCTGATTCGATGGAATCCTCGTAACCTGTCTTCCGCGTGTAATCTCCCGCGGCAACGCGTTCGAGGACGAAAAGGGAGACGCGAACGTTGAATAATTAGCAATTGCAGCGGGTTCGAAAGAGTGAGGACCCTGCTCGCGTTCGATTTAATTCATCATCCAATTTGCGCCGCGTGTTATCGTCCTCCTGCAGTCCACGCGCCAACAATTCGATATCAATCATCTAATTCGCTCAAGTTTCGCGAACGCTATCGTCCATTTATCACTCACCGTAGGTGAATTAAATTAACGCGCGGAGTAATGTAATCAATTGGCACAAATTGGCGCGCAAAGGAGGTCATCGGATGGAACGATTATAATTCCGAAGGAAACCCGTCATTAAGATAAACGCCAGATACCGACTGCTTCGCGGGACGTGTGGCTTTTATTTTTAAATTACACCCTTTCGAACTGCCATCGGTCAATTTTTCTAGTCCCATCGACGAAGGGTGGAGGCGCCCTTTCGAACCGAGAGCAATCCATCACGCCCGTAAACTATTTTAAGCCCCTCCGCAGAACACATCTGTTTTCGGCGCTGGCTCGTTCCGCTGTTTCGCGTGAATCATAGTCTTCTTTACGATTCATTTCCGTTTTTACTTCGCCGGCAAGCGGTCGAGCTTCTTTCCCTTATCTGGCTTCATAAAGGAGCGCGGCGATTGTGCAAGCTCGTCAGTTTCGCAACTGTGCGCGGCAACTTCGCCATCCAGCCCCAGTGAAATATCCCGACGGAACGCTTTCCTCGGTTAAATCTGAACAAGTCGGGCCGCGCCTGTCCGTCCCGTAATCGTCGAGATACCGATTCTGTTCTAACCAAATAAAAATTTGATTCTTCACCACCGAGTTAACCTCGGGGTCGAAGCGGATTCTAAGCTGCCGGGCTACTCAAAATGCTAATCCGACGGAAAGGAGATTTAAATTCGCGCAATTCAGATGTGCGATCCACCCCAATCGCGGGAGCACTCACCGAAATAAGATTCCTATTCCGAAAAATTAGTTCCACCTGACCTCTGCGCCTTGTGCATTCGGGGAAACCTGATCTCTGCCACTTGGATTATTCGGGATCCCCACTTTGTCTGCTTTGTCAGCCTTATCTGAGCTTACATGATGGTGAATAATATTGCTTTACAGAATTACATATGCAAAATTATTAGAACGATTTTTAGTAGGGATCGTTAGGAAAAAAGGAATGCTAGAAAATTGGTAGAACATGAGTGAGAGGTAGATTTACTTGAAGGTTAGGTAAGAGACTGATTTACTGGAATTTATTTAAAGGATGATTGTTTGGAAAATTTTCTAGTGAATATTGTAGGCCTTTAAGCGCTTTATGCTAATTTTTCCAATAGAAATAAAAAAAGAATAAAAAGCAAAGATATTTGGTAATGACTAGGTAAAGGTGGAGGCTAAAACTACTGCAGATATTGATGAGTGTTTCGTAAAATTGATTGGAGTGAGGAAGCTAATCACTTAGAGTGCGACGAACTTTTTCGAAGTGGTTCCTGAAAGAGCAAATGGAATACTTTTTATCATTTTTATATGAGGCCGCGTATTTCTGTGTTATAAGTGGACTATATAAATGTATACGTAGACTATAAATGGACTATAAATAAGTATATGCTTTGTTTTCTAAATACTATCAAATATATTTTCTTTTTTATATTTTATGTATTTTTATATCCCTGAGCATTCTTATGAGTTTTCACAATTTTAAAATCATCATAAATGCATAAACGTCTGCAGTCTATTCATAAATATAAATTCGATCGATCGAAGTTCTATTATAACACATATTTAGTTTATACTGTCTAAGTACTTCGATGTATAAAATATTTGAAAAACATCCAAGGTAACCAAAAGTTTTATCAAATATTAACATATTAGAAATAAATACTTTTTAACACATTTTTATCTACAGTTCGATTAAAAAATAAAAAGCGATAGCCTTTACTCTTTTAAAACCCACCACGAAAACAATTTGCCACACTCTAAATAATTAACTTCTCATTCCACGCAATTTCACACAAAAAATTTGCCCAATATCTGCGGTAATTTCATAGAAAAATAGCTTGTAACGCCTCACGCTTCACCCTCTATAACCGACATTTCTAAATAGATTTCAGCTTTCTCTCAGAATAGAGACAATATCTACAACAAAAAGGTTACAAATTGGACGTTGAGTTGTCCCCAAAGCTTGTACTAATCGATTTATAAAGCAATTTACTCTCCCAACCTGTTACCCTCTAATAACGAATCGTCCTCACTAAAAGAAAAATATTTCAACTATCACAGCAAATACACTTACATCTCTGAACGTACTGAAGGAAGAAAAAGTGGAAGAATTCTCTATCCAATCAATCAATTGATCCATTACTACTTCCCCAATTAGCGAGCCATTAGCCTGTCTTTTTCCCTTTCGTTCAACCGGACCGCATTAACGATGAAGTTTTCGCTATCCGGAACCGCGAATAAATAAAGTCGAGAAAGGTGGAAGGGTTGATCGGGGTTGCAGCGCCGGCTGGAATCGAACTCGAGCCAGGGGAGTCGTTGTCGAAAACAAGAAACCCGATAGTCCTCCGACACGGTTTAACCACGGAATTGGCGCATCGCCGACAAACGAATCAACGCAATTTCCTGCGAGGGCTTTACGACTCGTCGCTGGGAACGTGACACGGTTATGCCATTTCTCATGGTCGCGTGTCGGACGCCGCTTCCAAAGATTGACGGCCGGTGGAACGGACTGCGAACGTCGCTGTAGAATTTTTCGAAAAATAGGGGCGCATGAATTATGAGCGTTATTGTCGTCGCTCGAGACGCAACACGACCGCTCTCTCTTCTCTTGTCCTCCTGGGACCGGCGTTTTTTGAAACAGGAATTTGAGAAAGATGGATACAAGTTGTCTGATGATAGGTGATTTATATCAGTTGCGTTCTTCGTTCGGTTTGTTCCATTCTCTGCTTATTAAACATCGCATCATTTGTCTTAGAGATTATAATAGGGAATCGGGGTCATTATATTTTAGGTGACAATGCGAGGTACGAGAAAAATTATTGCGCCCTTGAAGAATCATCTTCGAGGCATCAATCTTGGAGGATTTTGGGGTGAGGCTTGACCTTTTGGAAGAGATATTTTGACGTTTCGCAAATATTGTGACTGGCCCTTCGTCAGAGGATCGAGTGGCACAACGATACCAAAGTGTGTTTTGTAGAGATATATTTTAGCGAGCTTTGCTTGCCGTTCGGTTCTTTGGTCGCCAATTAAAGTCTTTTTGATTGTTCAAGTACCGAGGTATATTTAAACACTGGATTAGTTTAGGATACGCGGCGGTATCAATGTGTCACTGACTGCAATGCTTGTGCGACGTTGGCTTATGTCTTCTAGAAGGACGTGGCTTACACCTGGAAAGCTTCAACAAAGCGAGACTGAATAATACCGTTTATTATATTTAATAAAAACAATTGCATATGTTATAGAAATTTTTTACATTACTGACAATTAAGGAACTCAGTTGAAAAATAAATGTTATAAAATTGTGACCCATCAACAAAAAAATTTGAAGACAGTTCAGTGGTTACAGTAATATTCTGCACATCAGTGAACGGCGAACGTGGCGCGGCGCTTTACCATAACTCCTTTGTTTACTATTAAAAGGTAATTAAAAAAAAACTATAACTTTTTTTAAAGATTAAGCAAACTATGGTACAAATTTCAAATGAATCGAATAACTAGTTTCTTAAAGAAAAAATTCCTCCTAATTCTCCTAACTCTAATCGTGAATAAATGAAATATTGAATACGAAGTTCTAAAATGAGCAAGATAAACTGCAAACCTAAATGAAAGAATTTGGAGTGTTTTTCCAGACGATTAAAGAGGAAACAAAAAATGAATAAAACAAGCTTCCAGTGTTGGTACACAATACCAGACACTGAAAGCCTTAAACCTCTGTATAACCATTAAGCCATTCAGACTTATATTCTGCAATACCAGGAATAAATCTAGATCAATTTCAGTTTATTATTCCCAAAGCCAACCTCTCCCATTACGTACTTTATAGAGCCACGTCTGAGCATTGCACGACGCAACGAGATTTCCGCCCAGAGAAAAATTCGGATTGGCAACAACTGGACACTTTCCAGACCGTCAATTTTATCGCGGCTCATTTTTACGCGTCCTCAAGCTCACAACGGTTTTCCCTTCGCGCGGATTTTATGGAAACCAAAGGAAAAACAGTTTTCCCTTCGGGGGCCGCGAAGTTCGTCGGAACGCGGAAACTTTGAACGAAATACGATCGAGTTCGTCGAAAAACGAACCACGGAACTTTAAGGTACCATCGATGATTCGTTTCAATAATCGAACAGGTATATCGCGTTCCACGTGAATAGCGTTAGAACATATTCGTTAATTCTTCTCTTATACAGGGTGTAACAAAATGTTGCAGTTCCTTGAAAGGGGTAATTCCTGAGATGATTTTAAACAACTTTTTCCTTAGCGAAAATGTTAGGTGGGGCTTTGTTAACGAGTTATTAACGAAAAACACCGACCAATCGGGGAGCAAATACAGCGGATTACTGATGACGCGGACGATGGCTGGCCAATACTACTCACAGCTGGAGCCCGCGCTCAAATTCGCCCACTGTACTCGTGCCTGTATTGGTCGGTGTTTCGTTAATAACTCATTAACAAAGCCTCATTTAGAATTTTCGCTAAGGAAAAAGTTGTTTAAAATCACCACAGAAATTACCCCCTTCAAGGAACTGCAACATTTTTGTTACACCCTGTATAAATTACCCCTGCGAAATAAATACGCGTCGCACGGAACTCTGAAAAGCGGTAATTTGTGGACGAAATTAAATTTCTCAACTTTAATTTGAAACTATTTTTTCCTGTGAACTGACAACTTTCTGGAACTTATAATTCCGCGTACATTCCTCATTTTAAATGATTTCGTGAGTAGATATGGTATTGCGGAAATAAATTCGTGTGGAAAAGTGAAACTAAGTATTTTAATTAGTCGTTATATTTTAATATATTTGAAAATTGTATATTTTTTAAATAGATTACATGTATAAAAGGCTGTTGTAACCTATAAATACATATTAGTCGTACACTATGTGTTATAGAAATAATAGTTCAGATGAGAAATTAATTGTTTTGCAGGGCCGTAACCTGGTGAAAGTATGTAGTTTTTTGTAGACAGACGCGTGAAAGTCATATGAAGGTGACATACGTATTTTTGAATACACTAATTGATGCAACTCGTTGTTCTCTACAAAATTGCATTAAACTATTTATTTCGAAAACTCATTAGTTTAGTAGATATTTTAATCATAGAGTTGAAAAATGGTTGCAGTACCTATGAATACTACTTACTGCTTGGAAGCAATACAACAGAAGATTAATTTCAATGTGATTACATGTTAAGTGCTGTGTACAGGATCGAAAGAAATATTTTGTCTTAGCTATCAAAGGCAAATTCTGAATCTTTAGATTGTTGAGGATCTGTTAAAAAAATCATCCGCAGAATTAACCTTGACCTTTAAACTCAAGGTTAAATTCTTTTATATTTTTTGTATTTGTAGTTTCCGAGATATTCACAAAAATAGGTTTGATACTTTTTTATACTATTGCATTTTTCTCTACACTGTCTGTCATAAACAATTCTATGATTGGTAGAACGATAGCTGCAAATTTCAATGCATTAGCAAGATTTACATGTAAACGAACGTTGTGACAAAGGAGAAATATACTAATTCAAGGGTGACGAACAGGCGGCTCGCGAGCCAGTGTGGCTCTCAGCCCCTCACTCCCCAACCCGCTAACATCCCTATTTAATTGGTAGTGGGGGCACTGTGGCTCTTCGACGGTAAAGAAGTTCGTCAGCCCTGTACTAATTGTAAGAGGCGACACTTCGGACGGCACCTTTGAAGTCCTTCTTTGACATTGTCCTTTTAAATTGGTTCTGGTACAAGATGGGTTATTGGAATCAAATAAATGTAATCTTCTTTTTCTACATCCGATTATGATAATTTTTAAATCTTATTTAGCGTATTTTTAGATACGTATTTTAACTCCCTAAGTGTAAAAATGTTAGTAAATTGATAAATGCATGAACAATACGTTACAAACACGTTAAAAATGTATATAATACAAATATACAAAAATATATGTACATGATGAATAAATTAAAAGGTAATTATTTAGAAAGCAGACGCGATGATTTTGAAATATGTTGTAGAAATCCACATTTTGAACAACCTTTTCCTATACATGCGGCAGCCCCTCCTCCAATACAATCGATGAGTTTGTACTTGTATTATTGAGTACTATTATAATTTATTATGTTCGGTAACGTAGACAGTGATATTGTAGTAGTAAAACTTTTTTTACAAAATTTCACCCATTATATTTCCAAAACCGTCTTCTGCTGGAGAATCTAACCTAGACCCATTCCAGTCACCCTTTTCAATATTAAAAGTACAACACGCCCATAAGTTAAATGTAAACCGAACTTGAAAACATAGAATCTATTTTTATGAGTATCTCGAAAACTAAAGCCGAGCGGTGGTAACATATATGTATAAAAAACAGTCGTTCAGAATTTCGAATTTTGTAACATATGAATGGTTGCATGTATACGAAAAAATTATTCAAAATGTTGATTTCTACAACATATTTCGAAGTCATCAAAATCGAGAACGCGTCCGATTTCTAAATAATTACCAATTAAAACAACATTTATGAGAAACAAATTACGAAGACATTTACAACACAAAAACATATACATCTAAATGATGAACGTATTTAGTAAATATTATAGGAATAATGTAATTATAGTAAATAATTGCATTAACAAGTATAAAAACATTGAAATCTAACGACATTGATTGATATTACTCTCAAAGGTGTTAGAAAGACAAAAATCGGAGCCAATTTACTCAATTTATTTGTTATATAATTAATAATTGCATTATACAGTATTTCGTCTCAACACGAAAAGGTTGCTGCGAATTGACACCCGCAGAGAGATCGATGGAAACAAACTTATTAAAACGTATTAAAAAACGTATTATTAACAAACGTATTAAAAACGAGATTCCACAAATAGAAAATTTAGAAGTATACAAAATACATGCCGTTTGAACATGCCGGAGTGTCGCCTCTTATTAGGTATATCTACTCTTTGGTTTAGCTTTATTGGTAAATTGAGTTGTTCCACAAAAGAAAGATTGTATCTGTACTTTTTTCGAAGTGGTAATTTCATCTGCTAAAAGCGTATGAAGGCACACATGAAAAATGGTTTTATGTTAGGGGATGAACTACTCTGCTTGCATACCAAGTCCCATAATTTTCCTCGTGAGTCAGATGTTTTCATTACGCGAACCTTATCTATAATCAGCAATAACTCTTCCAAACACTAGATATAACACCTGCCAGATCCTATTTCCGATCGTATAAAAATATTTTTTATTCTCGGTTATAAAATACCGGATTTTTAAACCACTCCGCGGCCGTATGAAATCCGGTATCTCGAATTTCGAACTTCCCGTATCAGATCGGTTACCATTCACCCTCCGAAAATCTCGGTCACCGAGTTTCAGAGAAAGTTCGGAAAGAAATCATAAATTCGGGCCACATTTTCTATCCCGCCGCGCGTCGCATCGATTCCGCGTTTGTCATCGGCGCCGCAATTCGGCGTCCCGCGACGCGGCGAAACGTTTCCACGTGGACGATGCAAAAAAGACGGCATGGCAGGCCGAAATCCCGTGATCTTTCACCCGCCTCGAATACCCGTGCAGCCAACACGGGGAAACAGGGGGGAGGTTAATACGGGAATCGTTACCCGTGTTCTTTTATTTCGCGATTCCTTCGTTCGCTCGTCGCGCGGGCGGAACAAAAGTCGGGGGCGGCGAATCGGGATTGAAGTTTTTCGATCGGGGCCGAGAACGCGCGTTTTTGCCGCGGCAAAAATCCCCGAGCCATCGGTCTAGATTTCCCCCTGCGAGCAGGGAGATTGGCTTCCAGCTGGAGCGAAACAGGGAGAAGAAACGGGGAACGAAATGGAACGGGGACGCGGGCGGCCGTGTCGGTTAATGCTTTTCGTGCATTAGAACGAATTATCTTGCATCGGTCGGCGTCGTGCAGCGAACGATATTGATGCATTCCTGTCGCTCTATCTCTTCATCGCACCTCCTTTTTTTTTCTTTCTTTCCGCCCTTTCTACGTCCTCCTGCCATACACGGTCTTTCTATTTTCGTTGAAAGTAGAATGATGTTTCGGTTTGCGGTTTTCGGGGGCGAGGCTGATGCGATCCGACAGTGTGTTGGAAATATTCCGAATGCGAAGCGACTTCAACCTTTCGACGACTACGTGCGCGGGATTGCACACGAAAAATACCACTTCGGGTTATGGATTTTTTTTTTCGCGACGGAAATTCTGTTTACCATTCAACCTTCCGCAGGAACGCCCAGGAAGGAAATAGTGGAAACAGCAGGTCCATGCGTAACTGAATAACAGCGTGAGAACTCGAACCTGAGGAAGACTTTCAATCGCGATAGATCCCCCCCCCCCCCACCCGAAAACCCGCAACAAGTTTCCAAAGAAAATTCAATCTATTCTTGCGGATCTGCTTAACGCGCGGAAGTTTCCAAACTCCCGCTCTACTCGATTTTAAAGAATCCACCGTCTGTCTCGCCGCGTCTCAATTCCCGACTCGAATCCCTTCGTTCTCGGTCGAATTCGTACGAGAGGATCTCGGCGAATCGTGAACGGACGGTCCGACGGAGCAGCTGGACGACGCGACGGTGAAACAATTATCGACGGCTTCTCGCAAACCAAATAACTCGACGGTCGACGGACCATGGAAAAATCGTCACCGCTGCTGATAGCGTATCGACGCTCCAGTTGATTTCGCGGATGATACGATTAAATGAGCGGATGACTGATAGAAACTTTTGTACAAACGCAATTAACGAACGAGAAAATTGATTGCGTCATTTGGCGAAACTCTTCTTTGTTCTCTTCCGATTTAAGAAGGCTTCGCATTTCGCATCAAAGCGTTCAAGAACATTTTTAAATCGATGCATATGAAATGTCAGTATTTTTTATGTTTTCAATTGTAGACTGATAAAATGCATTAAATTCTGTTTAAGCGTTGACTATTATAAGTCAAGTTAAAGAAGAAAGTACTTGCCGTTATACGGGATGTCTATAAATTTCTGCCGTTTGAAATAACTGCTGAACAACAGATTATGGATGATGGAAAAAATGTTAAGAACATTCTTTTAATTATTTTTTATGTAGATTATGATTACATAGATAAAAAACTGTTATTCCACAATTTTCAAGGTCAATTGAAGGTCACTTTACATTTTTTAATGAAATGCCATATTTTTGTTTCTATATACATAATGAACGAGCAAAAAGAAATTCAAGCACTATTTTTAGATGACCTTGAATTAATGCAAGAAGGAAATAGACAATACTAAAAAGAACGAAGATTGAGATCCACGTTTTTTTATCTATTTCTTTACTTTTTAGTTTAAACAAATTTCAACATAGTTTATAATATTTAGGACTGATCATTTTTTTTTAAATGAACAAATGAAAAGATTGAAAAAAGCTGTGAACAGTATCTTCAGAAAGATTATACAAAATAATTCACTACAAGCGATAAAGAGGAATGTCTTTTAAATAACCATCAGCCACTTTGTTGCTTTGACTAATTAGAAAAGTAAACTAAATTAAAATAAATAAGTTTTGCGTGAATCGACTGATATGCAGAATTTAAACGAATGACGGTAACAACTTAGAAAAATAATTATACAAAAACTTCACGAATTTAAAAATATGAGAAGTCACTTTTAACATGAGAATTCAATTTTATAAAAATTGAATATTGAAATTCTATAAAAACAGTCTTACATACATTTTTTATTTTTAGAACCTATGATTTTGTACCTAAATGTAGTATGACAAAATTAATTACCTAATCAATGGAAAGAGTTCATAGAATTGTATTGAACTTGTTTTAATTACATATGCTGTATCTTGAATAAATTACATGCATTTGAAGTTCTGCTTCAGAATATGTTATTTCATATGCATCAACTTAATATAAAAAACTTTTAAAAAATTTTCTTTAATTTCTCTGTGGAGTTCCAATTTTTAGATGGCTTTCAGAGCATTATTATAACAAACAATGGCATCGACAGTAACCAAAACAATTCTACCCAGAATTTTTCAACCAAATTCAAGGTGTAATTCGTCTCAATAGCCTGTCACACGCTGCTTACAAATGCAAGATTTATCCCAAAAACTTCTGCCCAGATTCTCGAGAAATTCTACTGCAGGGGAAAAATCGATTCGTAGGAAAAGTTCCAGATATTCGAGAGGGAATACGCATGGTCGACGGAACACGGTCCCGGAAGTGATCAAAGAGTACAAGTTTAAAAATCAGATATTAGATACTCAAATAGCCTCTGGGAAGAACTTCCTCGAAGTCGTTCGAAGATGCATCCGATTCGTAGGATCGAATCAAAGTAACCTCTTGCGTAGATGGTTCCGAGTTAGGTCTCGAGTCTGGGCCTTTCCGTGAAGTTTTCTCGATGGTTTTTGGCCAAGAAAACCCCAACCACTTTTCTTGAAGACATTTCCATATTCGTCCTGCTTGAATATCTCGGAGTACGAATTTTTTAGGAACTTTTCTGACGAATTTTAGCGCGAAAGCTCCTCTAATAAACTGTTCCCGTCGACTGGAATCAAAGTCCGCCTCGATCGAGAGACAGTAGAAATCTCGACGCGAAACCCGACGCCACGGCGCTGTTTCATCGGTTCGATCTCGACAGTAGAAGGTCAACGCGACAACAGAACTTTCCTCGTTTATCCTATCAAGCACCGAATTCCCCAACGGCTCGACTGGATCGGATTTCCTGTTTCTTCTTGGCTTCGACACGGATTTTATAGGTTGATGCTCATCCTCTTGCCGGATCAACGAAACCAGGAGTATCTAGGTCAACTCCAGACAGTGTCCGACAATCCCTGAGGGTCAGGCAACTTGATCGACTGATTCTTCGCCTCTTTCCATTAAGCGGTAAACTGCCTTGCACACCTAACTCGCGCAATCTGAGAGCCGCGAGAGCTATTTTCGCTTCGCGTCTTCGCGCCTCTGTTCCGGACTTTCGGAAAAAAAGCGTTTCGATGTTTCCAGCTGACATTTGTACACACAGTTTCACCATTTGCTTTGGGGAAGATGAAATTTGCACAGTAAAATTATGAAATTTATTTCATTTTACGGATAATATTTAGATTGTTTAAGAACTTCGTCATTATATTTGCTAATATTATCTATATTCAATTGTGTTATTAGAAACGAAATAAATATCACGGATTCTTTCGGCGGTATTAAATTATTTGGCTTTTGGTTTGAATAATATTTATGTATGGATTGCGAACTTTTATGCAAAATCAAATTTTTATAAACATAAATAAAGAATTGAAACTTGAATAACAGTATATCTCATTTTCTAAACATTGCAATTTGAACTATATTTTTTAAATTTTCTATCTTTTGGCATATGTTAAGAGTCTCATAGACTGTTTGCATACTTAATATTGTCAGAAATGCATAAAATCCGCAGTCTACTTATATATTTCTGAGAAAGTTGAAAATCGCTGATATTAAGTTTGTTATTTCTGGTGCTACGAATATTTGCAGATCTGTAGGAATATTATTTAATAGTTTTTAGGCAAGAATATATTTAATTATTCTGAAATATTCTAACACTTTTCTTGAATCTAATTTTATTCAAAATAATTTTTATCTGTGCAAAATAAAAAATGTTTCAAGTTAATGTAGCGGAGCTTGAAAAGAGCTGTTTAAATAACAAAAAATTGATACGTCGTTCCATTTAAAAAATAAAAAACGAGGGGATGTTTTCGATCTCAAGGTGTTTCTCTCGCACTATGTATTATACTCTAAATAATTGGCCCCTGTGTCCTATTTACTTCAAACAGAAATTCATGTCGATGACTGCAGCAGTTTTGGAGAAAACAACTTGTAGTACTTTATGTGTTACTCGTCCCGTTTATGTACATCGAAAAGCAAATACTCTATTTAGCTTTCTGTACGTTACCATTTCCGTTTGTTAGTTTAGTTATAGTACTCTTTTAATTGAAATTTTAGTTAAAAAATTTGAAGATATAGATCTACACGAAAAAACCATTTAAAAAGGAGATGACATTTTTATAAAAATATTCTTACATATTTAGAAGTATTCGTAGCATCGGAAATAATAAAAAAAATTAAAAATCGAATGCTGCAAAATTTCATACAAAGCATTCAATTTATGCATTATAAAGCATGAAATTGGAATCTATGAGAATTCAATGAATCATACGAAATTTTTCAAGTAAAATATTATTTTAAAATGATATTCTCTGAAAAATTCTAGTATTCGATCATCATGTATCTACTTTAAATATTATTCAATGCATCATTTTTTCTTTCACCAAAGAACTTTTTATAATAATTTCTTAATATTTTGTAAAAATGTGAGGAATACATTACATAATATACCTAATTTAGTTTCTCGATTTATGCACATCAATTACAAAAGATTTCAAACAAATAAGCTCCTTTAATTATCGTACTTCGAAAAGATTGTTCGTTTTTCGAATCGTCATGAAACGTTCCCTCTCAATGTTCTCCGCTGTGTGTGAATTTCCCCAGATCAGCTTAATCGTTGGTACACACATAGTTCTAGTGTTAAATCGTACGGACTAGAGCCCTCAACACCTCGTCCCTGGTAGCGGACCACTTTCGCGATTACAATGCCGTACAGTGAATTGCGCGAATGGGGTGATCGTCGGAAGAGGAACGAGCGCACAAAGCGACCCGATCGAAGGTGCGTTCCGGGTTCGCGAGGTTTGTATTATAGACGCGAGAAAGGGGCGAGTATCGCGATTACGAGATATCTCGATGTCCCGGTCCGTATTCGTAAACCGCTCGCGATCTGCAGTAGCCGAGAAGCGGTGAAATTAGCTAATTAACGCGCGGATCGATGGCGGGACACGCTTGAACGAGACACCGTTCAATTTCGCTCAAGTATCAAGAAAAGTAAGATCGGCCGAGCAAAGGAATTTAATTAAAGTTGAACACCGCTGACCTCGATTATTCTAGTCTGCTGACGAAGCGTCGACTAAGATTCGCGGAATAATATAAAGAAACACAATTAAAAGGGACGGTCTAATTTTGGCCAATTTTATCCGGAGGAAACCGCGGCTCAAGCGTGGTCAAACTGCTCAGAATTTAAACGAGCTCGGTGACATTTTTACTGCAGAGAATTACCTTGCATCGTTAGCTTATAAATTCCGCGATGCGCTAATTAGAGCTGCTTTCGGTAGTCCCAAGCGATGGAGGATCGTACTCCGTTCAAAACATACGAGATTTGAAAAAGAAGAGGGAAAATGCAAGGCAAATTGAAAAATATTACATCAGAGCTTCGCGTCAAATACTGGAGATTGGAAAGAACTACACTTGCTACTAATTATGTGATTCCGCTCTATCGGGTAATAAGGGCACTTGGCTCCTTCCAACGAGACTATAGAGTACGACGTAGCTTCCAAAATCAATATCTACATGGACTGGTTACTTTGTTTCATTTTGTATAAAGAGAAGAACGAGGATGCGAAAAATGTTATATTTAATTATTTGATTAATATTAGAGTTACAGCAATTCATGGATGAGGTTCTTTCCAAGGGTAAGAAGATTGAATATCATCCCCAGGACTGTTTTTTGCCTTTATTCAGGTGAAATTAACAAATCGCGAAAATAAAAACTGCAGTTGACCCTTAAACAATGCGTGAGTTAAGCAGCGTTTATATTTATCAAATTATTAGACTTCAAATTGCTGGAATTCAAGTAACATGAAACTATTTTACCAATCTGAACCTATTATTAAAAGAGAAATTTGTTTCAAATCACCTCTTTGAAAAACCTCAAACATTTTTAGAACACCTTGTACAGGGTGTTCAGCGTAACAGTCGCCATGATTTTTCAAGTATTTCCGATAATCTGACAAAAAATGGTTTGACTATAGATCCATTTTGAATTGACTGCAAATCGCAATATAAAAAATTTCCAAAAAACTTTTTTTCAATAAAAAGTTAATGTAGTATCTTGAATTGTTTAAACTTGCGTTGTTCAAGGGTTACATGTACACGGAATATTATCAAGCGTAAGAAAAAGAGAATTCCAGATACCAAAAGATATGCCCCTTAAAATTATACAATTTTTCTACTAACACTTTTTAATATTATTCATATTTTTCATTATGTTTACTTATCACGATTTACACGTCTCGTTCTTCATATGTACACTGAGTTGCAAAGATGGCTCTTGGTTCTCATTACTTATATGTATATGTACGTGGACTGCCCAGAAAGCTATTTTCCCAACGCAGCACAGTATTAATTATAAATGTATATATTTTCCCTTTTTTATGATTCAATTTTATTCAATTTCCACTGTTTTTAATATTTCATTATTGAAAGATTTTTCAAGCTTCCACTATTTTATTAATAACAATTTATACGTGGATTTTTAACTTTGCAAAATAATATTGTCCCTGAACCATCAACTACACTACCTAATTACCAGAATCTAGTGATTCTCTCAACTATTCAATCACAGAAATTTTTAATCAAGTTTCTCCAATTCTAAATCACACAATCGAAGCTCAACCACAGCTTTTATAATAATCTGTAAATACTGTACATATTTAATACTATTTTGATGGTGGAACAATAATTGCGGTTTTTATCACTGTACACTGTAAACTCAAATGATAATTTTGAAAGGAATTTTTATTTTTTATAATATATTACTTTAAACCGTGAAGTTAGCTCTATCAATTCTTGATTATTACTTCATTTCGACTTTTTATTGTTGGTAGTGTTTCGGTATCTGGTTAAAAATGAAGGCTGAAGTATTTTTAATAATCCTGATATTTAACGGCTTTAAGTGTTTCTACAGCTACTATTGATTCGGAATCGAATGATTTTACTTAAAAAGGAACAGAAAATTTTTTACTATCTTTTATAACATTAAAGATATGTTTTCACGTGACACTAAAAGTCATGACAGTTGATGTCATAGCAATGTGACTCTTTGTATTGCATAGAATTATACTCTTTGATTTATGGTCACGTGAAAACGTACTTTAAGTCCAATCACATACAAGGCAGAGTGTTTTAAAAAATGTGGGACCACAATTATTGTTACACCAACCTACTATATTAATGATTTTTACTTGCAATTGAATGTATATACGCGCACCGAGTATGAGATACTCGAGAACAGCCAAGACAACTATTTTTTGGAAAATACTATCGTTCTGATTGCAGTACGTTTCCGGAGTGAGTGGCGGCGGGCAGGCGAGCAGCGTGAGCTACAGTAGCGTGAGCCAAAGCAGCGACGGCGGCGTAGCAACGGGCCCGGTATCCGGCGGGATGTGACGTAACACGGGGGCCCGACCCGGGCCTCGTCGGGAACGGGCGATCCGCTTCCGGGACACGTGATTGTAGGCCCACTGCCCACTGCGAACAGGAAGTGGATGTTACCCAAGCGTCGGGACGACGCAACGAGCCTCGTCAACGGAGGGACTGAGCTCGCCCGATGTCAACGACGATCGCTCACCGGCCCCCGTCAACAATCGCCAGAGACGCCTCTCCTCTCCTATCATTATGTCGTCGTTGTCGTGCTTGCGTGACGAAATGTGGACCACGAACAAGCCACAAAACTTTACTCATTGTACATATTATAGATACAACCTACGAGGTCTCGTGCGGACGAACGAGGCCTGCGGTTGGCAACTTCTTTTTACTTGTGAATTGGGGATTAATTCGTTGATTCTGGTTATAGAGGTTTAGAGTGTAAAGTGAACTATGGTGATTCCTTGTTCAATTATTGTGAAAGGTGTTTGGGGAGGATGGTTCGGAATTTGATGGGCTTGCAATATTGCTTTAAATTGGGTGAGAAAAAATATTTAATCAAGTGGAATTGAAGATTGATTTTTTAAAAATAGTGATTTCTTCATTTCTTGCTTTGGAAATATAAAAAATAAGCAAATATAGAATTTTCAGAACGCGCATACAGGGTCATTTTCTACTCGTATTTGTTTCGACATCTACATGTTCTATTGTTTATTTTCCGTACTTTATTCTTTATTATGATCACGTTATGCAACGTAAAAAGCAGTATGAAAAATAGAATTGCACTTCTATGTAAAATATACAGGGTGTCCCATCTAACTCTGCCAACCTTGATTATTGTCTTATTTGTCATGATGAAAGAATTGTTTCTAGAGAAAATTATTGTATTCCAGGGTAAAAATTACTCTAGGAGTCAAGTAGTGTTAGATCAATATTAAAAGGCGAACTTCGGTAACACTCTTACCCAAAAGTTAATTAATTTCCAAAATATTAATAAATTAATAAGGCTTCTTTTTGTGATAATAACCAGTCAGAAATGTTGGAATTGGAATGTATATTGATATACAAATGTTAATAACTTCACCCTTAATTTGGTAAAATATTTTTGAACATTTCGTTTTCTTATAAGAATTACAAATTAAATAAATGAAAAATTACTGAATAAATTATTCTAAAATTTTGCGTGAAATTTTACTGTTGTATACATATTCTTCCAATTTTCATAAATTTTCGCTTATTATTCATTAATATTACTGTAATATTAATTTAAATAATTTAAAATCTACCGAGTCAATTTTTTCTTAATTTTTCGGAAGGTTTTATTATTGCATAAGAATTAATTCCCCCAATTTTCAAAGATTTTCGCTTATTTTTAATATTACTGAAGTTCCTTAAAATAATAAATAACACGATCAAAGTGTTTATTTTGTTTCTACAATTTGTTTTCCATCATTTTTCACCTCAAACATTTGTTTCCAAAATTTTCTTTCCAAGGTCATCTGAAGGTCACGGTATGCGGTGTGACACATGGTTGAATACGTATTGACCTCGCATTTAAAAAAAAAAAAAACGTTACCATTACTAAAATCTCAGAAGGTATGACGTTGTATCTTTATTTTCATAACGTAATTCTCCCTTTGGAATACAATAATTTTCTTTAGAAACCTTTTGTCATACCATGATAAATAAGAGAACAATTAAGGGTGACAGAGTTAGGTGGAACACTGTATAAATGAAATCTACATATAGATTAAAATTTGAACTATGGATCAAAATAATTGGTTGCCATAGGAGAGTTAAATTGGAATAAAATAAACTCTGATGTAAATTGTCAAATCAAATTATTATGTTATTTAATAATAATACTATTAGTAATTGTATTAGCTAATATTTATTATCTCTATTCAATTGCGTTATTCAAAACGAAACAAATATAAGACAAATTCTTTTGGTAGTGTTAAATTATTTGGTTTTGGTTTGAATAATACGTATTTATCTTGAAAACCTTGAGAAGCTTGAAAACCGCTGATATAAGTTGTTTGTCTTCGACTAATAACAATAATTCATTCCTTAAGCTTATAAAAGGAAAACACATGAAATGCTTCTCATAACAGGTTAAACTAATAAAACAATCAATCTTCGCCTAATCACTGATAAATCTCCACTTTAGTTTTGTCAATAATGATTAGATGAAAATAGATAACATCCATTACAGAAATAGAAACTCGTTTCATTCTAAATTCTAACGGAATTTATTTGTCGATCCACAATGGCTCAATATTTTTTATTCCAGTTCCACTTCTGAACCATCCTCCAAAAACATCTTACAACCTGATGTGTAATAAAATCGTCACAATAATAATACGTTTCGTGCTCAAAATCCATATTTATCTCTGCCACATTATTTAATAGTAAATAAAATAAAACAAAACCATTATATACGAAAAATTTCTTTTTTCATAATTAAATTCTAATATAAATTTTTATTATTGAATATTGTAAACCATTTTTAGGCTTTTAACGAAAATTCTGAATTTCCGCGGTGGCGCGAAACGTGTTGATCATAATTTCAGCATACTTAATCATCCTGTGATTTAACGTACTGCTGCGTACAATAGTCGTCATTCAAGACTGTTATCTGTTAACGAGCTGCGTCACTACGTTTTTGCTTGTATTTTTTCTATCGAAACCAAATGGATTCCCTCGGGCACGAACTACAAACTGCTTCACTAACAAAACAAATGGATTTTGCGTCGGGACAACACGTCGACCAACAATTCGTTATCTATGAAGCCATCTTTACTATAGAAACAAAAATATCTGTGCTTCCATCCTTGTCTTTGTCAAATCCTCTCCTTGTGATTCCACGATTTTATCTTTCCACAGTCGAAGCTTGTGCACTCAAGTACCGAAAACTTTTCATCAGTATAAGTAACAGTTTAAAAAATGAAAACTAATCAGTAGGAGTGCTTGAAGGAATGATAAATAATCGTACGCAGCTGTATATTAAACGAAAAAGGGACTGATCTCAAAACAAAGCATAATTAAAGAGATTTCCAAAACTATTCCCAAGGAGATAAACAACTTCAACAAAGCCATTGAACGAATTCCACTGCAAGCGGGTGAAGCAAAACAATAGCGACCTTCGCTTCGACTGTGAAACGAAAAAAAAAGAGTGGCAGAAATGTTCCGAGTAGTTCCAACCCGAATCAAAATGGGCGAGTATAATCGGACACCTCTGTAATTGGATTAACTTTCCAAGTAAAACAAGTTGTACCCACAGCCTCGCTTTTTTGCGTCAGACCTCGTAGACTCCCTCGCCTTTTCTACCTCCGACGAGCGAATTGCGGAGTAAAACAACGCCGCGAAAGGAGCCGAAATAAACGGTTACCGTTTTTACGTCATCGAATCGGCGCTTCGGTCTAGCTTTAGCGAACTCCAATCGAGGGAAGATGGATCGAACATCGACGAGCCGCGATCGGAAGGCTTAAAAGAATCACGAAGTTTCACAACATGTTCCCTGTTTAGTGCCACGACGAACGGATACACGCGATTCAGTGTCGCTCGAAAGATTGACAATCGAAAATTCGACTGCGATTGGACGGAGAGGAACTAATTCGTCGCCCGTCAAATGGTCAGAGGCCGATCTTTCCCGTTCGTCGATGCATTGGCAGATGATTATCGAATTTCGCGTGGTAGACGGCAAACCGAACAATGCGAACCGAGTTAAAGTTAAGGGGAAGTAAAGGAGAGTATGCATTGTTTGTGAGACATTATTAGTTTTCCGTTAGGCGACGTGAAACGGTATCGGCTGCCGTCGATCGACACAGGGAAAACAAAAAACAGGAGGAAATAGGGGCATGCAAAACGCGTCTAACGAGGAAATTGATACCTTTCGGAGGGATCGAAATTTTCTTTGAAATTAATGTACGGGGTGACTGTGAATTACGCGACGCGATGGAAAGTTTTAGCCAAAAATACTGAGGAATAAAACATTATTTTCTTTGTATTTTAATCTGGAGCTCTATAAATATTTTGAAGCA
Organism: Perdita meconis; assembly: GCA_030770465.2. Taxonomy (NCBI): domain Eukaryota; kingdom Metazoa; phylum Arthropoda; class Insecta; order Hymenoptera; family Andrenidae; genus Perdita; species Perdita meconis. Next base: position 14,882,538 of record JASKOS020000004.1, on the reverse strand, counting down.
CACCAAAAAATTAAAAAGTTGGTGCGGATTTTCCTCTTTTTCCAATATTTCTAATATTAAAGAACGACAAAGTAAATTTTATTCGAAAATTCAAGTATATTTGAGATTATTTTTTCGTGATGGCAGTCAATTTGTTCGAATAATAAATATTTGAATTCTATTAGGAAAATGAAGTTTTGTCATTTTCGTTGTGCCAATTTTGTATAAAATTTTAATTTAGTGCTCTATAAATATTTCGAATAACCTTGAAAAATAAAAAAATTTGTAGGAATTTCCACTTCTTTCCAATATTTCTAATATGTATTACATAATAGCAAAGAAACTGTTATTCCAAAATTCAAGTATGCTTAAATTTTTTTTTCGCGATTCGCCAATTTGTCTTATTCGAAAATATTTGATTTTATAAAGAAAATTTAGTGTTGTAATTTTCGTTATACCAAACTTACTTAAAAAAATATTGATCTTCAAAAATAAAAATTGATAAAGATTCAAACTTCCTTTCCAGTATTTCTAATATGCAATTAGAATTAATTTTTTAAATTCTTGATCTTATTTCTTACAATTAGAAGTCAATTTGTCTTACTTGAAAATATTTGTGTTTTTGAGGAAAATGAAGTGTCATAATTTTCGTTGTTGTAACTTTATATTTAAAAAATCGAATTTGGAGTTGTGTAAATATTTCAATTGACCTTGAAAAATAAAAAATTAGAAAGAATTCGCATTCTTTTTTCAATATTCCTAACATCAGAGAGCAACAAAGAAAATTTTATTAAAAAATTCAAGTATGCTTGAGTTTATGTTTAGTTTATTAATCGAAAATATTTGAATTTTTATATAAAAATTATAATTTAGAGCTCTATAAATATTTCAAAGCCACCTTGAAAAATAAAAAAATTGGAAAGAATTCCACCTTCCTTTTTAATATTGTTAACATCAGAGAACAACAAAGAAAAAATTGTTTGAAAATTCAAGTATTTTGTATGAGATCGCGTGTTTATCGAACATCCTGTACGTTGATACGAATTCACCCTTCGTGTCAGTTTCCGAACAAGTACATACGTAATATCTGATAAAAAAAAAGATTCAGTGTGACATGCATTGTTCCTGACGGGCGAAGAATATTTTCGAAAAGAATATTCTCGAACGCGAAAGAAATAAGACTGTCAGCGCAGATGTTCCCATCGTGTCTACACAAATATCGAGAAACAAAACTGATCGTCGCTTAAGACTAAATGTAGCGTGAAAATAAGTACCAAGGCCGCTGTAACTTAACCGTGATGGATAGGCTGACGAGATCGTTATTATTCTGCGACAACGTGTAAACAGAAAAGAAGGTACGACTACGAGAAAGTACATAACTCGTCTACCCCGTTTCACTGTATCAGGTTAAGTGCAGTCATCGTTGTTCAAGCAAAAATCGAAGAAACGTGTACTCGCGTAATTGTCGTGTTTTCCGTTCAAAGATGTCGACGTCTTATGAAATGTGTTCCAACGAATATATGCCTCCGATATCGTTTGCGATTTCAGAGCCACTTGATGAGTAATTACTTATTCTCGAAACAATTACACCTAATTGTATCGTAATAGACAATCTCTGTACTCGGAAGAAAAATAAACAGACTCATGTTCGTTTACCTTCGACGATGAATATTTTTGCAAAAAAAAAAGAAAAGAAAACAATGATTTGTTTTGTAAAAATCGTTCCACCATGGGCACCCCATCAATGTACATAAATCATCGCCGTGCACGTACGTAACTTTGTAAATATTAAACAACTGCGAAACGAAGCGTATGCATATGCGAGAAATTGCAAGGGAGCATGTATTTAAGCCGATTGTATACAATAACGAGCGCAGTATTATTCAGCATCGATTCCATTACCGCCTTGCGAAAAGTAACACTACCGCCGTGCAACACGAAGAGAAATTGGTTGAGAGCCACTGTTCGCGAGCAATTTTTCACATTTTCAACCCATTATTTGATCCTCCTTCCCACCCCTTTATTGCGACACGTTAATTTTCGGAAACTGTTTTAACGAGGCGATTATAAAAGTTAATGCGTCTACTTTAGTTAAAATGAAGCGAAACAGTTAGCTTACCCAAAATTTTCAATTAACGAACACTGCTCCAACCAGTTTATCCCGAAAATCCTGCTGCTTTTCATGAAAACTCCACCGTATTCGGTTTTTCAGGATGCTTCCGAGCAATTAAAACACTTTCATTTACACTGTAACTCTGTTTTTTTTTTCATTTTTTCCACTAATAATCACTGGATATTCGCGGACGCGGCACGAAAGCGGTTAGTGAACTAAACGTTTAAAAAGTTCGTTAGCATAACTCTCGCGCATGATTGGTTGACGTTTTAACAAATCTAGTCACTGTAGATACTGTGAGCTCCTTAGCGCTTGACATTTAATAAAAAAACAAAATATTCTGTATAAACAGATACGAAAAAAAGAGAAACATAAATAAACGAAAAATAATAGATTCTTTGTCACTTAGTTGAATCGAAATTAACAGGAACGAGACGTGACTATTCACTCCGAAACAGTGTTTTTCGTATTACTTTCGGTATGGTGACTGTTTACGACTACGAAATTTTAAAGTTGTTTCCAGAATCGAAATGCACTTGTTACGTAGTAAGTATTCCGTTTAATTCAACCAATTTCAAACTCTTTTCGTTACAAGAACATATTGCTCTTCCCGAAAAGGCAAACATATTATGTCGGACATATATTTTTGCTTGAAAAACACTGTTTATAGAGGATTTTTCGCGTATATATACAGCCATTTCTTATAATCTAAACACTCAACGCCGTGTTTAATATTACATTTAAAACGATCACATCGTCATGCATACAACAGGCAGTAAAAATGTGTCAGCGTGTGAAGTTCGCATTATATTATTGTATACACGGGCAATTCGAAAGACTTCCCCGATCTGTATATATCGTATAAATAATGTGACAAAACTAGAGATCCTATAATTATAATTTTTAAAAGGTAGATAGCACTCGAACGTAAAAAGTATCATACTTCGTGTACAAGAGCCACATTGTCGAGACCACTTAAGTACCTTTGAACAAAAATGTGTCTATCGATATTCTGTCCTTTATAATAAAAGACAAATGAAAGCAATCTTTACCCTACTTTCAATGCACAACCTTCCTCGAACTAAAAATCAATAACATATAAATCGAATAAAATATCAACGAAATGATATTATTAACATAGAAATAGAGCACATTATTCAATGTAGCTAACAAGTTTATTATAGATTTTGAATACAATATTCGTTCGTTATGAACGGTTTGCTTCTTTTCCTATAATACGGTTTTATAGAAATTTTACAGTTCTAATGAACGTTCTCTTGTCTTCGGTACTGTACTTTATCACAGTAATATATTTAACATACATTACAAAGCTCGTACTTCGTACGATGCACAAAAAAATGATAGAAAATGCATTCTCATTAAATATTCATAGATATTCATTTCCTAAGTATTTCGTGTAGCTTCAAATATTGACGCAAATTATAGAAATCAGAATACTTCGAAATTGCAGTAATTTGTATTTGTACAATCGTCAAAATTGATAATGAAACAATATCAATCTTTTAATATGAATTTTTTAATTCAGTTTCGTTATATGTACTGATCATAATACAAATACATTATACATTTTGTATAACGAGCGCGATGTCGTAAATAATTTAAAGATCACCGTGAGTGACATTCGATTCTCTTTGGTGCGTATCTGTTGTTTCTGTACGTAGTGTAACAAAAGTCGAGGAGAAATGCATTGACGTAAAACTAGTTGCACATTTGACTAATTTGACGAGAACAAATTTACCACCTAATATAATTTTTGTACTCCTCATTTATACTGAATCTTTTAATAGTTTCGTACCCTAGAATTATTGAAAAGCTAAAGCAGGCAGATTGCACAAGACGAGCAGATAATCCCTTTGTAAACATCTGCAACCTCTCTTCGACCCACAGAACTTTGAAAGCGCTGTACATACTGTCTAATCTCTGAACTTGTAACCTTGCGCGTACAATATCTAAAGGATTTGTAATAATTGTAGTAGTGAATCCTCCTAATGTTCCAGCAACAGCTTGAATGAACAGATGGGAAAACCATTCGGGAAATATGCGAATGAGTTCCTCTGCAGAACACAAGAAAAGAAATCATTACTTAAAACGAATTTATATCATTATTTTTTCCTCCTTCAAAGTAATTACCTTGGTAAGATATGTACAATCCCCACCATAATGCACTGTTGGGAACGTAAGCACACAACGATGCTAGATATCCTCGATAGAAGCCTCTATATCCGTCTCTCTTGTAAATCAATCTAACAATATCGGCTGAAATTTGAGCGTGAGTTTTTCCAGGTTCGAGAGTTACACCCAATGGATTCATTCCCATCTGTAAGCAATATATTGGTGAGAAAATAGAAACGGATCGATACTCGTTCTTGCATACTTACATAATATTTTCCATGTTTGGTATTATTGATCCCAAGAACCATTAAGTGCTGACTTAGAACATCAAAAGGAACTACTATGGTTTGCCCTACCAAACTAGCTGCACCGCCAGCGATCAATGCTTTGAGTCTTGAATCTATACGACCTATAACACGATCTTGTCCAAGTAAATGACGCACACCTTCGTACGTTGATACATAAAATACACCAGATACAATTTGTATAGAACTTATCCAAAATCCTCTATAAAGACCCGCTACACCTTCAACTGTATATATCTTTCTGCAAGCATCTATCATTCCTGTGCAAATTACAAATAAGAAATTTAATTCCAACGTTAATTGGAAAAACATCAGAGACAAACTTACCATTGTACATGTGATTGTGTCGTTGGACTTGTAACCGAGTCTTGATTACCGTTAAGGGATATAAACAACAGCGCACTGAGAACGAAGAGAGCATGCTGAGCGGAAAGAACTTTGTTTTGTCCATCATATCCCATTCTATGGTACGGATAAATGGTGGTGCCTCTACCGCAGTCATCGCCAGGATTTAGATCGAGCTTTGGTCCAAGATTGTTGCGGCGTTCATACAATATGGTTAGTGGAAGTTTTTGTTCAACCTGATGCTGCATATCTCATCAATCTTTTCTGGGAATTAATATCCAAATCTTTCTGATAAAAGAAAAGATATTTTATATAGATTTTTGTTCTATTAGATGATTCTAAGAGATTGGTTAGAAGACAAATAGTCGGAAACGTACGTAACAAATTTGCTGCGCGGAGATACATAGATTTATATATCACGCGTTGCAATAATAGAACAAATGCGTTTTGACACAACACAAACCGCCTCTTACACGTACGTATGAATACTTATATATCAATTATGCATTATCGAGAATAATATATTCAAGATAATGAAAAGCTTTTTCACCTAAACATTTTAATCAGTTTTTTTATGCACGATGCACACTGTTATTTATTGAATACTGTCGGTATTCAAAAACAACGTGTTACTCCCGTACGATATTATTACAATACGATACTGACGCGGTAAAGGTCACTACCAGCAATGTTGTATAAAAGGTTCACTGATTCAAGAACATCTAAAAATCGTTGAGATAAAATATAATACACGTGATGCAATACACGGTCACAATGATAAACCTTTTCTAGCGCGTGTAAAGTGTTCCATTGAGTTTCGGCGATGAACAGAATTTTTCCCAATAATATTAGAAACGTGACACAGTAAAATTATTTGTTAGATTGCACGCAACACTTAACAACCTTCGTTTCATACAGTAATACAGAATCGTGTCCGCTCTTTTGGAGAACAAAACTAGCGAGGTAGCAGAAGCTTTGGAAATGTGATCTAAATTTTTACGAGATTCATACACATCTGTTATCGAGGAAACATTTCTAGGCAGTAGCGGAATCTATAGTTTGTTCGACGAAACACATTTCCAGCTTGAGTTCCGAATTGAGAGATGTCACTTGCAGTACCTTTAATCTATGTACATACTTTAATCAAGTAGTCTTGCGTTATTGTATTTTGCCTAGGCGTGTAAATTTAAATTGCACAACCGCCGACGGTATTGAACAGATTTTACACGTTACGAGTTACGAGGTTTTTTCTAGGTTAGACTGTGTTGATGATTTATAATTTAAAGACTGTGAATGAAGAAGTATTTTACGAAATATCTGGAAATATCGGAGTTACTGACATATTTTGTTATTTCATTTTCGATATAATATCGATATACGGAGGATATTCATGTTATTACTAGCCAGAGATGGGCAAAATTTTATCTAAATAAAAATTTTAATGTTTGAATAATAGATAAAAAATTTTATTCGTGATTCAGCGAATAAAGATAACACAAATTATCTTTATTGGATGAGCAACGAATAAATGAATTTATTCGATGAGAATTTATTCGACGAATAAAGATACTTTTTTTATTCGAAGAGAGTTTTATTCGTAGCGACTAATAAATGTTTCATCTGTATCTGTATCTTTATTCGAACGTTTATTCGAAGCTCGAATAATTTCCAAGACCCAAACTTCAAAGGAAGCGAGGCCGCGTTCCTTTGGGCTAAAGACAATAATGTAAGCATTTGGAAGAAACGTATCATGCAGCACGCTCTTGAACTGGTAGACGACCAACGGCTGAAAATATTTACTCTATATTATGCTATTCTTAATCAGAATTTCTCATTAATAAATTATCAGATAAACTTATGGTGCAATTAGTTAATTGCAGTTACAAATTGAAGTATTTACTGTGATTTAAGTCATATATTTACTGACATTTCAAACATTTCTTTGCAGTTATATATTTTTTATTTACAAAATGTGACATTAAGTTTTAATGAAATATACAATATATTTACGAAAATGTAAAATGTACAGGGTGTATAAAATATAATGGACACCGCTGATTGCGGTGAAACTAGACCTCTGGATCGGTGGATATGTGTAAAAAAAACGCGTAGCAAAATTTTTATTAAATTTTTTTATTGCATAAACCTATTCTACTCGACGAGTTGAAAAAAAAAAAATCTCAAAAGAGCCATGCCGGAAATGCACTGTTTAGACGCTATAGCGCTTATAAAGCGTTAAAGTCTGTTACATTTTATACACCCTATACGTTTTACATTTTCGTAAATATACTGTATATTTCATTAAAACTTGATGTCACATTTTGTAAATAAAAAATATATATTAACTGCAAAGAAATGTTCGAAATGACAGTAAATATATGACATAAATTACAGTAAATACTTAAATTTGATTGCACAATAAGTTTATCTGATAATTTATTAATGAGAAATTCTGATTAAGAATAGCATAAAATAGAGTAAATATTTTCAGCCGTAGGTCGTCTACCAGTTCAAGAGCATGCTGCTTGATACGTTTCTTCTAAACGCTTACATTGTAGTCTTTAGCCCAAAGGAACGGGGCCTCGCTTCCTTTGAAGTCTGGGCCTTGGAAATTATTCGAGCTTCGAATAAACGTTCGAATAAAGATACAGATACAGATGAAACATTTATTCGTCGCTACGAATAAAACTCTCTTCGAATAAGAGTATTTTTATTCGTCGAATAAATTCTCATCGAATAAATTCATTTATTTGTTGCTCATCGAATAAAGATAAATCGGTTATTCGAACCTTCGAATAACGAATAAAGATAAATCATCTTTTATTCGTATTGTTAGTTAAATCATTTTTTATCTAGATGATGCCCATCTCTGTTACTAGCCAGCGTTTTTTTGTAAATAGTATAAGTATTAGAAAAAAATGAAAGAGGAAAAAGTAATAGTGTTTGTTGCAAGCAGCATAATGATGCGTGAAATTTTTTCGTGTTTGCATTATTTATTGAGAAATGTAGGTGACTTTCAATTTTTTTAAATAAAACACGCTGTAATTTCCCGATCGAGTAGATTTTGACAAAATTTGCCGTCAGCATTATTTGTCAGCGTGATTTGATGCAGTATTTGTTATAACGCAAGTCTGTTATAGACTGGCGATAGAAACCTAGCAAGTCCTGCTAACGTAAACTGTTGTCAGATCTGCTGCCGGCCTGACGGCAGATTGACAGTAGAATTCGAGCAGATACTACTTACAGACCTATGTATGTATAATGACAGGTTCTACTGACATGGTCTGTCGGTTTCTGACGTCAATTTGCTTCCCGATCTACTAGGCTCTGTTTGCAAAATGACAGCCTAATGCGGAAACGGGTGACTATGGATCTGCACACAGGTTCCAATACGCTGATGATTTATAGGGTTTCTTTTTGTTACATGAAAGCGTGTATCAATACCAATTCATCCGTATGTCATACAATTACCTTCAATGTCATATAAGGTCAGAATTGGAAAATACATTTTCAATATTTCGTATCAATGTGTTTAAAATTTTTTGTATCAATAAAAAGGTAATTGTATGGCATAAGGATGAATTCGTCTTGACACACGCTTTCATAAACAAAAAAAAATATACAGTGTTTCATTTAAAAAAATTGAATGTCACCTTAATTTCTCAAAAAATAGTGCAAACACAAAAAAATTCCATAGATCATTATGTTGCCTCTGAAAAATAATATTACTTTTTTCCTTTCAGTTTTTCTAATATACATTATTTATGAAAAACGCTGTAATAGTAGCTTGAACGTTCTGTATAATCCTTAAATTATTCTTACGTAAAATAATTATCCCATTCAATTAGGAAACTACAATTGATTTTCTTTTATAAATGTTAAAAAAAAGACGTTGAAATAAAAAGTACTGTGATAATTTTTGAAATCATAGAATTATATCTATTATCTACTTTTATAGCTCATCATAAACTATCAAAGTTTTGTTATAGACCATGGACCAGTCGTAGACTCGATAGAAATTGGAGTACTTTACTATGATATTGAGGATTGGAGTATTTTACAAGAATCTAACTTTAATTGAAATTCCTGGCGCTTGTAGCGTATCAATTTGTTTCGAGGCCTTGTCGATAACGTTGTATGTGACTCCAAAATGATAACAGGGATGCTGAAAATTCAAAAAAATATGAACAAAAAATGTATTAAATATTTCAGAATTTCAATACCTAGTCGGTGATTTTATGCTTATATTCCGTCGACAGTTTTATTTAAGTTTTATTTAACATTATTACTTTCGCTGGCATCGCTTTTCCCGTATTTCATTCTTTGCCATTGAACAAACAAGAAAACTGTGTGTAATGAATTTCCAAACACTGGAATAAAAAATTATCTTGCATATAATTTGTGATCGGACTTTGCTGCTCATCGTCCGATGGCAACTTATCGTCTAATGGAAACCGTACTGAACAATTAAAACCATCGTGTTACCTCGTATAAAATATGCAATCCCCGCTACTTATTAAAATTATTAAAAAAAAACAATTTTACGTAAATTAACTATAGTTATACAATGATCTCAAAAAACATTAATACAGTAAAATATTGTACGTTTCACAATAACCTTAAGATTTTTTACCAAGTATCATAAACAATCAATGTAATCAAATTTTGTATACAAATGAAAAATGCGGAGTCTTTTTCGATTATAAGAAGTATTCAATTCCATGCAGCATCGTATCTGTAAAAGAGGAATTAGAATACCTTAGATCCGAACTGTTTGCACACGGAATTCAAGGGGGCAGTTTACCTGTCGCATATCAAGGGAAGCGATTCGCAAGATTAACAGAGAATCCCGGCACCGAGAGGAATCCTCGTAGGTGTTCTCGAAGCGCAAAGCTTCGGAGGATGAGAGAAGGTCACCAATAATTTCGAGGCTCCGCCTACCAAGCAGGGGTTGGAAGCAACCCCCTAGTCAGGGTAGCCCGCGCAGGCCTGATTTCTATATCACGTTGGGGGCGTAGACGTACCGTAGACACAACCCCCCGATGCATACACCCTGTCTTTTCACTGTGCACCGAGATCAAATCACTCGTCTCAGTCCTATCTTTGATCTTGTCAGTGTGGCAACGTGACCTCTGAAATACGAGGCGGCCGGGATCGTGTATTTTGTTCGGCTTTCGTCGATAATCTGACACCCGGTGACCCTCCGCGAAAAACGTGGTGTCGGACGTTCGAAAAAAGCGATACGGAGGGTGGGAAGGATGAATCAAGATCAAGAGGTGCCCGCGACAGCTACGGACTTGGCTAGATTGGTGAGTCCAAGTATTCCTTTCACTTTTTCTTTCGGAGTTGTCAACCTTCGCATCCGGTGGATCCTTAATTGCTAGGGTGGAATTATTATTATACTGATCATGAAATTTATTGTTTATATTTGGTATGAAAATGTGGATGAAGGGTTTAATTAAATGAAAGGTTCGAATAATAAGAGAACATAAATATTTAAATTAATCATAATTTAGGGAATTATGTGCTGAGGTGGATAAACTAAAAAAGTGTACAATTTCTGTATATTGGATTGTTTTTAGTATTATCACAGTGATTTTATTGTATTTTTATACGATTTTTATTATTACATTAAGGCCACATTAATTCAGAGTTGGCGAATTTATGTTTAATAATAATTATTTCAGTATTATTCATGCTATTATTCATGTTATTATTCATGCAATTCTACTTTATGTGACAATAATAGACAGTAGAACCTCGATTATTCGAATCACAATTATCCCCATTTTTTATTATCTAGTGTTTTAATTAATTATTGCACTAGGTATGAGAGTTCAGTGGGACTTCGAGTAAAGCTTAAACTACGATTTAATAAGGTTCGACTAATTATTAACATTTTATTTTATAAATATCAAATCGAATAATCGAAGTTCTACTGTATATGGAATATTTATGTTGTTACGTCTTCCAAGTATCAAATCATTAATTTTTTTATTATAACGTGTTTGGAGCAGAAATTTGTTTCACTTTGATCACAAAATAAAGTAAAGAATAAATTCATCTTTGATAAATATGATATTCCTCTAATTTAGTCTTAGTAATGGAATTTCTGCTTTCAGCAGATATAAAATACATTCTTGGAACAAGAAATAGAAAGTGTTTCTGATGGTATCTGATAAGGGTTATATTTCTGTTTCAGGTAAAGTTAAAAATAAATCCTAGAGGAAAATGCTTAACACGCTCTTTCAAACTATTGCACAACTTTTATCAGATACATCGATGTAGTTGCAAAATTAGCTTGCGACGATTTTTTCAATATACTTTTCCCCCTTCAAAACGGTACAAAGAATTAATTGATGTCAGAAATGTTACAAAATTGTTTTTAAACAAAAATTGAAAAAATTACATTACTACTTTCTAACTGCATCGACGCATCTAAGAAAAAATTGTATAACAGGCCAAAAGATATTTTCCACCCTAAACACAAACGTTTTATAAATTCAATTAATCGTAAATTACTTTTAAAAGTACAGTAGAACCTCGATTATACAGATTAATATTTTTAATATCAAATGATAATAAGTAGATGAAAATTATTGAAGTAAGGTTCAAGTTTTACTTACAATAAAAGGACTGTAATATTATATTGGAGGTAATTGGGAGTCAGATAATTGAGGTTCTACTATAGAAATTACATTCAAACTGCAAAATATTTAACCATTTTCTTTTTTTAAAAGAAAAATTTCTTCTAACTTTACATAGAATAGAATTACAGTTTATCTTAATTGCAATACAATCTCGATTAATCGACTCGATATTTGTAATATAAAATGTTAATAGTTAGTAATAAATTACTAAAACTATTAATATTCAAGTTTTGTTTTACAAATTCGATATTTTCAGTCAAATTCGAGGTTTCACTCTACTAAAAACGTTTTGTATAAAACATAAACCGTCCTCGATGTCCAATATTTGCATTTAAAATTATAATGACCAATATCTCATAAATAAAAAAAAACTATAGTAGAATATCCATAATTCGACTCAATTATTTTCGATTTTTAAGGTCTGAAATTTCAATTACTTAATGAACGAGATATAAAAGCTATAAAGTAGGACTTCCAGTAAAACATAAACTAATAATGATTTAGTAATTGTTACTCAGACACAATTCAATGAGAAAGTATCTACACACTTGCTAATCAAAATTTTTAAAAAATTTACCTAACGTTTCCCTTCGAAAGATATTGTAAATTAACTAAGGTTTAAACAAAAAAATAAAACCAATTATTAGAATTTTATATTGCAAACATTAAGTCGTTTAAGGGGGGAGACTAGTTTAGAGTTCCCCATAATAAACTCATCTTTTGGGATTTTCTTTTTACAAAACTACGAAGCGAATCATTTCTAAATTTGCAAGGTGTGTTATTCCATGTTTAAGCAATAAAATTTGATTTTTTCTGTTAAAAAATTGTCCAGAGGAACGAATGTACGTGAATAAATCTGTATCGTTGGCGTGTCACATTTGCGGGAATTCTGAGGCTTTGGATTATTCTCTAAAACAAAAAGACCAAGGATTTTCTTATTCTTCATATGATTACATGATGAACCTGCAACTTTTATTAAAAAAATGAAATTAAACAATTTCTTGTGTATAAATAGTACGAACATTTTTAGTCAAAATCATAACATCTCTTTTAAAGTCCCATCAATTTATCAATTTTGTACTTTTTTTAGTTTTTTAGGTTCATCGACTATGTGATTATATGAGAAATAATAAAGTACCTGTCTTTTTTGTTTTAAAAAAGAATGAAAGGATCTAGAATTCCCGCAAATTTGACACTGCAGCGGACTTGTTTATATAAAACTGTTTCTACAGATTATTTTGTAACGAAAAAATTAACTTTTATTGCTACAATATGAATGAAAACGCCTTAAAAGTTTTGGAAAAATCCACTCAGCAGTTTCGTAAAAAAAAATTCTCGAATATTGACTTACTTTTAACTTCCTAAACCAGGCTCCCCCCTTAAACGAGATTCTCCTGTACTTGCATAATTTTCTCTCATGATCCTTTCCACAAAAAATAATAAACCAGCCATCGTGCCTCCAACAACTAAAATATCAAACATTTGAGACAATCTCAAGCCACTTTACCTGCGTCCATCGTCATCGTCATTGCCAAGAATTGGCCAGATATCTCCCGTTTCCGGTTCACCCCTCGGTCTCCCCCCGCGATACAATGGAGTCATAATCGTGACGAGTGCGCGCAGTCATCGAAGTCGGTGAACGAATAATACAGTATCCGCGCGATGATCCTCGAGTGTCGAATTGCCGTGGCACGCGCCACCACGCACCGATGGATCGTCCCACGGGTGCCACCCCTTCTGTGCCCTCTAAACACGTAATTGTCGCCACCATTCGACCCGGCCGGTTCCCCCCGCGTTCGGGGTACGAAACACCAGTCCCGTGCACGGGTCGACCGCCGTGACTACGATTCTACGGGAGCCGTGGGTGGTCGACGGCTCGACGAACACCCTTCGTCCTTCGGTGAAGGGAGACGAGGCGACTCGCTCGCGGAAACACTTGATTTATGTTTGTTGATTCTAAAAATCACTCGATTCCCACACACCCGCCCCGTCGCTTCGACCGGTCGGTTAATTGACTCCCATGCACGGCGGCATATGTTGCCACTCGAGTTTCCCATGATTAAGGGACCCCTTCGCGGACAATGGGAAGACCTCCGCGCCATGTAAATTCACCTGGGAGAGTTTGATAGTTCGAGCGCGACAGGAATGCGACGTGTTCGGAGATGGGAAGACGAGAATAGAGTAATCGTCCTTCGGACAAGAGTCGCCACTGTGTCCTTTCAAGGAGGAGGTCCTTGGGGGTGTAACGGGAGCAATTAGTAGATAGACTTCGCCGCTAACGCATTGTCGCAGTCGCGAGTCGTTCTGTCATCCCGCATTGTTCGCGTTATGACCTTCGAGGCTGTCATTGTCTTCGCACCCTCGAAGCAGCGCCGGAAAGGAGAGAAAAAAAGGAGGGAAGAGGCTTTCTCTTCGAAGTGGTAACGCCTTCTGTCTCTCCTAATTGATAAAATTGGGGGAAGTCTCTTTGTCGAGATTGGACGATCGTTAATGAAAAGATCGTGTCCCCGGTTTTGCGCCCGGTACAGCGTCGGACCGAAGGATCCACTGCGGCGAGACGCCGCGCCGCGCCGTTCCAGGATAACGTCGGAATCCTTGAAAATCGACGAAAACTCACCGACAGCGAGAGGGGACCGCCGTGTAGTACGTGTTGTCTGCTCGATGACTTTATTATAAACCGAACCGAAGTGCGCAATTACGAGGGTGGTGTACGAACGGAATTGGGGTGACGACCCCAGTCGGCATCATCGGGAACGATGGGGCGTTCCCCTCACCGATTCATGGGTATCTCGTTTTCACTAGGTACAAACGTACGCGTTCGTTCGGCTACAGCGTGACACGCGTACCCCGAACGATCCACTTACGTGCTCGTCTTTTACACGGAAACGCGTTCACGATGGGAAAGGTCGGGAGAAACGCGACGGGTGGACGCGGGGGGAGAGGGTGAAGGAAGCTAAACGGCACGCGACCATGTTTGCGCGTTTTCCTTACGAGTCATTGCTTCATCAATGCACTCGATTAACTTCTGCTCGCTGGGATTACGATCCCGGAGATGCGAAACTGTTTGCTGATTTTCGAATTTTAATACTGAAGTAATGATTTGGTCCTAGACTTCTTTCATCACTCATTATACTCCTTCAAGCAATCTGTTGTCACTGTCGTTTGAAATTCATCATAACTAGACTGCGGAAGTTTATGCATTTATGGCAATTTTCAAATTACAAAAACCTATAAGGACGCCTGCAGGTATAAAAATGCAATCAGATATAAAAAATATAATGCATTTTATAATATTTAGAAAATAAAGTACACATTTATTTAAGATTCAGTTGCTGTTTTATGTATATGAAAACATTAATTTGCATAAACTTCCGCAGTCTAATCATAACAGTTCCCTTCCTCCTCTTTTTTCCTTCCGAACGTCTATAGCCTATATTTATTAATTTGCTTCTTACAGGTATAATAGTTTGCGCTCATAATTAATTTCTACGATACGACTATACTGTGTGCTAAACTATAAGTTGGATTTTAGAGACACACATGTACTTTCAAAAGCAACTGCATCCAAATGCATACTATGCAACGAAAACGTCATGATTAGACAGCGGATCTTTATGCAACATCAAATGTTTACAAACGCAAATAAAGAATTAGGATTTGAAGCATGTTAACGTGAATAATATTGTTGATGTTTTGCATATTTTTGCATATGTTAACAGTCTTGTAGATTTTTCGCATACTTAGCATTGCCATAAATGCATGAAATCCGCTGTCTACTCATGATATATATCTTTTTTGACACTTCAACGCTCGGACTCTTCAATTGTAATCTCCAAAGTGTATAATTAATAACGTAAATGTCCCAATTTCTGCTCATTTAAGCGTTCACTCGTCATAAAAAGGGTATAAAAAATTTGCAAAGTAATTGATTAATATTAAAATTTTTTAAAAAGATGTTATATGACGTTTAATTATTAATAATGGTAAAGTCAATCTAATGCTCTAAATGTACGTATTTTTACTCACCATTTGTACCAATTTCTACTCACGTAATATTTTGCCTTTTCAGATAAGAATAAGTTACACGTTTGACAGTTCCATTTATAACTGTTCTTTAGTCCAAGCAGGAAGAATACAATCAGAACTTTCTTTGTAACAAAACTGTGCATCACTTGCATGAATGATCAAAGAATTTATGATTTTTTTTTTAAATACGAAGTGATTAGAAATCAGGACATGAGCAGAAATTGGGACATTTACCTTACATAGGGTACTATTAGTGAGCCTGAACCTATGAGTGTGCCTTTACATTTAAATTAGGACTGTCAAAAAACCTGAATATTCGAGCCGCTTGCGATGAAAATGTGTGGTATTAATTCAGTGTCATTACAACGCGACTTCTAGTTTTCACGATCACAAAAGTCAGGACATTTAGTGTCATGCAGTGCTGGGTACAATTCAAATAAAACGTATTGGAAATAGTAATTATAATACTTTTATTCAAATAAAGTAGTATTTCAGCATTTGCTGAGCGATGTTTTAGAAATAATTATTTGAAATAATAGTTTTCGTAGAATGTATTAGGAATAAATATTTGAAATAATATTGTTTTAAGGATATATGAAAATTAATTATTTCAACTAGTATTTCATAGTATTTTACTTACATCTTTCTGTTACTCTATAATGTATAAGCATAGTTATGAATGTTTAGATATATCCATAGCTTATTTCGGTGAAAGGTAGTACTGAAGTTTCATTTCACTAATAATAGCAGAAATATTTATTTCAAGTAACTATTTTAAGTTCGTGTTGGGAAACACATAATTGAAATACATATTTCGTATACTTGAGAGATTAAATAAAATATTTCAAATAGTATTTCCATTAATACAAAAATAAATAGATATTTCAAATTATTCAAAATAACATAGTTTTGGAAATAATCTCTAAAAATATTTTTATTTTTTATTTCAAATACTATTTTATCCAGCCCTGGTGTCATGGCGCTAAAAGTCGTGATTTACTGTCACGTGAAAATGTACCTTTAATAACACAAATTGTCATGACTTTCATCAACGTGAAAACTATGAATCGCGTTGTTATAACACTTAATTCCGTATTATAAATATTCAATGTCACATTGTGATGATATCAAAAGTTACAGTACTCTAATACTGAAAATTCATGGTATTGAATTCAGTATCATATCAATGCGACTTCAAGTTCTCACAATAACGAAAGTCATGATATGACGATGTCATAGCACCAAAAGTCACTATCACATAAAAAGCGTACTTTTAAACTAGAAATCCAACGATGTCTAGTCGCTCATGACTTTAGTCGTTAATGCGACTATAAACATTAAATAAAATCAAAAATTATTTGGAGCCAAGTCGTGGTCGTGAATCTCAAAACTCTTTCTGCTTCCAGTGTGGATTATTTTAATGTTCTCATGAATGAGAATCGTGGTAAGAAAGTGTATAAAGAAGACGTGAATCAATGAAGCTTCATAGTATGTGTTTTTATTGAAACTCGTTTAAATTCTAAAAGAGTAAAATTTAGAGAAAGTTAAACCACTCTCTGTTGAATATTTGAAATCATTTGGAAATTCTGATTAAAATTACATTTCTTAGTAACATTGTTTTTAATTCGAAGTCAATATTTGTAGCGGAGATTTCAATATTTTGCGTGTGAAATATTTTATTTAAATTTGTTTATAAGCATTTTTAATTTTTCTACTTTGCCTAATGATTTCAAATTTTTGGTCTCTAATCTAAATAGATACTGTGGAAAGCTGTATATTTATTTATTAGAATTTGTGAAAGTATGTAATTAAAAGAGTCAGTATTTCGGTAGTAATTTTTGACGCGCGTACAATAACACGATACATTTTTTATGCTTCATTTAAAGCCGTCACATCAGCAAATACCTCCTCATATCGGGTTGGCGGGATTAAAGATTGAACGTAATATCGGAGAATGTAATTAAAATTGATATTAGAGGGGCGCAGCCTCTGGATTATGAGTGCTCAGCCATCACGGCGACTAATTATGAATGACTATTAATTGCAATCAAAGGGGCATTTAAAGACGAAAGCAATGAACGTAAGACTGACACGCGAAGTTGCAAAAAAGGAAGTTGATTATGTCTCCGTAAACGATAATATCCTGTAAAATTAAATGTAAAAGGAAAAGAAGCGAGGAGTCAAGTTGTTTGCACCTGCCTTATAAAATCCTGTCTACGGTTACATGCCTCCGCAAAAATTAACTTCGAAGGGATTAAAAGCGAACTTATTAAATCCATCATCCAACGAATTTTATAAAGATGATACCTCTTTGAAGTATTATTAATGACCATACCATTAAAATCAATTTTAATTTTGGACTCATCAATTTTTACCTTCTACTTTTAATATTTTAGCTTTTACAAAATCGTCAACAAGATCTGCATAACTTTTTGTTAAAAACTGAATAAAATCTAATAGATACATTATCGTAAATCATTTTACAAATCACCCTGACCCACATATGGGTCATGAGTTTATGAACGCGTGACAGTAGAAACTTAGAAGCGTATATATCGTCTCTAAATCGATAAAGTAACCTAGAAGAATCACGCTCGTTCTTCTCCTAACGAAATAATTATCCTTGAATGTTTACACCTATAAAAAAGAATTAAACAATTGCAAAAATAATGTATTGCAGCTTTTTGAGTTTGAAAGTGTAAGCGATCGGCAGAGATCGCAATGGAAGTTCATGAGGGAGAGACAGACGGCGACACGGCGTTATTGGAATTTCCAAAACCGGTAACCGGCTTTACCACTAGATTGCTCCGCAAGGAGGAAACCATCCAATCGTTCACCGGATGTCCTCCTTGCCTCCTCTCGCACGCTCCCTCTCTCCTCTTCTTTCTCATTGTGCCAGTTACGTTGCTTTCCTTAAAATCCCTCCTTCCCCGCAACCCCTTTCCACCAAATAGCTGCATTCCTTCTACCCTTTCTAGGACTTTACACCGACCCCTTCAATTGTCTCCTTTTTTTTTTTTTTTTTTTTTCTCCCTGACCGGGTAGAACGCGAGGTCTCGCTCTCTGCGATACTGAAAAACTGTTTCCATCGTTGGCCGACGGTCTTTGATGAAATCGATTTCCTACAGCGTAGAAATTAAAACGCCGAATGCTCGATCCGCACAATGGTACGGTGAAAATTAAATTTTCCGAGATTGCAAATCAAGTCGTGTTAAACCGACGATAAACATTCTTTGGATTTTGTAAATAAACAATTTTTTTTTTTTATTAAGCATTTGAAATCTCTGGTGAGATTTATTTTGCTGAACAATTTTTTACAGTACTCACAAATGTTGGACGTATTACTAATATTACAAATATTACAACTAGTATAACACACTGATATCAACACACAAATGTATATTTTTAGCCGGAGTTATAGATGTTTAGAAGATGAAATCGAGTCAAAGTAATGCAGTAGAATTACTTAATTTTTGTTATAACTAATATACACATAATTCTTTATGACGTGCAAAGCTTTAAATGAGCTAAAATAAAAAAATGTTAAATTGAAACATTTTTTATGGAATTGTGACGTTTTGTTTTCAGCCCAGCGAGGAATTCACCAGATTGGACGAACCGCTTCAGACAGTCGCCACAAGTTACTGTTCTACTAATTATCCAGTGACACAGACCAACAGCGAGGAGAAACTACACCCTGGTAAGTAGATTATTGCAGTGTGGAACAGACTTTTTATCTGATAGTCAAATAGTCGATTTTTATGCAGATTCATATTGTTACAGCTACAAATAAATAAGTGAAATTTTTGAATAGAAATGTATTTTGTTTCCTAAATACCATAAAACGTACAAAGGATTCGATATTTTATATACAGCTTACAATTAGTATCTATGCATACACTGATACATTTTCGCATATTTAAGATTGTATAAAATGTATAATATATAACAATCCGCTGTCTACTAATACCAATAACAATAAGTAGTGATTATCTCCTGTTAAGTAGATTGTTACAATGTTGAACAGACATTTAGTCTGATCGTGACGGTAATTAACTCCTTATCACTTAAAATTTATCTGAATGATTCGATTAAACAGGGAGAAATATTCGTTAAAAATAAAATTTCTCTGAATAATTATTTTGTAGAATTATTTATTTGAAACAATTCAAACGAAACTCAAGTTTGGACTTTATGCAACCTCATAAAACGATTAAATAAACCACTGGATCATCCTCTAAATACTTGGTGTCTTTCCTAAAGTTCATTTTATCTACTTAAAATCTCAATTATCCCCAAGTTTAATTTATCAATATTACAATTGGAGGCATTGAATGGGAAAGTGGCATATAGCCTAAAATACTATAGCAGTATTACTGAATGAAAAGTAATGCAATTAGATTTAGAACTGATAATTGAATGTAATTAGTAACTACTAATGATAGTATTTTTCATTAAATAATATCATAATGAAAACTCTGAAATCGATTTCAGTGAAGTGGTATTTTCGTCTATGCGCCCTTTTTTCATCCAATGCTTTAATTATTAAATGCCACTATAATATCAATATAAAAATGCAAGAGGACTTTGTACAAAATTTGAGTCAAGTTCTAATAACCTCACCTGGTGATTAGTATTTTATATTAGAAATATCAATAAAGATAATTGAGGTTCTGCTGTACAAAAGAAACATAAACACTCCATTACGATAATTATCGTACCAATCACTCTCGTTAACACAATGAATGCCTTCTTCCAAAACGTTCCGCTCTTTGTAGTAACGATGTAAGACGAGGAACGGACTTAAGGGACGTTTAGCCTCTCGACATTTCGATCAACGAGAAATTATTCGCGTTCGTAAAAGTTGGAAAACGAAGAAGAAAGTCGCGCGACGCAAGGGCGGTCCCCCTGACTGATGATTTTCCAAGCTCTTTGATACGACGCCCGGTCGAGGCACATCGTGTCCCCGAGCGTAACACGAAGCCTCGTCTGCGTCTTCGTGTAAACATGTACACGCGTCCTGTGTGCACGACGAAGAGTATACACGGGGAGAAGGCGCAGCGCGTCTTGAAGCACGTGCAGGATGTACGCGAACTATGTACAAGAACGGGGGGAGGGAGGGTTAGGCGAACAGCGAACCACCCCCTGAAGAGAGGCTGTCACTGGCAGGCAGGCAGTCGAGTCAATATCTTTATATAGTCGCGTCAAGGACGATATTATTTTCTGCGGGTCGGGCTGCAATTACGTTTCTAGACCGCGCCAGACGATCCGAAACTTTTGAACAAGTTGACAAGCTCGGGCGATCCCCGTCTCGAACCCCAAAATGGCAACCGGTTTATTTGGTGTAGTCAGAATTTTTCGTCAAATTTTGTGGCTTTTCTGCGCGAAGCTGTTGTCACTGTTGTAGGGTTGGAATTGAAGGGAGCTTCCATTTTTGTTAGGTAACTGAGAATAATTGTGTAAGACGAGTCCTTCGTTGGTTGATTTGCCTGAGTGGTGGCAGTTTTGCTCAGCCTTGACCCAGAAATCCACCGTCACCGGGGAGATGCCTCAGGACGAATTCAATAAGCAACGTATTATCGCCGCAAAGAGCCCCATGGGGTAGTCGAGGCTGGTTGTACCCCCATAGGATTCGTAACCACCCTACCGGCGTCTGGGTTCAGTGATTGACACTTTATATCTAACATTGGCATGCCGTGGTGTGAACCGCCAGCCAGGATGGACCGCCTCCACCTAACTCAATCACTGCCTATAATGCTGCAATTTCTCTATCGTAATCACGTTACGCCCCCACCACCCTCCCCATCCACTTTTCGGCGACGATTCGACCGTGAAGAAATATTGAAACGTCGACGCGGAAGGAGAGAGAACCTTTTCCACCTTTCCTCTAGCTATTCGTCGCGTGGAAACGAAATCGTTCCACCACGAACCTGTTTTGCGAAAGTTTGGGCACACGATGGAGATGAAATGAAAGATCAAGGTGCGCGGTAATTTTTTCGCAACTCTTTTAGGAGTGTCTATGTCGCTTGAGCAAAAACGAAAATCTGAGAATATGATGAGCGTTCGACCGAAGCAAAGGGAGGAGGGATATTATTGTGTAGTACTATTTATTTTCATGGGAGTGTCGAGTTTCGAACAGAGAAACCTGACTCGTTATTGTCGCGACTCGTAATGGAAAGCATTATCACTTGGTAATTACGAAACCAAGTAAATTCGGAGAAAACGAGGAAGAAACCACGGAGAAAACAAGGTTATTGACAAGTGGCTACCCGTAGCGAATCTTGGAGGCCCATTAAACGGACCCCAACGTAGTACAGATATTTCTGTCGCGTTCAAAGGGGTTGTTTTTGTTACTGATTCATCCCCTTACTTTCTCCTTTTATTCCTGATTCCCCCTTCCATTCTTCTTACGTCGTAGAATCTCATTACGCTCCGAATATCATGTCTCACCCTACTATAATTACTCAGAAATCATTTGACACGCCGGAGAATGTGTGCAGTCGGGTTGAACTTTGTTTAATGCAGGTTTCAACAACGCGGGACAAACACGGACATTTTTCTTGACAAATTTCGGGATCAAGCATGATCAAGCAAGACTTATTTTAAAACATCTGTTCAGTTTGTTTTTGAAATTTTTTAGAGCGAGAGACAGTGAAAATGATAGTGAAACTTTATTAATACTCATTTAAGTACATTTAACATTTATTGATACTAATTTAAGTTTTCCAACTCGGTAATTTTTCAATATAAACTTCAGCGTGTCGTGAAAAGAGGGACAAAAGCTAGTCTTATTCTAAGTCAACGACTTATAGCTTTTAAGTTATATGTAGAAGGGGGTTTGAACAGGGCCAATAAGCGAACTAAAAGCGAAAAGATAACCAGTATATGATTTGGAGGGTTGCAACTAATTGTAAGTCGGTTAAGTAATTGTGTACGGAAATATAATAAGCTTAAAAATGATGTACAAATATTTTTAATTTGGAGCAGTATCTAACAACACCAAGAAAGTGAATCTCTGTTTTGTTAAAAAATATGTTCTTTAAATATTTTAAATACTTGCAGTTTGCTTAACAGTATTTATGAACATTATTCATATTTCCAAAATGAGGCTCCAAATTAACAGTAGATTATTATAATTAAATTCAATAAGAAGTAGTAAAAAAATTTATTTGGGAAATGTTTATGTCTCGAACCCCTGCATTATGTTTGTAGCTGTAAGGAAAAACAACGCAAGTCACATTTTCAAAAAAATCAAGTTTGTGCCTTAACTCAAGTCTAGAAAGCAGAATATATATTATTATCATAGAAAAATTCTATGAAATGAATTTTTGCTTTGAAAACGAGATTTTAATACAATTTAAGACCATAGTAAAGTATTGGTGATTGGTGATCAAAACGTATGTTAGAGATTTGTAAACAAAATATTTCTTCACGTAAATGAAAGAATTTTTCCTGTGCGCAACGAAAAATAAAGCAGAAAATTACAATAAATTAGATTTTGAAAGACAAAACGAAAATCGCCTTATCCTTCCTTCGATAAAATTGTTTGCCATTAAATACAATATAATTGCAATAGGAAATACACTTATTTTCAACGTTTAAATATTTACATAATATCGGGCACAGAAAATATCTACTTTCGCGCTATTTCTGACGATAATAATTTATACAATGGATATTTACTGAAGTTCGTGTAGTAACTGTGTTTGAGGCATAATTTCGATGCGGGATAATTATCTCCCAGTAACCATTAATCACTGTATCATAATTAATACGGACTCTTCTACCGAGTAATATTTTTCTTGGTCTATAATTAAACGCCAAGAGTAAGAGTAAAATAAAACGCTAACAAAATTAGTAGTAGAAAAAATTGAGGAGTTATTGTAATCTATATGCGCTTGGAATCTATCATTCGGTTTTTCATGGAAACTTTTAATCTGCAAGACTGTGGAGTCGAATTCGAAGTTCACGAGTAATTTCTGATCACTTCGAGTCGATAATTTAAAAATCACTGTATGTAAATGTCTAATTCGAAGTCAGAGTTGGAGTCGGAGTCAGAGTTAAAAAAAAAGCGGAGCGAAGTTAGATTCGGAGACGGAAATTTTGACGGCGGATTTCGCAACCCTGTTTATCAGTTCGATCGCATTAACAGAAGTTTGGAAAAGCGATAAGTAGCAATGCAAGGGTTATCTACATAATTTATAAGAAAAATTGCTGGCTTTGTTAATTTTTTATTCCATTAAGTATACATTTTTTAACCTCCAGCGAGTTGGAGTGGATTGGAGTATTGAAGTTAGCACATTTCCGACCTTTTTAATTATATCTAAGAATCTCTCGTCTGCAAAATGTTAATGCACTGATGAATACTTTCTTATTTAATATATAGTTATGATTACAGTATTTTCAAAATTGTTCTCTATTTCAGAGAGCGAAGTGTATCCTGCTCAGGAATACAGACAGGAACCATGGCTGCAAGATGGTGAGTGTAATTTCTTCTAAATAATAAATTTTGTGTTAATAATCGATAAGAAAGCATCAGTTTAATGCAAAAAAACATTAAATACTTCATGGAAGAAGGGTTTGAGCAGCTGCCCGGATAGCTCAGTCGGTAGAGCATCAGGCTTTTAACCTGAGGGTCCAGGGTTCGAGTCCCTGTTCGGGCGGTTTTCTTTTGCTTTTTTATCAAATAAACACGTTAATTTTCTATAAATAACCTCAGACAAAAAGGAAATTCATTAGATTTGATTATTTCTGTCCCAATTATGTTATTATACACTCCACTAACTGGATTATATTTTTAATCCAACCTAGATACTTCTTTTTTATAAACTAAAAAGGATCTCCCTCTTCTGCTCCGTTAGATTATAATAATAATCACGAAAGTTTCGTATAACTTTCTCGAAAACGAATAGCTACAGTCGTCGGCAACGCGAAACATTAATTTTAATTACTCTGACGAACTCCAATATAATGAATGGTAGATTTAATATACTAATAACGATAATAGAAAGACGATTTAATGAAAAATGTATGGCTATTATTTATAATCACACTTATAATTAGACCATAAATATTTTTGCATTCATGATAGATATAAGTAGATGTGCAAAAATGAGCAACAATGTGCACATATTCTAGGTATAATAATACTATGTTACTACGTACATTTAGGAAATCAAACCAACATTTATTCAAAATATTCTCTGCCCCTATTTACGAAAATACAAATTCGCATAATATTCGGTTTCTACTTATAAGTCTTATAATCAAAGCTAACATTCTACTTCCTGTCTGACTATGAAATATCTTCTACTACTAATTGATGGTTCAAATTACTCTCAATTTTTAGTTGTTGATCATAAAAGCAATATTACATTTAGTTTAAATAATATTACAGGTAGCAGCTGCGAGACAGAAGATGGCGAGCAATACGTGCCACAGTTCCATCGAATGTCAAGTTAGTTCACAGATTTTTCACTATTGATCTATTCCGCGGAGTTCTGAATCGTTCCTCACGTCATCGAGTTATTTCAATTTGTCCTCGTCGAACCTCGCATCTGCGGATCCCTAATTGTGGCATTCCGATAAGCCGAGTAAACGCGCTTCTAACTCGAAGGAAGTCAATCCTCGAAGAAGCGGAAACTACGCGGAAATGTATCGTGCATGCAATTTAGTCTCTATTTGGAAAGAATTCAGATTGCGCGATTAGTCAGCTGAATTATATCACAATTTCCCCGCATCTTGATGAACTCTTGACATTGTTATATCTGCTACTCCAAAAATTTCTTTTGGAGTTTTTACACTGAAATTTTGAGTCTATCTTGATCCACTATTTTTTGGAACACTGACGTTTTCTGCATTTAATACGAATTTCATGCGCTTAATTATTTAACAAAATTCTGAACAAGTTAACATAGAATAATAAAACATACAGAAGAATCTCCAGGGTATCAGGGTTAATCTTCCCTCGCAAGAAGTATCTCGAAAAAAAAACGGAGCATATTTAACATGAAGATTACCAACTTAGAAAGTTGCTACAGTCTCGCTCCACCGACGCCGAGATTTTTTCCGCGCGGCGTAAGCAATATCGCGACTTTATTAAAAAAAAGCAATAAATCGCCAGGGGCTGGTGTTTTTAAAGCGGCAAGAAAGAATCAACAGAAGACTCCCGTCGATTATCGATATCGCATTACACGAGGAAGCACTTTATATCAAGTCCAAAGGCTTTTTCCCTTCCCTTCCACGAGCCTCGATTGATTAACGTTTTCTCCGCCGTTCGACGAGCAACGCTTCAATGCGTCCGCCGAGTGTGCATCCACTTCCGCGGAAACTTTCGCGAAAATTTGGCAAAACCGTTCGAGAGCAATTTGGAAAATTGTACAAATATTTCGGCCCTCTTTGACTAGACGAGCAAACGGCTGGAGGGAACGGCAATGTCTATATGCTCACTTGCACAAGAGTTTTTCTCCCGGCGTGTATGCAATAACTCAAATAAAGGAATTTTGAGAGGATTAACGTGAAACACTCTGCTACGTTAGAACCTCGTTTATTATAAGATCGAGAAATAACGGTATCGATTATCTGGATGCGAATTAATGAAACAATCTCTGAGTTAATAATTAGGAAACAAGAATATTAAGGGTTGAAGAAAGTTACCTGAATCTTTGTTCAAAGATTGAATATTGGAGGATCGTGGGTAATTAATTTTAGCCATCGAAATTCTACTCTAATCTCTATATTCAAGCTCGATGCATTTCACGTGTAATTCGAATATTACAAAGTCGTAATGCAGTATGAAGTGACGCAATCTCAAATTTACTCTTCACCCGTTAATTTGATTCGCTGTTTCGAGAGCAATCAATTCGCTTGTGTACGTAATGCTAACGCAAACATTCGGAACGAACGCTGTTCGAGGTAAACACGTACATCGTTGAACCCAGATTTACCAATAAACTTTCATTCCGGCATTGTTTGCCGGATGTTGTTGCGCTCGATGTATATTAGTGTAACGCTCGAAAAAAGGGGGACTTCGTACGATGCCGAATTTATTTTCTCCCTTTTCGTCGACCGAGAAATGAAAAATCGATTTTATCAAATTACTGCCGATCGAGTGTTCGTTTCATAACCATCGTGACAAACTATTCGATGACACGCACAATATTTTCACGCTATAAACTCGTGATCACTACCATTAATTTTTGGCAATTAGTGCCTCAATTTTTCAGTTTTAATTTTATTTTAATTTCCCATACAGTTGCGACAATTAGTTTCTTTATAACGAAATAATCAAGCAACGTAACTCTTTCTGTTAGTCATTAATTTTTGACGGTACAAATTTTAACTTTTTGTTACACTCAAAACTGCTTCTTGACTTCAGAAAGTTATAAAATTACGGTTTTGTTGCTCTCTTGTTTTCTTGCTCCAACGTAAACCTACTCTTAGAAAACAGAAACACGACTTGTCAAATTGTCGAATCGTCAATGCATGAATCGATGTCAGAAACGTATTTAATAGTATCATGTAAACTCGTCAATGGAAACGATTTGCGAGATTATGGCGAATAACGACAGTAAACAAATCTCTTTATAGGATTACAGAAGCGGGTACAGCGAAGGTTACGGAATTGGTATGATTATTTCGGCCGTCGATTCGGCGGTTCTCCCGTAGCGAGTAAACTTCCGATGTTTGCAAATACAATGATCGCCGGAGGCCTCTGACTTATGCTTCCCACGGCCAGAGTCTGTTTGATTTATCGGGGGCGCACCCTCGGTCGCGCAAAATCGTCGACAGCCCCATTAGAAGCGAACCCACCCCCACTTGTGCTGCTGCAACGATGCGCCTTTGCTTCCGCTTAGACACTCGCCCCTGTCGATTTTTGCTCAAAGAAACGATCTTCGACCGCGCTCGATGTAACCGTAATGATACTGGGGGATGTCCCTTCGATCGTTCAAATGGTTCATGAAGATCTGCAGTAAAACATTATAGAGCATTATTTGACTTTACGTACATTTATATTTTTATAGACACAGAGAAAGAATCAGAGCATGGATAAAAGTGTATATTGTTTTTTTTTAAACACTGTAATATGTATTTTACTTTTTATATTTCATGCAGAATCCTTTTACACTTTTCGATAAGTACTGTACTTAAAATTATTCTCATATACAGGATGTTTCGCTTAAAACAGGCCACCTGAAAATATGTAAACATAAAACACAGTTGATCTGGAGAAAACATTTAAAAAGTGGCACTTATAAAGAAACAATTTTACGGTTGAATCTTCTATTGATCGATTAATATTGCAATTATTTCTCGGATTTAACGAGATATAAAAAATATATAAGGGGCCTGTTTTAAGCAAGCAACACTCTGTATGTGTAAATATCCGCAGTTTAATTATCTATAATGGTATTTACTATTTACAAATGTCATGGATTGGTATGTTTCGGCACGAATTTTTAGTTGCTTAATGAGGGTAGATAGTAAAGGGTGTAAAGGTAGGAGCAGTTAATTGTATGGCTGATTATGAATTATGATATTTGGTCTGTCAATTAAATTCGTGCGGAGGAACTTCCGAGTGTAATTAAATCTGTATATTCGAAAGTGTTTAATCGTACAGACAACTCTAGTATAACACGGTATTTCTATAACTAAGAATAACACAAAACGAGAAAATTCATCGATGCATCGATATAGCTGCCATCGACTTATTACTATCGATGATATCAATCAAATGATGATACCAAAATATCGATGGTTTTGACATCAATATTGTGTTGGTGAACGCGGTGAGGGCAGTAAATTTCAACAAAATTTTCATTTTAAAGATTAGTTCGTTTAGTATATTTTGTTTTGTCATTCAATATTTATCCGGTAAACTATTTAAAAATATTAATTTCATAAATCGAGTTCTCTAACTGTGAAGACAACGCTTTACAATATCCATAGCAAACTAGGAGAACTATAAAGGTAGGTTTTCACGTGACGTGGTTTTAGAAACCAGATGACCGTGTTATACGTGTTATTACATGTATAATGAAAGAAAATTAAGTTCAAGAAAAAGAAGATATGCATACAAAAGAAAAGAACGTGAATGAACCAATATCCAACAGTAGAGTTACAATTACGTATGCACTGCTATAATCTAACCCAACTTTATTAAATTAAGGTTGAATTAATTCAGTTTGCTTGTAGTAAATATTACGCATGACCCAGCGTTACATTTTCTCATTGTTCGCTAATGTTAGTATCACATTCTTGCGATGAATGGATTGCATTTACCTGGTATAAAGAGTGTTTTACGTGGCGAGTTGATTTATGCTACTATAAAAGCATTGAACAAATGTATTTTAAGTTAAATTCTAAAGTATAAGGCGATTCTCACTTTCAATAAATAAAATTATTCAAATAATTATTAATCATAATCATAAATTAATGTATTTAGTTTTTTTATTGTGTTTTTTACTTTCAAGGAAAATATATTTTATTTTTATCAGATGCTAGTGTGAAACAGGAATCTGCCAATTGTAGGAGAATCAGTGACGCTAATTATGCTCAGTATCAAGCTTCAGTCAACCCCCATGGACAGAATAATACCTTCCTTAATCTTGAACCGGACAATCGTACGAATTGCTTTGGGTAAGAGATTATAATTTATTCGGTGTTCATTGCTCATAGAACATATAGAATTACCAAATATCATTTTATCATTAATAATAATTAGGAATATGAACATGAAATAATTTTCATCAATAATCTTCATCAGAACATCAAATGAAATATCATTCAAATAAACCCACGTTGTTAAATTATTCTTAGTTATATAAACTATAAACTGTTGATGGACTTCATAAAGTAGAATGCAATTTGTAAATTTTGATACATATCATAAATTTTCATTTGACTTTTTTTTCAATTTCAAGACATGTTTGAACTTCAAGAAAAATCCAAGCAAATTATTTCTAATATTTATATGCCTTGTATGTAAACATTTTACTCCACAACGTAGTGAAAATAAAAATGATTGCATATCAGAAACTTTTAGAGGATCGCACTATGATTGAGTCCTCTTAATTAACCATTAATAATTCTAACATTAAGAACAAGACAAAATCCATTCAAACTTTCCTTGCCTAAAAACAGCAAAGTCAACTCCCGAAGCAGCGAATCGACAAAAAACATCGCTGTGAAGGAAGAACCAGCCGACAGAGGCTACGGAGAACAGATCCCCGTGACAAACGCCCCCGCATCCAGCGCCCCGGACACCCAAAACAGTAAGAAACCATCGATTTTCAATATTAATTAGGATTATCGCTTGTCGAATCGCTCAACGAAGCGACGTCTTTCGCCGCCACGACAAATCGAGGTTTCTCATTCAATGATTCCCTCTTCTTAAACTCGCGCACCGTGACAAATCTCTCGACAATGAATCCACGTGGCACCGCTGCGACCCCCATAGATCCCATAAATAACTGGAGCACATAAGGGGTAGCAGCTCGGTGGTCCGTCCATTAATCGAGCTCGGGCTCGATCTCTTCTTCCGGTCTCCGCATCCTAGGATGCCTAAAGTCTGCTGCAGCGTTCTCCTGCATCGTTGCTCGCCTCGACGGAGAGGCGATAAATTTCTAGCGACGTTATAATGCAAAATTCGTCGGTAATCCGGGCAACGTTGCGCAGCGCAATGGACTCCGTCACGCGTGACTAAGTACGCGTAAGTGAATAATTGAAGAATGCTTTCAACTCGAGAGATTCGGAGAGCGCTCCGCGGAATCCAGCAAAAGCTGCTAAACGAAGGAAAGAGCATAGAATTCTGTCCCCCAGGGGAGAGACTGCAAGTCGACCGGCTTTTTCCTCAACAAAGAAGCTAGTTAAAAATCCACGCTATCTGGGAAGTAATGTTCTCGGAGAGCTTTCGCGAAAGTCAATACCATAAACTGTACTGCAACCCGTTGTCTTGGAAAATTGCTGTTGAAAGTTTTCTAACAAAAATGATAAATTGCTTCCTATTTTTAAAATCAAGGAAAATAAGTTGTTTAGCAAATTGACAAAACTGATGTGAACTATGGGAAATTTAGAAAGAAGATTAATTTTTAGTTTTTTTTTTACGATTGGCTTTTTATTGATACCTTGATGAAGAATCTGAAAGAATTTTGCAAGAAACTTCACGCTTTTTTGGCTTCATGGTTCATACGTAGATTAATGTAGAAGAAGTTTAGAAAACAAATTCATTTTTTTTGCAAGTAATTGACTTTTTATTGACGTTTTATTGAAGAATCAGAGAGGATTTTTTAAAGAACTTCACACTATGGTTCATACGTAGATTAATATAGAGGAAGTTCAGAAAGAAAATTGATTTTTTTATTTTTTGTATGTAATTGGCATTTTATTGACATTTTAATGAAGAATCTGAAAGAACTTTTCAAGAAACATCACGCTTTTTGGCTTCATGGTTCATACGTAGATTAATGTAGAAAGCGCTTGGAAAGAAAATTGATTTTTTTTATTTTTTATGAGTAATTGGATTTTTATTGACGTTTTATTGAAGAACCTGAGAGAATTGTTTAAGAAACTTCACAAATTTTTGGCTTCGTGGTTTAAACGTAGATTAATATAGAGGAAGTTCAGAAAGAAAATTGATTTTTTAATTTTTTGTGAGTAATTGGATTTTTATTGGCATTTTATTGAAGAACTGAAAGAATTTTTCGAGTAACTTAACGCGTTTATGGTTCCATGACTCATATGTGGATTAGGGTGTTTCGAATTATAATTTCTAATGAGACGACTGAGGGATGTTTTTGCTGATTCACATTTTTAAAAACGTAGATGAAAGATTTAAACTCGAATACAAGTGTGTCTTATCTTGTAAATGTTGCAGTATATATTATTATTAAACTACTGACCTTTATATATTTATGGCGATTTTAAATATGGCAAAATATATAAGGATGTGCAAAGATGTAAAAATACATTAAAGATTGAAAATAAAGTATATTTTATAATATTTAGAAGGTAAAGAGCACTTTTATTTGAATTCTTTTTTCTTTGACCTTTAAAAAATGAATTTGTACAAACATCTGCAATTATTGTACTTTTAAATTTGTGTAGATCCTTCTATATTCCTGCATATTTATGCTTATCATGGATGAAGAAATATCTTTAAAGTTTGAAAAAAACTCTTATCAGAGTTTATTCAATTTTTGAAGGAAACCTGAATATGTAGATTTCGTTGATAACAGCATTTCTTTCTATTTTTCCTCGCCCACATTTTCAATAATTATATAAAATATACATATATTGGGTCTTAAATTCATTCCAGTATAAAATAACACATATTTTTAGTAGACCATAAATATATAAAAATAATCCTAATATCGAGGCAAAAAGGTCGTTCAACTTATCTAAAAAGAAATAGAAAATTTCCTCAATAGTTGTTTATTCATTTACTGATCTTTTAATTTCCACAGAAACCGAAAAGAATAATTTTCACTTAAACAGAAATTTTCGCTCAAATTCGCACTTATCCTTACTACGGTCTTCGGGTCCTTTTTGACCCAATGATGTATTTTGTTCTAGTCAACAAGTGGATCAATTTAAAAAAAAAGTGTTATGAAATTAGTGTTGCTATCAACATTTATTATTGCTTAACACTCTATTAAAATTTTGCGGTGAAAATTAATAATTATGTGGTAACCATTAATATTCTACTAAATTCAGACTTTTAAGAGGAACGTAACACAGTTAAAAGGAATAATTTTGTGTAATTCGTTTTAAATAGTATTCATTCACCGATGTTTGTGTACCTATTCACCGTAGCTTAAGAAAAAGGATAAGACAAGGGGTCAGTGATCACAAGTCACGATTGGATAAAGTTTTCAAACGTTCGCTACGATTTCTCCAGATATCTCCAGATTACCTGAACGCCATTACCTAATGGAGTTCGACGCGAAGGTAGACGAAGCACGGTCTAACCTTAAAAGGTAGAGTCAGCGAAGGGTTTGCAAGCTCATGCTTCGTAATCAGGCCGATTAGTCTTCCTTTATTCACGCACGTATACCAAACAAATCCTTTAGGAACTCGGTTGCTATATTCGCTGGCCGACACTGCGCGCCGCGCGTATACCCATTTACTTCCAAGTCACTCGGGAATTATGCTTCTACTTCTCTTCGCGTAATTCCTCCCTACCATTAAGCCTTTTCAATTATTTACACGCAGTTTAGATTAATAATAGGATTATACCTATCGTTGTAATCAGTGCCTCGCAGCACGCATCGCTCCTCCTTCGTTATCACCAAACAAAATATTCGAAAATGTTCCTTTTTCCCTCAAAAACTGCAGGATTTACGTTCAAAACGCTTTCAGATAAATCGAAGGAATATTTGCTCTTTCTCCACATTAGAAATATTTAAGTCATTGTTGAATGTTTTTTTGTACTCGATCTGTTCACAGTCGATATGAAATCCTCTAATAAAGTATGATCTCTAAATGTATGCGTTCTCGTTATGCACGGCACACGGTCAATAATATTGTCAATCTTGGTCAGACAATATTATTGTCAATCTGCTTCAATGCCTTTGCAATAGAAATAGAAAGAATATGCAAACAACAAAAAGTGTATATAATATCGTTCGTCATATTCGTCACAGGAATCTTTATTTATTTATGAATGATATTCATGAGCACATAAATAAATACTTTAGGAAATTCCCTAACTGATAATATTCAAGACATGAAAATAACATCGACAAAAAATAAGATTACAAGCATTAAAAATAGAAAAATGGTCAGTAAACGCATAAGGAAGCTAGAAACTGATTGTAACTATTAGTATTATACAGAATTTAACTGATTTTTTCATTTTCAACATGGAAGTATGACAATATGAAATAATCAAAAATCTCATCTTACTCCACTTTTCCCTAACAATAATCTATATTTTGGCCGATTTAAATGCTCCTTCAATCGTCAGCAGGATTTCAAGATCGAAATCGGAAAGTCGAAATGAACGGTGGAATACGCAATCAAGCGCGAGTCGAGCACGTCCGCATCGGCAGTCCGTTAAATCGACGAGCCGTCGACCAATATATCGGGTGGAATAGTAATAACCTGTTAATGGCTACAGATTGGTTGGCATCCTGCTAATTAATACCAGCCCGAGGATTACCAGGATTAGGGGCGGCCAAGTTCCCATTCGACGCGATATCATTCGTGTGCGTAGAAACTAGAAACCCCACGCGCGAAGAAGTCCTCCGCTATCATTAACCGGACCATTTAGAATCAACCGCCACACGCTTAATTACACCCGTTAATTCGTTTAACAATGTTCCCCCGCGCAATCGACAAAGCGACCGTCGTTCCCTCTGAATTTATAGACAGAGAAAAGACGAGAGCGTTTCTGCGCGTCAGGTGGGTGGAAAATGGACCTTGCATTATTAACTAGCCGCTACTCTGGAATTCGGAGGGATCAGGCAGACAGAGACAGAGGGACGAAGCTCTGGGTGGAAGAGAAAATAAGAATGAGGGAAAGGGCTCGCGAGGTCGAAGGGCGAGGGAGTGAGAGAGGGAGAGAGGGAGAGAGAGAGAGAGAGAGAGAGAGAGAGAGAGAGAGAGAGAGAGAGAGAGAGAGAGAGAGAGAGAGAGAGAGAGAGAGAGAGAGAGAGAGAGAGAGAGGAAAGAACGAAGCTTCTCGTCTGAGAGTGGACGAGCGTAGGCCGTCCTCTTTCCCCGTGCAACCCTTCTGCGCACCGCCCCTGACCAGCTCTCGCTTCAACCCTTTTCCTGCTCGGTACATCGCCACCGGTTTCATCAGCTCGCGATTAATTTTAATCTAAAACTACCCGCAAAGCCTCTGGCCCCGCTTGCACGTTGAGGTCGACCCCTTTCCTCCCCCCTTTCGAGAGAGTGCCAGATTGGCCCGCAGCTTTCAACCCCCACCTCCGACGATACCCCGCGCAACCCCTGCGTCTGTCTCGTCTACACGAGGATCGGGATCCGACCGACGTTTGCCAACAAGGTAAAGGAAGATAAAGCTAACATGCCGACACGATTAACTCCGCCGACTCTTCCTGTTGATTTTCCTCAGTTTTTGAGATTTTATGCTCGTACGCGCACGAGGGAGGGAAGGGGGAAGGGACTCGGCGCGGTTCGAACTTTAAGGATGATGGGGGAACCCTGCCGAGTGTGCTCCGAATTTTTCTAATCACGCTTATTGAAGATTGGAAGGAGGATATGCGATGAGAAGGATGAAAACCTCAGAAAGTTGCAGAGAAGATCTATTTCTTGGTTTTGAGAAATTGGTTTTTGAAAATTATTAGGGGAGAAGATGGTAATATCTGTCGCCGCAAGAAAAAACGATGGAAGTCATATTTTCAAAAAAAATTGATCTCTTAATCTAATATTCTTATCATAGAGATAGTCTGTTGCAGTACAATTTCGATTACCCGACTCTCAATTACTCCCAATTCTTATTAGCTAGAGTTTCAGTTATTCAAAGGATTAGATATAACAGTATAGCAGGACATTAAGTATAACTTGAACCATACTTGAACAATTTTGAACTACTTATTAGCATTTTATATTAGAAATGTTAGGTCGCGTAATCGAGGCTCTACTGTAAACGAATTGTTCTTTTAAAAATAAAGTTTCAATGAAGTCATAGTACAGTATTGGTGATCCAAACTTAAAATGTGAATATCTCGAAAATGAGGGCATGTGTTTTGTCATAACTAAAGATACATCAGTAGCTTTTTAGCGTGAAACAGCTTTGATGATACTTTGAGGTTATTTTGATGCTAATTTGAAGATATTTTGAAGCTACTTTGATGAGTGCCCATCAAAATCACTTTACAAGTGATGCGTGGGCTGAAAGAAATTTTTCTTCGTAAATCTATTTAAGTACTCTTAAACAGCAAACTTTTCTCTTTAATTCCGTTTATTTGGATTTGTTCTATCATTTTTTTTGACCGCGTTATTTACTATTTTATGAAAAATTGCAATGAGTGTTTTGGAAAGCTGAAAAGTTGCCCTTTAAATGCTTTTATTCGTAAATTTGGTGACAATTTGTTTTCATCGTATGCAAGTCATTTCAAAATGACCTAAAAAATTAGGTAGTTACCACTTTCCACAAAACATGATGCCACTTTGAGAAAAATCATGTAAACATTCAAGTGTCTACGTTTTTTTTTTAGTTAGAAGTATCCATAATCCTTGTGCCAAAGGTCGAACCGAACAGATGTTTTTTACCTTGTGCCCTTGACAATGAAATATATGATACGATTTGAAGAAGGGCCAGATCACTTGTTTTTACGGTACGTTTCTTTTTCAAAACCGTTTCTTCGGTTCTCACAACGTTTGAGCTGCAATCGCATCTTCGTTTTCTTGGTTCCACCTACTTTATTTAAAAAAAAAAAACGGTAAAAAAAATTATAGAACAAATCTAAAAAACGAAATTTTCTTTAAAAACTCAATTTTTTCAAAAGTAATTTGCTTGTCAGAACTGTGTTTTTTACACTATGCAAATTCATTCCTTATAACGAATCATGAGACTGATTAAACATACAATAAAAACTAGGTATAATACCTTAACTATCAAACAATTTTTTCCCTCAAAAGTAGACTGCAGATTTTGATGCATTGATGGCGATTTTAATTGTGTCAAAATATCTAAGAATGTGCATGAATGCAAAAGTACATAAAATATCAAAGATAAAAAACATTTCATAATATTTAAAGGGTAAAAGACACTTTTATTTAAGTCGTTTTTCTTCTTCCATGTCCCCAAAAATACGAATTTGCATAAAATCCGCAGTCTACTCATAACTAACCCCCGAAATTAGCCCCTTCCTCATCCCCCAATATCAAGAAGGAGAAAAGACGATCTGCGACAGACAAGAAATTTGGGGTTCAAAGACTGACGGTTGCGAGGGTAAATGACAAGGCAAGTTTAAAAGGAAACTCCATTGCCTGTTTATAGTCGTTTCCCAGTTTTGTTTCCCTTCTCCATTCTTTTATTGTGTCCCCTTTCAACCCCCCGGGGTCAGCGATATTTCAATCGACGAAGGAGTGGACACAGATCGCGGCGCGAGTCGCGGCGTTTCGGCTCGATATCGGAAGAGGGTTCTCAATTTTTCAATATTCCCCGTACGCGACTTGGAACGTAACCGGATTACGGGTTCGAGAATAGCTTTTTCGGCTCGAGGGACCGCGGAATCGGTGGGGATGGTGGCGGCGGCGCAGCCCGAGAAGAGAGCACCCGATTAATATACATATCGCGCGAGCTCGATGCGATATTTCAGTAGCGGAGCCGGTATTCGCGAGCTTCGCCGAGCCGGCAACCCCGTGGGCTTTGAATATCAACCAATTTCCTGCCGGTATTTGTGTGACGAGCACTTCACCGGCAACCGCGCGTGAGCGCAATCGCTAATACGTTGCTCGCGTTTGCGTCCTTTTTTCACGGTTCCTCGGTTCCCAACTGTCTCGCTTCTTCGAGGCCTTGTTCGCGGTGGAGAGAAGATGATTGGGATGAATGCTCGGAAATTCTCAGAGAAATTATTTCTTACTTCTGCTTGAAATTTATTTGCGAAGCATAGAAATGCATTACGAAGTTTGGTCTTGTTTAGAGTAAATGATTTTGGAGTAATCGATGTAGAGACTTTGATTTTATTATTAGGTTCAATTAAGTTGGTGGAAAGTAATGGAAATTTTTCATGATTATTTTTGTAGTAGTCAGTTTTTATCTGAAGGGAATTTTTTACATGGTTGATCTAATAGTAGGTTTTACACAATAATTAACTGAACAAAGTAATATGTTTTAGATATATATGATGCACTATTTATTAAAAGTGTGTAAAAACTCAAAAATAGTAGATGGAGCAGAAAGATCGTGTGGACAATTTTTTCAGTTTAATGTAACTTTGTTTATTCAAGTATTCTTCACTTTGTTCTGTAACTTTTAGCCATTTTTCGTGTAACATCATGATTCTATCCCTGTAGAACTTATCAAGCTCCAGGACCAAAAATTGTTCTTACAAACGGTACAAATTTAATATGTATTTCTGGGGTTCTTAAGAACTTCAGGATTCTCTAAAATGATAAAATTATGAAGGATAGAATATGGAGCAACAATTGTAAATAAATACAGTGACTCACAGGTTTGTTCACATGTGTTCCAAATGTTAATTAACTGTAAAATAAACAGTATTAATTTTTTCTTTCAATTGGGGTCATTTCCAGTCATGATTAATTGTTGTTCCAGTTTCGAGATTTATATTGTGTAAAGGCAAAGATCTTTTTTAGAGTTTAAACAAACTTGATATAGTTTCCATGAACAAATTTGTGAGTCACTGTATATAATGAATATATTTAATTTCAAATTAATATTTATTTAGTGCTTCTTTTACTTTATTGCCGAGTGTAGTTTAAAAATATTCGAGTACTTAAAATTTCTGAGATTTTTGACACCTGCGAAAAGCCTGAAATTCTCAAGAATTCTGACAACATGTAATTGTAAAATATTTGTAGGAACTTGACTCGATTCTGAGATAAATTTTTCATCCGTCCAATGGGACTTTTTGTATTTCTAGCACATTCCTAGTATCAATCTAGGAGCTAGTATATTTTTGAATGGACAGCCAAAGAAATCTCATTTTATTTATTTATTTTACGCATACGAAAAATACCCTTATGATACAATGAGGTGACAAATAGAAACACAGAAGCCATCATATAAATGCAACAGAAGTTATCACTAGACTGCGAATTTTTATGCATTTATGACAATTCTGAATATACAGAAATCTACAAGACAATTGCTAAATGACAAAGTATGAAAAATATCAAAAATACAACACAAGTTATAATATTTAGAAAGCAAGATACATTGTTATTCAAGTTTTTATTCTTCATTTATGTTTCTGAAAATTTTTTTGCATAAAAATTCGCAGTCTAGTTACCACAATGCTATAACATAAAAATATGAGTTTATAAGTGGGAATCTACTACCACAGAAACTTCGATAGTGAAGCAGAATAAGAACTTAATATTTACCAACAGTATTAACTATTTACTAGTAATTAATAATTTTGTAGAAAATCGCTTACAATATTCGAATTACAATGTAAAATCAAATGTTGAAGTTGTTAAAATATAATTGATGTTGTAATTAGACAAGTTGACAAATTTTGCGACAGACAACAACCTGGTGTATCAGCAGCAGCAACAGTACGGAAACGAGACAAGAACAAGTAGATGTGGTTCGCCATTACCCAGTCGGCCGGCCAGCACGTCTTCCGCCGCGTCACAATGGCAATCGACAGTCTCGGCGTCGGCCGACGCGTTTTTCCCGCGACAGGAGAACTGGAATTCAGAATCGTACGGGAAAAGAAGCGCGACTCCCACGTGGACAGAGCTCGGCGTTCAATTAGACGCGAGAAACTCGTCGTGGGAGAGACAGGGCAATTGTTACCAGAAGAAAGGGTCCCCGACTTCTTGGAACGCGGAGTACGGCGGCAAGAGGCCATCCTCGGCGACGGGAATGTCGCCCTGGAGCGAAATGACTGTCGGTTATCAGCAGCAACGCCGGGGATCCCTTCAGCTCTGGCAGTTTTTGGTCACTCTGCTGGATGATCCTGCGAACGCTCCTTGCATCGCGTGGACTGGTCGCGGAATGGAGTTTAAGCTCATCGAACCGGAAGAGGTAAGAAGAATGCATGATGCGATGGATATTTTGAGGACAATGGATCTTTGGTTTCTTTCCAAATGAAGAAAGAATAATTTATCGAATGGAAAGTTTATTCAAGTTTATTCAATGACATGCAATGGTTCCTTCAGTTTATGTTGATTCGCCTTCAATGCGAGCCTTAATAATATTTTTTGACACATCTGAAGGATTTTTGATTAATTAAAACTGTTTTTCTGTTTTCGTAACAATATGTATAAAATGTAAAGACAATTATAACACATTTAGAGGATTTTCTAATAATTATAACTTTCTTTCCTTGTTTTTGTAACAGTATATATAAAACGTAAATAAAATTTTAAAAATTTTATTTCTTTCTACCCCTGGAATATAAATTAATTCTGCACAGTAAAGATCAAGAAGCAGAGAATTCTGATTAGCACAGTTCGTAATCCTTTACACTCTACACTTTACAGCAACTCTACAGGATCAATGGAATTTATTTAATTATCTCCTTGATGGCAGGTGGCACGCAGGTGGGGCGTTCAAAAAAATCGACCAGCAATGAATTACGACAAACTGAGTAGATCCTTAAGGTACTATTACGAAAAGGGAATAATGCAAAAAGTGGCGGGTGAAAGATACGTCTACAAGTTCGTCTGTGACCCGGAAGCGCTTTTTAATATGGCGTATGGTTCTGGAGGGTCGTCGAGTCTTCCTAGCGAAATGCAGAACGGCGTTCGAAGTCAGACGATGTCAGGGAAGATATCTACTTCGAATGAGGTTCATGATTTGGGGAAACATGCTACTACCACTGGATATGGCGACGCGGTTCTGGCTATGTATTCCAATACTGCAGCAGGTAAAATATTTAAATATTTTATAGCCGAATTGTGACCGACTTTGACGTTTAAGATTATCTTCAAAATTTCACATTTTTTGGTTCTAATAATATTAAGAATATCATAATTCAGAGATGTGACTGTGGGGATGTAAAACGATAAAACTATATAACTTTGAAATATTACATGTATATTTTTTAAACACTATGTTTTTCGGAGTAAAAATCGAGACTCTGTCGAATAAACAGCGAAAAGTGATTTAAGTTTATAATAATCTGACAGTGAATTTTATGATCTTTCTCCAAGAAAATTTAGTTTTCGAAAAATAGAAATTTTAGAACGCTTTGTTTTTTCCAGAAAATCTAATGGTATACAGGGTGAAACCACAAAACCTGATCAGTTTAGATTACTCTGTTATTAGTTGGCCGATCAAAAATTTTTATCAAGTACAGCACAGTTCAAAAAGATCTTCAATATGCTTATAGTAAATTTGTTGCCAACTCTTTTTTTGAGGAATTTTCAAAGTTATCTTGAATTTTTTAAAACAAACCTATTATTTTTTTGCACCTAAGTTTCTTCGGTAAGTATCATAACAAATTTTTTTTCACCTGTACTGAAAAGACATTAAAAAAAATTTGTTATGATACTTAGCGAATGAATTTTACTACAAATTTCCTAGAATCACTCAAATTGCACTTGTATTTGTGTTACCAGTATCAAACCAAACGACCTCAATGTATTCAAGTACGAAGACATTTTTCCAAAGTTCACTACAAAAAATTAACCCCAAAAAATAAATTACAATTTTGAATACGTATATTCCTCTTTTCCGTAAACAATAGTGTACGGATCATCCAGCTTGCACCATCTGCACCAATACCTCGGCGGCAACGACGGCTTCAAAACGCCGCCGAACAGGTACCATTCCCATTACTCTCACGAGTACAGCGGCGCGCACCACCATCCCCCAACGAGCTATGCAGAGACCTTTCTGAACTACGGCCGACTGTCGTCCCACGACGCGCCAACCGAGTCTAGAAGTCAGGAATTACCGAGGATCTCGTACAGCCAGGAGGCAGAGGGTATTAACAGGGAACGGGAGGCGTCATCGATTTTGTACGACAGCGTGCAGAGAACGCAATTACCGGCGGCTCCTGCACTCTCGCAGCCAACGTTACTAGACGTCACCACCACCAGCTCCAAGATCGAGCAGACGTCGTACGCCTGTCTCGGCGTGAGGAGCTGCGTCTGCTGAATCCCCTTTGACCCCGTCGGTTCCTGCGAGGATCGATTTTCGTGGGAATCTCTAAAGTTTCGCTAATCGTAGATCGTGGCGTACTTGTACATGTTATACGCACGTAGGAAAGGATGTATAACGTGTATTAGTATTGGAAGGCACGCGCCATTCGAACGTTGAATTAGTTCATGTTTGTCATGGGTT
Organism: Perdita meconis; assembly: GCA_030770465.2. Classification (NCBI taxonomy): domain Eukaryota; kingdom Metazoa; phylum Arthropoda; class Insecta; order Hymenoptera; family Andrenidae; genus Perdita; species Perdita meconis. The sequence continues at coordinate 14,841,033 of JASKOS020000004.1, read as the reverse complement.
GTAATTTGGGAGATGATTTATTTGGGGTGCGATTATACACGTGCAATGCGATGCAAGCTTCTCGGAGGACTTGTCTAGATCTAAAACCTCCAGATACGACTGAACCGCTCGGCCAAATGAATCGCTAAAGGTCTATTTTCACTATCCGTCAAGCCTGATGCCGGCTAGCCGCCGTCAAAACTTTCTTCAATGGGTTTCTTATAGTGGCATTCACACTACTCGTAACCGTTCAATTTGACGGTCGTCTACCAACCAACAATTGAGGGTCAGCATTCTCGGAGAGAATGTTTGACGTTCGGTTGACGGTCCTGGGTCTTCGGTTCCGTGCCGACCACTTGAAGGGGACTTTGTTTATGACAGTTATGGGTCGTAGAGATGGGATCAAGTTCAATAGGATGTACTGACAAATCCAAATCAATTTCAATACCCAAGTTTCGCTTTATGGGCTTCCAATAATATTCATAACAAATTATGTCTTATTGAGTATACTTGTAATGTACTCGATCTATGCGAGTATATTTCGAACCCTAGAATGAGTACCTATAGGTTTCGAGAACGTATGTATTTATAAGTATTTTGACATTCGAACGAATCGAATCTCGTAAAAGTAGGATTCTAACCTTAGTAGGCGCGGTAAGACAGCCCTGTAACCGCGCAGCTCGTAGTCCCTATATCGAATTCGCATAAAGAAAAGACGCGATAATTTGACGTGCATTTGTTTGTCTACATATGTATGTATATGTCATGTGCAAGTTCAAATCTACTTGGTCAAGGTTCGATTGTACTTGGAAGTACAGCTTGCATTTGTCAAAGTGGTTGTAAAGGATTCGAACCTATCTCGTTTGGATTCGAGTATACTTACAAGTCTTGCTTTTGTTTTTCGAAGTACTCACGAACTGTTCGAAAATATACAGTGAGTGTATGTCGGGTAAAACATAGGCCTAAAGCCACCCTGCCGTACCGAAGCACCGTAGCTTATAACGGCGGTGTTGAGAATACTTTCGCAGCGTCTCCAAAGCCACAGGTTCAAACCCTTATTCAATTAGGTGAAGGTAGTCGATAGACCCTGACGGAGCTAGTCTAGCGATCGGGATGGTCAAAAAATTGAGTAACCAGGTACACCAGTTTATGCGGGCACTTCGTTCCAGCGCTACTAGCTGGTAAGGATTGTTATTGTCGGGAGATCAATTAGCGACTTAGACCATGGCTTCTCGGTTCAGCCAGGAAAACCTCTGCCCTACTGGGTTGTGGGCTCTTGGCGGGGCCGGTCCCGAGCCCCCAGCAGGTCAAGGTGGCCCACGAGGGTGGGGGGTTCGAAACTATACAGTCAGATTCAAACCTACTTTCAAGGTACTTGATCCCATCTCTAGTTATGGGTCCCCGGGTTGAACCTCTCGAAGCCCAGGTCATCGCGGAGTAAATAAATAATTTCATATTTGATCTTCTTATAAGTGTGACCAGTGAAATGCTGATGTTTTTCTGATGAAAAGAATACCAAACTCGATATAATTGAGATTATTTTCAACTGAGGGTCGTAGCGGTGATACTTATACATCGGTTCAACTCAACAGGCCGTTCAAGGTCAGATTTTCATGTTGTAGTTTTAAAATAGCGAAACCTCCACAACAGTATCTTTTGTGAACACGAAGACTTCCAAACAAATAATACTTCACAGAGGTACAGAAACCTTCATAGGATCATTTCTTACCGGAAAAAGTGACAGAAAATAACCTTGAACGGCCTGTTGAAATGGTTCGGAGTATAGTTAGCTGCCGGCTGGACGGATAGTCTGAATTACCGAAGAGGTTGACGGTTGGCTGACGGCGGTTAGCAGGTTCTAGGCTTGACGGATAGCGAGTAGTGATGGGATCTGAGACGCATCGCTTCGAATCTAGCACGGATGTAGCGACAAATTCGAATCTCTTAGAATTCTTGATCGTCTTGGACGTTTTGAATGTATGGAAAGTCTTGATCATCTTAGAAGTCTTGAAAGTCTTGATCGTCTTGGAAGTCTTAAAGGTCTTGGTCGTCTTGGAAGTCTTGAAAGTCTTGATCGACTTGAAAGTCTTGGAAGACTTGATCGCCTTGGAATACTGGGAAGTCTTGGAAGATTTGACTTGGAACATGGAAGGTTTTGAAATCTTTGTTGAAACAACCTTTAATATTTTATGTCAATGAGTCTACTTGAACAAAAATTATCAAAAAGCTTATGAGATATTGAATTCTGATGAAGCTTTCAAAAAGTATCGTAATTCTCAAGACTTTTAAGACAATCAAGACTTTCAAGACGATCAAGACTTTCAAGACTTATAAGACTTCCAAGACTTCCAAGACTTCCAAAACTTCCAAGATTTTCAAGACGATCAAGACGATCAAGACTTTCAAGACTTTTAAGTTTGATAGTTTATGGAGGGCTTAAACATTTTAGTGAGCCAAGCGCCGAGTCGGTCCAGTAATGCAACACTTTCGCATGTGAAAGGCTCATAGTTATACCAAAACTCAAGCGAAATGGACCTCTCATATGTGAAAGTGCCTAGCATTACTGATTCATTTTTGATTTTTACATTTGGACAAGGCCGAAAACGTCGTCTTTGTTACTTTAAGTTGGGATAGCTTTGAATTATGTTGTTTAGAAAAATAGAGACGATGACATTCGTGGATACATAGTGTACTGCGTTGCACAACATTGGACGCGCCTTTAGAGGTCAGTAACAAGAATAAGAAGCTCAAAGAATTGAGAGGTTCACAGGTGTTACCATTTTTTGAACGATTTATAGTATAATTAGGAGTAGGTTTATACAGCCACAGAGCTGGGTTTAAGTCGGAGAAGAGTTTTGTCCACAGACTGAACCCTTTGAGAATGGGAGACGTTGCTTTTGAAAGTTTCATCAGTTATACTCCTTGTTAACTCAACTGGCTGTTCAAGGCCATATTTGCCTCTTTTAGTTCTCTGGTAGCTCAATCTCCATATTGGTGTCTTCCGTAAATATGAAGACTTTTACACACATAATATACAGTGACTCACAGATTCGCTCAGATATCTTACAAGTGTTAGTTCACTGTGAAATTCCTAGTATGTATTATATATAGTTTTTTTTTTATTAATGTATATCGATTCAGATTCTACTTTTAATTGTTTCTTAATTCCCATCATTTTTATTCTACAAAGGCAAATACTGTTTTTAGAATTTAAATAAAATTAACATACTTTTTGTCAAGAAATCTTTGAGTCACTGTAGATTTTTTCTGTTTCTGTATTGGTTACATTAATGCAGAACGAACCAATTGCTATTTCTTTCTATTTCTCAAAACGGAAGGAGATAAGCGGTTCACTCTGCACTATAGAGACCAATCAGCCAATACAGGAACAGAAAACAGACTTTATATCATACGGGTACAGAAACCTTTGTTTCGTCCCTCATCTCCGAAAAAAGTGAAAGAATATTTTGCTTCAAGTTTATATCCAATATTTGACAAAAAACTTTCCGAATAATGAACATCTTGATACTTTTTATTCTCTAATCAGAGATTGGAGGCTTTCACGGCCCAGCGTTATATAGTTCTCACTGTTGAAGTTTTCGTGTGTAAATCATATCCTGGAGGAAATATTTTCCTGAAATTTCGCTAATATTGTTGCTGGCTTCTTCAGAGGGTCTGGAAAATATTTCCTCCGGAACTCATTTTATTTCCTAAATAACAATAGTAGAAGAACCGATTGTATAAAACATTAACTATACTATTTTAAGAATAAAACCTGTTATAGTTCTCGTAAGACAATTCTCAGTAAGAACGTACACACGGTATATTCTCCGTTCTCAAGGGGTTAATCTTCACATGGTGGAGGTTCGGCGAGCGACTGCTTCTTCAGACGTGAGATCAAACATGCCGACACAGCGCACCCTCCTCTCGGTGGCAGTATAAATTGACCTTAAGGTTCCTACACACGCTGAAACATGCCTAGATACTTGTGTCGACTCCTGGTTTCATGATGCATATTTCAGTGCATCCGGTATCTCCTCATCGAAATGCGACTTGTATAGTTATGAGAATTGGAATACTGATTTTTTATTTTCTTACTCATTTTCTTCTGGTCCTTATTATTCATTACTGATAATAATCAGACTATAGATTCTTGTGCAAGATCAAATTATTGCACACCTAAATAGTAAATTGAAACTTGAAGAACAGTGCATAGCTATATCTTATTTTCTAAATTACTTTGAATTGTATTTTTTATATTTTGTATATTTTAGCATGTGTTGACAGTCTCCTAGACTTTTTTGCTTACTTAGTATTGTCATAAACGTATAAAATCCGCAGTCTAGTAATGACACTAGTGTTGATCAAGAATCAACAATGTAGAAGCAAATTGAAATTCCAAATTTGTCAGTAGGATGAGGAAATCTGAATTGATAAATTTCGTGGAATTTAGTAGTAAATGCATATATTGCAACATGTTTCAGTATGTCAAGGCCTATAGATCCTTAAATCCTCCGTACCATACGATCTACCGTTGTTGTCACGGCGGATGGTCATATGGTAGTCCCATGAAACTTTTACAAAATCTACTTCGCGAACTTCAAGCCTTTATTACTTTTAAAATTAATTTTATTTCAGTCTTTACAATTTCAGCAACAATTGTCGCTGTAGATTGTCAGCAAAATTTCTGTACAAGTCTCTTCTCTATCTTCAACCTTATCGACCCGTCAAGTCGCCTGAAAAATGGTACCATCCATTTACCATTTTAGACTCCCCGTCAGAATCGTGTTCTCCACTGCGATCACTGACAAACAAAGACCACAGCCGCCCACGTTCGATTCGCGCGTACTACAAATCTTGTAAATAGCTTTCGGTAATAGAGCTCAACCGACGCGCGATCAAAAGCTCGTAGATCCCAACCGCTTTCGATCGTAATTACGTGGACGAGCTCGAATAGTTGTCCAGGATACACTGTAATTTCTGTAAATATCAAATAAACCTTTATCGGAACGGAATATCTTTAAATAGATTTCTACAACCACGTAGCAGCATCAGCAACATCGTATATCTTATCCTAACGCGAGCGAAGTTTCTCAGCGTCGCGTCGACTGACAATGAAAAAAGCGATGACCGCGCGCGACGATTGCCGCGAATTAGCATACGCGATTACGCTCGCGCATCGCCTAACACACGCGATTCGGTCGACGAAAGCGTCCTTTTGCGAGTGTATTAGCAGTCAGTGACGTAAGCTTCGAATAGTGACACTGGTCTGCGGCGTATTTTAGGCTGTGACACACGCTGGATATGTTTACGTCAGCCTCTCTTCTTCCAATCGTCTTACGACTCGTTCGATTGTCCCTCTTCCACTCGCATGAGTGCCTCTGGCGAACATCGGCGAGTTAGAGTCCTGGTGTCTCCGCTACTGTCAGTCTCGCGATAGGAATAAGAAACGAAAGTTTACAACTTTGTTTCATTTGGAAACGAAATTCGCTTGGAGCACAGTGAAATTACTTATCACGGACGCCAAAATTTAAATAAATTAAGTGTAGTGATTCGTTACTGGTGGCTTTAGCAGACTAATAACACTCCGGAAAGTGGATAATAACAATTGAAGGTGAGTATTTACAATTTATATTCTTATTCTGGAACACATATAGGGAAAGGTGGACAAGATGAGGAAGCTAACAAAGAAAGTGCTCTAGAATATTGCATCTGTTAAAAATAATTCATATTGTGTCAACACTTGTATATTAAAATATATTAAAATGAACTTGCAAATCATAGCACAAAATATATGTATACAAAATAATTTCAAACATAGCGACAATACCGTCAAGGACTCAATTACTATTCACTAGACTGCGGATTTTATGCATTTATGACAATTTCAAGTATTCTAAAAATTTTCGAGGTTGTTGACAAATGTCAAAATATACAATATATAAAAAATGTGGTTCAAGTTACAATATTTAAAAAATAAAATATACTGTTATTCAAGTTTCAATTTATTATATGCGTTTCTAAACATTTTATTTTGTATAAAAATCCGTAGTCTACTAATCACTTAAGAATAATTATCCTGGTTTTTCTAAAGTTTAAATGTAAACATTAACCTAATCTCGAAATTTGTGTCATATTTGACTCAATCCATATTTAATCTTTAATTTGACATGTATAAGAGTGCAAAAAAAAGCAATAATTGAATTATAATTTAGGTTCAAAAGTCAAAAAGGCAAAGGAAGCAATTTCTGATCACCCAAATTATTTCTAATATTAGCTTTCAAATTTTACTTTGTAAATTCAAAACAGTTAATAACTATTTAAATAGTAAGTGTTTGTGATCAATTTTTAGCAAGATAATTTATTGTATGATAGTTATACAATACTAGACTGATCAGGAATTGGGTTCTAATCAGCAATTGGGTCCTTGACGGTATTCCATCTGTCTTGCCTCGATGGGGTGCATCTATGTATTTACTATGTCGTACAGTACAACACAGAGTCATCCACGTATCTCGGAACCCATGCGCATCAACACAAATGAGTTCGGGTTCCGAGATACGTGGATAAACCCGTATGTCTTCGACTTTGTTTACTTCGCCGTGAGTTCACAGTAAGTTCAACTTTCACGTCTAAACTGAATGGTTAAATAAATGGCTAAAATAAAATTCATATCGCAAACCAGTGGTTACAAATGGCATATTTAGGATCGTTACTGTCTACTTTTAAGCAGTTTCCGTTTCGCTTCTGAGTTATAGTAGCTTTTTTAGATTCTTCATCCTCTCTGATGTTGAGCATACAAGAAGCAATGTATGTATCCGTTTGAGTTATCAATTATAATTATTTAATTATTTTTATTTATTTACGAATGACACAGATGAACACATAAATATAACTAACAATATTCAAGACGTAACATAATTGAGAATTGTTACATATATATGTACTAATGTTCAAAAGACGGTAGAAAATAAGATTACAATCGTTAAAAATAGCAAAATGATAACTAAACGAACAATGACGCTATAAATTGACTGCAACTATTGGTATTATACAGGATTTAACTGATTTTTTATTTTCAACATGGAAGTTTGACAACTTTTAACAAAGTTGCAATCTTATTTTCCGCAACATAGATATAAAAAAACTGATTCCTTCAAAGTCAAAGAAAACTATGTTCGTAGCTATCAATCATAACACTTGGCCCATTATCTGGTATCGATCCTCTCGAATAGTTTCTAGAACCCAGAAACAACGTCGACGATAAAACCAACTCCTATCACCGCTCCCTCTTCGAAAATCCTTCACTCTATCTCGCAACCTTCGTGGGGTATGATTCCGTTCAGTTAATCGATCGCGGCAACTTGCGATGCGATTCACGTGCCGGGAGCCCCCACGTCCTCAAATTAAGCCGAGCTCCCGAAATCCATATTTCTTCGAGCAACTATGTATATTCTCCTATTACGCGCGAGGGTAATTAGAAAAGTTTCTTCCAGTCATGGCGAAAAGCAAGCCGGAACCGGAAGAAAGCGCGATGGGCTTCAAGGACAAGCAGAAGGCCTTGGACACCTTGAAAGCCTTGCACGGCCGAGATATTAGTTACCAGTACCACGTAATCATGAGTTTCGTTAGACGGGGCAAGCAGACGTTGCAAATTACCAGGGACGAGGAGAAGAAGGGCAATTTGCAGGAGGCTTTGAAGGTTTTTGAGGATTGGTTGGTCGATTATAAGAACAACAATCGTGGCAAGGAGAATTTTGCTTACTTGCCACTTGAGATTGTGAGAAGATTCAGGATTTTGGCTAGGAAGTATGGCGTTTTGGACGATGAATTCTTCCGGTAATAATCATTTTAGGGGAATATTTTATGGTGTTTCTGGGAGAAACGATCCAGCAGAAGGGATGGATTAGAGTTTTATGATTAACTAGTTTTGTAACTGTCTTTATACGATCGATTTTGCCTTTCAATTTTAGTAAGTTATGAAGAAAATTAATATTTGTTGTTTTACAAAGTACAAGAATTTCTTTATGAGTCTATAAGTGTTGCAAATTAAGTTCTGCAAAATTTTAACACATCGAATGATACGGTACTGCAGTTACCAACACAACTATGTATGTCATTTATTATAAATGTTGCTCAAAGTTTGTTTTTCGACATGTAATGATGTAAAATACGTGTTCTGCACAATCTGTTCATTAAATGTTATTATATTGTTAATTAATTTATGTTCAAGAATAAGAAATTTAATTATTTTGTTAGAGTAAATATTTTAGAAAATCGCTCACATTTAACAGAAAATTGCTTCTGTTTATACATATTTCCCAAGGGTGAAATTCTAAATATGAAACAGCAAAAAATTAACTCCATTTATAAATTACAAATAACAGAACATTTTTCTGTTGACAGTGTAATGGAACTTAAAAAACTGAACAAATGCAGTATTTTTGGGAATTCTAATGTATCTTAAAATTTCTTCCTCATTTTCTCTTACAAGAAGAAATATTGATATTAAAAATGTTTAATTTTGAAACATGTTTTGTAAAAATAGAAGTTTGTCCAAAATGCCTGTAAAATTTTTCTTGCAAAAAGTCTTTCTGAACATCTGAAATTTTACTTCTACTTATTCTTTTCTATTCATTAAATTTCTAATTATATTAACTTTCTTTAAATTAACTTTAAGTATTATTAAATTTCTTTCAATTAATTTTCGATCTATTGAATTCTCTATAATGCAAAAAATTAATTTCATTACAAATTATGAACAACCAAAAAATTTTCTATTGACAATATAATAAAACTTTAAATTTGAATTATTTTCCCCTTACAAAATTATATCCAAAGTAATACACATGACTACGTAGTAAAAAACTTTAATAGATAATTTCATCCTGATAATTTCAGCAGAAAAAAATTGTGGTTCTACAAACTTGGCCCATCTCTTCCAGCTCTAATAACCTATATGTATAATCACTAGACAGCGGATCTTTATGCAAAATAAAATTATTACAAGCACCACAAATAAAGAATTAAAACTTGAGAAACAGTATATTTAATATTCTTGATATTTTGTATATTTTGCATACTTAGCATTGCCATGAATGCATAAAATCCGCTGTCTACTAATCACGATTCATCTGGATTTCAAAAAAATCTTCCGATTTTCTAGAGCATACAAAAAAGAAAAGGGGGAGTACAAAAGCTTGAGAGCAGCCAAGACACCAGACGGAAAATCCACATGGGACATCGAGAGGAATCTGAGATTAAAGCAGATCATCGGCAACATCAAAAAGAATTATATACAGTGGTACGACACGGACGTCGGCGAATTTCGAGGACTTCCCACCGTAGAGCACGTCCGCTGTATCCTATTGGCCTACAGTCCAGATCCTACGAAAGTAAAGAAACTCGTATCTCAGGTGGAAGAGAATTTCGGATTCATCAGCGACGAGGACATGGAGGTCGACGAGGAGAAACGTGAGAAACAGAAGAGCGCGAAGAGGGGTCACGAAGGTTCGAGCAGCAGCGACAGCGAGGACGCAGAACCCCAGAAAAAGGTCGTGAAACGAGCGGACGACGCGCAAAAGTCGGAGAAAGAGGAGGGCAGGTTGAGTTTCAAAGATAAGGAGAGAGCTTTGCAGAGCATCAAGTCGCTGGACGGCAGGGATGTGAATTATCAGTATCATGCTATCGCTGGCCTGGTGAAAAGGGCCGAGCGAACATTATCGTGCACAAAGGACGAGGAGAAGATCAAGAACATGAAAGAGGCCATCGGGGTTTTCGAAAATTGGATCACGGACTACAAACTGAACGGCCGCGCCAAGGAGAACTTCAACTACTTGACCCTAGAACTGGTGCAGGCTTTCAAACCGCTCGCGGAGAGATATAAGATCGAAGATAATGGATTTCTTAAGTGAGTTTTTATTTCAATTTCTTTAAAGGGGTATTCTGATTTAGAAGGCCATTTTTATGTTATATTTCGAATTTTTTTTTCAACGAAAGTATAACATTTTTAAATATTTTGTTTTTGCGAACATACTTATTTATGTTTCAAATAGAAATATAATTTTTTTAAAGTGAAAATAATCACAATTGCATGAGTTGTATTAAATTATACGGAATGTCGGAAAAAATATGTGACTTATTAGCTGACGTTATTTCGGACACGCTGCTAATCTAAAACAAAATGAAAAAAGCATCTTAATTAGTAGGAATGTGGTTATGCTGAAAACTACGGGAAAATAAAATACAAAATAGCAGTACTTTGAAGTTTCAGTAACGATTTCTTTCCTTTTTTGTCTTTGTCGTGCTAAAAATGTAAAAAGAAGATAATGTTTTTGCAAAGCTCTGATTCATGCGATAGCTAAATATCTGCTGAAGATATCCTCCAAATTTGAAATCGATTGGTCAAATAAAACTGAACATATCACGCCAGTCATTTTAGAAAAGAACGTTTTGAGAAATATGCGTTTCAAGTTCTGGCTATCAGTTATATGCAAATATATGTGCTTGCGATTATTTTGCCAATCCGTCTATACAGAGGACCCTCCTCTTGTACATATTTGCGAAAATATACAGGGTATAATAAAAATGTTGCAGTTCCTTGAAAGGGGTGATTCCTGGAGTGATTTTAAACAACTTTTTCCTTAGCGAAAATGTTAGATGGGACTTTGTTAACGAGTTATTAACGAAAAACACCCACCAATCAGGGAACGAATACAGCGGATTAATGATGGCGATGTAGCCCGCGTCGAGATTCGTACCCTGTACTCGCTCTTTGATTGGTCGGTGTTTTTTGTTAATAACTCGTTAGCAAAGCCCCATCTAACATTTTCGCTAAGGAAAAAGTTGTTTAAAATCACCTCAAGAATCACCCATTTCAAAGAACTGCAATATTTTTTTACACCCTGGATATACTTTAAAGAAATACAAAAAAATCGATTTTGTTTTAGGTTTTAAACCAAAATACCTCCATAACGGATCCTCGAATAACCAAATTACAATTATTCCCAACATTTATTGTCTAGTATTTCAATTGTTTATTACAATAGGTGTAATAGAAAAGTACAGTACAATTTCGAGTAATCCTTAGAGAACCTAATCTAATAATAGTCTACTATGCAGAAATCATATGTTGCCGAATAAATTAAATTATACTGTGTGGTCCACGCAATTATTTCAGCCTATAACTTCGTTACAAATTCAATTACAAAAATACAAGACGTCTTATCTGTATTTGACATCATAATTTTTTCTCTGTTATTAACTCATAGCAAAAAATATTTCATGTAAAAGTTGAATGATGTCTTTAGATGCATATTCTATTATTAGTTCCTTCGTAAGTAGACATGATAAGATCATATGAGGGTCAACTTTGTTTTCTTAAACGGAATGATGTACTTTTTTGCATCAGTCAATGCAGTCGACATCGTATTATATGTTTATTTCTCTCTCTATTCTGCAGGGCGTACGAAGAAGTGAACGGGGACTACAAAAAGCTCAGAACGGTTCAGGTTCCTGATTCGGATGTTACCTGGGACATAGAAAGAAACAGGAGTTTGAAATGTTTACAAGAAAGCATCAAAGAAAAGAGTGTCCCATGGTACGAGACCCATGGTGACCTAGATGGACTCCCCAGCGAAGAACATACGCGGTGCATAATGTGGGCTTTCAGTTTTGATAGTGAAAAGCTTAAGAAACTTGTACCTGCGCTGGAAGAGAAGTTAAAATTTTAAAGTATTAGTTCTAGGTATCTAGACTTTATCTACAGGCTGTTTTGTATGGTTTGGCGACTCGATAACAGTAGCGAGTTTATACAGGGTAAGTCTAGTAAATGAACTGGACTTTAGCTCTGTTCCTATTATAAACAAAAAAAAATTGCACACGAAAATTTTGCATCGTTTGATAAACTCCGTGAGTAGTTCGATTTTTTAACAATAATGCATCAGTGTAGCTATAAAGTATAATTACGTTAATTTTTCAATGGATTTCAATCTTAAAATGATTTTTCTGTTTATATTCCTGTCAATTGCACTTGGCAACTACACTAATGCACTTAAATAAAACATCATACTGCGTGATGGTACATAGTTTGTGAAACAATGCAAAAATTTCCTGTACAATTTTTTTCTGTGATGAGAATTACGTGCATACAGGGTGTAACAAAACTGTTGCACGTCCTTGAAAAGGGTGATTCCTGAGGTGATTTTAAACAACTTTTTCCTTAGCGAAAATATTAGGTTGGGCTTAGTTAACGAGTTATTAACGAAAAACACCAGCCAATCAGAGATTGAGAACAGTAGACGAACCTTGGCGCGGGCGATGGCTGACCAATGCCACGCGTAATTTTAGCCCGCGCCAAGGTTCGTCTACTGTTCTCAATCTCTGATTGGCTGGTGTTTTTCGTTAATAACTCGTTAACTAAGCCCAACCTAATATTTTCGCTAAGGAAAAAGTTGTTTAAAATCACCTCAGGAATCACCCTTTTCAAGGACGTGCAACATTTTTGTTATACCCTGTATATGAATTGGGACCTGGAAAGGAAGACAGTTAGGACTTTAATTGATTAACTTAATAAAGGGGTTAGATCACCCCTGAGTCTCAAAAATCATATCTAACTTATCACATCTTTACTATTTATTACGAATAATAAAATTTCTCTATAAAAAATTTGTATAAAAATTGTTTATCTTTTTTTCTTCATTATATACAAAATTGTAACTTGGTTTAATTGTCGAGCTATATTTTTCGCGAATGCAAAATGACACAATTTTCTAGCCATACAGTTAATTTTCCAATTAGAGTAAAATAGAAAAAATCTCCATTTCCTACTTATGAAACACTATGCATAAACATTTTCTACGTAGAGAGTTTTCAAAATTATTGTTTCTGTCAAAATGCTGTTTCTACGAAATTTAGTATTTTTGTCCGATAATTTACATATCAAAATTTTTATTGGAAAAAAGTTTTTGACATTTCGAGAAATTTTTACGTAGATTCATAATTTTTAGCATATAGATAATGAAGATTTTTTCTAGTTTGCTCTGGAATAAATCGTGTGGTTGAAATGCTATACATCGAAAGAGAAAAGTAGTTCAGTAATTATGCCAGACATAATTTTATATGAATAAAAAGAAGAGAAGGAATGTTTTTGTACTTTTTCATATACATGTGATGATGATTTCTAGACAGATTTTTAGTGAAGCAATTTTGTATTCGCAATAAATTTTCCAAGTTAGGTATATTTTTTGAATTCTCAGGAATAACTTACCCCTTAATATGTTCATAGTTCTATGACATATTTTCTTTGGGATTCAGCTAAGTCTTTGATAAACAAAAAACTATGAAGATTTTATTGGTGACGGTAGTATATTTTTTATTTTTCTCTGGATATCGTTAATTGTAGTTTGGTATTATTGTTGTATTAACGCTTCTGATAGACTGTGAACGTGTTAACATTAAAAGTTAGAATTAGAGCAACTTTTGTGGGATAATTGTTAATTTTTAATACACTGTGGTAAAATCATAATTTAAGTTTAGTTTGACTCGAGCTCCTATTGTACTCCGATCGTTAATACATCAAGCAATTCGTAACTCGGATAATAGAAATCGTATATAGAATTAATTCAGGTTTCAATTTTAACAATAATTCCCAGAAACAAAGGTAAAATAAAAACGGCAAGCATTGTATTGAATTTATAGTCGGTAAATTAAAACAGCATTCTCTGGCTGTAAGTTCATTTCTTTATTCCTTAAATTTCAAACTATAAGAGTTCAGTTTCTAGTGATCGCTTAGCGCTCAAACTTATTTCAGAAATGTGTCTCTCTCTCTTTCTCTCTCTCTCTCTCTCTCTCTCTCTCTCCAAGCTCAACATTGCAAGTTTCATCTTTACAAAGAAAAATCCCTACTATAAATAAACAAATCACACAATCCTATAAATTATAAAACATCTGCATGCAGATTGGCAGCAAATTAGCAGCAAATCTGTTTACAAATCCAAAGCCATCGCTATCTATTTTAACAAATAGGACCTGTCTTAGCAGATCGGAAAGCATATTGACGTCAGAAACCAAGCAGATCATGTCAACAGAACCTGCTCAGTTTCTGTTACCAATCTGTCAACAGTCATGTGCACACATTACAATCCTGCATAAAATCTACTACCAATCTAACAACAAATGCTGTAATGACAGATTCCGTAAAAATTTGTTCAATCACTTTCGGCTAGCTGAGAAATTTAGGCTAGGTTCCAAAAGTTAATATTTCCACGATTTCCTCGCAGAAGCGTGAACCACATCACGAACAAGAATAAATTATTTTTCAATGTAACGCTTTGCGTATAACCATTCAAAGCTCGTTGTTCCTTTCGCCCGGAGCTTCGTCAAACCGCGTCTCGTGGCGGTATCTGGCGGGAGATTCGAAACCACCACTAGCGTACAGAAGTCTATCAAACGGTCGCCATCGTGGTTTTCGCGTCGCGCCGCGGCAATCCAAGATGGCGCGAGATGTCAAAGTTTTTCGTCCGCGAGACGCTCAATCGATAGTTTTTATTGGCTCTGTGGCGACTCGCGAGGGTGGGTGAACCTCGGGTCTGGTTTTGAGGTTAGGGTTAGTGACTCGGTGACACTGGGAAACGTCGGTTACGGATTCTGGTGCGTGCGCGGTGACAGGACCGGTCCTCACCCTTGTCGTGCCGTCGACGCGAGTCGTTCGCAACGGGAACGAGTCAGGACGTGTCGTCGCGAATCCGACGAGAGTTTCGCGAGGCAAACGTCGGGTCCACGCTCGGAAATACGCGCAGCTCGCAGAGGGAATGGCACGCGCCCTCGCGACCAGTCTGTTTATACCCTATGCACCGGGCAACGTCTCTGGAACAACGGAGTCTACGCGCCGCTTTCGGCCGTCTAAAAATAGCGGCCGCTTCCACCGAGGTTCGTAGACCTTCGGTTTCCTCGAACGGGACCGCGGAGGCGGACGGCGGTGGTCCATCGGTCGAGTATGCATCCCGCGGGATCGATCGACGACGGATCCCGATGCAACACGTGACATTAACGATCTCGACGTGTTCTGAGTGCACGCGTTCTCGAGGTTCTCGGTGAAACCGCGGATCCTTCCGGGGAGGGATTTTCTCTGGCGGGGATCGTTCGGAAGTCGAGAAGGAAGACCGCTTCCTGGCGGAGAGTACCAGGACGATAGAAATCGAGAGACAACGAGAGTTATGCGGGTAACGGCATAGAGGAGACCCTCTCCTCTCTCTCTCTCTCTCTTTCTCTCTCTCTCCTCCCTTCGCCGGCCCGACCCCTCTTGAATCACGCAAGTTCGAATGATCGAATCGACCGGGAACGATGGACACGAAGCAGCTGGGTAATGGCCCGATAGTTTGTCTTGCGATGGATAAACCAGAGGCGAAGTGAAAATGTCACAGACCGCGGATGCTGAGAGTGAAGCAGGCTCCATCTGCGACGAGGAACGCGTCAGGAAGCTGTTCCAAGCATGCGACGGCGACGGGGATGGTTTCATCGACAGGTGAGTTTCATTCGGTTCGGTATACGAATACGGTCTGCGCGCTAAAATCGCGGGACTCGTGGCGAGCTTATAGGGTGTTGTGATGAAGAAATGGGATCCAAATCCATGATGTAAATAATTATTAGACTGCGGATTTTATGCATTTATGGCAATACTAAATACGCAAAAAATCTGTGAGATTTTGATATATGCTAAACTATACAAAATATCAAAGGCATACATAAACAAAACACGTATACAAAAATCTTATTTTACATAAAAATTCGCAGTCTAATAATTAAATACAAATAAAATGAACAATTATTATTTCAATGAAAAAGCAAAATTATAATGAACTACCACAATTTTTTTCAGTATGTGATTGAGGATGATTTTTGTTTTATTTATTTAGTCTCATCAACCACTAAATTGTGTTTTTGGCGACTTGACTATAGAAATAGTTTTACAGTTTTTGTAGGTTTGTATTCTTTAGAAATGTCAATACTTGTATTCGTTTTATGTTTTGCGTTGATACTTGTATGTACATATATACTTGTTTTGTTTGAAGTTTGAAGAGGGAATAATAATGTACTTGAATCTGGAAATTCTACTTTAGGTCGAACTTTGTTTTGTTGTGAATCTAGAACGAAGTGAAGTATTCTACCTCTGTTTTTCCGCTGAAACTCACTTTAAAGGGATGAAATTAGCAACTAAAGTTTTCGCGTGTTTTTGTTTATTTGATTATCATTTTTACAAGGGAATTTTTTCGGGCTTTTAACAGTAGAATTACCAACTGCAAAGGTGCTTTGTACAGAGCATCTGTCAATAGTCAGATGTTTACAAAAATACTCGATTCAAGAAAATATTTATTTACATGTTTTTACTTTTATTCAATGTTTATTTCAAGTAATGATTTTTATACGTAATATGTTGGCGAAAAATAATCGTGAGGGTCATCTTGAACCCCCTGGCAATTCTAATGTTGAATTCAGTTATTACCTAGAGAACTATCAATAAAACTTTTTTGTTATTTGTAACTTATTAGCAAAAAATTAATTTTGTACTGTTTTATATTCTTAAAATTTCATCCTTTGAACATAAACACAATGTGGTACTTTCACAGCGATTTTTTGTAAAAAATGTTACTTGCAAATTGCATAAAATTTCATTTCACATTCACATACAATTTTCCTAAATTAAGAATTTCTGAGTTAAAAATTTTATTGATGAAAGAAATGAGAAGAAAATTCTAAAGAACATTTGAAATCCAAGAAATATGTACATAGTGATAGTGAATACATATGTGCTTTCACATTAGAATACCGTAAAAACACAGAGAATAAGCATAATACATAATAATAATATTAATTATTGGCAAAGGTATATAATTAAAAGGTATATGTAATTGCCTAGTATTACTAGAATTAAACAAAAAAAAAAAAAAAAAAATAGATCTATGCAGCAAATCAATATTCGTGTGAAATCTTTTAACACGTTCTGCACCACGTCGCTCATGCGTAAAAGAAAATGTTTTTCGCTACGTACTGCATTTAAATATCGGTTACAATAATCTTTCTTTTTTTGCGTCGCTTATATGTATTGTTTTTTACACTTTCTTTACTACATATGAACAACATCTATGATTTTAGGCCCTACACAAAATTCATTTAAAACAGTCTGGTACAGAACGTGTTAACAAACAGGAAAAACTTATTGGTGTAATTTAAATCTGTTTATGAAACTCATAAAGTTTATCTATGAAATTTTGTGTAAAAGCGGGGAAGATGAAATTCGCAATTATAGTTTACCCTTAAATAACGCAGGAATTAGGTTCAGGGTAGTTAATTTTGACTGTTAAAAAGTTAACATTTTATTTTAAATGACACATGTATTACTATATTCTAGTAATGAAATATATTAGAGAAGTTAGTATATCATTCAGAAAAATGTTGAGAAAAAGAAAATTAGAACGATTTATACTGTGCTGAACTTGACATTATTAACATTAGCATTTAACAACATTAACATTTTATACTCATAAATTTTTAAACTCCAATTTTTTATGAAGCATTAGAAACAACTTCATCAATACGTCATCGTTTTCCCCCTTCGTTTACATGAAATGTCACGCGCGCGTCTTTATCACCAAACGGCACGCAATCGAAGCAGCGGAATGTGAATGTATTCGATAAGTGGTTCCACGAAAACCATTCGATCGCGCGAGGTCCGCGCTTCGATACGCCGAAATGTTTACACTCGTCACGTACCCCTCGCAAAGGCTCCCACCGCGCTTCAGAAGTTAGAACAACAAATAGCATGAATACATCGCAGCCACGAGCACCGCAAGAAATTCTTGCCGCGTAAAGTAATTCCATAGCCGAAGGGTGAGCAACAAAGTTATTCGTCACACGCGTTTAATTACTAGCCCGATTAATTAGCCGGTCTGAATGTATCTCCCTAGCGATGCCATGAATTACCTCGAGGGAAGGTGGATGGGAGTTGTTCCTCTTTTTACACCACTGCCGTCGAATGAATAAGCGTCCAAGATAATGCAGGGTAGTCGCGGGATGCGTGTGCAGCCACCGGTAGTTTTCCATTAAACGCATAACCGTTTCCCCAATACATATTCAGTCTCTCCTCTCTTCTCCGTCTCTCTTTTTTTCTTTCTCTCTTCGTGCACCCACGTTCCTTCATTCTTCGAGCCTGGTGCCGTTGCTCCCTGCGCTGCGACCTACTCTATTCAACCCTTTTTCGCGAAAATTAGCCGTCAATTCGAGGCTGCTAACCGCGCGTTCGCATTCTGCACTCGATGCGAGTCAAAGCGCGCGGATCCTCGCGCGCTCACTCGCTCGCTCGCGATAAAAGACCGACGCGGGGTTAGAAACCCCGTTCCAGATGTTTCGCTTCGTTCCCGCGCGCCAATTACCCCCTCGCTCGAGCGATACGTCCTATTTCAAGGAAAACGCGACCCGTTCTCTGAAAGCGACCGCTGTATGCTTACCTCGCCCTGCCTGAACAGTTTATATGTATTGTGTTTCTAAAGCGCCGCTGCGCGAAATGGTTGATGTTTAATTATACTGGACTGCCCGGTTATAGGCGCGTTTGTTTCCTCTGCCGCGGCGAACTCTTCCGGGGTGGTTGAACATTCCGCTACTGGAATCTCTAAAATTATGGATCGAATAGAGTGGTAGAAATTCTGAAAACTTATTTTGAGGAAGATTAATTGTATTGTAGATTAATTATTGGGTTGAATTGTTTGAGAAACTTGGAGCATTTGGTTAATTTATGTTTAGTTGTTTTATAGATGAGTGTTTTGTAAGCAACATAAAAGTTAGAAAGAAACTTGGGTCAACCTGTCGATGTGTGACACTGTCACCGATTTTAATGACCTTGAAATATGAGATTTGGGGCTTTCACGGCTAGGCGTCATACAGCTCTCGCTGGTGAAGCTTTCGGGTGTAAGCCGTGTCCTGGAGGAAATCTTTTCCCAACGTTTCGCTAGCATTGCAGCTAGCTCCTTCAGGGGACCGAAAGACACACTGAAAATGGTGTGTGTCTGGCACGATGCACTATTTAAGTGTACCAAGTGTATTTTATGGATCATTGAGCACCAGTGAAAAGATGTTCCGGATCATTGAGCCCTAGTGATATGGTGTTGTTTTAATTGTTCAGCTGAACAATTAAAAAACTGGGAGGAGGAAGCTCCAGATTGGGTTCAGGTGGTAACCAGTGTCCCTGCTGATGTTATTAGGGTGCTTCATTATCTCCAACGTTTCCCGATGTTTTCTAGGGAAGTAGCCTTTAGTATTGGCTAGGATCTTCGTTTCGTTGATGAATATCGTGTGTCCTGTTGCTTCCTGATGTTCTGCAACAGCGGATTGTACATATCCCAATCTGGTGCAACGCTCATGTTCTTTGAGCCACGTGTTCACGCTCCTCCCAGTTTCGCCAATGTAGATTTTTCCGCATGATCAAGGTATTTTGTATACCCCTGCTGATGAGAGCTGCGGTTGAAGATTGTACCATACCATTGAGGACTCATCTACCTCAGGAACTCAACCACATCACAACCAGTTTACGACGGAACGCTCTGGCTTCTCTAAGCACAAAATAACCCGCACGATAAACAGAATCATGAATCCACCAAACAAACAATCTATCCCAAACAACAGTGACAAACGAACTACATACCACCTTCCTTCCGTACAAAATACAACATCAAGACCATCTTCATTACTCATACCAAAATCGGTCAAATTCTTACCTCTCCCAAGGATCCTCAACTGCAGTTCTCATCAGAAGGAGTATACAAAATACCTTGCTCATGCGAAAAAGTCTACATTGGCAGGACACAGGATACTCTTCAACGAAACAAATATCCTAGACAATACTAGAGGCTGCTTCTTCAGAAAACATCGGAAAACGTTGGAGATAATAAAGCACCCTAATAACATCAACAGGGATAGTGATTACCATGTGATCCCAATCAGGGGCTCCTTCCTCCCAATTTTTTAATTGTTCAGCTGAACAATTGAAACAACACCATATCACTGGGGCTCAATGATCCGGAACATTTTTTCATTGGTGCTCAATGATCCATAAAATACACTCGGTACACTTAAATAATGCACCGTGCCAAACACACTATAGTTTCAGTGTGTCTTTCGGTCCCCTGAAGAAGCCAGCTGCAATGCTAACGAAACGTCAGGAAAACACTTCCTCCAGGACACGGCTTACACCCGAAAGCTTCAACAATGAGACCTTGAAATATATTGTCAAGGTCAGCATTCTGAACAACTTTCCTTCTATATGTACTAGACCGTCTCTTTTACTTTTCGAGATATTCGCAAAAATATGGTTGACACTTTTTTTTGTTCATATTCACTGTTGTTCTAAGCGATTTTTTTAAATTTTTGCTATATCATGTGTTTCGACATGTAGACTAACAATTCAAAAGAAATAATCGTCGCTCTGTTTTTATTTCCGAGAAAAATATAATTTATTTATATATTTGGCCAGAGCATCTCCATACATATTAGTCATACGATACCAGAAAGTATCTACTACGATTATTTTCTCAAATATTGAAATTATCAATTATCCAAACACTTCTCGCTGTGACTACTAATAATGACAAGAATCAAGGTGGTAATTTTAGGTGGACCACCCTATAGAACGTGGATCTTAACAATTTATTATTTTATTTAATCCTGCTATGTTCCATTTAAAAGTTTCAATTTTTAACAACACTAATTAGTAACGCATAATTGTAAGTATTCAAAATGAAGTTTTAATAGAATGTTAAATAACAAACAAATGTTGATAGTAACACTAATTTCTTTACACTTTTCTGTAAATTAACCCATTTATTAACTGAAAATAAGTATATGTTTGGACCAAAAAGATTCGAAGGTCGTAGCAGGAATAAATTAGATATCATTCAGGTAAAATTTTCTTTGTTGTTATATTTATTAGGAAACTCTGGACTATTGTTGATGTATATTACATATTATAAGGAAGCAAAGATAAAAACAAATAGCATATCTTACATAACTCGAAGCTAGAGTTGGAATATCAAACCAGACACCCAAACACCGTACCAAGCAATTTAATTTTCAAATTCTTGCGAAATTCAAAAACGTTCCCCGATACCCGCACTCGAAAAGAATAAAGTAACGACTAATCCAGCCAATAAGTTCATCGCAGAAACGAATTTTTATTCCATAATGGTGGCGTTGTCAGGCAATTTCCGCATCTGGCGCGGCGCGAATAAACGCTTTCCGTAGATCGGAGGCTCAATTCGCGTCTCACCCGTTGAAACGGGATGAAAATGGAAAATGGAAAAGGAGAAAGAAAGGAGCGAAAGGTTTTCGCGTCTCTACGCGTAAAACTCGCCAGTCCCAGCTACTCTCGGTTGGGATCGTTCTCAGTCTCGGAGAGCTTCTCACCCTTCGACTTGTACTACTTCTAAATGCTTCCCCGAAACGTTTCTCCCCCTTGTCTTGCCTTGCGTTTGCCGCTGCTCCCCTTCCCCATCTTGATATATCGTACAAATAGCCAATAGGAATACGAATTTCCAGAAAATTTTCCTTCTTCCCGTCTCTTTTTCCTGCTCTTGCTCCTATCGCGTTTTTCTTTGGGGTGGATCGGCTTCGCGAATCGATAACTCGGGATATCGCTTTCGGGAAGATCGAATTTAGTGTTCATTGTGTTGGAATTTTTTTTTGTGCAACGTAGAAATCAAAATGAAAATTTTATCAGTTTACTACACTTATTAATACTTCTATTTTGTGTATTTATATATTTTTCATACACAAAGCATACGTAAAGCATTTTATTGTTGAAATTAATTTGGAATATGGTATGTAGAGTATGTTCACGCAGTTAAATTTGTTATTAAGCCTTCATGACTGGGAATTTTCAATTCTGTTGCTGTGGGAATGCATTCGGGACATGATTTTAAGTTTGTGGACTATATTGCACAAAAAATCTGCGTAGAATATGTAGAGCTGTTTTTATTTTTTAAATACTATAGATGTAAAAAATATGAGACAGTAATCATTCCATGCCATAAATAATTATTTGATTGGTTTTATAAAATTCTGAGTCCATATTATGAGACTTAGCGTGTCCTAAACGTGGCGCTACGAACAGAACACTGCGTGCCCTAAACGCAGACACTTATACCGGACTGTAAAATACTGGTATTATATCGGTATTTTTTTATTATATCGTTATTACCCTTACAGATACCGAAATACCGGTCTATATTTATATCGGTAATTTTTTGGGTTTGTTTCCACTTTAATACAATATCAGTTTCAAAATGTTTTATACAAGGTCTAACAATAAGTTTAGAACAAGTTGGAAGCACTTCCACGGTGGAAGCGGAATACAAACATAAATAAATGAAGGTTTGTCCCTGAAAGTTAAGAATTTCAACTTGAAATCGGTGACGAGATCAAGAAGATTAAGTTTGATGAATATTGTTGAGCGAACAAGTACCACATGGTGTATTATAGGTGTTCCGACAAAGCACCTCTGTCTGGTTGATTTTTTAGGTACATATACCAACCTTTCATTTAAAACACAGGAATTTTAAACCGTAAATAAACTTTTCCTCCCGTTCAAAAACAGTTTGAACCATTTCCGTGCCCCCAATATATGTATGTACCCCCAACTTTGACTCACACCGCTTAAAAATCCCCTGCACTGCATTTCTAATTTTTCTCCATGTCGAGATGCAATAGCGCGATTTCAAATTGTTTGCGCTTCTGCGCAAGCACTTGACCAACTTCGAACTTAAAAAAGCAAAACACTGCGGCTATTTGCATGGCGAGGAAATTACTCCAGGAGTAGATCAAACCCCATCAAGTGAAATTACCTACACTGAGATAAATAATCGAGGAAAAATTATTACATTGCGTAATAAAGAAACAGATTTTGCTAAAATGCGTTCGTTTCTACCACATTAAATGGAAAAATTAGCACGTGTGTTTCAAAATTTAATAGACCAGTGTAGTAAAATTTACGGAAGGCTGTGATACACAGCGACAACTACGCTTCGGAAAGAAGTCCATCTCGTGACATAACCTCAATTTGCTTGGATGTTAGCATTGTCTTTTTAATGCCTTTCAATGAATATCGCATAAACGTCCAAAAAATGGTATAGTTAAAATTGGAAAAACTTATTTTCTGACATAGGTATTTGTTACGGGCCATTAGCAGTTACTGCGCATAGGCCTAGTTTCATAGGGCTTCCGCTAGAGTGTTCTCGTAATAATCGTGTTTCTCGCTAGTGCTTGATCTTAGCCCTGTTCATATACAGGGTGTAACAAAAATGTTGCAGTTCCTTGAAAGGGATGATTCCTAAGGTGATTTTAAACAACTTTTTCCTTAACGAAAATGCTAGGTGGGGCTTTGTTAACGAGTTATTAACGAAAAACACCGACCAATCAGGGATCGAGTCCAGGGGATTAATGATGGCGCGAATGATAGCGGGCCAATACTACTCACAGCTTGAGCCCGCGCTGACATTCATCCACTGTACTCACTCCCTGATTGGTCGGTGGTTTTCGTTAATAACTCGTTAACAAAGCCCCACCTAACATTTTCGTTAAGGAAAAAGTTGTTTAAAATCACCTCAGGAATCATCCCTTTCAAGGAACTGCAACATTTTTGTTACACCCTGTATAAGACGAGTTCCAAAATAATCTTCCACAGCTCAAGCGCGGGTCCGTCAGCATAAGTCTACTGAGATAATGAAGCAAAAGTAGTCTTCGTTGATCCGATGGTCCAAAACGAAAATCGCCGTGGCCTCCTTTTCTCTTCTTCCATCCCAAAGTTTTCCTCCTCCAGTCGTCAATAATACTTTGTCTAACCAATAATAATTCTCTTTATCTATCCTTATAGACCTCGCCTTCCCCGTCGCCAAACATACACCCCTCAGTATTTCCAGAAAGAAAAACTCTTTTTAGTTTGAGCGAAAGTTCCAATTTTGCTACATTCGTGTAGTAAAAATCAGTATACGAGGTTGTAGTTTTTACCAAGTCTTCAGAACCAAATATTACTACACTGGTGTAGTAAAAACCTAACTGCTTTCACCAATCCTGTCGTTTTAGTAGAAAATGTAGTAAAATTTCTTTCATTTTTTCTCTCAGTGTAAGCATTTCGCGGTTCATCGTTCGCCGCGGTCTCATTAATCCTAACCCGATGAAATTCGCAAATGACGAGCTCCGTCTCGCATCGGATTATTTTCGTGATCCACTCCCGAGTTGGGTGCCCTTTTTGAAACTCCTGCGTATGCTTCGCGAGCATCCAACCGGGCGGCAAGTTTGCAAGAACGGGACCGAAGGTTGAAAAGCGAGTTCTGCTCCCTGCCAGCCCTCTTCTGATCTTCGATTTACTTTTACCAACCCTTGGCCGCTTGTTCCGCGTTCGTCCATTACGCTCACCTCACCTTTAATTAATCCCCCCTCCGCGGATCTATCCGTGACGTTACTTCGCGTCGGACCTTCCCATTACCATGTTATTATTCTCAAGATTATGTCTATCGTCGTTCCTCCCGGTAATTGCCTTCTGTAATTGTTGTTACTTTGCTTCCTTCGGAGGACTTTGTACCGGGGCCAATAAATCCACCTGTCCGTCTCTCTTTCTCCGTGCCCCCTGTCGTCCCCCCTTTACCTTCTCCCTCATCTAGCATTGCATTTACCTTCCCTCTTCCTCCCTCTGTTGCTTCGAGCCTCTCGGATCCCTCCTCCGTCCCCTCGGCGCCTGCTCTTGCCTTTTCTTCTTCGCTCCTCCGGCCTCGCTGGCCGTGCTTCCCCTCGACTGGGGCTGCGCGAAGGCAGCTTCACATAAATACCCACCCCCTGTTCGCGATGCCAGCGCACGTAGACCGAGATCAAACGATCCCGGGCCGTTCTTTCGGAGAGGCAGCGAAAAAGGGGTAAATCTTGTTCCCGAAAAATGAAGTCGTCTACGAGAGGCTCGGGAACGCGAGGCCTCGATCCAACGAAGGAAACGTTAAATTGTAGGATCGACGGGCAGGTCGATCGCGTGACTGGGCGGGATTATCGCGCCCATCGTTCGTCACGGATTTTAGGTCGGACAATAACAAAGTCACGGGTCGAATTGTTTGCCTCGTAATTGGACGAACACCGCTCCAGGAAGCTGGAGCTCCTTGCGAGAGCTCTCCACGGCATCGATCGCTGACTCTCTGACGCTGTTCAACTTCGCTTGCGGGGACTTTTAATGTGAATTAATACGGGGTGGCGCAGAAAATCGGGTCTGCCTAGCGGGGGGTGCCCGGGGAACGATGATAAACACTTTTTGTTTGATTAATGTACCGGGTGGTCGGGAGTGTAACAGTTCGGAAGAGGGAAGAATGAAAAATTGAACTACTGGGTAACTCAGATTTTTTTATGGGGTTTATAACCAAGGAACTTTGAGAATTGTTTTTTTACTAAAAGTTCTGAATCTTTGGATTGTGTTATAAATATTGAATGTAATCAGTTTTTAGGATCTGTAAGAAGAATTGAGTAACAGGTTCATCATGATTTAATACTTTCGTTGCTGCTTTCCATCATTTTTTAACATTCAATTCCGCAGCGGTTTTATTATCAAGAATTTTTGTCGGATAATTGTTACAATAATGCTCCATTTACTCCATTTTTTACAATTTCTTAGTCATGATGTGCAATAGACAAAAAAATGTCAATATCGTTTATCTAAATTCTAAATCCATTAGTAATAATTTAGTGCTCCTGTTTTAATATTAACTTAATGCAATAATTTTATTAACGCTTTTTTCTAATTTACTTTGAAGTAAGTAAAAATGGAGTTGCATCCCTCTTACTGCAAGGTCTTCAATTTTAAATAAATAGATGTCTTTAATAAAACCAAAACATTGCTTCTCTGAAATGTAACTTTCAAATCTTTGTAACAGTGAAATTATAAAATACTGTACTGTATTTTTCATATATCTTGCGCATTTTTTCAAATTTTTAAAAAGCAAATATTAAGCGTATTTTTTGTAGTGATTCTCGAGAAGATAATGAACGTATTAACTGAAAGAATTTATAAACCAACGGCTACGTTTGAAGAAAAAGAATTTTGAACAACATATCTAAACCGTGTAACTTTTTTCTAAGTTATACACAAAAAATTGATGACTTTATATTTTTATTTTAAAGAATTTTATAATGTATCATAAATTATAATATATAATTTTATAAATATCTTTATAATGTAATCGAGACTCTGATAAATTTCTGAGAATTGTTTTGAATTATAAAAACCAATATATTTATCCATAAAAGGTTCAATTAGTTTAGAACTAGATCAAAATTGCTCTAATATTCCTGCGCTAATATAAAAAAAAGAAAGTCACAAAGTAGTATAATTTTGTATACATCTAAAACTCATTTGCATGCACCTTAAAGGAATAGGAACATTTATTTTACAACTAAGCACGCAAAAAAAACAATATTATAAAGAATATCTATGAATCCAAGACTAAGCAAAAAATATTGCTATTATGTATTTCTGCACGTTCAATGAACCTATATTTTCGAATCACCCTATATAAATTAACAACAAAATTCCTCCCCCAAATTTACGACCCAATTTTCAACAAAAGTTTCCCAACAATTACACGTTTTGTTATCATATCCCGAGTTTGCCTACCATTATAAATTCAATACCGCCGGCTAGACCCTCTTCCCATCAAAAGTTTCCTGTTTCCAGGACCTTCCTCCAAGCGTTCCTCGAGGAACTCGCAATTTCCCAAAGTACCCGAAATTTCGCAGTCAACAATCTTCGAGAGCCGCGTGCTCGGTAGCTGACGGCGCAATACTCCCAGCAAAGTCTGCGGCGCATTATACATATTTCGGAGACAAAGATTCGTGCGGCGAGGCTCGTATCTTCGTTTTGCATTCGAATTTTCGCGAGGACGGCAAAAAAGTGTGTCTTACGAAAACGTTTGAACTGCGTCGGAGGAAACGTTTATGGGTCGCGGTTGGCAAACGTCACCCTAGGACACCCGACTCGTCCTGGATGCCTTAGGGTTGCACGAAGGGTGATCGCGTTTTATGGCAAGTGAGTCACACCGCCGCGCCGCGACCCCTTCGTTCGTTTCGCCTCCGCGATTACTTCGACGTTTCACGGAGAATCGACTGTGTTCGCAGACGCCCTTCTATCTCTTTCACAATGAAATTACACTCGCTCGGAAAACAAATCACCCCACGTCTGCGCGACGCCCCGAGTTTCTGGGGAAATAAAGAAAAGCTACAGCTTCTTAGAGCTGTAAGTTTCTTTCTCTCTTTCTTGGCTGGATGTTGATGCAAGTTCATATTTTTGAAAATGTGGATAGAAAATTCGAATTTGAAGGAAAGGGAACTCTTATTTCTCTGGGGGATTTAGAATAACAATTGCCTGAGGAGTCAAAATTCTCAACTCATAACAAATATTTTTATTTAATAATTTCCACACACAAGATACAACGTTCACAGTCGAGTCAAACGCGACGGCGCGGCGTGACAAACAAACGCGTGCAGGACAGACTCAGTCAGAGTTCCAAACTCGAATGCCGCGAGGGTGTCGAAGAAGGTTCTTAAGAAGGAAGAAAACGAAAAGGAAAGAAATAGAAAAGAAAGAGATAGTGGATGCTAGAAGAAGTTGAGGAAAACGTGCAAAAATCACAAGCCGGCGGAAAGAGGTAATACAGAAAGAAAACGTCGAGGCCCGAAGGACCCAGCCGCTAGAGATTGACCAGACCTACGCTAAACCTTAAAACCCCCATTATAAACAGGCAACGCACTGAATCCTCAATGTATCTGCGTAAAAACTAACAACGCAGAAAGCATCGGGGAGAAAGTCGAACGGAATTCCATACATCTAACGAACGCTTCGGTAGTGGCGAAGTGGAACCGCCACATTTCTATACACATCCTTATATATGTTTACATATTTCAATTTGCAGTCAGAAATGCGTAGCTACACATCCGCAGGCTAGTCATTGGTATTGATATTTCTTTTTTTCTTGCGGATTATACAGAATCCAAAGAATTTTTTATTCTCAAAAGACGACGCTCCAAAAGTGTGAGAGCTTTTCTTTGCCGAACGATCTGTAATTAAAGAACGCAGGGTAATTATTACATAGTAATACATGCATTTCGGATTTCTTAAGAGAAATAAGAAGGAAGTAGAAAAGACAAAGCATTATAAAATAACAAGAATCATTTGCTCAAAACGACTACACAGCAACGAATTTCTAAAACTTACAATTAACAAATAATTAACCCTTTTGTATCCCTGGACAAGATATCTTGCGACCCGGTACTGGCGGATAAACACTTTTAAATTTCCTTATATTAACTTAATTTTTTTTTACACTTATGGAAGTTTCTTCATTTTCCTCCAATTTTTTTTATTTTAAAATTCTGTATGGATTCGGCTGAATAATTTTTTTACATTTTGTACATTTCCTTCAATTTTCTTAAAATTCCTGGAATTTCATTGATTTTCCTTGAGACTTAAAGTCTCAATTTGCTTAATTTTTCTTAAATTTTCTTGAAATTCCTCGAATCTTCATTAAATTTTTATTGAAATTGCTTGAATTTTCTTAAATTTCTTATACTCTCTTGACTCTCTTAAATTTTCGTGAAATTCTCTGAAATTCCTTGGATTTTCTTGAAATTTTTTTGAAATTCCTGGAATTTTCCTCAAAGGTTTTTGAAATTTCTTGAATTTTCCTCGAAGATTTTTAAAATTTCTTGAATTTTCATTATATTTTTTTGAAATTCCTTGAATTTTTGTTAAATTTTCTTGAAATTCTTAGAATTTTTTTAAAATTTTCCTGAAATTCTTTGAATTTTCCTTAAAATTTTCTAAAATTCTTTTAATTTTCCTTAAAATTTCTTACAATTCTTAGAACGTATCGAGTCATGAGATTAGTTATGGTTACTCCGTAACTATACTTGTCTAACTCCACCACAATTGCATCAATGCATCCAATAAACTCTCCTTGGAATCTTTAAAGATATTCGCTGTTAGATACAAAGAGAATTAGTCTAAATCACGCCGATCATCTAACCTTAGCCGGTGTAACTCAACGTCGAAGCCTAGAGTTTCTCCGTTTCGATTCCCATTCTTGTCGAGGCCAGATTGTTCAAACTCTTAAGCGATAATTAAACGATGATCAGATAGTCAGAGATAATTTACGAAGCCCGAGATCAATGGTAGATACATGTCCCTCTTCCCGCGGGAGAAACTCCTTCCGCTTTTTGCGACCGAATCCCGCAGCTAGGATCGTAAATATCTGCGACGGACACCGGGTGAACCTGCGGCCCCTGTCGTTACTATAATTTAGAGATCCCTTCGACCCTTGACACTCGATTAACTACGCGCGCAATATGCGCGCGTATTCCTGGCGGCAGGTGCACCGCCTTCAGCCCCGCAGACCGTCGCTTTACCTGTGCGGATATTCTTGACCTGCCTGAACGCCGGCACGCAACCTGGCATGCGAACTCATGGAGAAATCCATTCCGACGGAATCTCGTTGATACCGATGCCAAGGCCACCGACTTCCTCCCTCAGCGCGAAAGTAGATCGAATGTGAGGGAGCAGCGAAATGGCTAACGGCACGCAGGTTGTTCCTTTTGCGTTTCAAATAGCTGAAGTTTGAGGATTGCATGACCTGAAACTCGACGAGAAATTGTTGACGACTTGATTTCTAAACCGTAGGGTGAAACGAAATATAGAGACAACATTTTGTTTTGCTGTTCATGATTTCTAATAGCGAACAAAATTTACCTTCTATATATTTTATAGTGTTATTTAAGTTCTTAAAATTTAATCAAGTATTTAGTTTTACAAATTTCTGATGGTTTTTTTCTCAAGAATTTATTATTCTATGTTTCAGAAATTTACTATACATACACCCCCGCTCAAAAGTATGTGGACACTAACCATTTTTATGAAATTTGTGATATATTATGTATATATACTTAAGTAAGTTAAATAAGTGAATTGTTTAATTTTGTGCTACTAGAATACATTACATACATGTACGTAACAGAATTTAACAATAAATACCGTCTAACAACAACAGTATACATAATATATCAAATTTCATAAAAATGGTTAGTGTCCACATACTTTTGAGCGGGGGTGTATATGTATTACATGGTATGTGTTTTATTTGGAAACGTATATATGTACATGCATATGTAATAAAAAATATAGAGTTCCATTACAAAATTAAAACGTGACCTTGACACAGCTTTTCAAGATCACCACAGGGCTAATTAAATATAGACAACATACGTGCCATTTAAAACTCTGTAAATTTGATCTAATCTATTTTTTCGTTACATTAATATTTTGTCAAACATTTACACGCTTCAAGATGAGACTCACAAGATATGAGTCCATACAGTGCAGTTCTTCCACAGGCAATAGGTGAAGCTGTAGTTACAAGTTTCCATTCTCTCTGCTCTCTACCTCTTGTATGTGATAAGGAAATTGTGAGCACTTGACTGACATCTTCATATTATTGTGTAAATAAATTTAATTTCAATAGAAGACATTACAGATCATTTTTTATCATAATAATATAACAAGATTAATAATTAAAACATTTTAAACGTACCTATATTTAAAAAAAAACGTGATAGTAAAACTTCACAGTCTTTGCTGCACCTCAAACATTAATTTTACAAAAACCAGATTTTGCATACACTTTAATTTTTTCGTTCCATCCTACTGAAGATTCTGTTTAATTAAAAAAATAATTTTACCGCGAAGAATTAGAATTCATTAAAATCTTAAGAATCATGCGGCTGACCTTGGATTTTTTAACAATCTTCCACTGCTTCAAAATTAATATTTCCATGTGTTCCTCAATTATTTCCTATAAAAAAGGAATAATGATAACAAATCATAAAACAAGGAATAAGTCCATCAAAGTTCAGACTAGATTGCAAAAAATTCAAAGGTCACAGTTCAAGGTTCTTCGAAGTCATTTCCAGATTCCTGAGTCTCCCAAAGGCAATCAGGCACATCGATCAGGATGAAATCTCCCGTACACAGAAAAATTCCAATATTCCTCAGTTAATTGACCAATCATTAATTATCGAGCTGGGTACACCCCTTTATCGCTTAATCAAGTGTCGTGCTTTCGCTTCTCGGCTCTCTTTCCCCCGTTGAGTCTGCGACACGCGAACGAATCTCGTAACTTCGTTAAAGAGCGACTTCCGCACCGATCCTGGGATCCCGTTCATCCTGGTCCACCGCGATTCTCGCACGATAAATTTCAAAATTGCACGACGTCCAGTTATCGTTATTTATCGTCCCTCCATTGGCAGTGGCGCGCGTCTACCTCTGGTGCCTACGTGTACCCGCGCCGGGGTTTCCCTCGTTGGGGAATTTTCATCTCGACTCGTAAATCGTGGATCAGTGATTTCGGAATGCGTCTATTCTTTCGTATCCGATAGACACAATTGGCTTTTTCGTGACGGATGACCGATGGAAAAGCGAAACGGGGAGGATCGATCGGGTCCGTCCAGATGCCAATTTTCGTCAATGCGGAATTGATGGCCTGGGATAGCAAGGTACGGTTATGAAGCTTTTAACCGGGTCAGCCTTCGACGGAAATATTTCCGCTGCAGGTGAAATTGAGTATTTATGGGATTTCGTCGACCCTGAGATCTGGGAGAAGCTTACAAATTCAGGTATTTGTTCAGATTCTTTCGAAGGTTTTTGTCACAGACATATATATCTAGTAATATACATATAATAGTCTGTAGCTTTTATTTACTGCAAAAACGTGTTGCATATTAATGACTCCCGTTTATTGTTGGAAGTAAGACCTATAAAAACCTTTTTTGGAGTAAGGATTGAAGTTCTTGATATTAGAGAGACGTAACTCACTTTACGCATTTTAATAATCAATCTTCAATTAACCCTGCTACGTCCCCCTTCAAAATCCAAGTTGGAAGAACTTTTTTTATTATTATTACTAAACTGCGGATTTTTATGCAAAATAAAATCTTTACAAGCGTAAATAAATAATTGGGACACGAATAACAGTATATTTAATTGTTTAAATATTCTAATTTGAATTATATTTTTAGTATTTTGTATATTTTGGCATATGTTAACAGTCTTGTTTTTCAGATTTTTTGCATACTTAGTATTGTTATAAATGTATAAAATCCGCAGTCTATTTAATTATGTTGTGAAGTCAGAAAACTAAATATTTAATATTTTGTTAAGAATAAAATCTACATATTAATACTAATCTTGTCACATTTTTTTTAAATTAATGCAGTCGTTAAGAGAAACGATACACTCCAATGGTAGTGTGATCAGTTGTATAATAAGACAGATTTTGGAAATTTAATAAAAAAAAATTATTGGTCTTATAAGCTCAAAATTTCATAGGTACATTAAATAACATTTCTAAATTACATTAGTTTGTTTTAAAGTGAAAACAATGTATTTTTTCAAAATTACAGTAAGTTTATCAGAGCATCTTAAAGAAATTTTGTTTTCATGGTTGCCATAATATAAACTCTTGTGGTAGTCTAAAACAAAAAAACAAATATTGTTTTAATTTGTATGTATGTGACTATAGTCCGTACCAAAATAATTTCAATAATTGAAAAATAAAAAAGGTTATTTTGGAAATATTATTGTTTCTTTAGCCTATTTACAATTTTAAAGATACATTTGAAGATACTTCGATTATTCGAAGCAATATTTCTAATATAAAATGCTAATAATTAGTAGAAAATTATTAACAGTAATAATAGCAAAAAAAAATACATTTGTTTTTCGACGGATATGCAAATTACTTTAAATAGTAAAGAAAATTATAAAATAATTATTAATATTTGCATAAATTCTGAAGACAATGCAACATGTCTTTGGTTTCCAAACACAACTATAACTTCTTCCTGTTTGTCATTTTTAATAATTGAATATCATTTAATTCAGTAACATCACGAGTGTAACTCGTTATTATAGGCGAAAGGGTTAATAAATACATAGTATTCTATCCTTTGAACTCTAAAAAATAAACGCTGAGCAATACCGATTAAACGAAGGAATATTAAATAACGTGTCTCAAATAAAAATCGCTGCCTATTCTAAAGCGATTCCATTGAATCCATCTTGGGAATCAAAGTGTAAAAAGTGATTAAATCCGAGTGAATTCACTCGATCCGCCAGAGATTCTACAACAATTAACGAACGAATTGGTTTCGCCCGATCGCAAAGGAATATCTGTACAACGAGTGAACTCGTTTCCTTCCGCTAACAGATTAAAGAGGAAAGCTTGCATGCGGAATGAAGTACATCGAACGCGACAGAGTAAAAGGTCGCTGTAACAGACGTCGACGACCGTCGAGTAGTTAGCGCATCGAGCATCGAAGCGTTTCACCGTTAACGATCGAAATCGCGCGGAAGGTGTCTTTACGAGACGACAATTAACCCCGGGGTTCGGCTGTTGCATCGCGCCCTGAAGCTCCATCGAGCGGCAACGACTCTCGATTTCTCGCTGATTACACGGAAATCGAAACCCCTTCGGATCGTTCGCCCGACAAAAAGATAGACGGTGCGCGGGGGAGGGCAGAGATAACCTGACGGATAGGAAAGCGACAAAGAACTAGGGTGGTGGAGGGTGGGTAGTGTTCTGTTGTGGTGCTCGAGCGGCGCGGGGGATGTTCGCGAGTGAAAACACGGCATTAGGTAATGTTTCGTTTCTCCCCCGTTTTTCCCTTTCACCGGGGCGGAAGCTTCGCCACCTCTCGCCTGTCTGCCCTTCGCCTGCCGGTCCCTTTTTGTTTTTAATGTCGGACCTATTGCAACCGTATCCGACGGGAACGGCGCAGCGTCTGAAAAGGGAGGATTGCCCCGAAGGAGTCCGCGCGGTCCTTTCACAGAATGCCCGGTTGAAGGGCGTGTGTACGAACGAAATAGGGCGGAACGCGCTTAACACGAACTACCCCCTGTCGCCTTTCACCGGACCACCAATCCTTTTCCTCGGTATTTGTTCACTTTTCTGAGGTTTCCCCGTCTGCTGTTCGGCCTTCTCGGACACCAGCGAATGACTCTCTTGATCCTCGAGTTGCTTGATCCTTGATCGCTCAGAGGAGAAGCCGGCGGGTTCTATGTTCTATCTTGCGAAGAGGAACTGAACCCTTTTTCTTTTTTAAGTTTTAGGTCTGCGGAAAGCACATGTACTCACGAAATTAGAATTTAAATGTGAAGTGAAGTGTAATTACTGATTTAAGTCGTTGATTTTAATCTATTTTTACTATTCTGAATGAATAATTTTTATACATTTCAATTGGTAAAATAACTTAAATCATTAATTACATATACCTCGCTTCACGTTTAAATTGAATCTTCCATCTGACAGGGATGGGTTTTCCAGAAAAATTAGAACTTTTTCAAAAACTCAGTACCCCATACAAAACCCGTTTTGAAGTCCAAAGGAATAGAAGCTGTTATTCCATTCGCTGCAAATTACACCAATTGGCGAAATATTTGCGTTATAACGAAGGCATTTAATTTTCAATGTGCAAGGAATGGGTATTAACTTATTTTCAAGGTAATAACTTATTTTCTAAATTCATATCAGACATTTGATTTTATTGCAAGTTTATAACACCGATTTCTTTATTTCAATTTTATGAGAATATCAGTGGGCGTAAAGCAAGTCTTCATGTGACAGTAAATTGCAATTTCTGCAGCTGCCTTGATATAAAATGTTATGACTTTTGTCATCGTGGAAACTGGATATCATGTTTTTATTACATTGGACATCGTGTCACGACTTTAATATCACGAAATCAAATCGTTTTGATTTTAGGTGATATTTGTAAGACAGTATCATGTAATCTGCGTAATAAAAATTGTATTGTCGCATAGTGAAAACCGGATTTTATATGTTTCATAGAGTCATTTTATGAATGCGATCTTTTATTTTTTTACAAGAGTGTGCAGACAATTGTTTTCTTTATATTACTTAACAAATTTGTTAGATCTGTCAAAGTTAGTCTTCTCACAAAATTATTAAATTTTCGTAATTTCTTTTTTTATTAAATATATTTTCATATAATTTATGAAATAAATAAAGGTTCATATAATGTATGATTTAAATAAAGGTTTTAATATATTTCCATTAAAACCTTAATTCTATATTTCTTACTAATTTTGTCGCTTTAAAAATTCTTTTTCCTAGTCGTTTTCACATTGAGTGAAAGTAGACTAAAGAGGAGGGAAACTTTTAAAAAATGAAAAAAATTCTGACATAGCTGGGTCTGATCTTCATGAAAACAGCCTGGTGAAGTTGGCACCCCTAAGTGCGAATTTTCATAAAAAACCAATCTTATTCGTTTGTCCACGATTTGTCCAGATTTGTCCAACAAAAATTTTCGTTTGTCCACCCTCCAAAAAAAAGTTATGACGAAATCAAAATTTCGGACACCAGCACCCCCATGAAAATTTTTCACTGTTTTTCAAATTGGATTCGTTTGTCCACATTTTGTCCAGATTTGTCCACCCAAAATTTTCGTTTGTCCACCCTCCAAAAAAAAGTTATGACGAAATTAAAAAATCCGACAATAATACTCGCGAACATTTTCCAAGTGTTTCTCAGTGCGAAACGTTTGATTATGAATCGTCAACGTTTGTCCACCCAAAATATTCGTTTGTCCACCCAAAACTTTCCTTTGTCCACCCTCCAAAAAAAGGTATGACGAAATCCAAAACTCGAGACATCAGTGACACATGAATGTTTTCCAAGGGTTTCTCAGTGCGAAACGTTTGTTTATGAATCGTTAACGTTTGTCCACCCAAAATACTCGATTGTCCATCCAAAATACTCGTTTGTCCACCCAAAATTTTCGTTAGTCCAACCGCCAAAAAAATTATGACGAAATAAAAAAATTTGACATTAACACTCGTGAACATTTTCCAAGGATTCTCAATGAAACCTTGACGATTCATAAGCAATCGTTTCGCACTGAGAAACACTTGAAAAATGTTCACGAGTGTTATTGTCAGATTTTTTGATTTCGTCATAACTTTTTTTTGGAGGGTGAACAAACGAAAATTTTTGTTGGACAAATCTGGACAAATCGTGGACAAACGAATAAGATTAGTTTTTTATGAAAATTCGCACTTAGTGGTGCCATCTTCACTAGGCTCATGAAAACCACGTTTTTTGAGGGTCAATTGTATATGTGATGCAATTCCTATTGCATCTAATAGTTAACCGTAATATAAATAGGTATATAATAATTTTTTAGTTAAATTCCTAACGCTGAATTATGTATTTGAAACAACAATTTCCCCAAAAAATGTCACAATATCACGACAATAGAGACCACAGCTCTCAGCGTCACCTGAAAACCTAGAAATCTATAGCCTGTGACATCGCATTAAGTTTAATATCCGATCGTCGCATACCACCCACGTCGAAGTCCGCTTTTCTAAAGATCGTAGACGAATGTGATCCGGCAGACAACAAGCCTCCCCCTTGGACAGGATGAGCAAAGCAGCCCCCATTGGTTCGACGCGATTCAACGGCGCGAGTGGCGCTTATTGGCTCGGTTGCCGCATTGTGCGTGGCTTTTGTGGGTTTTTGTTGCGCGTTGATATTCACCGTCAGAGGAGAGCTTTCCGATATAAAAGACTTGCCACGTAGCCGCGAAGCTGCGAACTCGCGACGAGCCGCGCTCGTCGAAGGACGCCGGCGCGGCGTAACGTCAGCCCGGAGACTTCCACTTTCGCTCCCGCAAGGGGTTCGTTGTTCGTCGTGAGTGCGCCGCATTGTGAAAACGATTTCACCCGTAGAAACGCCGTCGAAAGGCAAAATATTCCCGTTCACGGCTCTTCAAGCCTGTTTCACGCACAACCTTCCCCTTTTCATCCTGTTGTCGCTTCCGCTTTGCCCCGCGATCGCTTTTCTTTTTTTTTTCTTTTTTTTTTCTTTTTTTTCGGTCTCGTTGACGTCAGAGTTGAATGGACTATCGGTCACCTCTGTACTGTGTTTTAAAATTAGGATTGTCGCATGATGACATAGTTCGGAGTTAGAATTCGGTACTCTGTTTTGAGAGTTCTTGAGTTATTTAATCAATTCTCGAATAACTCAGAATTTTGAATCGCTTTAGATGCAATTTATTCAACCGTGATAATTAATCTACTGTCATCTACGGCGCTTTTACTATTACTGTACTAGCACTTTAAAATATACATGCGTACAGACATCCCTTTCACCTCTTTATCCCATTCACTCTCTCTCTTGTATACTTCCTCTGCCTCTTAATCTACTATCTGCTCTCTTCTATCCTCTCCTAGGCTCTCATATATGTACCTTTTCTCACTTCATCCAACCTCTTCATCCACGTTATTCCTCCAACCATTTCCCCTAAAATCTCCTCTATTTTTGCCTCCTGTCTCTCATTTTCATCTCTCGCATACCTCTCCAGCACGTGATCTCACGACTCACTCTCTTACCCACGTACTCCACATTTCTTTGTGTCCTCTAGTCGGTATCTTTCCCCCTTCATTTAATTTCAAATTTATATCTCGAAATTTTTAACATTTTCTGATTCTTTCACGTATTTTGATATTCCTATTGCTCTTATTTTTCCATATATTTTGTTATAGATACTTTTTTCTACTAATTCTCCATTTTCAAGTTAAACAACTTTGAATATCTTGAAAATCGTGATATTTAATAATCCGAATAAATATTTCTATTTTAGAAATTTTAACTATCTTAAACAATTTTCAAGGTTTAACTCTTTAATTCTTGAATTCTAAGCAATTCGCTTTTTCCATATTGCCGATATTAATCCTGCTACGGTCTTTAGGTATTTTTTGACCCAATCATGTATTTTATTTCTCTAAGTAACTGTTCTTTATATTATTTTAATAGAAATATAAGGGAATTAATTGAAATTTTAATACACCAGGTTTTTATGAGAAACATAGCAGAGTTAACATGAAATTCAAATTCTAATGCAGCGGATGATGAATCGAATATAAATTTTTATATTACACGTATTGCACAAATTCCCAAAGTGTATTCGTATTGAGAATTACGTGAGAACTATTCAATGCCAAGCAAGGCCACCTCATGATGATGTACGACCGCCCTAGAATCCTCTTCCTGTACAATGTAACATATTATTCTGCGATTAATTAGTGTATTCGGATATGAAGAGCGATTTCACTTTCTGATAAACTACTGTGTCTTCAACAGAGCAATTAGAGACACGATGTTTTTACACAATAGTGCGAATAGAAATTGAATGAATCTTTGTAGATTTTTTCCAGCGTCAAACAATGCCGGGAGAAAACAGCAGTGTCAGTGATATCCACCGCCTCTCCTGCATTTCGTCCGTCCATTGCACTCCGAAATGCATTGAACATTTTTTCTATAGAATATTGATATTAATATTACCTGTTTTGACCACTACAAATAGCTTTGAAATGTACTCTATGTCTTAAAGAAACGATTACATAGTCGAATTCATAATACAATAGAACCTCGATTAACCAGCTTAATTATTTTTTGAATGATCATAATGAATGATCTTAATTATTTTTTTGAGTCATTGCTTATTAACTTCTTCCCAAAATTGATTTTCATTTCCAATTCACTTTTCCCTGAAGAAAATTGAATCTTAACAATTAGTCCATAACAGATTTCTCAGGACAACCTGTATACGTTATAAATACTTGTTTCGCAGACCCTAAATTCGCTCAAAAAACTCCCAATATTCATCCATCTTCAGCAGTTCTACCAACACTTACGATTAGACTTAAACTACAGTTCAGCGAAAAGTCAGAGACCCATCGAGGTAGCAAAATCTCAAATTTCGCATAGAATCTTCCACGACGGTCATCCAGGTGAGGGGGCGTGAGCCAAGCGAGGAAGAGGGATCCTCGGCAGGTACGACGACCCACGAGCGTATTTAAAATAAAGCCGCGCGCCGGCCGTAAAACCGCATACGGGATGTCGAGTGACACGCATCGCGGTGGATTAAGTCGCGTCCGTTTCACGCCCGCGAGCATCGCTTCTCTGGCTCTCTTTTTTTTTTATTCCCTTCTCTCTTCGTCGGTGGAACCGCGGTGCAACGCGGGACGCGTGCATCCGACCGCTGCAGTGGCACTCGTTGCACCGCTTCGGTCGGACCTTAAAATCGCGCGCGATTACGCCTGTGTCATCGGGTCGAATTCGCGGACCAGTTGGGGATGGAGTCCCTGAAGCCCTGGGAGTCGAGGACCTTAGAGAGACTGTCCTATCGAAAAATGCGGCGCAGAATTACGCGGTGGTACGTGAGTCTGTCATTGCCATGGGTTCTTATGCTTTTGGGTTTAATATTTTGTTTATTTGAGACTTTTCTATATTAGATTTCGGGCAGATTTTGTTGATGAGATGGAGGTTAAAAATTTAAATTCAGAATGATGTATTGGTTAGAGTGGTTTGTTACTTTTATATTAAAAAATAAGTTATCAATAATAAGTCATCAATAGTTTTCAATTAATTTTTTAGTTGAGTAAAATTGTTTAAATATAATGGGACAGATAATACATATAATGTGAGTTTGTGCATTGTACATAAAGCTTTGTAAGGAAATTTGCGTTTTCATGATGTATCCAACCGATATACTGAATAGAGTACGGAATTATTTATGAAATTATGACAGGAAATATTTATGCAAATGAGGAATAAAATAAGAGACTACTTATTTCATTTAATAGGCAAACAATGATATAATAAGCAAAAAATTTATTTGTTTGGTCAAATTTATAGCTATAATTTTATTATAAATTGAAACCTTTTTCTCGTTGTATCAGGGAAAAATTTATTATATTATTATACAAGTATTTTAAAATGATTTATCAAAAAAATTTTTACAAACCTATATTCTAAATTGTCAGTTTTTATCGAGAAATGATGCATAATAATGGCAATAATATTGTTATCTATTACTTCGATATCAACCTAATTGATGCTTGAGACTTTATACGCAATTAGTAGTTTCGATGAATGTAACAAAGAGAAAGACAATACTCTTATCTTACTAGTATCGATACATGCTATCGTTGCAAATTATGAACAAAGTTCAGCAAGTTGAATCCTAGTCAAGAGAGTGTAATTTCGTTCCTCTTAAGTTTCATTAACCTTTTCGCTATGAATGGCCACTATAGAGCTTTCCTTCTCCCTTCCTTCACAGAAATTATCTTGATGTACAGAAACCTCTGTAATGATGCAATGTTTGCATTCCTCATGTGATGAGCTAACAAATACGAAAAAAAATAAAGGGTAAATAATTAAAAGATAAATGAAAAAGTCAATAATTAAAGAGATAAATGTTATAAGAAGATATTCTTCCTTCTTTGCCAAGTTTTATTTTATAATATCTGTTCAGATTTTTTGTACATAATTCCATATAAGAGACTTTATCAACAAAAAATAATTAATTAAATGTTGAATGATAGAGACCATAAATTCCGTCATAAACTTGTGGACATGAGTGACTTAACCAATATTGACAATATTGATAACGCTCGTGTGATTGGAGGTGGCAGTTAATTAGATTTATCGACAACCTACTATTTCTGCACAGTACAGTGGAATCTTCATTAACCAGCAATTAAAGCTTGATTAATATCGACATTAAAACTGATGTGCCATGTTAAAGGAATTTTTGCTTTATTTTAGCAGATTATTATTAAACCTTTTTTTATAGAATAATGTGTGACACTCGTGATATAAATTGTGTCTCAAATATTGGAATAAACATTGTTAATTTGTTAAACGTGAAGAATAAGAAAAGTTACAAGAGTTTTCGATAATTGTAAATTTACCATATTATTTTTGGCTTTTATGCAACTAATAGTTGGATACTTTATGTTTTCATCTTCTCTTTAAAATAGTTTATGTATTTGTAACCTGAAAAAATAATAAGACAAGGGGTTAAATCGCAGTTCAATTTTCGCTCAAAGTGCTACTGTACCAGCGTTACCAGACGTCAAGATTTTCACTTTTGTCCTTCGTTGCATGTTAAAAATCCCGGTTTTTTAAATGAATTCTTCAAAATTTTTTTTTTATTATTAACTCCTTTGCTTTTTACAATTTGTCTAGAAGGGACATTCGGTAAATTTTTCTAGCAGTTGATATATTAGTATCATGTAGATGTCTCCTCAGCAGGGAGCATCTGTACAATGGATGCAACTTTACTACTTAAGTTGTGGAAGTAGTAGATCGAGGAACGAGATCATTTGGGCGTTTCCTGTGTAGCCTTCTGGGTAGTTTCTTCTAACTAATGCTTCTGACACTACCAACACGGGTATTACCACTTCACTGATAAATTAGTTAGAGAAAAAAAAATATTTTCTACTTGTATTTTTTTTATATGTCCTGAATTTTCTATTGAAAACAATCTAACAATGCTGTACTTACTATACTTTCATCGATAGTGCTTTGAATAGTTAAATCTCTGGAAAATAGAAATCAGTAATAATGGAACCAATACACTTGATCCTTAAATTGTCCCTAAAGAGACTCATTCCATTTAATATTAATTTTCACTGAATTGATAAATACAAGTGAATCTTATTTCGTATCTTTAAAAATATCATGACTCACAGATTGGTTCACATGTATTCGAAATGTTGACTGTGAAATTCCCAGTATTATATTTTTTCTATCAATTTATATCGTTTCAACTGTCATGTGTAATTGCTTCTCAGTTTCCAAAATTTTTACTGTACAAGTACCTTCTTTAACATTTAAACAAACTTAACATACGTTTCCTAAACAAATTTCTGAATTACTCTAAATTTTCAAATAATTCCACCAACACTTATTAAATAGTTATTCATTTACAGTTCAAATTCTTATACTTCATCCCTAATAGAACACCATAATCTCCCTACCCCTATGCAACGCGAATAGCATCAATCACAAAGATCAAGGATGACAGTCCTCCCAAACATCCGTTCAATTTTACTCACGCTCGAAAATCAATTCTCAAACTCCATAAGCCTCCTCATAAACGCTTTCGCCCGAACGGAAGTCAATGAACGATTGCCGTGATATCTCTCGCTGCTCCTTCGCCCATGATAAGAGACCCGACTCTCGGGGGTTACACCGTTCATAGGTCAAACGGAGTGGCTGCGAAACAATAACACTGACACGGCGCTATCGATTGTGCGCGTTAGTGGAAGCCATCGACGTCGATTACTGTTTCATCATTCGAGACGAGATCCCTTCGCATCGGTCCAATTAGTTTCGCGATCAATAACGTCTCAGGGATGAGGGGATTGCGCTTCCAGACACTGGGAAACCTGTGATCATGACAGGGAGGGTTAAACGACGACGACGACGGCTCGGGGAAACGCGACGAGGATTATCCGAATCTCGGTAATGGAGCTTGGTGTCGCGATGACGGATGTTTTCGCGATCGCGTACCACGCATTAAGCTCGTCGCGCCGCACGTAACAGGTACTCGCTATTAATCGAAATCCGCTTTCACGAAGCCGAAGAAACGACCGTCTTAATCCGGAGTCGCGCCGCTGTTAACGCAGATATTCGGCGGCTCGCGAGATCTCAAGTACGCTACTCGTGTCGGCGTCTCTTCCTTCTTTCGTTTCGCGTCTTTGATTCCAGTGAAAACTCCTCGAAAAAAAATAATCTTCACGGTGAATGACCCTTTCATGCCCGCTGCCACCGTTTTTGCGCCATCGGTCTTCTGGACCACTTCACGTTATTATTCAAATGCGAACTACGTGTCTCTTTTCTGTATGAATCATTTGTGCGGCACTTGTGACCGCATTCACCGCGAGTAGTTAAATTTTAACGTGCTCGCTGCCACGTTGTATTCCATTCAACATCGCAGGGGGTTGCGATTTCGCACAACACTGTTTGTTACTCGTTAATTCATTCGCTGAATGCCGAGCGTGCAAAATTCTCTTCGCAAACTCGGTTACAAATTTTTGTTGATTAATTCACTCGTGCGAATCGTTGTTTCATTTGATTGCATAAACAACAGTGACACGCGGTTTACATATCGGGGCTGTGAATAGGAATACTAATAGTACTATTAATACACAGGGTGTTCATATTATTACTAACCAGCGTTTGTTTCGTATGAGGAAAAAGTTATACTGTTTTCTGCAAGCAATATAACGGTCTACGCCATTTTTTTTTGTATTTGCACTATTTTTGAGAAATGAAAGTGACCTTCAAATTTTTAAACGGAGCACTGCATATTTTTTTGTATTATATGAAAAAGTATGTTAGAAGACGAATTCATCCATATGCCATACGATTAATGAGCGACTCTCTGGTGTTTTCTTACACTTAGAACTTCATCACTGATATTGGCACATGCAGATTTAATACATTCTTTCATGTTTTCCGGTGTTGGTCGGAATTAATCGTTTAAATACATGTATTGAAGTTGATGAGCATCATCTCGAACATTTATAAAAAATAAATTATCCTTCATTAATTATTCTTCTACCTTCCACAGTTCTTTCACTATTGACACAAATTGCCTAACTTTTACAAATTTTTTGTACTCAAGGTCACATGAAGGTCGTTGGATTTATCTTAACCCCAGCTATCACATCGTAATACCAAAAATATATAGTTCTATTTAAATAAACATCGATGACCTTGAAATGTCGAAAAGAATGATGATGTGAAAAATTTTGTGTACCTTGTCGTATTTACCCTTTAGAACCAACTATTTTTCTCCTCTAAAATTTGTTCGTATCATAAAAAAATAAGCGAGATATTTCAGATGCTCGAGTTCGATGAGACACCCTGTATACAATTCATTACGAT
Source organism: Perdita meconis (assembly GCA_030770465.2). NCBI lineage: Eukaryota > Metazoa > Arthropoda > Insecta > Hymenoptera > Andrenidae > Perdita > Perdita meconis. The sequence goes on along the minus strand of JASKOS020000004.1, from coordinate 14,797,171 downwards.
CTTTCGCGCGATGCTCGGTTCGCGCTAAATCGTATCCACTGTAATCATAGCTTAATAATTACGTCTATGCTTGTTCTCTTTTGCATCTGATTTGAATAAATTACCTCCACGATTTTTCTACTAATACCACTAATATCCAAATAAATAAACCATCTGCAATTCTTCATATATTCAGTCCCCAACCATTCCAAACGCAAAGGGTAGAATAACACTCAAACAGCCAGGACTACACTTACCCCTATCGTTTCACTATACTTACATATAACGACCAGCCGAAGTTATTCACATTTTAACGACAACCAGTCCCCTCCCCCTCGCGTAATTTCCATTCCAACGTCCCCAGAGGGAATAAAACGAGCCAGCCGCGAAACGATGCAAAAATCGATGGGAATACGTGGCGCGTGCTGGCGTGTGTCCCGATTGAAAAGAAAATTCCATTAAAAGGGAGCCGGGTGATGTATGCCACACGTTTTACAGGTGAAATGGCACGGCGAGGCACCAGATCCGCTCGGCGGCAGAGCCTGGAAACCCGATGCGAAGCATATTAAAATAATAATGCGTTTACATTTCGCGGTGCAGGCGGAATTCCATTGGCTTCGCGTTACACGGCACGCGAAACGCAGCCGCGTTTCACACGGGCCTGGGCAAACACACGAGTACGCTGTCGCGAAATTAGATGAACCCGCGTTATCTGATCGGCGTCGATCCTCCGCGGGTCTCCGCGCCTCCCTTTCGCGTCCCCGCCTCGGGAAAACGAGGAAAAGTTTGGCGAGAAGACGACAGCAAAGTTTCCTCGAGCAAGTTTCGGGCTCCTTCTCCCCATTCCGCTTCGATCGGTCCACTGTTCTTCTACTTTCTGTTCGTCGCCACGCACTGTCCCGAGGATCGTTTCGACGTGGTTCTGAGGGGGGGCGAAACTTCTTCTTCGACAAGGTTAATACTTCGTAACGCCCTGTAACTTGGAAGTTGCGTTGCGTGGGTGGAGTATTTAAAAAATTTTTTTTTTATTTGGTGCTGGTATTTTGATAACGCAAATGTTTATAGTGTTACTCGATAATTGTGATTTTATATGAAATCTAATTTCTACGTCATATTTATTAAGGATTCTGTAGAATGTGTTAAGGGTGAGTTTTATGAAAGTATAGAAATGATTAGATTCATAAAGTTGTCACTTGATAGAAACTTAAATAGGAATTGAATATTGAAATTGTGAATTACTGCGTATTTCTGTCTTTTTAAGCTTCTCATGATCTTTTAGGCATTTGTTCACTCAACCATTTTATTGCCTAATTATTAGATTATATCATAAGTAATGCGATTCCTCGTTTTACATTTTAATTTGAAGCTTCAAAAATGTTTTAATAAAGAACTGAAAAATTATTGGAAAAATAGGAGATGACCGTAGAAAATAATATTCAACATAATAGTGATTTAATATAAGCGTAAATTTTAATTTTTTTCATAAATAAAGAAGTAGAAGTATTATTTGTAGAATGACAGAATTTATATTCTCATTACTGAATTTTAAAAATAACCATCAGAAAATTGTCTTAATTTCGATTGGTAAATGAATTATGTTTTCAAAGAGTTGTAATTATTTATGACTTAATAGTAAAAATTGTTCCACGCCATATTGTGAAGGGACACATAGTAGCTGTAAAAAAAGTGCGTTTGGACTAATAATTTTCATACCTGTAGCATTTTAAATAAGTTTTAAATGAGCTTAATAATTTCTATTAAGGTTGCTATTATTAATCTTAAAACTGAGACTCTCATATACGTATTTGAATAATGTGGCAACTAGAATATTAGTCGTTAGACTAGAAATATTTGTACATTTATTCTAAACCTAAATAAGCAAAATTGTTGACAGTTGTACAAATATATAAATATGTACATAAAATATCGAGAATAAGACACTGTTATTAAAATTCCAATTCATTTGTCTTTGTAAAAAGATGTAAATTTACTCAAATATCAATACTTAATTAATTCATATTCAATGATACATTGTACAGCAAGTGTTCTTGCTATATAATTGTATTTTCATGACCAAGCAAAAATTGAATTTCGGAGGATGAACGCTACCGCGTTTCTCTTAAAAATTTGATTTGTAATACTTTCAATCATAAATGCATTGTTATAAACGTAAAAAAATGTATATGAATGCAAAAATGTATAAAATACAAAAAATAAAATTCATTTTATAAGATTTAGAAGGAAAAATATGCTTTTAAGTAAGATTCTTCCCAATTCATCTATGTTTGTAAAAATATGAATTTTCATAAAATCCGCAATCGTTTCGCAAAAGATTGATACAAATTAGGATCTAAGTAGGAATATCGTATTTCTTAAGTAAATTAATATTTTATTCACTATATTCTATTTTTATAGTACTAAGAAATTATATGATATACTTGTCTTTTTGCAGAATAATTCATTTCCAACAGTGAAATATATTAATATAATATTTTACTTCATAAGGAAACTGTTGCTATTAAAACATTTACAAGAATTATAAACAATCTGTTGTCTTCAAAAAGCAAAGTGTGCTCGAAACCTTCAGGCTGAAATGTAAATAATAAAATTTAAAATACCTCCTCAAGTTTCAAAAACGTAGATATTAACTCTCATACTTCTCTTAAAATTAAAACAGTTGTTAAAAGAAATAAAATTTTCCAGTAGCTCAAAAAAAGTACATAAGCCTGAAAACCTTAACTCGAAAACGAAGTGCGCAAAAATCAAACATTTGCGTCGGTTATCAAAACGAGATTTCGAGGGTTCCTGTCCGGGGGTTCGCACACTCCGGTGACAAAGGACGGTGTAATTCAGAGGGTGGCTCTTAACGATTTTCCCCGAATGCTCGCGTCGAGTCTGCAGCCGGTGAATCTTTAATTCGTCCGTATCGACCGTGCCTGCACGTGTCCATCTTCAACACGATTCTCCGCCGTCTGAGCGTTGACATTTTAATCGGTCCTCTCGCCTATACTTGCTCGCGTCGTCGACGAAAATTAAGAGAGGGACGAACGGCGAGAGAGAGTCGCACAGAACGGTTTATTGTCCGGACGATTTTAATTAAGTCGCATAAGACAACGAGGTGTGCTTTCGATCCTTCACTGCGACACCACTTGTCGTGCTTTTTTTTTTTTTTTTTAATCCCGTCGAACGTCCACCGGTATATCGAACGCTCCTCGCCTAGCTATCGCTCGATTTATGAATTATTCAAGGAATAAATTATTCATGTTTGAACCCGTTGCCGCAACACGGTGTTCCGTTGGGATGCGTTATCGCGTAGGAAAACAGGTGATTTCAGACGCTGCTTACGGGTCAGCGATTAAATCTATGAGCCGGGGAAAGAAGTTAAACCGCTCCGTGAAGATTCTGAATACGGCTGGTAAATTTGTAGAACCGCCTTTATTGACTGATTTCAGAATGGCCGATCGGACATGAATCAATTCATCAGTGTGGATGCGACTGAATGTGAAAATACACTTGATTATACTTTATTTTACACTTGCGCATTTGAAAAAACAATTTTTTACCTAGAAGTTGAAGTCAAGACTTCTAGTTGGTTTTTTTTTCCCCCCCTTTAAAAAAACTTCTAGTGCATTGATTCATATCAAGTGTGGATTTCTTTTTCCTTAAGTTTACCTATTAATTCTATTTAAAATAATACTACAAAATTCCATTTTTATCTAATGTTGAAAAATGATATTAGCTCGTTCAGAAAGTTCATTTCGTTTAAAACTTCTATTTTTCAAAGATCAAGGTTTCTAAAAAAGAAGTCATAAAGTTCACTAACAGATTTTAGTTTGTGTAAATCACATTTCGCTGTGTAATAGTTACTTTCTCGAGCCTTTCTCGGAAAAACTTGATACGGAAGGAAACGAACTTTCTGGACAACTCCTTTTCCTTTGCAATCCCATTGCACGGATTTTGGACGTTTTAGTTGTTTCAATCATTTAATATCCAGCGTTCATGATTTTAATAGCAGAATTAATTTCTTCACATCTTCCACTATCTTCAAGCGATAAATTTTCCGTTTATTAAGATACGTTTTCACGTGACAGTAAATCGCGTTGTAATGACACTGGATTCATCGCGAATTTTCAGTGTCACAGTGTCACGACATCAATGGTCGTGAAAATGTACCTTTAAACTCTGATGCCTGTTAATTAATTAACTTTACAAATGTATACTAAAGGGTTTTGTTTAATTGAATAAATAAATAAATAAATAAGCTAATAATTGAAACATTTAAGTTAAGGAGAACAGTAAACTGAATTCGGTCAATCATTTCGCAGATCAAAGGTCACGAGGGACACTACCGACGATTACGTGATTCCTCGATTCCCCTGGACGTGGTCGCATAAGACAATTCTTCTGTTTTAAATTGCAGCCAGGATCTGCTGACGGTATGCAGAGAACTGAATCTCGAGAACTCGGTGGAGGAGTTGATGAGGGAATTAGGAGCGGACGAGCACGGTCGCATTTCCTATCAAGAGTTCCTCAGGCGCCGGCTGGCTTTGCGACCGGAAATCGAGGCTCTCAGGTCCGGCAAGCATCGAACTAGTCCACATCACACCCACACGCCGGAATATTTGCCCACCAGCAGCGATAACAGCCTCGGTGAGTCGCCTGGACCTAACGATTCATTTTCTCCGCGACAGCCACTTTTGGATATCGAGTTTACCGAGAAAATGGAATCTTTCGCTGCTTTCTGTCATCAGGAAAAATATTTTACTGTCTTCCTGTTGCCAGGAAAAATTTTTTATTGTCTTTCTATCATTAGAAAAAAAATCTTTCACTGTCTTTCTGTCATCAGAAATGTGATACGTTGTAGAGTAAATTTTAAACACATTTCTGCTAATTTTTGTGTCAAGTTCGTTTCCAATAAATTTTTAACAAATAGTAATTATTCCAAAATTGAATTCTTCACGAAATACTAAGATGCATGATGTCCATGTCGTATCGAATTTCAGATTAACGTTTTTCTTTATATCTGCAATTTCAATTTCAATGATATCGCAGTCCGCATGGGTGATACATAATTCTCCTTGGTTGACTTTCAGTGCCCGAGGTATCTATATTTCTTGTCTGTTCAGGAACCGTATCTGGTCGACATGAGAGTTGGGAGTTTGACAGCGGAGCAAGGGACCTCTCCCCGGAACCTCACACCCTTCAGAAGCTAGTGGAAGCTGCCGCAGGGGGCACCGGAAATATGTTGGACTTGGCGAACAAGGTGAGTCTCGTTTGATCAAGATACACATGTACGACGTTGGCTCGGTATAAGCTCGTAGCGAACTACAACACGCAAGAGACCGTATTTCTTGGATCGATGCCTCACTCGTTTCTTTTTTGGAAGACATCAGGAAAGCAATATTAATTTGCCACGAATCAGGTCAGCAGAGGTTATTCATCTCTGAAGCGTTTTCGAACAGAGAATCGAAAAGAGAATAATTTCGAATTAAGACCAAGAGGGAGGCAGAAAGAAATCCAGGGTTTACAAAGAATATTCAGGGGAATATTAAAAAATTTCGAATCCGCTTCTTGAATTTAAATACTTAAAGTTTGCGAATTCTGCAAATTGTCAGTATCTCGAATGTGAATACATGTCATTTGCATAGTTTTGCATCACAAGCGCAGAATTAGTTTTCAACTCGATTTTACTACCAGCAGCGTAACTTATTCCTATTCTTCCTGGCTCAGACAATTCCACTGCTCCACAGTGGTTTTAAATCGCCAAAATATGGCCAAAATCGTGGAAATGAATTTTTGGGGGAATTTTAATTGCTGTTTTTACTTATGGAGGCATATCAAAGAACAAATATACAAGGAAGATATGCAAAGATTTCTTGAAGAGTTTGAACAATTAAAAAGCGATAACACGTTACAGTTTGCTTAGTCATTTTTAATTCATCGAGCAGAGTTATTTATGCAACAACAGGAATGGCATTTTAAACAATACTTGAAAAGTAATAAAAAATAAAAGGCAATAAATTTACAAAACCACTGTATATTACGTTCGTTTTACGCATTTACATTCGTTTACTTACATTCGTTTGCGAATTTGATCAGTCTTCAAAGTCAATTTTCTCGAGAACGAAGACTTGGATGAAAACATTTTATACCAAATTTTTTTCTTATCTTTTCACGTAAAATCACCTCCTGACCATTTGTACTACAATTACCGCACACCCTGTACACTGTACACAGTATCAAAGGTACTAAAATATCCTACATGTTAAAGCTTTGGTAATGCTGGCTGGCTTTTCACAAGCTGCAGCGGGGAAAGAGGAATCATCTACTCATATTACTCAATTTTAAGTAGTGACGCCCCTTAGTCAGCCAGAATTTTATTAGTAGACTGCGGAAGTTTATGCATTTATAGCGATTTTGAATGTGCTAAGACGTATATTGGTGTGTATAGATGTAAAAACACATGAAACATAGAAAACAAAACGCATGTTAAAATATTTAAAAGGTACAAGACACTTGTATTTAAGTTGATTATCTTTTTCTACGGTTTCGAAAATGTGTATTTGCATAAACTTCCGTAGTCTATAGTGACTAAGCCGATCACGTGGTACAAGATTCCTCCTTCCCCGCTGCAGTTTTAGCTTGCAGGAAGCTGGCCAACATCTCGTGAACGAACAGTAGAACTCCCAGACCCGAGCATATAACGAGAAAACGCTGCGCCATGCATATTCACAAAGACCGAACGAATGTGAAGAACGAACCCGCTGTAAAATTGAAACACTGTACCATTGTCCGCGAGACTGCTAATTTCTTGCTAGAGTCGCGTCGCGTGGAATAAGCAAGAAAAGCTTGACACGGGAAGAAAAGGATTTCAAAGAGATTCGCGATACACAGCGGAGGCGCAGTGTGAAACTGCCAAGTGAAAATTACCCCTCACAGGTCAGCCGGTTGCTCCTTTTTAGTCCTGTCGCCGCGCCTACGTGTCCTTATTCTTAACCGCCACGGTGGATACCTCTCTTTATCTAGATTCCACAGACGGACAGTTTCTTTGGCGGGTCTAATTAACGCGCCAGTTGGTTGAGTTGGTCGCTTTGTGTCCTAAGCTCTTCTTCGGGATGAGACGCGCGAACATTGCAGGTCGTTAAAAACGTCCTACTTACTGGGAAATCGATATCCTTGTCCGTTGTTCATCCTTCGACTTAGAACTCCTTGGCGCGTCCCGATTTTTGATCCTCTCGAAAGGATTATTCAATTCCTGACTTCGTCTCATCGATCGAATAGCGTGGAACTTAATAAAACGAAGGACGTCGCACAGTGGAACAACGCCTTCAAAGAATACAACATACACAATTTTATTTATGAATTTTCATGCTTGTAATGAACTTAATAGTATTCTGGGATACTAAAAAATAAGAAATTCAAAATACAATTCTTTTTAAGTTTTCTAGAATGTCATTTTTTACCTATTTCTAAGTTTACTTTTAAAGTATGACATTCTATTAATGTAGATATTTGTTATATATATGAAGAAACATTTTTTTTTTTTATTTTGGGCATAATTTTGTATTCGTATTTGACTATTTATTATTATAGAGAAAATTAAATTAAGTTTTAACGCACTCAAAAATTTTTCAGAATTTCATTAACTTCTTTAAACTGCCAAATGATGCCGAAAAAATATCTATACCATTTGAATCCTCCAAGTCTTTTCCAAGTTAGATTCCTGAACATACAATTATATCATGCGCAATTTCTAATATTTTCACCACAACTGATAAAAAGAATGTTTGGTACGAATACAAGTATAATATTGGCATGATTATGGTTACAACTAGACCAATTAAACAATAATAAAATAATGATGCAAATATCATACACGCTGAATGAGAAACTTATAGCAAAAACTTTAATTTTAGTTTCAGTAAAATTAAGCTATTGAATATGTATTACAAAATATAATATAATCGAAAATTCTTCGTTTTATCAAACCGATCTCATTGTTAGATCCCATTTCAAGTCGTGTACGTATAAAAATGATATTATGTTTTCTGAAACGATTTTATTACTCACGTAGGAGGAAAAAATTTTTATTTGCTCTTTTAAAATTATCATCATGCAACTGGAAAAATATACGTTTCCAATTTGGAATTTTCAGATATTTCGTTTTAAGACGATAAAATATACTATTTGCAATTTTTAATTTCTTAAACTATATTTCGCAATGCATATAAAAGAGTTTAATTTTACTGAAACAAAAATGTAAGTTCGTTATAACTTCTTCCTTCAGTATGTATGTACAACAAACAGCATTAGTTCATTATTGCTTAATTTGCTTAATTGTAACAATTAAGTTCCTAGCGTTTTTCAATAAATTACTTTTGAAAAACGCGAAGTTCTGGGAGAATGAAATCATGAAGACACCTTAAGGGGTCACATACGTTTCTTGGGGCTAAATCGTAGTCAATGTTTAAGTGTTAGTTACTGACAAACTATTAGACCGAGTGGACTAATTCTTTTTGTATTAAAAAGGTACTTGTTTGTGGAGTAGAAAACAGGTATGGCAGTTGTGAAATTATTATAAATATGGCGTCTGCGTGCAATGGCGTAAAACTGTTTTTTTTGCCGCCCTAAAGGGTGGGCATGATTCAGCTCGTACCAGTGATCTGAAACAAAAAGTGCTGATATTTTATTACTTTTTGGGATCGTAGTTATCGTGCTACGTAGGGGTTTTTTGAAAAAAAAAAATTACGGCAGTGACAGCAATTTAAATTAGGGTGTCGTGATTTTCGCTTGAAAAATCCTACATTTTTTGTTGTTATTTAAAAGTGGTTCAATTCATTCAAAAAAGCCTTCGTAGCACGATAACTGCGATCCCAACAAGTAATAAAATATCAACACTTTTTGTTTCAAATCACTGGTACGAGCTGAATCATGCCCACCGTTTAAAAAAACAGTTTTACGACTTTGCACGCAGACGCCATATTTATAATAATTTCACAACTGCCAAACCTATTTTCTACTCTACAAACAAGTACCTTTATAATACAAAAAGAATTAGTCCAATCGGTTTAATAGTTTGTCAGTAACTAACACTTAAACATTGGACTACGATTTAGCCCTGAGAAACGTATATGACCCCTTAAAGACGGCGAAAAATGGTAGAAGAAAGTGGCATATATATAGTTGAATAAATTTAAGTATTTTAAAATTGTCTTCGAATGTCACTCAAGAACGTTACGAACTTTCGTTCCAACCCTTCAGCATGTATTTATTGTTTCTGCCAAGTTTGATAAAGATGTCGTAAGTAATATGTGAGATAATTGTATGTCCAAAAATCTGTGTATTTCATCCCACTGCGCATCGCCGAAACTAGAGTTCCGGTCGATCCACGACGAAGGGCTCCACATTTGTAGAACGTGTGAGGGCTAGGGATCAAGTGGGTGCTCCGGAATAGATCGAGGGATGTTCCGGCCCAGATCAAGTGGGCACAAAACATGTCGAACACGGGCTAATCAGTTCCAAAGGGAGGACACGACCGTTGCTCCAACTCGGAAGATAAATATTCGCGTCCAAGAAGCGGGATAAAACGGATTTTTGAGACGAGATCGCAAGTCAAGGACCGAGAGGGAAATAAAAGTCGGCCGAATTCCGAAGGAATCATCGCAGTGAAAGATAAACGGAGAGAGGAAGAAAAAGCGGAGAATGGCACGCGGCGTTTACTACCTATAAATAACTGTTATTATGTGGTGCATTACCGTGCCGAAAAAGCAGAAGAGCAAGGGCGAACCTTCGACCAGCTGCGGACTTGCGAGAACCCGAGGCGAGGTTCGTACTTCGCCAGGCACGAAGGATCTCGATTCGTTGATGAAATGAAACTAAAGTGGCCACTGCCAGCGGCCGCTGGTCGTTTGTGTCTTTAACGACTGGTTGGATTTCGGAGAGTTTCTAGGGACAAGTTTTAAGGGGTTCGACGTTGGCTTCTTTCTTGCTGAACCGTGTTATTTGGCGGAGAAATTCGCGAGACGAAAAGAAGAGATTAGCTCGGAGATTGTAGTACTTAATGAGGAACTGTGCATTTGATTAGGGTCGTGTATACATGCTTTAGAAGCATTCATTTAGTTCGCTTTGGTAGTTCAACATTGAAGTTGGCAGATTTTTTAATATTTTATAGGATTTAGTAAATAAGTAGGTTTTTATTTATTTACTAATTTCGTAGAACAGGAAAAATTCCATTGGAGTAAAAATTCTAAGTACATACAGTAAGAAAAAGTAAGCAAAAAGTATATAGAAAATACAGGAAAGAAAATGTTTAACCCATTCTCTACTAGATCTTTACTAGATGATATTAATTGACGAAATATTTGCATTACAACGAAGGCAAGAAGAATTTTATTTTCGGTGCGCAGCAAATGGGTTAATTTGATTGTGCAAGAATTTTATGTATCTACAATTTAAAGGAACAAATAGAGCTATTGAAAAATTCTATCTGTATATTATCGAAATAATATACATACACATACAATGCATCGCACTTTGACAAATGCGATTAATAGAGTCATAGAGAATTTTGAAGTGTATCTCATAAAAATACCTTTGTTTTTTTTTTTTTTTTTTTTTTTTTTTTTTTTTTTTTTTTTTTTTTTTTAGAATTTTTGGTTGTATGACAAAATACATAAGAATACTAAAAAAAAGAATATGAAAATTTGCAGTAACTTCGTAATTACAGTAATTTTTTGCAAACTTTTTTGCAAAAATATAAATATCTGACGTTAAAGTAATAACATTTAACCAAACCAATCTTAGATTCTTTCATCAGGATACTGAACTTGTAATTTTTTTCAGTACAATAAAAGAAACAAAAGGGTTCAGTGCTGTAATAAAACAATTATCTAGATCTGTTACGACTTTTAGCTTTCGAGGTTAGAGATTAAGATAAAGGATTAAGGAATAGGATAGATTAAGAACTGTGACCCAGGATTAGGAATTGGGATAAAGGTTTAAGGACTAGAAGAGTCAAGTAATAACTAGGAAAGGAAAGTAAGGACTAGGGGGAGACTAATAGACACCGAGGACAAAGAATTTCGATAGGGAACAAGTAGAAAAAAGAACTGTAAAAGACTACAAAGGTAGTCTAGAGGGTATATCCTTGAAATTTCCCATCTCCTATTCCCTTTTCCCTAATTTCCAGTTGCTGAATCTCTATTAGGGAATAGCGAAGATAGGAGAAGGAACTATGAATAATAGAGCAGAGACTGGGGAACACTACTTCCTTCTCATCAGGATTGAGTACCTTGTTAACATAATCATTTCTGTAATTAATTAGCATCCGGCCTTTCACAGAAATCGGATGCCAAAATTATACAACACTTGGCAAAAAGTTTTTGACTGAATGCAACATCATCAAATTAGTTTAAAATACTACCATTTTTTAAATGTGAAATGCAATGGTTTAAAATTTTTAAATATATATAAGAATATGAAAATGTTAGATTCGTCTAACATGAAGTAAATAAAACAAAAAAAAATTCTAGCTTTTACTTATTGCAAAAAAAACAGTAAAAAAGGACAAAATGGTAGTTGGAAAGAAGAATTTGATTTATTGGAAGTTCTGGAAATGTTATTTATTTTTATAATGCTGTAATATTCATCATAATATTTATTTTTCTAAAAATTCATAATAACGAATACTTTTCCTGGTCGCTAATGGTCGCTTATTAAGTTGATGCGACATTAAATACATAAATTTAAAAAAAACTTTCCCAAAATTTCTACCGCCTAAATATTATTTTTCTATTACTATTTCACTATTTTACTGTTTCCTCTTTGATAATAAATAAAACTTTGAATAATTTTTTTTTTTGTATTTCATTCAGGTCAGATTGATCCAATATTTCTACACGTTTGATATTTATTATCTTTATATTTTACGTCTCGAAAACTACAGTACTTAAAAATAGTTTGATTACGTAGTGTTTAATGCAAAATTTTTTGCCAGGGGTTGTATACATATTAAGAATTTATAATGAGTAAAAAGTATTTTTTCTTTTCTTTTTTTCCAATTCATATTAATATAATAATAATCATTAGAAATATTTAACTATTAAATAACTGCAAAAATCATTTTGATTTAAGTAATAAAGACGCAATAGCGAATTTAAGATTTTTATTTCTGTTCTACAAGAAAAAAAGAATAAACAGATTTAAAAAGTCGTAAATTTCAAAAGCAGTGTTGCTTTCATTACTCCAAACTAACGAAATTTTTGCAATTTGCTAATGCATAACTTACCCATTTTTATTTTTTGATAATTCTCTAAGAAACAATCCTAGGTACTAATATTGTAAAAAATTACCACCCTCAAAAGTCTTTCTTTTTTCCGAATATTCCTAATAAACTTTCACTTAAATGGAAACAGACGATGCTAGCAAGACTCATAATTTCCACTCAAAGGATTTCATATTAATGAAAAATTTTTCTTTCCAGTAAATCATTACTAAATCCCACTTCAAGTTTCACTAAAAATTCCTCTACAGTTTCATTGCTACTGCATCAAATACTCAAAACCTTAAACAATAAAAATCGAGTCTTATTAAAGGCCTAATCAAGATCCTACCGTACACAAAATAATCCAATTTCTTCTCTCCACGGCGAAAGTGGACACGATCGTATCACGGCGAAATCACCGCAGGACATTTTACCTTTCGGCAAAACAACACGACTCGTCGTTCGCTCTAATCGCCAAGGAGTCACGCAATAACGTCTCCAATGCGACGGCAAACCGAAGGAGTAACTGCGGGCGGTCTGAGCCCGCGAAAGTAGAAATTCAAACGGCCAGTTCGAATTGCTTTCCTCGCTATCCGTTATCTTCTCCCGTCGCGAATTTGCACGATTACGCGCGCAAGAACCGACTCCTTCGAGCTGGATAACCATCTGTCTCCTTTCCTCGCTCGATCCAGACCGAAGAGAAGGGACGCGGAACGATCTGCTGGGTAGCGGAGGGAAAGGGAGACCGGGGGGCGAATTTCCGTCGACTTTTCGCGCGCGTACAGCCGCGCCAACCTGTCGGGAATGATCTCACGGGCGTTAACCTGCTACCAAGCCGCCCCGGAATTTCCATGGAAATGGAACACGGCTGCGGCAAGAGAGGCGTCGACGACACCACCCGGTAAACGTAACGCTGTCGTTCATTCTCCTCGCTATCCGGCAGAAATCAGCCAGCGCGAGCGGAAAAGCGTAACGGCGCGAATCGAAGTCATGGCGGAAATTAATTCGCGTGCGTGCCGTCCGTGGGACTGCATCGCGGTCGTTGAACATTTTAATCCTGGATGGTGACAAAGCAAACGCCGGTGTGAAATGGCGGCAAAGACGGAGGTCGAGGGGGGCGGGGATTTGCATAATATCGAGTTCTGTATGCGCCGGTAAAATTAGTGCACGAATTCGTTGGTTCGCGTACGGAGCGCGGCACCGTCGATGCTGGAAAAGTTTGCGGCCGGTGCGATAAAATTGAAGGGGGTGGCTCTTGATTCTGAGCGAGATGGTAGTACCATGGAATGAAAATAGGTGTTAACGACACACTCCATTTGTTTATAGTGACAATTACAGGTCACAGGGTTGTGTGGAAAGGACATGTAGGTTTATGGATGTTCGTTTATAGTGTAAAGGTTTTCATTTGCATTTCATGGTAATTGTTTATTAGGGGATGCTTATGCTTACACTGGCTACGAGAAAATCAAACAACATTTTACTAAAAATATTTCAGTCTTTATAATTCACATTTTATGACTAGGATTTGTTTTATCATTAGATTGCAAAGTCATAATATCATAGAAAAGAAAACGAATTGAAATTTAAATAGAAGTGTATTTTCTATGTTAAAGACTTTAAAATATATATTATTTTCAATATTTTATACATTTTTCATTTACATTTAAAATTAAGGGAACACTACAATTTTTCGAAAAATTTGGTCATATTCAAGTGGTTATATCTCTGCGAAAAATAAGTATAAAAAATATTGAAAACAGCCATTTTGTAGCTTGAAGTTTCTAGTTCTTAAATCATGTATCCAATTAATTTTGTGTGGAGTATATTGATTTTTTTCAAGATAAAGCGCAACAAACGAATGTTAAATGGTAGAACAAATCTAAGAAAATGAAATTAAAGAGAAAAGTTTGCTCTTTAAAAGCATTTGAATGGATTTACGAAGAAAAATTTCTTTCAGCCCATGCACCACTTTACAGTTGACGAAAATTTTTAACATTCGTTTGTTGCGCTTTATCTTGAAAAAAATGGCACTATACTGCACACAAAATTAATTGGATACACATGATTTAAAAACTAGAAACTTCAAGCTACAAAATTACTGTTTTCAATATTTTTTTTATCCTTAATACTCAACCACTTGAAAATGACCAAATTTTTCGAAAAATTTTAGTGTTCCCTTAATTTTGTTCAGCAGTGTATTTAAAATTGTCATAAATGCATAAACATCCGCAGTCTATTTATAATTCATGAAGAATATTTTTCTGTATTTTGTAAATCTATTCTCAAAAAGATACAGTTATAATACTTTTTGAACCTTGTGTGATCTAGAAGACAAAACCAAAAATACTCATTTTTTACCTGACACAAACTAAAGAACTAAATAAAGATATTTCAAAACAAACAAGTTCCTGAAAATAGTGAATGTTTGGATACAAATTTTTATCAAACAATTTGGTTACAAAAATGTTTCCAGCTAAAAGTATTTTGTTAACAAAAAAATAAACGTACAATTTTTTCTGAATCTTCAATATATGCACAATAAGTGCTATAAAAACACTTTTCTGTTGAATTTATTATTTGAATGAAAAAAAAAATTGTTAAACAAACCTATTATTTTCACGCGTTCAGGGTGGCGCTTCCCCTTAATGTTACCTCCTTGTGTCCTATCTCAAATCGCATCTTAAATGGCCCCTAATCTTTCCCCGACTCCGCGATACGGCCAATTGTACTCCCAATACAAGCGGCCGTTTCTCAAATTCCGCATCGCATCCAGGCGAACCAAATGTGTTCGCGTAACCGTTTCCCGGTTCAGAAACAGTCGGTCTTCGAATCGAATATACAGGGTGTTACAAAATCCGTGGGAAATCTCCGAGATATAGTAGACACGAAAATAATAAGAAAAGTTCTTATGCAATATACTCGGAAACGCTTAGTTTATTAATTACACGCTGCTTTATATTTCGTAAAATGTGGACGTAACAAAGGCTCATCCCTGTAAGGTCAGTGACTACGATTTGGGCCCTTAGATCGTGGAAAAGTACCAGTTGTATTACATTCGTCATAATTTCAATTTATAATTACAAAATGTGTGCTTTTCTATTCGAAGAAACATCTCATCTCAATACACGTTCTAAGTCACTGAGACCCACTATGGCCCAGAGATGCCTGGGTCTTTAAGTCCGGTCACTGGCTTTAAAGGGGATGAGCCAGTGTTACGTCGGCATTTTACGAAATGTAAAACAGCGTGTAACTAACAAACCAAGCGTTTCCGAAACTTTTCCTATTATTTTCGTGTTTGCTACCTTTATCTCCGAGATTCCCCATGAATTTTGTACCCCCCTGTATACATTTGGAAAGGCAGAGTTCGCAGCGGGCCGAAACTCGCGGTAAACTACGAAATGCACTTTACGATCGCGGCCGGTAACAAACGACTTCGGAGCCTCCGGTGGCTTCCAACGCGAGCTTTAACTCCCGGCTAAATCTTGGGGGCTGTGGCTCGTTCCGGCGCGCAGTCTGCGAGGAAGTTCGCGCGAGTGGGAAGTCACGTCGCGGGATCGATCCCTGGGACTTGGCAGAATCATATCCCCGAGAGCGTTTCGTAATCGACGCCCGCAACCCTCTCGACCCCTCTGCCGATTCCTCCGCGGCAATCTTCGAGGCTGAAGCCCTCGCGGTTGACCCACTTCGCGGGCGCGTTACAACGACCCCGCGCGTTCCGAAGGTCGCGAGGGCCGAAGGGAATTCGCGAATCGCAGTTGCGCAGTTTCGCGCAGATTCCATCGAAGGGGAGGGTGGAACGACGCGGATTTTTCGAGCGGCCCCGGGAGGCAGTAGCGCGTGACTCCGAGATAAGAAGAACACGGCTTATTAGAGATACGACGGATTGAATTGAGCAGCACGATCACGGCGCGCCGCGCGGCCGTTATCGTCGACGGAGGAGCGAGGCAGGTCGCGAGGCGGGGGATTCGACCGGGAACAATAGCTTATCGAACGTGTAATCTTTTATCGCGCGGGTATCGTCTCAGGCCGGCCGATAACTTTTACGATACGCTATTGGGGCCCAGGATCGATCGATAACTCCTCCCAGGAAAGTGTCCTCCCGTTGTCGTGACACGGCGGAGGAGGACCTCCGTGTATCGTTCTTGTCGCATCTAGAGAATTGTTTCGGTGGCTGAGGCTCGTTCACGGTCGGCCCCGTTATCAGAGTTCCTGCTCGCTTTTTTCTTTCTTCTTGTCGTTCCCTCGGATTATAACATGCAATACCTACCGTGCAGGTGGTTCCTTACTGTTGACCTTAAATGTCCCATACGGTGCCTCGAGTTGCCCCCGTTGATGCTCGCCTTGTAATGCATGGAATATTCATTAAAGGCGGAAGTAATTCGAATCTGAGAGGATTACCTTCCTCGTATGGTTAACCCCTCATATGGGTGTCACGGGGATCACCGATAGCGTAATTGCCTCCGGGTAGCGTGTTTGGTATGAACTTCGTTTCCCAATGGTCGTAAATGATGAGATATCTTGTATTCGTTAGGGAGGGATTTAGTATTATGTTCATAATAAA
Organism: Perdita meconis; assembly: GCA_030770465.2. Classification (NCBI taxonomy): domain Eukaryota; kingdom Metazoa; phylum Arthropoda; class Insecta; order Hymenoptera; family Andrenidae; genus Perdita; species Perdita meconis. The sequence continues at coordinate 14,780,369 of JASKOS020000004.1, read as the reverse complement.
TGGTTATTCAAGTGGCTGTCATTGGACTGCGATTCGGAATGAAAATTCATATTTTTATAGATGCAGATAGAGAATTGAAACTTTAGTAAAAATGTGCTTAATTTTGTGAATTATAGGGGAAAGTGGAGCAAAGTGAAACACTTAGTAACAACTTAATAATCTTTCTGACCTGATAGACGTACAGCAAATATCTCTGTACATGGCCGATGAGTTGCAATAATAAAATTAGTTTTTCTAAAATATTCACTATAGGCTCGTACATACCTATTACGAAAATTCGTGACTTTGAGTCAGGACTGCGGGACACGTCCTTCAGTTCAGAAAGGTTAAGCAGACAGGAACGTCATAAAGAGAATAGAAACCAGCATGTACTTCACTATGTTACAGAATAACATCTTTTATTTTCTACAATTCAGAATACAAAAACTAACTTTTGGAAAAAATTATAGAATATTTGTTTGCAGCAAACGCTACAACTTTTTTATTTTACGCCTTGAAAAGAATCAAGTGAAATCTATGCGGAGGCAAAGTGGAAAGCAATTTAGAAAACATCAGAAAAAATTAAATATTTTGTATTAAATGCGAGTTTATACAAAACATTAGGTATGGAAATAAGTTCTTTCCGACGAACTTTTTTGCACAATAAGCATAGTAATTTGATTCTACATACAATTAAAAATTGCTAATCAGAAAAATGGCATAAAGTTATTGATAACAATGATGAATATCTGAATGATTGAATTATTATATCTTGTTCTTAAAAGAAGTTTTATTTTACCTAAAAATCGGGAAAGCGTTCAATTTCTGCACTTAGCTGCCTCTAAAAAAAAAATTAATGAGAAGCTTTAATTCAAGGATATACAATATTGAAAACTACAGCTTTCTTTTACATAAGCGTCCTTAATAATTGAATCAAACTTGCTTTATTCTAAAACTATACAAAAAAAATTATCAATATTTTTCAGATTTCAAAATGAAGCTTTTCATAAGCCTAAAGTTCAAAATTTAATTTTGTCCCTTTTACTGTGGTCCCTAATATTTTAATAGAAATGTATGTATATATAATGTAGAATGTATAGGTTTTAAATATGTAAATCCTTACTATGTTAAATGAAAGTTTATTTAACCCACATTTTATACAAACTGAATGAAAATCGAAGAAAATAGCATCTACACATATAAGAAATTACTTCCTTGGTTTTAAAAATAACAGTTCAAAGCATAGAATACGAAAACAAATAAATTTTCAGTAAATTGCATAAAATCCCCGGTCTAGTTATCACAGTAACAAGATTAGACCAATTTCTGTAACATACAAACGAATGTAAACACTATTTTACTATGCAATAGATAACTAAAAGGATATCTAGTTTCCTAATTTGAAAATACTTCTTAAATTGAATTTTCCGCTCCAAAAATTAATCTATTAATCTTTAAAATTCATAGTAGTTTTAATGAAGAAAATAAATGTCTTTTTATGAAACTTTGTATACAAGTGGAATACCTAATAATGTGGATACCTAATAATGTCAGAGATTAATTTTTAACATTTCTAGACATGCAGAAATTCATATCTTAAAAATAGAGTCACCCTTCGAAATGAGGAGTTGGAAAACTATTAAGTCTAACAATCTAAAACCAAATAAAGGTAAGGAAAAGGTAAATAACAGAAATAGATTTTCTACATAATCATAGATGATATCACTATATTTGGAAGAAATACGACTATAAAAATTCGTCAATATAACCAGAAACTGTTTATTCTAGTATAACTTACATTTTACCTAAATATTTGATACGAATAATTCATTGTATAGTTAAAAAATTCACTATGAAATAGCACGAATTTTTCAAATATTATTGCAAAACCGAAGATATCAATTTTGTCTAATTTTTCTAACTAAACCTAACTAAACCTCTAAAAATCCCTCTAATGTCAGACTCACAAAACGAAAAGAACAAGCACCTAAACTAGGCCCCAAAGAACTTCCACACTTATCTACCCTCTTACCATGGGGGTTAACATACTTCCGCTCTTCCCAAAAGAATTCATATCCCCTTTCGGAACGTTTAGCAGAGTTTGGTTGCCCCCTCGGGTAATTCCAACTTGCCGGGAACTTCGACGGCCCGCGGGTTAAGGAGTCTCATCCGGCGCCGGGGCTCCCGCGCGACTTTTCCAATCCGGTGCCGATTTTCCAGCTCCCGGCAAATTAATTTGCAACGTTTCCACGTTAAGCCTGACCATTATCGATCCGCGTGGAGGACGTGGAAGACTAGTAATCCCAGTCTACGACGCGGCCCATCACGCAGCCAGTAATTGCCAATAAAAATCTGTCTCGTTTCGTCGGGACAGACATCCAATATATCGCGTAGGAGAGCGGCCAGGACGGCGCGGCGCGGCGCGGGTGAGACGAGCGGACGCTTTGCCTGGCCCCGGTGTTTTTCTAGGACAGAACGATCGTTACTTTCTATCGCGCTCTTCCCCGGATATTTACTTCCGGCCTGTCTTCTGTCTCGAGAATTCCGTCTCCCGTCGCCGCCTGCGAGCCTCGGGAACGAATTCTTCGACCGGGGCGCGGAACGAGACGCAATAAAGTCTGGGCGTCGCGTCGCGTGGCCGCATCGATACCCAGTGACGACGCGCGCCCTCGTTTGCGAGCGAGCCTTCATCCTCGCAATCAACCTGGGGATCGTATTTCTTCGTTCACGCCTCTCGATTGCCTCTTCATCGACCGACGCGTCGATGAAACGCGTCCGCGAGGCGTCCTTGCGTCTAAAACTCCGAGTTGCGCTCCGTCTTCTGCGTCGCTAATTGCATCGCGATCTCCTTTCCGTTCGAATGCAAATAAGAAAAGAGGGATCAAGGCTGCTGGAAAATCGCGTGGATGGAATTCATGTCGAGCGCGGATGAGTAACGCGGCGAGTGCAAATAGACTCGCCTTGAATCGTTTAAACAGCTGGAATTTCAATGCACCGTTCTCTCAGGTTTCTCCGTGATCCGCTTCGTGGCTCGTCGCTTTTTGCGCCGGCGACTGACCCATTAATTGAGAAATTAGCGAAGTTAATTAAGAAGCCATACCCCGGTCGGCTTGACCCCCTAATTGCGCTAAGTCACCGCGCGCTTACGATTCCTCCTTCTGACCCTCTTTTTCCACCGGTTTCAACAATTCTGCGCTTTGAATTCCTGCTGGTCTCTCGAAGTTTGCTCTCGATTCCGCGGACAGTCGCATAGTTCGAACGAGTTTTTGCTTGCTATCCCTCGCTTCTAATGACGGGAATACTGAAGCATTGTTTCCGTTTAAAAATCGTGGCAGGCTTTCATAACGGGGAACAATAAGCTGTTCCATTTTCTGTGGTCTACATTTTTTGAAATTTCTTTTTCTGAGTTCAGCAAGCTTCTCGATTGGGAGTCGCTTTTTAGAATTTTGTTGAGCTAAAATATCTATAAAAAAAAGAACTGGTGACAACGATTTTGCACCCACTTCACTCGCCCCCGACTAAGTGTCTGCTAAATACTTATTTCTTCCAAAAAATTAGTTCAAGGTCTTAATTTAGGACAAGCAAAGACTTGTGCAGCTATATGAAGTCTTTGAAACTTCATATTAAGGGAACGATATTAATCAATTTCATAATTCAGAAAACTCTAACGTAGGTGAAAGCACTAGTAGTCGACCACTTAAAGCTAAATTTGAATTATATGTATTAACAAAACGAAGCAGTCAATGTTTGAAAATATATGATGTACATGATAGTACTTTAAATTGATTCAATGTATCACTAATATTTTTTGTTTGTATACAGGGTGTAACAAAAATATTGCAGTTCCTTGAAAAGGTTAATTCCTGAGGTGATTTAAAACAACTTTTTCCTTAGCGAAAATGTTAGGTGGGGCTTTATTAACGAGTTATTAACGAAAAACACCGACCAATAGCAGCACGAATACAGTGGATAAATTTCAGCGCGGGCTCCAGCTGTAAGTAGTATTGGCCCGCCATGGTCCGCGCCATCATTAATCCGCTGTACTTGCTCCCTGATTGGTCGGTGTTTTTCGTTAATAATTCGTTAACAAAGCCCCAACTTAACATTTTCGCTAAGGAAAAAGTTGTGTAAAATCATCTCAGAAATCACCCCTTCCAAGGAACTGCAACATTTTTGTTACACCCTGTATAAAAGTCTTGGAAAAGACGTAATTAACGTTAAAAGTAAAGTGTCCGAGTCGCTTCAGTAGTCGACCATATAATCTAAATTATCGCATTTGTTAAATTTGTCAAGCTCATAACTAAGAATGTTGATACTTTTTAAATAGCATACAGTCTCATTTTGCAATGAAAAATGTATACAGCTGAATTACATTAGCTATTTTTTCTTAAAGCTCGGTTTTAGGCGCCTCGTGTTTGAAACCAGCAGTTCTACATGTATAGAATCGAAACTTGTTTAGAAATCATTTTAAAAGCATTTATTTTCTTCACTTTTAAAAATCGCTTTTCGTCGTATTTTTAAGTTAGACATTTAAAGTACAATATAAAATTATCATTTAATAAATTCATTATTCCAATATTTAGTTTTTTAACCTAAACAATAAAACTGGTCGACTACTAGAGGGTGGACGACTTCTAGTGTATTCACCCTATTTGAAAACAATTCTACAAAATGATATCCTTAGGATATTCAAAATCTGCAAAATTTTTATCGGTGAGAGAAGACACCATGTAAAAAACAAAATCAACAAATTTAGTGTATATGTATATAAAATTTATGAAATTATAAAATTATTCCGTAAACTTTCCTGACAAACCCTGTCGAATATCCTGGAAAAGAATAGAAGAGATTCTAGATTGAAATAGAATATTCTAAAATAGAATTCCAAATACAGAATAGTCTGGAAAGCAGAAACTAGCCTCCGATCGATCCTCCGCGTGGATTCCAGGCTTTCATAATAATTCATCGAATTAGTAATCTGTCTTTATTTTCAGCGCACCAAATTGTATTTACAATAACTAGTCGTCTCTGGTGTTTTGTATCATAAATTTTTGTATACTAAAGAGTGTGTAGCCCGTATATTATAATAAATAAATAAATAAACAATGAATACCCGGTCTCTCCCCCGAATTTCACCGATTTTCGTTACACCGAGATCTACGGATGCTCGTCTCCGAACGAGAGGCAAAATTTCGAAAGAAACCGCGTCCCGTTAAGTTGGCTCTCGCTACAGGTAGACAAATATTATGCGTGGAACGGGTGTGGCGCGAGAGTGCGTGCGCTCGCGCGCCATTAAAGGACAGTTCCCGCTCGCGCGACACCGTCCTCGTCGATTGAGCAATTTTTATAAATCGCCAACTAGTTTGTACCTTACACTGGTATCCTCCATCGCGCGCGCAAGGTTCCCGCAATTAAACAGGCTCGCGAAATTCCTCGAGTCCTCTCTCTGTCCACAGAATCCCGCTGCAATCCCGTCGCGCGTTCCCCCGTAATTATGTCAGGTACAAGTTCCACGTCGTTTGACTTTAAACGGCGATCACTCTCCGCCTCTTAATGGAATCGTTTCGACGCAATCGCCCTCCTATTCCTGTAATCGAACAGAGTCATTAGTCGGCGACCAGCCAACCTGGTGATCTTCACACTTCCTGGCGATAAATAACGGCCCAGCGATCGCGCCGGACCGCGTTGCGAACGGGCGACTCGCGACTTTGTGTCGATAAGAGGAGACCTCGCGAATAGGCTCCGTCGATCGGAAATTGCATCGGTTGGTGAATCGTAAAGTTGCGCGGAGCGTGCAAATCACTCGGCGTTAGCGTGGCAAACCTGTTCCACGGGGGGATTTCGAGAGTATGCTGGCTTGTGGAGATATAGTGAATCAGGTGGGGCGAGCTCGAATGGGGTGCTATGTGACATCGGTCGCCAAATGTGTCCTTTGCCACTTGGTTCGGGGTTTGCAATTATTTGACTCCCTCGGCGCTTGGTTTATCGTTGAAATTGTTAAGGGACATGAAGGATACCGAGTTCTGCTTTTACTATAGAGTTAGTATTTCTTGGGGAAGCGCTGTATACGAAGGTGTTAGATTTTGGGAAGACAGTGGGACACGCAGGTGCTAACTTTTGCGAAGATAGTGTGACACGCAGGTTTTAACTTTGGGGAAGACAGTGAAACGATAAATGGAGAAAGGTGTCTTGTTAGGTGGGTTGCAACTTTTTTAGAATGATTTTAAAGAGACACACAATGTCTTTGTAGTCGGAGAAGAGAGAGAACGAAGAAGAAAATTGGAAGTCGTGTGGTTCTTTGAGATCGATTCATCTCACAAGGAAAGAAACTTAACTCTTTAAATTCTTATTTTTATTGAAAAAAGTTCTAAAGTTCTTTGACTTGAATAATTGTATAATGCAGTAGAAACTCTAACAAGTATCTTAGAATTTGTTCAAATTTCTCGAAATCTTGTAACAGAGACAAAAAGACAAAACTTTGCCTCAATTTGCGTACAGAAAGATCCCCAAACTGGAAATTAAAAAAATTATGAAACTTTGAAGATGTATAAAACATGTGCAGCCATGTATTAGGCAATTTTTTTTTAGAGAAAAATCGATCTAAAGGATTGACACTAACTTTTGAAAATAGTTTACCATGTGAGAGATATAAACTTTTGTCTGACAATTTTTTTTCTATTTCTCATAGTTTGCAAGTTGTAAAATAAAATCAAAAAGTAATCCAACTTTCAGAAGTTAATCTCAGCCGTTAGAATAATTTTCGACAGCAAAAAATTGCATAATACATACCTATATATATGCTCTACATATTTTCAGAATTTCATCATTTTCTGGATTTTCGGGTTGGAAATCTTTCCTTCTAAGTCCTTTCTATTGTTTTTGTCACAAGCAAACTTCGAGATATCAGATTGTTTCCCATAGTCAGAGTGTTCAGTTAATTTCAGAACGCCGTCCGACAAGGGTTCCAGTTGGCAAATATTGTCCACGAACAATGAACATTGTCTAATTACTGGGATACAATTGGGTGACAGTCGATTGATTGTTGGGTTAGTGCTTCCAACGATTGTATTCCAGTCACTTAATGGTTACTCGGCGATATTACCTCATTACTAAGATACAATTGGGTAATAGTCGACTGATTGCTTGGGTACAATGTTCTCAGTAATTGAATTCCATAATGTATGCTACTTTAAGGAAAATAATCGATAATTAAGTGGACACGGATCTATGATTCACCTTAGTCCTATTCTCCTTAGCTCTAATGTCTCATCCGAGGCATTTTAAATGTTTTCCTCCATTTTCGTTTTCTATGTCATAAAATTTGCATTTCTTTTTTATTGTGCTCTAATTTGATATACATGTTTGTTTTAAATATAACATTATAAGGAAATCACTATTTGTTTACATTTCCATTAATATACTAACATAGTAAAAAAATATGAGAATCTTATACGCAACTATTTCTAAGAACCGTATGAGAGTTAATTAACGAGGGGTTATTAATGATTCATTTGTAGTCTATGCTACATAGTGTTTCAAAATGATTTTAACTTGTTGCATAATCAATTACAAAATTGTCTAAAAATTGAAAGAAAGTTGTGGAACTATTTTCTTATGAATATGTAAAACTAAGTCGACTAAAAATTAAGTATCCTCCAATTTTTTAAATTAAAAATGTTTGTCTTGAAAGCTTAAAATATCTTAGTATGCCTGTTATTTTACCTTATAAGTGCAGATAGGGTAATCATATAGTACTCTTTTGTTTACAAAAGTGCATCGTTTTAATTTCATTAAAAAAAGAAACGTAATTACCTATACTTTGCAGTTGCATTGATACCGTTTTGTAAAAGAAAAAGAGAAAAAAAAACTTACAAGGTGAAAGAGCTTGTCAAACTGTGCAAAATTTTCTTATGCAATTTCTATCTGTTATAGGGACTGTGTCAGAGTTGAGCGAAATGTAAACTGATTATAAAGGAAATATTTGATTCATAAACAAAATTCAAACACTTTGTACAAAAAAAAAGTATAAATTTTAAGATAAAATTAATCATATTTAATAGAATTAATTTATTGAATGATAATGAAAATTCTACTCATAACCTGTAACGCTAGTAGATAAACTGTAATATCAAATATTTTTTCGCTTACAAAAAAACACTTTTATTAAATATATTAAATTTCTAACACAGCAAACGATTTCTCTACAAAATAAAGAAACAATAGTATAAATTAAAAACCTAGTTTTTTCATAATTATCAATTAATCTAAAACCTGTCCATCTATCAGTGTGTTTGTCCTGATATCGCGTGCATAAGGGTGACGCTCGGCAGCTTTTGCAAATTCAATTAAAAATTCAGTTTTCAAATTTCAAATTCAAATGATAAAAAAATGATACCACTGTGTTCCAAATTGTCAAAGAGAAGTCTTTCTACTCTGTCGTCACCAAAGTCTCTCCCAAGCAGCAAAAATAGTTACAAATAGACTACGACCAATGACCATCCCCGGCCTACCGAAAATTCCCTTTTTCCCAAATGCAGCGCTCGATTCGCGTTCCACATAGCAAGTGCAACGAGTGCAACCGTATTACCGGTATCAGCCCCGTGATATCGTGTGCCAGGGAGCAACGCGCCGCGTCGACGGAGCGAGCGAGAGGGAATCGGAGCTTTCGATGCAGCGAGCCGCAAGATCGGCGCCGCTCGGCGTCGCTCGGACGCCCTCGGCCGCCACTTGGCGAAATGCGCCAGGGGTGTGGGTGAATCGGTGGCTCAGTCCGTCAGCGAGCGTTTCGGCCAGTGTAGCGGTTGCGAGCGGCTCCGACCGATCTATCCCGGCGCTACCGATACATCGAGATCTATCACTGCGCGTCGCGATCGAGCTTCAAGCGCCTGGTGCCCAGTGTTTTGCATTTCGCGAATCGCCCGATTCGCCTCGCGAGTTCGCGATCAAGATCCGAAATCGCGGCGATCGATAGACGTGGAGGATCTAAACCTGTGGTGAAATATCGTTTCCCTTCTGTCGTCGATCCTTGGTACTCCGAAGACAGGAAATAGTTGCGACGGTGTTAGCTGGTAGGCCAAAAGCGTTCTCCAAAGTTCGTGGTTCTGTCGCGTCGAGTCAAGCGATCGATCGATGGATCCAGGAATGACATCGCGTGCCTCGCGATACTATCTCTCGATGAACGATTGCGGGGGCGATCGTCGGCGCAGGCTGCCGTTTATCTAGGACACAGGGAAGACGACCGACCTGTCGCGAGAACAATCGATGCAAAAGCAATTACAAGAACAACGCGAATTGCACTGCGGCGTACACCGCGACGCATTATCTTTCGGGGGGCGACGTATATTTCCTCTCGAGGGGGTTGCTCGTCCCTCTCGCCTCTCCCACGTCTGGTTGCGCCTCCCTCGTTCCTTCGTATTTGCGCGAAATTCTTTCTCCGATAATAGGAAAAGATCCTCGCCGATTGCCTCTTGTCGATGCACCGACAACGCGAGCCTTCATTTCGCTCCTGGCCCTCCACGGGTTCGTTTCTTCGACGCAGACAATTTATCGGTGTATCGCTGATTCTCCGGCGGCGGTTTGATTGGACGCGGCTCGATATTATCAGTTTTGTAGGTACGTCGACGATCGGTGTTCGATACCGCCGGTTTGCTGTGGCGTGTAAGCTATTAGCACGGTCACGCCCGTGAGCGTGAAAAACGAGATAGCCGGTCGAGTGGTCCGCGTGGACTTGTTCCCTGCGACTCCGTTAATTATACAAGGACCAGTGCATAAATTGAAAATGATAATAGGATGCTTCTCCGGGGTGTCTGCCCATATCGCGCCGACGAGCTCTCTGCGAGCGATTTTTCTGCCGGTGATCGAATCTTGGAAGCCAGGCCTTCGTTCAAGTGTAAATCTTTTCGAATGTGAATTCGTTATGGAAACATAATAATTTAATGACTTTAACAATGTATAAAGTGGTTCTTTCAATGTTCCTGTTATTGAAGCAGTCAGAATAATTGGTGCAATTTATGGAGTCATTCGAAAGTCTATTGCGATTGGTGGAAGTTTAATTCTGGGAGGAAATTTTGTTATGGAAATCAGATTTGTGAATCGGTAATGAAGTGGGAAGGGCTTGTGTAATGAAGTGGCAATTATGTTTGTAATTTCATTAAATTATGATTAACCCTTTAAGATTTTGTATGAATTAAAAATTCAAGGCTTTTTTTTTTTAAGAAATATTGTAGTAATATCTGGAACTAAATATTTGTGAAGTTGAAAATTTTGGGTACAGTTCTATAATTAAAATATATTACAAGCACTGAGATACCGTGATCGCATATTTTTGTGACGTGCGCTGTTGTGCATATATATTTGTGCTTTTCAGATTTTCATTAATTTCTATACGCGGAATGCAAATAAAATGCAATAAAAAAATATTGTACTTTATATATTGAATTTCATACAGGAAGGATATATGAATTTCTCAGGCAACTTAATAATATCCAACGTGCACTGTTCTGATTTTCCTGCTACGAAATTTCGTTTCTGAAAAACATCGAATTACACAGAGTTTGAGTATTGAATTCTATGTAGCAATGGAATGTAATATTTGTTTTCTTTTGACACTGAATAAAATCTAGAAATATGTAAACGAACATAATTGCCTTATACATTATGTAATTTTTTAGAAATTTCTGCTGTTTTGACTATTTCGACAAAAATGATTGATGACCACTATAATATCATTAACTAAAAGTCAGTCGGACTACAATACTTTTAATATATCAATCATTTAAGTGAAAGATTATTTCAACTCTGAGGTTTTAAAATCTTAGGACCTTGCCTATTTATTATGTATGAATAAATTATTTTATGACAAATCTGTATGAAGGACTTTATTGTGTTTGTATTGAGAAGTACAAAAAACTTTTTTTTTCTGCGTGTAGAATGACAACACTCTGATTCAATTGTCTTACCTTTTTTTTTTTTTTTTGCATGCAAAACGATGTGCAATATTTTAGTCACGTAATTTAACGTGAAGCAGAATAGAACAAAACTTCATTTTCTATACATGAAAAACCATTAAATTGCATATGGATTTTTGAAAATATATTCATTTCTCCGAAGTTTGTGGCTATTCCTAAAAGAAACTTTGCATTTTTGCACGAAGATTTACGTATAAAGCTATGAACTGCGAGTTTTCAATATTTCGATGCCTTTCTACATGATTCAATAATCTTTCGCATATAAATAATGAAGATTTTTTTATTCTACTCTAGAACATATTGTGAACGCATTGTGAGAAAGAATAGTTTAGCAATTGGTGCAAGGTCCCCTATTTTAAATATACAAAATTTTATATATAACAAAATATTTTTGTTCCCCTTAATATGTGTATAATTAAGTCCTGTAAACAGATTTTCCATAAAACAATTAATTTACTGAAGTAACGCAATGCTATTACTGTCTTCGGGTTCTTTTTGACTCAATCATAGACTTTATATTTGTAAGTAATTGTTCCCATTTTAAGAAAAGTATAAGAAAGTAAGTGTTAATAGCTACTCTTATTATTTCTTGACATTCTATAAAAATTTCATTGTCCAGATTTACAATGATGGGTTAATAATTAAAATTCTAACACATCAGATTTTTAACTTTTATCAAGACAGAAGAGCCTCTGTGGCTCTTCGGATATTTTATAAAGAAAAAAATCACCCGACAGTCTTTTTCTTCCAATTGCTTCATTTGTACATCCAATTGTACATTTTAAAAGACCAGTACTAATAAATACCGTACCATTATATGTATGTATAATGAATGCCCGTTTTCTAAAGAGTCACAGCGGTAACCCCGTCACTGAAAAGGCCCAAACCATTGGTGGACCATTAAGAAGTGAACGACGAAGGGTTTCGTCCTTTTCACTAACAAGATTATCGCTGCGATGTTTAGACGACGACCATTGAATCACCCTGTATATGAGCTTATAATAAATGTTACTACAAATTTTGCTGAATCAAGCAATTACGTTTAAAAAAATATGGAACAATTTGAAATTGGAAATTCCAGCTGGGTTATTCCACGCGAACTCTGACACTTTTTGGAGTAAAATCTCGGATTTTGTTGAATTTTGGATATGTTGTAATTTTGAGAGATATATAAACGTGTGCGAAAGGATTTTTAAAAATTTTGAAAGTTGTTAATTTTAGAGGTCTTTGAAGTTTACTGTTCACTTTTTTTCTATTAATTTTAGCTCTTAAACTAGCAAACTGATAAAAATGTGCTTTTGGATGCTTATAGAGCAGACATAGCAGTACCTAATAAAAATTATTTCAGTTGGAAGAAAAACTTTTTTAACCATTTATTTTGCAATTCTTTTAAACAAATGCAGGTTTTTCATAGCGGGGAATTATTTAAAAAATCGAAACAAATTGAGAATGGCCCTATTTGTCCCCTTTACGGACCACTTTTCCAAAATACGGACACTTTATAATTGGCCATAGGAAAATTAATTGAATTGTACGCTGTGCGTCGAAATCCATTCATTCGACCAGCCGAATGCGGCGCGCGCGCGCGCGGCGGGGTCATTAGCGCGGTCCTTGCAGTCAAACAGAATGGCGCAGCACTTGGCTGGTCGAATCAGTGGATTGCGACGCGCAGCGTACAATTCAATTAATTTTCTTATGGCCAATTTTAAAGTGTCCGTATTTTTTAAAAGTGGTCCGTGAAGGGGACAAATAGGGCTACAACATTCTCAATTTTTTTCAATTTTTTTAAATAATTCCCCGCTGTGAAAAACCTGCACTTGTTTACAACAATTGCAAAATAAATGGTTAGAAAAGTTTTTCTTTGAACTGAAATAATTTTTATTAGGTACTGCTATGCTGCTCTATAAGCACCCAGAAACATTTTTTTATCAGTTTGCTAGTTTAAGAGCTAAAATTAGTAGGAAAAAAGTGAACAGTAAACTTCAAGGAGCTCTAAAATTAAAAATTTTAAAAATTTTTAAAAATCCTTTCGCACACGTTTATATATCTCTAAAAACTACAAAATATAAAAAATTCAGCAAAATCCGAGATGTTACTCCAAAAAGTGTTCGAGTTCGCGTGGTATGACCCAGCTACTATGTACAGGGAATCCTTAAGGTTTTTCTATCCGTTTGTATTATAAAACCATTTTATCCTGGTGAAAGTTAAGAGAAACATAGCAGGATTAGTCCCTTGAATGCGTAAAACTCGTACAGGATTTAATATTAAAAAAAACAATAGACTTCTTTTTAAAAATCGACCCAAACAACAAATAATCCCAAACATCCCCCTCAAAATTCACATTTTACGACGTCCCATTATTTCCGCCGCAACGGTCCGCCCCGAAATCATGCGAAAGCATACACCGTACTTTCGCCCCGCGGAACACAGGCGCTAGTCAAAGGATTAAAGACGCCTAGTGCTTTACTCAAACTCCAGATTCCAACTCCAATATTGCCACGGTACTAGACATTCCTCAGCGCTTAGTCCAACAAACTCGAAACCACTCTGCGGAGAACTTGCCTCGCGCAAGTTCCGCGGTCAGCGCAAAAACCCAAGCAAATAAAGCTCCGGGGTATGGACGACACATGGTCGTGGCTCTTCCGTCAACGGACTATTCGTCGAGCCGGGTCGCAAGGTTACGTTCGCGACCCGGGGAACGTCGGCGTACGAAGCTCTCTCTTCCATTTAAAAATCAGTGGCCGGCCGAGCCCCGGAGTGCATCCACGCGGCGCGTTACCCGCTCCTTCCCATTCGTCTCCCCCGCACGGAACTTTGTTGGCCGTCGTCCAAAAAGCTGCAGCCCATGGTGGCAGCGTACTTTCGGCGGGGGAAACAATACGATTCATTTAATTTCCATTAAAGCCGCGTCTCGCCCCACCGCGTCGGAATCCTCGACGCCGGCCACCGCGTCGTTCGTTGTCCGCCATCCCCGTCTGGCCAGAGCAACACCGCGACTACTGCCGAATCTTGGCCCGAAAGCACGAAAAAGCTCGCCGCGCGTCCGTCGACTGCTCACTGGTTCCGGTAACCCGAATCCGTTTATCCTCGATTCGTTGCCCTTCGCTTTTCGGGAATATTCGCCCGGTGCCAGACGTGACGGGAATTCTTCGGAGGATGTCGAGGATCCTGGGTGACGGCTTCGGAATCACCGACTCGATTTGCATCGTTATTACTGTCTGGGGAACGAAAATGGATTAGTCGGAAGTTGTGTGTCGCTAAAAGTGCGGACGTTTTGGGGATATCGAGCTGGATCGTGCGTGAATTGATCGGGAATGTTCGTGAACACGGATTGTGCGATGGAGAAGTGGAGGAAAGTGGGCCGTAAATGGTGGGAGGAAAGGTTGAGATTTTTGCGACGAAGTGGTTGAATAATTTATGGTGAGCTGGGAGTTTGGGAGGGTGGTTTAGGATCTTATGGAGTATTTATAGAGTAAGTGAGATATCTTGGATTTTAGTTTACACGTTTTATGTTGTATCTGTGATTTGGGAAATTGGTTTAAACAGATGACGTAAAAATTGTTGGGTGTTGATTTAAGATTAGAAATTGTCAATTCAAGTGTTATTAAAAATTTATTCAGAACCTTGAGTGATAATTGTTTGGTTTTGAATTTAGATTAGAGTTTATGAAATGAAATATGATTCAAAAATTGGTTCGGAACCTTCGAGTTCCATATTAGATGCCTTCATTTTGTTGATGAGGTGTTGCGAAGTGTCTTCCCGAAGTTTATAACTAAATTTTCATGAGATTTTGGGAGAATATGTGAAACAACTTCTGAAAATTGAAAACAATACTGTTTTTTATTGGAGAAATAAGTTACTAAAAATGTAGTACAACTATTAATATTTTTATCCTCTTAGTAAAAAATTATAGAATTTTCTATGAAAATAATAATAATTGTAGTAGGGTGTATTTATGGTAAAAAAAATACTTTAAATGAAAAATAAAAATAAGCAACATTTATCAAAAATTTTGGTAAAAATTTCCTATTCATCCACAGAAACATCTATAATAATAATAATTTATCTCTCGAAAATGGGAGAGAAATACTTTTTGCAATTTTTGTGGTTAACTTGTACATTTTCTTCTATGATTAACAAAATTTTGGTAAAAAAATCTGGAATAAAACTTGAACGACGCTTTCATAATTTTTATCTAACTATTTGCCTTTTTTAATAGAAATATTAAGTCGGATAATACACTGACAAAGTTTCGCGATTAAAACCTGGGACGCGCCCAGGTTTTAAAATTGTACTCTATTTAATTTTCAAGCAAATTCTATTGAAAGAAACCAACTTCCACATTCATGCCAGAATCAAATATAAACCAGAAATGGTTCGAAAAAAGCCCCATGAAACACACTGTAAGGTGGGAGATGTTTATCGCTCGTCAGAATCCGTCGCCAACCCATTAGTTAAAACCCCGAAACAAGATACAGAGGTGGCCGAACCTCTTAACTCTAATAGAAATCGCCCAACAAGACATCACACCTGAACTTTCTTATTCCACCGGCGAGCAATACACAATGTCGCAGTGCGTCCGCATTATGGTCGACCGGCCAGTGTTTACTACGTGTTGCCGGGGGATGCGAACGTTTGCATGCGGCCTAAACGACCGATGCGATGCCCGGCACTATCTAATCGGTCCGGTTGGCCGAGCGTGTCAGAACGGCGTAAATCAGCGGCGCGTAGTTTTCCCTGTGGACGTTTTCGAGATCGACTATCGACGAGAATTGGGTCGGCCTTATCGCGACAAAATTTAACGTGTGGACGTTCGACCGGCATTCGAACTGCTTCCCTTCGCTTCCTTAAAATGCAACGGCGAATCTTCCTCGTCCGGTAAATCGCGTTATTCGCGAAATTTAAACGATCGTTCCGCGAAACGCCTTCTCAACCATGACTCACCGTTCCGCGGTAAACTTTTTAGTACACCTGTACACGACTTTCGCGTATTTAACAACGCCTGAATATTCAGACCGCCGCGAGACGTTATCCTACTTGCTTCGTTCTTTGTTTTCAGCCTTGCATATTCATTCAGAGTATTAGCGTAATCACCGGCTCGCTCCATTCATCATTCTCGCCTAACCTCCCTCAATTTTTCCACCCGCGTTTCTTTCTGCCCCTTTATTTGTCTGCCCTTGTACAGACTCCTAGCTTTCCATCTTCCTTTTTCTTTTACGCTTCGTCCGTTGCGCTCCTCTCGTTCTTTTGTTTCTCTCCAGCGAGCGAGAGGAAGAAAAATCGCCCGGCGCATTCCGGGGCAACAATTTCAGGGATCGGTAACGAGTTTAACGAACTGACTTCCTCGCGAAGCATCCCTTCCGCGTTCCTGCTGCTCCGGTCGCGTCAGCACGCCACCCTCCCCGGCTGCTCCTCGCCGAGAAAAACTCCTCGCTCGGACGAATCGCGATCCCGACCAGGGGGAATTGAGCGATCCGTTGAAACGCCTTTTTTGCACGAACAGATTGACCGTTCCTCGAGCATCGCGGCTCCCGCAATTAATCCTGCGAGTCCCATGAATCGGTACTGGGAGATTCAAAAATACGGGTCAGTCGAAATGGACGAGGCAGTAAAGGTCGTCGTTTGAGTCAAAAGTGTTTGAAAGTTAAGATAACAATGCTAGAACTGTCTGCGATTAATGTAGATACGCCTTCTTCTAAAAAAATTGAATTTTAACACTAATCGCATAATTATTGTAAGTATGAGGAAAAATGAGACCATCTTATTCGCATTATTTTAAAGTTTTGGTACTTAACATTATAGAGATTTACATTTGAGTTGTTCGCATATCAAAGCGACTGACTCCATATTATCAGTCTTATGAGATTTTACTATCGGTGTATTTGATGTGGTGTTTTGATCATCAAGTTGTTTAAAATTCAAACAGTGGTGTTATTTATGGTCTGGATGGTAAATATTATTCCAATTATATCATGTAAGTGAGCATCCTTAGACTCAAAATCTACAATGCGGAACTTTGTGGAAAAATTTTAATAAAATTTCAGGTAGTTGTACAATAAATATCAAAATAATTTTGTAAATAATGTTTAATCAAATTGATTAGAGTTACGTGATCTCAATGCACGAATTTCATCATTTAGAGAAAAATGTTTTACAATTTCAGTTAAAATTTCAGCTAAAATATTGATCCTTTCTTGAATTATTATGTTCACCATTAAAAAAGATCAAATCCATCTTAAAAAAGAGTGACCAGTTTGAGACTCCGTGGTTTACTTCAGTTTCATTATTTTGAATGTTCCTTGGTTTTAAAATGTGTGTCATATCCATATTAAAGATTATGAAACGTGCAAATAGTTTGAATCATTAGTGGTTTTTTTAATCATACTCAAAAGGATGCGTTCGTTACAGCAGTTTCATACATACATATACACCACCGTAATGTTTCTTCACTTGACCCGAAATTCTGAATCACCCTGCACATGCACCTGCACTTGCATTTGCACCGTTAAAACCGCAAGTCGAACAGTTATATTCATCAACGAATATGTACCACGTACATACGAATATTTTCACATCATACCGTGTACAGCAGAAATTTTAATTTCACCCCTCAAAGACTCCATCAACCCGTATTCCATTTCGATAATCCAGGGTACGGAAACTACTTCCACGCGATTTTATAACGCGCTACGCTTCTGCGTTTCGCATCTTAATCGATTCCTGCAGTAGACTTCGTCGCGAGCTTTTTCTAAAGTCCAAGTCTACAAGAACATGATGCAACCATCGAGCGATATTTATGTTTTAACAACGTTCGGTAAATTGTGGCGCGACGATTAACTCGTAAATTAATACGTGAAATTGCCCAAGCTTTCAGCTAGAACTCTTCTCCCCGGCTGTCTCGTTAATAATCGCGAACAGACGTTTAATAATATTATTACGAAATTACAGAGCGTCAAGAGGAGTGCTTATACCGGGTGTGTTTATAGGATTCGCGGAGAAAAACCATAGTCGTAAACACGACGACGAGATAAGCGCAGTCGTATCGACACGAAGTGGACTCGCTTCTCGCGGCTTTTAAACGGACTTTATTGCCTGTGATTAAGAATAGACACCTTTGAAATTACATTTAGAATACTATTTCACGTATGTTTCTTTATTTCATCATTATTTCCACGGTTGCGATCGCTTCTTAAAAAACGATTCTTTGAAATATTATATTAAACATATCATTTTTAATATAATTATTTGAAATAATTATTTGAGATACTTTTTAAATGAAATATCAGGTTCTTTGAAATTATATTTCAAATGAGGGAATTTTTAAAATGGGTTTCAATTTTAAATTATCCTGAATTATCCTGAATTTTTATTATTCAGGATTTCAATAACTTAAAAATGAACTTCAGTAACAATCTTACATTAGCCAAAAATTAATCAATTTCAAGGATATTAATAAGGCCTTTTCTTGTGATGAAAACCAGTCAAAAATATTGATCTTTTGTTAGAATGTACTTGAAATGCAACTGTTATCAACTTTACTCTTAATTTTGTAATATATTTCTCAATATTACATTTTCTCATAAGAATACACGTTAAATTAAAAATTAAACAAACTAAAAACTACGGAATCAATTTTTTTTTAATTTCGTGGGAAGTTTCACTATTGCATGAATATTCATTCCTCCAAATTTTCAGAGATTCTGGCTTATCTTTAATATTACTGAAATTCATCCTTAATGCAATAATTATGACTAAACTGCGAATGTTTATGCAAATTCAAATATTTCCAAACACAAGTAAAAAATTGAAGCTTGCTAAACAGCGTGTCTTATTTTTTGAATATTCTTACATGACTTACTTTTTTGGTATTGTATAAATTTTGACATCTCCAAATATTCTTATCCTTTTTTGCGTATTTACTTTTGTCATAAATGCATAAAAATCATCAGTCTAATTATGACTAAACACTGAATGTTCATGCATTTATACTAATTTTAAATATGCAAAAATGTTAGATACGAATGTAGATCTTCTCTTCTAGATCGTTCTCTTTACTATTTATACGGAACAATGTCGCAATTTCAATATTATTTATATCACATCTCAAATAACTATTTTGAAACCACCGTATTACATATCCCAGTAACAGCTGCAGGGTGAAGGTTCCATCGGTCCTGGAAGGGGTTAATAAGCGCGCAGTTTTCAGCTACTCGTGGATCGCCGTGCAACAACTGGTGTTAGCGAATTTAAGCTTCGGCCGACTCCGCACGTGCGTGGACGCGCGCCTGCTAATTATTCATATAATATCCACCCACGCGGTCTATTGCACCCGCGGTTCGCTCCAACCCTGACCTACGATCCCATGCGCGATCCCATACAGCAATTACGGGGTATTTACGGGTAGTTCAACTTCGCTAAAACCATTGGCACGAGTTTCCCTCAACGATGAAATATCTTTTATTTTGCTTTTTTATCATTTATCCAATTATATGAAATCATTTTACGCGGGAGTTTGCTATGCAGCGAAGGTAGCTCGCTGCAAAAATATTTTAATACCTTATCGGGCCTGCTGCTTTGATAACAATACCGCTACCACGGGAAGTACAATGCCTATTAAAATTGCAAATTTAATCTTTCGTTACCCGCGGTTCGTTTTATAACGCGATTACTCTTGTGTTCTACTTTTTACATCGCGATTTAATACTGCATTTCTTTCCGTTTTCATTTGTGGTTTATTCTATTTAGCTATTAAATATTTTTTTAAGATAAAATTACATTAACTTTCTTTTGAAAGTAATTTTATGTTAAAACCGTTAACAAATATAATTGTTAATTGCGACTTCACATGCACATTGGTATTTCGGACACGATTCTCGATTGAACATAATTTCGCGATATTCAATTCGACGCGATTTAGTGTCATACGCCGATGGAATGTCAAATCCCATCACTCGCGTGGGTTGATAGTCCGCTCAGACGAGTCAAACAGACCGTTCCGCCGCATTAGGCGCGCGACGCGACTAATTAATAATCCAAGATTGGAATCTGATCGCGTCTTACGAGCCGTGAGTCAACGCGGCGAATTTGCAGCGTGTGACGAGGACAGAGGGAAAAGGGTGGGCGACGTGAAAAGGGGGAAAGGGTGGCCGTTGTGCGTCAGCACAATGTAAATGTCCCCGGATACGCGGCGACGATAGACGACGATAAGCTAATCCATTGAAGGCAGCGCGCAGCTGTTAATACTCGTTGCCCTTAAAACGCCTCGTTCGCTTTCACTCTTTACTCGCTAACCGTTTTTCACGGTGTTCGGACGCCGCGCCGTTGAACCTTAATGGATCAAGGGGTCGCGGTACACCCGCCCCGCGCTTGCTGTTCGATCGAGTCGATGCGTTGTGCACGAGCCTTGGAGAGCTAATATTCGAGGAATACTCACGGGACAATGAAAATTGTTCACAATGAAAGCGAAATACTTCGCGACGACGGCGATAGCAAAATTTAAGTAAATACGATGAGACGTGGAAATCATGAAAGCATTTGTACTCTTGCAATTCTTGAATTCAAATAATTATTCTATAACAACAAGCATTCAGAAATATTTATCAGTAAGGATATACAGGGTGTTTCGCTAACACGGGTCACTTAAAAATATATAAATATAAAAAACACAGTTGATCTGGAGAAAAACATTAACAATTGCCACTGGTAAAGAAAGGATTTTACGATTGAATCGTCTATTGAACGATTGAATTTACGTTGCAAACAGTTTTTCTATTTAACGAGATATAAAAACTATGTAAGAAGCCTGTTTTATGCGAAACACTCTGTATAGTAAAATAATTGTTCTTTCGATTGATAATATTATTTATTGAAAAATGATAATTCATCACGATACAAGAGAAAATTTAAGTAAATCCTTGGAAATTCAATATTAGGTTGTCCAGTTTTATTCTACAAATTCAGTGTACTTCTACACATTATACGAAAAAATAATTAAAAGCTTGGACTCAATGGATTCAATTTGGTATGCAATTTGGACTGAAACTAATTTCTCAATCTTAACCATAATTCATAAAATACGAATTTAGATTACCAACTAGGGTTGTCACCTTTTCTTGAAAGAAATATAGTATTTTCATGGAATCTTGAGAAATACAGTATTTTCAAGAAAATTTAGAAAAATAAAAAGTATAAATTTATTTTTTATTTTACTTATTTTTCCACTGTATTAGCTTTTAGTTTGTACTTTTATTATCAAACATGTATTTCTTTACAAACTATATGTAGAAGTTCTGGCATTTTATGTTTGTATTATTATACAGTGCAGGATAAAAAAAGTTTAAAAAGTAAAAGATACAAAGCATAAAACAACGTTTGTATGGAATAAAGCGAAGTAATACTGCAAAAGAAATTAATATTATCAATATGCTGTAAAATATTCAGTATGAAGCTTATAGGACTCGTATCTGAAAATACCAATTATAAACTTTCTTTTATTGACTACTATAAATTAATAACTAGTTTTTTATTTATTTAATTGTAGCTTTCTTCCTTTTTGCCATTTAAGATTTTTTTTGTACAAGCTGAGCCTGCTATTGATAGAAAAAAAAAAGAAATAATTTTAAGGATGGTACATAATTTAATGTAAAGTTAAAATGTTTTCTCCTCATTTTTCAAGAATATAAGTTCAGACAAGAAGTCGTTAACATTAATTTCTAATTTATCTATTAGATTTAAAGATTCTAAAATATTTTCACACTATTCAAATTCAGTTTTTGCTTTCACTATACAAACAATCTCCTGGCTTATAATCTCCTGTATATAACATTGTATAAAAAATTGATTCCAAATAAACTTAATAGACAAAAAGAAAAAGTTTTTGTGTTTAAATTGAGAAACTGAATTTGGAAAATAAAATTTCATGTACCAAGCCAATTAGTAAGATAAATTACACCTTCATAAATAAATAATAAAAGGTTCCTAATCATTTCAACTGACATTTCTCGGTGGTTTTACATCCAATTAGATGAAGCGAAAATGTAATATATTTTGCTTGCTATATTTTATTTTAACAGTATACATATAGTATAATTTACCGAATTGTAGTACCTCCAACACATTAAAAGTCTCCCAAAACGAATTGAATTCGCTGTAGAGAAAGAATATTTTAATTTGCAGTCTTAGCACTAATTTTTTGCATTTACGTGAACGAGCGCACAAGCCGTCACATATATCATACCAATGAGCACGTATATCATATCCTTCGTTGCGAAATATTGTTGCAGCGAATAATTCACGTTGATTCGAGGGAGCCTTTATCGACGTCGATATTCGCGACGGTCATTCACGCTTTCTCCGCGACGCAATTAATAAGGACTACTCGACCGTGCGAAGGAAAAGGAAAACGATTGTGATCACGCTTCGGTTAAAGTGCATCGCCACGAACAGGATCAGAGCGCTGTCGATAATCGCACGTCGCGACAGCATTTTCTGCGCAATTGACAGCTGGAAATTGAAATGAAAATACGATCGGAATTCCGCGTTAATTTCCTGAGGTATTGATCCGCGACGCGACGGTCAGCTACGTAGTTGGTCTTTTTGTGTTTGCGCCATCACAAGTTTTTTTTTTACACTGCACACAATTTTTCTTTATTTTCTGGTTGATTAAAATATATTGGGATTTTTTGTTGTAGACGGTTATAACAATTAATGCATACAAGATTTAAGATTAATGAACCCTGTGAAAGGACTTTAGCCAAGAAATAATTAATATCTATTAAATAAACAAATAAGCAATCCATTACATATTTCATGATTAGACTGCGGATTTTTATGTAAAATCAAATTTTTACCAATGCAAATACAAAATTGAAACCTTAATAACTGAGTGTTTTATTCCCTAAACGTTTTAAATTCTGTATAGTTTTTATATTTTGTATATTGTAGCATTTATTCAAAGCTTTATAGAATTTTACATATTTACAATTGCCATAAATGCATAAACATAAAAATAAAATTTTTACAAACATAAATAAAGAATTGAAACTTGAATAACAATACGTCTTATTTTCTAAACATTGTAACTTGAATTACATTTTTGATATTTTGTATATTTTGGCATGTCTCAACAATCTCGTAGATTTTTTATATACTTGGTATTGCCAAAAATACATAAACTCCGCAGTCGACTAATTACCTTCAGAAATATGCCTTTCACAAGAAAACGAGTGGAAACTTCTTTCCACCGAAACCAACATTTCAGTCCTTTATCGAAACACGCCATAATTATAATCAAACTACTATAATGCTACCCCTATAATCCCCAAAATTATCAGAACCTTAATTCCTGGCTTCCTAACGCGAATTAGAAGCAATTTTCGACAAGAGACCCCAAGTATCGACAAGATCCGGCGGTCGTTTTCGTAACCGCGCGATATCCACGATATGGTAATCGTTTGCCCGCCGCTTTGATCGCGCTGACCCCGCATAAAAACTAATTGCAGCTGGTATTAAGGGCCTCGTTACGTCCGCGACGCGATCCCTTGCCTTTTCCGCGACGTTCATAATTGCCAGTCGAGCAATTAATTTATTTCACGAACGTGCGGTCGCGCACCGAGCTCCTCCGCCGTCCGCGATATCTCGCCCGAGAATCGATAGACTCCTGCCAGAGCAATTACCGCCGCTGGATCCAGTTTACGCGGACCACGGCAATCGGGGACTGACCAGTGTCCATTAAAATGGGATAACTCGCGTTAGCTATGGACCGTGACAATTTGTCGATAGCTATCGGAGAAATTCCTCCGTGTATCGATCTGTTTCTTCGACTCACCGTTTTCTATCGCGTTTGCTCTCTCTCTCTCTCTCTCTTTATTTTACGGACAACCACTTATATTAATTGCGCGAGGTGATATATAATACATAAATACATTTATGCATGCGGAGTGTGCCTGCTTAATCGGGGACGGCTGGACAATTTTATTGATCTCATTTCAATTAACCCTCCGGGAAAAGAAACTCATTTGGATAGAATTTATAATCCCGTCCCGCGAGAAAAATGGAAATTTATTTATAAACATCTGTATGTAATCTTGGACGGCGGCTATCTCCTGTATTTATTGCTTCTTGATTTTTATTGCAAAAATCAGCATGAAGGTATCAGAAAGTTTATAGTGTTGAGTTCGCACTCAAGGCGTTGATATTATCGCGTTATGAATTAGAGACTGTTTCATTTCCTCGCAACAAATTAATCCCACCTTCCTTCGTTCATATATTTGCTGCACAAATCATTGTTACATGTCCTCAGCCGTTTGCGAAATTTAGCAGTGTTCACAAATAAAATGATCGCGTTTCACAGAAGATTAACAGCCACAGCATTCGCTCGCGAAATCGCTTCTACCGAAATTAGGCGAGCATCGCGGCGTCGCGTCGCTGCTACAACCGATTGTTCTCGGACGATAAACGCGCGTCCACAGAATCTCCTCGCCGAATTTAACCCAGACGAAACTGTTCTCCCGTCGACGCGAAATGCGGAAACGCGAATGCGATTTGCAGCCGGCGTGCAAAAAGACTCGAGCGCATTCCGGCGAGGAACCGGCATTAAACAAAACGGTGTACGCTTGCAGGAGCTCTCAGTTCGCTGGTATCGAACATATTGCCGTGGTAATGGAATTCGAGATCGAAGCCCTACGTGCAATTGAATCCTGAACGAGTTGCGTTTACCCTGTGTAAAGCCGCGTACACACTTGTGTTATGCATACATAAGTAATGCGCTGCACATTGTGGTATGCAATTTAGGGTAATTCGCACGTGTGGAAACGCTATCTGCAACGTGTCCAATATGTGCGAAATATGTTACGTTATGAGCTGCATTATGCATGTGCGTGCGTGGCTTAAGGTTACTCGCAATCAATATTGTAAGCGGGAATATTTAAACTTTAGGGAATAAAATCGGGTCGCGAGGACTTTACGCAACTTCTTTTTTTGTCAGTGCTGTTTAACGAAGAATCTTCAAATTCAAAGTTAAAATTTTCAACTGAGCACAATTACAATTATAATAATTTTAATGTTATTTTAATGTTCAATTGAATATAACTGTGGCTGTAAGGCAAAACGAGGGTTGCCACATTTGAAAAAAATTTAATTGAATGCCATAACTGAGATTTAGAAAGTAGAATTCATATTTTCATAAAAATCGGCGTGTTACAATTCCCTGATTAATGTCCCTTGTAAGAATCTAATGAATCTAAAAAAATTATAGGTTATACTTTACACTGGATCCTGAATTACCAGAAATTTGTCCTTCTATTGTCCACAAATTCTATTATCCAAATAATTTTATCCTCTTGTTAGTTCTCATAATCTATATGTTCTATATAAAAGCGCAGCATGAATCTACAAAAATCGACTATAATTAATCCCAGATATTAAATACCAAATACCGTTTACATGAATTACTTTTTAATATCCATCTCGATATCCAAAGTGAAACCATAGAACAGTGAAACAGAGATGAATTTCTGCTCCATACGCGCGATAGAAAAAGGGTTTTCAAAGGTTCTTTCCCCTCCAATAAAAAGCAATCTATGAAAAAAAGCCGAGAGGGAAATCCGTGAATATCACGCGCGGTTTACGCTTTTATCGTTGAAAGAAGACAACGTAATCGGATCAGGCAACGGCATACCGCTTAGGTGGCGGAACGCATCGTTGAAAAGCTAACGAACAGCCGTGTGAGGAGAACATCGAAGGCCAACGTTGACCGGGCCACTAATGACAGGTTAACGAGCAGTCGGAATGCCGCGCTCGTTAAACACGTTGAAAATGTAAAAAAAAATCCGTCAACCGACAAATCTCACGCCATTAAGCGTTCAGCCCCGGGGTGCTCGAGCTTTTCCACGATTTCGACGTCGAAATCACTGTCGGCTGCTCGGCCGAGGAACGAACACGCGACACGTGCCAAAGCGGAAAAACTCCCAGTTGTAGCACGAATTATAATTAGTGACTGCGATTTTCTCGTTCCATGCTCTAAATTGAAATCCCCGACTAGACGGAATTTTTCTCGCATTCTTAGCTAACGCGCGCATCGTAATCGCTTGACATCTACAATTTTGTCTTCGCCTTAGAACCATATGAAACTGTCACTTAATGATTTTCATGAAATTTTGCATACTTGTAGAGTGTAAAGTTATCAAAAATGATCGCCACATACGTATCTTTTTATATCAGAGATGGTGCATTTTGATGAGTGAAAAAATTGGGGATGTCTATCACACTATGAAGCTGAAATTTTAAAAAATTATACTTAAGAAATACTTAAGAAATTCTTAAGAAAAAGAGATAGTAAAGGTATAAAACTTTTTACTATCGAATTACATTTCTGCAGTAATTAAAAAATATAAGAGTATTAAAAGTAAAGTTTTTAAAATAATTTTCAAAGCGATCTTTAGAAGGTGTTTAAAAATTCCAGCTGTTCAACTTATCGAAAATAAAAAAATTCAAATCAATTCTTGATCAGTATAGCTGTAGTCATCGTTCGGACTAGAATTAATGCCTTTTTTCTTGCCATTTTTCAATGCTAAAAGTAGATTAAACTGAATAAAAAAAACTTGATTCTAATTTTGACGAGAGCTGCAAGTGTATAGAATAAGCAGTAAAAATTTCAAAGCAATCGGTTCGATAGATTATAAGACAATATCTGCGCCAGCAGTTAAAAACAATTTTGAAAACATTAATTTCAATACTTTTATATTTTTTAATTACTGCAGAAATGTAATTCGATTGATAGAAAAGGCTTTATTCCTTTATTATATCTTTTTTCTTGACAATAATTTACCGAAAAACGCTTAATTTGCGCATCGCAGAAATCAGAATGACCCCTTAACCCTTTTACTACCGAACAACGTTATCTTTGTTAGCAAAGCTCTCTTAAACCTTATCAGACTACATCAATTTGGTTCGGTATTTTTCTTTGCGGACGAGTATACATTCTATACATATGAAATACACAAACGAATACGCGCTGTTGAATTCCTGCTACGGCGAAACTGCTCGTTTGCAACGGCCCTAAAAGGGTTAAGTTAAATGTATACTTAAGAACTTGAGAAACTTGGTATAAAAACTACAATTACTATTTTTTTTAGTTCTACAACAATTACTTTAGAAGAACAGGGCATCGTTGTAAGATTCATGTAGATACGTACTACGTTCCTTGTTGAGTTACGCGTATCTTGGCGCACCCTCATACACCTACATGTACAAATCATGTTGTATTGTACGTAGCATGTTGCATTACACAGATGTAAACGTAAGCCAAATACAACACGCAAGGCAACACAAATCCCACAGCAACTCCTTTTCCCAAAGTAATTTGCAGCGACCATGATCCATCGATCGATAAAACAACTCCGTCACTATGAAATTTGTGTCACGTTACAAGCACTGCGTTACATTACACCCGACTCTACGCAGTCTTAGCAACAAGTGATAATTGCTCTCTCGAAATAAACAAACAGCGCACCGCAATAAAATTTCACCGATGCCAACGTTATCGTAATTCCCCTTCCTCCGGCTTTTAGGGATTAATCTACCTGAGACATAAAAAAACCCCGTTCGATCACACTCTACCGATCGCTCCGATATCGCTGTAAGTCCTCGCCAGCGACTATCGACGCGTCGCATCGCGCGGCGAACCGTGACGAAGGATCGAGATTCGAACGAATCATTGCTTCTACATCGAACACGGCGCGAGGAATAAACTCACAGTGAAAAGAAGAAGAAAAAAAAACGTTATCGAAGGTGGTGAAACGATCGTCTCGTTCGAGCGGAGTGTGAAAGACGATTAAAGACTCGACGATCTCGATCGCGTTCAAGATGAGGGACTCGGCAGTGAAGAATTGAAAAGCAGCAGACAAAGTGGCGGGATTCACGGTGGCCGTGAACAATGGCTCCGCGGAGCCGGCTTACTATGCGGAACGCCTGCATAGACAGCGGATGCAGCAGCAACACCAGCAACACTGTCAACAGGCGAGTCGATTCTCGGTGCAGCAGAGTCGCGTGTCCGCCTCCGGCAAGGAGATCCTGGACTCGCCGCGGAGGGACGATCTGGTCTACGTTCACTGTGCAACCACCGAGGAAGAGGATGCTGAGGAGGAGGAAGAGGAGCCCAGGGAACTGACCAGGTCCAGGTCGTGGCTCTGCTGTCCTGGTGATCGAAGCTCCGATAGGACCGTCCCTATACAGGTCGAGGCTGGTCACAGGGATAAACATCAGGAGTCTGTAAGTCCTGTGGTTGTAGTTTTTATTTTTTTTGGGGGGGGGGATTGCAGCGATTTTTGGGAACCAGAAATTTATTTCCCTGAAAGAGGATCATGAAGTTTAACCGATAATTAGTTAGCAAGTTTAATCCGTAAGGGAGGGCCTATCTATTGCTTGGAGGCTTAAATAGGAGAAATTTAGAAATTTTTGGAAGGGAAAATGTGATATGAAAAATGAAACAAACGTTCCTTTACTTAGAATATTTATTTATTAGGTAGATTCTTATTTTATATTATGATAAATATTCTCATGTTTATTGAAGATATCACTGATTATAGAAGACAGTTTTTTTTTTTTATTATTATTATTAAACATAATGAGACGAATTTTAAGGATGAATTAGGAATCTGAAGTTTTTGATGATTTTCCAGGTATTTAAATTTTGATTTCCTATGAAATAGTGATCATTAGACTGTGGATTTTTTTTGCATTCATGAGAATTCTAAATACATATGCGAAAATCTAGGAAGCTATTAACGGACAAAATATATATGTATATAAAATATCCAACAATTTAGTACAAATTAAAATATTAAAACAAAAATTAAGGCACATTGTTTATTCAAGTTTTAATTCTTTCTTTATATTTTTAAAGGGTTTAATTTTGAGTAATAATTTGCAGTTTAATGATAATTTTAAAGTAAAATGTACAACATGTTCACTACATATTAACGCTCTTTCTTTTCCTTAAAAATCTATTTATTTTTCCATTTAATTGAAATAAAAATCTTAAATTTATCGGGTTCAAAATTATCTCAAAAAAAACTTCCTCAAGTTCAGAGAAATTAATCCCCATGATTTTCGATGTGTTTTAGATGATCTAAAATTACTTGTTAGTTCACTTCGTATTGCACAGCTTATAAATAAATAAATTATGTATATTTTCAGCTTTTTCAAATTCTGGCTTAAATTTTAAATATAACTATCTCCTAGTGACAAAAAACTATTTGAAGTTTTATTGGGTTATGAAAGTATCAAAGCAAAACTTTTTATAAAATGATCAAGAACTAGTTCTTTTTATCCAAAACAATATTTCTAATAAGTATTAATATTTTGTAAATCAAAATTTGGGTCAATCTGAGTATTTAATAACTATAAATCACAGTAGAAAGACATTTATTTTAATTTCCAACAATTTCTCCCTCCAAAAACATTCTTAAGTTTGTACTATCTTTTTATTAAGCTTTCAAAATGTTAGTCTTAATCAAAAGTAAATATTCCTACTACAATTAATAAAACATAGTGGGTTTCCCCATTGAATTTTCCAAAAAATTCCATAGTCTACTTTTACCTTAAAACAAAGTTACATATCGTAAAATGGGAAGAATAGCAGTAAAAATTTAAACCAAGAGGAAGAATTCATTAGTCAATATTATTTGATAAATATCATAAATATCTCTAATTGTAAGTCATGGATGTAAGTCATAAATATCACTAATTATCGCATTTCAAAATACTTATTATTTCACGAAAAGCGTGGTTCACTTTAATCAGTGTATCTACATATAGAGTAACAAAGTCACGCAGAAAATTGATCCAAAATCGGCTTTACCGTGGACGCGCATCCTTGTCCAACAATGTCCGAGTTTGTTCTAGTACCGATTAAAGAGGATAGTGGGAAACAAAAGATTCTAGATTCGTCGGAGCATCGCTAAGCGCATTAACGAAACGCGGAACAAGCCCCGGGAAGGGTGAACAATTCATCTCGATAATGGGGCTTTGTAATTTTTGTCCTTGATTCAAAAGCGGGACTCGCAGACGGAATCGGCCCCACCAGGAACAGGACGATGTTTCAGTCCTTCCGGTACTTTCTCCCTCGCCCACACTCCCTTTTCCGCCTCCGTATTCATCCCCGAAACGTCTCGTTCATTTTTTTATCTTCCTCGACTTTTCTGCTCCTCCACTCGTCGCGTTTAGATTATCTTTCTCTCGTTCTTCCCCTTCCGTCTCTTCGCTCGCTCTCGATCTCCCGATTTTTCTTCCTATCTCCCTCTCTCTCTCTCTCTCTCTCTCTCTCTCTCTCTCTCTCTCTCTCTCTCTCTCTCTCTCTCTCTCGTCCCTTCCGCCTGTTCCGTCATGCAGAGGAGCTTATGCAGAATCGACTACTACCAGTTAAACTTTCATCCGGCAGAAATAGAGCCTCCGCGGACGAGCCAGCCAGCCGACGCGCCGCGCGATCGATTTCACGCAGGAATCTCGAATTAACCGCCGCCCGTTCCCCGTAATTTCGTTTGCTCTCTTCCGACACTTCCGACCGCGTCCGTCAGTCTATCCATATTTTCCTAGGGCCGACGGTAGTTGACAGTCGACCGAGGACCTATCGCGCCTCTGTCACTGCTAATTACCCACTCTCGTTGCCTGTCTAGTTAGCGACGTTTAGACGCGCGTGGGCAGATCGATTCCGTGGATTGTCTTCTGAAAATCCCCTCTTTCCCCCGATTTGCATTCGGAGAGACGTACAGTAAAGAGCCTCGAAATTTGCATAGGACGCTGTATACTGGGATAATTACCCCGCGTCAATTATTAGTGGATCTTATTTAGTAGATATCATAGAAAGTACGAGGATGAGTAAAAAGTCATCCGCATTTTGTAGAATTTATTTTAAGGTGGTACCTACACCTTATCACTGGTGAAAAAAGGCGCTTTTTCACGAAATTATTGAAGGAAAGATGCTCGATGGATTGATTTGATTTTTTTTTTTTTTTTAATAAAACAGGCATATATTAAGGATTATTTATAAAAATTGTCGGTATTGTATATAACTAAATGTGATTGTTAAATTGAAATTCATACATGCGTGCAGGTTGAACATGGCTGCATTGTTGGCATCCTTCACGTTCCTACAGTGGTCTGATCTGAAAATGGATGAAATTTTATCAAATTTGATCGTATTGATTATGACAGTACGAGTCATACTGTATGCTCACAGTATGAACTACGGCAGCGGTGGTGAACCTATGGCATGTGTGCCAGGTCTGGCACATACGAAAATTTTGCTGGCACGTCAATGATTTGCAGACATTTTATATGTATTGTTATAAACAAAGCATATCTTGGAGTGGGTGTAATTAAAAAAAAATACAGAAGAGGAAGTAATTAAAACTTGAAATGTCATTTCTAAAATCTTTGATTGTTTAAAAAGACTAACAATGACTATATTATACTTTTGTTTCTACATATGCCTGTGAATTACTATTTTCAGAAGTGAATTTTATAAAAGATAGATTAAGAAATGGAATGACTGATAAATCGAGTTTGGCATACGTAATACTCAAAGTGACGAAACATGAACCTACAACAAAACATTTGGCATCCAACAGCAAAAATCTCATTGATAAATTAGTGGTATTGATTTATATGCAACAATATGTATATATATGTATATCATTAATCAATTTATTTTTTATGAAATTTTATATCATTTTTAATTGTGTTTTAATAAAATTCTGCAATAAGCAATTTGATAGAAATTTTTTTTTTTTTTTTTTTTATTAAAAATTGTGTGACACGTCAGAAACTCAATACACATTATTTTTAAATTTTTGGCACACGCACAAAAAAAAGGTTCGCCACCTCTCAGCTATAGTATGAATTGGCTACGCCACTTTAAATGAAATAGTTAGACTTAATTAAAAGAACTAAATCACTTGAGTAGTTCTTTCTTCAATAATTTCTTGAAAAAATCTCTTTTTTTCCACTAATAAGAATATGTACCTCCTTGATAAACCTTTCGAAAAGACATACAGTAAAATCTCTACAATATCAGTATTTCTGGACATTGAATCGACATCGAATGACAATTATGAAATAGATAAGTACACAGGAGATAGAAGAATCTCTGTCACGGTAACGTTCAAATGTTTTATCGACATCGTTGTCCGATTGTCCGATGACGATAAAGGAAGAAAATTAGAAAACATAATTGAGCGAGAACGAAGTGTTGGAAGTATGTCATATGTTATTCATCGGAAACTCAAACCGACATTAGAGAACGGTTTTATAAACTGTGATGTGTTGCATTTTTTCTTAACGTTATAAAATATAAGTGCTTTCTTTACGATTTTCATCATTGGTTTAATTTATCAATTTACTTTGTAGTTTATTTTTGTGAAGTAAATATATACTAAATATACAGGGTGTAAACAATATACGTTTAAATATTTTCAGGGGTGGTTAGGCAGCTCAAATGGAACACAAAATGTCCCATGACATAGTGTCCGATCTGTCTCTATTTTGCAGTAATAATGCTTTAAAGCTAGCGATATGGTTTTGAGATGGATGCTAACTCCGGCACATCGACGAGGCAAACATATGGAACCAAGCAGCCGTTTAGGCTTCCCTTCCTCTGTGTGCGTAGCCGATGCTCACTCCTACAAACATCCCCAATTTTTAAAGCGTTATAACAGTTAAACTATAAGAGATACTATGTGCTTGTAAAGTTTCAGAATCTTCGGACGATTAGTTTAGTGTATAGGGTAATAAACTTTGAAGTATTATTACTGCAAAACGAAGACAAATCGGACATTATGTCATAGGACATTTTGTGTTCCATTTGAACTCCCCAACCACCCCTGAAAATATTTAAACGTATATTGTTTACACCCTGTATATTTAGTGCAATTATTATGTTAATTACCATTTAACCGGAGATCAATTAATAAATTCGAAATCGTCGTGTCGACTCATTCTACTATTACATGGCTGATCAGTAAATGTAGCTCCTAGCAAATCTCCGTATTAAGTGGGGATAGCTTGCCATTTATGAAGACAGATAGACTGCCATTTATAATTGACAAGTATTTACTGGTATTTACAAGGCTTTACTGTACAGTCTTGTCTGGAAAGAGAACCATGGTTCTGTGACCACTTTTCGAAGCGGGAAGTCTACTCCTTGCTGTGTGTTTCTCCGCGGCAAATGAAACATTCGAGGACTCTGACCCTTCATCAAAACAACGCATACGTAATAAGTATCTATTAGATCCACTCCTTCGTGAACAGTACATGTTTCCTTCTCTCTGTCACGTTGATCCAGCATCAAATGAAATATTTAGCCCGAAGGACAGGGCCAGCAACCTGTTTCCGAAAATTTCATTGAACCCGTCGAATTATATAGTTACATGGTAGGGGCATCGCATGAAAAGAGAGGCACGGCACTTTACAGGCGACATCCTCGCGCAGAATAGACGCATCGTCTGTGGGCTACCTCTTTTGTCCCAAAGACCACAAAAGGATCGTTTGAAACGGTGTGCTCGCCCCTTAGCCCGATTCGCCTTCGTCCAACGATCCCCCGTCTCGCAACGAGTAAAGTTGCTCTTCCCTTTTCACCGCGGGACAAAGGGAAGGGAAAAAGGGTCACGCCGGGGGCTGATCAAGGAATTCATCTTGAAAGAGACACCTACTTGACCCCTTTAACGGATTAAGCCAGACTTCATATTAATCGGGGCCATCCCTCCTTAGAAACTATGCTCGGTGATCTTGTTACGGGGCTTACAAAACCATGCTGTCGACGTTGCGCCGATGCCGGAGATATCGTGCCTTTTGTTGTTCGAAGACGTTGTGTCTTGTACGTCATTAAAATTATTCATTATTCTTCTGAAGGATCATAATAATATTAAAATATGAGAAAAATAATGTCTACTATAACGTTAGAATTAGAATATATTATTAGAACTAAACTGTAGTTGTTTGTACATTTATGGCAATTTTTAAATTACAAAGACGTATGAGGATGTTCACAGATATAAAAATACAATAAAATATCAATATTTTATAATATTGGGTTGAAACAAAAATTTTAAAGACAAGGTAGAAATACTTTTATATGAATATACTTTACTACAAAGGTACCTTTTCTTCTACTCATTTTCACTAACTCTGAGCTAATTTTATGATTTCATTGCTCCAAAACTTGGTATTTTACAAATGTAATTTAATGAAAAACCTGATATTGGATATTAATATTTTTTTACGTTTTATAATATTTAAAAAATAAAACAGATTTATTTATTTGCCATAAACCTTTTATAGTTTATATACCACACAGTAACATAACAATAATAGTGTATGTACATACATTTGCTTGGTAGTGTGAAAAAATATTTAAATTAAAACTACATACTAAAATTGCTAAATGCTTCACATTTTAATGTTGCAGTTCTTCATAAAACTGTGCATAATTTTTAGCAATGGAATGTTTGGTTCGTTTAGGAATACATTTACGTTATATGGTGGGTCTTGCTATAATTTGTGTAAAGTATGTAGCATTTTTTCACGTGTGAAGATTCAGTTGCTGTTATATGTCCATAAAAATGTGAATTTATATAAACACCGCAATCTAATTTATGAGAAAGGCAAGTCTATGATTGAAATAATATTCAAAAGATGAGAAACAGTTTTATCAAAGTTTCATTTATTTAAGTATGTAAGAATGTGCATTTACTAAGTATAATTCTTAAGAAATTCAGTCCATTAACACATATCCGTAGATAAGGCAGTTAGTCTGATTACGGAGTCAGTGTGAACAAACTACTTATTCGAAGAAGTAGAACAAACTATACAGAAGCTTAGCTCTAATTAGTGGAAACCTGTTAACTTTTTTTCCAAAGATATTTATACTTATTTATTGCAATTATAGTTACCAATTCACTTAACTATTTATTAACTTATGTCGAGAAAATGGGTACAACAACATCCTAGTCATGGTCCTCAATTAACACTTGCTAACTTCGAAAGCAGAATATATGAAAAAAAAAAATTTGTGTTGCAGATTTGTAGAACTTCATGTTTATTAAACCAAGTAAGTCGAGTTAGCGATACAAATTGAAACTAGAAAAAGTGTGAAGGAAAGAAGGTCTAAGAATACTTATACAAGCACTCTCAAAATACTCGATAAAACCCTTCAACTGAAGAGCTTTTCTGAGCAACTTAATAACAAATTGTAGAATGTAAATGCTTGAATCTCCTTGATTCCCAATCATCTTTCGATCGATTCGTCGGCGCGTCGCGTGATTTTTCATCCCAGAGAACCAACTTTTTACGTAGAAAACGCAGCTGTCCGGTTTCGTCGTGCGATTGACTTTCATGCTCCACCTCCGAAAGACTTTTTCGCTAAACCCGTTTGATCGACGAGATTTACGCGTGCGTGTAACAAATACGAAGACAGCTGTTTCTTTTACAACCGAAACGATTCATTGACTTGCGATAATGATTTTGCATCGATCATTTTGGAGTTACTTTAGATTACGAAGCCAGAGACAACAAAATTAATTTTATTTTCTCTTCGCACCAGAAACACGTTTATTTGTAAACGAACGGGAAATTGAATTTTTCTTCAAAGTTAGAAATAATCTTTTGCCACAATTCAATGCAGTGTACAAAAATGTATTTATTCATTTCATTGATTAAAGGAATTCTGTCCCATTAGTACACAAAAACAACGATAGACAATTTCTGTAATTGGATTATACGATTATGTACCAGCACATTGTTACAGTATAGCCTATAGTTAAAAAAAGTTAAGTAGTTGTTAAGGAAACTGATAAACGGATGGATATCCAATAAAAAGGAAACCAAATGACTGTTATTAGCAGCGTTTCCTATACAACTAATTGGATTCGCAAACTCTAAAGT
Source organism: Perdita meconis (assembly GCA_030770465.2). Taxonomy (NCBI): domain Eukaryota; kingdom Metazoa; phylum Arthropoda; class Insecta; order Hymenoptera; family Andrenidae; genus Perdita; species Perdita meconis. The sequence continues at coordinate 14,744,487 of JASKOS020000004.1, read as the reverse complement.
AGATTTGCACAGTGGTTGTCAGACAGTTCGTTCTACTTTTAGGTATTTAGTAGAAGCAAAACAATTAAGTGTCCATTTTAGTTTGCCGGCTGAAAAAGAAGCCAAGTTTCATGAATTTTTTGTTCAAAAACTAATAAACTAATTTCAATGCTTTTTCGGATAAAAATTTTTCAACTACTGCTTTATACATATAATTATATTTTTGATATTTGAAAAATATAGTTATAAACTTTGAAGTGACAGTTATACATATTTATAAACATACATTTAAAATATCAAAAATATAATTATATAAAGTAGGAATCGGCAAATCTCTAGCAGAAAAAAAGCATTATAATTCGTTTATTAATTTTCTCTCTTCGACTGGCAAACCAGAATAGACTTAATTGTGTAATAGTTCCGCTCTAGAAAATCAGATCTAATCAGCAATAATGCAATGATACTACTATATTCTCCTAACTAAAATGATATTTACATGACATTCTAAATAGACTGCGGATGTTTATGCATTTATGCTGATTTTAAATTTGCCAAAATGTATAAAGATTTGCATAGACGCAAAGATATGTGAAATATCGACAATAAACTACATTTTATAATATTTATATGGTAAAATGCGTTTATTTAAGTTGCTTTTCTTTTTCCATACCCTTGAAAATGTGAATTTGCATAAACATCCGCAGTCTGCACATAAACAGTCTTAACCATAGGCGTTGCTTTCAAAATTTCTGGTGCGTAATCATTCTTATTGTTATCATATCATCAATATAAACAACTAATTATTAACTCAATATCAAAAGACAAGAATCATAAATAACAATAATAATTAACTTAGATTTTCTCTGAAAGTGAAACACTATTAGAGAAAACTATTCTCCGTTTCCAATACTCAGCTCGACAAACAACTCCGCCAGATGCTTACACAGATTACCAAATGAAAACCCGACAAAAAGCAGTAGACGAATTTCGAAAATAGCCCAAACCACTAGCGAACTCCCAACGAGTAAACACGGTAAACAACGAATTAGATTGCCAGCACGCGAACGCAGCTCCAAAGTCATTCGACGCACGTGCCCCGTAAAACAAGGCTCGTCCGAGTAGCCAACGATAACTTGATCATCGTCTCGGCCGCAACGAGAGAGCTTGGACCAACAAGTCGGTAATAACATCAACGAGGACCTATATTACATCACGGATGAAAGAGCGAGTGCCTTTTGCCCGCAACGCAGGACACAACGGGTGAATTCGCGAGGACGTTCTGAAGGCTTTCAGTCAGACCGTCTTTATTTCGACATCCGCTCCATTCGACTCTTTTTCCTCTCGACTCCGACTGGTGGGAGAGTGTTCCGATTGCCCAGTTCCCTTCAAGAGTCCAGGAAGCTTCCGGTCCTCGCCAAAAGCGAAAGGCGAAGTCTTTTCAAGGTGCTCGCCACGTCTTTTCGCGAAAGAATGCAGCTGTGCGAATCGGTCGATCTGTCGATGTGTTAACTCCTTGGGAATCTTTACAAGACCTTTTTCAATGGCTTTATCGTGTTGCATAACGCGGTGGGAAAATGACTGAAAGAGAGAAACAATCTTTGTAATCTTAAGACGCGTTGTATGTCCACTTATAATTAGTGTTGCGCTCTTTTAATTGCGACGTTTCTAAGTGCGATGAAATCACTCATAGAATTAATTTGCAGAGCGAATTTCCTAGAGTTTTCCGGGGACTAGTCGAAATTTTCCAACACTTTATCTTACGTGTGTTTTGTTTATCTCGAATGAGTTAATTTTAACTTTCAGAAAATATTATATCTTTTCCGAGTAATTAGAACATTTCCTTTAATCATTTTTTCAGTTCCTTGAAGAACACAAGGAACAAATTGAAAAAGGTTCTATCAAAACCCATAAAAATATTTACCTACGAATCCAGCTATGAAAAGACATCAGGAACCGGTCCATCGAAATTAGTATCTTTCCAGATCTTTCTCTCTTTCCTGTGGAAGTTCATTTCTGAACCTCCTTTGAGACACCGACGTTGTTTCATCAGTAGTTTCGTCCAGTGTTTCAGGTTTGTCCACGTTATAAGTAATTTCGTGTATCAAAGGACAAGGAGACTCGTGGTTCTGTTTAAACAGTGGGGAGACATCGTATCGAGTGTTCGATCGTCGAGAAAGTCGATGCTTCGACCACCCCATGTCGCCTTTCCACCACTTCACCGCAATTTCCGGTATCGCTTTACGAGGACAGCCACGTACCGTCTCCTCGAAGGATAAATTCGGTCGGATTCGTCCCCGTCTGAGACGCTCACGTGAAACACGCGTAGAGAAGGCAGCTCAAAGCCCCATCGAACCTCTAATTATTACCTTCCATGATCACGACGTGAGTCACTGCAAAGAATTCGCGTCCCGCTTCAATCGATACCGTGGCGTTATGCAACGAACTCGAACCATTTTCATGTAACCGCGATAACGACGCCTGACACGATATCATCGTCGGATAGTATCGATTCGGGTTTGCCGGGAACAAATTACGAGCACGTTCGGAACTTTAAACTGTGCAACCCGTCCAAATCCGCGACGTGGACGTGTTGAGCCGTGCAAAGTGGAGAAAAGACGATTACGGAGCGATTAACGCGCGAGCGAGTGCAGCGTGTGGGTGTCCTATTTATCGATGGTTTAAAAGGAAAATTACTTGAGTCAGGCTTTCAGGAAAATTTAGATGTTTACGCTTTTGATCGTGGTTTGAAAAATGGGAATTGTTTTTGCTGTGGAATTAATTATATCATTGGCAGCATAACTCTAAATGCATAACGCTAATTTCAGAAATATGAGGAATTAAAAATTATGGAAAGTCGCGGAATATTTCACGATTGGTGATGAGTGACAATCATTGAATCATTGTCAATCATTAATCACAGATTATTCTACTTGTGAATGCAATGTCCATAACAGATAATTGACTTATTTAATTAAAATTTGTGAAGTTTAAAGTAGGTTCTAACAAAAGAAAATTCACGTTAATATTTATTTTTAACCGATTCTGTTCATAATTTTTTTTTAAAGCCAAATTTTCAAGTTTCTATCATTACTAGACATCGGAATTTACGCATTTATGACTTATGAATTTTAATTATAGAAAAATCCAATAAATTATTGACTGATGCCAACATATATAAAATATTATAAATGTGATACGAGTTACAATATTAAAAAAATAATTTTATTTTGCATGAAAATCCGCAATCTAATCATAACAATAGAAGTAAAAGCTGTAGAATTTGATTTCAGAAATAGATGACTCTTTTCTTCACTTTTTCAAATGCAAATTTTCTAGTTTCTATCATTAAAATAGAAGTAAAGACTATACAATTTGATTCCGAACACAAATGACTCTGTTTTCTATTTTTCTAAGGGTAAATATTTAAGTTTCTGTCATTTAAAACATAAATATTTATCTGTCTAAAATAAGAAAAAAACCAAAGATTTTAATTCTAGACACAAAGTGAGGATCTCAACTATTTTAAAAAATAGTGAACTAATAGAAACTTTTTGGTAAAAAATGGTATAAGAAAAAGGAGATAAATAGAATTAAATGCCATCACTAAATTGCAGACGTTTATAGAAATTCACATTTTTAAAAAAATAGGTGAAGAAACTTTCTAAACCTTTTTGTGTAAAGTTTATAAACAAAAATATGCAAACACTGGAATAACTCAAACTTTTATATCTGAAATAAACATAAATAATGCAGCAACAATTTGTTACAACATATCAAAGTATAATGTATACATAGATGTCAGAAAGTAAAAGCTTTTATTATATAAAGCTTTGTTTAAATATTTTAAAAAATGTCGAAAAATGGGAATTTTTATGTTACAAGTCTTCGAACAGTTTATTAATTTAAGTTAAAATAATTAACATAGAATTTTTTCATAGAAGTTTATTATAAATAACGAGTTCTTGATACATTTATAATCATCCCTATGGAGAGAACAGAACTGTAGAATTTATAAAAAAAAACACTATAAACTCTATAGGAAAATATTAATATTCTGATCATAGTAAAGAAAAAATATTCCTCTGACATAGAAGTATCATTTTTAACGTATTAAGATCCTTAAAACATGTTGAACACTAAATATACTAAACCAATTGCTAAAGTCCTATAAAAAAATGTTTAAGTCAGTTCTTGTAATTTAAATTCATAAAATATTTAAATATTTTAGCGACATGGCAAACTCGATATTTCTCTTAATATTTAAACAACGAAATGTATCAAATAAAAAACTTTGTACTGTCTGACATTTTTATATACTTTCTATATCTTAGCATACTGCAAAAATTCTTTCTTAACATTATTTATATTAAATCTAAATACACAGTATAGAAGTTGAAGTTACATACACCAATGTGCGAATATTTTAACCAATTGTATCTCAGTATTTTTACACACCATTTTCCAGTTCGTCAAACAAATTCAGTTCCCCAGCAAAGAAGTTGAACTCACGGAACCAAATTTGAAAGCCAAAGTGCCTGAGAAGTTCTCAAAATATCCTCTCAAGAGTCCTTCAATCATGAACAAATGAAACAACAAAGACTAACATCAGATCCGACGATAAACTCACTTTATTCGTAGCAAAACTGTCATCACTTTACACGTTTACCGTCAAAACTCTCGTGAGCCGGTGGACGAAGAATATAATCAGTGGCTTAGAAGATGTCCACTTATACCTCGACCGATACTGCGAGGTTCAAGCCTTCTTCGGACCACACGTGGGTACCAAATTCTTGCCGCAAGTTCCGACGTTGCACCGTGGCTGAGCCATCACGCAGGGTCTAGCATCCGGACAAGGTGGAGCGTCGCTGCAGCTTTTCCCTGGCAGATGGATGTAGTCGTCCGTCTGCGCCATGGACGTCGCGAATAGCACCGCCAGGATAAGCGTCAACGTCGCCAGGAACTTCATCTCTCCGGCACTCTGCAACGGACGCGATAATACGTGTCAGAGGATCACTTTTCACGAGAAAGCGACGGAACGTGTACTGCGAGCTTTCGAGCTTCGTCTCTGCGGCGAAGAGTTTTCTTTCTCCTATTTATATCACGATTCTAGCTTTATTATATTATGTCATTGTGCTCTGCTAATGGGAGATAATGAGCGGACAATAGTTCGATAATGGGTGAATAATCAACGAATAATTCCATGCTAATGGACTTATTTGCTATGGAACTGCGCATCCAATTGGGTGGGATAATTGAATGATATTTTGGAGTAATCTGTTTGATTAAATGTCAAGTGTTTCGTGAGCATTCAGAGATATTGAGAGTTGACTCTGCATTCAAGACATTCGGTTTTGATTTGTAAATTTTATGTATAGGAAATTCTTTATTTTTGTAATCAGCTGTTAAAGGATTTAAAACAGCTGATTATTGCTTCTTTGTGGGATTTAAATGTCTTGCGGATTTATATTAGATTGAATTGTAAATAAATTCTGTTTCCCAAAATAACATTTTTTTTCCCAGTAAACTGTACCGTGATTGAGTTTAATTTAAATTAGGTATACATATTAGTACTTACAATTTTCTAATAGTAACTAGTGCAACCTAATTAACACAATAAATAATTAAACTTTTCTGGGAACGACAATTTTATCTTATTAACATTGAAATTTAATTCTGACTAAAGCGAACAGTTTTATTTTTAAAATAATTTAGATATTTTATGTAACAGATGACCGTATAATGTAATAAAGTCTTGGTTTTTTTTTTAATTTCTTGAAACCTTAGAACAGTAAACAATTAGGCTTTAATTTTGTTATATTGGTTAATATACTTGCTCACAGAGCGTTAAGTTATTCCATAAATAATGTTTCAAGGATTTTTGTATTTGCATGCTAATTATTATAATATTCAGAGTTTACTGAGCTATATTTAATCCAGAATTACTAAAGAGAACTTGAGTAGAGTTATCGAAGAGTTCTTTAACCCCTTGTTCTATAATAACGTGTGACGCTCGTGATATGAATTATGTAGCAATTATTGGAATAAACGTTATTAAATGATTACAAGTGAAGAAAAAGGAAAGTTGAAAAAACTTTCGATAACTGAAATTCTACCACATTATTTTTTTTATCATATACAATTAATAGTTAGTTATTCTATATTTTTCTCTTCTATTTAAAATAATTCATATATTTGTAGCCAGAAAAAAAATTACCCACGATTAAAAAAATTGTGAGACTAGAGGTTAATCACAATTGCTTTCAATAATCATTTTCCAACTGTCAAATAATATTTAAATCTGTTTCTCCAAAAATATTCTAATTTATTAAATTTAACTACAATTTCACAAAACGCCCTGGTATTTATAAAATTACTTAATCTATAATTTCATCAACCGGTGAAAAGTCAAAGTTTATTGAAATCACGTCCAAACTACAAGAACCGAAAAAGCCAAAGATTTGCCAAGGTATTTAGCATCATCCTGATGACATGAAATATGAAACCGACTTTCGAATAAGACCGCAGAAGTTTGTAAAGTTATCAAAGATCGTGTGACACGAGGGGTAGAAGAAACACGTCGGACTACTTTACCTCTCTGTGTGGTTCTCCGGGGTTCTCGGACCGACTATCGACGCGACACTACCAGGGCCGCCTCTCGAATGATACCGTGTAATTACGAGCCGCGATTCTTATACCGCGCCTCCGATTTCTTTCTCCGTTTCTCTCCGGCTCCGCGCCTCTATCGCGTGGCCAAGAATCATTAGCGATTCGTCGTCTCGTAACGTCCGTCACGCGCGGTTGCCTCCGCGAAGGACACTCCGCGGAACACGATGACGCTGTAAATACGCACACCTATAACCGGCGGCCACGTTTATTTTTCTCGCGTTTCTCGCGCTCACGCTCGGAATCCCGCGAATACGGACGAAATTAATGAGGGCCCGCCGGTAATAAGGAGGAGGACGATCGCGTCTGCAACCGACGCGGCGTGGCCTCCCCATTTATGGGAACGCTGGAAACGGCTGGGCTCCTCGTCCACAATTAAGGAAGGTCGTGGCCAAACGATCCAGCGTGGGTGAAGGTTGAAATTCAGTTTCGATTTCAATTTTTTTTTTTTTTCTGTTGCTGTGTCTCCTCCAGACAGTGTCAAGACTTTAGCCTTTTTTGGGAGGTGGTAACTTGAGATTTGGGGAAGGATGGACTTAACCCTGCTACGGTCTTCGAGTCTAAAAATTAAGGTATTCGATTTCCTTTAGCAACTGATTTTTTTTTTTTTTTTTAAATATGAGAAGGTTTAATGTTAACTGCTTGTCCTACAATAACGTGTGACACTCGTGATACGAATTATACCTCAAGTATTGGAATAGACGTTGTTAAATTATTACAAGTGAAGAAAAAGGAAAGTTGAAGAAGTCTTCGATAACTTCAAATCTATAAAATTATTTGTTTGATCTTGTGCATTAATAGATCCCAAAAATGTCACTGGTTTATATCGAAGTTTGTATGTTTGGCGATAAAAAATGTAAGAGAATTTTCTGTTTTATTATTTTTGTTAACATGGTATTAAAACTAGTTTATCCTTTTTCAAAATTAAATTTTTTAGCGATGAGTTAATGTTAATGTCTGGGTATTCATAATTAAAAATGGAGCAAAATATAGGATGTTTCGGTTAATTTTTAGGGATTCGTAGACAGCTATAGCTAGCATAGTTATAAATCTGTTTGAAATATATATATATATATATATATATATATATATATATATATTTTTTATTTCCTGAAAAGAGGGAAAAGGTTGTAGTTAATGCTAAAAACTGTTTTAATAAAATATAATTTAAGTTGACTCCAAAACAAACGTGTTTTTCTTGCAAGAAATCTCTCAAAATTAACCGAAACACCGAACATAAAATAGTAATCATATTTGAAACAAGGTTAATGGAATTTAGAATAAGCGGAATCCTAATTAGCAACGTTGATTACGTGTTTTATAACAGACAGATTCGTTACACTGAATCTACAGATCTATTGATATCGTGATGAAATCAGAGTACATAAGTGATTAAATCTTTTTTATTTTATTATTCTCTTTGCTTCTTTACATCAGGCGCACTCATGTATCAATGACGTGAAATAGAGAAATATACAATATAGTGTAAAACTTATGGCTACACGTGACTCTTTACTCACATAACGCTCCTTTTTTCTTTTTTTACATGTATGACAATTATCAACTGTGTATCACAGTCATGCAAATTAACTCTTTAAAATACAATTGTACTGATCTGAATACTGATAGATCTGAATACTGTTTAAGTAACTTTTGACGAAGAAGTTAAAACGTCGCTAAATCCGCGAATAATGAAGTTGATCTTCCTTTACTGATCCAACCATCTGGATTCTTTCAGTACAAAAAAATCTGAGGTTTCACAACTGCAATAAGTTGAAGCTACATAATGCAGAAATCACATTCTTGCACGTCTTGCTCGGGACCATATTTAAACTTTGATATTTCGCTTGGAATTTTGCTTTTCTTGTAAAAAGATTTTGGAATGCTGTATCTCATATTTGTGCATGACTGTACCAAGTACCAAGTAGAATAACTTCGAAAAATTTAAGTAAAGTCCAATTCTCCATTCAGAACATGATGTCATTCTTTGTCAAATTTATTTTAAGGTTTGGCAAAAATGTTTCATGAAGAACGGTTAATGGATTCGCAAGAAGTATGTAAATAAGTCGCCGCACCGTGTTGAAATGTTGGAGAGTTGTAATCGTGAAAGGTCCATAGTTTAAGAGTAAGAACCGATAAACAACCGATAATATTAATCATAAATCCATGAATGTCTTCATAAAAATAAGGAAAATTATTCTGATTAATCTTGCTGTAATTAAAATCATATTATAGACACCAAAATGTCCCAAATTAACCACATTAGATTATTTTCTAAAAGGATATTTTAGACTCGTATCTATTCCAATAAGCTAACATAAAGTTAACTTTTCATGAGTGACAAAACAATGGGATTAACTTGTTTCGTTTCGACGTAGAATTTTCTCAGCAATTCATCACTTAAATATTAAATGAATAATATTTTTATTGTCATTTCATTATTATTATCATTAATTAAATATTCTTTTAATTCTTTTAATTGTGTTCAAACGATGGGAACTGTTGCATACCCCTAGTATAATCCAATGTTACTTAAACATAACAAGTAGTTTCCTTGATACATCAATGCAGAAACCGCATTTCTCTCAGCCGAACCCAGTACATCCAACAAAGTACCCAAACCGCCGTACCCTAAAATTAAACCACGACTATGTATTAAAAATAACCCATACTCAGGTACTTAAGACACTCAGACACCTCATCCACATAGCCTTTTCTGCCATTCAACGTCCTCCGAAACGACAGGCTGCAATCGGAATATCCTTATCCGTCCATCTCGCGAATCCTTGGCGGCGACAGGCCACGGTCCACGGTAAGGCGTTCTGTAAAACGTCGCTGAATCAATGCTAAATAACCAGCTGACTCAGATTTCAGTCAATATAGGATTCACCTAATTTACGTATAACTATACGTATTCGCCGCGACCAAAGCAAATTTAGTTACCCTTCAGTTTCTAGACTGCATTATCACCAATATGCAACAAAAAAAGAAAATTTGACCTTGCGTTCAAAGATCAAGGTCAATTTTGCAGCTGATTTTGATACCGGATCAGCTCTTTTGCTTTAAAACGCAAACTTTGGACCAAATTGAAGTACACCCCCGCTCAAAAGTATGTGGACACTAACCATTTTCATGAAATGTGTGATATATTATGTATACTGTTGTTGTTAGACGGTATTTATTGTTAAATTCTGTTACGTACATGTACGTAATATATTCTAGTAATATTCTATTGTTTCCAAGTAATTGTATCCAACGTATCAACTCAAAATCAATTTCAATTTTATATTATTAGTATCATCGAAAAAAATAAAATTCTATTGTTTCCAAATACCTGTATCCAACGTATCAATCCAAAATCAGTTCCAATTTTATATTATTAGTATCATCGAAAAAAAATAAAATTTTATTGTTTTCAAGTAGTTGTATATAATGTTCTAGTAATACATTACATACATGTACGTAACAGAATTTAACAATAAAAACCGTCTAACAACAACAATATACAAATTTCATAAAAATGGTTAGTGTCCACATACTTTTGAGCGGGGGTGTACGTTTGGAGGTTTTAGCCATGTTTGGGGGGGGGGGGGTTTGGGACCACTGTGCACCACTGAAAAGGCCCAAACTATTGGTGGGTCGTTAAGAAGTCGACGACCAAGCGTTTGGCCCTTTACAACAAGAAGATTATCGCTGCGATGTGTAGACGGCGATAGCTGCTTTTTTTTTACTACATAGCAAGAGAAGCATGCTGTATATTAAAAAACGTTTTGTGCGTTTAGAAATTGCGTCTCTGACCGCAGCGTCAAACGCGTATAGGAAATCCTACCTTCAGAAATCGCACCTTTCAAGGATATGCAATATTTTTGTTACGCCCTGTATATTTATTGTTACAAGTAAATCATTACAAGTGTAATCATAATCATTGTTAGTGTTTGTTTCATTACAAGACTCCAACATCAGATTCTCCTCGAAACGGCAGAAAAACGCGTGAACCATCGCAATTCCCCCGAGGCGATGAATTTTTATCTCGCCGGCGACTTTTCCGCCGATTTTGCTGATTGCAGGCTGTCAGCGCGGGTTCAATGGTACCCGGCGCGGTTTACGAGGCGGAGAGGCAGACGGGCGCGCCTCGGTTAGAAGGAGGGCGGCCCGTCGGCGCGCGTGATAGCGATTAAATCTGTTTGATGGGTGTCGGGAGGCCAATCGATCACCGTTCGAACGATTTCGTTGCAGTTGCACGCGGCTGCATTGTCGTCGCTGCGGTCAGAGGTGGCCGAGTTGAATTCGAGGCTGGTGGCGGCGACTCGGGCCAGGGAGGCGGCGGAGGCGGCTCTGGTCAGGGCGGAGGTGCAGGCCGCCAGGGCGGAGCAGAGAGCGGAGCAGCAGGCGGCCAGGCACGAGGAGCGGCTCACCGAGCTGCATTCCGTCATCGCTGAGCTCGGCAGGCAGCTCGAGAGACATCGGGCCACCGTTATCGCCGAGGAGGATGAGTCTGGTAAGAAGCGAAATGATAATGAAATGATTTTTCAGAACATAGGATAATGGTACCTATTAATGAGCCTGCACCTATTCGTGTGTCGTCACATTTAAATAACTTGTAACAAACAAACGGATGTACATACAGTAAAGTTTCGATTATCCGAGGTAATGTGAACCGAGCCTACCTCGGATAATCGAAAAATCGGATAATGCGGAAGAGTCGATAGGTATACATAAATCGTGTAGTAAAACTACAAAAATATTTTCGTAATGTAATATTGCACGTATACAGGGTGCGGCACAAATTAGTCCCCACGATTTTTCAACCCCTTCGGATTGTCTGACAGAAAAGTTTTTCCTACCAAAGTTAATCAGTATTTAACTGTTAAGAAATTGCAGTTTTTTAAATTTAAAAAAAAATTGATTTTTAACAAAAAATCGTGATTGCCGTCATATCTTTAAATGGAACTGGGTATTTTTAGCTTCATAATATTGTAGGTGACGTCGAAACGAATTCAACGACCTGCTATACGATGACCTTCAGATAATCTTGAAAGAAAATATCGCCATAAATCGGTTGCCAGAATATTTGAAATAATTCGACAATACGTAATAGCAAATAGCAATGCCTCGCATTTTGAGGTAAACAAATAAATGTAAACATTGCTTCAGAACCTGACTCACGAAAAAAAAACAAATTTATACTTTGATTTATACTTTTTATTAGTAATTAACAAATATTCTGGCAACCTATTTATGGCGATATTTTCTTTCAAGGTTATCTGAAGGTCATCGTATAGCAGGTCGTTGAATTCGTTTCGACGTCACCTACAATATTATGAAGCTAAAAATACCCAGTTCCATTTAAAGATATGACGGCAATCACGATTTTTTGTTAAAAATCAATTTTTTTTTTAATTTAAAAAACTGCAATTTCTTATCAGTTAAATACTGATTAACTTTGGTAGGAAAAACTTTTCTGTCAGACCATCCGAAGGGGTTGAAAAATCGTGGGGACTAATTTGTGCCGCACCCTGTATATAAATTTAATTAATATTGAGTCAAAGTTTAATTGATTGCCTTAACCAAGCCTGACTATTTACACTTTTGTACTCTTTATCACAGTTCAGATTATACATAGTAATTTTAAGTATTTTTATAAATATGTACTTTTATTAAGTATAACCATGTCTTCAATCGCTTTCTACATATGTACACAACAGTTAAATCCAGAAAAGTATAAAATATTATTTGGCATCGGCCCTTTACGACATTTTGATTAACAGTACCTCGGATAATACAGAACCTCGGCTACTCGAATAACCGAGATTTTACCATAAAAATAAGATCGAAGCACCTCGGATAATACGGAACCTTGGTTAAACGGGTCTCGAACAACCGAGGCTTCACTGTATATAAATAAGTCCGTATCGCTAGTGTATCAAATTTGCGGGTATCGTGGAGCTTTTGATTCTTCTCGAAAACAATATACAGTACAGTCCCGATATTAGGACAATCTTACAGTGTTGACTCAAAGAACGACGCCTAAGTTTGATTCGAAAAAGGGATTTCTATATCCTCGCCACTTCTTCGCCGGTGCGAGTCTCCCCGTTCCGTCGTGTCCGAGATCGAATCCTACTCGAAAAAGAGCTGCGATCGGTTCTGCACCAAGTGGTTTTTCGAGTCAACACTGTACCTTGCAAATTTCGAAATAATGCACTTAATAGTTTCGTAAAAAGAAAATTCCAAAAATCAATTTATTTTTACCCTCCTAAACTTGCGTCTCGACCAGCGTTCGAAAATTGTACACAAACAGTATAACAGTTGAATTTCGTAGAAATTATCTGTTCGCGTACTTATTCGCATACGGCTTTTCAATAGTTCGTTGTGAAGGGACTGCGTAGTGTTTATAGAAAGTCTACGAACTGCTTGCAAACATTGTGTGCGAACAGTGCTCGCGAATTATTAGCTGGTGTATACGCAGCTTTAGAAGAATCACTGTTTGAACACTCCAAAAGAATCGCTGTATGAACGTAACAACGCTAGTTTGTACCTAATAACCCTAGTTTTTATAGTGATCTATAATTAGATAATAAATTAGAAAACGCGTTAAGTTATTATCCTTCCCTTATTGTCTTTCTCGCCTTTGTTGACTGTATCTTGAGCATTTTACGACTTCCAGAAATAGAGACGAGCAGAGACGCGGAGGGCTCGATCACGAATCCAGTCGAGGAGAGCGAGGGTGGCGGCGATATCCAGGGCGACGGAGATCGCACTCTAGGAGATGCCGATTCCAGCTGTTGCGAGGAAATCGAGCCGCGAATTGCAGAGGTATTTGCACCCTATTGGCACTCCTTCAATGGTCCAGATAGATACTCGGAATAGATATCATTTTCTATTGAAAAATTCTAGTCGCAGGAGAATTAGATTCTCACTCTTGCGACGAATTTTATCAATTTCAATGTGGATTTTATCAATGGAATTTTCAGTGCACCTGGGAAGGATGTAAGACACTTGAAGCGCGATACTCTACGATGTAATTCTTATTATCATCAATAGATTTAGGCTTGTTTACCAAACCTTCCTTTGACAATTTTACTTTTTGGAAAACTTTTACTTCGTCAAACTTAAACTTCATTAGCCTTTGCTTCGTTAGTTGTGGACTTGACAATAATCATACTTATTTAGAATTTTCTTTTTATTATTAGATTCAGTATATTCACAATAATTTTAGGCTGTGATATTGCCATGAAATTGAAAATTTGTTTAAAATTAGAAATGCAATATTCATGTCAATACTAATAAAAATGTTAGCGCAAATATTTGATATTTTTTCTTCTAAAAGTCTTATCTAATGTTTTGAAAATATGTTCCACATTAAAACTGGTACCAATTCATTCACTGTACCAATTGGTACAGAAAATTCATGGTGCTTCTTAACTTTAAAATAACAAAAATTGTAAATATAAACAATATAAAATAACAAGATTTAACTTGAACTTTTGGAACATCATGAAAAAGCTGCTGAATACAAAAAATGTAGTATCGTGTAAATTATTAGTAAGAAGGAAAATACTTTGGCAATATATTAGGTGCTGGAAAAAGTTCGTTCGGCTCTTTTTCTTTTAATTTTGTTAAAAAACTCAAATAAAAATTTTTACAGCAAAGGAATGTATCAACTTCTAGATATTAGAAAAGAGGTCTAAAAATACATAGTGTTTACTAAACTACGGGTTTTTATGCAAAATAAATCTTCACACACAAAAATACAGAATTGAAGCATAAATAATAGTGTATCTCATTTCCTAAATATTAATTAACTTTTACTATATTTTGCCATCTATCAATAGCCTTATACATATGCATTTCTACATATTTAAAACTATCGTAAATGCATAAAAATGTGCAGTATAATGATTATTTTGTTACAGAAAATAACGTTCGAAACAGTTTGGAATACTTGAATCTTGTTCTAAAAACCACAGCATCTTTTTCCAGTGCCTAATACATAATATCTATAGGTTTCCATTTGAACTACAGTCTAGATAAAATGTTTAACTCGAAAAGAACATGATAGGCAGATTTATAGCAATTTCAAAATTACGCAAACTCAGAAATAAAGATAGATTGTATAATATTTAGAAAATAAAACATACATTTTTTTAAAGTCAGCTGCTCTGATATGTCCATAAAAATATGAATTTGCATTTACAATATAATGATAGGCATTAATTTTTCCTGCGATATGCATGATCCTCATTCGTTTGGGCATGTTCATATCCTGAACAGGTTGCTCCATATTTCGTCCACACTCTCTCAAAAAGTGTGACCACGGTGTTTTCCACCTACTTTCTCGCATCCTTTCCAGAGCCGGTACCCTTTTCATGCCGCGATCGATCCCGGCGTGCCCCGATTACGAACTTCCGCAATCGAACCGGCTGTCGGACCGTGCGTGCAGCTATTAAAGTTCTCGTCCGATATACTTGGAGCGAAGTAATCGAATCGAAGGAAAACTGCGGGAAGGCCGGAGCTCCAGCCGGTCGCGATATACGCCCGCAGCAGATGCGGGAGTTGCCAAGTTTCCAATCTGCGCCGCTCGACTTTTCACGGAATCGAATTACCACGGGAATCGAATAACGGGCGGAGGTTCGTGATCCAGCGGGCACCGCGGGGATCTATTCGAAGGCGACGAAGAGACTTATATTGCGCGCGTGTGCGATCGACAGAACGGCAGGGAACAGTTGGACAGTCCGGCGGCTCTGCCGACCCCGGAACCGACGCAGCAGGCAGCTTCGTGTCAAAGCGTCGCCGTGGCTACGTTGCAGGAAGAGGTGACGACACTTCGGACCGAGATCGCGACCTTGCAGGCGCAGCTTGCCAATGTCAAGAACCAGGCCAACAATCAGAGGCAACAAGCCGAGAGCGAGTCGCTTCGCAGGGAGCCGAGGGTGGGTAGCAATCGCGCTTATCGTTTCGCGATCGCGGCGTTCTTCCTCGGGAGTCTTCCTCCGGAAGAAGGAGGGAAAGAGCGATGGTTCCTTCCCCGCAGGAAATCGAAACTAGCTTCCGCCTTGAAACGGAGAGATCCGTTCGCCTCCGTCCCGGAGGAATGTCGTCCAAATTTTTCGCGTCGCCGCGTCGGCTCCGAGCGCTGGCCGGGCCTTTGATCAACCGACACTTTCACGAAAAATGTTTGTCAACCCTTCTGATGTAGCGTTTCCTCGTGCTTCTTTGATTTTTCGCAGACAAGAGGCAACACCAGCTCGCCGGAACCTTTGAGTGCGCCTTGCTCGCCACTCTTGCCGCCCCTGCAGACGCCGCCGACAAAGAGCGTAACGAGGGAGGAAGCTCCGGTTCTTAAAATGGCCGAGAGGGTGAGACTCCGGAGGACGGACGAGAGACACATCACAGGACCCGATATTACCAACTTGGGGGTACGTTATCGTTGTCATTGTCCGCGGCTTTTACGATTACGCGCGGCTGGAAATTGCGCCGCGCCGCACAGTGGTTCGGCGTATATAAGAATCGCGGAAAAAACTTCGTAACTTCTTTACTTTTTAATATTTTTGAATAATTTTTTTTTAGATTATTTGTTGAATAACGATTTTTATAGTACTATTATTATTTTAACATAATATTTTTCGCATAATAATATTTTTTACATAAAACAAAGTTCATAACAATTTCTAATATTACGGTAGGTTGTATATATACTATGTTTTGCAGTTTTGCATAAAACAACTACTGTTGTTGTTACCTAATATGCTTTTCGTAAGAACATTTTTATATAAAAAAGAAGAGGGTTACAATATAAGTTACATTGTCATATCACATTTTTTCTGTAAAAAATTAATATTTTAAAATACCTATTGTGGATTTCATTATGTATACATATGACATACTGTATTTAATTGACAATATTTACACAATCCGTATTTATAAGTCCTAAACTAATTTTTAACTACTTGTAAGTAATGAACTAAAACTGTAAAGCAGTATAAAGAAGTGACAGGAAGAATAAACACGTGGAAAATCCAAGAATTTTATAGAGAAAATATCAGAGGATGCGACCACCTGAAACTTGCCTGTGTCTGGTCTCCAGATGCGTGCACAAAGTAATCGAGCCCAGAATAAACCGTCAAAACATTCGGAAGAGGAAATGTAATAGAATAGAAATGTTGGAAGAATAAAAGCTATGAGTAGCAGCTAGTAATACTTCATATGGTACTCTCAGTGCAGCCCTCCGTAAAGCTAGGCGCAGCGAGAAGGAGCAGTAATTTGACGATAACAGTCAAAGGTGCAAAAAGATGCAGCTAATTTTTACAGGACAGTTACTTGATAGTATTTACTATAAATCAATGCCATTAAGAACGCGGAGGAAGGCGGAGCTTTTTTTATATGCCTAAGGGAATCAAACAGTACTTCCTATTTTTATTACCTTTATTTTAAGCTCTGTTATGCAATATTGCTTGAGTGATTTCGAAAAGTATTTATGAACTCTATAAGCTAAGACTATAAATATTAAAAATATATGAAACAAATTATGATATATATTCGCAGAAAGTAAAAAAAGACTTAGAATTCTGGCTAGGAAAAGGTAAGATTCCAGTGAGAGTATGATAGGCCCACTTTAGATAAATTTTTCTTCTTTATTGACATGAATTAGCTATATTCAATTTCATAGCAAGATATATTGGTTCATTAGTTATCAGAATATACAAGTCTATACATAAAAATCACACTTTCAGAATTTGGGGTTTTTTCCGCCTTCGAACCACTGTGCGCCGCGCACCTCCTATTACCGTGTTTCTACCCTTCCTCTGCGCGCCACTGTTTTCGAGACGCCTGAGATCGCGTAATACGAGTCGCACTGTGGTGCAGAGACCCAGAAAACTAGGAAAAAGTTTAATAATCCATTTTATGTACTCAATATGTCACTTTTCAAGGGGGTAGGTAACCGTGTCCAGCTTGAAAGCAGACTTTTTTTCATGTACAAATTATGAAGTGACAAATAACGGTAGAGCGAACCTTTTCGTATTTTTAATTGTCTTTCTATAAACTTTTACATAATGGAAAAAAACTCTAAATATGCATATTATAAGGACAAATGTAAAGACGTTTACACGGTGCATCGTTTGATGGTAAACATGATTCCGGATCTAAAATAAATTATCTAGAATCTAGAACATAAAAGGACAGGTGTTTTATAATCTTTAAGACAGTCTTTACAGTGTCGGGAGCCGAATTTTGAAAAAATAAATGATACAATTTTTATGTTGAACAATACGATTTTACGCTTTTCTCCGTGAAAAATGTTTTTTATCTTTTTTCAAAAATTTATATCAAACATCCACTTTTGACACATTGTAGATAATGGTTTTGTGCATCTATGGTTAAATTTTTAGTCAAATTTTTTAAATTTTGGAGTCAAACTAAATTTAAAATAGTTAGCAAAAATTGAATTTTTTAAAATTACTATACAGGGTGCACAGATGTTAAGCCCGCCATACACGACCGAACCGCTCGGCGAGCCGGTTCGGTCGTGTATGGCAGGGTTTAGACTGCTATGGAGAATGGCTTCTTTCGTGTGAACGACTCAAACTATTTGCACGTTCTGTGATTCCTTAATATGGATGTGACAAACATTTTAAAACTAAGAAACATCCAAAACAATGAAAATTCAATAAACCATGGAGTATCAAAGTGAAGGCTATTTATTAAGACGGTGAACATAATAATTGAAGAAGGGATCAATATTTTTAGCTGAAACTTTAACTGAACCCTTAAAATATTTTTCTCTGAAACATCAAACTTGCTCCATTGAGATCACAGAATTTTAACAAATTCTATTACACATTATTTACAAAATTATTTCAGAAAAAATGAAAAGAAATTTATATAGGATACATGCACCAATAAATGAACACGTTACCAGTGAATGAACACTATACACAAAATAAATAAAAGAAATTATTAAATATCATGTGGCACATTTTTATTAAAATTTTTAATAATACTTACTAACGATTTTACTTTCAGGTGAATGACCACCTAAATAGACTTTGACATTAATTTATTTAATATTCATTATTTTGGAAATTTTCTAATCGCAAAATGTGTATCATATCTGTAGTAAATAATCATAAACAGACAATAGTTTGAATTATTAATCGCTTTTTAATCAAACCCAAAAGTAACTGTTCATCACAGCAATTTAATACCTATGCAACCCCATAAGAAGTTAGATTAATAAAAAGACGCACAATGGATAAGAAACAAAACAACGAAAGGTAGTTTATGAATCTGAGTCTAAGTAATTTTGTTCCATTAAATTGTATTAAGAATAGTAACTTGGTATCAGTTGTGATCTAGAAAATGTTTTTGATAAATATCTCATTTATTTTGAACATATTTTAAATACGTCTTAAAATAGTTTACAAGTATTGTAAATAACTATCATTACATTTCCGTGTTCTTGAATGTGCATGTAATGATTTGTCTGCTTACATAAACTAAATTAATAAATCCAACTCTGAAATGTTAAGAATTTCAATTTTTTCAAATTTTTTAAGGTTCCTGCTTCATTGTGCACTATGGCAATAGAGTGTGAATAATATGAAAAAATTTGACATTGATTAGAAAACTAAAATAAATAAAGACGACTTCCTTCTTAACAAAAAACACAAATTTCTATTTCATTAATATTCTCTTATAAATTGTAGGTGTGCTCAACGATGGTGGCGGAGCACTTGGTGTCGGACCTCCTGGAGCACTCAAATATCCAAGAATTGAATGGCTCGGAAAAACAGTTTGAGGTTGAGACGGAGCGACTGAACAGTAGATTGGAACACGCGCGAGCAAACAACGCGGTCCTGGCGCTAACTTTGCACGAGAGTAAAGCGCAATGCGATAGGTATTTTCACCCTTCACTATTAAACAATGCGATCACAACAAAAATAGCTCATCCAGTTTTTAATACATATCTTCTGTTTTTTTTTCTTCCAGATTGAGTCTTCTAGTTGGAAAATACGAATCGAACGCAACCGCTCTGCGTTTAGCGCTTTCTCACAGCGATCGAGCGATAGAAGCTTACGACGTTTTAGTAGCTTTGCTCGAAAGCGAAATCGCTTTGTCAACCGAAAGAAACAACGTCACGATCACTAATAGAAGAACAGCTGAACACGTAGCGTATCACATTTTGAATAAACTTGAGAACGAGTGCGTGAACAGCCTAAACTCGCCGTGGGAGGATTGCATCGTCTTGTCGGATGAGTGAGTGTGTGCGATGCGTTTGTGAAATCGCGCTAATGTTTATATTCATATATTTCTCTAATTGTTATTAGTTTATTAACCGAGTTCCATTTGATGAGATTAATCAAAATGTTGACAAAAACTATGGTATTCTATTAAGGGATCTTCCCAGTGTGAACCTCTGAAAAATTGCCATTTTTTGGGAATTTTTTTATACTGAACGAAATGTCCAATGTAAATAAAGTTTTTCCTACTGATTAATACACTTATTGAGAGTACAAACAATTTTTTTATGTAATTTATAATAGTTTATTTAAATATATATATCGCACTGAATTGAGCACCTCAAGAAAACGATGTAGTGCTGGCGTAGATGATTCCAGAAGAACGACGCATCTGAATAAAAAAATTCAAAATGGTTTTTAGTCGTCACGGATGTCGTTATCGTTGGAACCAAAATTATTTTAATTGATAAAAAATTAACCAAATGACGGAAGTTTGAATGTTTAAGTTCCGAAATTCGATGAATTTTTAGTCATGTGTCATTATAAAAAGTATGAAATTGTTAATAAAACAAAGTTTCCGTGGTCCCTGTGATAGCCACTGATGTGTTGAATAATGTGTAAAAATTTGAGACTGATTAATCAAATAATTTTTTTGCAATCATCTACGCCAGCACTACATCGTTTTCTTGAGGCGCTCAATTCAGTACGATATATATAGTTAAATAAACTATTATAAATTGCAAAAAAAATTTGTTTGCACTCTCAATAAGTGTATTAATCAGTAGGAAAAACTTTATTTAGATTGGACATTTCGTTTAGTACAAAAAAATTCCCAAAAAATGGCAATTTTTCAGAGGTTTACAGTGGGAAGACCCCTTAAAAAAAATATATATCAATAACCATGAAACTCTTAAAAGAAATGACCTCCAAAAACTCTTTCTTCTACTTGTGTGCCTCTTGAAATAATTCAGATTTATCCTGAGAAGTTATACGTAAATTGTATCTACGTCATTTTTAAACAATATCCGTCATCTCCTTCAAAAATCATCATTAGTTTCAGAGTTGTTGAAATTAAATGAACACTCATTAACACCGCAACTAATAAAAAATGTGGATAAAAGTATGCATAAACAAAACTGATGCGTTCTAAGTAACTGTAAAATGTAATAAACATGCCGACTGCCTTATAACAAGAAAATATTGTAATTAAATAACTCAAACACTTGTAGAAAAATCGTATCTTCCATTAATTTGCATTCACTTTCAGATCTGAAGAAACCTGGTGCGTCGAAGACGAACAGAGGCTCAGGAAGCACATAAGTAGATTAAAAGGAGAACGTGCGATGGTCGGATCGACCGCGGTGGAATTGGAAAGTGTCCACGCGGAACCTCTGAACTCGAAGAACACTATTTCCTTGGCGGAAGCTAGAAAATTGGATTTAGAAACGGCCGTACTCATGCAGGTTCGTCCCCCTTACGTTATTTTATCGCTCGATACGCTTCCTACCGCAGGAAGATCGATAATCGCGTTGCTTTTGAACGGCAATGATCGTGCAGGAATTGATGGCCATGCGGGAAGACAAAGCAGAGTTACGGGCACGAGTTTTCCTCTTGGAAAAGGAACGAGCTACCATAGAATTAAAATTAAACGCACGCGACACGCAAATCACGGCGCAGCTCTCTGCCATTGAACACCTTCAGGGTCAGCTCAGCGATACGGAGGCCATGCTGGCAATGGCTACGAACAAGGTAGATAGAGACGCGACCGGGTGGCGCGAATTCTCCCCCATTGAATTAACGCAAATGTAACTTGTGGACGCTCAGGATCGAGACATGAGCGACAATGAGAGCGAAGGAATGGAGTCAGAATTGATAGAGGCGCTAGGTCGGGAAGCTAGGCTGAAGGAACGTTTGCAGGAATTGGTTTCTACGTTGGAGAAAGTTAACAAGAATTCTGAGTTGAGGCATCAGCAATCCGCCGAGCTTGTGAACGATTTAAAGCGAGCTAATGGGTAACTGAATACTTTAATAGCGAGAGG
The DNA here is from genome assembly GCA_030770465.2 of Perdita meconis. Taxonomy (NCBI): domain Eukaryota; kingdom Metazoa; phylum Arthropoda; class Insecta; order Hymenoptera; family Andrenidae; genus Perdita; species Perdita meconis. The sequence continues at coordinate 14,722,568 of JASKOS020000004.1, read as the reverse complement.
GATTTGGAAATTAATGGGAAATGTATTCAACTGCGAACTTTGCTTTCAGAGCCTTGGTGCAATCTTTAGAAAAGTCGAAGAAAAAGTATCAATCTAGATTAAAGAAGTTGGAACAGCAAATGTTAGGCATGGTAGAGAGACATGCTGCACAGGTATGAAGAATTGAGTGTACTGTGCGATACAAAAAATGTTGGCCCTTTGATACTATAAAACATGCATTGTTTTCATTACAGACAAAGAAAGATAGAGAACTGTAGGCAGTAAAATTTGTAATAGTAAACTTAGATGTTCGTACCTAAATATTACCCTAACTAAACTATCAAAGGGTTAATTTTTTATCGACCAATGACGCTAAATTATGGGGGCGTTCAGCGGACTCAGCAGTTGCGGAACCGTTGAACGCACCCAACATCAAATAGATTAGGGTAACTAACCCAATTACGGACAGATTAGTGGTTCCGTGAGCTTATTGCTGCTAAGAAATCATAATGAAATAAGAAATCATAGATGATTTCTAAAAATCTAGTGAGTTTAATTCTTCCGAATTCCTTAATTAGCAATTCTTTTACGAAATTATTAAAAATGAATGAAATTGCCAAAGAAAGAAAAGAGTTATTGCACCTATTACGGAGTCTTCAAAACAGTATTGCTTATGTTATGGAATGCTATAATTTATTTTACTTTTGTTTGAATGTAGATACTTTATTCCATAAAATTATACTATTTATTTTTATTTAAGTACAGACGCGATTTTTTAATATTTTTACTGCTCGAAAAATCAGGCCTACAATGTTAGGTTCAGAGTTAAAATATGAAATTAAGTAAATAAAAGAATCTAAAATAAAAAAGTTTTAATTCCCCCAAATAAAATAGAAATTGAAGTATACTATAAAAAAGTTATTTCACGTATTGTGCCAGTAGTTTTTAATACATGAATATGTGGTTAACCCTCCATAATAGGTACATCATCTGTAATTGGGACAGTTACCTTAGTCGCAAGAATCCTAAACTGCAATCTACTATGAAAGTTTTATTTTCTTTAACTTTGTCTTATCGTTAAAAGATCTTACCACTATGAAGCTCTGCAAAAAATTGTCATTCTTTGAGAATTCTTTTTAGCGAACAAAAATGTTCAACATAAATTAAGTTTTGTATACTCATTAAAACTCTTCTTGAAAGTGTAAAAAGTATTTTTTTGTAATTTATAACAGTTCATTTTATATATATAAGTTACACTGAAGTGAACACCCTGATAAAGAGCTGGCATAAATGGTTGCAAAAAGCTATTTGACTAATCAGTTCAAAATTTTTACATGTTATTAAACACATTAGTGACTATCGCAGAGACTAATAATTATTAGCAGGTATTAATAAGTAAAAAAAACTTTATGTTGATGTCCAACGAAATGTCTTTATTCACTAAAAAAATTCCTAAGGAATGAGAATTTTTCAAAACTTCACAATGATAAAACCCCTAAATCAAATTCAGCATTAATAACATTTCGTCACATTATCGTCAGAAATATATGACTTATTTTTACTTGTTTATATAATTATGTTATATGAACAAGGTATTACAAATAACTTCAATAATTGTTTGTTCAACAATTCGAAGCTTAATTTATTACATTCTTCGTATTATTATTTACATAAGCACTGATTCCGTGTCTTCACTTCTCTTCGCTGAAGCATACACAGCACACAGATCGATGAGCGAGGCTGATGCAACATTGCGCGTTCCTTCAATACTACATTCAAGTCTCTGGTTACGCGTTTAGTTTCAATTCAGTTGATTGTGTTTCCAATTCCTGTAATCTGGCTGCAACCGCCTCTTCTATTCGCCTTCTCTTGTACGTTCTATAGAAGTTAACCTCTCCAATGTGCCAGTGTATCATAACAAACTCCAAACCGGCACCGCAGATGTAAAATATTGGCAGAATACGAAATTCTCCGAGAAACTTTAGAGGCAAATTATGATAGAATAGCCTCACTTGTCTTCTTACAGTGTACAAAAAATCGGATATCATTTTTAGATATTACGATGCTTCTGCTTTCTCTTGGTCGCCATTTTACTTTCCGATATCGAAGTGCTTTTACGCATGCGCAGTTGCATTTCACTAACTTCGAGATCTCGTTCTAGATATTGATTTTTTCGCGCCTTTTTCAACCTAATTTTGATCAAACATTTCGCAGGTAAAATCATTGAAACAACGGATAACGTCGTTGGAAGAGGATTCGACAGGATACAAGACAAATTTACCGCTTCAGTCGCACAGTTCCGGTGCCAGCGAGACGTCCTTATGACAGCTCAGTGATTAATGGGAATCATTTAACAGTGGCTCAACGAGTATTTTTACTATGTTTCCTGTCGTCGCGGAACGACCGAAACAAAGATGAAAATTTACGTATTTTTCTACACACGGATAGTTGGCCAAGAAAATAACGCTTAATTATTCGCTTTTGTAATTATAGAAGAAAAAAACACGACGTGTAGTGGCTATCCTAACGAGTTCAAGTTTCAGCCTAGGCTTACGCGAATGTGCTGTCGATGCATCAATGCAAACAAAACTATTTAAGAAAGTCCTCCAAGTATACTGTGAAATATAAATAATATTGTTACTTAATACTGTATGTCATTCATAGACCGTGATATCCATCCTGTAAATATGTATATTTCAAGCATTAAAGAAAAGCGTGATACATGTAAACTATGATAAAATAAATTGTGCTTTTTAAATTTCGTTTTATCACAGAGAACCTGCAAAAATTGTTGCACAGCATGTTCTAATCTATACAAATTAGCAACCATTGCGATGCAATAACAGCTTGGTCGCAATGTTTAAAATTAAAGGCCGTTTGTTTTTTGTCGTATCACGCGCACGACGTCTGCAACGGCTAATTTTGCGGAAAGGTATTAAACAAAAGTAAAGGTATCTTTAAAGCTTTTTACTCTGTCGCAAATAATACTTGACAGTCGGTCGTTTGCGGACACTGTCGTGGACATTGTCATTCGACCAACAGAAATTGATTGATTGGATCATTTTATCGCTCTACAACATTCAAGATGAAGCGTAGCGTAAGTAAAAATTTATTCTATCATCTCTAGCTACAACATTTTCATTCGTTTTCACATATATTTTATTAGAGGTCGTGGAGAAAGAAATGAGTAACAAGCCTTTTGTTTAATAACTACAAAATCTAATCTACTATACTTTATACATTCTCCGCCATTACATTCTTTCCCATATTTTTCTCTGCTAATTTCTCTTGAACAGCAGCTTCTATAAGATCTTCTAAATCATCCAGTGGTTTATAAATGTAGTGTACAGTTTGTGCACCTGCTAGAAGCATAAGATAGGACGTAGTAGCAAATCCAATGAAACGAGGCCATGGTACTCCATAAGGCATTGTGCTGTGTTTTCCACAGTGGCGTATACAAATATGATTATACAGATCTCGCTTAGTTTCTTAATCACTTTCAGCTTCCAATGCCTTCAATCTGTCTTTGACTTCACTCTCTACCATCGCCTTCTTGACTTCGTTCAAGTAATTGTAGCCTTTTACGTTCACATGGATTAACCCAAGGTATGTAAAAGCACCCAAACAAAAGAAAAAGGTAGGTACTGTTAGGAAGTGTTTAATTCCCCAACCTTTAGGAAAAGAACCAATTAAATTTATAAGAAACGTGTTGTTAGAGTTGTTAGCCATTAAACGTTGCTAATCTCAAATCGCTGCTCAAAAAATACCTGCTAATACTGCTCTAACCTCTAGCAGAGAGGAAATGAGAGTGCTCACGCCCGGGATTTCGGTGTCCAACGGGCAAGTGCTGCCTCCAGCGGCCGATTGTAGCAAAATAGTAGAGCCCCAAAGCCGTGGGACAGAAAAAACATTGTTTGTCACGTCTATTCTACAGGGTGTAACAAAAATGTTACAGTTCCTTGAAAAGGGTGATTCCTTAGGTGATTTTAAGTAACTTTTCCTTAGCGAAAATGTTAGGTGGGGCTTTGTTAACGAGTTATTAATGAAAAACACCGACCAATTACGGAGCGAGTACAGCGGATTAATGATGACGCGACGATGGCGGGCCAATGCTACTCGCAGCTGGAGTCCGCGCTAAAATTCGTCCACTGTATTCGTGCCTCTACTGGTCGATGTTTTTCGTTCATAACTCGTTAACAAAGCCACACCTAACATTTTCGCTAAGGAAAAAGTTATTTAAAATCACCTCAGGAATCACCCCTTTCAAGGAACTGGAACATTTTTGTTACATCCTATATATCTCGTCGGTGGTTGCGCTACAGATATGGTTGATAAACAGGCACGACTGTCGATATCTCAGTTTTCTGTGGGTAGAAATCTACCTTTACTCAGGGGTCTCTGGGACCCCCAAATCCATGACCCTCGAAAACAGGCAGTTGGGGAGTCTTATAGGAATAGTCAATGTTGGTAACAACCGGTCATCCATGGATCATTCAGACGTCTCGCATGCGGGAACTTTCGTGTGATGTGTTCTCGATCTCAAAGTTACATGTTCACAGGCTCTAGTTATGAAGAAATGCGACAGACAATAGATGAGTAACAAGACAGAGTGAGATAGCAAATGGTTCAATCTGAATTTATTTCAACTCTGTCACTCGATTCCATTGAGCTATAATAGCTCAATGCTCGATTCTTAAAATTATAACCTTGAATGTCGTAGAGATTTCGCATGCGAGAACGAAAACAACATAGATATTAGTAGGTAAATCATGCACCGTTCTTTTCATCCGTGATGCAACCAAAGAGGAGATATAATTCTACTCTTTGATGCAACCATGAATATAAGATTTCCATGGATGCAACTGATGTAATATCATTCAACTTCTATTGCGCAGACGTGTTTCGTCTATACCTACTCGGTTTAAAAGAACGTCTATTAGGCAATGCACGCACAGAACTACAAAATTTCATTCATGAATTGCGCCTTTAGGTGGTTTTAAAACGCGAGTTTGGGCAGTGTGGCAGCATCGGTGCACATACATTATACATATACATGCATCGGTGACAGCAGGTGACAGTTTGAAAACACTTGCAGCAATTGTGGAGTACATGATCCATGTAAACAAACAATAAATAATATTCTTCTAACATATTCTTTAAAATTCTCATAAATTATTTAATCAATATTATTTTATTTATTTAATTCTATTGAATAGATTGAACTCAATGAAGTATCAAATAAATATGAATATACTTAACATGAAAATCAGTGTTTTAAGAGCTGTCTTTAGTCGTTCCAAAATGGTTACAAAATCCTAAATAATTAGACGTATCACAAAATAATTTTCAATAAAAAGACTGCCTAATTTATTTATAGGTTATCCTATAGTTTAGCTTTGTTTACGAAATGTTTATTGTTTAAGTGTTTAAGTTATTAATTTCATTACTTTCTTTAAACAGTGTTTTTAAATAAATTGACAACGATGTCGAAAAATAAGGAGGAACTTCTGCATAAGGTTAGTAATAACAAGCAATAACCTTTACAATTTCATTATGTCAGAATTATAATATATATTGTTTATAGAGATACAGAAGAGAAGCGGAAAGCGAGAGCAGTCCTTTGGATGCAGATGATAATTACGTACCCTATGTACCAGTTAAAGAACGTAAAAAGCAACAATTAGCGAAGCTAGGTAAACTAGGCCAGTTGAAAGATGAAGCTGCCACGGGAATCATTGGAAAAAGTAGCAGCGAGAATGAGAAAGACGATGGAGACGACGATGACGGACAAGTATGGGGAAGAAAATCGAATATTTCTCTTTTGGATCAACATACTGAGTTGAAGAAATTAGCTGAAGGTAAATGTAGCTCCAAATATTTAGCAATTTTAATTTAAGAATAGATTAACTGATTGGTGGAATATTACAGCTAAGAAGGAAAGCGCTATGGAAAAACAGTTAAAAGAAGAAGAAAAAATTTTGGAAAGCGTGGCAGAGAATAAAGCTTTGATGGGTGTAGCAGAATTGGCAAAGGGTATCCAGTACGAGGATCCAATAAAAACTAGCTGGAGGCCACCTAGATTGGTTCTCGCTCTCGGAGAAGCAAGGCACGAGAGAGTTAGAAAAAAGCTGAGAATTTTGGTAGAAGGGGACGACGTTCCACCACCCTTAAAGAGTTTTAAAGAAATGAAATTTCACAGAGGAATCTTAAATGGCTTAGAACAAAAGGGTATTGTCAAACCTACACCAATTCAAGTTCAAGGAATACCTACAGTGTTAGTATACGTTCATTTTATACAATTAACATATACTTAATTCGCTCCTTGTACAATTAAGGAATGTTTATTACACTGCAGATTGTCTGGACGAGATATGATTGGTATTGCTTTCACTGGTAGTGGAAAAACACTCGTGTTTGTTTTACCAATCATCATGTTCTGTTTGGAGCAAGAAGTGGCTATGCCGTTTGTTAGAAACGAAGGACCATATGGTATAAATATTTGTGATATTCTTTTGTAATATTAAAAGAAGCAAGTAAGGAAATTACAATTCTCGACTCTTTCCTTCGCAGGGTTAATTATTTGTCCATCACGAGAGTTGGCAAAACAAACTTACGATATCATACGACACTACACTAATAGTTTGCGTCAAGCCAGCTGTCCGGAAATACGCAGCTGTTTGGCGATTGGTGGTGTACCTGTGTCAGAATCGTTAGAAGTCATTAATAAGTATGTAAAATTATTAGAATACTCTAATTGTTTTTCGACAATATTACCTTCTTTTTCGTGTATTCCAGAGGTGTACATATAATGGTAGCAACTCCCGGCCGGTTAATGGACATGTTAGATAAAAAAATGGTAAAGCTTAGCGTGTGTCGTTACCTTTGCATGGACGAAGCAGATCGTATGATTGATATGGGTTTCGAAGAAGACGTGCGAACAATTTTCTCATTCTTTAGGGTAAATATGGTTTATCCTGATATTTCAAACGCCTGGTATATTTTATTTCTTACTTACATACGTTTTACAGGGCCAAAGGCAAACGTTACTGTTTTCTGCTACCATGCCAAAGAAAATTCAAAATTTCGCTCGATCCGCTTTAGTAAAACCTGTTACGATAAACGTGGGTCGCGCTGGTGCAGCGTCGATGAACGTAGTGCAAGAAGTTGAATACGTAAAGCAGGAAGCAAAAATTGTGTACCTCTTGGAGTGTTTGCAAAAAACTACGCCACCGGTGTTAATATTCGCTGAGAAAAAGCAAGATGTGGACGCCATTCACGAATATTTATTGCTGAAAGGTGTTGAAGCTGTCGCAATACATGGTGGAAAAGGTAAATAAAATTTCGTACAGATTTAAAATGTACTATTTGATTCTGACGTTCGTCTCTCGATTGGTGAATTAATTGTTTTACAGATCAAGAAGAAAGATCGCGTTCTGTGGAAGCTTTCCGAGAGGGCAGAAAAGACGTGCTGGTTGCGACGGACGTTGCATCCAAAGGTCTTGACTTCGCCGACGTGCAACACGTTATAAATTACGATATGCCCGACGACGTGGAAAATTATGGTACTTTTCATATTTACATTACGTTAAAGAGATTCGTTAATTTACAAAACAATATGTTTTCTTTTACAGTTCATAGAATCGGAAGAACTGGTCGTTCTGGGCGAACCGGAATAGCGACGACTTTCATTAACAAAGCCAACGATGAATCTGTGTTGCTCGATCTGAAACACTTGCTAATGGAAGCAAAACAAAAAGTTCCACCATTTCTACTGGAACTTTGTTCGGAGAATGAAAAATATCTCAACCTGGGAGGTAAAGTATCTTACACACAACGAAACTTTATGTTACTTCTAATCAGAAAAACAGAGAATGCATTGTGTCTGTTTTTTTACTTTTCAGACGAACGTGGTTGCAGTTATTGTGGTGGTCTTGGACACAGAATCACGGAGTGTCCCAAACTGGAAGCCATCCAAAACAAACAAGCATCCAATATTGGACGCCGTGATTATTTGGCGAGCAATGCAGCCGACTACTAAAAGTATCGATTTACAAATGAAAACTTTGTATATATTTTTTCTAGAGTGATTCCACGTATCTTTTATAAATCATGGATTTTATAAATGAACATTAATAACGAGAATCGAAATCTGTAAATAATTTTGATTTATAAGGATGATAACTGTGTATAGCCCAATAAAATGTAAAATAAGTTATCAAGTGTTCAATGTTTCCACTGTCCTTTGTTTTTATTTCTTTCTATATAATTTTGGCAGTTCGTAGTACTAAACTAGTAAAAGGTACACATTTTTCGAAAAATTACGTTTTCCCTTTCGAATCGAATTAACAATGATACAAGATGATACTGGGGAAGACGAGGCGTCTAAAAAAGAACAGAAAGCCATGGAACTGGAATTCCGGCGAAGCGAAGTTTTCGAGATAGCTGCGAATAAGCAACGTTTACGTCAGCTGCATCTCGAGCGAAAGGAAAAGTCACAAGCAGAGGAACTTCAACGTGCTAAGGAAGCCTCAGAATTTAAAGTCCGACAAATTGAACTCGGGCAACGATTAGCTAAAGAATTAGCACACCGTAAATGTAAGATCGTAAACCTTTTTTTTACACATGATTTCATTATTAACTAGCATATTTTTTAGTTAACGAGCTGCAAGATTCTTTTAAGAAACTAAAAGCGAGGTCTAAAGTATCGTCGCTTTCGAGTTGCGATGCAGAATATTTAAAAAGAAAAATAATTGAAGAAAAGGAAGAAGAAGAGAAGTTGCAAAGCTCAAAATCGATCGATATATGGTATTTGAGCGACGATTTGGAGCAGAAACAGCAGCATGAAAAGAAACTGAAGTACAAAAGAGAATTGCAAAATCAATTGATAGCCAATCGTCGCAGGCAACGCGAGAAAGAGGAGGAGAAGCATCGCGAACGAAAAATAATGGAAGAGATCGGAGAAACGATCCGAAAAGAAAACTTAGAAGCGGAGAACCATAAGAAGGAAACTAATCAACAAATGCAAGCTGAGAGAGAAACCTTCCTGAAGGTTCGGCAGTTTTGGAAGAGCAAACGAAGGGAGGTGCTCAAACAAGAACACGAGATTATCTCGCGAATGATTGTCGAGAAGGAAACTTTGCAAAGGAAAGAAGCTGAGAAAAAGGTTTGAAATAAATTAGATTCTTAGAATGGAATTTTATCTCGCAAGTTAATTCTCTTTTTAGTCTGAAAGCGTTACGACGAAAGACGCTATGATAGGAAAACTGAGGAAAGTGTTGGAGGAAAAAGAACGGAAGAGGATAGAGCGGGAGGAAATCTGTCGCGAGTTGTACTTAGCAGAGAAAGAATCCGAACGGGCAAATGAAGTGATTAGATTAGCGTTGAACAAAAAACGCAGTGCAAAGGAAATGCTGCAAGAGATGGTAAGATTAAAATGATACGATATCGTTTTTTTGTATTCAGTTTTTCTGTGAAATAATAGGAGAGGCATCACAAACTTCTTAGCGATCAGAAAGCTAAAGAATCCGCGGTTGATGCAGCTTTCGCTCGACATTTAGCTGAAAAACAAAAAAAGTTAGAGACAGAGGAAAAAAATAAAGAGGAAGCACGTCGTAAAAAGGGTATTCCGAAACTTATTTATATCATACAGTGTGTTTCGTTTAAGTGGAAACGGGTGGTTTAACATTATTAAAAAAATGCCCAGATAGCAAAATCTGTCGAGCAGATTTTTACATAATCTGCCATTATTACAGCATTTGTTGTTAGATTAATAACAAATTTTATGCAGGATCTGTAATGTACAGGACTGTTGGCAGATTGGTGACAAAAACCCTATTGACAGAACCTGTTGACAAACCTGCTGCTGAATTGGCGACAGAGTGGCAACAGAATTCAAACAGATACTGCTGCCAATTTCACAACAGGTTCTGTTAACAGGATTTACTCGGTTTCTGACGCCAATCTGCTTCCCGATCTGATAATATAGCAGCAAATTTGGCAGCAAACGGCTATCAGGCTGGTCTTACAAAAGTTATTTGACACAAAAGGGGGAATTATGTCCTATGAATAAATTTTCTGTAAATACAGTGGTGGGGGAGATATTAAAGTAAAGTCAATTTTTAAAAATATATTATATTATATATATATTATTATATATTATTCAATAAATATATTATTGTGGAATGATATGCCACATGACATAATTTCGTAAAGTGTCACAAAATTAGATTAGAAAATGTTAATGACTCACGAAGAAGAATTAAAACGTGTCGAAAGAGAATCTTTTTTTAATGATATTAGACATATTGAAGAGCAAACATTAAAAAAATTACTAATTATTTCTACTTCGTACAAGTAAAAACTGGAATCCATTATTTGTGCTCAGCTTTTCATATTTGCTGTAATATGGACATTGCTTCCATATCAGAAACATTTGATCAAATACGGAAAAATCAGTTTAATACAAGTGAACAATACACGCTTCGTGTTATCTGACTCCTTCGGATCTAATTTTACGATACTCCAATAATATATATAATGATATATCATTGTATTCGTCTTAACAATCGCTATGAAATTATAAATAAAAAAATATAGGGTTCCATTTAAAAAAACTAACTTTACTACAATATTTCTCCCGATTATTGCATTTACAGAAAATTTATTCATACCACATAATGTCCTCCTTTCCGTCTAATAACTTTTGTAAGAACATTTTTTTTTTTTATAACGTCCAGTTAAATGAAACATCTTGTATATCAAATGCAACATGCAATCGTAATTAAACGTTTTTTTCAGTTTTTCAATACGGAAACGAGTTGAGGGAAACCATAAGAAACAACCGAATGGAACATTTAAAAAACGTTTCCAGTAGTAAATCTGAACCTGACACGAGTAAAGGAAACAACACCAAGAAAAATGAGTGCATAAATGCGTTGAATGCTAATAATAACGTGTCGCAACAAAGCGCAATACGTACATAAAGGGCTAATTGGTAAACTGCGAATGTTTATGCATTTATGACAATTTTATGTATGCTAAAATCTATAAGGATGTACATAAATGCAAAAGTACATGAAATATCGAAAATAAAATACGTTTTATAACATTCGGGAGATAAAAACATTATTTAAGTTGATTTTCTTTCCTTAAACCTTCGAAAATATGAATTTGCATTAAACATCCGTAGTCTACTAATTAGTTTCCCTCAGCTTCATTAATTAAATTCTTCAGTGTCTCAAGAATAGCAGATTAATTATATCTACGTCTGTTTATTGGTATACAGTTATATACAATGATGCGCGAAGGCGTTGCTCTCGCGGCCTTCGTGGCTCTCGTTATTTGTACAAAGTCCGTGTAAAAATACAGCAACCCCATCTTATATCGGATAAGTACGTGATAAATTAACAGTCTCGCCTGAGACATGTTCAACAATGAAAAATCGATCGGAAACAATCCAACTGACAATTATTGTTTCACCGATCAAATTTTTGTTGTACAGTCGAGGCAATTCTCGAGCAATCTTCTTCGTTTCACCCCTTCTTCGCGCAAGAAGCTTACCAAAATCTGTCGCCTCTCCCTTTTTCATTTGAAGAGAATTCGAAAACGAAGAGGGGTCTCAAGTAGCGAAACGGGAAGCACCCGAGTGTTAGGAATGACTATAAGTACGAACGTTAATTTCCTCGGTGACTGGCTAGTCGCCATAGTCGTTCAGAAACTTTCTCGTTAATGATAATTCCATAACGATAACCGGTAAATTAATGTCTACTGTTAAAAACGTCATTCGTTCGAGAACGATAAACGTTTCGAAAATGGATCCGCCAAACGCATTCCTGAGATCGTGGAGATTGTTTCATCGTTTCCCCAGTTGAATTTCTTAACAAGATCCTCGTTGAATAAGGTGTCCATAAACTTCTCGTTTCTTTTTTTTTTTTTTTTTTAACTGGATATGCTGTACGCTTAATACCACTATTGCTTACAACTTACAATGGATTCTGTAATCTTCACTCGACGGACGGTTCTGATCTATGACTCGTGGTTTTCTTTCCTTCGCGGCAAACTATAAACCCTCTACGAGAAGTGTTCGGAGCATCTAGCGACAACAAGTAGATAGACGACATGGCCACTGGCTCAGAACCGGTGTGAAGTTTTGGAATTCTCTTTAACACAGATTGGTCTTAAAAGTAAAATCACATTTCCTTACGCAACCCATTCGCCTACATTGATTCGCTATTTATTTACTTGTCGCGTCAATTTTCCTCGAACAACGCGACGTCTACGGTAACTTTTAGTCGGAAAGACGAAGAAACGGGCAACGACGAACACGTATAATCGGCTGCGAATTTTCGTCGCATCGGTTGACTCGAGTATCAACGATGCCTGTCAAGAAGGCGCTTCTAATTATGTAGGTAATATTAGGCCAATGGGTTAATTAAATACTAGTCACGTGCGAATTGAACACACTTATTTTCTGATGGAGCCTCGCCATTGGAAAGTGATTCGAACGCGATTCGCACGCGACTGCTACACTTGTATAATATATATATGTATATATAAATTTACGTAATAATAGAATCACATATTCTTACGATTTGAATACACTTACGCACGTATGTATACACACAAGCGAATTCTCCTTTCATTTATTCATAGTATTCGGCAATAATCTACCGTTTAGTCAGAGGCGAGCAAACGAGGCGCGTCTTGGAGACACGCGCGAGCACCTTCACGATTCAAAAATTACGCACAGGATCCACCGCGCGAAAATCGTCCTTCGCAAATTGCTTGGCAGTATTTAGATTCGCAGAATCGTACCTCTGTAAACGATCGCGAGGCGATTTGCCCGCCTCTGCTTCCTAGTGTTCAATCTCTATCGAAGGTGAACGAATCTGGCTGTAAACTTTCCAAAGTGTTGCAATATTTTGTTCTAGTGTTGTTTGGCTCAAACACGACGATACATACAAGCGTTTTTTTTTTCTTTTTCGTTTGTTTTTTTTTCTGTTTGTTAACACATAAGTCACGCGAGTCTATAAGTACGTTTCGCCAAAGCGTCTTCTCTTTAGAGCTCTTATTATCCGGACGTATCCGAGTATCCGAGTACTCGAAATACTCAGAATAACCCAAACTCGGATTTGAAAACCAGTTATGAGTAATGATCTTGCTACTCGAGTACCCGAGTACCCAAAATACTTGTCATAACTCGAACTCGGTCTTTAAAATTGGCTGTGAGTGAAGTACTCAAATTCGGATACCCATAGATCCGAGTAATAGTAAGAGCCCTACTTCTCTTCTTTTATGACGCGCGAAATCGTAAATGCTATCAGAGCGGAATCGTTGGAAATGGACCTACAATGCGAGACCTTCTCGGACCTGGCGACTGATTGTGAGTTCAAGAAAGCTTGAGTGTTCCGAAGCTGCGTTGTTTTTAATGTTTCTGTGGCGTGAAGGTTCTCGAACGTTGGCAAACGGAAACGGAAAAAGAGTTTTCGCGCGTGACCTGCGACCGACAGGAACTTGAACTGAGAAACTGCACGCGGAGATACGCAAAGCGGTCGTGGAATGTTCGAGTAGTTTGATAGAGTTCGATTAATATGGTAAGCATATACCGACTAATAGCACCACGCGGATGGGGAATGGTAAACTCATGGGTGTAACCACCGTGGGTAAACTGTTTCAGTTCAATGAAAGCTTCAACAATTTTCTAGCTAACGAAACAACTCACGGAAACACAATGGAGCGCGAAGTTATCGGTTCTCCTCGTACATTTTATACAGTCTCAAAAATATAAATAGATTAACGAGTTTCATCACTTACTCGCTGGAAATGCAAACAATCCGGCAAGGTTCGCACCATTTGATTAGGAGTTGCCGGCGATAGGAACCATGAGCGTATTAGATTATAGGTCAACAGTAAGTGCGGGCGAAGTGCCGAAGATTACAATTAAACGAATCGTTCTGTCGTGAAACTGTAAGACTATAACGGAGTGTCCAAGTTTTCTGATTGAATCGGATCCTCGAGAGGCTGTAACCGCCCCGCGGACTCGCTGTTCCTCCCACAACTGTTCTTGTAAGGAGAACTAAAGCGTTCCTTTCGACGGCGAGATCCCGTTTTCGAATTTCCGAGTACGGTGTATAATAGGCACGACACAACAATAGCTTTAAGTATATCTTATCGTCCTGAAAAATACGGTAATGGATCACGCTGGGTTTTTTGCATCGATCGAACGCTGATCCTTAAAATATATAGGGTACCACTCCCTATTAAGGAGCCTGAACCCATCAGTGTGCCCTTACTTTTAAATAAATTATAAAAATGAAAGAAAAACATTCTTTTCATTAAGGGGGATCCCACCCTAAACATTATAAAAAAGGCATTTTTAGGAATTTTTTTCTGATACAAGAAATAATGTAAACACTCCGGGTTTTGTTGCATGTTATAGAGACATGTTTAAAGAACTGTACAAAATTTTTTTATGTGAAAAGATAGAAATTTGACGAGTTAGCAGCTTCGAACGTCAACTCTTACAGATAGGGTACCTTGCTAGCCCACACCACCGCGAAGTCCTAGAAAATCAACGAATGGAATTCAAGAAAGATTTAAAATTGTAATATATTAGCTACAATGTAATGTAGGATTTTCACGATTTTTGTTAGAAGCATTTTATTGCGTTTTTTTAACTTCCCGATTTATAGGGAAGTTATTGTAATTACCCTGAAAATCGAAAATCGATTTTTTGGCAGATCTTCATGTTTCAAGGTTATTGGAGTCATTTTAGCCTATTTTCAAGACATTGTTCGTGTGTTTGTGTGTGTGCGTACGTACGTACGTACGTATGTGATCAAATTTTTCGTTAACGTTTTCTAAAAAAAACTAATAATGAAATTAAAATGATCGATGATGCAATCGATGTGTATCAATATAACTTAGAGCTGATTAGATTTTGTTCTAATTGGGTCCAGTAGTTTTTTAGTTTTTTAAAAAAAACCTAACTCAATAACGCAATCTAAATGGGAGAATATAAATTTATGAGCGAATAACTAAACTGAAATAATATACATACATATATTATTACTATTATTATATTTATAACACACACACACACACATATATATATACATACAGGGTGTCCCATTTTAATCCGTCACCACGGATAACTTCAGAAATATGTATCAGATCAAAAAACATCCCGAACAAAAGTTTGATGGTTTGGAGGGGGACATCTGATCCTGTCAAAAATTTCACCCCTACCCCCTGGGGGGTGGGTCGGGGGGTCACTTTAAAATTTTAACTAGGACCACCTATTTTTTATTGTAGATTCGGATTCTACGCCACAAAATATATATATATATATATAGATGTTCGTTTAATGCGACGTCATATAGCAACAATGTTGATAATTGGAAAACTATTAAATTTCCCCGAATACGAATAATTTTCTAATTAGCAACAATTAATAATGGTAATAATAAATTACAACTTGCAAATCGGGAAGTTCCTTGTGTGGCCCGTAAAGGGTACACACACAAAATAAACATGAATAGCTATAGGCATTACTACTCGCGAGCGAGCGTAGCGAGCGAGCAACAATAACTCCACTCGCGAGCGAGTGAGCAACAATAACTCCACTCGCGAGCGAGCGAAGCGAGAGAGCAACAATAACCCCACTCGCAAACGAGCGAAGCGAGAGAGCAACAATAACCAGCTAGTTTTTAATGAAAATCATCATACTTTCTTCAATATTCATATTTTTCGAATTTTTAAAAAAATCCTACACTACGTGGTAGTTAACGTCTTATGATTTGAAAATCTCTAATGAATTTCATTCTTCGATCTTCCAGGACTTCGCCGTGGTGTGGGCTTAACAGGAGAAGATTTAGTCATGGTCTTTATGGGCTGCACCTCAGGGCCCCCTTTGCGTTAAAAAAAAAATAAAAATAAAAACAGCTTAAATTAAAAATTTAAATAAATACAAATTATACAACATCTTTTCGTACTTAGATAAAGTTTAAATCTTGAAGAATTTGAATAAAATACCAAATAAAATAAAAAAGTTCTGCTGACTATAATTTTTCCTATTTAAAAAGGGTAAAAATACCGTTTTTCGATAAAATGACGAACAAGTTGCCATAACTAGCCCTTGGGTTAATTAGTAGGTAGACTCCTAAAAAATTTTAGTCCTGGGCCCCCAAAGTTAACGGTCCGCCTTTGGGGCCAGTAAGATACCTTTTTCTTGCAAGAGTAGAAGTCCAAGACTATCCGCTTGTCAAATTTCCATCTTTTTAGGTGAAAAATTTTGTACAACTCTTCAACTATGTCTCTATAATATACAAAAACCTCGGAATGTTTACGTTATTTCTTGTACTAGAAAAAAATTCCTAAAGATTGACTTTCTAGGTAGCTAAATCTGATCGAGGAAATTTTTACAGAACCTGTCATTTTCTATCACTGGTTAGCGTATCAAAATTCTCAGTTTCCCTATAGTCTAGACGCAGCTTTGAGGTATTCTTCTTCGCAATTTATTCAAATGTGAAGACACACTAATAAGTGCAGGCTCATTAATAGGGACCATTACCCTAGAGCGCATCAAAATTAGCAACATCATAGTTTCTCGAACGGTGCTGCTTATTTTGATGCATTCTGCGAAACGTTGCGATCACAAACGAATCGTAATACGTTACTGCACGCTAAAAGAAAATGTCTGCGCGTCTCTTTTTTTTTCTTTCTCGTAGGCAAAACGGATACGTGCTGTTACTCGTTCTCCCGCCACATCCGCGTACGTCGACGTACATATGTAATTGTACAGTAGTCCTTTTTTGTTTTAAAGTGAGTTTGGCCCCCTTTCTTTGGAAGAAGAAAACTTGGCTTCGAATCTCATTGAACCAGCGTTGATGCGTGTCTGTATGTATGCATATCGAGGTGCATCTCTCTTCCGTAAAATCGCGGATCGTCGACGCGACCGATTGCACTCCTACACGAACGACGACAGAGGCGGTCGCGCGTAATTACTAGGAAGACGTGAAAAAGAGCGAAAGCGTACGCAATACGTGTATGCGTGCTGCTCGTTACACATACCCGTAAAAAAATAAATTCCAGCACAGTAGAACGGAAGAAGCTCATTCGGGATTGCATCGACCATTTCTCGCTTAAAGAAAGACGTCCAACAGCCGTCGTATTAACCTATGATTCTCGGACATCCGATTTCACCAACAATATCCAGCTCGTCCTGTCGACCACCACTTCCTCGATGTCAAAAGGCAACACCGCGACGTAGTTGTTAGTGAAACCGAGGTCAAATCACACGTACTAATGTCCACGCGATATACCGCGACTTGGTCGGACGGGATTTCATAATGGACCGGGTTTCGGTTTCATCGATACAGGTCCTCGCGCGATAAAAAGACCCAGCTGTCTCTGGTGCGCCGTGGTCACGTGTCCGAGAAGAGAAACTCACTTTCGGAGAGCAGAACTTCGAGATCCGAAGGAACAGTATGCAAATCGGAATTGGCGGGTTCGGGCAAATCGCCCGTGTTGTTGCCAATCCCTGTCGGCGCTATTTGCCTGGCCCTGCCGATCCTGACCCTGTCCTTCTTCTTCGTCGGCCTCAGCAAAACGCCCGTCCTCGGGAGCTTCGATCTGCCGTTGGCGTGACACGCGTTCGTCGTGTGGCTAGTTAATTGCTGGGGCAGCTTCTCCGATTTCCGTAGCTTCACGCTGAACTTGAACGGCGGTTTATAAACGACCTGCAGCTTCGCTCTCTCCTTCCGAGCCGCGGAGCTCGGCGAAGGTCTCGCTTCCCTGGACTCCGTGGGTCTTCTCGAGGCGACTAGTTGCCTGGTCGGCGGCAACCTGGTCCCGGCGCTCGTCAAACCGACGGGAGTGGATTTGCTCTTCGGCAGACCGACCACGTTCGTTCTGGCAGTTTCCGGCTGGCACTGGGAAGACGCTAATAACCAGGATCTGACCTTGCTTTTGGCGTCGGCGTTCGGCTCCGTTTCCTTCTCGGCTTGCATGGCCGAGTAATCGATCACCTCCTTCTTGTGCTGCTTTTTGCGCTTCTTTTTGTCGCTGTCCGCGCCGTTGGCATTGCTACCGGAGCTCTGTTTGTCTCGCGGCTTCTTCCGTTTGTTCTCCTGAGCCGTGGCCGCCGCGGCCTCGGCTGACCTCTTCCTGCTGAAATCCTCGGCGGCGTTTACCGGCGTCCTCTTCGTCTGCTGCGATAGCTGCTGCTGCTGCTGTTTCTTCTTCTTCGACGCGTCCTTTCACGAGCAAAATAGTTGTTAATTATCCTTTTATAATTAGTTTTTTGATTATGGTTTTGGGATTTAGTACTCACTTTGCTAGACTTGTCAGCTCCACCACTGTGAGAATCTTTGTGTTTGCGGTGTCTCCTCTTCTCTCTGACTTTCCTGCTAAGCGGAAGCTTTGCACGTACTGCTGGTGGATGCACTGTTACCCCCTCCGTCCCTTCCGGAGGCAGGCGCACCGTTTCCGTCGTTGAGCTGTGGATTATTGTGACCGACTTGAGCTTCAGGTCTGGTCGCTTGCCCAGGACCCTCGTGCTCGCCACCTGGATACGTATAGAATCATTTATTGATTTATTATTAAAAATAAACGGTTTGGTAACCCTTTGGTACGATAAGGGTGTCTTGCATCAGATGGGAGAAAATGTAAGGTGTGATTCTAAACGTCAAAATAAGAGGAAAATCAAGAGTAACGAAATGGTGGTAGCAGCTTTGTTTTTTCGTTATTAGCATTTGAGAAAGTGGCGAAAACCGTCTGTTGACGCAAATACACGTTTTACATAAATAAATACACGTATTCATGTCATACTTCTTACGCGGTAAATTAATATCACGTAAGATTCACTAAATTGGTTATGTTGGTTTTCTACAGCGATCTTTGGAAGATATTGTTCACCACTTACGATATTTCTAACTGGCTTCTCTCGTAGTTGACCCTTCGGGGTCTGCTGCTATCTCAGTACTGACTGAAAATATGTTGGTTGCGATTATTGTATCGTAGACCAAGAGTGGTGGCATACCTCCTATTTTAATTATTGTGCGAGATCAGGTATAGTTTGGACAAAGTGAAACTCTATACCTGACAACGTTTAGTTGTTCTAAACCTTTCCTTTTTTACTACCTGGGATCAATTCGTGAACCTTTGACCTACTCTTAGTTATTTATGATGGTCACCAATAAAAGGAAAAACTTATTTAGCAACAAAAACGCTCTATAGCTAATCAGTATACATATAACGCTCAACACCGTCTGAAACATGGCAATTCCTATGACATTTGTCAAAATTTACGGAATATTCAGAGTGCGTAGAACTGTCCGTATGAAACGAAGATGTGTATGTAACGTAAACCACAGCTGTTTTCGCGGATCGATATATTGATTATTTCAAAGAAGGACCGAATGAATGTAAGTTTGAGTGAGAGGGCCCGTGTTTTGAATTAGGCATGCCATACGGATTGCCATGTTTCAGGCGCTTTTCACCCACTTTTTCAAATGCTAATATCTAAAAAACAAAGCTGCTACCGCCATTTCGTTACTCTTGATTTTCCTCTTATTTTGACGTCTAGAATCACACCTTACATTTTCTCCCATCTGTTGCAAAATACCCTGTATAAATACAAAAGTAGTAGAGAATAAAAGTGTATAAAAAATAATAGATAGTACAAAATTATAACAAATTAATGGAAAATATAGAGATAGATACAGGATAGCTGCAGCGCGTAGAAAAAGAAAGAGAAAATAGGAGAGAATAAATAAATTCAGTAGACCGATTAACTCGATAACAATCGTGACCGTGTCTTACGGATCTTACTTATCCACACGATCTATTATTCACACGACCTATTTGGCGAAGACATATGGAAGCTACAATGTTAATACTGTTGAGACTGCGTTTGTCCATTCGAGGGACTTAAATTTACAATGAGGAGATAAGAAAAATATAAAAGGTTCTAGGTTTCGCGCGAAGGAGACTAGCGATGATCTTTTAGCAGCCGTTAGCTGTAAACTCCGTTCCACGAAAGAATAATGTCGACTGTCAAACAGTTTGCGTACGCTTTGCGCAGTTGTCTACTTTCATTGGTTATTGGCTCTATTTTCCCGAGCACATCCCTACTCAGACACCCTCTGCAAGGTCCTTGAAAGGGTTCCACCACTTTTAAGGAATGTCCTTTTTTACCGCTTCAAGTTCTACACCAATCCCGGTATAAAAGTCACTTTGGATCGTTGGGATAGTGGATACAAGCTGTGCGAAGTGACTTTATTCTTCCTTGGAACGGAATATAGATACATGAACAAATAGCTCTCGATTCGCCCCACACTTACTCTTATTAACGCGTCTCCTCGGTTTCTGATATAAAGACAATCAATGATATAATAATAATGATCTGTGTTATACTCGTAAATCCGCTGGAATGTATACAGGGTGTCTGAGATTGTTCCTGACAAACGTTGTCAGCGTATTTTATGCACGAAAATAAGAAAAGAATGTTATATTATAGTCAACCGATAAGAATTTATTACAAAATTGAAAAATCACCTAATTTTTCCGCTCAAAGTTTCGTCCGCCTACACGAATACAAGTTTGACAACGCTGTAGCAAAGAGTAGGTATAACCCTAGTAGCATTTCTGGTTGGCCCAACAAAATACCAACCAAGATTGCTGCTAGGAAATAAAAGGCGACACTCCAAGCGTTCCTTTAAACCCAGATAGCCAAACCTGTCGAACAGAACTTTACAGACTCTGCCATTACAACATTTGTTGCGAGATTGGCAGCAAATTTGATACAGAATCTGTAATGTATAGGACTGTTGACAAATTGGCGACAGAAAATCTGTTGACAGAATCTGTTGACAACTTGCTGCCAAATTGGCAACAAATTGGCAACAAAATTGAAACAGTACTGTTGCCAATTTTACAAGTTTTGTTTGCAAGATCCGTTCGCTTTTTGGTGCAAATTGTATCCCGATCTGAACATTACAGACCCTGTTTCCAAATTGGCATCCTATTGCGGAAACAGATGACTATTTTGGTGAGAGGTCTGTTTGAATTTGGTGCCAATTTGGCATAAATTTGGTAAGATATGGCTATCTGGGAAGGTACGATTTCCTATACACGTCTAAGATTGCAAATATAGTGAGGCGGTGAGCGGTGAGGATAGCTGCAAGGCAACAGGATAGTAAAGGACATGTCTTTGTATCTTTTCTTTTCTTTTGTCCGCGCCGTTATCCTCGTTGGTCACCGCCTCACTATATTCGTCTACTAAACTACTAATGCTACGGCCAAAATTAACGTCCAAACACACACAACGCTTTTCTTCGTGTTTTCGATATGTTCGTTTGCTGTTGCGTTCAGTCGCTGCGCTGCGTCAGACGCATATAGGAAGTCTCACTTTAAATTGATTGTGTTATGTCGTCTCTCTCTAAAAGTTGTTCCTTCGTCGAAGCATCGAATCACTCTAATACAGTAGAACCTCGATTAATCGATTCATATTTGTAATATAAAATGTTCAGAAAATCTTTACACACGAGCGACCAAAATCGATCGTTGCGATTTCATATCGGTGACATTGTCCGATATAATTTATATTTGTGAGAAACGTAGTAGTAGGCAGAATCGATTGTTTGTCGCCCGTGCGTAACGGCTCTAAAAATTAGTGAACCATTATTAATGCACTCGAAGTCTTATTTTACTCTGACATCTGCTGCATTAAATGCTTGAAACTTTAAAAAAAAGTAAAGTAATAAAATAAAATTTTAGGATAATTAATAATTATGTTTCGGATAATCGAGATTCTACTGTAATAGTGAACATTACAGATAGACGGATGAAAGGTAGGCGAGCAGCGCTTTGAACAAGAAAATTGGGTGATTTTTCAATTTGTTATAGTTTTGTAATAAACCCTTGTTAGATTTTTATATAACATTTTTTTTTCTAGTTTTATACATAGAATACGCTGACAGCGTTTGTCTGAAAATCCTCAGACATGCTGTACAAAAAAAATAATGATTACAATGAAAATTAAAAGAACACGTACCAGCAATGTTATCGCTGCCAAAACGATCAAAGCGGCTGCATACCAGTGCTCGACTATCCAGCGACGGAATGTGGCAAGGCTTTCGTCCGACAGCAAGAGCTTCCTCAAAGTAGCTAAGGGGCCACTTGGATCCACCTACGCACGATAATAGTATCAACAATGAAACAGCAAATTCTGAAAACAGCAATAAAACTAAACAAATCAGAAATCTTCTCTCACCTCTCGACATTTTTGGAAGACATCACAGTATCCATTATAATCATTACATGGTGTTCCCGGTTTCGAAAACATGTCCGGTATGTCGTAAGGCGGAGAGTTCCACTCGAAAGATGACCTATCAACACAGAAACAAGAATCAGCATCGGTCAACCCATCGAATCGCACGGTATAACAAACGAAGAACCAGTTAGGGACTCACTGGCAAGGCTGATTCTCCCCAGGAAGACGGCAACAAAGTTCGCAGGCTTTCGTCGGCGGATCGTTTGGCCCAGGAATGCACTGGCACGATTCCAATCCGTACGCAAGGCATATACTGCCTGTGCACTCCTGCGAAAGAGAACGGTTGAGCAACTCATCAACGGTTAACAACGTTACTCGATACGTCCGCAAATCGCGGGGAACACTTACTCCCATGAAGCATACGAATTCGCGGTTGCAGATCGTCTTGTTGGGCTTGTTGACCGAGGGAGGACAATACGGAGATCTACCATCGCAAAAGCTCGCGTCGCGACAACCGTTGTCGTCTCTGCACTTGTCCCCGAAGCGTAGACTACATTCGGCAGTACAGCATGGACCCTGGACAAAAAAACAACCGCATTGAAACAATGACGAATATAATTGAAACTCGTTTGCTATTACACGGAGTAATTTATTTTAGTTTTGCATACTTGACTAGGACTGCACACGGAGCCTGGAGTAAGGGTGCACGGAATTTCGCCTGGCGGTAGATGACGACGTTGCGGGAAGCAACACGAATCTCTGCAATCTTCCTCCCACCCGCAGTCACATTCTTCACCTTCCTCGACGACACCGTTCCCACACAAAGAAACTTGCGGTTCTGTTAAACACATCGATGACGTTACCTCATGATAACATTGGTAGCGATCTTTGAAAAGAATCACATTGTTGAAGAAATTCTTTCCTCAAACATAGAGTAATTTCCAGAGAGATGGACCAATGGGGAAAATGGACTAGTTAAATATTTTCTAAACTATTCTTTATACCTGCAATGTGTTAGTCTCATTCTAGATTTAAATTTTAATTTTATGAAATTGTGAAGGAAATCAATGTTTTAGGTTTTAGGAGGTACAAGAATTTTCTTGTGTGGTTATAAGAAATTAAATTATTCTGTTATTTATGCAAATGTTTACCCCATTCTCACAAGTTAAACATTAGTGTAGTAGAACCCTGATTATCTGAATCACAACTATCTCTATGTTTAGTTATCTAGGATTTCAATTAGCTATTACACTAAATACGTGTAAGAGTTCAGTGGGATTCCGAGTAAAATTTTAACTATGCTGTAATTACGTTCTACTAAGTATTAGCATTTTATTTAATAAATATCAAGTTGGATAACCGAGGTTCTACTGTATTATTTAGCTATAATTTGATCTTAGAACGGCGACTTCGTTAGATCATCTATGTGCCTGATGTCTATGGAATAAGATGGATCACATTTTGTAGTGATGAATTAGATAATTCATTACTACGAAAAGGATTTATGTAATAGATTCAATGAAAATTACAATGAAAACAGCAGAATTGATAGTGGAACTGAATTTATAGTCTGTTCTCGTTAGTTTCACAAGGGATTAGCGTCGGCGTAAGAAGGATTCAATGCGTTTACGGAAACCTGCCCCCCGCATAAAAAGGGCCCGCGGTGCATAAAACATGAATTTTTTTAGCTAGCTTTTTTTATTTGAATACTGAAAAAGTTGAAAACTACTATAGGCATAACTTATCTGGAAAACCTTGAAAGAAATGTGATTTTTTTCTTTTTTGTTTTAATATTTGAACCTGATCCCGCAAAATATTGCGAGGTATTTTCAGTTAGATAGTACATACAATTATGTTGCAAAAAAAAAAAATAAATGCTTCAAAATTGTGTTATACTAATAAATATCCTATTTCAAAAACCAATAATTATAGATCAATATAATAAAGAAATATAGGCTTCATGAAAATGGTTCATTTCTCCCAGAGTAATAAGGGAGAAATGCATCAACTCTAAACATCTACATGTAGATGTAAATGTCTCGAATACGAGACTTGAAATATAATTCGATCAAACAAGCTTCACTGAAGTGAAGTTATATGAAAAGCCTCGTTCGAAGAGATTATATACCACCTAGTTATTTAAATCTTCCGATACCTTTCCCATCAGGTTAGACAAGTTTAAGATAAGATACTCTAAAATATGAAGACCGATATGGCGAGACTTCCCTGCGAGGTCATTCTCCTTTTTTTTTTTTTTTTTTTTTTTCACTCTCAACGTTGTGATATCTAGGGGCAAAGGGATGGCTCAAAATTTTGTACTTTTCTTACCGCAGTTATTTATAAACACATCACGTTATAAGAATTATATGAGCCCCTTAGTTAACAAGTGCATTAAGTCCCTTTTCTTAATATAGAGAAAGTTAGACTTCTGTGCAATACTTTACAAAAATTAAGAACAAAATGTAGTTTTCTTATCAAAAAATAAAGTGAAAGAATAGTAATTACAATAACATAACTTAAAGTAAAAAATACATCTCCTTCAATAGTAAGCTAATTCACATTATTAATAACAAACTTGAGTCACTATTCTAGATTCTTCCGTAATCGATTTACTTTGAGTTGTGTTTTTTATTAATATAGAAATATATCTTCAAGTATAATTACATAAAAAAAATGGTGAGTTCCATTGAAACAGTATCAAAAGACAATTATATTTGGTAAAGAATATTTTTTGTCCAAGGTCATTTTTTCTGAATCCTAAAGGTCACCGATGTTTCTTTGCATCTAGGTGACTACTTTTAAGTGGACCACCCTGTATACAGGGTGTTTGGGATAGTATAGGCAAGCTTTGGAGGGGTGATAGATCACGTAAAAACAAACAAAAAACTTATATGACTTGGGTCCAAAACTCAACCATTTTTGAAAAAAACTGTCATAAACATTTAAGCTATAAACCGCTATAATTCAAAATAGGAACGTTTTTCGTAAGCAATTTCTTCGCTAAAATAAAGATTACGATCTTGTTAATCCAATATGTACAGTAACTGTGATATTGTTACCTCGTATCGCAAAAAAATAGTATTGTTCTAACCCCCTAAATTACCCTTTAAAATCGCGATAATTTAAGGGGTTAGAAAAATATTATTTTTTCGCGGTACAAGGTAACAATATCACAGTTACTGTACTTATTGGATTAACAAGATCGTAATCTTTATTTTAGCGAAGAAATTGCTTACGAAAAACGTTCCTATTTTGAATTATAGCGGTTTATAGCTTAAATGTTTATGACAGTTTTTTTCAAAAATGGTTGAGTTTTGGACCCAAGTCATATAAGTTTTTTGTTTGTTTTTACGTGATCTATCACCCCTCCAAGGCTTGCCTATACTATCCCAAACACCCTGTATATAAAAGTCATGTATTGATAAATGACTCAAGTATTCTTAATTCTATTTATTTGTACAATAAACTCATTGTTCATAATTTTGGAATTATGCTATTAGTCAATTTAAGGGCTCATATATTAAAGAAAAGATCCTTCCTTGCACAAATAGGTAAGTGATTTCTCTAATGCTTCTAAAATATATACTGGATCTTCATCCGTTTTTAAAAAGACGGTCCATCTCTCGCGAAGTTACCCTTACTTTACACACACGTTTTGCAAAGTCCTCGCAATACCTATTGCCTCACTGACACACATTGTCTGTTTAATAGAGGTTCGTCGACATGCGAGACACAGGCTCTACCAATATTGCGGAACGCGTAAAACTGTAACGAGCGGAAGACTAACCGGTGAAGCAGCCTTTTGGAGAACGAGCCTTGCTATTCAACACCGGGTTTATGGCAGTCAAGCTACAGGGGCTGAAACGATTATTGTTACGCTTGTCTCCGCTGGTAGCGCGGGCAAACATAATGAAGTTTCCATCCTCTCCACCGGGCGTGCATTGTTCTGGATCATGCTGGAACAAAGTCGGTACGCGTTAGACGCGGTATCGACAGTTTCGGGGGAAGGAAAAGCTTGACACGCGATCAGAAAAATAACGCGTTGACGCGTGGCGATGGAATCTGGAACGCTTCGAGTCTACATAATACGTAATAGAAAGAAAATTCAAATCACTTCAAACGCTATTCGAAGCTAAGGAGTTTTGATTCGAAGCGCTTGAAATTTCTCGCCTCGAATGGAATACAGATTCGAAGCGATTCGAAGCGTCGCACGTTCCATCGCTATCTCCGCATCTCCGCGTTGCGCCGGAGTTTGGAAGAGCGAGCGTAGGGGAGACTGGGGGTGGTTGCTTATAGACTGACTAATTGTTAATAACTTTTTATCGTTTACTATAAAATAACTGTAAAACAAAGCCGCGAACTCCATTTCGTTATTCTTGACTTTCGTCTTATTTTAGCGTCTAGAATCGTCCCTTAAATTTAGTCCAATCTGTTGTTGAACACTCTGTATACTGTAACCGTTATCAGGGCCGTTCCTGAGTTGTTGGCCGCCCAGGTACAAAAAATTCTATTTAAACTCTTCAAATCTCCATCTTCAGCTATCCAAATTTCCAATTTTGAAGTCTTTGAATCTTGCATTTTCAACCTTCAGAGTCAACTTATAGTTAACTAGTTCAACTTTCAGAGTTAACTTTTAATATCTGTAAAACTTGAGGTTTTCTAATATTCAACCTGAAATTTTCAAATCTTCAATTTTACCTCAACAAATTTTTCGTTTCAAACCTTTTAACCTTCATATTTCTACTCTAAAAATCTCCAATTTTTACAGTTCGAATATTCAACTTAAAATGTTTGAATATCTATCTTCAATTTTGAATTTCCAAATCAATGGGATTCACGTTAGATACATTCTTATATAGTAGTTTTAGCAATTTCTTAGTAATTTATCTGAAAATAATTTCCTCAGCAATAACATTTCGGATGAAAAAATATACGAAATTTTTTCTTTAATTTTTCACATCGATTCACATTTTGTCCGGTTGAACCACAATTTTTGCCACATGCTGTATTTATGTTTGTTTTATTTAATTTAATAAGTATGGTTAAATATCACATACTATTTACAGCAAAAGAATATTTATGCAAAATAAAATCTTCACAAGAAAAAATAAGGAATTGTAATTTGAATAATACTGTGTTTCATTCCCTAAATATTTTAACTTGGTCGCATCTAGGACCCATATTATTCAATATTTTTATTAACGATCTGCAGTATAATTTTATAAATTCAGACTTTCTTCTGTATGCGAATGATAAAATTTTTAGCAGATTTCAGAATATAGAAGACATACAAAAATTAAATTCAGATCTATTGAGATTCGAACAATGGTACAAGAACAATGATATGAGGCTTAATATCTCGAAGTGTGTGGTAACACGAGCTTCTGTCTCATAGAATCAATAAATCTATCCTTACGAATTGCAAAATGCTATACTTAGAGAAGTTTTCAAAATAAAAGATCTAGGTGTCTCCTTTTCACCCTGTTTAGATTTCAAATCTCACTATACTAATTCTGTCAATAAAGCTCTTGCGACCTTGAGATTCGTAACCAGATATGCCAAGTATTTCAAAAATAAGGAGACACTAATTCTGCTGTAACTTTCTCGTTAGACCTCATATTGAATATGCCTCTGTAATTTGAAATCCCATACACAAAAAATATACTTATTTAATAGAAAAAGTTCAACATAAGTTTCTGAGATTTGCTGCTAGAGTCCTTGGTAATTCTATGGACATCACTAACCACGATTATGATGATATTCTTTTCCTTACTGGATTTGCAGACGCTCTCTACTTAATGATCATATCAATTGCCACGAAACTTGCTGAATTTATAAATCTTTATGCATTTCAAAGGCACTTCCGACATAAACTATTCTACTGTAAATTACTTACATATGTATAGATCACAGCTATGAACGAATCCAACGAACGATGTTGATCTATTTAATATCTCACTCAATGCTTTGCATAAATTGTTTAAATCGCACAGACTTAATATTCCCCTTTCCGCTGTTGATGGTTAGACTATTCGCTTATTGTATTCAAATATCCTGTGTACACTAAAGGGTTTTCCCATAAATAAATAAATAAACTTATATTAAATAATTTTCAAACTTTTACTATATTTTGCTATCTGCTAACAATCTCATGAATTTTCGCATATCTAAAATGATCCTAATGCATAAAAATCCACATTCTAATGATAATAAAGACAGTTCATTCTTGTATACGAGTAGTATTGCAAAGTTCACATTCAAAATTAATTCGACTGGATTCTATTTATATTAAGCGTTTTCTTACATTTTTTTTGCGTTTACTATCGATTTATAGCTCAACTATTGACATTATCGTAACTTGCGATCCATCGTTTTGTAAATAATTCAATAATCTACAACTTTTATTTGAAGTATTCTTCTCTTGGACTTCTAAATTCCGAGATATAATCGATTTTTCGAAAAAAGAGCCTGTTTTTCGGCTTTCAACGCCCACCAACTGTTTATTTTAAAAATTCAGCTGTTAATTTTTTATGATTTTCATGCCTACCATAATCCCAACTAATTTGTGTAATTTGGCACCTGTAGAAATTTTTGCACGAATGAGTAAAAAAAAATGTTTGCCTATCATTGTTATTAGTCAAAATGTTGCGTATAGTTTTCAGTCGGCCCTAAATTTGTCCGCCCAGGTGCAAAGGCACCGTTTGCACCCCCCGCCAGAAATGATCCTGACCGTTATAATGATACGCAACTCACATAACACTGTTCGACAAATTTTGACTTTTTTTCGATTTTATAAACTTGAATAAACATTTCTTATAGATTTCGACGTGCTGAATATGAATCTGCGAACCGTTTTTTCCAGAACGTACAGTTTTTGAAAAAATCAATTTTGAAAAAAATGATAATTTTTCAACTTTGGAATTTTTTTGTGCTTTTACCGTAATAGTTATTTAGTTGCTCTTGACACGAAATGATTCTGTGGACTCTCCCGAATAAAATGATATAAATAGTTATTAGATTCTAAGCATTGAAATAGGTTTAAATAACAATTAAAGTGAAAAGGACACCCAAAACGCACCCATTTTTGCTAATATTTTTCACTTTATTTAAAAAAGTAAGGGTCTAGGAGAAAATTTGACCATACCACGCGATAGAGCAAACCTTTCTACTAAGGAAAGCATCAGGCGAATTTCCAAAATTATTTTTGTTTTCAATACCTATAGAAATAAAATAGTTTGGCGAAACGCGCGGCGGCGACAGTGTTCCTCAAAGCAAAAATGAGTGCGTTTTGGGTGTCCTTTTCACTTTAATTGTTATTTAAACCTATTTCGGTGCTTATAATCTAATAACTATCTATATCATTTTATTCGGGAGAGTCCACAGAATCATTTCGTGCCAAGAGCAACTAAATAACTATTACGGTAAAAGCACAAAAATATTCCAAAGTTGAAAAATTGTCATTTTTTTCAAAATTGATTCTTTCAAAAACTGTACGTCCTGGAAAAAACGGTTTGCAGATTCGTATTCAGCACGTCGAAATCTATAAGAAATGTTTATTCAAGTTTACAAAATCAGACCCGTGTTTTACAGTGTAATTGATTATAAATCAAATACTGAAATATTAGCCTACCAACCCCGGTCTTCTCTAAGCAAGGAGTAAATTCTAAAACAACCTACCGGCGAGCCGAAGTTATGACCGATCTCGTGGGCCAATGTGACGTGAGAAACGGCGGGCGGCACGTGCTTGCCGTAATTCAGGAGCGTCACGATTCCGGTGTTGAGCGACTTCATGCTGCCACGATAGTGCTGCGAAGTTCAGTCATATATTTCGCGGCGTTCCCCTCTTAATTCCAGAACGGACGCGAGTTTCGAATACTTTTGTCAGCGTTGTCGGGGACAGCGGGGTCGACCGATGACCCGTTAGTATGACGTCCGCGGATCCACAAATTTCCTGACAGAGAAACTTACCCCATTCTTCTCGCAAACTCCGCCGGCGTTCTTCAGGTCGCCGGTCCACGCCAGTCCCAGCGTTCCCATCTCGAAGTCCCGGTACGTGAACATGTAAGCCAAGCAGAACGCGTCGTAATCCTCCTCTGGAACCAACGAAAAGCGATGTTTGTAATCCCTCAAAGATCGTATTTCCGTGTGCCGCGCGGGGCGAGAATGAACTCCCCGCAGACACACGCGCCAGTTATGACGGGATTTATTTACCGGAGAAAAGCTCGAGGTACTTTTCTACGCCGTAATTCCCCGGGAATCGATAATTCGGATCCCTCAGCGCGTCATCGCTGTGAACCTTCACGCGCTTTATCATGAAGCTGATGTTGTCGGGTCTTCCGTCTTGATTGAAATCTAAGAACAGCCGGAGAACGTTATTCGATTCCAGTTTCAGGGAACGCAACGGGAATTCCTGAGTAAGTTCATTTTCCAGGGTGTTTTGTGAAAAATTGGATAAGCGGAAAAGCGAGATGAAACGTTCTTTGTGAACTTTTTTTTCATATAATCCTTCATTTTAGAGGAAATTTGGTTTCAATTTTTGAAATGTTAATAAACCGTTGCGAGTGGAGTTTGTTCAAGATTCGCGGAGTTCTGTTTCTATTTAATTTCTCAAGAAGAGATTTGATGAATTTCTTTAAGCTATATCCACATCATAGCGAATGCTTGTATTTAATAAGCTTTTCTTTGAAGTCAATCTACTAATTAGTGACCAACTTTAGTCGTGTTCAAAGGAAGAAAGAAATAATAAATCCCGGAAACAAAGCAAGTCGCAAAGGGTTTAGCAAGCATATAAACGTTTTTTACTGTGACTTATATTTACAATACATGAAAAGAACGAAACAAGCGCAGTGTATGGATGAAATAAAAGGAGTCTGAGCCTCAAGGACGTAGACAAAAAGAACTCGTTCAGCCTTAATAACGAAGTTAATTATTAATCTCCTTTTAAGCTCGTTAAGCTTCGAGTTCATTCTTAATATTTTTAAGAAAATGCAGGGTGAGGCGGAAAAGTAGAACAATTGAAATAAAAAAATTTGATGTAACATTCTTTTTGCTGAGGCTTTGTTTTCGAGAAAATTGATTCTGCAGAATTAACTATGTAATATGAATTATACCGTGATAGACAGTGTATTGTAGTACAGAAATTTTAGTAATTTTTCAGTAATTCTTGTTAGATTACTTATATTTGTTCTTCAATTTCATTACTTTAAAGCTCCAACTTCGATTTTTTAAATCTTATATTTTAAATCTTTGAATCTCCAACTTAAAACTTTTGAATTTGTAATATAAACTTTAAAAGTGTTTAATTCCAAATTTTCAATTTAGAAACCTCTAAATAGACAATTTAAATTTAAAAAATTTTTAATTTCTAATTAGGAAATCTGTTAGTCATTTAAAAATTGAATTCAGCAACTTGAAAATTTAAAATTTAAAATCTACTAATTTAAGAATCTATAAATCTACAATTTTGATTTTAAGAATCTGTAAATCTACGACTTGAAATTAAAAAATTTTTTATTTTCACTGTGAAAATTTCTAAATAAGTATCTAGAAATTTAAAAATCTTAAAATTTGGAAATTTAAAAGTCTCCAATTTTCACATTAAAAATCTTTGAATCTGCAAATTAAAATTTTTATACCTACAAACCTAATTTAATAGGTCTCTAACTCTAAAATGTAGATTTCTCATGTTTCCAATTTTCACTTTAAAATCTTTAAATCTCCAATTTTCACCTTAAAAATCTCTAAATCTGCAAGTTTAAATTTATCAATTCCCAATTTTCATTAATGAAATCTGCAACTCTGTAATTAGAATCCTTCAAATATCCAATTTCAATTCTAATATTTGTAAATTTTCGACTTTAAATTTTCATATCTTCTAAGTCTTGATAATTCTAAATCTTCCAATTCTCCACTTCACATCTTGAAATCTTTAATTTCAACTATTAAATGCTCAAACTCTAAAATTTTTAAATTTTCAAATTCATATCTTAATCTTCAATTGTGACTCCAAAATACTCTAAATGTTAAACTTGAAATCTTCAAATCTCTAAATATTAACTCTTTAAATTACTCAGACTACAAATACATACACAACAAGACGCCTTTAATCACTCTTCAAAACCGAATTTCCCCGATGATGATGTTTCAAAGAAAAAAAAATATTAGGTGTATTAAACTTTTTTTTTAATTTTCTACGTAGAATTGCATTCTGCCCAGTTGTACTACGATATTCGTTCCATTCTGTATAATATCTTCCTTCTATAAAAATCGTAAATGTTGAATAATCAAAGTAGTAACAAAATCAATTAAAGAATAAAAATTAGCAATAGCACCTAGCTAAGACTATGAAAAACAAGTAACTATAAAATAAACGGTTATTATTTCTGAGTATTTCATAAAGTAGAACAATGAACCAAAGAATCAACGATCTTTTTCCTCAAAAAACAGCATCAGTAGTCTCAGAAAAAGGTTTGGGAACCACTAGCGTGAGCCGTCCGTTACAAGACACCCTGTATAAGAGCGAATTACGTTTTTAACTCGGAGGGAAGATGAAATTTCTTAGGAAACGTGAAATGAGCGAAACAGTACCGGTGTGCTTGTAGATGGAATTGACCCTCTGCACGTGCCTCGTCATCACCTCGATGCAGGCTTCCTCGGTGCCGTATCGGGCGAAAAACTGATGGTCCGCTTGCAAGTAAAGCATGCAGGTAGTTTTTCGCGGATCCACTGTGGCACGTTTGTGCAAATGCCTCACGATGCGATCCGCGCTGCCCGTTCTGGAAACGAACCGTTGCAAATTTCTTATATCCTTCGCCCCCTTCCCCAGGATAAAAAGCTTATTCCGCCGCGCGGCGGCGCCGGCTACACGCCCGGGAGGAACTTTCGTTTCGCGATCTTTATGATACCCGGTGAAACGAAACGAAATCGCTCGCGCGCCCCCGAAACGCTGCCGCCGCGCGACCACGATCACGCGATCCTCCTCGCCTTCTCTCGTTCATGCCACAACTAACTCACGTTTTCGTACGTGCGCCGCCGTTATCCTTCTCCAAACTTAAAACCCGTGCGCCGTTTTCCTTCGGATGGAGAGCCACGTTCTCGTCGTGCAGAGGTTCGTAAAACGGTTGGGAATCGTTTTCATAGCGCTGCTCCCTGGAACAAAAAAAAAAAAAGCGCGAGCATTTTAACAAATCCTAAAACATTACCGATATTACATTAGACCGCTCGCTCCGATTCGAAGTCGATGCGACAGAGATTCGCAGCGATCCGAGACCAGCGTCGCAGACTCGAAAGCGATTCGATACTTCCGCCAGGGATTCGAAACGATCCGATCCGCTCGGCGCTCGCGGCTAATGAGATACGAAGCGTTTCGAAGCTTACGACGACCCAGGAACTCAAAAGCGAATGGGTCGGTCTTCAGACTATCTCTGGTCCCAGCTAATCGAACAACGGCGCGCGTATTTTTTGGTCGACGAAGAGAAACGAGCGATCTAAGGTAGGTCTAGCCGCGGCTGCACAGACTCGAGGGTAGACAGTTTACCAGTCGGCGTTAATTAAATTACCAGGCGATTCATCTGGGAATGTTTGAAGATTCGCGGTTTAAACCCCTTTACATCTGCTCGCACGAGTTTCGCCGTGCCTTAACGCGCGCCAGCCGACTCTCGCCACCGGCAAAACGCGTCGCGGGAAATCGGCAACGAAATTAATGCGAAGGAAACGTCGCCCCGCCGCGCCGCTCTGTTCCGAGCTGATAAACCTCAGGCGTGCACCGGGGCTGTAGACGTTTAGGCGACGCCCGCTCGCGTCTCTCGTTAGATCCATTTTCATCCTCGGTTAACGTAACATGATTTATCCCGGATGTTTCAGGGGTGTCACCTTGTTACGTTAATGAGCGCGCCTGTAACGAGACGGCGAACCTGCGATGCACGCTTGCCGGGGGGGAGAGACACTTTGCCGCCGAGATGACGAGCCAACTGGATGGGATTTTTACGTTTTAGTTTTTTTTTTCTGAGTCTGAGGTGGGAAATGATCGCCTGGGAAACGTTCTGCCTTCGTGGTCGACTGTCATCCAAGTGAACTTTGAAGATTGCAACTGGAAAAGGATGATTGGTAACTGGTGTGAAACTTGGAGTTTTTTTTTTATGAAACTTGGCACAATTATCCTCTGTTCAAAGTTGAGAGTTTGCAACATCAAAATTTGGTCTTCTGTTGGAATTGGAGTATGTCACTTATAATCTTCCACTGTGAGTAGTTATAGTTGTACAAATATACTCTCCGAATCATATTTATAACCCATCTGTCAACTAAGATTTGTTTCTCAATAATAATAAAAATATTTATACGAATTTAAGGATGAATTTTAGTCACAATTTTAATGAAAGGCTTCTGCGATAAAAACTACTCAGAAATGGTAACGATGTATTTTTATCACAAATTCAATTTAATTCGCTCTAAACTTTTATTTCGGTTTGTCAATATATTGAACATTTGATCTTTTATCGTAAACTTGTTTGTTGAAATGAACCTGAAATGCAACTACTAGAAATTAAATAAATAAGGTATAATTTTCCTTTTTACTTGTATAAAAAGCAGTGAGAAGTCAACAATATGTTGTATATGACGAGTGTTAATCACATATCTTAATTATATTAATAAAACTTTTATATATATAATTTTCACGAGTTGAAAAAAACCATCGAATCAATTGTTTGAAATTTTTGTGATAATTTTGTTCTGTGATTTTTCTGTACATCTCCTTCGAAAACTTCAAACTATTATTTCATTTTTAATTTTGTAATCATATTTCTCAATATTATGTTTTCTCATACATGTTACATTGAAAGTTAAATAATTTAAACAATTTAGACAATTTTTTAAAATAATCTCTACTATAAGACTATTTTAATAACACAAAAAGAACTCAATCAATTTATTGAGTATGTAGTTGTTTTCAATAATTTCTTGAAAAAGTTCCTTTTTTTCCAGTGACAAATATATCTTGGTCGATTAATTGAAAGTTTAGAAGTCAGTTTATCAATTCAAAAAATTATACAGTACAAGGTTCACAATCAATTGTAGTTACATTATTTTTTTATTGGATTGCAATGATTCCAAATTATTAAAAGTGACATAAAATGATCGGTTATTTTGTTAATGTTCTTATGTTAACATTCTCATTATGAATAAGAGTTGGGCAAAATGTAATCTGATTGCATATTACAAATCGTAATTAAAGTGTAATTACTCATTCAATTACACATTATTTTTATGTAATCGTTAATTTTTAACGACTACAGTCAGATTGTAGTCTGTAAGAACTAACAATTACAGAAAATAAATCGCTATTGAATGAAAAATTAGACTTTAATCAGAATTTGTGATTTGTAATCAGATTACATTTTGCCTAACTCTGTTATGAATTAAGTTTATTGAATTAAGCTTGTACAAATATCTTTATTGTTATTATAAGCAAACACTAATCTGTTGATAGGTTATAAACATGAAACGGAGTGTAGTAGAGAATA
Organism: Perdita meconis; assembly: GCA_030770465.2. NCBI lineage: Eukaryota > Metazoa > Arthropoda > Insecta > Hymenoptera > Andrenidae > Perdita > Perdita meconis. Next base: position 14,686,796 of record JASKOS020000004.1, on the reverse strand, counting down.
AACGAGTCTGAATCTGAATAGTAGCGTGAAACAAAGAAAATGCTTCTATGACACTATGATTTCTCATTTGTGTGCGGAATAACAATTAATGCATTAATCAGCAAATGATATTATGTTGCAAACTTTATGTTTTCAGAAATAGAACCAATTCAGAACCACGGTGTATTATACGGGGTAGGAGGTCACCCAGATAATTCCTTCGTTTTTCATGATATAAAAAATGTTCGTGGCATAATTCGAATGGTTTCAGTGAAACAATGCCGTGAAATACATATTTTTTTATCAAGTCATTTTTTCTATGTTTTTTAAGGTCATTGCTATTTTTTATTTGGAAAACACGTATTTTTCAATTATATTTTGTGGCGGATGAAAAAACACATTTGAGTATGTCTGAATCATGACCTTCAGATGACCTTGAAAACCAATAATGTGATTACTACAGATAAAATGGGTCCGTGGTAGGTCGTAGGCCCAAACCTCAAGACCATCTCTGATGCTTCCTATCATAGCAAATTTTCTTCCACTGAAAGTCAGTAAACTTTTAAGCGTAATATCTTCAAAATCAATTGGAAAAAGGTGCGTATATTAAAGGTTACTGAATTCGTTTCAAAACGCGCTATCACGTGATCGGAAAAAGTATATAACTTCATTTAGAAAATTAATCTTGACCTGCATATCTATTAAAATAATAATCTAAGAAAAGATATATTACAGCCAACACAAATTGGTCTCTTTTTACCATGCAATTTCGTATAAACATTTTCTTCGTATCTTCAATAGCTTAGGAAATAATAGACTGTATACACTTTTGTGGGACACCCTGTATGTGTTTGTGACAGCAACGTCTACAAAGGGGATTTGAAACACCTATCAGGGTGTAACAAAAATATTGCAGTTCCTTGTGATTCCTGAGGCGATTTTGAACAACTTTTTCCTTAGCGAAAATGTTAGGTGGGGTTTTGTTAACGAGTTATTAACGAAAAACACCGACCAATCGGGGAGCGTGTACAGCGGATTAATGATGACGCGGACGATGGCGGGCCAATACTACTCACAGCTGGAGCCCGCGCTGATATTCATCCACTGTACTAGCTCCCTGATTGGTCGGTGTTTTTCGTCAATAACTCGTTAACAAAGCCCCACCTAACATTTTCGCTAAGGAAAAAGTTGTTTAAAATCACCCCAGGAATCACTTCTTTCAAGGAACTGCAACATTTTTGTTACACCCTGTATAATACACCGTGTTTAGAACTCATCTGCCCCGAATTATAATTCTCTATTTCTCTATCGATTCCATTAACTATTATTCATATACTTCAAAAATGTTAATTTATTAATGTAATATATTGACATTTCTGAAAGACCATTCCATCAACCGTCTATCAAGCCTTGAAGTCTATTTAAATAGAAATGTCGATAACTGCTTCCTTTTGAAGATTGGAATAACGAATTGTTATTCTCATTAGTATGCGTTTTGTCAACACAATTTGCGCCTCCCTCGTTTCGTGTTGGGAATTTGGGAATAGAAAACATGATTGAGTGCGAGCGTGAAACTTTATGTCCTGACAGTGAATTCGACCTATTTGTAATTCTTGAAAGATTCAAATGCATCTACGTACAATCGGTCTGCCATTGGAGCGAATATTTTGCAATTTGTATCTGCCGCTTTCGATACAAATAGCGTGTATCCATTGTTTTGAAATAATATATAAATCACATTTTTTTTAGAAAATTGAATTTATGCTTTGTAATCAGTTGATGTCTAAGGGAAAGAATTTGTATTTCTGGTGGAAGAAGCTTGAAGCAAAGAAATTCTTCAACTTATTCTTTTAAAAATATAAAAATGAAGATATCCAAAATTAAAAACATGCAATTAGGATATGCTATTAAAACAAAATATAGGTTAATAAAGAGAAAAAATTAATCATCAAAGTAACCCAGAAATTTCCACTACACACAGAAATTTCAGTTAAAATGATTAGGAACCTTTCATTAACTTATCAACAAAATTGCAACTTATTTCATTAATTGGTTTCATTTTGACTTGAAATATTTTCTTCACCCCTCAATTTAAACACGAAAATTATATTTCAATAATTTGAAAATTCCTAGAATTTTTCAATTTAGTAGATAAACTAAAAATTAGCGTTAAAAACTTACAATATTTCTTAAATAAATCTCTACTTCTGAGTTTTTTAAATTTCTTTGAAAACACTACATTTTTTACAAGATTCCACAAAAATAGTATATTCCCCCTCTTCCCCAAACGGTGACAACCCTATATGTAATTAAGTGCTAAGTATATTATCATCAATTAGGAAGTGTTTTGTCAAAAAAAAAAAAAATTTCTATTTAATAAATACTTCTACTTGATTTCCATTAGTTTCTATAACTTTTCCCAAGTTTCCACCAGCTTTTAAATTCCATATGTCTGGCATCTCCGTAATCTAATGCAGTCGCAATCACAAAAAACTCCAAAAGATTTCGTTATGTTATTAGTTTATTCTCTGATTAATCCAAAGCATTCTCGAAATACTAAGAATAAACAGAATGGTGACTGTTTAAAGTAAAAGCTTTGATTTTCGAATTAAAGACAGCCAATTTTGTTCATAAAATTCAAAATACACATTGGAAAAAATCCTTTGATCACCAAATTGCTCACCGTGTTTGAAAACGTTATTTCGAGAAAAATGCGTTTCAAGTTTCAAAAGCTAATTAGAAATTAATAATACACATAACTAAACAGCGGATTTTTATGCAAAATAAAATTTTTGCAAACACGAAAGAATTGAAAAACACTATGTTTAATCTTCTAAACATTCTAACTTAAATAATATTGTTGATATTTTGTATAATAGCATTGTCTCTTGCATTGGTCTCTAAATTTCTATAAAATTTAGTCAGATAAATTCCAAACTTTCAGAAAATATTTCTATCAGAAACTGTAATATTTGAAAATTTGTTTTTTTCTCTCCACTTCCTGACTGCGTATAACCTTTTAAGATGAGTTTATTACGAAACAAAGAAAAAGTTTCTCTTCATTGTAAAAATGAACGTGTCACTGTCCTTGCTTAGATCACCGCCGACAATGAATAAAGATGATACCTTTCTAACGAATCGTGAAGGTCCCCCTGATGCAAATGATGACTAGCGCAAGGCAACGAACGATGAGGTGTTAATACGTCCGAGGCACGATACGCTATGCTGTGATAGGGCGGTGACGTGTCCTCGTCTTTGTTCAAGTATCTGCTGGTCGGTTCGATGTAGTATTCTTCGAAACCGGTGACGACGGTGCCGTCGAACATGCCGTCCTCCGTCACGATCCCCTGCACCAGGGAGTTATCGTCCTCTGAAAAACAAAATCGTAAAAATTTATATCGTATGTATTTCTCCGACGACCGAATTATCAATTCCATCCATAAATTTGTGTAAACTCGCCTCGCGCATTTGTTTATTTATCGTGGCGCGCGATAAACAAGGATAGAGTGAAAAAAATTGACAGCAAATGCCAACAAGTTGTTGATACCCATCTGGTTTTCAATCTTTATTCTATTTGTGTTTGACGGGTTTCGTGATCAACTGACGTATAATTTATGAAGTGTATAGTATAATCTGACACAATCTGTACCTCGACATTTGCTCTGCGCAAGTTTGTGTGTTGACACAAAAATAATCGCTTTGGGAGTCATTTCTGGCGCTTCGGTAACTCAATTTTATTTTATAAATTCCGAGCGTTGGAAGAACGAGTTCGATTTGTTTTTCGTGAATCGAAAATAGTTCTTCCACGATTTTCTGGTTTCCAGGATTCTTCGATTGAGCAGACAGCGCGGAATGCAGGCGGAAAAAGTTCGAAGTATCTCGCGTGGAGAACAAAAGTAAAAGAAAATAAGAGAATAATCTTAACACATTCGCCACCAGACGACCTTAGTGGTTTAATTTATTTTTGTTCTGCGTATCATGGTCCACCTTAATCGTTTAGCAGAAAAATACTGTTCGCGAAAGTTTCATTGCTCTTGCTGGTCCGGCAATGTTTCATTTTGAATTCATCGCCGGCGTATGCGCTGAAATTCTCCCGGCAGTTATCGTGATGCTAGTTTACCGGAGATTGCGGTATTAAAACAAATAAAATTCAATTTCAATTTAAAACATTTTTAATTGAAAATTTAATTTGAAAGACCAGCAGATATCTAAATGCACTGGAAGAAAAGTAAACGTGCCGACGACGAACTTTTAACGAGAGAATATTGTGTCTCGGGAATTATTGATTTTAGGAAATATGTAGCCTCTTCTCCTCAGAACTCAGCAATCTATAGTGGCGCTGCATAAATAAGCTCCGGAGCTTCGAGGGCCTCTCACCCCGCCTTTGTTACCATGGCGCAGAAGATGCCAGCTGATGCCGTGTTACATACACGTGTGAATTAATGTATTGCCTTCTGTTTCTAAAGCGAGACGGCAAAAAGACTGAGGTATGAGAATCTGTTGATCTTTCTCTGGAGCTATCTGTTTCGCAGCGACGGTGGGTGGAGAGGAACAGAACGACGGGAAGAGCATTACCCGTTAAAAGCTTCGCTCTATAGAATTCCAGAATAGAAAATAATTGTTCTATTAAAGCGAAACACGAAGTTCACTCTTGGATATCCATTAGATACAACGACGAAACGATCGCTACTACATTATACATGTATCCCTTCAAACCATAATACTTTGAAACTTCCATTTTTTTTTTTTCTATTATGTGAGGGGTAACGTACGGCTGTTACAAATATTTTACTATTCGAATACCAGTAAAATTCGAACAATTCGGACGTTCAAATGTTATTCGAATAATTAGGACTATTCGAATATTCAAAGGTTTCAATTTCATACTATTGTATCGACTACAAATCTAAATGGCGAGAAGTTTGCGATACTATAACATGTGGCGAAATTTCAATCATTTGAATAATCTTAGAATTTTTTAATATTCCTAAGTATTCGAATAATTCGGATAAATTTTTCGGATGAAATTATTTGAACTATTCGAATACTTTGAATAGTCGAACATTTACAATCATAATGTAAAGTAATATACAGTGAATCGAAAAAATATTCGGATACTCAATTCAAGTTGAATGTACCAATTTAACTATTTCTTTTATAAAAGTTTAGTCATTGGTTCAATATTTCTAGTGTACAGCAATATGTTTTAAGGTGTGTAATATGTTACACATTATTATTTGTTAATTATCGACGCTGTATTTTATTACTCCGTCAATTTTATTATAGTGTTTATTGTTTTTTACTCATTTTAAGTGTAGTTTTTTTCGTAAAAATGATCGTAACTCTGTCAGAAATGTTTATTTTAAAACATTATTTTAGTTTGATTACTTAAATGTACAATGTGCATAAATATTCTCTCAAATGAAAAATATATTATTTCTCGATTTGTCTTCTAATGACCAGATAACAATATATGAATATTATCAGATTTTTTATTTTTTTCTCCGTAATAAATCAACAAATTTTATATTTTTGGTATTTAAATATTGTAATGTAATATTATATGTCATACAGATTTACGGTATTGCATGCAGGTATCTAAAAAAACGAAAAATGTGGGGATTTATTCTACTAAAATATTGAAAATAAATTACAGGGAAATGCATTTTGAATTTGCAAGAATATTCAGGGACATTAAAAATTTCAGTTCCTAAATAAGTAATATAACGAGTCTTTTTCCAGAGTTACGATCATTCTTACGGAAAAACTGAACCTCAAAATTGGTAAAAAAGGACAATAAACACTATAGAAAATTGATAAATTTATCTAGCAAAATATTAAAACACAGCATCGATTATTAACAAAACAAAAATAAATTTTAACATATTAAACTTCTTAAAACATGTTATTGAAGACTAGAAATATTGAACCAATTCCTAAGCTTTTATAAAAAAAAATTGTTAAGTTAGTATTTTTAACTTGAAGTTATAAAGTCTCCCAATATTTTTTCGACATGAAAATTCACTTTCTTTTCATATTTCTTTTAATATTTAGTAAGTTAAGCCACCCCTGAGAATCTAAAAATCGTATCTAACTTTCATAATTTATCGCGAATGAAGAAATTGCTTTATTAAAAGTGTGTTTAGAGAATATAAAAATATAAAAGAGGATATAAAAAGTATTTTTCACTCTCGAATATATGTGCGATGAAGTCCTGTATACACGGTGTCCCACAGAATTAGGCCAAACCAAACTTTGTGGAGAAGTGAAAAGTACATCAAATGGCGTATAAAAAGTGTATAGTTTCATTTTAAAAAATAGAGCTAACTTGAAATTGTTCAAACGCATCCACTTTCGAAAAAGGCACATACATCATGTGATGCACTACTCGAAATTATTTAATTTTTTCTAAGGAAATTTTGTTCTATCTACCGTTTCAACGCTATGTTTTGAACCAGTTGCATGGGACACCCTGTATAGTTTTCTCATAAAGCAATTTGTTTACACGCTATAAGCCAAAGTTTAAGTATGATGTTTGAGTCTCAGAAATGGCCTAATCCCTTGAACAACGGTACGTGTTAGGTGACAAATTTCTTATTTTTTAACATCTATACACTTTACACTCTACATTTTAATATACTACAAAAAATTGTTGCAGCTTCATTTATATTTATTTCACAGACAAAGCGTAGAAATGGAAGTTATACTGGTGTCGAAATATTTTTTCGGATTCACTGCAATCAATTCTGGGGAACGAAATTAGTGGTTCCGTTACTAATTAACGAAATTACCTTTTATATACATATATCGAGCATTCCATGTCAAATTTACCTAAAAAAAAAATTTAGGTCTCCGATTTTTTAAAATTTTTTTATATGTTTTAATATCCAGCCCCAGGAGCTTTCAGGATTTTTTCAAATTTTTTTGACCAATGGTGTCCGAGATACGAATTTTATAAAAATTCGATGTTTTTTTTTTAAGAGCTATAACTTTTCGAAAAATTGATAGATCTTGATCCGGTTTTTTAAATCTTCGTTTTTTAATGTACTTTTCGAAATAATTCTTAGAAATAAGTGAAACATTTTATTTTTTTATATCAAATATCTTATATAATAAAAATTCAAACTCAAATCTCTGAATAAAAATTAAATTTTACATTGCATACGACTTGCCAATGATTTTAAGTTTTTGGAAATTTAAGAATAGTGAATTTATAAAACTTTAAATAAAATAGTAGATATTGCCTGGCCCCGACCGGACCGGGCTTAAAATTTTTGTTATGAAAAGTAGTATTTTCAAAAATTCTTGAAAATCAATCAAAACATATAAATATGGTAAAAAAAGTAATTTGAGTATTATATTGCGAAAATAATGAGTAATATTAAATCTTTTTTTTAAAATAGAGAATTTTCGAAATTCTAAATAAAATAGTAAATATTGTTCAACCACAATCGGACGAAGCTTAAAATTTTTGTTATAAAAAGTAGTTTTTTTTAGAAAAAATAGAAAAAAATCGAAGGACCTACACAGTTTCAGAAACTCAATTTAAATGAAAAATTGATAAAAAAACCTATTTAATTTAAATCGAACAATTTTTTCTCATTTTTTTGGAAAAGTATATTTAAAAACGAAGATTTAAAAAAAACCGGATCAAGATCTATCAATTTTTCGAAAAGTTATAGCTCTTCAAAGAAAAAAACATCGAGTTTTTATAAAATTCGTATCTCGGACACCATTGGTCAAAAAAATTTGAAAAAAATCCTGAAAGCTCCTGGGGCTGGATATTAAAACATATAAAAAATTAAAAAAAAATCGGAGACCCAAATTTTTTTTTTTTTTAGGTAAATTTGACATGGAATGTCCCATATACATCTAGCGTCCTGTTATAACATTTCTGTGAATACCTTCCTAAATTATTCGCCATTCAAGGGAAATTCCATTATTTTTTTCTGTGGGTAGAAATGTAGCCCATATGGAAATGAGGGTTCATTGACCTACGATACGTGGGAGTATCGAAGTGATTCATGGTTAAAGATCTTCTTAAGTCTAACTTCTGTATAGATTCTTCCTGTCATATTTCATATTCCCGTTAAAAATGTCTATCGAAGCTTTAAGTATCCCTGAAACATTCAATTTTCAAGTCCTCGGTCTGCTCAGAGAATCTCGGGACACCATGTATACTATAAGAAGCAGGTGAAGACGAAATAAAACTGAAAAGCCAAGCGATTCGAAGCGAACATGTTTCCTTTTGAAACAACTTGCAAGCGCGACTATAACTCGCGAAACAAGTTCGCCAATGATTAGGAGAATTTCTCGAGAGATAGATCGTCGTTTTTGCTCCTTCTCAGCGACGAAATTGGTCGTAGTTATTGACGTAATATCGTTTCTTCCAGCGGGGAGGGTATCAGACGCGTCGAAGAAAATGAGCACGACGCCCCGGAAGATTTATTTCCCTCCTGCGAGCGAGATTTTTTGCGTGTGCCGCCTTTCGCGGGTCGTTTTCAACTAAAACAGCGTTAGTCAAACGATAAACACACGGTGAGCGAAAGTCGGACCAGTTTTTATGGTCCCGCTGTTGGGAACGAACGCGTTGCATCTCGCGCAAAGTGCATTCGCGAAATTTCGTGGATGCTACTTTGCCCCTGTAGCGCTGGTTCTCGGAGCTTCTCCTTTTTCGGTGCACCGTTTTGTAACTTTCTAAAAGCATCGCGCCTCCTCTTCTTCCCGGTGAGTGATACACAAGCTGGCCCAGATTAATTCTTTTTAATTTGAATGATGCTGCAACATTTTAACGACGCTGTGACAACGATAATGTTAATGATGCTCCGACGCGCAGTGGAAAAAGATGCGATCCTAGGTGGGCAAAATTGTTTTTTTAAGTATTACTATGATCTCGCTATACTTAGTAATATTTAGTAATTGCAATTATCATGTTTATTATACATATGTTTTTGTTATGGAAAAAATGAAAATACAGTCGGTGATCAAATTATTAGAGCCAGATAATTCTGTGGCTAAGGCAAAACTACGCAATTTACATTTTCAAAGATTTGAGTGCTTCGTTTCTTCTTTTCAGTTTCTATGAAAGTTTAATATTTTCTAATAGCTTCAATAGTTGGAGCATTAAAATTGTGAACAGTTATAAAATTTAGTGTTTAAGGAAGGTTCGCTGATGTAATATCTGTAGCTGTACGGAAAAATTCCTGCTTTAATTCTGATTTAGAAAGTAGAATTTAAATTATTATCAGAAAGTTTATTAAACAAATGTTTTTCTTTAGAAACGAGAATTTAATTAATTCGAAAATGAAAACATGTGAGATGAGTTGTTTTCCATTATAACCATAGAATTCACTAATTCACGTGGATCTAATTACACAAAATTCTTATAATGTTTTAACGAAGCTTTTGGTGATTGCGAGTCTAAAATTAAAAAATATACCCTGAGGAACATAAATAATAATTTTAATCAATTTCTACTTTTGTACTGTGGCTTTAGTAATTTAGTCACCCACTGTAGAAATGGCAACAAAAATATTATCTTTTGTTTAAATTTATGTATTTCTTATTTATTAAGAGCAAGGAATGCAAAACTAACTAAATTGCTTAAATATAATGAAAGTCAATATAGTTGACCACTTAATGGAACAATATGGTTTTTATGGATTTTAGCTACTCATGCCAGAGGTGCCATCACATCCTCATTTGAATATAATTTGAATACGTCTGTATTACTAAAACAGTCCAAGGTGTATCGAAAAAATCTTGAAATTTTTATGTCCTTGCTCAATTCGTTTAGTTATATATGCTAATTTTCTTTAGTATTGTTAAACAACTCACACAGAAAAAAATACAAAAAAAAATTACGGCTTGCGTCATAGTATAATCTTACGAAAAAGCGTTTTCAATTGGGATTTATTCTAGTTATTTCCATTTTATTATACACGACACAGAAGTTCACTATATTAAATACACAGGTTTCACCAGATTTTACTCTTTACCTCATCGCTAATTAAGCCCCTTAATTGAGAAATGGCATAAGTCTAAAATTACGAAAAATGAGTCTACCACAAAAATAAATAGTATTAAGAATACTTCAAGCATTTTTCAGTTCTATTGTCTTATATTTTCTTTTATTTTAATAGAAAACTAAGAGTCAGATTTGCATCATAAGTAAAATCGTTACGGGAAAACTGTGAAACAATGACTCCAGTTTATACCATAATTATTATTCTTTTACTTAATTTTCTCACAGCAAAGCTACATTCTATTATTCATTTTTATAAAGTATTAAACAAAAGTCCAATTTTCTAAATACTAATTGTAAGAAAAGGGACTTCAATTGTCAATTAAGGGTAAACTCACACTGACCACTTTCCAGCCACATTCGGGCAACATGATAGTCAGAAAACTGTCAGTGATGTTGTCTGACTTATTTGTGTTTGTGAAAAACATTGTTTTGTATCATATCGCCTGAAAGTAACCAAAAAGTGGCTGGAAAGTGCATATGGACTGCAGTTTCAGATCATTTGACTAATCATTACCGAATAAAAAAATAAAAATAATGAAGTATAAATGAATTGGTCATTTTAAAAACTACGTAAGTCAAAATAATTTTTTGTGGCAAACGTATCTTTAAAATTTAAGGAATGTAATTTGTTACATATTTTAATGTAACATAGTAGATATAATGCAATTCATCACATATTAATAAAAATTAAGGAATGTAATACGTTTTTAATTAAATTTAGTTTGCAAAAAATAGTTTTTGAAATGATCGATTCAATTATTGCGACAGCTATTAATCCTGGAATTTCCAAACTACACGGTGGATAATTCTTGATTTGATTAAAAACTAAACTAATATTTACGGAGAATCCAGGTGTACAACAAACCCTACGGTCAATGTACGGCAGATCAATAACTAAATCAATTTTATTAATACCTCAGATTTTGATAAAAAAAAATATCAGCCAGTATTTTTTCACCAATTTCCCGAATTAAAAAAGAGAGCGAAGCCCGTCGAAAAATAAATCGAACGCGGAAAGTCGGTCCCGTATTTTTACAACAAATCGAGTGTCACGAGTTCGATCTTTTCCTACCCCCGCCGAGGTCACCCTTTTTATTTACCTCTTGCCCCATTCTCTATAGCCACCTGTTAACGTTAAAAGTTCCCCGGGCCGACCACCGTTCTCCCTCCCTGTACACGTAATCGTCTTCTCGCACGGAAATCGAGCGAATCGTCCTTTATTTAGATTCAGGGAACTCGACTAACTTCGTTCCGTCTCTCCACCTTCGTCGACGGTTCTGTTTCCGGTCGGAGCGATAGATTTCCGAAGCAAACTCTCGTACCGAAAATTGTCTCGGGGAGGGGGTGACAGAGGGGTTCGAGGGGAGGAAGGACAAGCGTAGAGGACGAAATGAACGCGACAGGTGAAGAAGAACGAAGAAAGAGAAGAAACCGTGAGGCGGGAGAGAGGGGTGTCCATTTCCGTCGTAGCTGACGCCTTCCTCGAGAATTACACCGTTTCGACGATTTCATAATTTCCGGACGCGCACTTCCTTCTCTCTATCTCTCTCTCCCCGCTACGTCTCCGATCGAATGAAAAACTAGGTCGACGAACTGCGACCGAGAGAAGTCTCGCGGACTTTAAAACCGGAAATATTCAACGGCAGAGGCTTGGCTGTAACTTTGAATGGTGCAGCGTCATAATTTTTAATAGCGAACCCGTGGCAAAGCGGAAGTCGAAACGACGGCACGCGTGCGTACTTCCTCCCACCCCGTATACTTGACACAGTTTATGCTAGTTTGTCGCCTTTCCTCCCACTCATCTGCCTTCTTTTTCGACGCTCTTCACGGCTCGCGCTCGGAGGTAACTGCATTTCGGTGCTCTTTTGTGCCCGAACGAAAGGCGAGCAACGCGACGATGTCTTTCAGGGGTTTGCGCTCCCGGCGAAAAGTCGACGAATCGAGTAAATGTTGGCGCTGTTAGGAGCCTTAGCTAGTGACAGAGTTCGCAGGGAAAATACTGGTTGCGGATTGGTTACGGAGTCGAGAATCGGGGGATGGGGGAGGCTTTTGTTGCGAATGGATTGTGGATGTTTCAATAAATGTGTAACAATAGGGAAACGTGGGGACCGTTCGGAGTGTCGCATTGCGGGAAATACACAGTAATTTAAATAGTAATTAAGATTATTACGTAAACGTGATACTGCATTTTCTGCAAACTGGACCAAATACGTATAAAAGATTTTCAATCCCGCGATCTGTAATTATTTATGAGGCCGCATTTGTTATGAGGCGCATTAAACGCAAACTGGGGTCTCATTTCTTGTAGGATCATATTTTAAAGTTCTGCTCCACATAAACAAAATCAGCTAAAATACATATTACTAATTCTTTTTTATTCGACCCTAATATATCAATGGGCTTGAAAATTATTTACAATTTCCTTAAACAATGTAATGTAAATGTTTAATTACAATCAAGCAGCCCCAATTAACCATTGTATTTTGGTATAATATTTTTGAGCGGGAAAACTGTATAATATATGTTCAACCAAATGTAAACAACTTGTATTTGCTGTGTAAACCGCATCTGGTTTAGGGTAATTAAATAAACAAATAAACAGAAAATATAAGCTATTGAAAATTGATTCTTAATTGGAAATAGTATTTTTGATTCGATTATCTTCAACTTTTCGAATCTCCAATCTTCAATTTTAACCCCCAAAATTTCTAAAACCTCTAAAATCTAAAAATTATTTTATCTACAACCTGAAGTTTTCACATTTCTAATTTTAACATTTCAAATTTCCTCTCAAAAAATTTGAATTTTTAGTCTAACTATTTAAATTTTCAATTTCGAGTCTTTACATTTTTTATCTCAAACTTTCAAATCCGTAACTTTTTTAACCCCCAATGTTTTCAAATTTCCAATTCGGAACTCTGAAATTTTAACATTTTTATTCTGATAATCTGTAAATTGAAATTCTGGAATCATCAACCTGAAATTTTCATATGTAAAACTTGAAATCTTTAAATCACCAACTTGATATCTTCAAATCTGTAGTTTTATATGTTTAAAACTTTCAAGTTTTCAACGTTAACGCTAAAAATTTCTTGCATTTATAATTTGAAATTGTTTAATTTCTAAGTAAAATTCTAAAAATCTGCGAATCCCCAATTTTAACTCTTGAAATGTTCATCTTCAAATTTCTAAACTAGAATCTTAAAAATTCTTTAAATTTTCATTTTCAACTCTTCAAATACTCACTTTCAAACCTCCAAGTTTGAAATCAACAACTTAGCAATTCTTACAAAATTATTCGTATTTACAAATACATAACAACCACATCATATTCATTAGCATGAGATATTGATCGGTTTTGAAATTCTATTCTTCCATAAACAACAACGTTTCGAATAAAGAAATGTGATAATAAATTTTGTTCCTATTTGTTTAATACAGAATCACACTTTACCTAGTCTTTAATAAGATTTTCGCTTCATCATGTATTTTTCAAAACGAAAGCTACAAAATAGTCTGAATTATTAATTTTTTTAAATCCAAGTTTTGAAAAATTCATTTCCAGTGGTACTGTAAAAATGTTAACTTTTATTCTCAATGAACATCAAAAAATAAACATGAAAAAATAATTTTCATTAACTGAAATGGACTTCTTCCTTTGAAGTCTAATAATTATGCGCCTAGGATCTCCAAAATTACAAATGTGACCCTGATTATTCAACAATTTTTTACCCCAAATATAATTTAAAATTTTCTGTCCCGAAATAGCGATAACTATATTTAGAATATTAGTTCTAAATTTAGTTCAAATAACAATTCTCATTTCAATCTAAATTAAATGCTACATTTACCTATGTTATCAAAAATTTTGTTCTTCATTTTGTACCAATAAAGGTATTAAACTTTCTCCATAAATAGATTTACTTTACTTAATATAGATGCACTTTTAAGTGACTAGTTAACACCTAAAATACCGCGAATATTTTGGAGTACCTAACAGTTCCATTCAATTTTCCACTTTTACATTTTCAGAGTTTCTATATTTACGTGCTTTCAATACGCTTCTCTCACACGGTGTAAAAAATCGATATCCAAATACCTGCACAGGGAATGAAATTCAGTGGCAGACGGAACTGTAACCAAAGGATTGAAATCATAAATGCGTGACAGCCGTCAAACATTAAAACTTCAACCAGTACGTCGCAATATTTTCCCGATTCGCCTCCCTAATTCTTCCCATTGTCAATTTAACATCCGCTAACTCTGTTCTTTTTTAGAACGATCCTTTCGCAACGGTGAAATCAATAGGTAACTGTCGTACAATATTAACCGAACGCTTAAGCGAGTAATTGTCGATTACACGAAAAAGAAATAAAGAATTCCGGTGAACGAAACGCCGCGCCGGCCCGATAGAACGAAGAACGAGCGAATTATCGGAAGGCTTTTCCCTGCAATTAAGTGTTTTAAATCCCTCGACGGGAATTGTGGATGGGTGAATTTTCCTCTCATGCTAATCGATGCCCTCGAACAAAGGAAACGATTGAACAAAGGATTCACTCTCTTTCTCTCTCTCTCGCTCCCATTGAGCTCAAACGATTCGCCCTCTGATGCGGAACTACGAACGGATGAAATTACCATTTAAGTAGGAATCGAAAATTTTTCCATCGAGTGGCCGCGATTCGGGGGAGGAGCCGACAAAGAAAAGAAGGACGGATATCCATCGACGAGAACACGCGGCTCGTTACCTCGCGACGCATGCGTGTGATTTTTGTTGCGTCTTCGATGAACGGATTTCGGGATTCACGAAAAAACAATATTCGAACTTTTAATTAAAAAAATTGAGAGAACTGCGGTCGTGCTGTTTGCGAGAGCAATGCCAAATTTCAATTCATCCCGTGGGATCTATTCAAATTGCTTGGTTACTCGTAAATATAAACACAAATATTTCTGGTGAACGGAAAATTATTAATGAGTCACGTTTTCTGATCAAAATTTACTAAATTTCTAAGGAAAGAAAACTAGTTAATTCGGAAAGCGATTTAATTATTTAAAGCAATAATTACATTAAAAATAAGTATTCCCAATTCTGCTCAATAAAACACTAAAACGATGCGTAAAGTGAATATCGCTTTTAAAGAGATAATAAATAATAAGATTGACTGAGCAATGCTATTGGAATTTATCGAGTCGCACGCGTCAATTAAACACATTAATAACAGATTAACATTTTCCCAATAATTATGAATCACTTTATTCGTTCTCTGTTTAACAACAATAATAAAAAGAACACGACACCCAAGAGACGCTTCATGAAGCGATATTTTTCATTCGGGAAATTTTTCTCGGCGGTTCTATTGAAACAACTGGTTTATACACAATCGATATCGCTCGCCGAGACGTTTCCGCGAAAAATAACAAGCTGTGCACGCTCGATCGAACAACAAGGAAGACGGGATACAATGTTTGGGCTGGTTCTGATATTGGGATTTCGAAAACGAGGGTGTTGTTACATTCAGTAGGAATCGTGAATGAAAGCCGTTCGGTGTTTTTGTTAAATACGAAAGCTAATTTTACTGTCAGAATGTTATCCAAGTTATTAGGTCAAACCGGTCCAAAATACCTCGGCTACCGGCTGAAGCCCGTTCACGCTGCGGACCAACATATTTTCATTACATTCTTGCGCGCATAGAAGGTCCTAGTATGTAATCATAATGCCACTAGGAATGAGGAATGAAGTGATTCTTGGTGGAAAATAAGTCGAAAATGTGTAATAAACACTCTCTTATTTTGAGGAGGGTATACACGCCAATAGATTAACAGTACTCAGTAGAGGCACAGATTGCAGATGTTTAATTGATAGAGTATAGAGTATACAGTGTCGATATTTTAAAATCAGAGCAAGAAAGGACTTTACTCTGTGCCTCATAGAAACAAAACAAATTAATCAGCCTGTTGTTATTCTAATAGTGACAATTATTGCAAAGCGGTACCTAAATTATAAATTATGATTAAAACTTTGTATAAATCTAACAATTTTTTTATGTACTTACATTGTTAGTAATATTTGAAAGACGGTTGAGTTTATTTACACTATTCTGATATTATAGAGGATACATTATGCATAAAACTATAAGATAATCTATAAGAAAACTATAAGATAAGCATGATTTCTATCAATAGCATGATTTGAATTTTGTTAAAGTCTTATTTTAAAGGAATATTTTCGTTTAATACACTTTCTTTTTAATAATTAAACTCCGGATGTTTATGCAAATGCATATTTTTATAGAAATCAGATAAAGCAATGGGATTGAGACATAAATTTTCTTTTTTTGTGAATAACAGGAACTAAGAATACGTTTTTTATTTTGTTTTTTTTGCATAATACATATGCTTTGCATATTTATGCCTAAGAACATATGCAATATCATACATCATATGTATAAACGTTGTTCATTGAACATTAGATGTGGCAGTTTACACGAATTCGGAGAATTTAGTACGATTTCCTCAGTAATATCTATATTTGTATTCAAAATGCATTATAGGAATTGTTTTTACCCTGCTACATTTTTTTTTAATATCGAGAATTGAACAAATTTTAGTATTAATATTGTGTATCATGTTTTAAAGAATGTAGATAATGCATTTTTTTTATATATATAGTGTTAAGGAATAAGGAAACTAAATATTAACACTAAATTTTTTATATTAGTTACTTAAAACGGTTGTTAAAGGAAATAAAATACAGTAGAATTTTCAGTAAAACCTGAACTTTCAATGAATGCTGCTATACTAAAAATAAAAAAATTCTGTGTCAAGAAAACACTTCAGTTTTTACTGTAGTATTAAGTCGGTTCATCGAGGTTTTACTGTAATTTAATGGGTTAAAAAAGACCTGAAGATCGTAGCAGGCTTAATCATTTAAAGAACATTACTGGAAATCGCAATGAAAAACTTAAAAAAAATAACTGCTACTTTTGAAAAAAATACGAGATTAACCGATTTAATAAAAATTTCAAATATTTTAAACAACATATTCGTAGAAGAACCAATAAATATTCCAGAATACTACTAAAAAAGAATTTAACTATATTATAATTTACTTACTATTTTACTAATTTTCTATTCATTTACTATTCATTATTAATTTACTTTACCAATATTTGTAATTTATTATAATTCAAACAATAATAAACTAGAATAATTGCTGTTACATATTATTCCAGGATATTTTTCGTGCATTTGCATATCCATCGTGCATAAATGTCGTATGCGTTTTTCATATTTATCGTGCATAAACATTCAAAGAATACAAATTCTGCATTTTTTCAGACATAAGCTATGAATAGAAATTTTATCATTTTATGATTGAATAAATGAATTCTGTTACATACAACTAATGTTTTCTCATAGTGTATAAATTTTCTGTGCTAAGCATTTGAATTTTGTCTATAAAACATATTTTTAAGCAAAACCTTAATACAAATCTCGGAATCAACCAAACCTTTCATCTACTGGCTCGCTTACCCCAAATCGACTCGAAATATGATCAAGACATGAAATCAGATATCAACGTAAATTAGACACTCTTAGTTAGAAACTTTAAAATCAATTTTCTCGTAAACGAAGAGAAACAAACAAATTTCGTTCCACACTCCCGACTTATTTTTCAACATAAAATCACCTCGTTCCAACTTTTACCTGCTATGATTACTAGAATACCCCGTACTCGTGAACTTTATCGCTGACGAATAAAAGTTTCAGAACATTCGACACGTTTCCGTCGCAAAGTCGCAAAATCCTGTCAGCAGAACTTCTGACGTCGCCTGAAAGCCACAAGGAAGAAATGACGAAGGGTTTCCACGGATCAGAAAAAAGTCAAACAGAAATCAGAGGAAGATAAGACTGCTTCGGTATATAAACGTCGTTCGTGACGGCACGCTGCGTGACGGCGAATGGTTAATCCGCGGAACACAAAAGGTAGAAGGAAAAAGAGTTCGCGGGAAGCGACCGGGCCGAGGGACAAGGAAAACGCGGAGGCAAGGCGCCTCAAGGATAACTAGTCGAATCGGACATCCTCGAAGGAAAGTTTCGTGACGGAGGCCAGGACGATAGACGAACACGATATCCAGGCTGCGTATCTCGCCGGGGCTGGGTTCTCCCGGCGTTAAAATCAGCTGCAAACTCTTCCAACGTAATTGACCTATTTCTCGGGAGCGGGTCTCGCAATATTCCGTTCCTCGCGGCAGGTAACGCCAAGAACGAATCCAGTTAATTCGCTTTCATTGGGGCAGGAGCCGCGGCCGAAAGGGGAAGGGCGAACGAAAAATCAACGTACCCGAAGGCTCTTCTTCGCCCGGGCTATTCAATATTCCATTTCGCGGCGGCAGCGGAACTGAACGGGTGTTCGATTAATTTAAATTGATTCAAATTTTACGAGGAGATAAGGTAATTATCTCCGCAACGTTCGTTACATCGATCGCGATATTTTCCTGGGACGTTTCGTCTAGGTAGCCGCGAATTTCGAGACGCTGCGCGGTGGTCCAAAATCGAGAATATGAATTCTATGCGCCTCTTAGACGATTTCGCAAGTGTGAGATGTTTTATCCTGGAATACCGAACATCAAATCTATTTGTGTTGACCCTATGAACAGAGCCATGAATGAAGCTGAACACCCACATCAACAATATTGATCTGTTTTCCTTCTCCCTAAGCGAATCGGAGTTTTGACCCTTACTCCGTAAATCGGCGTCTTTCATGCCTTAATACAATAATAATATAAATAAACAAACTACAGTAGAACCTTTATTACCCAGCTCTTAATTATCTTCTATTCGTATTACCCTGGGTTCTAATTACACTGTACAACAGTCATCTGGACTTGTAACATTCAATACCGTTTCTTGTAGATTTTAGTGCGCTGAATACGAATCTGCAATCCGTTTGTCGCCATCATCCTCAGTTTTCGAGAAAATCAATTTTGAAAATAAATACAATTTTTAAACTTTCAACCATTGTTGTGTTTAAACAGTAATAGTTATTCAGTTGATTTTTTCGTCAGATTATTCTGTGAACATTCCTGAATAAAATGATATACATTATTATTCGATTATAAACATTTAAATATGTTTAAACAAAGATCAAAGAGAAAAGGACACCCGAAATGCATCAATTTTGGCAGATATTTTTCAATTTTCCCTCGGAAAGTATCGACAGAAGTGGTAAGTTCCATTCTATGTTCAATACAGAAATTAAATAGTTTGATAAAACGTACGGCGCCGTCAGCGGTACTCAACTGCGCGGTGCGGTAGGCTCCGCGTATCCATAGCACTGCCGTTCATTGTTAGCGTAAGAGCTCTTTCACACGACGCACAGTGGGAAGAAAACCGATTTCACTGGCCAAAAGTCAATTTTTTGGTTAAAAAAAAAAAAAATATATAATTTACTTAAGTAATAGAGGGTTGTTTACCATGCACGAATATAAAAGGTTTCTTTTCTAGGATCTCTTATTTTCAAGTTATACGACTTTGAACTAATCTAGGTGGATACCGCAATCGTAAATAAATTAAATAGAATTTAACAGAACAATATTTTTTGTTCCATTTCCTTTTAAATAATAATACTGTGAGTCTTTTACGATAGAATGAAGCGAGTATGGTTGAAATTATTTAATTTTACCGCCTAGTACGCCTTTGAGATATAATTATCTTTAAACTAGTATAATATTTGAATACGGTTACAGATGGATATAATTCTTGGCACTGTGATCGGAGAAATATGATGCAACAATATGGCGTTAACAGCAGAACTGTCAAATGACGTCATTCTTTTGTTTCGTATACGTCATCAAAAGGCGTACTAGGCGGTAAAATTAAATAATTTCATCCATACTCGCTTCATTCTATCGTAAAAGACTCACAGTATTATTATTTAAAAGGAAATGGAACAAAAAATATTGTTCTGTTAAATTCTATTTAATTTATTTACGGTTGCGGTATGCACCTAGATTAGTTCAAAGTCGTATAACTTGAAAATAAGAGATCCTAGAAAAGAAACCTTTTATATTCGTGCATGGTAAACAACCCTCTATTACTTAAGTAATTTTTTTTTTTTTTTTTTTTTTTTTTTTTTTTTTTTTTTTTTTTAACCAAAAAATTGACTTTTGGCCAGTGAAATCGGTTTTCTTCCCACTGTGCGACGATACGCGTATGCGATACGTATCTGCCAACAAGATACTTGTGCGATACTGTATCCAACTAATTTCGTAGCTCGCGTCGGTCGCCTCGAAACAGAAAAAGACGCAGAAAAAGTTGCCGGCGGCCGACCGACCGCGGATACCGAAAATCTGTATCGCGATACTGTATCTCGCGAGAATCGCCGTCTGAACGCTTCCATAACATTATGTGTACCATCGGTATCCTGCATACCGCGTATCGCGATACGCGTATCGTCGTGTGAAAGAGCTCTAACACGCGCGATTTCTGTATTGAAAACAAAACGGGACTTACCACTTCTGTCGATGCTTTCCGAAGGAAAAGTGTCTGCTGCCTCGCGTGGTAGGGTCAAATTTTCTCCTAGACCCTTAGTTTTTTAAATAAATTGAAAAATATCTGCCAAAATTGGTGTATTTCGGGTGTCTTTTTCGCTTTGATCCTTCTTTAAACATATTTAAATGTTTATAATCGAATAATAATGTATATCATTTTATTCGGGAATGTTCATAGAATAATCTGACGCAAAAATCAACTAAATAGCTATTACTATTTAAACACAACACTTGTTCAAAGTTTAAAAATTGCTTTTATTTTCAAAATTGATTTTTTCGAAAACTCAGGGTGATGGCGACAAAGGGATTGCAGATTCGTATTCAGCGCACAAAAATCTATAAGAAATGATTATTGAATGTTACAAGTCCGAAAAAAAGTCAAAATTTGTTGTACAGTGTTATTCGATGCACTAGAGATAAGAGTACAGTGAAATATCAAAGTAACTCTAAATTTTGATATGACAATAGTGTATTAAAAATAAAAAATGATGCATAAAGAAAATACTTCAGTCTATATTACTTAAATCTTTTATTCCAATCTCAATGTAGAAGGTTTACGGATGCTGTATGAATTTTTTCCGATTTTTTCAGGGGTTTCTATTCACTCAAAAGTGTATTGCAAATCAGTGACCTTTGTTTACGGTTTAAGGTAACTGTAAAAGCGTTTACGAAGTAAAGATTAATTATTTTTTTTAAATCGTGATTTCGACCGCCATTAAACTTCCTTCATTTTGGACTTTACACTAACTTTAGTATAATATTCCTTCCTGAAGCAGTGTACAACAAATTTTGACAAGGTTTTGTCGATTTTCAATTATTGCGCGCTGAGTGAAAACATTGTCGACGGTTTAGCGCGCTTCCGAAAAAGGGGATTCGATTACACTTTGAAATTTTTATTTGCAAAAGAAAGAAATGAAATGAAAAAAAAGAGGACGAGGGATAACTGTTTTACCTGTCTGTCTGCAGCGCGGGTCGAGTGGAAATTCGCCGGGCTGTGTACTTTTTCGTAGCTCGGCGTTGACTGTCGTAATGAAAACAGAAAGAACAATACGCGCGCAGGGTAGTTAGAATCTAGGACTGCATGCAGGGGGTGTTTGTAAATAAAGTTCTATGTTTTTACACCATGCGCAGCGGTGCTCGGTTATAGTTACGGCTATCGAGTTCGTGCGCGAAACAATTCTCGTGGAGGCAGTGCTGATTTTGCCGCTGGAATTGCATGAAAAAGGAAATAAACGGTCTGCCTTGGGGCGAATAAAACGGAATAATGATCTTTGAGGCGAAGGGGAAAAAACGAGATTAAGTTTATCGAGGAGAAGATCGTAATTTATGACTTGGTCGTTGCATTTATGTGTCCTTTGGTTCCTCCTCAGTTGTGACTACACGCGTGTAGTACATTTAAAAAGAAATAGTGAGGATGCTGCCCAAACTTAAACCGTGGAAAAACTTCAACCTTTAGACTGAAGCAGTTCTGTATGGAAATTCTTTCACTCTATTCGAGAATGAAGTACATAGATATGAAATCCAGAATCAGAATTTTTGGAGATCGTTAGTTGCAGTAATTATTAGATTATTATTATTATTAGAATAGGTGCAGTTATTATTGATTATGAGACCTAAGAATATAATAATTCGATAATATATTTTCAAAATTTGGAATTAGAAATCGTTATGAATAGAATATGTGCAATTTACATGAAATTACTTATCTTTGTATTAAATGCATCGATTTTTATAATTATCTTTATAATAAACGCAAGTAATAAAAGAGAAAACGAATATAAGATATGAGAAAAATGACATTAAGGTTTTGATTTGGATGCGATATTGACGTCTATAACTATCTTAATTTTCCTATCCTTGTCTCTATATTGTTGCCATCTTTTTTTATTAAATGAATGTTTATTGTTTCTGTCGCAACAAAAAGTGAATTTACTTAAGGGGGAAACTCACGTAAATCGATAAAACTTATGTGATTTTCAGAGATTTTTTATCAAGTATTGGCTTCATGAAAGTTTCTGAAACTTCTATGATAACTTTGTTTACATTTCGAAATATGAAAAAAATTTTGTTCATATTCCTGTATCTGTTTCTTGCAGAGTTATTAACATCGTTCTCCATGGCTTCGACATCAGTGACGCTAATTGGCGTGTAGTATAACTCAACAAATATTTCATAAATTGCTTAGCCTTGGCGAACATATATAAATAATTGAATTCTCCAGTGGAAAAACCGGTTTTAACGATTTTTAGAAAAAAATTTTACACGAAAATCGCTGTTTCTTTTAGAACCCTGTATTATTATAAATACTGCACTTTTTCTGAACCGACTTAGGTTCTTTCAGTGCGTAATTTTATTAGGAAAACTATTTAGTTTTTTGTTGCGGGAACTTCGCAAGAAAGAGTTTCGGGTTTCGAAATGTAAACAAAAATTCCCTAAAAGTTTTAGAAACTTTCATCAAGCCAACACTTCGTAAAAAATGTCTGAAAATCACATCATTCTTGGTTCACTTGAAGTCTTTCCTTTTAACTTCCTAGAAAATAAAACAATTTTAATGAAGACTTATAGCATATTGTGTTTTTAACTGTGATATAACGACAAAAAGTGTAATAACGAACAGGTAATATATGACAAATAAAAAATAGTTGAAATGGATTTCAACTACTCCTTCAGATCTCAAAAAGGAAAATAAAGACGAACTATGGATCCAATGTTTGTCAATCAAGGACCTTTATGATTCTGCAGGTCCAGACAATCAAATTTACATATGCAATTATTGTAAAACTAAATAAATTAACATTACATTGTTGTGTTTATCACTTGTAAATCAATTTACCAGTTTCATTAATGCTTTAACACAGTTTCATAAATTAATTCCTCCTAAAATAATACTGAATCCTATTACTATCCAAATTCTTCTTATTATCGAATTTACCTCAATTCAGAAAAAGTAAAAATGAAACCGGAAATTCTACAAGGTTCAGATGAAATTTACTAAAGTTATTCCTATTTATAGCAATTTTCCTACGTATAGCTAATTTAGCTGAAACTCTCAAAGTCAAAAAATAAAATGGGTTTTTGCCATATCAGTAATAATAAAAAAGACACTTTTTAATAGAATAAAAATTCAATTACGTCGAAAATTCAGGACCAGCATTCAATTTATAACCTAGAAAGTACTACACCTTTTTAGGGTCAACCTCCTCGCTAAGGGTCCACTATTATATTTTCTTTGACGATTTCCGCTCTCCACTTCTTAAGGTTTCAAAGAGAACCACCACTAATTTGGGAGGATAGGATTCGACATATAACACAGAAAACTTGAGTCGACGTATATCGAACGTTTCCTGTAGTACTTTCTTCTATGGATCGAGGCAGTCGAGGACAAGAAAGGGCACTTTCAACTCTTCCCTCCAATCACCTCGCTCCTTAATTTTGCGATATTTCTCCGAAAAATCTGATTTACAAAGACTTTAAATACTAACACATCGTTATGAATGTATTACAATATTACAGCGTAAGTAACACGGTTTTCTATTTAAAACATTAAGAGTTTTTTAGATAAAAATTTCCATAATTAACCGAAAGATAGAAGATGATTATAGGAAACAATAATTAACATAATGGTGATTCAGTAGAAACATAAACATTAATTTCCTTTACAAACAAAATTGCCAGGGAAGCATTATACAGTATTCTCATGCTATAAGCTCGCCGTTTTCGTCGCTTCATCGAGCAATAGTATGTGTAAGGCACATATTCGTGAAGGTAAAGGAATAATGGAATCGATAGCTGATTGTACGTCGTCAATGATTACAGTGAAATTGAAGAGTGGCTCGATGAAGCGACGAAAACGGCGAGCTTATAACGAGAGAATACTGTATGTATAGGATGAGATAATAGAAAACGAAAGGAAGATGTTAGAATTAGGCGAAATTTGGATTATATTTGGAACCAAAATTCCTTCACAATTCCTTCAATACATTTTAATAATTATTTCATTAATTTTCGATTAAGTCAAAACATTGCATTAACTTTCGAATAAATCACCATTCAAAGAGAATGAGAGAGAAAATTTGTTATGAAATAAGCTAGAAATACGATTATATTCTTACCATTGATCACATTTTCATATTTCATAATTTTCCCGTCCTTTTCGGAAGAAAGTAGACTTATATTTAATCATACTGTAAAGCAAATTTTTCATTCCGGACGTAGATGAGAATTCGCTTACTTTTTTAACATCCTCCTTTGAATAGAAAGTTAAAAAACGAGAAACGTAAATAATAAACTTTGCTTAAAATTAAAACAATTGTCGCCTAAAATAAAATACGTACTTAATTGGGTCAAAAAAAAGCCTAAAACTCGTAGCAAAGTTGAATTCACCCAACAACAGAAAAAAAAACTCAAATATACCGAGATAAAAAAAATCGTATTCTCTGCTCTAACCGCGTATCAAAGTTCATCGACCGCAGAGAGTAACTCCGGCCCACCTCGTCCACGTTTAGGCAATCCGAAGTATCACTCCGACAATCGATATTCTTCTCCCATGGAGTATGAAAGTCCGCGAGCAGCGCGTTATTACTGTTCCCACCCCATCCTCGCTCGAGCACGCGCCCTTAATTAAACCGTCCGACGTCGCCGCGCCGGTCGTTTTCGCCGAGCGAATCGTCCGTAAGCTTCACGGATAAAAGAATAATCAGCTCTCTTCTTCGGCAATTAAGAGCGTGGGAAATATTCTATTTCGACAGCTAAATACCAGAGTCGGGAATCCGATTTAATTTCATTTCGTTCGACCGGATGCTCGAGGAGGCGCTAGAAGCGCCGGACTCGCGCCAAGGAGAAATCGGGTGAACGCGGCGCTGGGTGGAGGGAAGAGGAAAAAATTGTTGAACGGGGTACAGAAAGTAAGCATAGAGGCGCGGGTTGGCGAAGAAGAAAAGCGGGCCGAGAGTCTGATCGGTAGAGTGGCGGCTGCCAGCCGGGAAAGAAGAGAGGAACGAGCAACGTGATAGAGGAAACGGAAGAGCAATGGGGTACCGTGCTGCGAGGGATGAGGATGAGCAGGGGCGGTGAAGGAGTAGGGGAAGGAGTGCTTTCACTCCGGAGGCAAGCGGCCGCTTTTACGGAGAAAAGCTCTGGCGCTCGTTAGTGGAAAAATCCAATTTAGTCGACGAACGGTTAGCGGACTGGTTCCTCCGCTCGCTCGCAACCGCCTCGCGCGGATCCGCGATGCCTCGAACAATGCGCGTCGCGATAAACATCGTGTCGCAGGGAACGGAGCGTACACTGGGTCAGAGAAGTATTGGCACGTACGTTTTTCAGGAAATATCTGTCACGTAGATGCGACGTAGTAATGTTGAATATGGTGCTCGACCACGAGCTCAAATACTGTCGCGCGTCCTTTTGCTCTCACATCCGATAACATAAATGTGACCCGTCGATGCATTAATTGAGTTCGCAGGTCGCGGCAACTAACTCCTCGTTTCGGGTTTAATTAAGGTTTGCTGTCGATTCGTTTCATTTGGCGTTGCAGCGATGACATTTTGAGAAATTTTGAAAGTAGTGACTTCAATTGTTTCGCTCGATTGATTTTAGATCATAGAGATATAAGAATAGAGCGCGTGAGAGGGCTGAAAAACCGATATAGGCTTAGAAAGAGAATGCTGCATAGAGGCCCCTTGTATCCTTGTCTAATCGCGTATGCGCACCAGTTCAGATATTTACGTTTGTGTTTCTTTGACGTTTCACGTTTCTTTGACGTAAAAAATATTGGTTATTATTGATATATCCTTAATTTTTACAACTTTCTGTTAAATAATTTTCACATAATAGTTTATGTAAGTAGATGTTTATGTACATATATTTATGTAGATAAATATTAACCAATATTTTTTACGTCAAAGAAACGTCAAAGAACTGGTGCGCATACGCGATTAGACAAGGATACAAGGGGCCTCTATACAGCGTTCTCTTTCTAATCCTCTATCGCTGTCACCTATGGACTAGTATACGGCTTGCGCGCTCTATTCTTATATCTCTATGTTTTAGATACGTGTTTATCAACGTCGCGTTATTTGCAGATGATCATTATGAGAAATTTCAACATTGCTTAAGAATGCGAAAGACTATCATAAAGCCGCGTATTTATTGGCAAGCAGTCCGTGAACGCTGTTCGTAAACAACGCTAGCAAGAAGTTCGCGAACTTTTTATAACCACAGACGCACGCGTATAACGAGTTCGCTCTAAACCCGTTGGCTGCTCGCGAAAATGCACACACTGCGCGGCTCGTGATTTGTTCGCGAATTGCTTGTGGACTCGGTATTATAGTCTACATATAAGCTGGTTTCTGATAACGATTCTTCAAATCATAACGAGTTATAGACTGTACGTTATTATCAGAACCGGGGAAAATTTGAAATGTGGACGTGGGTTAGGTGGGAATGATGAAAAAGAAAGATGGTTTTGAAATAGTATTTTTTTC
Organism: Perdita meconis; assembly: GCA_030770465.2. Classification (NCBI taxonomy): domain Eukaryota; kingdom Metazoa; phylum Arthropoda; class Insecta; order Hymenoptera; family Andrenidae; genus Perdita; species Perdita meconis. The sequence goes on along the minus strand of JASKOS020000004.1, from coordinate 14,659,758 downwards.
AGTGAATTATACTTTACATTTATGATGAAATTTGATGAAAATAAAATTTTTGGCATCTTAGCTAATTTCATATTTCTTATTTACTGTTTTCTATTTTTGAACACACACAATATTATATTGAAAAGGATATATTTCAATTGAAATAATTCTAAAACGCCGTTAGAAAAGCTTCAAAATAACAACTTACATCACAACCTTTATGAAATTGATAGAGTAATAATTATTCTACATTGTTTTACGTATGAGATGATATTTAGCTATACTCAACGATAATACTTCGTACTAGTTACTATAGTTAGAGCTTCAGGATAAACTTTATTAATAAAGTGGTATCACAAAAAAATTCAAGGAGAAGTAATATTTTTTTAGATATATTTAAACTGAATCTTAAATAACAAACTTGTCGATATAAATACTTTAATACTTTTTTATAGTGAATTTCGAACTGTCTCGACTGAGGTATTGAAAAATATATAATTCTATTTAAAAAAACAAAGCTGAACTTCGCATGACAGTTAAAATAGGAACACACTATTGTCACGTCACCTGAAATTACGTGAAATGGCGTAATATTACTCTGTATATGGGAATATTTACCTTTGTATATTGGTCTATGCATATACAGGGTAATATCACGTGATTGTACGTGACCTCTGATAAGTCTGATAGTGTGTTCCAACTTTACGCATACACTTTTATGAATAGACTGCGAATGTTTATGTATATATGGCAGTTTTAAATGTACCAAAATGTACAAGGATGTGTGCAGATGCAAAAATACAAAAAATATTGAAAATGCAATACATTTTACAATATTTAGATTTAGAAGGCGAAAGACAGTTTTATTTAGGTTGCTTTTCTTTTCCTATGCCCTTGAAAATATGAATTTGCATAAACATCCGTAATCTACTTATGAAATAACTAATAACAAAATATGATCCCTAAAATCATATCATTCAACTTTCATATGAAACATTTTTTACTATGAGTAATAATAGAGAAAAAAATCAGGACGTCAATACCATGTAAGACATCGTGTAAAATTACGTTTCCTTTTATTTATAATTAATAGAACACAGATAGAAATTATTTTTCTATACGTACGTCATGAATGATAAATAAACTAGATTTTGTAGATGAAAAAAATGAATGAAGAAATGATCAGCATTATAAATTGCAAAACAATGTCAATATTGCATGTTTCTCAACATGACATATTTTCATACTTTTATACAACCTCATACATACATTATAATTTTAAATGATTCACAAATACAGTAAAAATGAATTATAAATTATAAAATAATAAGAAAATGTGTTCTATATTTTACTTTCATTAAACTCCAACATAAATTGTACTCAGTATTTATCGACAAAATATACATACTCTGCTTTAAATTATTATTCACTTAAGCAAATATTAAAGAAAAACTTACACTTGCAACGTTCTTTAACACTGAATAAAAAAATAGACATGTTACTGCAGCCTAAAAAATTTTGAAAATCTTAGTTCCCAAAAGAAGCACCAAACATCTCATTCCGAAACCTCAAACCCTCAACCCAAAAAAATCCATTTCCTACGCAGATCAAAGCATTAGCTTAATACAAAACCTTTAACAGTCGTTAAATATACAGTAAAAAAAAAACAAGCTTTAGTCACTTCCAGCATTGTCCAAAACTACTAACAATTCCCTTGAATTATAAATTCCCCTAAAAATACAATCAAACGTGGACGCTAGAATTCTAGTCAATAATTATGTTAGCACCAACAGAGCCACGAAACGGAGGTGTGCCAATATTTTTTGACCCACGTTGTGTGCCGTTTGCTTTCATCGATCAACAATCGAATTACGCCCAATCGGAGCATTGATTTAAATACGTTCCGCTCGCCCTTCTACATCCCCCGCGCTTTCGGCGACGTTTCCTCTTAATTAATCATAAACCTGTCCACGTTAATTAGTTCAATCGTCTCCGACGAGTGTATCGACGGGCGAAGAGTACGTTGCCCTTCGTCGGGCGTTCTCGCGTTAACGAGCAATATTCGTTCCCTTTTCCCCTTTTTTTTTCGCTGGCTCGTCCCCTTGGACACCCCGCTCCGTTCCGTGCAATTAACGAGCACGGAAAGTAATCGGTGCACGAGTTCTGCTTCCGTGCGTCTTCCGCCGGATATTTTTATTCCCCTCTGCGAGGGCCGACACGCAACCGGACCCAGTCCACCCTCGCTCGGTTTTCGTTTTCAAATAAAAATTCGACGCGAACGCGGGCGAACGGCGAATCGTTCGATTCGAGGGGACGGACCGCGCGGAACGTCGCGTCGTAACGAGAGAATTATTTATCATCGCGTGTATAATTAATGTCGAGCGACGATGAAAGCACTGGCAGGGTTGTTTGGCGCGGTTGTTGATCGACCGCGGGATTACTCTGATAGTGATGTTGTTTTAAATCACCATGACCCCCCGACCGCCCTCCCACCTCCGGCCGCTTATCGTCCCTCTTTCGGCTTTGATCGAGCTCGTTTGCTTTGAAATTGTGGAGGGCAACTTCGAATCGCTCTGGCTCTTTGAAACACCCCCACCGCCCCACACGCCCCCGCGCGGGGCAAAGTGATCATTGGCTCTTGGGAACGCGAAAGAGCGGCCCGAGAAGGACGACAATAGGGGAGAAGGGGGGAAAAAATTGAAACGAGATGAGGGCAATGAAACCGGCTAGAAAGAATAAGTTCCAACGGGAGTGGCGAGAGGTTAAGGATGACAGCGAGCCGTCTTCGAATCCGGGGCTTAATTAGCTAAAGTGTCCACGCGTTAAGTACACATTTTATCTTCGCCGTTTTGGACCCGTGTAATTTGTAACCCTCGAGTGTGAAAGCACCGAAGCGAAAAACATCGCCGGTTATGAATACGCCGAGCAACGCTGGCGACCGGCCAGAAGAACCTGCCGCAACTTCCCAACCCCCGGACCGCCATCGCGCGACGGTGGCCCCCGTAGCCTCGAAATTAATCGACTCGTCAGAAAGAAAAAGGGATTACCCTGACTACCCGGGCCCCGAGAAAAACCACCGTCGCCGCGATATTAAGGATTTGTTTGCGATTGCACTCTTCCGCGGGTGGAATTACTTCCAGGAACTTTTATATTAATGCGGGGAATTAATTAACACGCCGGCGCGACGGTCCGAGTATTCCGGATTTCAGGGCTTTGATCACAATGCTCGGTGGATCATCGGGTTTTACTCCTGTTTCTTTTGAATATATTAGCTTGTAAAATATGGAATGTCCGATTTTTTCTGGTATCTTTTAATGAACAATTTTAAATGCAACTCATTTATTGAATCAAGGACCATTATAATTTACACATTTTTTTAAATTAATTGCAAGCTTCTTAATAGAGTTGGGGAAAATTTAATCTGGTTAGGTACAAATTACAAATCATGGTTGAAGTGCAATTACTACAGGCAACCCCAGTGTAATTAGGTATTTTTACTACGCGGTTTTACTTTGACACAGTTCGAGAATTGAAATATTAGCAATATTAATAGGTAATAATTAGACTGCAAATTTGTATGCATTTAAGACAATTCTAATTGATTATGCAAAAATCTACGAGGTTCGTGATAAACGCCAAAATATGCAAAACATCAAAGATGTATACATATAATACCAGTTAAGGTACTTAGAATATAAAACGCATTGTTATTCAATTTCCGATTCTCCGTTTGTGTCTGCGAAAATTTGATTTTGCATAGAGATGCCCAGTTCAGTAATAATTTTGATCAATTATTTGAATAAAAATATTTCTCTTAGAATTAGTTATAAAATTAAATTTGTATGGTTTTTTGTACCATGCAATTCTTTGTTTTGTATAAGACAAATTCTCATAACACGACACTTTTTAGAACTTAATGACCGTGTTATACGAGATTTTACATTATTTTCTGTAATTGTTAACCTTCATTGACTACACAGTCGAATTATAGTCAATAATAACTGACGATTACAGAAAATAAACGTAAAGTAATCTGTGATTTGCAATCAGATTATATTTTACTCAAGTTTGTCTCTTAATTCCATTGTTCTAAAAAATATGTCAAGAAACTATCGGAAATGGCTTTGAAAAATGTATTAATTTCAGAAATCAGAATGTGAATAAACATGAAATTAAGAAGCTTGTAGCAAATTGGAAAAAATGTCTAAATTATAATAGTCCTTATTTTGATTATTAAAATTTAGTTCTAATACCGTACCTGCCCAATTTATAGTATTCGATACCTCACACATGAAATACCCCTAAAATTCCGAAGAATAGAACTGAGCCTTAGGTACGCCACGACAATCGCATCTACACCCAATAATCCAGCTTACAACAATACATTTGACAATAGATTAATTGCAACATACACTAATAAACCCAAACTGCCGAGGCCATTCTATCACAGGATACGCAAATACTGCACAGAGCTCCAAATCAAGATACCCACTATTTACACACGGAGATGTCTTAATACACCCCCCTGGAACACACACCTTCCTAAAATCAACACATCATTAGCAAATAAAACAAAAGCACAAACCACCCCTACCGAATACAGGGCGGCTTTCCATCAACTCAATAACGAATACGCTGTTCACTCCAATCTATACAGACGCATCGAAAACGCAAACAAACACCAGCTTTGCAATAGTCACACCGAACAACATTTATAAACGCAATATGGACCAAATATCCAATATTTTTAGGGGAGAATGCTATGCCATCCTCACTGCCCTCAAAAAAGTTAAAGAACTCTTAAACAAAGCCATAATATCTATACAAGGTGTAACAAAAATGTTGCAGTTCCTTGAAAGGGGTGATTCCTGAGGTGATTTTGAACAACTTTTTCCTCAGTGATAATGTTAGGTGGGGCTTTGTTAACGAGTTATTAACGAAAAACACCGACCAATCGGGGAGCGTGTACAGCGGATTAATAATGACGCGGACGATGGCGGGCCAATACTACTCACCGCTGGAGCCCGCGCTGATATTCATCCACTGTACTCGCTCCATGATTGGTCGGTGTTTTTCGTTAATAACTCGTTAACAAAGCCCCACCTAACATTTTCACTAAGGAAAAAGTTGTTTAAAATCACCTCAGGAATCACTCCTTTCAAGGAACTGCAACATTTTTGTTATATATTATTCACGAGCCGCAATACTAGCCACACAACATCCAACTGACAAGAACCCTATAATAAGGGACATCATCGAACTCCATACAAATATATCCAACAGCGGACAACAAATCGTTCTACAGGGTGATCCTCTCGCTAGTGAACACAAAGCAATTGTTGCGGTCTAGACATTACAGCAGTATCCTTGTTACTGAAAAGAACCAAACCCTTGGTCGTCGACTTCTTAATCGCCCACCAATGGTTTGGGCCTTTCCAGTGACGACGTTACCGTTGCGATCCTTTAGGAACAGGGCCTTCCTTTGTGTCCTCTAGCGAGAGGATCACCCTGTAGTATGGATTCCATCCCACCAAGGCATACCGGGTAATGCAGCAGCAGCAGACAAGGCATCCAAAGAAGCTCTAACATCTACGCCAACAAACGACATACCAGTACCACACCAAGATTATAAAATAGTCATAAATAACCACATCAAACAAGCATGGAACCACAAGTGGAACCTGAATAAACCAGCAAGACTCAACACCGACTCTGAGAACTTCAAAGATACAATGGGAAGAGCCTTCAACAGAAAGGACCAAGTCATTCTGAATAGAATCCTAACCAGCCACACTAGAATTACACACGAATTCCTCCTCAAAAAACCCCACTGCAATACCTGCCAATGTCCCGTAAACCTCGAACACATAATATGTATTCTCCTGCAAAGAAACCGAAACAATCCGAAACCTGACCCAACTTCCCAATACACTAAAAGAATTTTTCTGCAGTCTCGAAGAGACTAAAACCCCTCTAAAATATATCCAAAACAATAAACTCCTCTATGAATCCATTTAGACACAATCCAACAATTCACCTCGCTAATGACCTAGATGTCGATGCGACGTTAAACCTCTAAATAAAAAAAAAAAATTTAGTTCGAAAAGTTATGTTTATTTAAGATCTACCGATGAAAATGGAACATTTCTTTCTAAATTTGAAGCTTCTTTTTCCAAATTTTGTCAATATGATAACTAAAAATCATTTTCATATTTTATTACTAACAGGGGAATGTTACCAATCTGAAAATTAAGAAAAATATGAGACTGTAGATATTTAGAACATATATAGATATGTATTATGCAATCTTTTTTGTTGCGAAAATCATTGTAAGAGGTCGAAATTAATCCTTAAAAATGTTACTACTTCTCCATTTTATTTTACAACTCATGAACTGTAAGAAATAGGACAAATATTGTAGCCCAAAAGCTACTTCTTTTAATTATATCTATCAAATATGACATAACTTATCATATTTTTGCATACAATTCTTTATAATTCTTTAAATAATTGATGAATTTTCCATGAAAGTTGTAAAAAACTATAAAAGCTACTTGAAGCATATGACTCTTTAAACTCCTTTTTATGTATCAAGTAATACGACGATGTTTGCATAAAAATTCTGGAAAGTTCGGAGTAGTTAAGTAGTAGAAATAGATATTGGAGAAACAAATGTGCAACGTGATGTTTTAATATTTGAAGGATGTAATATAAATATCATCAGATATTAAACCGTTAACCTGTGAACATTTTAAAATTAGTGCTACGTCAAATATGCATGAGGAGATTTATTATTACAGACAAAGTTGATAATAATGTTAATTTACATGATTATAAATTAGGTTCAATCCTTGTTTCATGGCAACGTGTGGTACATGTATAAATTCAAAAAGATAAAAAAAGGATCAAACTTACTCCTATAATTTTGCTTTGTATGCAATATTTTTTCAAAAACTCATTTCGATTCATCGGATCATGTTCAATAAAATTAAAGAAGTATAATAAATAAATACAATGGTTTTAAATCAAGCCGATTAATTTTTTCAAATTTAATTAGAATAAAACCCATCTACTGTACTTTGAATTAGTATATACTACAAATTATCTCAATTTGTATTATTTTTCTGAATGATGTTACTAAAATAAATTCTGTCATGTGTCATTCCCCAGGAAAAATATTTTTAACATTCAACAAGTATCGCTTTTTGAATAAAAAAATCTGTCACGTTAGCATTCAATAGAAAAAGGCATATGTTAACACATTTTCGTTGAAATCAATAGCTCAAGCGTTGCACAGCTATTATTTCCTTCGATGACGTATATTTTACAAAAAAATCTGTCACGTCAGTAAAAAGCACATGTTAATAAATTTTGATTAAAAACACAGATGAATGTGTTGGCAGTTCCAACGTGAAAGAGATATGAGAAAAAGAAGCCCGTCCTGTCGTCGGTATTAAGAGTAATCATATAATCAGAGCGCGGCTGACAAAGAGGATCAGCTGCGGCAATTACCAGCGACAGGAATTGTTGATTAAAATGTCTTCCTGATCGAGATATGTACATCTATACGCGTTTCATCGGGCGAGCGCATCGATCGGTTCCACCGGAAAATCGCCTTACAGGGAAGAACCTTCTGAACATTATTTACTCGATTATCGTAGCTCGCCAATCGAATGTTTCCAGCCGTTGCAATTACACACGGATACACCGTCAATTGGGCAAGTTTAATCGGTAATCGGATTATCAGTGATGCGCGCTATCCTGCACCGTTGCACAAACCGGCGCGGCGCCGTGCGGCGTCGGCGTCGGCGTCGGCGTTGGCGGATCCGTGTATGTTGTCGCAGATCGGCGACATATACGCCGCTCGAAAACTCGAGTTAATTTAATCGTAGCGTCGTCCGTGTACTAATTGCCACGCATCCTGCCGCTATAAACGTCGATCGCAATAGTCATTACGCGTACAATTATTTCATCTTCCGTAGGTATTAATTAAGCATCGTCGACGACTGTTGCGTCCCTGTTGCTCCTCGATGGTCCGACGTCGATTATCATTTCGCGCGCGTAACGTTCCGTTCGGCTTTTACGGCCGGCCGTTATTTGCCTCTCGTTGTTCGACCTCTTGTTACATTGTTCCGCGACTGGGCAACGGGCTGTTAATGAAATGCATCATTCAACAACCGCTGACTGATGTCGGCACCGCGGTGACTCGCGCGCGGCGTCGATCAACAAGAACGGCGCGGCGACGGCGTAAGTTCACCTTGTAGATTATGTGGCTTTCTATGTTCCGGGTACATATGTACGTTGTATATAGCTTTGTTGAAACTTTGCAATTTATCTCCCGGTGATTTGATCCTTTAATTTGCGAGATATTGATCCGTCGCGAAGATTAAACTCCTTTAGCGCGGTGCGTTGGAGACAGCCGAGTCGCTTCTGTGTACTTTCACGTGATTTTATGATGATAGGAAGCACCGTGATAGGGAGCAAAAAATAGCATGTGTCGTATTTGTACCCAATAACTGCTCTCCTGCATCTCGTAATTAATGATCATCTTCTGAGGATCCACTCTACTTTGTGGGCGAAGAGGAAACCAATGTCCACTAATTTTTTATTACAGAATTAGTGGACGGATCTTAATATTTGTTATTATTAAAGGTTCATAGAATAATGTTTATGTGAATTTTTAAATATTATTATTAGATTACGAATTTTTATGCGAATTCATATTTTCACAGCTGCAAAAAAAGACGTGAAATTTTTATTAAAAATGTATCTTGTTTTCTATTGTTAACATTATAAAATGTATAGCAGATTTAATATTTTGTATACTTTTGAATCTATGCACATTCTGATACATTTTTGCATATTTAAAATTGCCATAAATAATTTCGCTGTACATCATGTTAAAATTTTCAAATGATATCTCCAATAATCAAATTTCCCTTTAATGACTTCCGCAAAGCCGAAAATGGTGATCGCCGGAAAAACTTGTTTAAAGTTTGAGTGGCAGTAGCTATTTTATAGTTAATGGAAAAATTTGATAACCTCAACGTTTCGGAATTTTTCCTCCGGAAAAATATTTTCTCGAGGCTATCAGGCTTTAAAATTGAAGAAAAGTAAAAAGAAAAACCAATTTCTCCAACGGCACAAAGTGAACTGGATTTTTAATTATGTTACAAGTAGATTCAGTACCGTCTGACTATTTAAGTAGATTCGGACTGCTTCAACTTTCAGGTAGATTCGAACTCCCTACTTTGAAAAGTAAAGGAAGTATGTATTTCTAAATGAAACCGAAGACTGGTTGAATGAGTTCGAAAATTGAGAAAAACAGCTTTCATAATTACATCACGAAAAAGTAATTTTAGGAAAAAGGACTAAATATGTAAGTACCAAAAGTCAAATTTTTCAGAAGGCAAACAATTAAAATTGCTTCCGAAGTTTGAACTATATTTAATATTAATAAATGTGATAAACAATATAATACATATTGTACAATAATTCATATTTATGAAAAAGGAAATAGTATTTGTAGAAAAACCTATATATGCCATTTGTCATATTAGTTGCAGTGAAAGTTCAATAAGCTATTTGCTGAATCTTTTTTTTAAAAAAACAATATTAAAGATTAAAATTTTCCAGGCGGAAACAAAATGTTCAAATATTAGATTATTCACGAAATTCGACTTATCTCTATTAATATGTGAATTGGTATGATTAGAAATACTATAATCGAAATACAAAATTTTCTATTTCTTACAATATTATGGTCCAAATTTATGAAAAAGAAAATCATGAAAGAAAAGAAAAATTTGTCCCTGTTGCTTCTTATATTAGTTGTACAAAAAGCTCAATATGACATTTATTTAAATTTGTATTTAACAATTTAATTACCAATCCTGCTTGTTCTCAAATTGTCCTGTGTTTATTTTACCTAAAACTGGAACTTATAGTGTTATCTCCAAAGTTACTGTTGAACTTGCCAGTAAAGTACAATACCTTTAAGCACTATTAGTATAACTATTAACCAAGATAAATTACACTTTCATTACAAACTACAATTAATAACCCCGCCACGTTCCTCTTAAAAATCTGAGCTATTAGAACTTTAGTCATTAACAAATCATTATGCATATGGACAATGCAATTTTTGCAGAATGTCCGAGAATATCAAACGTAAATATTCACACTAATTTTCTTACATTTTTCTTAAAATTCAATCAGTTATTGAAAGAAATAAAGTGTTTGATTGAGTCAAAAAAATACTTGAAAACCGTAGCAAGGTTAATACTCCCATTTAGAAAATTCCTTGCTCGAAAAAAAAAAATCAGTTGCAGCACTGACAAGGAGATGGCAAAAACTGCGAAATCTCGAATTACTTGACTTCATGTGCATTCAATGCTTTAATTTGATTAGAAAAGAGCCCCAAAAGAATTTGAGTGCATGGCCTTTTGTTTTCGAGAAATTAATAAAAAAAAAGGTGAACCGTTGAAGCGCTGATAAATATAACCATAAATACAATCCTCATTATTTCTCATTTATCATATGGAAATAATGGATTATCTGTCTTTCCACTAAATGGAACTAAATGGAGGAGATTCGGAGAACATTCTTTAACTAAGAAAAGAAGAAATGACAAGGTAATTAATTATTGTTAATAATTTCTTAAAAGCAGAAGGCTATGCACTCAAATCGTTTTGGGGCTCTTTTCTCATGAATTTGAAGTATCGCATGCACATACAGCTACGTCATTCGAAATTTCACAGTTCTTGCCATCTCCTTGTATTTTCTCCAAGACAATCTCAAATATCATCACCACCGAACAAAACAACTCATTCGAACGCGGCGAAGGTACACCCGAACAAAAGCCCCGCCACTTAGAAGGTTAATAATCATCGTTCAGCACAATGCATCAAAAGTTTCCTCCATATTTCACCCAATATCTCCGCCTTTGTTTAACCGCCCCAATAATAGCCATTGTTGCGTACGGGCCGTAAGTTCAACCGCCTTATCCCTCGACAGAAGCGAGAGAACGAACAACTCGACGCGTTGCGAAAGCCTCCGCGAGCGTCTGCGAGCGTCTGAGAGCAGCGCGATTCAACAAGTTATACACGCGCGGACTGCTAAAATTTGATGGTCCGAGTCGCGGGATTTGAACCATTATCGAGGACAACGATCCTCGCAGACGACGGAGAAGAAAACGTCGATCGCGAACCTTGGCGTCGGCGTGCTCGCCGCGTTTCCAATCCTGGCAAGGTAGCGGTTGGAGCAACTCGTTCATGCTCGTTCGAAGCACGAGAATTATATCGCGAGCTCCTCTGTGCCCCGTTTGACACGCGTATCTGCTTACACGAGCTCCGCACGCGGAAGAAACGCTCAAGAGATCAGATAGCTCGATACTCCATTCGCGTGTGCAGTTGTGCGGCTACATACGCGTTACGTCTACTGGCTAACAAAATTTCTCGGTCCGAGGTAATATCGTTACTGTTCTATATGGATATGGGAGCTGCCTGTCTGGCTGCGCAGGAGTAGTTCTGTCGTTTGGCAACTTCGGATTGCGTGTTTTCGTTAGTTATCTGTTGTCCGAGATAGGACCATAGACGGGGGATAAGATGAGCTTATTATGGAATGTAAATTCTTGAACCATGGTTCAGAGAAGGCTTGAGGGCGCTTCAAAATAAGCTGATCCTTTAGGATTTTTTTTCTACGAAACTATTAAGCGAATCTTCTTCAAATTTACAGGGTGTTTTATTTCATATTTAGAAAATAGAAGTTCATTTATTCGTTAAAAAATTGTTTGTAGGAACGGATGTATACATATAAGTTAAGGTAATATATTATTTTGTCTAACTACGTATTATTTGAAATAATTGTGTTAGTTTATTCGAACAGACAAATGATTTTCCTTTTCGTTTTCTCAAATACTCTGATTCTATCACGTTAATATCGACGACTGCATTAAAAATACCGATTTCCGTATAATGTTTCATGCATATAAATCTAGGACACATTACTGAAAGTTTAATATACAAAAATTGTATAAAGACAGTTTCACTCTGCTACGATGCAGATTTACCAGAATATGAAAATCTTTCTAATGAACTGTTTACAGTAAAAACTGTTTTGAAGGAAATGTATACATATAAGTTAAGGTAATATATTATTTTGTCTGACTACGTATTATTTGAAATAATTATGTGTTAGTTTATTCGAGCAGACAAATGATTTTCCTTTTCGTTTTCTCAAATACTCTGATTCTATCACGTGAATATCGACGACTGCATTAAAAATACCGATTTCCGTATAATGTTTCATGCATACAAATCTAGGACACATTACTGAAAGTTTAATATACAAAAATTGTGTAAAGACAGTTTCACTCTGCTACGATGCAGATTTACCAGAATATGAAAATCTTTCTAATGAACTGTTTAAAGTAAAAACTGTTTTCAAGGAAATAAGGTTAAACTATAAAAATTACCATATTTTAAGTTCAATAACCTTTTATGCCAAATTATTCGTTACTTTATTGCATTGAAGAAACTGAAATAAGAAATTATTTGAAAATAATTTATTTGAAGATTAATTTTCTTATATTCTCATTATTTCAAATGATTATTTGTTATCTTATTTCAAGTAAAATGTGCCCAACCTTGTACCGGCTATAGCCACAAAGTACCTTAATTACAATTCAATTACAGTTTTTTGTTTCGGACGAATGGAACCGCAAGTGACCCTTTTTTTTATATTGATGACCTCAAAGCGGACCATTTCGAATAATGTTCATCTTTTTATACCAAAAAAATTGCTTAATACTCTCTAAATATTAACAAACATGTATGTAAAAACCAGATAGCAATAAGTTCTATACGTTCTTCATAAAAAATTGCAAACACCCCCATAATTTAACCGAAAAAGCGGCACTATCTTTCTGTTCAACCTAATATTTGTAGTGTGAAAGAAAATTGTACTTTCTTCCTCCCTCTTACTACTTAAGGGATCAGAACGGGTTTATTTTTTTCAAAAATTCGATTTTCTAAAAACATCGGAAAGATTGCAAGAAAATGATGCTTATGAAGAAGCTGAAGGAATAATGTATGGAGCAGGCATCGCTGATTGAGGGCAAGACACTTTTTTTTATGATGTTACGATAAAAACTTTAAACGCGTTTTTCTCGAAACAACGTTTTTCGACCTCGACGACACGATTTATAAAAAACTATTGCACCGATTGGGCTCAAATTTTCAGGGATTATTCTGAACACGCATAGTTTCAGCCTGAAATAGAATTATAAATATTTATTTATATTTAACCATATTTTTAAACAATTTAAGTTGTAAAGAAAAGGTCGACAAATTCAAAAGTCCGCCATTTTGTTATTTATCATCGGAAGTGAAAAATTTTAGTTTCAGCCATAGCGACAACTCTACTTTTTAAGAAACTACTCGATTTTTTGTTTTTAAATGCTCCAAAGTCCAGATATCATGTCGGCCAGGAACAAACAGTGCTCACTTCAAGCGGTCAGATCACCAAGATAAATCAATAAAAAAATGAAATAAAAAATTTTTTCTATTACTTTAAAACCTCCATTTTTATGTGTGAAAATATGGAAATGTAAAAATAAATTTTAGTATGAAATAAAAATTCTTGAAAATATGTACGATAAATCCGTACTGATCCCTTAAAATCCAAAACCCTAAACCCTTTCCTTGCCTCGAAATCGACAAGTAAGCAGTAAGCATAGAACGTTCAAGGAAAGCCAACATTGGGGGTTCCGCACACTCGTACGCTTTCGATAGAATGGTTGGCTGGGTTCCAAACAGCCGCGACTGCAAAGATGACGATCGAAATGAGATTTCCATTCGGTTGCCGGGTACGAGGCAAAGATTACGCATCTTTTATCAAAAGATGTCAAGCGCCGAATGGACCGAGAGCCGGGTCAACAGCCGGTACGTATGTACACGCAAGTCAACAAATTCGCCTGTTCGTGGTTCCTTTCGAATTCCATTTGCTTCTACTGCCGACTCCGCTTTACCGACGACTGTGCGCGCGTTTTCGAATATGTATGGCTTGGAAAGAGGGCTTTAGCAGAATCGAAATTCCAGGCAGAGCGAGCCCCTCTCGACGGGAAACTCGAAAATTCACACTGGTTTGATCGGTGTCGAAAATGCAATCGTTTGAAGTCGGATCCTTTGAAAGGAATATCGACGTGTGTTGTGTCTGTGTGTGTGTATACGCGCGCTCGACTGTGCGCGCGTATATCCTGTGTGTACGAGGGGCTTTGCAGCCGACCGGCTTTGCGTCCTTTCGCGTTATTCTATATTACAGCTAAAAGTCAATCCCGGAATTTCATCCGCAATTTTCGTTGCGGAACATTACAGCGATACAAATTTTTTTTTTTTTCAATTCCCCTCGCTTTTCTTGCTCGTCAATATAATTTTCGTTTGCGCGTTGCACATTTTTATTTGTATAAAAGCTCGACGCTTCGACGCGCAAACTCACCCAACACGGTGCCCACGTACGAATGCGACGTGTCAAAGGCGATCGGTCCATTAGTGCTCTCGAATTTCGCGTCCTTGCTGAACAGACCCTCGTCTCGGATTAAGCGTAACGTCCATTGTCTGAAACAAAAATTCGGGGCGTCAAAAATAGTAGAAAAACGCTTAGGAACAGGTGAATAAAATTCGACTGTTCGGAATCCTGAATAGAGTCTGAGAAATAGTAACGATTGTAGATGTATGTACATAATAGTGGCCAAAGAAATTGCACCACTTTAAAAACATCAATATTTTGTAAAACAATTCTGGCATAAACTAATTTCATAGAATGCAATGCAACTCTGGTGAAATAGATTATAAAGAACTATTGGAAGACCATATAACAGTAGTTTTATGTACAGTAGAAACTAAGTAGATTATCCGAAACTGAGTAGATTACCTGATACTGACAATTATCCTCATTTTTAATTGTGAGGATACGGTCATATGACGTAAAAAAAAACATATCATTTAAAAAATTGAAGGTCACCTTTGTTTCTCTCAAAATATTGCAAACGTAAAAAAGTTTCATACGCTATAGTGTTGCTAGTAAAATACAGTATAACACGAGGAATTACTTAATGTTTACGAGGAAACAGTCCGTAATACCGCGAACACCCCGTATACTTCTCATAATGTACAATTTTTGCGCATTATTCCAAGAATTAAATTTTAACCATTTTGAGTGGGTGATCAAATTATTAGAACCACAGAACAAAAGTCCAATGTGATTTCTGATTATTTAACCCTGAATACTTAAACATTCGTCTAATACAGTCTTTATACAATTTTCTATTTTTTAAGTAATGATTAATAATGGGTCATTCCATGTGAAAACGGACACTTTTCAGAGTAACATATTGGATTTTGTTGAAATTTTGATATATTGTAGTATTTGGGGATATAAAAACGTATCTCGAAGGATTTCTCAAAATTTCAAAAGATGTCAATTTTACAGCTCTTTAAAATTTGATGTTAATCTTTCACCAAAAAATTATAACGGTTGAACTAATAAACCGATTAAAATGACTTTTTTGATGCTTATAGTAAAGACTTTGGAATATATGTATACCCCGCGAGAGCTGTAAAATCCACATTTTTTGAAACTTTGAAAAATCCTTCGAAATACGTTTTCATGTTTGGAAACGTGTTTTCATATTTGGACAACGTGTCCAAACTTCAACAAAATTCAACATGTTACTCCGAAAAGTGTCCCTTTTCGCATAGAATGACTAATACATTTCTTAACTTTGTATATTTCGTTTATAATAATTATACATATTGTTATTTCGAAGTCTGTGAGTCAAATAATTAGTGACAATAATACTAATTTAAGTGTAGTAATGAAAGACTAAAACTGTTCTTTACATTATTTTTCCAGTATACATTTTTAATTCACTGATATCAAAGTTTCATAAAAAGACAATAAGAATTTAGTATATACATAACTAGATCTTCAATAAACCCTTTAAGCGTTCCTCTCAAAAACACCTAATGTGTAATGATTTTTATCGTCAGCATATCATTGCGCATACAGACAGCTAATTGTTAAATAAACATCAAGAAACAAGAAACACAAACAAAAAAACTTTCTTTAAATTTCTTTTGAAATTGGAAAAAGTACTACAGAAAACAAAAAGTGTAAAAAAAAATAAGTGTTAATAATAAATTGTTATATGCAGGTGGCTCTAATAATTTAATATATCCACTATACTATCATTCTGCTTTTTTGACTTTTTTTCGTAAAGAATCACCCTCTGCTCCGTTATACAATCAAAATGTTAAGACACCCCCACAAATTTTACATTTTAATTTTTCTCCGCCTCTATCATACCTCGTCAGTTGCGTCACGAACGAAAGCAATTTCGAAGCAAAAAAGCCCCGCGTCCATCGGAATTCCCGGGGAATTTATTCCGCCGTGGAAGGACGTTAATCGTCGATCGAAAGAGTGCGGCGTCATCGAGCGACGCGTCATCGATGCGGAATCGCTGAATCACGAGCAACCGGATAGATCCTTTCCTCCGCCGCGCCGTCGCGTCGTCCGAAGGGAACGGCGATATCCCCATAGCCGGACAGCCATGGAAAGGCTTTGCTCAGCATCTCGACTACCTGTTACCCCTCTGTTGTTGACCCTCGAGCGTCGACGACGATCCAATCATCCGTCAAACGAGCGGTCGAGGGTATCGAAACGCGAGCGGTTAACTGCCGTTAGCGTTTCCAAGGTTTCCACCCCCGTCGGCGTAATTCAACGCCACGAGCGGCCTGTGTCCTTCTTTCGAGAATCCGACGAGGGAGGACCGAACAGGTAGAAGGGGAGAGAGAGAAAGAGAGAGAAAGATCACGTTCGCGCATAAAACGGTTGATTCCACTTCGGTCGGGAGAGGATCAGCCGGAATTTGCATAAACGGTCGAGTTTCCTTCGGGCGGGGCAGACAGGAAAATGAAACTCTTTCGCGAAGAGGAGGAACGTCGAGAGGGTGAGCGAGAAGCTCCGGTGTACGTTTCTTCATAATCATCACGCGGATTCTTCTTTGTGCTTGTTCCCCCGGCTCCGACTATCGGATTATCGGGTTTTCTTGCGCCCGAAATCGCGAGTATTATTAGCTTGAGAAGCGAGAATTAATCTGCTCATCGACCGTTAAATGAGCGCATCGGGGGCGGGTAGAGGCGGATGAGTTCGAATCTAGCGGGGTAGGCGGTCCTCGGTTTTCACTGTGACACAGGATACGGAACTGTCTACGTGAGCGGATCAGCTCTACTATTTCCGATACACCCACCGTTACTGCTCGATTGTGCAGGGCTATGCGTGTACTACCTACGCAAGACGTAAGGGGGTAGAAAAATTTGTTTATTTGAATAAAGTTCATTCATTTTGTCAAGAAAAGATTTATATAAATTATATAACTTTAAACGAATTGTAAAGAAAAAGTTTTCTATTGTAGAAATAAGGAACGTGTCTAATGGTTCTATTCGGATTTCTCTAGCGCTGACACAAAATTTTTAGTAATAGTTTAACGTCTTGATACTTTCGTTTAGATCACTGTGTGATTTACAATGCAGTTTTCAGAAAATACCTCGTGAATGGCTAGGGGCTAGAAGGGTGCACGGGTCGTTGTGGACAGTGTTTCTACAGATTGTTTCTACGTAATAATAATAGCAGTAACAATAACAGTAACAGTAGAGCTTTTTTATGTATGGAAGAACAATCACAGTAAAATGTATGAAGTGTATAAATGTGTAATCCACTGTTTCTATATCTAAAAAATAAGGAGAATCAGTATTTTTATGGAACTGAAATTTTTAACGTAATAAAAGTTTAAAAAAAGGTCTTTTAAAGTTATGGTGATTACTACACTGTGAATATTTATGCATATCACTTTTACAACAAAGTTATATTTCACTGAAATCAAATGTTCATAGTGTGTAAAATATACACTATTTGGAACAAAGGAAAGGTCTGCACGAATAGCTGCTGAAGTTTAAGTTACAAAAAATATGTATTTTTCTAATGGCCATCGAGTCATTTAAACAAATTTTTGATTTTTAATATTTTTTTTTTTTACTGTTTAAATGTCGAAAGTTCAGACAAAAATTCGTTTTCTTTTTCCATAAAAATATTTTCCGTAAATTCAAAATTTCGAGATAATGGCTCATTGCTACAACACCATTTTACAAAATCGTTGTTAGATTTTTGTAACTGTGCATTTTCTTAGACAAATGCGTGATAAAAAAATTTGCTTATATAAATAATAATCCCGAAAATAACCTGCAATTACATTTTCCATTTATTTTAGTCTTTTTCAAGAAAAAATCACCTAAAAATTAATCATTTTTTTCAAATTAAACTACTATTCTTCAACCTAAGGAAATAATAAAAATCGCTATTTTGGTAGAACTGAAAATTGTAGCACGATAATAATTTAGAAAAAGATCCTCTGAAATAATTGTGACTACTAGACTGCAGATATTTGTATGGACCTATTGTTAGATAAGGAGTTGAAATTTTACTTAAAACTGCGTCTCATTTTCTAATTGTTTTAACATATATTTTATTTTCTAATTGAATATGTATTTCAGAATTCATTCACATCCTTTACATTTGCAGATTCTCACTTCCCGTAAATGCATGTAAATCCCCAATCTACTAATTACATGAATGACTGGATCATTTCGGACCGCGTTAATAATAAATGAAACCGATAATGTACTAGAGAATTAATTATTTGTACAATTGACCAGAAAATATCTCGCATTCGGAACAGAGATATTACTAATTCATCTAATTACAAGCCTGTAATATGCGCGGAGAATCCATCGCGAGTTAATTTCAAAGGCAGGAACTATATGTTCAGGGCGGAAAATAATAGTTCGACAATAGTTTCAGACTCTGGGCTGCCTGAAACTGGGCCATACCGAAGCTGTCATAAAATTAACAATTCGTATAAAACTAACAATTAACAATTGAATACAGAAATAAGAGAGGTCAGAAACTTGTCCGGTAAAAAATAAAAATTGAAACGAACGACAAGACAAGGACAAAGCTAGTTAAAAAGGATTTTGAGACGTGGAAGATTTAGCGGCGCTTTTCAACAGAAAAATAGCTGGCGAGGGTTGAATGTGGGAGAAAAGAGGACGGCGGTAATGGGAAGAGGTATAGAATCCTGAAATATAGCAGCTTTTCCTAGGATATAAAACATAGCAGTCTGAAATTCGGATGAACGATGGATAGTGATTGATAGTGGTAGATACGAGCGGGCACGATGAGAAGTCCCGTGATGCAACGATAGATTAGCACGGTTAGGTTATAGTGAAATTCATGAATTCTGTCCGGTCAAGGCTATTCCATGAGTCAGGGGGAAATTGACCCCCATAAAGTAACACGAGCCCTAAGAGGCACGAGGAAATAGCCCTGGTCAGAAACTTATCAACTCCAGTATACCTAAATGTCTGCGTGATATCAACTACAGTAGTGGTTAATGGAATTGCATCACTTCTTGAAAGCACATTTTGTCGAATATCTAAATACATTGTAAATTTTGTGATTAACCAACTCGATATTTATAAAATAAAGTAATAATGATTAGTAAAATGTTATTAAATCAAAATTCAAGTATCACTCGGCGTCCCACTCTATTCTCATACCTTGCTTTAAATTTAATTAATTAACAACCTAGATTGTAGATTAAATACACAGACATAGTGCTCTAATTAAATTATTGTACATTCCGTAGTGTTTCTATTTCGAGTGTTTTTTAATTCTTAATCATTCAAACGTTAAAAATAAACTAGCTTTTAATTTTATTGAAATAAACGGAAAAACTCTTTTTACAATAAGTTTGTAAATACAATGAGTTACAATCAGAAACTTACAATATGAAAGTAATTCGTGATTCGTAATTAAAAAGCTTAAAGAGGAAAATTAGATATTAAAATCTTAGATTTCAAACCTTAGATAATTTCAATGTAAGAATTATGAATTAGTGAGTATTTAGAGCTCTATGTCTCAAGGTTCTAAATTCTAAACCTTTGTAGAGTGTAAGACCAACAATTAACTTGATTATAGATAGAATTCCCTACTTCAATTATTCTATTGAACGTGTTGTAGTGATTGAATCTGGAGCTGAGTATTTTTACATAAAAGATATTACGCATTCTAGTATAAAAAGGCGGTACATAGAAGTATAGTTTTTAATAAAATAGTTTTAAGATAAAACATAATATATCCATACAATTTATGGGATTTTATATAAGAATACACCATCTGCGATCGTTCTTCTGTCAGAGAGCGTTTTAAAGTTAAATTTCGACATTATGGGTTTATAGTCATGGTCTTTTGCATTCAGAGGTTGACTAATTTTGCATGGAGATATCGCAGAAATTGATATTGGATTCTTTCAATTAGACTGCAAGTTTAATTAAACGAGGTTGCCCTATTATTGAGGCATATTTTAATTGGGGAAATACGAATGAACTGTTTTCGAATCTTTAATTTTCTAATATTTCTATTATCTTTGAGATATAAAAAAATTGAAGGCAGTGTAATTCGGTAATCTTTCAAATCTATCAAATTTATAACTCTCGAGCCGAAACTTAAAATAATAAGCATACAAATAAATTTTCAAAGTAATTTTGTGCTCTAAAACGAAGTCCCATAAGTGAAAATGTTATTCAACATTCCCGACTTATTTTTTCACGAAAAATTGTCCCCTGTGCGATTGTAACTAATGCAAAAAGATCCTATACATGTATGTATACAGTAATAATAAAGTTTTTCATCCCCTCGGCAGTGTCTCTTTTTCAGTCCACCGTGAAATGGTTAACTATCCCCGCGTTTCCCGAGTCTAAAGCAACGGCTCACAGTGGGATTTGCAAGGGTTTGTTTAGGAAGAATTATTTTGATGTTCTCTGTATCAAGGGGAGGTTTAACCTTGTCATGGCTTGAACTACCCTAATTTATTTAGTGTAGGGGAGCGTAGAGAGAGATCTGGTCATCCAGAAATCAAGGACGGATTTTTTTTATTCAACTAACTATGAAACCGAGGAAACTCCGGTCAAACTCCAATTTCCTTTTCTCCAGTTTCCCCACACTCCTATAAATAATGTACAAGATATTCTGTTCTAATCTTCCCACGCAATTTTCAACCCCGAGCCATTTGCTATTCTAAACAATATTTCAAATGAGGTTTATTCAATCTCAACTAGAACGTCTCATTGCGAGTGAAATGTTTTCCGCTTGAAAGATTCTTTTAGATTTCAAAGTGAACTTTATTTCTTTTAATGAAACTGTCTCGACAACGGAACTATATAAAGTCTCGTGAATGAAGTTTTAAATTGGAACTTAATTGTGACATTTTCTTGGAACTGGAAATGTTGTCGTATTAATAGAATACTGGAAGAATATTTCACTTAATGAAATCGTCATTATTCACTTAATGAATCGTCACTTAATGAAATTAAGCATTAGTATTGCTATGTAACCGATAAGGCGAATTCTTTGGGCTGTCAAACAGATTCACATTGTTAATATTAACTGTGTATTTTTATGCAATAACAATTTTTTATAAACGGAAATAAGAAAGTGAAGCTTGAATAATAGTGTTAATAATAGTTTATTTTTTAAATATTGTACCATAAGTCATGTTGTTGACATTTTGTACATTTTGATATCTGTCAAAATCAAAAGACAACCCTGAGAAAAAGAAAAGTATTAACCCTGTCAAGTTCTTCTTGAAAATCTGATTTAGAACAATTTTTATTATTATTAGGTTATTATAAATGTAAGTAATGAATTTTCAATATAATGTCAAAGTCTAAGGGACGTAGATGTTAACATTGTTTATAATTAAGATGGTTATTAATAAAACTAAAATACACCCCAGGGTTAAAAAAGACCCAAAGACGGGAAAAAGGATTGGCATAAATACGACGGAAATCCATATTTTACTTATATGAACGAAATTACTATCTAAATAGCGATTGCTGATATGATTGACAATAGATGCCATATGCTTATTTTATAATTATGACTGCAATTGATAAAATTAATAATACATCTTCCTTTAAATCACAAAATATTATGAATTAGCTAGTGCATTACTTTCTTAAAACGAACCAAAATTAGCACAAAAACCAACCCCCATGTGTCCTGGAAATAAGCAGGAAAATCTTTGAATTTAACGCAAAAACCCCAGACCACTGTCAAATTTTACTGTATGCCCCTCAGTAGCAATCTGCAATGCCATACATTCGTTTCTAAGAAGCTGTAACCTCGTTAATTACGAAAAAATATAAAAAATGGAACAACTCATTAACGCAATGAAAGTAAACGACTGATACCAAATGATAATTCAGACAATGAGAATTCATTCTGTAATTTTCGTTATGTAAATGAACATTGGCTAAGCATTGGAAATGATTTTCGTTTAATACAACGCTTTATTTTACAAATAACGCTGTTCCTAGGGTTTATACAAAAACTGGTTTTCGAATTGCAGTATTTCCAGAGAATCAATTAAACCGGTTTTCGAATTCAAACAATACAAAAATATTCATAGTTATTTCATTTTTTTGTGGAATTATAAAAATATAACAAAATGAAATGTACTTTACAAACCTGAAGTAATTAAAATGATGAAAATTTTTCAGTTTATCTACGGGAGATGATTAAATTATCATGAACCTTTTTGAAGTTTTAACAAATACAGTCATGTCTCGAAAAGAGTGCAAGGTTTTGATTTGGAGAATGTGCTGGGACTCAGCCCCACCACTTTGTTTGTCGACGCGGTGTAAGCCGATACGGCGGCTTCTGCGTAGCGAGGGGACTCGCGCCCCGAACAAGCTGCAGTTTTGACTCGAAATACGGTGGGGTATTGGGACCGAGAGCATCCTTATTTCGAGTCAGGTACTATGTTTCGACCGTTTTGATCTTCGCTGAGTAACTCGATACGGCTGGGGTAGCGGCGAGGGGACTATCGACCTCGCGCTGTCGAACAAGCCATTTTCGCTCGGCTCGTCGCGGCTTCGTTTGACGAAAGACGGAATACAAAAGAAACGACTGTTCGGCGGCGCGAGTCCCCTCGCCGCTATCACAACCGTATCGAGTTACGCGGCAACTACAAAGCAAGTGGTGGGGATACGAAGATTCTTATTTCGAGTCAAGCCCATGCACCCTATTTCGAGTCAAGACCTCGTATTGTGACAGCCGTACGTTTAGTCCGCGCGAATTTACGACGATACAAAGAGACTCCAATTCTTTAATACTTTCATTCATTGACATTTTAACTTTGTTGGTATAAATATTGTTTTTACCTTATTTATACCTATATGTACAGTAATTATTTTACACTTACATACAGATAATATTAATTACGAATGTGATAAATACTGATTTATGAAAAATGTATAAGACATTCAGGTGGCCGTGTTATTTCAAATTGCACCCACTAAACTATAAAAGTTATTACAAAATGATACAAGGAAAAGTATAAATACGGAAATATTAATATTTTTTCGGGGTTTACCTAATTTGTCTAAAATTATACTATTTAGTTCTCCCTCTCCGAAAATAGTCATGAAAAATCTGTATAATTAACTCTCGAAGTACCGATCGCGATCGGTTTGATCGGTCGCACGGAAAACTACGGTGGGTCCGAACAGCAAGAAATAATACATATGTCTGTCCCTGTAATAAACTCTGTTTCCGCCAGTTTGCTTATCGTCCCGTGGAAACATTTCACAAGCAAAGCCTTCCCAAAAGCGATAACATTCTATTTTTGAGCGACAATAAGTAACGAGTAACGGAACATAATTAATGTATTTAGTCAGTGAGAAACAAACATTTCCGGATCGATGTTTGATAGCAGCGATATACATATGTATGTGCATGTGTACATATTCACATAAAAGGATACGGTTTCATTAAAAAACAATCAAGTTATCTCAGAAAAAGACTAAAAATATAAAAATAAAAATTAAATTTTTACGCGTCACGTTTAAAGCAGTGCAAATTTTTCCTCTATCATTTTTTTACAATATCGATAATTTATCAAGCACAACTTGAACTAACACTGTTAATTGAACGTCTTGTACAATATTTGTTATAGTAGTATCTAATAATTAATATCCATATATTGGTTTAAAGTTTAAAATAATTATCACATGTTTATATTTTTATATTACAAGATATCAGTATAGGTTTAAAAGCGTAAAATGAATGAATGAATGAATGAATGGGAGTTCACATCTTCGCATCATAGTACGCACGGATTAAATGACAGAAGTCAGAACGAGAGCGCTTGTCGTATTCTGTCCTTTTTTTTTATCAACAAAGAAAGCCGCACCACCGCCGAACGAAATTGATGGTTTGTCGCTGTCGCCTAATCCCCATGCAATCCCCCTGTCCGCGGTGCCGCCTCGAGAAACGCGGCAGAAGTCAAAGCGAACGAAATAGAGGGCACCTCTCGAAAAGAGTTCGATCCCGGTCCCGGAGGCCGCACAATTTTCTAGACAAGACTATGTATATTGAGAATTCGGCTTTCATATTGTTTTCTCAGATTCTAAATAAAATTATGTCTCCAAATAAAATCTATGAATTAATTTTTTCGTGGCTCCTTGTTATTTGTTTTGTGGATTTGCATGTCAAACATTCTCCTAATTCATGAAGATTAATTTCACTATAATGCAATTATATTATTATAATTGTGCTTGAAGCTATTATACGGCAAAATGTTAACGTTTTTAATTAAATAACTAATTAATTTCCCCCAATCTAATCCTAGTACTTGAAACCGATTTTAAAAATTTTAAACCGGGTTTTCGAATATTGCCAATTTATCCCAAAAACCGGTTTTTAAAAACCGACAAACCCTAGCTGTTCCGGACCACTGCGACTATCCGAATGAAAATTACGTCCGTATAAAGGAGCAATGTATTTTTCGGCCCCGTGCACGATAGAAACCGGCGCGCATGAGGGATGACAGCGTGTTGACTGAACAAACTTTTCACGGGTGAGCAGTTACGGGAGGATCGCTGTCGATCCGTATTTCCTCAGACAAGAAGAAACGGTGAAGGCTCGGTCGGGCGTGATTCAGCGATTCCCCGGCGATGACGGTGCCGGATGGTACGCGTTCTCGCGGCGGCGATTAAGCGTCCTGTCGTTTCCTCGAAAGCCAACGGCGACGGGCGAAGGCGAGGGCGGCGCGGCGGGACGTGTAATCGAAGGACAGAGATCGGCGAACGTCGGCGCGGCGACAGATCAGCTCGGACGAAGCATATTAAATTTAGAGACGTGAAAGGATTCGAGCAGCCGGGTGACATTGAAACACGGATCGGGATTGCGCATGGCATACCGTATAATCTCGGATTTGAGGGTAAATGGATTAGGTTTAATTAAATTCGCGCAGCCGGAGATTAGTATTATTCGAGCCACGTCCGAGAACAAAATATATTCCAGTCCTCGCTCCGCTTTCAATCATCCGCGCCCAAGCCCTGAGCGCCGCGGGCGCGGAGAGGTCGAAACGAGGGGTTCGAGATGCGGATTCCGTTCGAATCATCGAAATCGACGAGAGCGTCGATCCATGGAAGCGGTGGAGGGCAGAGCGAGGGAGCGCGAAGGGAAAAAAAAAAAAGGAACGACCGGTGGATTACGTGCGAAAAGCCTAGCCGCTCTCTCGCGACTCGGACAATTTCTATTTCCCCGGAACGGATTTCCCTCTGAAATTCTTCGCGGTGTTTCGCGCGGGAGGAATGGGGCGGCACTCGGAGAGGATGATCCTCTTTCTTTGTCCCGCGGGGAAAGAATTTAATACGTCGCATTACCATAAAGAAACGAGGGGACGGAGCCGACATCGCGCGAGATATTAACGACGGAGCAACAATTAGTCGCGGATCCTTGTGCCCTCCTCCAATCTCCCCGCGATCCTCTCCTTTCCCGTTTCGCCACATCTGCTGCAATTATTTTCATAATTCGATACCGTTTGCCGCGGCGAACCTTGCTTTTCCCCTTGCTCCGCCTGCCTCGTTTCTTATCCCTTAAACCCGGTTAAGGAATAGCGTATTATTATGGAGACGACCTACCACCCCATGGAATTTTTTATCTCGCGATCGGGGGATTCGCGAACCCTCCTTAGGATCCAATTGGTGGTGGAATTGAATTATAAGGAGGATGGAATTGGAGCTAAATATTGAAGATAAGAATGCGACGAAAGCGAATTATTTTTATCAACTTGTGACTTGACTGTATTGATGACGATTTATCGGAGATAAAATACACTTTATTATACAGGGTGGACCGAAATTGGTGGTACAAATGAGGTCAGGGAGATAGTGCAGATTAAAATATGACGAAAATCAAGAATAACAAATTTGCGTTCGAGGCTTAATTTTCGGGCAAAATGGATTCGAAATATCTGTATAGGGTAAAGGATCTACTTACTGCTATGTACCCAATTACTGTCACTTGATGCTGTTTTACTTAAAATAGGAAATAAATATCCGGAAGTCAAAGTCACAGAAAATTTAGTGTACAATTCAAACTGTGTAATTAATGCGATAGAAAAAGCAATAAGTATTTAATTTTCTTTTCCCATTCATTTCTATGAAATTGTGAGAATTTTCGGATTGATTGAAAGAGTGAAAACGACGACTTCCTTACTACGGAACAGAGAAAACAAGATAGTAACAAAATGACTGTAATTGTGATATTTAAACTAATATTTGCTTATAATTCTAATAATTCACTTTTCGGATCAAAAACCCAAATACTTTTTGAAACAGTGTTGTAGTGACAAAAATAGTGGAATCTGCGTAAAGTTTCGGCATAGTTAATATTTTAATTAATATTTAATTAATATTTAGTTAAGACCTTAGTTAATATTAATTTTTATTTAATTATTTATTTACGGATTTATTTAAATTCACGGGTAAAATAACCCTTTGGTACATAAAAAAAAATGGGAACAAAGAGCAATTGGGCCAGTTTAAGATGTGCAAACGTGGAAACCTAATGATTAAGAGAAGAGAAGAGAGAGTATGTCCACTGAGTAATTACGAACCCTTAGAGCCCAACCACATACGGAAATGTGGAAGTATAAAGGAGACAGTTGACAGAGTTCTGTGGATTTAAGTGGAGGGACTAGGAGAAGGAAAAGGGCGTAGGGGAAGGAAAAGATTTAAACAAGGAATTGGAGAGAACGATGAAAGGAAGGGTAAAGGCCCGTGAGTTTTCGAAGAGATATTAAAAAGTATGCAAATTTAAGTAATTAAAGAATTAAAGATTTTCATGAGCAACGTTCTTAAAAATAAAAAAACATTAATGTGATAATTAGACTGTGGATGCTTTATACATTCATGGCAATTTTAAAATTCTGATAATCTAGAAAAATGCTCAGGGACATAAAAATATACCAAATATGTACAAAAAATAAAATACATTTCATCACATTTAGGGAGACTGTTATCAAACGACAAATTATACAAAATATCAACAATAGAATTCAAGTTAGAATGTCAGGTTTAGAACATTAAACTACTATTTTTCAAGTTCCAATTCCTTATCACACATCATCGTAACGCGATTCAGACAATTATTCAGTCTCTAGATGGAACATAAAACTTAATTAGAGTTAAAATTTCTGGGAGAATCATAATAATTCTTAATTATTTTAATATAAGATAACATAGCTACTGATTGCTCACATTCGCCGTTCCACACTCGGTTTCCCAAAGTGATCGACAAACTTCGACGCGCGACGTCGTTTCAAGTTTCAGTATCGTCGGTTGACGGAAATTTCGAGCGGCGAGTGTATCGAAATAATCTCGAGCGATGTAACACAGGGTGGGGAAGCGGATTTCTCGTAAACTTTTTACGCGACGCACACGCGGCAAATCCCGTGCAGCGAATCCAATAACACGGCTATCCGCGAATCGGATTTTCCCCTGGCGAAAGGAGAAATCTAATAAACGCCGATTATTTATTCGTCGACCGACGGACGCGAGATTCGAAGCGACAACGTGACGCGACGTTTTAACGCGCTTCCTTCCCCGTGCCGATGAATGCTCGCACCGCGCCGCGCCGCGCCGTCACGAGCACTTTATCCGACGGCCGATTTTGATTAATCTCTCGGTCGGTTTATTTAGCGAGTCCCGTCGACGGATCGACGTCCCCCTCTCGCCCCTCTCCCTCTATTTCCAGTGGATAATGCAAAAATGGCGCGCGATTTTTGCAATTCAATTGGGACATGCGACGCGCGACAGCTATAGCCGCAACATCTGCGAGCGTCGCGCGGAACGGAGGGAATTTTCACAAAAGCGCGGCTTCCGCGATGACGCGACGTAGGAACGTCGAAAGAGAGTGGAGAGGAAAAAAAAGGAGAGAAAGGATTGTTTCGTTCCCTTTTCTCGTCCGAACGTCGTTAGACGCGTGCAAGTCGGACTCGTCGGAATTGCGTCCGTTGAATTCTGTCTGTGTGCCCACACGCGACAGAACTGGATCCGTGGACTGTCCTACTGACGTTTCGCGGCACAAAGAACGCGATGGTCGGGGGAAGAGTCGTTTTTCATAACCGCGTGCCTGCGTCTTCAAAGAATGCTGGGATGCTATGCATTCATCTCTCGCGTTTACTCTTGTTTTGCGTCGAATGCTGCTTTGCTTATTCGATGCGGACAACGCTCTCCGCGATGTAGTTAATTTGTCTTGTATTATGAGAAACCTCCGTGAAATTTTATCCGCGGCGGATCCTGCTCGAGAACTCCGACGCGGAATAATTTTTTTGTAGATTTTTCTCGAAGTCGAAAGATACGAGAAACACGAAGGTTTGGGGGTGGTTCTGGTTTGGACTGTTGAAAAATGGGCATTCCTCGCGCATTTTTTTCGGGAGGAAAAAGAGATACGGGGATGAGGCTTTTTGCGTTGAATTTGGGAACACTTTTAGTTTTTAGACATGGTTTTATTTATGTATAAAAGAAGTTTCACTGTGCTATTCAAGTGAATTTTAAGAAGATTTATTGTCTTTTGTTTTTTGCAATCCGCGGAAAAATTGCAGGTCAGATTCAGATAGTGATGACAGAAAAATTGTTTAAATTTATTGTATTTATTGAAATCGATACCAATTTCGGGGTAAAAAGTTAAAAATTTAGAAAATTATAGTACTGTGAAATTTAAGAAGCAATATTCTTCGTTTTTTTTTTTTCCCCCATTTCTTCTATTATATTAGAAATAATACTCATTTCTAATAGTATTTTAAAAAATTTCGGATCAGACTATAGTCAAAAATACCTCTTTACTTTTACAAATTTAAATATTCAAGTCAATCAGTTGATGGATTTGGAAGCTCATAGTTTATTTGTGTGAGAAATATTAGAGTCATTCACAGGCCAAAAAAATTAACTGTACTTTTTCCATTTTCATACATTTTTCCACCCTAATCCTTCAATTATATGCATTTGTTAATTTATATGTTATGTATTTATTTTTGATTTGATAGAATTAATCATTTTCAAAAATTGGAGACTTCTGTATCGTGCAAGGTAAAGAAATCTTCTGTAAAAAGATATAGTATAAAGTTTATAAATACAACGCATAAAACTTATTTCTATTTCCTCAGATTAAGTTATTTAGAATTTTGTATTAAAATGAACAGAAAGCAAAAGGTGAAAACTGCTTGTGACAACTTTGAACAAAAGAAGTTTTATAGTATCTTTAAAAATAAAATCTAAATTTATTATTAAAAGGTACTGAATTAATTTCTACATCTAGCACTTTATATTATTAACAATACTCTAAATCTTCCAAAATTATCTTTTAATCATTGTCTTGAAAAAAAATATACTCAGACGCAATTCTGTAAATAAATTACACTGAAAAAGAAATAATTTTTGAACTTCATTTTAAAACATAAAGATTGATAGAAATTTTTAACCATAAGTACTTTCTTTCTATTTTTAATCATTTTCACAATATTGCTCTCTAAAATGTCATCCACTTTGAAGAATAATTTCACCTAATAAATATGAAATCTCTGAACAAAAACCATGCTTGTCAAACATTGTAAAATATTCTACCTCAATACCGAATTCCATAAAAATATATTCTGTCATTCAAAGGATGTTCATCATTAGTAATTTCCCGCATGAATTTCACAATGTTAATATAACAAAGAATCATAATATAAATATACAATAATATGTCAAGGTTTATAAATGCGAATAAAACTGCATTCGCATGCACTGGACTGTATCTTACAATAGCATCCCGAACAATACGAAGGTCCTGGGAACAAGTTGCTCAAGCAGAACACTAGGCAAGATATGAACTCAAACCCGACATTCATATAAGTGGCAACAAGGTTATGGTTTTCCATATTGTAGACATTAACCATCAGAACAAAATTCAGCCACAATTTAAAAAAAAAAAACTAGCCATTATCCTCAATTCCAATTAAGGAACTTCAGTAACAATCTTACAATTAGCCAAAAGTTAATATCCAAGATATTAATAAGTTGTGATGAACAGTATCGACTAATTACTTACTACATATTTATTCGTGACATATTATCAACTATTTAGTCGATAGTTTTCAGTCACTGCATTTTCATTTTATTGATTATGTTATAAATATTAAATGTTCGACAACAATTCGTAAATCTATTATTGCTTTATCCCTTAATTAGTAGTGTTAGGTTCTTAAAATTTAAAGCATTTAATTTTATTTTGTAAATTGTAAATGAAGTTAAAAATTCTAAAACTAATCTCACTTAAAATTATCATGGTTTGCAATAGTACGATGATGTTAAATTAGCATTTAAAAATATCGTTTGATTACAATTTTTCGGTGAGAGTCGAAAATGATTATTATTTTATTAATATACTAATAATTGTGAAAAGGGAAAATTACTATAGGCTGTGGGAATATAGTAATAGAAATTGCATTCGATTGCTCCTATTGATAAATGAATTAATTTGATAGCGATAATTAAGTCGATAGTGAAATAGTAAAACCGTAGTAAATCTCATAATTGAATTTATTTAATAATTCAACTAAATTCAGTTGTGATAGCTTCAGCTGCCCTGTCACCGCATAAATTTAATCAGTAGTTCAGAAAATCAGTCAACTGAAAATAATAGTCGACTATTATCACTAGACAGCGGATCTTTATGCACTATAAATATGCAAAAGGCATATGTTATATATGCACTAAAATTATGCAAATATGCAAATAAAATAAGTAAATATGCACTAAAAATATGCAAATATGCATATATATATAATATAGTGTAATAATTTATTGTACACAATATATTATGGTATACAATATTTTCTATACACATGTATATGTATACATATAGTTAACAGTACGTGTTACAATTCGTGTTACAATAAATTTTTAGCATTTTTTCTAAATTTCACGTTGTTAGTCCATGACGTGTGTCTACCAAAATTAATTTAAATGAAGAGAATGTCCGTTTTATATTACACGATATACATAATTGATGCGTATTTAAACTTACACCAACACCGTTCTGACACATTGTTATTCCTTTTATAATTTTTTATCACATTCCAAATTCTTATTGCAAAAAAAAATAACATAAAAGCTTTCATAATTTTCTTCGTCAATAACAAAATTTCGAACCCTAATTTGCTTTAATAACAATTCAGGTTTTCTTATCGTTAGCATTTTTTAAAAACATGATAAAATACTTAATTAAACTGTTATAAATTGTGCTGCTTTGTTATATTATGTACTATAGTATTATATCATTGCGCTATATTATATTGCACTGTTATATAGTATTATGTATTATTATATATGTATATAGTTTTCAGTCACAAACTGCCACAACTAACGCTCAATTACAAGATTACTCAATTACAAAAGTATGATTTCTTCTTTATTAATTTGAAAGAGTTCCATATACGCACAATAAATGCATATGGAATTTATGCTTGCATATGCTGTTAAAGATAAATATGCAAAGCATATGCATTATGCAAAAAAGGTAAAATAAAAAATATATTTTTAGAATCCCCTAATCACAAAACAAATTTCTGTCGAGGTCCCATTACATTATTTATTTTCTATCCAAATATGCATTTGCATAAAGATCCGCTGTCTAACTATCACTATTAATAAAGCCCGGCGCGCACTATGGCGAAGCGCGGCGAAGCAAATTGAAGAAATTGATTTGCTGCACTTCAGCCTAAAGCGCACGGCTCCATGAGATCCAATTGTTTATCAAATTTTCTCTTCGCTTCGCCGCGCTTCGCCATAGTGCGCGTCGGCCTAAAGGCTTCTTCTGGTTATGAAAACCAGTCAGAAATGTTAATCTTTCGTCATAAACTTGTTTGTTGGAATGTAACTTGGAGTACAACTGTTACTGAAGTTTATCCTAAAACAATAAGATGAATTCTTTCCCACAAACGCAGCTTATCCCAAACCTCTTCCAAAATTCCTCCCACAATATTCATCACTACGTTTCATTAGTCACACCATTTGCAGTTTCGCTCCGCAAATCCCGCCCCTGATCTCGTTCCTCTGCCGCGCGACAGTCGACGCATTAAAAAGTGCCTCGGCGCATGAATCCGCTCAGAAATCCGGCCGGGGAACGCGCGACTGGGCTCGTAAAACCCCGCGGGGTGTCAAAGTTCTTAAAGAACACGCAACCGCGACGGAGAAAAACGACGCCCGGAGCCGCTGGCCACGTATGGTCAGTAAAAAAAAAAACCGTAGGAAATATCCAAACAGGATCGTTTCTCAAAAAGGAAGTCCGAGCGGTGCGGAGGAGGCGCGGCGATAAGGCGGATCTTCGTTGGTACGCGGTGCTCGCGCAACGTTACCCGATACGTGCGGAGAAAACGCGCCGCGTCGTCTTCCGTCGCCCCCGCATAACAGAGACACGGTGCACGAGTTTCTTTTTCCCCTCCCTCGTCGCCGCCTCGGCATTATCTTCGGTATGTACCAGGTGCGGCGGAATGGAAACGCCGATGGGGATGCGTGGCGCTCGCGGGGGATGGTCGGAAGCGACCGAAGAGGGAGGCACGGCTCCGGGGCGACACCGGGGAACGCCGGAGGCCCACCTACCCCCGCTGCTTTACATTTTATTGCTTGCCGTGAATTCGACCGATTTGCATAAAGAGACGAACGCCTCACCCTTCCCCATACCCCGCGACGGCTGCGAATCGCGTTTGGACGAGGACCCGGGTGTGTATCTAAGGGAGAGGAATTCACTGGCGCGGAGCGTATTCGCGCGGTGTCACCAGCCAGACAGAGTTTGTCGGCCCGCGTGGGCGCGCGGAACCCGGCGAGTTTGGACTCGGTTCTGGTGATTAATATGCTAAATCTGAAGGGGAGAAGTATGCACTCCGACTTTTTGTTCCTGAAAGGGGAATAATACCCGGGGCGGTTCGCGCGACTGTTGCGAGTTATAGCGTTATAGCTCTTTTCGCGGGGCTATTCGAACCAAGTATATTGGAAGAACTAGTGTATTATACAGGGTGGGGCAATAACTATTAGCACCTCAGATATCTCGGAAAACTATAAGTTTCACAGAAATATTTGCTGAATTAAAATTGCACAGTACGAAGGGGACCATCCGGTGGCGATAATAGTTTTTTTGCAGGTGGAGGTACTTTGGACATTTGAAGGTCACCTCAATTTTTTTAAATAGATCGGTATGTTTTTGCTTCCGTATCATGATAGAGGATCTTAAAACGAGTTCAACGACCTATTACATAAGGTCATTGAAGGTCACAGAAAGTAGAGAAAGGTGATTCGTTTACTACCAAAACCGTAAGTATTATCGCCTTTCTCTACTTTCTATGACCTTCTATGACCTTATGTAATAGGTCGTTGAACTCGTTTTAAGATCCTCTATCATGATACGGAAGCAAAAACATACCGATCCGTTTAAAAAAATGGAGGTGACCTTCAAATGTCCGAAGTACCTCCACCTGCAAAAAAACTGTTATCGCCACCGGATGGTTCCCTTCGTACTGTGCAATTTTATTTCAGCAAATATTTCTGTGAAACTTATAGTTTCCGAGATATCTGAGGTGCTAATATGTAGTTATTGCCCCACCCTGTATTTGTAGCAGTACCGTTAAGGAACTAGTTTTTGATCATTTTAGAGCACTTTCCAATGTAATATTATTTTTTAACCTAATCAAATTCTAAACCATAGACTTTTTTGGTACGAAAAGATAAATCTATCTTTAAAGTTTAAACAAAAATTTTTAAACATTGGAAATAAGTATAATTTAATTATTTATAAGCTATTAAATAATAAGGTAACTGGGAACTAGTTTTTGATCATCTAAATTATTTGGGAACTAATTTTTGTTCAGGTAAGGAACTAGTTTTTGATCATATAATTACATGGGAACTAGGTAATTTTTAATGGTGTATATTTAAGTATTTAATAAGTATGAAATGAATATTAATATAAAATAACAATACTAAAATATTTAAAATATTAAAATGACAAACTTAAACTTTTTCGTATTAAAAATTTGTTTGGCATTTTAGATCAATTCCAACACCAGTACTAATTAAAAAGAAAAAGAAATATACAAAACAAACTTGTACTAATAAAAAATAAACTTATTTTTAGTATTATAACGAAAAACTCATTTTTTTATAATTTTATGATGTCCTAACCTATTTACGATTTAAGTGATCAAAAAACTAGTTACTCGTGAAAACATTGGAACTAAATAATTGATCACTAATTTTGAATAAAAATTATAGATAAATTATTAAAATTCTTACTCTACATTGTAAATAAACTATTTAATAAGCAAAATGTATGAAAATAACCTTCAACAGTTGCTACAGCATAAACAGATCAACTGTATTACTGACGGTACTTTTGGTACTCTCTTACGCCGTTCAGTAAGACATGGCGTTCAATAAGGACTTTCTGCAAGTGTGCTACCTTTCACATTTATTTTCACGAAAACGCACAATACTACCTGCTTTTTATACTTATACATATTTGTGAATAGTCAACCTTAACTTCAGAAATTATTTTAAATAATTACTTGTTGACATAAACCTAAAAGAATGATTTATTTCACGAACTTGATCAAAAACTAGTGCCTGATCAAAAACTAGTTCCTTAACGGTACATGTTTTTTGGAAATTGTATTTTCTCTTTTTAATACAGTAGAACTATGATTAACCGACGCTTAATTAGTTTCTATTAGGTTGTAACATATGTTCGGAGTATAAGTTATACAATTTCACATCGTCTCTAAACTCCCTGCGCTATACTAACATCACTAAATAGAGAAGCTACCAAAACGCTTGGATTCATGAAGATATGTGCAGCAAAATTTCAGAAATCCCTTTCATACAGCGATATGCGGGATACCGATGGTACACGTAATGTTATGGAAGCGTTCAGACGGCGATTCTCGCGAGAATACAGCGTAGTACGATACTGATTTTCGGTATCCGTGGTCGGCAACTTTTTCTGCGTCGAGGCGACCGACGAAACATTGAAACAAATGTGAGCATTCACACGGTGGCTGCAGTATCGTCGAATTCGCATATTTGTTTCATTTTTTATAATATAACTCTGTATATTTCCCAGAAGTTCCTCATATGACGTGGCAGACATCCGATAATAATTGAAGAATTTACTTGAATCGTTACGAAGTTATAAATATATCCTGTACTGGACGTTCTGTTACTACAGGTTCTGACAAAATTAACGCTCTAATCCTCTGTGAATGGTAACCGTCACGTAAAAATAAAAAAAATTTAAAAAAAAACAGAAAATCAATCAGATATTAAAAATATCTGTCATAACTGTTTCAAGAAATATATGGGACATTAAGTTGATTAAGAAGCTAAATATTTGAATGTCACATGAATTGTGCTGAAACTGTTTACTTCCTAGAATTTAGAAATATTTATAAAAAGCTTTAAAGGCCACCTATTGTAAAATGATTCGCTTCAAGTTTGGGAGCGAATCGGATATTCTCACTTTTTAGTTCTTTATTTGCAGAAAAAGAAGTTTTAGTTTTCTATTCGCTATTATTACTGACATTTAAATTCAAATAGTTACTAATTACGGATTTATAATAAAATATTAAATTTTCATTGTTTGACTATCATTTATGTACCATTAAACAGAAAGTGGTCTGATTTGTCATGATCTACACTAAATTAAAATTTAAGATTAATCTTGAACTTCAATTTAATGTTAATATATTGAAAGTAAAAAGTTTCTGCATTCAAGAAATATTTCAATTTTGAATCTGATATTAAGAGCCAGTCCATCGAAATTCTACTGAAGTTTGACGTCAAGCTGTTATACCGATTAACAATAAGTGAAAACGAGGGTGAAAAATTAAATGAAATGATAGATATTATGCAGGCATTGCGAAAAAATGTTCTAATTACTAAAATGCTGTAGATTTGTATATCCTCTTTTTTTATTTGCATTGTTTAAATGGGTAAAAACTCTCCCAAAACACAAATTTTATGGATCTTTTGCCATAGGTTTAATTACTTCATTACTTTGTGTAAAAAAAAAGAGTATTTGGGAAAAAGTGGTTGAAACAGGATCACTTTACGAGATTCTCGAAAAAAACAAAAACTAAATAAAAACACTGAAAAAATACCTATGTTCGAAATGCTGCACACTGCATGCCGTTACTATGAAAACATTGAGTGAATTATAAAAACAATTGAATTGAAAAACGACCTATGAAATGCGTAGAATTTAATGAAAAAACGTTTGGATGTGAATTTCCTCTAACGAAGGCAATTATTTGGAATATTTTCCGAACAGCGAACTGTTTTTTGAACGCATCTATCACAATATTTTTCCGCGTAGAATATTAAGAGGATTTAGTCTGCAAAAAAATCCGCATCGTTGAACTTGCAAAAAATGCTGGGTTTCGAAAATGGTTAGCACGATGGTTTATTTTCTAGAAAATCGACTTTAAATATTTATTGGCTACATATACACTCAGCTGCAGAGTGTTTTAGAAATCATAGTACCATAAAATTATCCAATTAATTATACAGAAAAAGTAGGAAGACATTTTTAATATCTTTTGATTCGAAACATCATTTTCGAGATTATCGATTTTGTAAGCGATTGAATATAATTTGGTTGATATTTATTTGAAATATAAATAATTTTATAAGAATTTGATACTGAAAAATTGCTAAACTTACTATGTATGTAATACTTAGTATTCACCAATATTTGGAGATTTAAAGATTTCAAGTCAGAAATTTGAAGGTTTGAAATAAAACACTTAAAAAATTTAAGTTCGAGATATTGGAGATCTTACAACTAGTTTACAGGAATAAAAAAATTTGAGATTTTCGGAGTTAAAAGTGTAGATATAAAAGTTTAAAGCTGAAGAATTAAGAAACTAAAGTTGAAGATTCGAAGATATGAAATTAAAAAATTAAAACCTTAAAGCGAAAAATATGAAAATTTAAAATTAGGATTTGAAAATTTCAGGTTGCAGATTCAAAATTCCAAGATGTAAATTTAGAGATCTGTAAAGTTAAAATTGAAAGATTTCAGTTGTAGATTCGAAGAGTAAAAATTTAAAAAAATTAAAAAACGTCGGACAAAAAGAATTATACATACAAATTATTTCCTATTTTACCTATACACATTTCTATGTTTCTAAAAACATTACGTTCCAATTGCACAGGAAAAGAGTTGTAACTCATACCAAATGCATGGATCACCCTATAAGTCATAAATCAAACATTTGTTTCGCCCTTTCCCAGTTATAATAGTCGACGATTAAACTCCAAAAAAGTGCGAAATGAATAAGCCTTCTATCCCAAATAAAAGTAGAATACAAAACAATCTAACAGCCCTCCAAAAAATTATGCATTGTTACTGCACAGAAACAATAAAATTCGCACAGACCTTTTGTCGGCGATAACGTACAATTACAAAGCTGCATCGCTACGAGCTCGCGGCACAGAATCATGCTCACAGTCCGCAATTTTATATCGAGGCCGTATTTTCGAGATCAACTTGTGTTTCAGTAGTTCACACTGTCGTTGCCGGGGACGTGAGTGATAGCGCATGCAGGTGGAACTCGTTTGCTTTGAATAATTCCAAGGTATAGTGAATGTAGCAGCGAACTTATAACAAGGGCATACCGCGTGTATGGAAAAATGTAATTAAACTTTGGATTATTTCCCCTCGTATGACAGAGGGGGGAGGAGGGGTGGAGGGGATACTGACACGAACGCGTCACGGAAAAAGTAGCAAAACCCGCGATTAGTCGAGCCCGTTTGAAACGGAGCGACATTCGCGACATTGGAAACTGCACGGAAACGGGCCGACGCGACGCGACGGGATTTCGACGTTAAAGCGCAAAGTGTTCTGCGGTCGATAGTACGTAATCGATACGATCAATTCCCCGGCATTTCACGCACCTCCGAAAGCGATCGACGTATTCCTCGGGAAAACGGCCAGAGGAAGGGGAGGGAGACGCTGTCCGTTCCCCGAAAACTCATCGAACCCGCCGCGAAAAGCTATTTCGTTTCCGCTCGCGTCCTTCGCGGCTGAAATTCAATTAAGCGTCGGGACTATCGGATTAAATCGGATGTCAGAGCGCGGCAGTGAACCCGCGGGGATTTTTCTGCGCGAAAAATCCATCGCGGGCCGTGGCGCGGTGAGCTCTCGAGCACCGTAGGCGAAACAGACTTGAAGCGGCTCGTACAAAAGGGCCGCGCAGTTTGGATAATTGCCTGCTCCGAGTTCTGGATTAATACAGTTGACTCCGCGGCCGAGTCGTTTGATGCGCGGACTACGGCAATCAGCCGACCGTAAATCCTTTCGACCGACAAATCGGAACTTGATCTACTACTTCATTAGCCGGACAACGCGGAATCGAGGGAAGGAGGGGCTTTATCAAAACTTGTTTCCACCTGGATCGATGGGAACTCGATTTCTATCTATATCGCGTCAGACTGGCGATGATTATCGCCATTTTAGCTGGGTATTGTTGTTGCGGAGTCGTCCAGTGTGATGAAACGCCAATATAGGTGGACAAAAATCAATTTGGGCATAGACGCCAAAATACAAGCAATTGTTATCAGTAGACAGCGGATTTGATGCATTTATGGCATTTATGGCATTGCTAAGTAAACGAATATTGTGAGGCGGTGAGCGGCGCGGACAAAAGAAAACAATGGACTATATTGGGAGATAAGACGCAAATCAAGAATAACAAAATTGCGTTGGAGGCTTCATTTTCGAGAAACATGGATATGAAAATCAATTTATTACACGTGCACCTAAGTGATGACTAGACTGCGGAAGTTTATGCAGTAACAATATGCAGTGAATATGCAGAGTATATGCAAGATATATGCAAAGTATATGCAGGATAAATTTAATGTATACGTTACATGTATATACAGACTAAAAATTCATATAATTGTGTTTAATGAATGTAATTAATATGAGAAATACATTTTTTACATTATTATACAGGGTGATCCGTTTAAATAAGAGCATCTAAATATATTTTCGAATTATGATGCAAAACATATTTGTTACATAATATGAATCGCATCGAGGCGATATACGGTAAGAATTGATTAAAAAACGCATTTAGATATGTTTAATAACATAACTTTGAAGGGACCTTGATCTCAACAAATTAAAGTGTTGCGTAAAATTTATGTGTATTGAAAGCGTAGGTTCAATCATTTGCAAAATTTTCGGTACCAAGTCATTTCAAAATCATGGCGTGATACATAGTTGTATGTGTTTTGACCTCAACTATTGAATAGTAAAAAACATTTGGTCATTCCATGTAAAACAAGAAACATTATACTATTCCCAAAATTTCGGCAAATATTACCTTGAGGGTGAACTCAACCTACACAGCACATTTTTTGTATCTGTACAAATAACAAAAGAACCACAGGTAACAAAGTTAAGTAAGACACTGCATATGCAGGATATGCAAGGTATAGGCAGTATATGCAAGATATATGCAATATGCAAAATATGCAAAATAAAAAAATATGTTTTTGAAATCCTCTAATAATGAAACATATTTCTGTCAAAGTCTCCTTCCTTTAATCCATTTCCCTAAAATATGCATTTGCATGAACTTCCGCAGTCTACTGATGACTGACGTTAGAGATTTCACTACAGACATCCACTGCGGCTGTTTTTGTACAGGATACAATGTCAGACATTGTTTACTATCAGCATTTTCATTGAGACTTTTCATTTTTTTTAAATATGGAAAGGAAGAAGTTTTAAAAACTTGAGATCTCTGAAAATAAATTTGCTAAGTAGTTCCATTACAATACAATAACTTCTGATTACTTTCTTTAACCACTAAAAAGTTATAAAAATTGACAAAAATAAAATTTTTAAGGTTGAGTGTTTATCATTGTTAAATATTTTTTGAAGAATTATATGCTTTATTAGTGAGAGGCTCTATAAACTAATTTAGGCTTATTTTCTCGCAACATTTTTGCCCAGTTAGATCAGTATTTCGTCACACTGTCCGTTATCATTAAGCGATAAACAATGAATTTCGAAGGAAAAGAAAATATTTAGGAAGATAAAATACGAGGGGAGTGATACTAAGATGCATAGACAAGATTCGGACAAACTTTAGTAGTTTGCAATTTAACTTTATAATTAATCCTGCGCACCACGTGAGATGAATACAATTTAAAAGTCCTGTAAATTATTGTTCTAAAAAAATATAAAGCTCCATTTTAAAGTGTATTTTTATTTAAATCGCATATTTGTGGTTTACTAATATTTCAGATGAAATTAATTCTAGTTAAGGACATCATTTTTGTTCACTTAGATTACGGAGGATTAAAATATCAAAAATTGAGTTTAACATAAATTCAATAGAGGCAGAATAGTTTTTGCAAAAAAAACATCAGTGTCTAAATAATGAACAAATTTCGATAACACGAAAAATAATAATTGCAAGTAAGTGTAAAAATTCTAGAATTATTGCTTTAGAAAAGTATAAGTAGAAATGATGCACAATGCTCTCAATTTAATGAAAAATACATAATTCTATACAATTAACCTGAATTTTCATGAAATAATGAAAATAATATGTTACAATATTTCATGAAATAATATTGAAGCAATCAGAGAAAACATCGCTATTGGTATGAATCATTTTTTTATACATTGATTAATGAATATTTCCCAACCCAACAAATACATTTAAAAACAAGAAAGTTGAATGAATTGCACAAATAAAAATAAATTTTAATATTACTTATTTGACGATTTACGAATTTTAATAAGTCGTTTTATCACCAAAAAACGACAGTCTAAAATTAAAATATAAAATTTTGATGAAAAACGTTTGCCTTTTTTTCGCAATTAATCAACAATTAATCAAATTTGGAAATCTTAGATCGTCAACTGGGATGTAAAATTGTTTCTAACAATGTCTTGTTCAAATTGGAAAATCGATTATTATAAGTGGTTCACGAAAAGTGATATCCATAATTCACAGTCTCCGAAAATCAACTGTATATAGAACTGTTAAATATTTTAAGCGATCTTAAGAGTACGAAAACCAATACTTTTTGCGGTTATGTAACTTTGCTAATACTTGCGAAACGACTAAGAAATTTCGAGAGTATGCTTTTAAAACCTGAAGCTTTTGGACTATGCAAAATCAATTTCTTTTATCCATGTAGGTAGATGTAATCCCTTAAGGATTTACAAGTTTGTATGTCCGTAGAAGTAGAGAGCAGAAAATCTACGGATCTCAAGAGGCAGAGAATTATAATAGTATAATATGCATGTAGAAAACCTCGTGTAGAACCATTGGCGTAACTACGAAATTTATCTGAAGGGGCACGAATCCTCCTGCTTTTTTCTTTTAACGTAGATAAATTTTCGTAGAAGAAATATGCAAAAAACAATTACCATTTGTATGTGTTTTATAACACAAAATATTATACAAGCATTTTCGAATAATTATTGTCATATTTATTTAACACAAATACGCAAAATAATTATTCATTCTCAGAAAACACAAACAAAATTCTATATTTACTTGCATTTTGTATTGTTTTTTCAAATATTTTGCAAATATTTATTTTTTCTTAGAAGAATGCTTTTCAGCCAATTTCAACAATTTCTAAGAGAGATCTAATCTACATTTTAAGAGATCAATATCTGCAAATCCTAATCCTATAAGTTAAATGAACAAAGAGTAGAATAAACATGAACTTAACAAATTTTGTAAGTGAATTAAAATTTTGTAGCAGAAGTGGAGACTTCATCTCTACCTTTCGCAGTACATAATCATTTTACCATTTGCAGTAACCCGTTCGAATTGTTACAAAAAAGAAGAATATAATACGAATTCCATGCACAGCACGAGAACCGAACATAAAAATTCTGAACGTATTTTCCACGGCACGGCAGCGAAGAAGAAAAGTAAGACAATGACCAATTATTCGTTGAAATACGGAAAATTCGTCGCTCTATCAGACAGAGGAAAGAAGGAACCCGAGCGAATTCGCTGAGTCGCTTCGTTCGTCGCGGCTTCCGAAAATGGATACTGTCCGCGCGTGTAATTAATTTCATTTAAGGGGGCGGAGAGAAGGGGAGGGGGGGAAGCGCCGGGAAGCGCCGGGAAGCCGAATACACCGTAATTTTGTGGAAACAGAGGGAATTCTATTATCTCCGCGGTATATCGCTTTCAAATGTCAGGAAAGCTTTGTTCCCCGGGCTTGATATAGTGCCAAGTACCCTGTAACCCTGTTAATCTACCCGCACGTCTACCGCCCCCTTCCGCGACATATACGCGACGCCGCGTGTTCTACACGAACTTGACCTTAATTGGATCCTAGGCCTATTGACCCAGCCAGAGAAATACTGGTACGTACGGACGATTACGAGGGAACCGCGATACACACTGCCGCGCAGACTGGAATCAAGTTCTCGTTAAAACGCACGGAATAATTACGCGAATCGTTGCCGTTCAACGTTGTGTAATCATCCCCCGAGAATATCGCGAGTGGATCGCCGGGTTCGTTAAGCGGATAACACTCCTGAAGTTTTTAATGCGCTGCGGCAAGCATCGCTGGTCGTTATTCGTTAGGATATTTGCTGAGGACAATTGCGGAAGTTGTTTATAAAACAGCGTGTTAAATAAATCAAATTTTGTGGTGTATAACGTCTCGCAGAAAGCGATTCTTCTAAAAAATGGGACAAAAACAAACAATTTTAAAATGAAAAATTTTTTGGTATTTTGATGCGTGTCTCCTATTCTTCACTAATTTGATTATTATGTATAAACTGCGGATTTTGCATGCAAAATCATATTTTTGATATTTTATAGATATATTTTAGCATCTGTCAACAATTTCGAACATTTTTAGAATATTTAAAATTATCATAAATGCATAAAATCAACAGTCTAATTATATATGATTTTTAACAACATCAGAAATTTGAATAATTTAATGTTTCTAGGATTTTAATTATTATTTGCATCGTCTACTAAATCTCTTAAAACTACTTGAAAAACTGAATATACAATTTCAAAGGATTATAATCATGAAGGAATTAGGATATTAGCATAAAGTGTTTAATTAATTATCCTTTATTTTTCAATTTACTATTTCAATATACTGCAGCGGTGAGCGGCGAGGGTAACCACTCGTTCAAAAGAAAAGAAAAGACACAGAGATATTCTATGTATATTCTGTCTCTTACCATCCTA
Organism: Perdita meconis; assembly: GCA_030770465.2. NCBI lineage: Eukaryota > Metazoa > Arthropoda > Insecta > Hymenoptera > Andrenidae > Perdita > Perdita meconis. Next base: position 14,616,014 of record JASKOS020000004.1, on the reverse strand, counting down.
TTACTTCGCCTCTCACTGCCTTATTATGTATATGTATTGGCAACCTAAGTTTTTTCGGCGGAGTTCGGAGAGAATTTCTCATATTGCATTTTATTCAGCACTTCAAACAACAACTTTAGAATACGCAATTATATAGTTGCTGCTGTTTGCAGTTTTTGAAGTAAATCGATTCAAAAAGTATACAGATGTCCTGTTTACATAACTGGAATCTTAAATATCTCACGAAGGATTGAAGCTATTAAAAAAATGTTTTCACAAAAGTTATTTGATATTTGAAAGTGCATTAACTGGAATAAATAATTTGTATACAAACATTTTTATAATAGCTTCGATTCCTCGTGAAACATTTAACCGTTTCCAGTTAAAGAGTTTACAGTACTTTACACCTTTTGAATCGACTTATTTCAAAAGCGGAAAAATCAGCAACTAATTTTAATTCTACAGTTGTAGTATGAACTGCTGAATAATATACAGTATGAGAAATTCCCTCTAAACCTCTCCAAAAGAATATATTAATTAAAGACTTTATACAACAACAGTGACTCACACATTTGATCACAAAGAGTATGTTCAATTTGTTTAAATTCTGAAAATAGTATTTACCTTTGTACAATAAAAGTTGTGGAAACTAAGAAACAATTAAACGTGGAAGTTAAAACGACATAAATACAGAGAAAAAATATAGTACTGTGGGGTTTACAAATAATTAATATTGGGCATTCATGTGAACGAATATAATCCTTTGAATCTGTATATTTTGTTTTTCAAACAGTTTTAGACATGAGAGATGTAGTAGAAGATGCAAACAATAATTAAAATCTGAAAAACTTTCAATTGCTTATATTTTCGTCGCTGTTAATAAAATTATACATAACAAAATTTATCCGTTAAAAGTAGGAGATTCTTATGCAGTAAAAAATTGTTGCTTCAACAATTTTTTGCTTTTTTCTCTGGTCAAAGATTGGAGAAAAAATCTTTCTAGCTTTGAAAATTTCTTCCTCGTCATTTGCAGAGCTGTAGCGCCGCAATTTTGTATTAACAACATTTTTTAAAAATTATAATCATACTTCAAAGTATGTATAATAAATAATAAAGGTCCTAAAAGAGATTTTATATTCCATTCACTATATTCCCTAAAATCTAAAATCCGACTGCTTTTTCCGAGTGCTAGAGCGGCATTATCCCTTGAAAAAATTTCACTGGGAATTATAATATATAGAAAACTTTCCTCGAAAGCCGGGAATCTACCAGAAAGCTAAGCTAAATTATGCTATGGCTATTGAACTATTAGCGTAGCTCTTGGTGGAAACGGATACATAAAAATGTATTGAAGTTAATTTTTTTAAACTCATTGTCAGCATAGCATAGTATAGTTTAGCTTAGCTTTCTGTTGGATTCCCGGCTTAACTCTACTTTTTTTTAATAATACTCACTTGTCGAGCGTTTTGAGGTGCAGCAGCAGAGGTTGATTGTCGGCAACGTCAGTGACATCGCGACGCATCCGATTACGATGTCGTCTCAAGGCCGCGATATCGTAAGAGGCCACCTCGTAATACCCGATGTACGAGCCATGCGTGATACCTGAAACATCGGAATCGAAGCGCCGTTCTATTACCAATAGAACTCGAGGGGGGGGGAAAATCGCGAGACGAGTTTCGCGTTGCACGAATCGCTCGGCTCGCTCCGCGGGTTAGTCCCGCCGCTGCGTTCTCGCGTTGCATTATAAAATATCGGATTGCGTGGTGCAGCTCGTTAACTGAACTTCTTTTTCTCTCTCGGACTTTCCCGTGGACCGATCGCGCCGACTCGCTCGCTCGGGGGCTCGCGAACTTGCAACAGCACGCGGCAACAATGAGAAGGAATGGTTGCCTGCGATTCCGAGGGTCTTGCAAAATTTGGAATCACGTGGAGGTAGAAGCTGGCTGATTCAACCGTACGGGATTAAGCCGATTTAGCGGACTTGGACGGAAAATTGAAACGGAGAATAGAAAAGAATGTTTGAAGCATATTATTAGGTTAGCCAATAGGTTCGTGCGATTTCTTAAAAATATAAAATTTTCACTTATTATTATTCTTATTATTTTTACTACTTTTTATTATTTTTAGCTTTCAAACGCTGTTCCCCAAAACCAAAGAGTTTTCCGAATCGTGACTCATCATTAAATTGTGGATTTTTATACTTTTTCTGGGATTGAAAACTGCATGAATTTATTAACCAATCCAATATTTTGGAGATAAGTGACGGAAAGTAATTCTCAGTTTTGAGTGTAATTAAATTTTGTTAAACTGTTTTAAATGAGGTAGAGCAGAATTTCGATTATCTCAATTGCAATTATCCTCATTTTTAATTATCTAGGATGTCAATTAATTGACGCACGAGGTATAAGAGTGCAACGGAACCCCCAGTAAAACTTGAATTATGCTTTACTAACATTCTACTAATTATTGTTATTTTATTTTATAATTATCGATTCGGTTCATCGAGGTTCTACTGCAGAAGATTTTGAATTTGGAAAATTTTGTCCTAATATTTGACGTCGCTTTTTGATGAAAAATTTTTTTTGTATTTGGAAACCTTTATTAATCCTGTTGTTCTCGTCAAGTCTATTTGACCCAATCCTGCATTTTATTTAGTTAAATACCTGTTCCAATTGTAAGAGAAACATGAGGAAGTTAGTATTAATATTTACGTTTACTGTTTCTTCGCGTTCTGTAAAACTTTCATTAACCACATTTACAATTATGTGTTAATGATTCAAATCATAATAAATGAGAATTTTAAGAGAACAGCGGGATTAAATAGTAATTTGAGTTTTGTTGGACGTTCTACTGTACTCTTATCGCCAGTGCTTCCAGTAATTGAAACCCAGAATAATAGGTAGAGATCGAGAATAATTGAGAATCGGTTAATCGAGGTTCTACTGTATACTTAAAACAAAGATGTGGTAATACTGAAGCTCCCATCCGCAGGGATCGATGACAGTAATATTAACGTGTTCCCAGTCCCACGAGCCATATGTGGGTCAGGGTGATTCGAACGATGATTTCTACTGATGTTCCCATCAAATTTTTATTGAATTCCCGATAAAAACTATTGCGGATATTTCAAGCGATGGTACATTCTCTTCGCTCTTTCATAAAGAGTGAGGCGAAATTCGTAGTACAGTCAGACATGAAGTGATTCTACAAGAAAAAAATTTCATGCATTTTTATACTGCATCGTTTTTTTTATCTGAAGTCTCTTTTTCGAGAGAATCGATTTTAAAGAATAATTTATGCAATATAAATTATATTATGATAGATACTATATTATATTGTAATCTTAGTAATTTAGATCGTTTGATATATTGCAGTAATTTTTCTCTAATTTAAATTCTTCAAATAACCAACTTTGGACCTTTAAACTGCGAATTTTAACTCCGAAAATCTCTAAATTTCCAAGTCGAGGTTTGCAAATCTCAGAATTCAGTTCTAACCATTTTTAATTCCGCAACTAAGCTACTACAGTCAAATTCTATATACTTAAAAAATTTTTATTTTAGATTATAGAATTATATCAGAGCTTATCTACTATTACTTGTGACGAATATTAGAAGATAAAATTAATTAATAGAAAAGACTTACAAGTTTGTATTTGTATGAAAATTTTGTTTGAAAATTTCACGGAAACCCCACCGTAGCACTTAAAAAGTTAAAAAGTCTCCAAGTTTCACTTAAAAAATCTCTAATGATGCATTTATAAATTTAAAAATCTTCATTCTGAAAACTTCAAATTTTCAACAAAAAACCTTCAACTTACCTGCTGGAAAACTTCCAATTTTCCAACTAGAAATCTTCGAATTTCCAACTAGAAATCTTCGAATTTCCAACTGGAAATCTTCAATTTTCCAACTTGAAAGCTTCAAGTTTCCAACTTGAAAGCTACAAATTCCCAACCTGAAAGCTTCAAATTTCGAACTGGAAATCTTCGAATTTTTAATCTGAAATCTACAAATTTCCAACCTGAAAGCTTTAAATTTGCAATCTTAGAGCTCTAAATTCCCAACTGGAAATATTAAACTCGATAGAATGTATACGATAAACACTGTATCCTATCATAATTTTAACAATTTTTCAATAATTTATATCAAATGTCTCATATTACAAATACGCAACAACCATATCGTATTCAATCGCTAGCAAGATTAATCACCCATTGAAATTGACTTCCTCTAAAACGACGGTTCGAACGAAAAAAGGTTTTACAAAATTCTTCTCTTATTTTTTCTCATAGAATCATAGCATGTCCAGTTGCCCTACAATTTCCACTGCATCCTGTATAAACGTTTACTGTTTCCCAAACGTACTACAAAGTGAGAAAAATATTTCCAGAGGCACTTATTCAAAAGGAACACGAAACAAGAAAAAATTGCAACCTTTTATATCGAATAATTGTTTGTTTACCCACTTCCAAACAGTTTCATTGAAACATCCAGATCTGGACGAGACATTTTTCATTTAACAAACCTATTTCCCATCTCACTAAATTTTTCAATCTCCTCGCTGCAAAAATGCAGGTTCATAGCAGCTGTATACAACCCGGCGCACAACCCCCCAGGGAAAATATTCGCCCCCCGCGTTTCTATGGGATTTCCGTAATGTTTTGAGTAATAAATTGCACGTCACTGGTGCGGAGAGTATCCCCGCATCATCCTGGCATTTAAATTTTGATAGTAATTAATGATACCGAGCGCGTTATTCTCGGTTTATACAGCAGAAGCACCAAATTATCCCCAACGCTTTAAACCTCTATTTACGTACAAAATAAACCAAAAACTAACACACACGTCCATTAAACAACAATTATTTTTTTCATCCCCCTCCATTCGATCCGCGAGCAGCCCAATCTCTCTTGCCACCCCGCGCACAATCACATTTCCACCGAACACGTTCCACAACCCTTCATCTTTCCTCACCGCATTAATCACCGTCCACGTTTCTTGTCCTCCGAGTCGTCCTTTAAATTAAGACCCGACATTCGATCACATCCCGACCTCACGATCTCCTCGAGGCGTCGAACACCGCAAATATCCGTGGAGTCACCGACGAGAAGCTTTCAGCTTTTCCGCGGAAATCCTCTTATAGTCCAGTAACCTAGTACATCTTAAGTTGCATCAAGTGGTGGTAGTAGGTTTCGTTTTTTTTTCTTGTATGGGATGTCACTGAGATGCAAAATCCAAGTTTTCGACCTCGGCAGCCCCCCGGATCACTTTTGAAAATCCCAAAAACTGCTAAATTTTTGCACTTTTTTCGGTTTTTTCCCATTTTGACCATGAAGGAGCAGGTTTTCGACAAACATCATTCTATACATTTTTAAACTAGATTAAATTTACTACAATTTGAGATCAGAATGGGCTCGGTAGACCTAATACTTTCCGAGATACAGCTTTTCAAAGTTTGGCAAATTCTCCAAACTTGAAAATTTTAAGCTAATTTTCATGTTTCATCATATGCAATTGTCTTTATATCTTCAATAACCTGTCTGATATGAGTCAGTGAAGTAAACATTTATTTAATTTAATATTGTGAAGGGGGTGGGGGAGGAGGGGGAAGGTTTTATAGGAGGGGGAGGTCACTGTTCACAACCAGGCGACTGAAATTGAAATACAAAATTTATTTAAAAAGTGTAAATGAAGTAAATGAAAGTGTAAACGAAATGTGAATTAAAAGTGTTTCCTCCTCTTCGAAGGATCAGGGCCAAGGAAATCCGCTAATCCGCCTCCGTTAGTGCCATTTTCATCGTCCTGGATCTCCTGAAATGGAATGAAAATATTTATTTGTTGAATATCCCAAAAAAAGGGAAAAAAATTGAAGATAATTTTTTTTATATATAGGAGGGTTGAAAGAACATTGAAGTGATGGCAATCTTAAAACTAGTATGTAATAGCCATTAAATTTTGTTGATTAATGTCATTCTAAAATATTATTTTTTATGCTACACAAACAATTCTTTGTCAAGAAGTTCTAATATAAATGCAACACACATGTTGGTAAGTATTAATTGATAGAAATAATGGTATCTATAACATGTGGGTAAGTATTAATTAATAGAAAACAACAATACGAGTGTAAGTATACCTGATATTGTTCCTCGACTTGTTCAATAGCATCTCCGGCGAGTTGGCTGACTGGATAGTCGAGCAGCCTGTTCATCTCGTCGTCGTCGTCGAGCTCGTCCAAATCGTGGGTGTTGAAATCGACGTCTGCCGTAATTTCAGGCAGGCTTTCGCAGGACTGGCCATTGCAGGTTCCGCAGACAACTGAACACCTCAAACCTACTTTCCTGTAGCTGCAAGCATTTCTGCATCCCTTCTTGCAACTGCAGGAAATCATTTTCAGCAGGTTTGAGGGGGCTACTTCCCTCGACATCATCTTTGGGGAAAGGCCTCAGGCTGTAGCAACCCATCCCCCTTCACAATATTAAATTAAATAAATGTTTACTTCACTGACTCATATCAGAGAGGTTATTGAAGATATAAGGACAATTGCATATGATGAAACATGAAAATTAGCTTAAAATTTTCAAGTTTGCAGAATTTGCCAAACTTTGAAAAGCTGTATCTCGGAAAGTATTACGTCTAAGTCTAGTAGCAATTGTCTTTATATCTTCAATAACCTGTCTGATATGAGTCAGTGAAGTAAGCATTTATTTAATTTAATATTGTGAAGGGGGATGGGTTGCTACAGCCCGAGGCCTTTCCCCAAAGATGATGTCGAGGGAAGTAGCCCCCTCAAACCTGCTGAAAATGATTTCCTGCAGTTGCAAGAAGGGATGCAGAAATGCTTGCAGCTACAGGAAAGTAGGTTTGAGGTGTTCAGTTGTCTGCGGAACCTGCAATGGCCAGTCCTGCGAAAGCCTGCCTGAAATTACGGCAGACGTCGATTTCAACACCCACGATTTGGACGAGCTCGACGACGACGACGAGATGAACAGGCTGCTCGACTATCCAGTCAGCCAACTCGCCGGAGATGCTATTGAACAAGTCGAGGAACAATATCAGGTATACTTACACTCGTATTGTTGTTTTCTATTAATTAATACTTACCCACATGTTATAGATACCATTATTTCTATCAATTAATACTTACCAACATGTGTGTTGCATTTATATTAGAACTTCTTGACAAAGAATTGTTTGTGTAGCATAAAAAATAATATTTTAGAATGACATTAATCAACAAAATTTAATGGCTATTACATACTAGTTTTAAGATTGCCATCACTTCAATGTTCTTTCAACCCTCCTATATATAAAAAAAATTATCTTCAATTTTTTTCCCTTTTTTTGGGATATTCAACAAATAAATATTTTCATTCCATTTCAGGAGATCCAGGACGATGAAAATGGCACTAACGGAGGCGGATTAGCGGATTTCCTTGGCCCTGATCCTTCGAAGAGGAGGAAACACTTTTAATTCACATTTCGTTTACACTTTCATTTACTTCATTTACACTTTTTAAATAAATTTTGTATTTCAATTTCAGTCGCCTGGTTGTGAACAGTGACCTCCCCCTCCTATAAAACCTTCCCCCTCCTCCCCCACCCCCTTCACAATATTAAATTAAATAAATGTTTACTTCACTGACTCATATCAGACAGGTTATTGAAGATATAAAGACAATTGCATATGATGAAACATGAAAATTAGCTTAAAATTTTCAAGTTTGGAGAATTTGCCAAACTTTGAAAAGCTGTATCTCGGAAAGTATTAGGTCTACCGAGCCCATTCTGATCTCAAATTGTAGTAAATTTAATCTAGTTTAAAAATGTATAGAATGATGTTTGTCGAAAACCTGCTCCTTCATGGTCAAAATGGGAAAAAACCGAAAAAAGTGCAAAAATTTAGCAGTTTTTGGGATTTTCAAAAGTGATCCGGGGGGCTGCCGAGGTCGAAAACTTGGATTTGGCATCTCAGTGACATCCCATACAAGAAAAAAAAACGAAACCTACTACCACCACTTGATGCAACTTAGGCCCCCCTTTTCATGACAAGGTTACTGGACTATTAGGGATACGCGTACCCGGAGATTTTCAACGGGACACAACGCGCAGGTATCTTTCGTTTCGCGGGAAGGGATACGCGGGGACGATGCATCACGGTTGCATTAACGTCACCGGATAAAAGAGCAGGGAAGAGAGGAGAAGGAGGGGACATCGAGAGAGTCGCGAGACGCGGTGGCACACCGTGTATATGTACTTACAATTAGGGTGGCGCTCGGGAGTCGCGTCCCCATTGTTCGGCCGTAAGTACCGATCAAGAACAAAGGGTACACGCGGGACAAAGGCGGAGTGTTGACTATTAAAGCACGCGTTCGCGCCGTGGCGAAGTTTAACGGCACCTCGTGGCCCCGTCGATGCGTCGTAGGGACTTGCAGGTTACGCAATAGTGTCCAGTAATCAGATTACCGTCGGTCGTTATCGATGCCTTGACCCGCGGCGAGTGGCAAACCGGCCTCACATCGTTCTGCACACCGTACGAGCACTTCATGACCGGACTTTGTGTCCAAACTTGCCGACTGTTTATTAAAAGGACAGAGAGCTTTCTCCCTTTGGAGACGCGGTCTGCATTTCTGACAATGCGGTACCGTTGCCAAATGTTTTTCCGTTTAAGGTAAATGTCCCAGTGGTTGGACATGTCCTAGTAATTGGACACTGTCATGAATTTTTATTAATATTAAAGTAAAAACAATATTGACGAAGTTGAAGAAATAAAATTATTATCCTGAGTTATTTCTTATACTAAAAATCATTGCAACTGATCACAAACACATAATATATATTTGAAAAAGAAATATTATTACCTAGCAATCATGAATTTAATGCATTATGAAGAGCCTACTAACCGTTCGATTAAGACTCAGAGCGTCTTTGTTAAGTTCACAATTAATACTTTGGTTATGCTTCTACATCAAGTGAAGATTTCTAGACTTATTAAAGTCTGTTTAATTGTTAACCATATATTTTTAAGTCATTTTTGTTTTGTTTCATTTAAAAACTAACGTGTCTATACACTAGTACATGAAATCGCCGCTAGCCTAGTTATTGGACAATCTGTCCAGTGACTAGAGCAAACATGTATCGGCTTGGCCCAGTGCTTAATTGTTTTTAGATACTTTATTCGTCAATTATTATCCTCAATTCGTCGACCTTATTTGTCAATTTTAGATTTTTTAAAAGAAATCTATATTTATTGATAATATAACCTATATTCATAATAAAAAATTTGATTTTTAATAAATCATTAATAAATCAACCACCAAAAGACGTGGAGAGTGCTGTTGAAGCTGTTAAAAAAGGCATGTCGTTAAGAACTGCCAATAAACAGAAAATTTTTAAATATATCAACATCGAAGGACAAAAAGAATAAAATAATTGAAGAAACTTCTAATACATTGTAATTTTCATTTATTATAAATATATATTTTAATATCTATTCAATGAAATAATTAATGAGCTCAAATTAAACAAAAATTGCCTTTTTTACTGTTACAATTGCGAATGTGTGCGTGCATACGTAAATGCGCTTAAATACTTAAGGTTATTCGGTTATTTACTAAGCTTTTATTTAAAAATTGTATTATTTTTGTATATATTGTTAAACTTTTTAAAGTTGTACAACATAAGAATTGTTAATTATTAACTGGGACAAATGAACGCTTTTATAAACATAGATTTTTACATTTTTCTTTTATATAAACGATATTCTATAACCAAGTTTCGGAAAGAAAAGAACTCAATCTAGCGATTGAACAAACATTCATATTAATTTACATTGTTTTAAACTGTAGAAAATTTTAATAACAGGAACATTGTCTTAAAAGTCCAACCACTGGGACATTTACCTTACTTACGATTGGTTGGAAGAACCAACGCGGTCATTCACCGTCATCTGATATTAGGACTTCTGAATTCCATGCACCCTCATTTAGAGTTACACAACTACTCAGAGATGGATAAGATGTTAATCCACGTAATCGGCTCAACCATTGATGTTTTTGTTTTTGCCAGTGTCTCGAAAGTCGTATGAAAACGGATAGCAGTGCCACCTTAGCGTTATACTGTGTATTATGGTCGATTTTTTATTATAAAAAAACCTTATTCTGCTTTTCTTTCTTATTCTTTTTTCACGTCTTGTCCGTTTTTATATATTATTCAACCGGATTCTGCATTATATCCATTCGATTATTTACCTAATTATTTAAATTCCAATAAACTTGTTTTGTTTGCCTCTAAATCATACAGTATTTTACGAACACACAGCGTGTTCGGCTACAGGTGGGAGGAAAGGGAAGAGATGATGTTAAAATAAGACGAAAATGTAGAATACCAAATAGCAGCTTAAATTGCAACGACTCGAACAATGGAGGTCATACCCAACGAAGTTGGGTTCACTCATCTTGCTCAGCTGATTCCAAGTTTTGTAGCAGATGCTAGGACCAACAGAAAACCAGCTACGGTGCAAGACAGTTTGTCGTCTTCCGGGCGTATTTTACTAAAACTTTATAAGTTATAACTAGACTGCGGATGTTTATGCAAATTCATATTTTCATATCCTTAGAAAAAGAAAATAACTTAAAGGAAAGTGTCTTTTACGTTCTAAGTAATACAAAATTTATTGTATTTTGGATATTTCATGCAGTTTTGCATTTATGCACATCCTTATATATTTTAGCACATTTAAAATCGTCATAAATGCATAAAGATCCGCAGTCCGCTTATAACTAACAAAGGAAGGCCTTAACACAAATTTGAAATTCATTTTCGTCTTATTTTAACCTCTTTCATTTTCTCCCACTTATAACCAAACACCCTATATGTATACATAATGTATGTATTTTTCAATGCCAAACAATGTATATCTTCTGGAAAAAATGATTAAAAAACACCCAAAATATACGCTCCCAAACACGAAAACTTCATTAAGTCCCGGTCTCTTGATTTGAATCATGCCCCTAGCATAGGCAACCGCGTTCTACATAGAGCTAGGTGCATATGAGTTTCCATGTGGTTTCATTAATCAAATATTGATATCGTTAATAAAGAAATCGATAATCTACTGAACTCATCTCTTGCGCGGAATATCATTTCACGCGTTATTGCATCAGCCGCAAGGAACGACAATTTTCGAGTTGACGCAATTGTGCATCATCCTTTGTTAACCCCTTGAGGTCAAGTGAGTCGCAAGTCTTATCTATATAATCTCTTTGCATTAAACCAGATTTCCATTAACTACAAATTTGTTTAGATTCTGAAATAAGCATTTACCTTTGCTCAATAAAAATTATGGAAACTGAGTAACAAACAATTGAACGTGAAAGCCGGAATGACATAAATTGATACAGAAAGCATACTGTGGATTTTACAGTCAATTATAGTTAAAATACACATAAACGAACCTGTGAGGCACTGAATATTAAATCTAGAGAAATTGCATTAAGTATTACGGTTTCAACGAATGATTGCAAATTTTTTTTCCCCAGTAGCGTATATCAAGACAATAAGCTAAGGTTAAGTCGCTAAAGTGTTCCTTTCTCCTGAAGGTGCTCTTCAAATTTAAACTCATCTGCTCTCAGCTATACGTGTTATGCACGCTCCTCGCATCGGTATTGTGTCCCAAGGACGTTATCGGCGGAAACTGGGTTGCGATTTGCGAGGGAAGAAAAATCGCCCCGGAACATGACCCCCGCTTTGGAAATATATCCGCATAGAAACGGCTCCCCTATGACCCTGCGCGAGGACTCCAGCAAGCTTTTAAGACGCCAGAAAGTTGGTAACGTACGGTGGAGAATACAAGAGTCCCTGTGCGGGTCCTGTTTTGTGTGCTCCATTCGAGACGCGGCCACGAAAACGGGCACGGTTCTCCTTTCGAGAAACGCAAATTGCGTCGAACTCTCTTTCAACTGGTTATACAGTCGATTCGCGAGGGTCTACGTGTATCACGTAAAGTTGCAGTACTTTAGAAAATGTAAAAGTGTCCTTTTGCGATACAGGACCTCTCGGTTATTTGCGGTCTCTGATATTCTCGGTTTCATGTATTTCATGCACCGATAGTGGAACCTCCATTTTACCTCCATAATCACATGGTAATTTAATATTATCGGTCGAAAATTCAAGAATTAGATAGCAAGAGACTACTTCATGTCTTTATTTTTTTGTTGAGATTGTTAATTCGAGTTATATTTCGTTGTATTTTACATTTATCGATATTTTATAATGAATAGCTTTCTAAATAGAATATTTTTTTTAATACTGATTTTTTGCCAGCGTTGAATGTAGTTGGTATTCTTGTAACGAGTTGTGGATGCTAACAGAGACTATACACAGCGGTCATGTAATCTGTAATTGCAACTAATTATGCGGCGTTTGTAATGACCGTCATAATTGTAAGTTTGATTACATACCAGATATGTATATGACTCTCTTATAGTTTCTGCATGTTTCGCGTGCAAAAATGGCAAAGTATACAACGTGCACCAGCAAACTTTATCACCTTGAATATTTCCATTGTAAGTACAGTAAATTCTTTATAGTAACGACCATTCATTATAATAGATTGTAATAGATTTTCGGATATAAGCAACTTCGGTTCCAATGATTCATTGTAAGCGACTGTTACGTTATAGAACCGCTATTTAAGCATATAACGCATACAGAAGTAAAATACCAGAAAAATTTACTTTTCACCACATCATAATCTGTGACTTTCACACACCCAGTCTGTACCTACATATGTTTTTATGTTTTAAATATATTGTGGTCAAGGCTCTGGAGGTACGATTGGTTATCTCGTCGATGAATCATGTGCCACCATGAGATGTAACCAATTAAAGTCTCCCACAACAAAGGAGTCCTATTTCCCTGTATAAGCGACCTTTTCCTTTCTGTATTACAAATTTTGAGAAAATATTTGTATAGTTTCATGGATGTCAGTGTATAGTAAAACCAATTTCATTCCATTGTAAAAAGCTAACAGCTAACACATGATAAGGGTCAACCTTATTTTTTCAAATAGAATGTTATATCGTATTTATAAATGATTGCCATGTTTAGAGAGAAATTCAACGACCTATAACATTCTTTACCTAATTTTTCTCCTTCAAAGTTAACTGAAAGCCTAAATTTTCGACTCTAAAAGACAGAGTTTGTATTTTCAGCAAAAAGAGAAAGTTAGTACCATCAAATATAATTCTACCGAAAAGTGATCAGCGATTGGAAACTTTTGGCGCGTCCCTAGGCGTTGCGCATTAATGAATCGGCGAATCATCGAGTGGGCGGTCGAATACGCGGAATTCGGTGAAACGTCCGGTAATCAAGCGTGACTCACCTCTATGCGGTGGCGCAGGATGAAGAGGCGAAGCATCGGCGACGATCAAAAGGCAAGCGAGCGCCGAGATGAGAATCAAAAGAATCTTGAACCGAGAGTGTCCCTTCGGTGTCAAGGGGTACATCGCGGCCCTTTGGACCCTTCCGCGCTCGCCCCTGTCCCGATCCTCGTCCTCGTCCTCGTCCTCGTCCTCTTCCTCCTCCCCCTCGTCTTCCCCTTCTTCGTCGATGGCCAGGGCCGTAGCAGGCATCGGCTCGACGTTCTTCGGCCCAGCAACAACTAATGGCGCTATCTGCCTTTCGTCGAACAGCCGACCACCACGCTTTGCGAGTCACCCACCAGGTTCATCTCTCTTCCACTCTCATCCGCTCCCTCGATCCCCCTTTCTATCTTCCTCCTCCTCTTCCTCCTCCTCCCCCTCCTCCCCCTCCTGGCCAAGTGAACGTGGTTCCGCCACGTCCTCTTTCGCTTCTTTCTCCTCCGTAGGTCGCTCAACCTTTCGACCCTCCCCCGCTTTCGGTCGCCTCGCTTTCAGCCTTTTTTTTCTTCACCCGGTCGGACCTATCCGCCCCCGCCACCCCTCGGCCTTCTCGATACGCCGCCGATCGATTCCGCCTTCTGAAAAAAGAAGATAAAAAAAAAAGGAGAATGGTCGGGGACCTGGATTAATTTACGAATGGGTCGCGCACAGACGGCGCGGCGCGCTGCTTGATCTTTTCGGTTCGACGCGTTGCCGTCGCTCAGATTCTTTGACCGTGATAGAAGCACTGATAGCGGAGGAACGAGAAACGGGGCACGTATCCGTCCAATGGTTTTTGCGACTGATGACGGTGTCACGCGCTCGAGCCTTTATCTCGCCGCGGCTCGACGCGTCGCGAAACAGATGATCTCCCTTCGATTGCAAATCCGCGCAGACGGGTGGAGAAGAATTTCCCGGCTCCGTGTTGATACTTTAAGGAAAATTTGTGCGTGGGAAACAGAAGTGATGGCGTCAATGCCATGATATTTTGCAGAAGAAATTGTGGCGCTTGGTGTGAAACTTGAGGAAACTAGAAGAGTTCTTTCGGAGTTTTGGATTGCAAGAATTTTTAAATGTATGGAATAAGTCTTTTAATTCTGTTGGATTATTTGTAGAATCATTTTTAATACAACAAAAATATTCTAAATGTTGTCTATTACCATCATTTCAAAAAATTAAACATTTTTCAAAAATTTAGTGAAGAGAAATTAATTTAGCTGTTTCTTTATGAAGCTAGAGACGCATCAGAAGCGGCGAAACCATCTGCGAGGCCAGGTTCAAGCTTTCAAACATTTCGTAAACAAACCGTGGATTACACTTCCATAGTTTTCAATTTAACTTTTTCACTACCTATTTGAAATTCTACAAAACATACAAAATTAAGAATAAAAACTAACTAAAAAATGTATATTTTACGCAAGCCGCGGGATTTCTCATGCGCGGGGTCAGGTTCCATTCAGTAGACGCGTTAAACCCGCTTTGCACCGACCCTGCACATTATATAATACATTTAAGAAAATTATTGAAGTTGTATAATACTTAAATATGGCTCATAATACGATTAACATAATAGTGTAAATATATCTGCACTGTCTGCACGTTAAGTGTGCCAATTTTCAATATGTTTGTGCGAAATACAAGGTGTGTAAATTAAGTAATGAGACTGATTTTTTCAATTTTTTTATTGGAATAAAATTACCATTCAATATTGTCTCCCTCAACATAACTTCCTTGGGAAGCCACGCAACGCTGGAGACGGTTCTTTCAATCCTCATAGCAGTGCTGGAATTCGGATACTGGAATAGCATTCGGCTGGTCGGTTACAGCCGTTTGAATGTTTTCGAGTGTCGCAAAATGACGTCCCTCGAGGTAATTTTTCAATCTCGCGAAGAGGAAAAAGTCACAAGGACTCAAGTCAGGCGAATAAGAAGGCTGAGGAGTCACAGGAATGTTTCTACTGGCCAAAAACTCGTTTATTGCGAAAGGTTTTTCGGGACCATTTTTACGCAGCTTTTTCTCATCCCCAATTCATTGGTCAAAATCTGATGAACAGTGGTATTAGTCAAATTCAACTCTTCTCCGATCATTCTGACTGTCAACCGACGATCTGAACGCACAAGATTCGGAATTCTGTCGACATTTTCATCGGTTCTTGAAGATGAAAGCCTTCCGCTGCATGGTTCATCTTCAATCGACTCTCTTCGTTCTGAAAATGCCTTAAACCACCGCGAAACCTGGGCCCTTAACAAAACACTGTCTCCGTAGGCTTGCTGAAGTTTTACAAAAGTTTCCGTTGCACTGTGCCCAAGTCTGAAGCAAAACCTGATAGCACACCGTTGTTCGAAATTGATGTCACTCATTTTTAGAACCCACTAGGAAATACTGTTTCACGAAAAAAATCGCTACGGATAACTAAATGGCTCTAGCGAGTTCAAACTCGTACTGAAGACGTATCACATGTTCAACTATCGCCCCTCCAAGTCCCTCGTCCCTAGTGTTGCCAGATCGAACGCTACGTTGCCAGTCTCATCACTTAATTTACACACCTCGTATGACGCAGAATCAGTATTTCTATTTTCAAATTTTTTATACAGAATGTGTTTTTTCTATAAATTTTCAATTTTTACTTTCAATAGAATGTGATTATCGTCAAATTAAAAAAAATGTTGAGATTCTATCTTCGACATACAGCCATTAATACCATTTTAATCGAACTGCATCCAATTCTTTTTATTAAAATACTGTGAAGCGTTAAATCATGTATAGTGTGCTACTGTATTCATAGTGCATATGAGCCTCTTTTATTTGACAAGTGAATTCAGTCTATTGAGGAAATTGGACTTTTGTATAATATTTGACAAAAATTAAGAAGCGAATGTAGCTTTGAGAGAAAATAGAGAGAAAGAATAAAACTAATTTTCTTTCTAAAAAATAAGCTAATTCACATTATTGATAATAAACTTGAGTCACTATTTTCAATTTTTTCGTAACCATTTTACTTATGACATGAATCAGAGTTGTACTTTTTTATTAATATAGAATTAAATATGTGGAAGTCGAATTGATAAATGAGTCAAGTATTCTTAATTCTATTCGTACAATAAACTTATTTTTTCATAATTTTGAACTTACTGCAGTAGTCAAATAAGAAACTCATATATGTTTATATTTTTATATACGAACTCAGTAATTTTTTGTAATAATACAGAATAAATACAATAATACAAATAAATTGGATCGATTCATTAAGCAGTTTCTCTTTAATAAACCATTGAAAAAGTACTTTCTTTTATTATGACAAGTATGGCTCAATTTTTTTTACTTTTATTTTTTAGAGCATGTATACAATTATTAATGATATTACTTTCAATTTAATTAAATATTACCACCTTACCACATTTCGTTATCAAACTATTACCAAAAAACAAGAAGAAATTGCATTAACTTCCAATGCAGTAGAACTTCGATTATGTAACTCAATTATCGCCGATTTTTATTGTCTAAAGCTTCAGTTACTTAAGAAAGTAAATACAAGAATAATAGACTAGAACTACCAGTAACAGTTGAATTTAATGATGGTCTACTAATTATGTCTTAGCATTTTATATTGCAAACATTAAGTCGTGTAATCGAAATTCTACTGTAAACATTTCCTGAAGTAATGCAATGAATTTTTAATTAATTTAAATTTCTGTCTTGAAAATAAGTTATCTCAAACACACACTGCAGATTTTATGCAAAAAATCTAGAAAACCGTTATCACATGCCAAAATTTACAAAAAATCAAAAATGTAATTTAAATTAGAACATTTAGAAAATTAAACCTGCTATTATTCAAGTTCCAATTCGTTATTCGTGCTTGCAAAAATTTTATTTTGCATAAAAATCCGCAGTCAACTTATAAACCTACGGTGTAAAAAAAATAACACTGCAAAGGGTTAAAATTGATATCAATCCTTCCTTCAATATCGACTGCATATCACCAAAAATACAATCAATACTGAGAAATAGCGATAATATCAATCATGCATGCGTGAGCTCCGGAATGCGCCAACAGCATTATATCACTCACGCTCATTAACCGACTACGCACTTGCGTTAACCCATTAAGTTCCAGCGTCCCAGTTTGATGACGTCTGGAATTCAACTTATTGCAGGAATTTATGCCACTTTCCTGGCTCTGTACTTATTTGAGTAGGACGTGGAAGATAAAGTCATAATAAAGTTTCAGCTGTTTCAAGCAGTAAACTATAGTGTGTTATATATCTACAGAAAGTCATAACAAAGTTTCGACTCTTTAAAGTAATAAACTAGAGCAATGCGGAGCGTCATAAAAATAGCCATAAAAAAAAATTAAAACTTAACGAGTTAAATTTAATGGTCAATGTTTTAAGTCATCGCGCGGTGTCAAGACACTGCGCGCGATAAATCAGCGATACCGATAAATGACAAAATCCATTATTAACACCGGTTCGCGCGAATAAAGCTATATCGTCGTACAATTCTTTTTTTTATCGCCACTTTGCGTGCAGTCGCATGCGTCGAGTGCAACGCGCGTCGATGTTCGCTCTCCTCTACATCGTTTTTCTAGCACCCGCCGTTCGGGGATCGAATGACGACCCGACCGTACCGAAACGAGCAGTTTCCGACTGTTTCCCCCCTCGCATCGAGTGGATTTCGCCTCTGCATTCGTCGCGGGCGGCCAGGAATTTCTCAAAACGTCCCGATCGTTGACCGTCGATTAACTGCGTTAAACGCGATAGCCGATCCATACGGAAGTGGATCGGAAAAAAGAAAGGCGAGAGGGAAAAAAAATGCAACGAGAATGCGCCCGGTGGAAACTGGACGACCGTGTAACACGCCGCGCCGGTTTGCTTTCCGCTTTTTTCTTTTCCTCTCTACCGCGGTATAATCCGCGATTCGATCGCTCCAAATCACCCTACCGTGCGATCTCCTCGCGTAATAATATTTACAAGATTCGCTTTTTCCTCGAGGTATCGTTCCGCCGACGAACACGGGATCTGTATTACGCGCGCGCGATTCGCGAATGCGGTTCGTCGACGTGGAAAAATCTTGACTAACGTAAGAACTACAGAGAAAATCAATCTCTGCGTTGAGAACGAGGCCTGCGATAAATCTTCAGGAATTCTTTTTTATGGAGTGTTGCTTTCGCATAAGTTTGCAAAATTTTAAACGCAGATATCTGATGGCTCCAATTCGCGAATATCTTACTCTTTTGGTATTGGATCGTTTCAAAAGCAGGTAATTATTATGATACGGTGAACATTTACTTGGCAAGCTTTTCGGCTCAGATTAGTAAAAACAAATGTAATAAAATTAAGATACACGAACTGTCTTATATCAATGTCGGATACAGAGTCAAAATTGTAGTCGGAGGTCAAATCAAAAGTAAAAAGAAAAGGATGTCAAAGTCAGATGCAAAGTCGAGAATTTTGTCTGTCGACTCAGCAATTTTGCTTTCAATCACACAAAGTATTAGCACTCCCAGTCATCGCATCGTTTAACAGTCAACTTCTAAATATGTATTTTGTGTACTTCATAGATGAGTCATCCGAAAAGCACGTTCAAAATAAAAATTGTAAACTCGCCCTAAGGTTAGGTGTCCACGGAATCACGAAAGAATTCGTGCACCCGCCGCGCCGGTTTTCCCCGGCGACAGTTTGCAAAATCGTCTGTCGCTACGACGATCCTCGAATGATAGTCGTCCCACGTAGAACCGCGCGCACGATACGCCTTTGTCCTCTTTAGGCCGCGTTCACACTTGCGACCTTCCATCGCGCCATTATTCAACCCCATAAATACACAGTTTATTCAGAAAGTTCACGGAACGATCCTTTCTTTCGGACATACTAATCGACTTTTGAAGTTGGAAGCACGTGAAACTACTACATTCATGTACATCTCAATAGTTAACTACAAGTATAGGACCGCAGCTCTTTATAAAGTAACTTATACACTGCTCAAAGGAATCGGAAAGTGGTTCCTGCTGCACCGCAGCGCGCCAGCTCATAGCGAGCCAATTTTTGTCCAAAAAACAAGTGATAACCATTTTGCATTCACTCTACTTAACGGATTTGTGTATTCACAGATTTTTATTTCTTCCCAAAATTTAAACTTCATATGAAGAGAACGATATTCATCAATTTCGCAATTCAGAAAACTATTTATAACGCAGTATTTAATCCTACTGCGTTTCTCTCAAAACAAGGATATACATATTATTATGAGTTTTATTGTAGAACATCAGTATGAATGTAAATGAGAAATTTTTTTATAGAGAGTGGGTGATCAAGTTATTAGAGACACAGCAAAAAAATCATGTCTTGTGATTATTTAAAAATGTTACTTACACCTTTTTCCAATGTATGTTTTCAATTTGTAGATATCAAAGCTTCCGGAAAGGATAATAAGAATTGCGTGTATTAGGCCTTCACTTAATAATAAATTGTTAATGTTAATTATTGTAACTTCCAGAATAAAAAATTCCAGTGATTGGTAATAATTTCCTTAAATTTTTCTCAAAATAAGAAAAGTCTTAGAAAAAATAGAATGATGTGTTTAAAAATACACAAAGAATGCACAGTTAAAAAAAAAGTTAAAACAATTCTACAATATGATTTCCCCAAGGCTTTTCATAGCGTTTTACAACGCTGCAAAATTTGTATTCATGAGAAAAAATGTAAAAAATTAGTATGTAGTAATGTACAAAATTTAATAACTTTATTATTCCCGGGAACTTACGTGCGTGAAGTTAGTCCCCCCTTTTGCGAAAAATTAAAAAATCATTGTTGTACTAGTTTGTACTAGTTTTGTACCGCATTGTACCGCTGAGAGTTTTCCAAAATTCAAAACCGTTTTCGAGAAAACCAAAAAAAAACCAGGTTTGAAGTTAGCCCCCCCTTTTGCGAAAAATTAAAAAATCATTGTACTAGTTTGTACTAGTTTTGTACCGCGTTGTACTGTTGAGAGTTTTCCTCGAAATTTGGAAAACTCTCAACGGTACAATGCGGTACAAGTCTAGTACAAACTAGTACAACAATAATTTTTTAATTTTTCGCAAAAGGGGGGGGGGGGCTAACTTCACGCACGTCGGGAACTTTCCGAACAAACCTTATAGAATACACAACCGTCAACCTTCAAAACAAAAAGACGACCGCGATGCTTCCGTGCGCGGATTTCTACTGAACACTGTGAAACTTCTATAATCGTGTCAGAAAATCGCAAGTGCGAACTCGGCTTAAAGTCCAGTCAACGTTCCACGATCCACGCCTCCGCGAAAGAACAATGAAGCCTCGAGTAGGATGCACGCGAGAGCACGCAACTGTCCGCCTCTTCCCGTCTGAATTATTTTAATTCTCGCGCGTTCGTATGCAACGAGTCGCGATAACCTATCAATCGACTGCTATTAACGGCAATATCCGACCGGCGGAGCGCGATTGGACGAAGAACAGGAAATAATGTGATTCTGTGCAGATTGAACGGGACGTACAATTTCTCTCTCGTTCCGTCCTCTACTTTTCTCCGCCTTCCTTCTTTCCCGGCAAGAGAGGCAATTTTTCTGGAGCGAAATTAATCCCAACGAGAGAACGTTTTTCATTATTTGAAACACTTTTCTGCCCTGTACCTGAATGAAATTTGCACTCGGCCGAGCGTTCGAATTAACGCGTCGAATTTACCGGGAGGTAAAAACCAGGTTGCCCGCGTAAGTGTTTGCTTCGTGCTGTTTGAACTACGAGAGATCAAAGTAACGGGACCGGTTCTACATGCGTCCTTTTTAGGGAACGCGTTGCTAAAAAATACTGCCGCGCGAATTTACGAGAAGCTTGGTACCCGACGGATCTTGAGATAATTTAATTTCTTAACGCGTCCCATGCCGCGGCGGAATTTCAAATTTTTTCGGTGGAAGTCTGAGAATTACTTGAAAAACGAAACGACGGCGTTTAATCGTGGGAAACTAACAGTCGCGTTGAGCTCTTTATCGTTTCAATCCCCTTTTCAGAATTTTATTTCCAGTTTCAGTGTTTCTTTATGCGATCAAGGTATAGTTTTTAATAAACATGCATCGTGTTTTACTGAGGACAGGATCAGTTTCGATCGATATAAACGAATTTTTATGCGATGAATTAACCTGTCCACTCCGATTAATAGCTAACCACTTTGTACTTTATAGTCTCGGTGCGGCAATATCGATACCTTTTTCTCTCGTGTAAAAGGGTAATAACCAAACTTCGTGCAGTTCATTTCTGATAAATTGACGTTATCAGTTTTCGATAGATATTTCAGTAATTACTGAAGCTAAACATACTGCAGGGTAACCGATTAGTCGATGTACACGTGATAGTATATTAAGATTCAAATAGAACAATGTAGGAATATTAATGGCAACGAAATAAACTTCATATCGACTGTACATCTAATTGTGTATCTAACGCTGATTTAAAATACTTGAATTCGTAAAATATTATTATGATCTCTGAATAACGTGTTTATTCCACCATAAAAATTACTCAAACTTTCTCAAAAATAAAGTATATGTACTTCAATTCTTTCGCCGTATTTTTTAAAATGTAACTAACGCAAAGTTTCCAACAAAAATCGCCAATAAGATCCACTGCCAAAATCCCAAACCCGTATCCACTAGCCAAACATATTGCTTCAAGTTTCTGATATACTGACTCACAAAAATTAGGCGCGCAAAGAGTTGAATGCCCTCCATTCCCAAGTTCGTGAATCTATTATAATAAGAACCTGGCAGTAAGCAAACTTTTGCCGCCCATAACCGAGAAGCCAGTCACCGAGCGCGTTGACGAAAACTCGGGACTTCCCCGTCTCCTCCGCTCTCTGTGCCCGAGTGTCGGGAGGGGAACCATTCCAATCGGGTTTCGTCGAACGCGATCCCATCAAGAAACCGAGAGAAGGAAATAAAAAAAAAAAAAGAAATAAGAGCCGAGACCGCAGGAAACGCGGAAAACTCGGTCGTCGAAGCGACGCGACGCCCGACGGGAATCGCGGAGAGCGCGAGTCATATCGGCCAATTTTCCAACGAGCGCGCCTCACTGAACCGTTACCTGGTAACGCATCGGGCGAAACACGGTTTGCGTAAATTTCCTGAGCCGTTCGGTGGACGACGGACACCGCGAACTCGTAAAGCAATTACCAAGGAAACGCGCCGCGTCGTCGGGGTCACGAACGGCCCCCTCGGCAACTTTTCGTTGGGACCGGAGAATTCGGTGTTTAACATACGACAAGTTGCGAACGTGCGGGGATTCGGTGAATAAGTCGCGGTACATGCGAGAACCGAAGGCTGAACAGTGTTATGAGATTAAACGGAGGCGAGGTGAATTAAAAGCATGCTGATGCTTGGGAGAATCGAGGCTGGTTGACTTTAGGGTTTGGTTAACTAATTGCTGATGACTAGACTGAGGATGTTTATACAAATTCATATTTTTAAGGGCATAGAAAAAGAAAAGCTACTTAAATAAAAGTGTGTTTTACCCTTTAAATACATTATAAAATGTGTTTTATTTTTTATATTTTATGTATTTTCACGTATTTACTCATTCTTATATATTTTGGCACATTTAAAATCGCCATAAATGCAAAAACATCTGCAGTACTGACGCAAATGACTTTACACTCAGGCGTATTTTACCGCGAAAAAATTAACTGTAGAAACGAGAAACTGACAAGGGATATCGCTCAATTCTCCAAATTCTAACACGCTGACTTTAATGCGCTGTCTTTTCTCTTGTTGTTAGAGAACTAACATAGGCAATTTATTTGCTTTCGACGAAATCATTACATGCTCTTTGAGAGTTATTTATGTTTGTCGAAAAAAAAATTAACTCTATTACATTCCTCTTAAAAATTTAAATTTATAGCAACAGTAATTACTGCCACATAATTGTTAATATACATAGCGAAATTTTTATTTTAAGAAAAACAAAAGAAAAACTTGTATGTATGCACAGAAAAATTTTGGTTAAACTTGTCGACAATCTACTCCTTCCGATTTGAATGCCCCTGAAATATGTACGTTGTAAAGGTCAACATTCCAAATTTTGATCAGTTTTATCAGTTTGATCAGTTTTATCACCGCACAGTTACGAAGTATAATTATATTTGTCTTTTTAATGGAACCCTACAATATTGTTTTCATTTATATTCTTATAAATTGAATTTGATAATTTCACTGATAGACTTTTGCAAAAAATTCTATTATATAATGATACTGAACAATTAAAAATATAATTTATTGAACGATTGAAAATATTTCCCTACAATTTTTCACTAGACTCACCCTGTATTATTACAATGGAGTACATGTTAAAAAATTATTTATTGAATAACTTTTATAAAATATTAAAGTTATAGTTATAGTTATAGTAACTTTTCGTTACTAAAATCTAATTAATAACTTGTTTCGCAGAACAAAAGATTATAAATAAAGATCTAAATTGTTTGTTTTATTGCTAGTGAAAGAATTGTTATGTTTTATTGAAATTCGAATAACTCATAAATACACAATAATTTAGATTTCATTTTCGAAAAGAATCTTGCTATACCATTAAACACAAGAGAAAGATAATTAAGATTTTATAATAATACAGTTCTCTTGACACTGCGTTATTTTATTACTACAGATTACTCGCTAATAATATTTTCTTAACTAATTGTACCTGTAGTTAGCCTACCTCATAGTATAAATCTACCAACCCCAACCAGGCAAATGATTATTTAGCATGATATCTCTTAAAAAAAAAATGCTTAAATATTTTAATTTCTAACACATGAAATCAACTTTAATTATTTACTCACATATGCAACTATATATCTTGTTAAATATAATAAAACAACTCCAACAAATTATTGACTGATGCCAAAATATGTAAAATATTAAAAGTGTAATACGAGTTACAATATTCAAAAAAGAAACACTGTTATTCAATCTTGAATTGGATATTTAGGATTGTGAAAATTTGATTTTGCATAAAAATCCACAGTCTAACAACCATTACAATAATATTTCACTCGTATAATTGATTAAAAACCAAATACCAAAAAACTAGTCTATCAACCTCAGCTTTCCCAATAATAAAGGAAATCAAACTCCCCGCAATCGAATTTATAAAAGTAAAATAAAGTAAATTCGTGCGAAATTTCTCAACCATATGATGGAATTCGTTTGTTAGATATTTCTGAATTTAATCTCAAAAATTATCCTCGAAAACCTTATTACACTTTTACTCGCTATATTACCCTGAAGTGCAGGTTAGTCAATCTAATATGACGGTTATTAGAATTAACTTAACATTTCTAACGAGTCAGCTATTAAGTTAAATCGAAGCCAAGTTTGGAATATGCTAAAACAAAATGTTTTATTAATCCGATGAATTCAATTAAGTCACTGTCTGGCTCGTAAAGTTTCGGAATAAGTAATTTTTGATCACGTATAAGGAATAACCCGTGTTAAATTGAATTAGCAAATTCCGCCATCAAGACAAATTAATAGTAAGTAATTAGTAAATGAATAAGGTGCACAGCATACGAAGATTATTACTAATTGTAAGTTGATCAGAAAAAGATTAACTGCCTAACAGTTGCAAAATTAATACAAAAAACAGAAACAGTAAGAATTGAATTTGTGATTCAAGAAAATTTTTCGATCCCAATAATTCCCAAAACCGTCTCACTTCAATTCACTAAATTAACCGAACGAGCTAATAAGTCTGTTTTTTATTCCTGCACTGGTTGCATTAGTGCAGACCGAACCAATCGTTATCTTCTTTTATTTCACAAAACGGAATGAGATGGCAAGTGGTTCACTCTGCGCCAGTTCACCCAATGCAGGAATAAAAAATGGATCTTAATGTATTTCATTATACACAGAATACTAACCTAACAATATTAGCGAAGTATTAGCACGTTATCCGTTAGTAAGCAGGTTCAGACTTGTAGCTGGCGATTTCGCGGCGAGCCAGTCGATTCCGCGGGAAAAGTTCATCCCGCGATAAGGTTAACGAGTCTTAACGCTCCTCTTTTGTGCGTTGCCCCACCGTCGGGAGTTCCGCGAAACAGGATGAGAATCGCGAACAATGCTTCCGAGATTTTAACCGGCTTTCCCGGCGAGTTTTTAATATAAAACTTTCCTGCGGGATAAACGCGCTTATGCAACGGTCACTAAGCGCACGCGCATGCGTGCCACCAACGTCACAGACACTCGCGCCCGACGCTCGCTTTTCCCGTTAAACGACAATTAAACTCTCGCTTCAACTTTTGCAATATCCACCGCGCAGATAACTCGCCGACGATCTCTTTGATTCCTTTTCCCATTCTACTTTGTTTGCTTCGCGTCGAACGGCTCTTTCAGCGACGCACGAATGTAAAATCACGTCGCCGATCGACGGTTTGATCGTTGGATGCACGCGGTCTCTTGGAAAGTCTATCGAAAGAGAAGGTTACTTACTTCCGTCGCTTGAGATGATGGCGCTGGAGACGCGGTTTACGTGACATTTAGATGGCTTTGAATCTCGCGCGCGTGGAACTGGACGTAAACAAACGGATTACTATATAAATGACTGAGAAATATCTTACGTTATCTTAATAACTTTTGAATTTAGCAATTGTTTGGCTTGGAAACAGGAGTAGAAATAATCGTACATTGTGTTACTAACAATTTTGATCTCTTATGATACAGTTGACGAAATTATTCATCATTTGACATTTTAACAAGAACAGAGTCAAAAATACAACTATTTTCAGTACCGATGTCAATTGAAAATACACTTAAAATTAAACGTTTTATGTTTGACTACGATTTTTCGAGAAATTCCAATGATCTGACAAAAAAAGCTTCAAACAAAACATAATCGGTTTTTATGTACTACATATTTGGATATTAAAAAAAAAATCCTTTTTTTATGAAAACTCAAGGTCGCCTTAATTTTCTGGAATGTTATACACATATATTTTTGACGTCATAAAGTTATAACTAACATCGACATGAATTTAAGAAATTAAATAGTTGGATTTGTTTAATAATAATAATCATAATATTTATTTGTACAAATAATACTAAAATAAACAGCCATACAATATGATTGCCTTCAAGTACGAGGTATCAGCTCTATTCCATCAGTGAAAACGAAAATGAAATCTTTTGATTTTTAACATTGTAAATATTTCTAAAGCAAACATTATTTGTACGTTTTTTTTAACTGAATTACAAAATTTAAATTTACTAAATGAAACTGATATTACTTTAAAAAATATGAAACGTAAAAGATTGACTTTTCAGAACTTTCTTCAGTTATTTATCGAAATATGCAAAATAGTAAACCTTTTGAAATAATAATATAAATCAAAGTTTTACAAAAATGTGTTACTATTTAGTGTCTTTTGGTGTTATACTGCAACGAAAAGAAGACTACTATGTCCTCTTAAAATTAACGTAACCCAGAAGCCATCTTTTCATCTTAGCTCCATACAATATGCGGAAAATAATTAAAAATAAAAAAAAAAACTCTGTGCTGCACGAAAAGAAGACTCCTGTATCCCCTTAAAATCAACGTAACCCACGAGCCATCTTTTCATTCTACCTCCATACAATATGCGGAAAATAATTAAAAATAAAAAAAAACATCTATCCTGAACAAAAGAAAACTTCTATATCCCCTTAACATCAACGCAACCCACGAGTCATCTTTTCATCCCTTTACTATCCTTTCCGAGCGATTTCAATAGAATACTGTAACCCCAGTAGTTTTAGCCACGATATTCGGATTCGGAACCACTCTGCGCCGTATTTCCGAAGATAAAGGTGCGTTTACAACGGCGCAACAAACCGCACGACGCGTTTGCACGAATTGGCTTTTAATACAATACAATTTACTCTGACTTCCTGACTTCGCTAATAAAAAGAATTCTATACTTCTAAACTTTAGTAACGTAAAGAAACGTAATTTAACCTCATAGAGTCAGTTACGAAACCTATCAGTACCTTCGTTCCCATAGTCAAACCCGTTACATCGATATTTAATGTTATTAAACCCCCGTTAATATCCATAATTATATAACGCATTGTTACATAAAGATAATTCTTTATGTAACGAGAATTACAATACGGTGCCTTCTAAGACAACAAGTAACCGCCGCACATGTGCCTCAGCAGACACTCGTTGATACGTTTTCAAACGCGAAGTAGCAAGGTTCCTTTTTTCTATTGTTCTGAGAGCGCAATCACTGTGCGCGTTGTCTCGCTCGGAACGCTCCTTTTTCGGCGGAAAGGTTTCAAGGATGTTCCGGCAAGACAGAACCGTAGCAATGTAAACGAGTCCTAAGGTGACTGTCACCCGTAGGCCGACGAAGCGCAAGCGAGAACGCGAAATCTGGGCATCGTTCTCGGTCGACTTGCCATTCCTTTCGACGGATACGTGCCGGGGAAGGTTACATAGGAAAGGGATGCAGGAGTAGACGTGCACCACGAGCAGAAGGGAAAAAAAAGGAGGTTCACGTAACTTCGTGCTCGGTCGTACGTACCGAGAGAGAGAGAGAGAGAGACACGAAGCAGAGAGGGGTGGAGGGGAGGAGGAGAGAAAGAGAGAGAAGCGGAGAGAGTTGCACACACGAGAGAACATTGCGCGTGCTCGCCGACTCTCGCATACTATCTGACACCTACCTATGCACAGGCGGTTCGAGAGAGTCCTGCTACGGGCTGGCGTCCTTTCCGCCGGAATTCTCGTCCTTCCGACCGGTTCTCTCTCGATTACTCATTTATGCGGTCGTTGTACCGCATCCTCACTGCACCAACTGCACACAAGTATCGCACACGCACGCACGGCCACACGCACACGTGTACCGCACAACGTGTTCGCTCCACGTTCGAGCGTAACGGCGAAAAAAGAAAAATTCCGACAACGGGCAGAGAGAAAGAGAGAGAACGAGAGACAGTGTTCAGGCAAAGAAAGAGAGATGAGACGCGTGACCCGAGTATTCCGCGCGCAACGAACGTGAACGCGTTCCGCGTCGCACTGAGAGCACCGCTCGTGACTCGCGCGAACGAAGACTCCGAGGACAACGACTTCCCCCACCGTGGCTCCATATTCGACCCAGGTGTGCCGCACCCCCCCTACCCACAACCTTACGAACCCTCTTTCTCTGTCAGCCCTTGGCCAACCAGCTGACAACGCTCTCCGTTCCCCCGGAACACCCCCCTCCCTATGTCTAGACGCGGACTAACGCTTTCCAATAGTGGCACGCTGTACCGTCAACCCCCACCGCCAACCCCCCGCCCCACCTCGGCGCCCTGTGACCGACTCCCACCCCCGCCGTGTAACTTGACCTTAGCCGCCGCGCCGGTCGAAGGAATGGCGCGATTGGCGCGTTCCCGGAGCAAGAGGGCGAAATCGAAAGGTTCACCGTCACCTTCTGCTTCCTCATCCTTTTTCCCCATTTTTCCCATTTTTCCCAAAAATATCGAATTCTGAACTGGTGTTGGTACCCTATAAACATAAACAATCAACGTGCAGTCGGCAGCAGATTGTCAGCAAATCCATACCATTTCCGCACTATGCTGCCATTTTGCAAACAGGACCTGTATTAGCAGATCGGGAAGCAGATTAGCGTCAGAAACCGAGCAGATCATGTTAGCCGAACCTTCCGATACCGACCGATTTCTGCTGGCAATTTACCGTCAGGCCGTCAGCAGATCTGCCAACAGGTTATGCAGCAGGATATGCTCGGTTTCTGTCGCTAGTCTATTAACAGACTTGCATATCACAAATCTGCAGCCAGCCTGACAGCAAATATCTAATGACGATAAATTCTGTTAAAATCTGCTCGATCAGATTTGGCTGACAGGTTATGTGATAATTATAGTTGGTTTTTTTGGAATGGATGCACTTAGAGATGCTGATAGGAGCAGTTTCGAGTTCGGTTGTTGAAAGGTAGTTTTACAGGGCATTTGTTCACGCGTCTTCGGAGTTTAGTTCTAACCGTAGAATGCTGCGAAGAAGAGCGAAGGAGACAGACGCTTGATATTGGCGAAGTGGAGGGGTCTTTCAGGAAGAGGGGCCCCTCCCTCGAAAACCACGCAGCAAGCTTATTCAACCCCTGATATTACTATCCCCCCTCGAGTAGACCGGCAATGTTTGCCTCGCCGAATAATCGTATTTTGTTCATTTTCTCTTTGTGACGCCGACTGTCGCGAGTCTCGATGGAAATTATTTCTTTCGCAATAAAGCTACATTTATCTTATTTTGGGATTTCACTCCTCAACGGGCTTCGTATCTCGAGCGAAACTAACATTTTAAGAAACGAATCTTATAACAATTGATGTTTCATATCTTTTATTTTTACAGTATAAAGAAAACCTTACAAATCCTATAAAAATGTTTGCAAAATCTAATCAGAAAACATAAAATACTTCAAATAGCCGAATCAGATCGAGGAGATTTTTTACAGACTCTGCCGTTACAGCATTTGTTGTTAGATTGGCAGCAGATTTGATGCAGTATCTTAATGTACAGAACTGTTGACAGGTTGGTGACAGAATCAGAAACCGAGCAGGTCCTGCTGATACAACCTGTTGGCAGGTTCTGCTGGCGTAATCTACTCGGTTTCTGACGCCACTCTGCTTCTCGATCTGCTAATACTGACCTTGTTTACAAAATGGCAGCCTAATGCAAAAATAGATGGCTATGGATTTGTAAACCGATTTGTTGCCAATCTATAAGCAAATAGTTTATAGGGACTGTCTGGAATCTATTTTTGTAATAATTGACTTAAATTCTCAGCAAAAAGTTGTTAACCTATTTGCATGATTTACTATACATCCACGTGTTATTTCTGTCTTGAATAAAAATACCTGATTTATTAAATGCAATGCAGTTATTCAATTGTAATGTACCCACCTCTATAATTTATATATACCTAGTTACTTATGATAGCGAATACTTATCTTACACTTTCCACAAATATCTTGTTTTCAAAGATAGAATCACCGTAGTCCAAAACAATGTATCATCCGCGCCCTATGAACTCAGCGTCATCATTATCTATGTAGTTCCTAAGTTCGTATCTAAGTACTTTTCCTTTCCCTGCCACCATTCTGTTCGCTAACCCTTAAATAGCCTAAGCATTTTCCGATATGGTTAGATTCCGCCAGTAAGTTGTAGTCGTTACACCGTCAGTCAGTACATACGTTTAATAAAACCTCTTCTTTTAAAACCCAAGTTTGGTTCTCTCTTGTGTCCATTACACAATTGATAAACTTGAAATCGATTCCATTTCAAATTTATAAAATTTAATTCGACCTCCAAATTTTTGATTTCCAAGAATTTAATTATAAACGTTTTATTTATTGAAAAAGAGACGTCCTATAATTAAAAAAGACGTCAGAGTTGAGCAAAGTTCAATCCAATCACAAATTATATATTGCGATTAAAATGTAATTGTCAAATCAATTATAAATTACTTTCCATAATCAATAATCGTTATTGACTACAAAGTCAAATAGTAGCACAGACAAGATAACGATTAACGGTAACAGAAAATAATTCGCGAATGAATTACACTTTTCAATTACATTTTAATCGAGATTTATAATTTGTAATTAGATTACATCTTACCTAACTTTGAACTTACCTGACATTCTACTATTTTTGACTCTATTTTTGACACTGCCTAACACGAAAGCAGTAAAAGAAAATCAATTTTCGCGAGAAATTGAAATTGATATTGATTGATCGTGGATGGTAACAGGTTATTTTGTACAGTGCGAATCGCCTTCGAAGATGTCGCCTCCGTGCACTGGAAAAATCAGGTGTAGCTGGGTCAGATAGCTACCTTTACCTGCGACGTTATTTGACACGTAAACACAAACGAAAGTTGGAAACAGGAACCAGTGTTTGACAAGTGTTTTATCAAATTCGTTGATTATGGTAAGTACGTTTATGTCTACTTGAAACTTGAATTTCAATTTAATGTTCAAAGTAACCTGTATAAATTTCAGGCTCGTTATTTTCGTGAAGAAGATATAGACGGTAAGTTTATTTAGAATTTACAGTTAACTAACTTCCAGCTTATGAATACTTAAAAACATTAAATGTGTACTTTTTCAGAATTCAGAGAATGTTTCTATTTGTTTGCAAGAAATGGTCAAATACGCACCTTGGATGAACTGACTATCATTATGCGATCACTGGGATTGAGTCCTACTATCGCAGAGTTGAACAAATACTTGAAAGAGAAAGGTACAAATAGACATTGACATTGATTACAGCAGAAGATTCGCAAGGTTGAAACCTTCTTTTTTAAGGTGGAAAGATGTCATTCGCTGATTTCCTGGAGGTAATGCATCTACAAACTAGAGCAGAGGATCTTCCGAAGGAAGTAATACAAGCTTTTCGAGCGGCAGACAAATCTCGCATTGGTACCATACCTGCTCGTCAATTGGCCCACATGCTGCTTCACTGGGGAGAACAACTGAGCAGCAAAGAAGGTGCTTTCTGTTAATACAATAGCAATCCTTAAGCAATTAATTTCTCTAACTAATCAACTGCTATTTCAGTGGAACAAATCTTTCGAGAAGCCAACGTATCCCCAAATGGACAAGTTAAATACGAAGACTTTGTAAAAATAGCCTGTGCACCGGTACCTGACTATTATTAAATACTATTAAAGTATTTATACATGATTTTTATATCTATCAATATAACATTTATTTATAATAAAACAAAACTACCATAAAACGAAAAAGTGTTTATTCTTAAATCAGTCAGTTTCTGCTGAACGAATCCTATACATCTCATTCTTAAAATACTTATAGTTAATCGACGAATTACATTCGAGTAATATACTTGCAGAACATTCACTCATTCACAATGCAGAAAAGAAATAAGCAACCACTTCGATTTTTTCCAAAAAACAAACAAAATTCTATCAAAAAACGCTACAGGTGCCATAAACAGCACCGAATAAAAATGTCAACATCATTCGCACCAAAGTAACACAATGACTGTTATCCTTCCCATCGAATCGATCGTTGATCGTCGATGATCTTAACCCTCCTTGTCGATGTTCGTGGTCGGCGGCGAGCCACAAAGGATAACGGTGGTGCTGACGATCGTTGTTAAGAAAAAAACGCAGAGTAGCGCTCGATCGCTGACCAATGCGACCTGCTTCCAATCTAACTCCATTCTTTCCCGACGATCCTGCTCCGCGAGCCGTCTCTCGTTCCTTTCGATCGTCGCGTGCACTCGTCCCAAGACGCGCGACCATTGCGTCTCAAGGCCACCCTCTTTCCCAAGATCTACACCAGTTTTTTTCTAATTTATAAAGAACCGGACAGCAGTCCAAGTCGATGAGTTTGTTCAAGCGACGGACACATTCGTTGCAATTGAGGAGGACAGTAAAATCTGACGGGGAACTCACCTGCGTTAGGGCCGCTGCTGTTGCCCTCGTCCCTTCTGGGCACAAACTTCGGCGACGATTGCGACTGCACCGCTTCCGGTTTGCAGTGCAAAGGGCAGTTGTTCCGTCTTCGCGGAGGCTCGACCGGTTCCTAACGCAAATTACTGTGTTTAATCACTGTGGGGTTGTTTGGACAGGACTGTGGATATTTATGCAGATTTGTATTTTTGTGGATATTGATCAAGAACTTAAATTGCTCTATTTTTAGTATTTTATGTAGTTTGATATTTTTGCGCGGTTTTATGGATTTTTGGAGTAGTTATGTTGAACAAAAATGCATAAAAATCTGCAGTATTGTGTGTCTAATTTCTATCTGAAAACATTTTTTAATAAAGACTTATTGGACAACAAATGGGGATAATAAAAATTTCAAAAAATAATCTGTATTGCGAAACCAAGGTCACCCTAACTTTTTAAAATGGAATCGAGTATTCCTTTTTATTATAGGACTTACTACTATTAGGAATATAGTATTTTGTTCACAAACCCTGAGCCAAATCTGATCAAGCAGATTTTAACAGAAATTGCCGTCAGCATTTGCTGTCAGATTGGCTACAGATTTGATGCAGGATCTGTAATATACAGGACTATTAGCAGACTGACGACAGAAACCGAGTAGGCCCTGCTGACATTACCTGTTGGTAGCCCTGCTGCCGGTTCGACGGCAGCTTGGCAGCAGAATTCGAGCAGATACTGCTGACAAACCTGACGGCAGGTTCTGCTGACGTGATCTGCTCGATTTCTGACGTCAATCTGCTTCCCGATCTGTTAATACAGGTCCTGTTTGCGAAATGGCAACCTAATGCGGAAACAGATGACTCTGGATTTGCAGACAGGTTCCGTTACATCTGCTGATAGTTTATAGGGAAAATATGATGTTATTATACTTTTTGACTTTGTCTTGATGCAACCCTATGATATAATGAGAAGAAAAATGTCTGGTTCTACTTGAAAAAGTTAAGGTAACCTTGATGTTGTTATGAAAACAAACAATCCTTTTGAAATGTTTATTATCGACATATTTGTTGTCCATTCAAAACCAATAAATTTTTGGTAAAAACTTTTTTTTGTCAAATAACCGAAAATGATTGAAAAATCGTGCAGCGTTACATAAAACACCCTGTATAATATTTATAACTAACACTTTTTGAAAGTATTCTTTTCTTTTACTCTTGTCTTTAACTAAAGACAACCATAAAATACCATAAAAAGTTTGTGCGGTTCTTCTATTTGAAATCAATATAAATCAAAAGTAATATTTTGTAAAAATATTTCTGATTATGTGATTATGTGTAATCTATTGTCAATTTTTTTAACTCTTTCATTCTCAAATTATTTCGTAGTTACGAAAAAAATATTTATTATATAGTAGGATTTTCACGTGTAGGTATTATATGACATATAATTTATTTATTAGAAGATTTTAAGAGAAACTATGTAACAAATTAATATAGTTCCCAAGATTTTGAATGACCTCATTCTTAAATAGAAATAAATATTTAAGTATTTGTACTCAACGTCATAACTATATAATGAATTATAACACTGTAAAACGATCATCAAAATGTATTTGTCTTTCTCAAAGAATAAAATAAAGAATTCAAATACAATTTGAAAATCTGTATAAGAAACTGAAATAAGCAACTATTAAATACAGAAGAATATGATAAAACCTTGATATTAATATTTTCTTTTGTAACAAAAGTACGTTGTAAAAAAGTAAAGAGCCTACGGAGAATGAACGCGTCAATTTTACAACTACCTAAGACCTAAAACTAAGTAACAGGAAAACCGTTCGTATATAGTTTATATAGTTTATAGAAAACCGTCCATTATAAGCAATGTGAGGTCTTCCAATAGTGGAAGACCTCACATTGCTTATAAAATATTGAGACTTAAATACAAATCTGCTTCATCTTCTAATTGTTGTAACATGCATTTTCTTTGTTTCAATATTTTCAATATCCCTGTGCAATTTATGATTTTTACACTGGCCATAAATGCATAAAAATCTACAGACTATGAATCTGAGTTAATAAAAAGCAAAGAATATTGAATACATCTTCCTTTCAGTCCAAATTTGTCCAATTGTGACCATTACTAATTTTTAGTAGGTTGTCTAATAAGTTCTTACGGTTTTTGTTCCCATAAAAAATAAAAAAATCTGCAATCTAATAATGAGTCACTATTCTGAAAACTACTAGAGTTTCTTGAGGAGCGTTAACTAAAAATAACGAAAAGTAGTAGTAATAATAGTAACAATAATACGTGAAAATTGTACACTTATAATTAGACTGCGGATGTTTATACAAAATAAAATGTTTACAAGCCCAAATAAAGAATTGGAACTTAAATTATATAGGTAATTATATAAAAACCTTAAAATTACAATTACATAATCTTTATGCAAGTAAAACCAAAAAAATGTATATATACTACATAGTAGAATTTAAAAACGTATAAAGTATTGAAATAGAGTCACAGAACTATTTTATAAAAGATTATTTTATAAAAATTAAAATAATTTATCTGCACAAACCGTTTCTGTCATCTAATAATTATTACTTCAAAAACCTATAGCAGAAAATATTGCTAATCCTCTAATCTAATAGCAAGCACCCAGACCCGAGTGCGTTAATAAATACTTGGTGCACCCCGTTCGTAAGACATCAATATAGCTTACAAATCGAACAGATTTTACCGATCTCTTCTCCTCTTGGAAATTAAGGAAAACTATCCTGGCAAGTTTATCCAGGACCAAGGATCGAATGATGCGCGGCACCCTGCTGCCCCGCACCCCTCGATGATGAAGATTCAAAGTAACCACCGCCAATCCAGAAGCGAACGATACTAAGCATATACTAACTCCGTAATATAGACCTGAAAACGACAAGAGGAAAGGACGATTAGACAGACTTAGCATAACGACGGTTAACAGCACTTAATCTGAACGAAGCCCCGTAGAACCATCCTTACTCAAATTAATGTTCCATCGTTACCCTAATCACGGGACTTCGCCTCGAACGCACCCATGGGGTGATCCTATACGACACCCGTGCTCGGGTTATCCTACGTTCCGTCGCGTTCGCACCGGAAGGACCTTCGAACAGGCCACCTGGGAATGTTCAATCAACGCGGTCGTACCGATCTCAGCGCGTTTCCGAAACGTTTGGGGATTTCCGGCCGCGGGATCCTTTATCGACTCACCTGATTATGCTTGTGAAACGTGGAGAACGATTTCTCCAGAGGCGCGAGGCGTACTTGGAGCTTCCTTTTTGAAGGGACTTAATAGAACTATTCGTCGGGAAGAAGTCTTTTATATCCCTTTACTTTGGAGAACGAAGGCTCTACAAAAGAACCGGGAGGTAGATTGCAGCAAACGGAATTTTATGATTCGGTGGAGACGGATAACGATCTCGCGAGCCTCTTCTTCTTAGCTTTTTCCCGCTCGTTATCACCGGTTCTACGGGCTTCGTTCGCGCGAACCGATTATCCTTCCGCCGACAATACTCACTGATCAACGGTGTTTTCTCCGTGGGCGGCAGTGTCTCGCGAATGGTCATTAAGAAGACCGTCATCGACAAGAGCGCCGAGATCCCGAGGGTGACCTTCTCCCCCGACTCCGACGGCACGTAGAATACCAACAGGGCTAAATAAATGGGGGGAACGTCGGTTCGGTAAAAGTTCTCCCCGTCGCACAGTGGTCCGAATCAGGGTTGCCATGTGAGTGTCGTGCCGTATGGCACCCCTTACCCTTCCGCCCCTCGCCAAGATTTCCACCACTCTTCCGCCTGTAAGACTGGTAGGGTAAATAACGGGTGTCTTACGCTACGGAGTACGTAGCGTCGCGTCGCGTAGCACGTGGTAGCATAGCACAAAAGACACCCGTTATTTACCCTACCAGTCTCACAGGCGGAAGAGTGGGGAAACATCTTGGCGAGGGGCGGAAGGGTAAGGAGTATGGCACGACACTCACATGGCAACCCTGGTCCGAATCGAGAAGTTTAGTGACTTTTTTGTATAACTTTTGAACCATAATGTATATTGATACCAAATTTGAAATGAATACTATAGAGGTGATGGGTTATTACTAGGTTAAGAGAAAAATGTGATAACAATAACGGTTTTATAATATAACAATAATAAGATATAATTAATAACATAAAATATTTAAAAAATAATATTTTTTTATGCTTTGTCAGTATTCACTCTCAAATTCTTTTGTTTATCATTATTTATTTATAGTCCGTGTAATTGAAAGACGTTGCTGCCTGAAACATTTACAATTAATACTTTAAATATATTTTTAATACTTCTAAGTTTTTAGAAGAAATATGGATCTTTTCAGATATTCTCGTGTGCAAAAATAAATAATCACCCATATCTCTCTTTGAATCTTTCAAGGTTTTATATAAGTCGTTATTTTTGCGAAAAGCTTGCATTTTCATAGAACAAATAATATCTAAATAACAAAGAAGAAAATGTCAAATGTAAAAAATGACTTACGTAAGAAGTTTTTAAGTCATTTGTACTTACCAAATAGAACTAATGAAGTATTATGTAAATGTAAAATAAAATAGACCAAAATAGTATAACAAACAACACTAAATAATATAGCTTAAATTTAATTCACACACAGTAAAAACACTAATATAACTTAAGTTTACACTACGAATAATTATTATAACAAAACATGAAATGATTAAAACGAAATAAAAATGAACAGTAACTTTCAACACGCGAAAAATGCTCTGACAGTCTCACTGTGGACATTCGAATGGTTCTCTTTTAACTGAATGCAGACAGAAAGTCGAAGACTCATTCGAAGGCTTATCTGTACCATAGCATAAACATATCAAGTGGCTCTAATCCAAACAGTTCTTTGAGAAGAACTTTGCATCGGTTTGAGAGGTTGGGTCGGAGAATACGAATGTAGTGCGTAAAGCAAAAGCGTTTGCTACGTAACATCGACAGCTTTGAACTATAATAATTTGAAAAACCGGACGAAGGTGGAACTGATTTTTGCATGTTTATGTAGAGGAAAGTTTACGGAAAACATTCTAATTTGTTAGAAAGTGGGACTCCTTGGGACTTGAAAGATATCTCTTAGTATTTGTACAGAACTTTGAGAATTGTTTATATTTCATTTAGCATTATTTTTTTAATATATTCGATACGGTAACTATTAATGCAAGGTATCATTTTGTATTACGAAAGAATACTCTT
Source organism: Perdita meconis (assembly GCA_030770465.2). Taxonomy (NCBI): domain Eukaryota; kingdom Metazoa; phylum Arthropoda; class Insecta; order Hymenoptera; family Andrenidae; genus Perdita; species Perdita meconis. Next base: position 14,577,913 of record JASKOS020000004.1, on the reverse strand, counting down.
TATTTTTAAAAAAACACGAAATAAGAATATTGAGTTAGAGTATCAGAATACTTTAACAAAAGAAAACAATTTCATGGGATGAAAAATACTCCTTCTAAAATGTTTAACTTTAAGTGTCCATTGCCACTATTGTTTCCATTAGATTTAAGTAATATTTTTATATTCGAGACTAATGGACAATTAGTAAATAATACACATACAGTAGATATCAATATGAGAAAGTTGACTTTTTGACAAAAAGTCACTAAATTTTTCGATCCGGATGACTGTGCGTCGCACAGTATTTCGCTCAATGGACAAAACCCGAAAATCTGAAGTGTTTAATTCACAATCTGTTTTATCTTAAGAGCGTAGATTTTAATACTACCCATCACGTTTTATGAATTTGCTAATTTTGTTGCCAAAATTGATATTAAAAGTTTATTCGAAATTTCGGTGTATTTTTTCAAAACGCATGCCATTGGCTAAATGTATGTGCTTTTGGTTTGAGTTTTATACATCGTATTTGGTACTATAATACTTTTAAAACTGCAGAGAAAGTTTTTTACAATAATAATAATTTATTCGAATTTTTAATGTTAAATGTTTATCACCTTTGAAAAGACTTAAAAAAAAACACCAAAAAATACCTCCGTAATTGACAGCAGATTTGATGCAGGATCTGTAATGTATAGGACTGTTGGCAGATTGATGACAGAAACCGAGCAGTTCCTGCTGATATAACCTGTTGTCAAATCTGCTGCCACTCTGACGGCAGATTGGCAGCAAAATTCAAACAGATACTGCTGACAGACCTGATAGCAGATTCTGCTGACATAATCTGCTCAATCTAACAGCAAATTCTATAAAATCTGCTCGATCAGATTTGGCTATCTGGGCAACAAGTATTGATAACTCCGACTTCAATGCTTCGGATTTCATATTATTTTTTCAGGGTCTAAATAAAATTATATCTTCAAATAAAATCTATGAATACTTTTCTTCATGTCTAATTCGTGAAGATTAACTTGGCTATAATGTAATTATATTATTATAATACGTTCAAACCTATTATACAACAAAATGTTGATGTGTTTTATTAAGTAACTAATTACTGTCCCTCAATTTAATCCTAATATTCAAAACCGATCTACGAATATTTTTACCCCAAAAAATCGGTTTTCAAACTTGGTTTGCAAAAACCGACGAACCCTTAATACATTTAGGCGTTCGGGACAAAAATCAGAACTTCTAAACTGATTTTCGACCTAAATGCCCTAATACTTTTTTCAAAGAGAATGCAAAAATACATCGATTAACGTATGCAAAAAATACATGCATATAAAAAAGGTTGAGATGCTATTGATTTCTTATTAAATAAAAATTTGTTTAGTAATATTGTTTACAAAAGTACGCAGTTTTTTTGTATTAAACTTCAGTCTTCAATTTTAACAACAAATTGGAATTTTTAATAAAAATTATGAGTAAAATTGTAAACTAACTTTCATTACTATATAAATATAGTTCAATCTTACATTCCGAATTCTTTACTTTTGTCCATTGAGTCGAACACTGTGCGTCGGCACCTCGTCGCGGAATATCGAACAGTGGGACATTCTCAGGTATTCGCGAAAGTTCGTCGCGCGATAAAGGAAGAAATAAGTAATCGCGATGGAAAAGTTTCGCATAAATTTCTCTCTTCGGTCGGATAAAGCGACCCCATTTCGTTAAGCAGATTTAATCATACATATTCTCCGGGGAAGATTCAAATTATTGCGCTTCCGTAAGATTCTCCCTTAAAATGAGAAGATCGTAACTTCGAGGGCGGGACGATCTCCTCGGATTTCGACGGTACGAAGTATTTTATTAGCGAGGTGTCCGGACGAATTTAACGAAGGCGAAGAACAGCGGTTCGCGCGGAGTTAAAGGAAAAGCGGGGAAGAATCTCGCGGTTGGCGTGTGGAACGACGGCGAAGACTCACCGACACCGTTGATGAGTATGCAAGGAAGAATCAAATTAAATACATAGAACATCGGCCGGCGACGCAGACGGATTTCGTAAGTGATGTCTGGGTAAGGCTCCGGGCAGCACGAGTAGTATTCGACGTTTCTTCTCGCGGAGAAGTCGACCAAGTCGAATTCACCGTTGGCTTTATAATTGCTCACGTCTCCTTGCTCGCTCTGCCTCTCCAGCTCGAGCTGCACAAAATATGCTAGAGGTAATTTCTGCTCGAATAGACACACGGAACTTAATTTATACAACAATTCAAATATTTACGTAAACTTTTATGTAGAGGCTAAATAACACTGGTCAATATGATTTTTATCTCAAAGAACATTTACAATGATTTGTATTTTGACAATCTTATATTATTTTTCCATGATGCATTCGAATCTACAGTCAGATTTTTTCATTCAATCACAACAGAGTTATGCACATTTTATTGGTATAACGAATAAAATAATATAATTCCAGAAAAATTGGACCATCTAATCTACAAAAGGGTGCAACGAAAGTGATTAAAAATGGGTGACAATTTTACTTTCTAATTTCCTTTTCTTGACACCAGCAGATAAGAAACTATGTGACCGAATATCTCCTCGTGAATCAAGGAATAAAAGTGAAAAGTCTATTCATAGTTCTCGCTTGAAATTGGACGGTCCACTTATCTAGAAGACCAAAATTAAGATTCCAGAAGTGAGATTAAAAGTGTGAAGGTGCCGTTTCGAATTAAATCCGCGGTAGCAGAACATGATTACGTGTCAGAGTGTTTCAGTTTACTGCCCAGATATGCCGAAAGACAGGTGCCTGACAGCGGAAACGAAACGACGAGAAAATCATCCTTGACGCAACGACAGATGCCGTGGAGATGGGAAACTTCTAAATTTTTTCTCAGGAACTCAGTTTTTAAGAAAATTAAATTTGGAGAACCTCAGGTGCGCGCAGTGGCGGATCCAGGGGGGGCGATGGGGGCGATCGCCTCCCCTCCGCAAGAGTAATCAAATATAAAAATATTACCTCACATTCTGAAAAACTTGTTACGTATTTAGATCAACTATGGCAGAAGTAAATATACATTACAATATAGAGGTAAATGAAGACAGTGTTATAGATCGATTCGCAAAAATTCGCAAACGTAGAGCAGAATTTGTATTATGAAATAAAATTTTTGTAGTATCGGAATCTCATTATTGTAATATCTTTTATACCTGTTTTCCTTATAAAATAAAGTCTTTAATCATAATTATATAACACGTAATTATTCTAATTGCTTATCAAGGTTAAAAAGACGGTTAAAAAATGTACTTTTGTACTTTATACATTGCGCCCCCCCCCCCCCCCAAGAAAGGCTTTTGGATCCGCCACTGGGTACGCGATAACGCGCCCATTTCTCTATTTAATCGACTTATGAACTTTCTCCCACGCTTTCGTGTTAATATACAATGATAACTAGACTGCGGAAGTTTATGCAAATGGATAATAGGAATGAAATTTGACAGAAATATATTTCATTACAAAGGATTTTAATCTGTCACCCGTAATTACTTTGTTATTTGTGAAGATATAAAAATCGAGTTCATCTCAAAGTTATACTTTCTGAGATTTTTCGAACAATAATGCTTTTTTCTTTAGATGGAATGACCAATTATTTTTTTTTTACCATTCGAAAGTTGAGATCACAATGACGTCCAACTATGTACTATGTACACCGTAATCTTCAAATGATCGTATCATCAACAATCTATCAACAATCTCGATAGAGATAAATTTTATGCAAAACTTTAATTTTTGAAGATTGAGGTCATTTCAAGGTTGTATTATTATACATATATCTAAACGCATTTTTGATCAACTACATGATTTAATAAAAAATATATATATAGTTGCATGCAAAAAAAAATTGATGACCTTCAAAACTCCTAAAAAAAAAATGATCTTAGACGAAAAACATTCTTGCCGTATTGGTACCTTGATAGGATTCATATTAAGTAAAAAAAAGTTTAAAACTTCCACAGTTTTATAATACATCATTTTGCCTTTTGTTTTGATTATTATTACAACTATGAACTATAAACATTATAATCACTGAAAGAAAGTCCAAATGCCAAGCGAAAAACTTCTACTGCAAAATAGAAAAATAGAAAAAAGTTACAAACGTTCCGAACAACCCTTATCACTACTTTACATTCTAAACAAAATGTATACGTAATTTAAAAAAAAAAATTACGAACAAAGATATCAGACACTAAGCCGAATATTGTCAATGGAAAATAATAAAATGTTGGATCGACTGAGTGCCTAAGCCGAGGCCTAAGCCGAAATCGTATTCGCAGGCGTTTTAGGTGACAAAAACGAAGCGGCACGCAAAATGTATTCAACGAAGACGGACGGGAAATAGGAAAACTCTGTGAAAGGCTCGCATTGAACTCTTCTCGCATGCGGGATTAAGTTCTTCGATTCGGCCGAGCCATTTTCGCGACTTGCAGTATTTTCGATTCGCCAATGTTGAGCGTTCCCCAGACCGAGGACAAGCCCGACCCCTTTTTTCGCCCAATAAGAAAAATCTGGCACCGCGTCGTTGCCGTTTTTCCGTATCCATTTTTCAAATTAATTGACGGGGGAACATTCTACCCGGCATCGAACATCTCCGAAGTGGGACATAAGACGCATAAATTTGCAAGGTGCACTCGAAGTTTAGATGGGATCGATTCCCCCGCAAAGAATCGCCACTTCTTTAATCGATAGAATCGATCGTTTTCGCGCGCTTCCAGCTTTTTCTCTATTAGAAATTCAAATCTGCTGTTCGTGGGACCGCGGCGGCCGGGATCCTCGCATTAAAGGCGAACTTTTAATTTAAGAGTTCCGGGCGAAGCCGCAGAACGTCCAGATTTTTTTAGCAGCAGACACAATAATGAGAAACAGCATTCAGCCGAATGGCGAATTTAATCTCGACGAGTTTCTCAAGAAAGAAGATAACACTTCTGGATAAAATTGATGAAAAGTCGGTTATCGGAGAATTGTCTGAAAAACGAAAATTCGCTCTCCCGAAATTAAGTGTCAAGGTCTCCGTTGGACCGAAGCTGTTTGGTAGTTTTATTTCCGCCACGTGGTCCTGTGATCGATATATCACTTCCTGATTTGCATACCGTCCCGAGGGAGGAATCGCCCGAAATCGAGGTTAATAGAACCGAGTATTCGGCTTGTGCGAGTACCGTATACTAGCAAATTAAACCACGTGAACGAGAACCACTGATTAAAAGATCGATTAGAAATTTAGGGGCAAAGACGACAGATGTAAAGTTTTAACGAGCCCACATCATACGGAAATGAAACATTTTTTCCATAAACCAACCAGAATGCTTTCATTGTAATATTTTATGCAGTCATACATTACGTTTTTAATTGAGAAGCTCGCAGCAAAGGGAAAGCAGCTTCATTTCAAAAACTGCGGAGAAATTAAAACAAAAACTCAGAATTTTTTATATGTTACGTGTAACGCATATTAATTAAAAACTGGTCATAAAATGGATCTGCTACCCCTTTACTGCACTGTAAAACCTTTTTCTGGTCTCCTGTAAAAATTACAAACTTTCTGCATGTTCTCTTATTGCAATTAGCGATTCGCATAGCATTCTTCGTTGAGGATTTCTGGGTGTAGATTTATTTTTTCCTAAATATCTCAACATTTCCCAATGAGATCATTCCATGCGAAATCGAACACTTTTTGGAGTACCATTTCAGATATTTATCAAATTTGGATATGTTGTAGTTTTTATATACAGGGTGGGGCAATAACTATTAGCACCTCAGATATCTCGGAAACTATAAGTTTCACAGAAATATTTGCTGAAATAAAATTGCACAGTACGAAGGGGGCCATCCGGTAGCGATAATAGTTTTTTTGCAGGTGGAGGTACTTCGGACATTTGAAGGTCACCTTCATTTTTTAAAATGGATCGGTATGTTTTTGTTTCCGTATCATGATAGAGGATCTTAAAATGAGTTCAACGACCTATTACATAAGGTCATTGAAGGTCACAGAAAGTAGAGAAAGGAGATAATACTTACGGTTTTGGTAGTAAATGAATCGCCTTTCTCTACTTTCTATGATCTTCAATGACCTTATGTAATAGGTCGTTGAACTCGTTTTAAGATCCTCTATTATGATACGGAAGCAAAAACATACCGATCCATTTAAAAAAATGGAGGTGACCTTCAAATGTCCGAAATACCTCCACCTGCAAAAAAACTATTATCGCCACTGGATGGCCCCCTTCGTACTGTGCAATTTTATTTCAGAAAATATTTCTGTGAAACTTATAGTTTCCGAGATATCTGAGATGCTAATAGTTATTGCCCCACCCTGTATATTAAATATGTCATTTTTGCAAATTTTAAGAATTGTTAATTTTACAGATGTTTGAAATTTACTTTTGGCTAAATATTGAAAATGTTTCTTCCATTTCTGACCTTATATGACCTCGAAGGTAATTGTGGCACACGGATGAATTCGTCTTGACGAACGCTTTCATATAACGTAAAGAACATACAGTGCTCCGTTTAAAAAATTGAAGGTCACCTTCATTTCTCAAAAAATAATGCAAATGCAAAACAATTGACATTCTGTTGCTTGGAAGAAACAATATTACTTTTTTCTCTTTCATTTTTTTCTAACATTTATTATTTACAAGAAAAATCTGAAATGGTACCCTAAAGAGTGTCCGATTTCGCATGGAATGACCCAACGTTTTCGCAGGAAGCTTCATCAAAGGGTCAAGCGACACGCCGATAGCAGCGATCGCAACGCCTGTGGAACATCGGTATATTTCTCTAAAAGGGAGGCTTACACCTGAAAGCCTTCCGCCGAGTGAATTTGCATGGGGAATTGTTTCGAGGAAGATCAGCTGCGATCGAGCGCTCCGTTCCGGGGGGCTTTTTCCCCTGTTGAGATATTCTAATCTTAGAATCGATAATCATTTAAATAAACTATCCGAACCGATGGAATGCGCGCGATGGTATTGGAACCGTGCAGGTATTAGCACGCTCTCGCAGACGAGCGCCGGTTTCGGCGAAGTTAATCGCGCGGAAAACTGCACATCGCATCCCCATCGTCCCGCCAAATTTGCAGCTTCGATGGAGCCGACTGCCACCTTGCCTCGAACGTTTCCCCCGTTTTTCTTTGCCGTAGCACCTTTTCAATCTTCTAAATTCTAAACCAATCGGAGGAAAAATATTTGCGAAAGAGCGGAGCTCTAGACCGTCTTTCCCCATCGATATAATTCGTACTCCCTATGCAAGTTTAATTTCCTACGGCAAAAATCGACCAATCAAAGTGCCAGTTATTGCTCCATGCGATCCTTCGCTGGATCTCTGACTGGACTTTGATCCGTATCCGGTTCGACGATTGAAAAACTGCTTTGGTGAAAAGAAACTTTCGGAGGAACTTAAAGGAGCGATTGGAGGATCGCAGAGTTTAAGAAATTAGAAATTCTCTGGAGGTACTAGGTTTGGGGATGAATTTTTATGAAATTCAAAGGATTGAATTGTGATGAAACTTAAACTAAGCTATTTATTTATTTATTTACAGTAGGTGATAAAATTATTAGAACCATTTGCATACGCTGACAATTTATTATTAGATGAAATCCTAATACACTAAATTTTTGTTATCTTTTTATGAAGCTTTGATGTCGACGAATTGAAAACATACATTGGAAAAAGGTGTAACATTTTTAAACAATCATAAGACATGCTTTTTTGCTCTGTCTCTAATCATTTTATCACCCACTGTATTTACCAGAAATAATTCCTATTTTTACATTAATGTATGTGAAGACATGCACTAGAAGAAAAACAAAATAAAATGAGACAGAAAATGAAAATAATAAATAATGATAAGTGACTGACACAGTGAATCCAGTGAATTTTATTCATTGAGTGAATCATAATATACAGGGTGTAACAAAAATGTTGCAGTTCCTTCAAAGGGGCGATTCCTGAGTTGATTTTAAACAACTTTTTCCTTAGCGAAAATGTTAGGTGTGGCTTTGTTAAGGAGTAATCAACGAAAAACATTGACCAATAGGAGAGCGAGTACAGCGGATTAATGACGACGCGAACGATGACGGACCAAATTCGGAAATTCGTCCACTGTATTCGTGCTCTGATTGGTCGGGAGTTTTTGTTAATATCTCGTCAATAAAGCTCCACATAACATTTTCGCTAAGGAAAAAGTTGTTTGAAATTAATTCAGGAATCACCGGTTTTAAGGAACTGCAACATTTTTGTTATACCCTGTATGTAATAATATGTATACTAGTACTAATCTTATTACCAATAATAATTCTAAAAGCAGTTAATGGAGTATCGAATGAGTTGATTGTTGTAACAATTTAATTCCTATTTGCCTGCGTTAATGCATAGTTTTCTCTTATATCACGCTGTTTGTGATGTATTTTCACAAAAGTTGTAATTACGTCGTAAATAGAATAACTTTAAGAGCTGTTAAAACTTTCATATCGTTTTTAAGAGAACGATTGTCCTTGAGAAGTTTTGACCTCCAATTTCAAGGTGAAGGTCAATTTTCTAACAAATTTCCACTGATCCAAACATGAAAAATACCGTTTTATTAGTCGCGACATATAATTTATTTCTACTCTGTACAATTTTATATTGAAAAGCAGAAAGCGTCTAAAGGCGGGGCTTCCTATACGCGTTTGACGCTGCGGCCAGGCGCAACGTTCAACCGCACACAACGCTGTTAAGGATCTACTAGGCGCGTTGAAGCTAATAAACTGTAAAATCTGTGAGCAGTTAGTATAATTATTAAAAATCCTAAATAGAAACAGCAAGTCTGCCATAATTATTTCTGCCCATAGGACACCCCAGCCTAAAGGCTAGTGTTCTAATGAATTTGTGGTGAACCCCTTCCAATGTCGATATTAGAAATTTAATACTGATCTTTTTTTATAAACTTGTTTGTGGAAATGTACTTGAAATGCAACTGCTAGTGACTTCACTGTTAATTTGGTAATATATTTCACAGTATTGCGTTTTTTCATGAGAATACATGTTAAATTAAAATTTAAATAATTTAAAAACTGTACAATCCAATTTTTTTAAACTTTTGCAGGAGATTCTACTATTGCATAAAGATTCATTCTTCCAATTTTCGAAAATTTTCGCTTATTTTTAATGTTACTAAAGTTTATTCTTTAAAAAAACCATCGAATCAGTTATCCAGAATCTTTGTGACAATTTTGTTTAGTATTCGATCTTTCTGTACACAAGATTTCATAAACATGGATTTACTATTTTACCCTTAATTTTGTAGATATATTTCCCAATATTGCGTTTTCTCATAAAAATACATGTTAAATTGAAAGTTAAATACATTAAAAACTACCGAATCACTTTATCTGAACTTTGTTTGGGCTTTTAACTCCAATTTTCAAAGATTCTCGCTTATTTCTAACCCTGCTATTCTCTTCGAGTTTATTTGACCCGAACCTGCAATAAGATGCATCTTATTTTGTTAAATAACTCTTCCAATTACAAGAAAAATCTGAGAAAATTCATATTATTGTTCCCTGACATTCTGTAAAAATTTCATCTAACATATTTACAATTATATGTTAACAACTGAAATTGTAATAAAACAGGGTTTCAAGAGGAGAACAGCAGGGTTAATGTTATTGAAGTTCATCTCTAAGTTGATCCCTGTAAAAACATCGTTGTAAGCGCATTACGAAGGATCGTATCGAAGCATAGGAATAATTCTAAGAGAAAGAATCCATGCAGAAAAAAACTCGGTCCTACCTGATATCCGTCGTACGTCCACGAGGCCCACTTCAGGACGCAACGTTGCTCATCGAAAGGGAAAAACTCAACGTCAATGTCGCAACTGCTCCGGAAAATTCCGTGGCTCAGCCACACCACCTCCCCCGTGTGACTGACGATTACGTTCGTATTGATGACCGCCGAACTGTACTGTGGATCCGCGCTAGAATCGAAACGCTAGATATTGGCCGATATTGAACGGAAGAAATCAACGGTAGTGTGTCAGGGCCAATCAATACGGAAAGTAAGCTATTCGCGATGTTTGGTCGGCGAGCGGGATTTCGCGGAGAGTGAAACTGTTTTTCCCTTTTCTCTCTCTCTCTCTCTCTCTCTCTCTCTCTCTCTCTCTCTCTCTCTCTCTCTCTCTCTCTCTTTTCCTGCCGGGAATCCTAGATTGCTTCTTTTCCCTTCACGGTGAAAATTACCGCTACTTACTTGTTGTACAGGATCGTGTCTGGCCTCCAAACGCGGTTGTAAGGAACGCGGATCACTCGGATTCCAGCGAATTCCGAAGCATTCCATTTCAGATGATGGTCCGTCCAGACTTGTGTGAGCCAACAGTTCGTCGTGAGGATCTGGTTCTTCTCATCCTGCGATGAAAATCTGAATGAGTTGGTAGCCTCGGTCGATGGAGTCGGCTTCCCGAACGAAAATCTAATTTGAATGTTCATTTTCATTCGGGAGCTGAGATTTGGCAAGCGGGTGAGGAACTTTCGGTAGTTTCGATGGAATTTGAGTTTTTGGACTTCTCAGCCATTCGAGATTTTTGGTAATTAAGAGTGGTGTTATTAGGGAGAGATGCAAAATGAGGAGATCTTTAGAAAGAGTTGATTGTAATGACTAGACTGCGGATGTTTATGCAAATTCATATTTTCAAAGGTATAAAAAAAGAAAACTAACATAAATAAAAGTGTCTTTTATCTTTTAAATATCATGAAATGTATTTTATTTTCGATATTTCATGTATTTCTGCAGCTATGCACATCTTTATGCATTCTAGCACATTTAAAATTGCCATAAATGCATAAACATTCGCGGTTTAGTAATGACTGATTCAAGAGAGCAATTACTAGATTGCGGATTTTTATGCAGAATTAAATTCTCACTAACGAAGATCAAGATTCCAAACTTGAATAGCGGAGTGTTTTTTTTCGAAAGATTATAACTTGTATAATATTTTTCATATTTATTACATCTCAGCATTTGTCAAGAGTTTTCTAGATTTTTGCATATTCAGAATTGCCGTAATTGCATAGAAATCCGGAGTCTAATGATCCGGAGGCTTCCGTTTTGAGTCGACAAACCATTCGTATTATTTGTTAAGTGATGTTAAAAATTATTTCTAGAATGTAAAGAAGAAAATTCGTTGAAAAAACGAATTTTGTTGCCCTTATGCAATACCAACAGAATAAAGTTTTAGTGTGTAATAAATTTGTAGTTGATTAACAGATTATTGTAAAAAAACAAAACAACAATTTTGAAATGGTAATTACATTACATAATTATAGTGAGTTTTTATATATTTTGCGGCAACGTGCTTAAATGAGGAATAGGAAGGAGTTGAACGAATGTCCGAAAGAAAAGCATTGTAGTAATGGGAAGAAAGGAATGGAAAAAAAGGCCTCAAAGGGAAGGTCACGACTTGAACGAGCGATTTTTAAACAAAACCGGACTGAAACTGTTGGAGCCGACGAGTACAAACAAATTCTAAACTGTTAAGTGTTTATGGTTGGTCATTTCTGTAAAGAATTTAAACATTAAAATTGCAAGGTCCTTATTTAGATCTTGATAAAATAAACAAAACAGTTTAAGCGATAGTGCTCCAAGATTCATAATTTAATTAAAAAATTAAGATTTTCACTGCAAAAATACGCTTAACTATAGTAGAGTCACAGGTAATTCTTGAACAGCTCGTTAAATTATCGGCTTTACAGTGGGAAGATCCCAGAGAGGGACTGTTTTTTACTTTTACGTTTTTTTTATAAAATTATATTTCATATTTTTTGTACTTAACATTCTAATATGAACGTTGAAATGAAAAGTAGAGATTTAGAATTTTTTAATCTTGTTTCTTATTTACCACATAACACTTTGTTATGGTCAATCATAAACACCTCATATTTTACAATTTTTTTTTACAGATTAACTTCGCATCAACCTTTTGGTTATTAGCGACGGTTCGGCACTCTTGTTACAGTTTGTCGAGAAGTTTGGTATCTTTCATGATCTTTATTAGGTTTTCAACGTCTTGTCGGAAGTTTAACTTCGTTGTGTTTTCGATATCATATTTGAGCCTGAAGGAGTCGAATTTTAGGCAATCGGTGAGAATGTGTTGAGTCGATAATTGAGCATTGCAGGTGTCACATACAGGTGCCGGTGTTTTGCCGAGATGTTTATGTGTAAGTTTTGTGTGGACAGTTATGAGACGGGTAAAAGCTACTTGTCTGAGCGATTGAGTATACATAGGACGTGGGATGTCTTCGTCTACTGATTTCAGTACAGAGTAGAGCCTCGTGCTTCTCTGGTCTTTCCAGCTTCTTTTCCATTCCTCTTTGATCCGTGACTTGATCTTAGTTAATTCATCTAAGTATGGAGATTTCACAATTTGTTTATACTCGTCGGATCCAACATTTTCTATCTAGTTTCGTTTAAAACGAAATAGAGAAAACTAGAATGAGACGAATGAGACGTCAGAATCTTGTGTGTAATTTCTAAATAATATTGTATTTAATTTCTAAATAATATTGCTTCTCGAATTAAATATTCTGGCGAATAGAATCAAATTCAAATTCATCTGCTCCAATTTTACTATACGCTCGAAATATCCAGATATCCAAAAAAATTGAGAGGCATTAATCTTCATTAACCATGTTAGAAACATTAATCTTCAACAATTATTTTTTATTATATTCATTTTCATTAAAAAAAAAAATCAAAATAGATATAACAGAGACAAAAAATTACGCGACACTTCAATCAAACTCCTCTAACCCTCAAAGTTTCACGGAAACCGGAATCTTCAAGCTTCCCAAGTTCCACAACGCAATGTAACTCGTATTATGAATACTTATTACCGCCGCTTCGATGAAAGTGTCTGGTGTTGGTTTCAGATATACAAAGAAAGTGTGCCACAAGAAAGATGAGTCTCGTTAAAGCATGCACGAAATAAATCTTCGTAAATCGGCCGTGCGTACTTCGCTGACAATTTGTCTTACTTATTTTTGCTCAGCCGGGTTCCGCCTTCCTCCTCGGAGGTCTCGTTTTTTTCACGCTACCGCTGTCAACGCGGCAGTCATCGGCGAAATCGAAGAGAAACGCGTCCGTAATGAATACAAATCGATATTTTCCAGGCTAAATGTTGCCAGTGTCGCGAAACACCAATACTTCCGGGGACCGAGCAAAACGAGTACGCGGCTCGATTTCGCGTTTCCTCCGGCGCGTTGAAAGAACCTAACGAGACCCCCTCGAAAGAGCTCGGCTGTTTCATACGCCTCTTTACGAATTCGAGATTATTTCTTTCGTGGCTGCGTGATATTTCATTTCCGTCAAAGGGGCGCGCATTTCCTGCGCCTTAATATTCAAACGCGTGTGCTCTTTACTCCCATTCGAAGACATGAAAACGTTCTTTTTTCGCGGACCGTGCAGCGCGTGCACCGTCGAGTTATATTCACTAGAATTTCTTAAGAACCTGAGATTTTTACCCCGAATAAAGTTGTTCGTAATTGATTCGTTTTACTTATTTCGTACAAATTTGTTTCTTTATAATCAGACTGTTGAATGTTTGTGCATTTATGACAGTTCTAGATGTACGAAAATTTACGAAGCTATTGAAAAATTCTAAAATATGTAGGGTTATCCAAGTGTCTTGGAAATTTCGAGATAAGTCGACAACTGTAGACAAAATATGAAAAAAAGGGAATAAGAGTCGTGCCATAACGACAGTCAATGTATATAACTATTTCTTGTATACCTCATTATCAGCGTTGTTATTATTATAATTTTCTTTATCTTCAATATTACATATTAGTTTTATTATCTTTAATTTACTCTTATACAATCAGTAATCAAATTATTAAATCCACATGCATGCGTTGATAATTCTGTGGCTGTAAGGCGAAACTATGCAATTCACGTTTTCAAACCATTGAGGTTCTTCACCTCTTCTTTTCAATTTCTAAAAAAAATTGTTCAATATTTTATAATAGATGCGGTATTTTTGAAGTAGTAAAATTTTAATAGTTCTGGAATTTGGTGTTTAAGGAAGGCTAATTGTTCACTGTTTAATGCTGGTCATAATTCTGGTCTAGAAAGTAGAATTTATATTATTATCAAAGAGTGTATTAAATAAATGTTTTTCTTTACAAACGAGAATTTAATAAAATACAAGATTATAGTATAATATTGGCAATCAGAACTTTAAGCGTGAATATCTCGAAAATGATAACATGTTACATGCGTTGTTTTGCCTTATAACTACAGAATTCACGCGGGTTTAATTACACAAAATGTTAATAATTTTTTAACGAAGCCTCTGATGGCTGCGAGTCGAAAATTAAAAATATACTCATATAAAGAATATAAGTACAAATTTTAATAAATTCCAAACCATCTACTTTTGAACTATGACTCTAATAATTTGATCACCTACTGTAATTGTAAATCACATTCATGTATATACATATTTTTTCCTTTTTTCTTCATTCACTATTATTTGTATTTGTAGATCGTATTCAATTTATTATTGTTATTCCTTTTCTCTCCTTTAGCGATATTATTATTATTATTATTGTATGACTATTTATCTCAGTATTATGTGTAATAAAAGGTCCATTCTGTATATATACAAAATATATTATAATATTATCATAATATATGTTTAATGTGGTAGAACAGCGATAATAATAAAATAAACATTATAGCTCCGAAATATGTTATACAAAAATACTCAGTTGTTTATCCAAATAAAGTGCTAAAATTCAATAAACAAACGCTTAAACTAATTTTTAATTTCCCTACATCAAGTTACAATGTTTAGAAAATTAAACATACCTACTGTTATTCAAGTTCCAATCCTTCATTTGTGCTTGCAAAAATTTTATTTTTCATAAAAATCCGCAATCTATTTATAACTCTCATTGTCAATAATTATGACGAAAACTGCCAACAACCGTGTGAATTGATGTAATATTATTCATGATCGTGTAGATGGTTATCGCCTTTAATATGGCAGCAAAAGTCGGAAACTCTAACGTCCCTCAAGCTTCGAAAATTCAAGAGGCGATTATGGAGGCTTCTTAAACTTGTGCGCGTAATTTCCCTCTTCAAAGTCTCATTATCAGGTACTTACAACGTCGATTATATGATGAAGGGAGAGTCCAAAAACAACTGCCAGGGGTTGAGAGGAATTTTTTGCTGGCCGCACACCGGCGTCGTATCCATCGAGGAGATACTTTGTCAATCTGTATTCGTGTTCATCGCCGAAACCTGTAACAAGAAGGTCAGAAGAATCAGAAATTTGACAGAGATAAATACGTGGCAAGATTTAAGCAATTGCTGATCCTAAAGGTGGGATTTCCCTATTTCAAACGCATACAGCCTGGTTTATATTATCCGTTCAGACACGGAACGGTTACAGAAAATCATTATTTGTTTCGTTACTGTGTAAACTACTACATATAAAAACGCAACTAATTTTGATTTTCCGTTCCGTGTCAGAACCGGATAATGTAAACCAGGCTTAAATCATAAAAACAAAAGAAAAACAAATGCCATAGATTTCATATACCGGGTGTAACAAAAATGTTTCAATTCTTTGAAAGAGGTGATTCCTGAGGTGATTTTAAACAACTTTTTCCTTAGCGAAAATGTTAGGTGGGACTTTGTTAACGAGTTATTAACGAAAAAACTGACCAATAGAAGAACGAATACAGTGGATGAATTTTAGCGCGGGCTCCAGCTGTGAGTAGTATTGGCCCGTCATCGTCCGCGCCAATCCGCTATACTTGCTACCCGATTGGTCGGTGTTTTTCGTTACTCGCTAACAAAGTCCCACCTAACAGTTTCGCTAAAGAAAAAGATGCTTAAAATCACCTTAGGAATCGCCCCTTTTATGGACCTGCAAGATTTTTGCTACACCCTGTATATTAAAAATCATTGTATATGTTTGGACGTTGCGTCTGGTCATAGCGACAAATACGTACAGGAAATCCCACCTTAAGATATTAAAGGAGTAATAAAATTAAACAATGATTTTTATTTATCGATGTCATCACTCTTTATTTCAATACACTGCAAAATTTTAATTGCAGTGTATTAAACACAAGATGGAGAATTAACATTATTAGATTTGTCAAATTCTATTTTATCCTGTTGGGGCCAGCAAGTTTTAAGCCTTATCACTAGACTGCGGATGTTTATGCAAATTCATATTTTCAAGGGCATAGAAAACGGAAACCAACTTAAACAAAAGAGTTTTTTACCTTCTAAATATCATTAAATTAATTTTATTTTTAATGTTTCATGTATTTTTGCACCTATGCGTATTTTTATGCATTTTAGAACATTTAAAATCGCCATAAATGCATAAACATCCGCAGTCTACTTATCACATATGAATAAAGGAACCACACAATTTATTTATTAATTATCCTGTGAAAGTTTATTAACACAAAATTGGAGGCGAAATGAGTGCCTTTCTTGTTATCAACCGAAGGTCGGGGAGATAGAATCGCTAGTCAGACAGCAGTCACGCGATAGTCAGACGGTAGTCAGATAAAAGTCAGACGGAAGCCAGTCGGAAGTCAGAGGGAAATCAGACGGAAGTCAGGCGGAAGCCGGACGGTAGTCGGACGGTAGTCGGACGGAAGACGGACGGAAATCAGACAATAATCAGACGGTAGTCAGATAAAAGTCAGACGGAAGCCAGGCGGAAGTCAGACGGTAGTCAGACGGAAATCAGACAGAAGTCAGGCGGAAGCCGGACGGTAGTCGGACGGAAGTCGAACGGAAATCAGGCAATAGTCAGACGGTAGTCAGACGAAAGTCAGACGGAAGCCAGACGATAGTCAGACGAAAGTCAGACGGAAGTCAGGCGGAGGTCAGACGAAAGTCACACGGAAGCCAGACGGAATTCAGATAAAAGTCAGATGGAAGCCAGGCGGAAGCATCTCCTCCCCTCTCACTCTAATCACAAATTTAATTCCGTTCGTTACATCAAGGGTCCATCCATTATAGTATTTCCGATCTGTACACGGTAGCGTTCGTCCTATCGGAGTGGCTATTGTGTCCCGAAACGCGAGGAAGCCCTTCCGCGGTTCACCTAATCTTCCTTCTATTCTGTCCTTCCAACGAAGTTCAGGCGTTGCCTTCAAACTTCAATTAGGTAAAGAATCTTTTAACCAGGAGACAATGTTATGGGCCAAAAGAATTACTCGACCGTGACGAGATTGTTTAACAGAAATGTAAAAAGTTCAGGATAAGATTCTTTAATCTTTCGGGAACACCGTCAGACAAATTTTCTTCATCAACTTTTGAAATACAGACAGTGAAAGAAGATATCACAATTACTACAAAATACGTAAATAAATTAGGAACTCATGAAAATTCCTACGCCATAAACCGTCTCGACAATAGCCAACAAAAACGAACACTAAAGAGATACCACATATATTAGACTTTCCATAACGCTTTACAGAATAGCCGAATGAACTGCATTATAGAGCAATACACTGCGTGTTCCCTTTATCGAAAGACTACCAAACACTACATTTTCTTATAATCATCTGTACATGGAAGATTGATTGCAAATAAATTTGAAAGACAAAAAGAAACTTTTGAAATCTACACGGTGAAAGAAGAAAAGGGGATAAAATGAAACTCTAAATAGAGTAAAATATACAACAATTTCTATTATTTCAACAATATTATAGCACTACGTTGAATAAAATGTAGTATGAATTAAATTGGCTGTATGGATAATGTTCTTACCGTGAATCACCCTCATTAGAAGTGAACTACTCCCAATTGCTTAAATCTGTCTTTAATCTTTAATACAGATAACTGTTCACAAATTCGTGAAGTTCTTACTTCTTGTTTGTCCTTAAACAAAATTATTTTATGATAACGAATTAGTGATTGTGTGATTTGTCACCACTATGGACATGATCCATCCTTAATTGGTTGCGTAACCACGGAAAATAAAAAATTGAATTTCAAATTATAAAAAAAATCATAAAATTCTGCCGTTCATCTTTCCATAATTGTTCTCCAATGTTTTCTTTATATGATCTTTATAAGCAAACGAAGTTTACAAAATTCATTAATTTAAGCAAAGTTATTGAGACTTCACACTTCAGACACCTTCGTGACTTTTGGTTCACATTGTATGAAATGAATAATTCATCTTTTTGGAAGATGTAAAAAGACTACAAATATATTGTTAGATTATAATCGCTCGAAATATTGTAAGCATTGGTAAAAATGAAAAGTTACATCTAATCTGACTTTTTAAACCATTTGTAGTTTGCAGAAAATAAGATAATATAATGGGAAATCTTTTATTTTCACTTGTTACTACTCTTGGTACTTCATATTCAGAATGACAGATACTTATCACTGATCGAAAAATCGATGAGGTATGATTTAGGTGACTGATACGATATCAGCGTAATATCCGCTGTATATCACGCTGTGATACTCTAATAGTTTTCTTGCGAATAAAATAATTCTGAGTGACATTACTTTTGAGATGACCTAATAAATAAACTTGAGATCCTTGAATTTGTAATATTCAGAGACAATAATACTGAAATTTCATATTGACAAAGAAAATCCAGAACACGAGAAGGTGCAAGTCCGAATAAGATCTCCTGAAATGTCCTTTGAGGTGCAAGGTTACGCAAGTGTCAGAGTTCAGAGAATCTTCTCTCCCACCCTTTTTAATTCCGATCGTTAAATCTACCTGACCGTCGCGGTGGCTCAGTTTCGTGTGTCCAGCGATTTTCCTCACCGAATCGCGTAACATATGTAACCTCGTGACTTCCTCAGATATTCAAAAAATAAACATTAGAAGAATTATGGGTTTACAACTTAATAGTAAAGTAATGTAAGATATATTCTTCTCGGGTAAGAATTTTTTTTTTTTATTTTCTAGATAAATCATTTTTTAATCCTACTTCAAATTTGCCTCACAATCTTATTATACTCTTATTTTAATAATTATTTGAAGTCCTAGATATCAGAAATCCGGGAAATTGAAAACTGATTAACTGATTAAATATCGTGTTTCAAGTTTCAAAATCGGACGAATACTTTTATCGGTACAGAACACTCGCAGTCAATCGTAACGCGGAATTCGCATACGAGGAAAAAGAAGAAATATCGTGGAAAGCGGCTTTCATTCATCGCGGAGATTCTGTTAGCAACGCGCTGTTTTCCAACGGCGCGGTGTAAATTCGCGCTTTCAGAACAATCGGAGCGCAAAAACTTTCGAGCGCATGAAAATCTAGCTACAGGATTCTGTGTACCACTTTTTTCCATCCCGCGCTCTAACTGTGCGCTCAGTGCTGTAAACACTGTTGGACACTTAACCGCGCGGTGTTAAAAACGAAACGGAACACGATAAAGATTTGATATACACTTACTGAAAAAAGTTAATAAACAAATATAGTAGAACCTCGATTATTCGAATCACAATTAGCTCCAATTTTTATTGGCCAGCGTTTCAATTATTGAATGCGTTAGATATAAAAGTACAATAGAACTTTGAGTAAAATTTGAACCATGGTTTAATCCTTTTCAACTAATTATTAACATTTTACACTAACAATATTGGATCGAATACAGTAGTGATTCGATAAGAGTTCAATAATCCAAAGCAGAATTCGACATATAACATAGAAGTTACTACGTTTATTTGCCTCGGTTAGGATTTACACTTCCCAGAATTTGAAAGAAAACCAGGCGTTGGTTATTGAGGATAGCATTCGCCGTATACCATAGAAATTGGAGTGGACACGTTGACACTTATCGAATCACTACTGTAATCGTTTGGAAGTTATGTATTGTGTATCCCTTAACTTCTAAGATACGACTCAAAATTTATTGTATTCCTTTCTACATGTGTCTATTCGAAAAAAACTTATTGTACGTTGATGTGTGAAATATAATCTCTTTATGCTATTTTTAATTCCAATCTGTACAGGGTGTAACAAAAATGTTGCACGTCCTTGAAAGGGGCGATTCCTGAGGTGATTTGAAACAACTTTTTCCTTAGCGAAAATGTTAGGTGGGGCTTTGTTAACGAGTTATTAACGAAAAACACTAACCAATCAGGGAGCGAGTACTGTAGACGAATCGTGGCGCGGACAATGGTAGACCAATGCTACGCGTGGTTGTAGCCTTTGCCGAAATTCGTATACTGTACTCGCTGTCTGATTGGCCAGTGTTTTTTGTTAATAACTCGTTAACAAAGCCCCAACTACATTTTCGTTAAGGAAAAAGTAGTTTCAAATCACCTCAGGAATCACCCCTTTCAAGGAGGTGCAACATTTTTGTTACACCCTGTATATCTTATATAATAATTCTCAAACGATTATTTTGATTCTTAACTTTTGTCAGTAAGTGTATGTCGACGTTAATGCTTCTAATAATTAGAAAAAAAGAAAAAGTATATGTAAAGTGAAAGCTTAAGGTCTATCATCCTCCAGTAGTCGATTATTTTTATTGTTTATCATAAAAAAAGGAATATTTAAATGACACATTTATTAAATGATAATTTTAAATTATATTTTCAATTTCTAACTCCAAAATACAACAAAACCCGGTCTTCAGAAGTAGAAAAAATGCTTTTAAAATAAAATCATCTTAAAACAACAAACATTTAATAATTTTTTTATGTTTCTTGATGTGTTCTTGCTTTAGATTATGTATAGTAATCTAAAATTACGACCGCCAGCAAGAAGCAAACTCCTGAAGACACGAACTTCACTGTTAAATATTTAAATAAATAGAATAATCGGTAAAACAATTATTTTTCTTGTATTTCAACAGGGATACAATATATTTAAAAAGTTTGAAAACTCTATGCGTTTATTTTATTATAAAAACTGGCCAAATATTCGACTATAAGTGTAGAATATCCCCTTCAAAAACATTAATATTCTTACTTACAAACCTAAAGAGTTTTAAAAATGCATTAATTTAAGTTAAATGATCCATTTTTAAAGCAACTTGGACGCTTTATTTGTAATACTAATTCATTATTTTTCAGAACGTTTATGTGCTAACAAAAAATATTATATAGTAATAAATGAAATACATTTAAACTACTTCAATGCTCTTTATATATTTTGTAACATTGACGATTTACTTTTAATGCGAATTCAGCTTTAAACGTTCAACTACTATTATTTTCACCCTATCTCAAATCTTCACGTGTAAATCTTAAGACCAAACCGCACCGAAATTCCACGACCCCGCGCATGAAAACGCAATTGAAGTTCAGCTAAAACAAAAGGAAATCAAAACGTCGAATGACAAAGGACTCGAACGTTTCGCGAGCGTAGAGAGCTAAAGCCGGGAATCCACCAGAAAGCTAAGCTAAGCTATGCTATGCTGTGCTATGTTTAAAAAAATTAGCTTCAATACATTTTGATGGATCCGTTTCCACCAAGAGCTAAGCTAAGTTGATAAAAATGTATTGTCTAAATATAGCATAGCATAGCATAGCTTAGCTTAGCTTTCTGGTGGATTCCCGGCTTAATGAGGTGTGCCAAACAAGTTTGGCCTGTCGACGCCCTTAGGAAATTTCTCTTTCGCGGATCGCAGAGTTTGCGCTTCGTGTTCAAAGAGGTTCGAACGTGTCGCGCGTCACGACCCTCTCCTTAACCGATCGTTCGAAAGTGTTGGCGTAAACAAACAGATCGATTCACAAACTAAACGCAACGACAAACTCGACGAATTTCTGTTGATCCAGTATGTAAATCCCGACGATGCGCCGATCGCGAATTAGCGGCGACGAACGGGAACGCTTCTCCCCCGGGTCTGCAAACGTTTGCGCAAAAAGCCAACGGCGAAGTTCGGCCAAGTTCGCTTCCCGGTTCCCGTCGAACTGAAGACAATCGAAAAACTCTGTTTAAGTTCGCGGGCGAACCCGACACGCTTACCAAAAGACCGAAACGTTCTTTCGACTATGTCCTTCGCTAGCTTCTGGCTCGTCGCGAACACGAGGATGCGGATTATACTTTCATAGCTTGCATTCTTGTACTATACCCTCGTCAGAGGAATTCAAAGAGGATGAGCTTTCAAGGTAACCCTTTGATTGCGGCGTGTTTCGAATGGAAACTCATCACCGCGCACGTTTTTATACTTTCACGTTGACCAGCGCGAGGAAAACTGAAAGATGAAAGATTGTTGGCGTTCAGGATTACACGGAATAGTGTTCAGATTTCTTTTTTGTATGCTATGTACTATTTGGGTCATCTGACAGGTCCAAATCAAATTTAACGTAAATGTATTTTGTTACAATTTGGTTTAAACAAGGGAAGCTCTAGGTAACTTGGACTTTAACGCCCGAAAAAAAGTGTTCTTTATGAATTATTTTTGAGACGCACAGATTTCGCAAAATTGTTATTGATCAGGAATTTAAATCTGCATACATTAGATAGTATTTGAGAATGTTTTCATTGAAAAATATACATATCCAAGTAAATGTGTGCAAATTATGGTTGCACACTTTATTCGCGTTTAGTTCATCGCGAAAAGGAGAAAAGAAAAACATTTTTGTAATCTATATTAATGCAATTTCGGTTAAGCATACGGAAATTAAATTATAATAATTTTTTTGAAAAACAACAGACTTTAAACAAAAAATATATTATAGGATGAAAATTTTCTTTGATTTCTGTACGCTTAACTGAAGATATTTTTATGTGAAATAAGCAAGTAAAAGTGGAAGCAGACTCCTTCAAAACTCACAGAGAAAATCGTCCGACCAGTTTAGGAAATTTCGTTTAGAGAAAAGCGCGTTTAAAATTTCATATTCATATATTTCGCTTATGAGTAGATTTCGGATTTTATGCATTTATGGCAATATTAAGTATGCAAAAAATCTATGAGACTGTTAACATATGCCAAAATATGCAAAAAATCGAAAATATAATAAAAGTTAGAATGTTTAGAAAATTGAACATAGTACTATTCAAATTCCAAATCTTTATTTGTGCTTTTAAAAATTTTATTCTGCACATAAATTCGCAGGCTACTTATGAGCAATCAATTTTCAAGACAATGCAACTTCTTGCATTCATATTTTAGGAGTACAATCCTCAAAGGTTATATTTTCAATTTATGAAACAAAAAAAGACTTATTTTTGATTCATCAAAGTATTCTTCCCCCTTAAAAGGTAAGTTTTATTTAAATTTTCATGGCAATAAATATTAGCAAAACTTCACTAATCCCCAAAAAAATTAATTGTCAATATCGCTACAGTTTTCTTCAACAATCACGAATTCACAAATATAAAAGAATCACTTTTATAAAAAAAAAGAGTTTTGCCATTAAAACGTATAAACTGAAAAATAATGAAACGCTAAGGACTTTTCGGATGATCCAATGTATAGATCTTTATAGCAGACGAGTGGTTCTTAGGACACAGACACTCCGTCGCGTCGTTCCCAAAAAAAGGGAATTTATCACAGTCCAACGAAGAAAAACCGAAGCCATAAGTGCCGTACTTTCTCACATGGGATAGCTTCAAAAGCCAAAGTATACGGCGACCGTAGCGATTACAAATCGAAGAACCCACAGACTCGTACATCTCACTTGTCTACCGACCGCGAAAATCACCTGAAGAACAGAAACGCGGTTGAGCCATAAGCGAAATGTAAAAGCTTGATCGAGTGGATGCACCAACGTCGCGTCGGAATAAAAATCGAACAGTTCGCGGTGAACTTTTTGGTTACAAAACCGCGGGGCGGGAAATTTTTTCGAAGGAAGAAGAAATTCATTTACAACTCAATCGGCGCTCATGAAATTCCTTGACGAGGAAATCCTGTCGGCCCAGCAATCCAGTTATAGTACAGACAGAAGAAATTGCCCCTAATCATCGCGATGCCGGCCTCTTTAATCGGTATTTCCCTCGGGTCGCTTTATTCGATTTTAACTTACTTGTCGAAATTAAATCCACTGTGTAAATAGATTCGACGCCGCGGTGTTTCAGAAATTAAACGAAAGCGCCGTGTTTCTTCGAGAATTTCTTGTGTTTTCAAGTCGTAGTTTATTCGTTGTGAATGAAAACTTGGTTGATTGAGTCTGAACTACCAACGGACACAGTTAAATAAACAACACAATTAAATGTTTCTGTAAAATCGCGAATAAATTGGTGATTTAAAACAAATTTTCATTTAATTTCTGTACAGGATTAATTAAAAAAAAATAAAAAGGCGATACTTGAATTTGTTAGAAGATTTTGGTTCACTTATCCTCGATATTTAAAAACTTCAATGTAAATAAAAAATAAATGATAGTAACACTTTAGTAACACTTAGTAACACTTTTAAATAGTCTAAGAAAATTCTAAATAGCTTACAAGAATTGTATTTTTTCACAAAAGTAGCACATATTTATTTAAAAATAAATATTTAATTAACTGATGGATGTAATGTAATGCAATGTCGAAGAATAAGTATAATTTGATAAACGTACTCATGCACAGAGAAAGGTATGACTCACCATTACCAAAAATGATGGCCAGAACTCCGTAATGAAAAAATAGGACCAAAGGCGACATGGAATTGATGGACCAGTTAAACGCGAGACCGCCTGTCCTCGACTGGTGTCCAATGCTTTTCAACCACCGTGCAATTTCGACCCTGAATCCCGCGTTACCCCTACCGACGCGTCCATTCCTAAGGAAATTCGCGCAGGCGTTTCAAACAATGCAGGGGCGAATGTTAAACAAACCTGTCAGCTACAAACTCTACCTACGTATTGTTTGTTCGATTTTCAATCTGCATTAGTATATCGACGATCCACAGTACCACGATTCATGTTCAAAAATGAGAAAATTAAGTTTTCAAATTTCATATTTTTTTTCATACAATAAGTCAACACTCTTCCAATATGAAAATATTCTGAATATTATAATTTGACAATGAAAATGAGGGATTAAGTTTAGTAATTAAAGTCAAAATCGAATAAAATCACGCAAGTTTGCGCAGGTTACACGTAACGAGTAGTTTCAAAATGAGTTTTGAATAATAATAATAAATGAAAGTATGATTTTAATTGTGAATAACAAGTAAATCCAAAAAAAAATAAAATAAAAATGGCTTAGATAATACTAAAAATATACTATATTTACTATTTTTTATTTGCAAATGAAATCCTTTCTTGTTTGAATTTAGACAAAAAACAAATAATAAATAGTTTTCTAAACCGGTTTTCGTATTCAAACAATACAAAAATATTTATAGATTATTTGAAGATTTTTCTTAGTTTATTTAATATTTGTGTAAAATCCTAACAATATGAAATATAATTTAAAAAACTGAAATAACTAAGATTCTTACAATTTTTCACATTCTATACGGAAGATGATTAAATTATTATACAGGGTGTTTCGCAATTCGTGGGAAATCTCCGAGATATAGGTACTAGACACAAAAATAATAAGAAAAGTTCTTATGCAATATTCTCGAAAATGGTTAGTTTATTAGTTACACGCGGTTTTATATTTTGTAAAGGCACATAACAAGGGCTCATCCCCTGTAAGATCAGTGACCACGATATGGGCCCCTGCATTGTGGAAAAGTATCAGTTGTGTTACATTCGTCATCGTTTCAATTTGTAATTACAAAATATGTGATTTTTCATTTGAAGAAACATCTCATTCCAAAATACGTTGCGAGTCACCGGGGCCCTGGTGTTAAAGGTGATGAAGCAGTGTTACGTCGGCATTTTACGAAATGTAAAACCACGTGTAACTAATAAACTAACCATTTCGGAGAATATTGCATAAGAACTTTTCTTATTATTTTCGTGTCTAGTGTCCGTATCTCGGAGATTTCCCACGAATTACGAAACACCCTGTATAAACATTGCAAAACTATCACCTTTTTTAAATTATAACAAATATTCAAAATTCGGATTTCAATATCTTCGGATATTATATTATTTTTTCAGACTCTAAGTAGAATTATATCTTCATATAAAATCTATGAATTGATTTTTTCATGGTCTTTGTTTTATTTTTTTGTAGATTTGCATATTAAACTAAAATACAATTATATTATTATAATGGTGTTCAAAGCTATTATACAGCAAAATATTAACGTTTTTAATTAAATAACTAATAATTTCCCCCAATTTAATTCCAGTATTTAAACAATTTAAAACCAGTTTTTGTTTTCAAATTTACTCCAGAAAGCCGGTTTTTAAACTCAATTTTAAAAACCCGACAAACTCCATACTTGACGCACTGTGCGATCACTGCGATCCCTACGTCCCTATCCTCGTTTGTCGAAACGCGACACAACACAAACAGAAATTTAAAAAAAAAAAAAAAAAAAAACGGGAAAAAAATGAATTATATTATTTTTAAATCTACCGATCATCTGCGGAGCAATTTTCATCGAAAAACGTTACTTGAAATAAATGAATAAATAAATACGAAAGCGACGCTCTTCGTGAAAAATGCTTCGCTGCTTTGCATGGACCTCGCAGTTTTAATTGAGCACGTTTACGACTTGGTTTTGTTTCTCGTTGACCCTCATTTGTTGCTCCGGCACATCTTTCAAATTGACAAGTGATCCTTTTTAACTTTCAACCGGAACCTCATCGTCCCGACTATTCCCCGGGGGAAAATTTATTGTTGCGCCGTTTAGTCGTTGTTTTCAACCGCGATAAATTCCGTTCGCGATTCCACGCGTCTCCAGTGCGATGACATCAAGATCATCTGAGAAATGGACGCAAGGGGAAGTGGTAGCTTGAGGCCCGAAGGTAACGTGATAATGGACAGTGGTCATTGCCTGAAATGCGCGGCCTCTTTGAAGCACCTGAAGAAGACGAGCCCATCGGCCGCCCAGGACAAACAGGAGCCTGTGAAGGTTCCGGTGAAACCACCGGAGACTAGCTACGTGATGCAAATCGTTTCTATCGGAATTCGACCGGACAGTGTTTACGAGGTTCATGAATAATAATACCACGTACATTTGCGCACGATCAAATAATTTGAAAAAGGTAAACGAAAAACTGATACCGGTCTCGTTATCGCGTTCTTATTATCGCAGGCGCGGATGTTGCTGGCACCGGAAGTAGACATGTCCTCGATCAAGATAACCGTGAAAGGGAACAATCTCCGCGTGAACGTCTGCAGGCCCGTCAGTGACCAACTCGTCAGTCAACTACCGAAAATCTCTGAAAAATCCGTGTTCGGTGACATGATTAAAAAAATGATGAAGTATTGCGAGAATCTGCTCATACCGGAAGGCATAGACGGTGAGAAAGTCCGCGCTGTTGTCGACAACAAGCACAAACTGCTCATCCTCACAGCGCCCGCGATGAAACCGAGCAAAACGAGGAAGAAAATTGTCGCGAAAAATTGAGACGAGTTATTTTAGGTACGCGAAACTATCGCCGATTGGAACGCAATGTTCGATAGAATAAAAGACGATCGCGCGTTTCTGTTAACCTCCGTTTCACGCTTAAACGTTATTTATAATAATATTATTTAGAGTGATTTTAAATTTAGATCGTTCAGCATGGATAAACTACCGCATCACTGTCAAGAAAACGCGACCACGTTAAAGCAAAACGACTACATGAATTTCGAGATGATGTCGGAAGGAGTTAAAACGAGCTTCAGATTCGACAAGATTCCGAACTTCTACATCATCGACAACAAAGAATGTTACGCTGTACGTTTGACGAATATTTAGGGTAACGCATACAGGTTTTAACTCCTACGTATAATGATTAACCGTTTCAAGAGAAGTAAAAGATAGTTGTTATCCCTTTCTTACATGATGAAATATGAAATACAAGCTGGAAACTAATCTGTATGAACGCAATAAGCAACAACTATGCAGCACACGTTATATTCCATTTGTTACTTTTTACTTTCATGTAAAAAAGGAAACGAAATTTAATAAATATTTGAAGTAACATAAATAATCATATGAACATCTACGAATTGTAACTCGCACCCAAAATCATGCTACTAAAATACTTGATAAATGTTTTCAATTTTGTAACACTGAACAAGTCTTATAGATTTTTGTATTCTGAATCCGAATATATAAATCGTTTTTTTCGTAATGCTTATAACTAGACAGCGGATCTTTATGCAAAATAAAATTTTTGGAAGCACAAATGATGAATTGGAGCTTGAAAAACAGTATGTTTAATGTTCTAAACATTCAAACTTGAATAATATTGTTGACATTTTGAATATTTTGGCATATGATAACAGTCTCGTAGATTTTTTACGTACTTAGAAAGAAAAATTGCGAATGTTCAACTTTAGAGATGTTTTGTATTTTTGTAATATTAACTACAGTGTTGACTCGAAGAATGGCTGGGTTTCAGAACCGAGCGCAGCCCTTTTTCGAGTCGGGTTCGATCTCGGTCACGACGAAACGAGACTCGCACCGACGAAAAAGTGGTGAGGATAAGGAAATCCCTTTTTCGAATCAAACTCAAGCGTCGTTCTTTGAGTCAACACTGTAAGATTGTCCTTATATCAAAACACTACTGTATTTAGTTCATTAGGACACCAAACGATTTTATAGTCTTTGGAATGAAATAATATACATTGTTATTTCATTATAAACATATAAATATGTTTAAATAACAATCAAAGTGAAGAAAGTATCCAAACAGCAAGTCTTCTTTGATACTTTTAACTTATTTCAAAAACTAAGAGTGTAGGTTAAAATCTAACGATGATAGGTGATATAACAAACGTTTCTACTAAGGAAAGCGTCAAAGAAAGCTACAAAATTATATTTTGCATTCAACAATTTGGCATAACACGTGGCAACGGAATTATTAAATGTACACTAGAGGCAAAATTAGTATTGTTAGTATTATTTCGTCACCGCGTTATCTACAAAAATCTATAAGAATCGCTTGTGGAATGTAGCAAAACTAAAAACAATAACAATTTTTTCGAGCATTTTAGTAGGTGTACGATTTTGGATGCGAGCTCCAATTCGTAGATGTCTAAATGATCACTATTCATTTTACTTCTAATATTTGCCAAATTTCGGCTCTTTTTTTTACATAAAAGTAAAAAGTAATATAATTGAAATGTTATGTATAATGTATGTTACAAAATTTTTACGTTCATACAGATTGATTTTCAGCCAAACCAGAAGAGGTAAATGCGAGTTACTGTATATGCATATTTCAATGATCCAAATATCCTTGTTTGGAATACAATTAATATTTTACTATGCAAGAAAAAGACTGTTATTGGAGTAAACAAGTCAGTTGATAGACGATTTAGTTGATTCCAAGATTTTTAATAAGGTTTTGCTTAAAAATATTTGTTTCATAAAAAGAATTCAAAAGCTTTGCCTAAGAAATGTGTAAATTTTAAGAAAAAATTAGTTGTGTATAAAAGAACTAATTTATTCAATCATAAAATGACAATTCTACTCATGACCTGTATCGCCAGTAGATCGACGGTATTATAAAATACTTTTTCACATACAAAAACCCTTTTATTGAAAATGTTAAATTTCCAAAACATCAAACGATATTTCTTTAAAATGAAAAAATAAAATAATGCAGAACCCAATCACTATCTTCTTCTACTTCACAAAACGGAAGGATACAGTAAGTGGTTCAATCTGTACCAGTGCAGGAATAAAAAAACAGACCTAATATAAATAAAAATCTTTTTTTTTTTTCATAATTATGGATTAGTCTAATCTCAAATCTGTCCATCTACTGGATATCGTTCATCTATTGGCCTTGAAACAGTTAATTATTAGTTGTATTCAGCACAATCAACCATTGCGCAAGTTGAGTGATTTTACTGGATCTTTACTATATGTATAAGGTAAAATTATACAGGGTGTTCGGCAACGTGTGTCAGAAATTTAAGGGGCGGTTCTACACGCCAAAATAAGACGAAAATCAAGAGTAACGAAATGGCGGTAGCAGCTTTGTTTTTTAGTTATTAGCATTTGAAAAAGTGGGCGAAAACCGCCTGAAACATGGCAATCCCTATGGTATATGTCAAATTTTATGGAATATTCAGAGTGTGTAAAGCTGTCCGTATGAAACGAAGATGTGTGTGTAGCGTAAACCACAGCTGTTTTCGCGGATCGATATATTGATGATTTTAAAAAAGAACCGAATGAATGTAAGTTTGAGTGAGGGCCCGTATTTTGAATTAGGGATTGCCATGTTTCAGGCGCTTTTCACCCACTTTTTAAAATGCTAATAACTAAAAAACATTTCGTTACTCTTGATTTTCGTCTTATTTTGGCGTGTAGAACCATCCCTTAAAATTGCTGACACACGTTGCCGAACACCCTGTATAGTAAATCTATAGGAGTAAATCAATGAACTCAACAATTGCGGAACTGTTGAGTAATTTTATTCAATTTACTATATAATTTTACGTTATGTAGTAAAAATCCAGCAAAATCATTCAACAGTTTCGCAATCGTTGAGTACACTGAACGCAACCATTGTATAAGGAAATCAACATTTGTATGCAATACCCTATTGAAACTTGAATGAACGAGTGCATTATTTCCATGTTCGCAGGCGGAGATGAAGATCCAGGGATTCAAAGTAGGAACGGCGACGTTGGCAACCGAAAATACGTTGAACATAAAGCTGCATAGTTCCGAAGATTTGTCGCACGTCAGAAATCTCAATTTCTGGATACCGCCTGAAGCGAACGCGAAGAAAGTGTCGGTCGAGATCATCGATGACACAATCTTCGTACGAGCTCCGCTTAAAAAGAGGCACTCGTAACGTCTAGAAGTGTTACTCGTTAACGTCAAAATTACATGTGTAGAAATTTCTCGTCGAAGGTGCTACGATCAATTACAAACGCCATTTATCTATAGTTGTGTTCCCATCTTTTATTCAAGACAAAAATTCCTGGGTCAACAACGAATTGTCGATAAAATGTTTTCACTTCTTGGCTTCCGCGGGTTTGGATTCCGCGGGTTTAGTTTCCGCAGGTTTGGTTTCCGCGGTTTTCGCCTTTTTCGCCGGCTTCTTGGTTGTTTTCGTCACTTTCGCGGTCTTAACCACGGGCTTCTTAGCTCCCTTCTCGGTCGGTTCCTTCTTCGGTTTAGCCGCCCTCGCAGCTGTAATTTGTTTCCTGCGTCTCTCCCGCGCCAGCTTGTACCTCATAGCCGGCGAGTTCTTCGGCAGCTCGATCTGTACAAAAGGAAGTTCTTTGAATCTCCGTTCGTGCAGAAAAACTTTACTGGATATTCTAAAACGCAAACATACTCCACGCTTCTCTGCCAAAGCAATGTCCTTCTCGTACTGGCGTTTCTGTGCCGTCAATATCGCTGCACGTTTCAAAACGGCTGCGTACGGATTCAGACGCAACATCGCGCGAGTATTGGTCAACGGGTTCAACTTCTTGACTCTGCGAACCACCTTCTTCCTGCAATTATAAATATTGGTTTTGAGTACAAACGTCGCGAAAAGGACAGAGCAATAGTTTGATAAAGGGAAATGTATCAGATGTGGAAGATGTTATCACCGTCAATCAGTAACACGGACCACAAAAATGTCATCATACACGAAATATACAACTCGAAATTTTAACATAAGCGACAAATGAATCTAAGTACCTTGGTGCTCTCAAAACTTTACGAATTTCGTCGGATTTCAGGAGTCTTGACAAATCTGTGTTTAACATTTTGGGGTACGGCAAATTATAATCAGCTTTGAGACTGGATTTCTTGCGCCAGGTTCCGTAAAGAGAATCCAGCTTTTCGAAAGCGGATTGCGTCCAGATTACAAAACGTCCAACGTGACCACCGGGCGCCAATTTCAGAAGGCTCATTTTGTTGATGTTCATAAGATCAACACCGGGAATGTTACGGAACGCTTTGCGAATACCCTAAAAGAGGCACGGAAACAAGAAAAGTTAATGATCATTCTACATTGTTCAAAAGGTAGTAACGAATCGAATTTGGGCAATAATTTCATCAACGATCATCTATTAAAATTCCTCCTTCAATCGTTAATTGCAATTAACAGTTAGATTCCTATTTCATTGGTTATTCATGATTTTATGCATTTATGGCAATGCTAATTATGTAAAAAATCTACGTACGAGACTGTTATACAAAATTTAAGTTAGAACGTTAAGTTATGAAACATATAGTTTTTCAAGTTCCAATTCTTTGTTCGTGCTTGCGAAAGTTTTATTTTGCATGAAGATCAATCTAGTCATAACCAACGATTAAATTCCTATTGCAGTTATTAATTACAATTAACGATTAAATACGTTTCGATCGTCAAGTGCGATTAAATAAGTAAATTTCTACTTTAGTCGTTAATTGCCATTAACGATTTTTAATATTTCATTTAAAAAGAAGCGATCGATAATTGACGATTAATTTCATCAACAACGATTTTCCAACGATTAATGTTTATAATCGTAAGTATTAATCAATTAATCAAACCAAAAATTTTAATTGACTTATGCCCAACTCTGTAGTGAAATACTTCGCTTTCACTTCACCTGATCTTGAGAGTAAACAATTAGAGGTCCTCGACGTTGAATGCGCCTGCGGTTGCGCATTTTACCCTTACCAGCACGGAAACGTTGAGACTTGTACACCTACAAACAGAACAATCGCATTATTTGCTTGTAAACGACGAAAGGTCTTTGCAAGACTGTGTTTGGTCAGCATTACCCCATTCTAGCAACTAATCAGCTAGTCAAGAACGCCTGCTAACCAGTTTATCTAGCACCCGTTTGGAGCATCTTAATTCAATTGATTTCAATAAAGATGCGGACATTATAAGGTGCATAAACAGATAGATCTAAAATAAACCCACCTTCTGGATATCATTCCATGCCTTCATGCGTCTCAAGAAGATAACAGCTTCCTTGGTTTTCTTGTATGTTTCAATGTAGTCTGACACTACTAAGGGCAGCTCTCGAACTTCCTGTATCATATGACCTGAACAAAAAAAAAGGAACTTGTTACTACCAAGGTATATAAAATACATCATAATCAAATGAAAAATTCAAATACTCAGGAGTAAAGCTATTTTAAAATCACTGCTAAATCAGCAACACGGACCAAAGCGATTCATCATTAAAAATGAACTGTATTAAAAGGCTTTCTACTCTAATTACACGATATTTACCTTTAGATTGTACCAGTGCTGGTACACCAGACGCGGCAATAGCAGAAACTAAAGCATACCGCTTTTGGTTAACGTTAATTTTACGGTGCCAGCGTCGCCAAGGCTTAGTTGGTCCGAACATGCGTCCACCTCTACACATGTTACCGAACGCACCCTGGCCAGAACGATGAGTACCACCGCCACGTACACGAGGGATACGAGCCACGGCGCGACCAGTTCCCCATGACTCGGCGGAAGTTTGGTGACCTAACAAAAGAAACCTACATTTAATAACGTGGCAATTAGTTCTTCACGAAAAAGGAGCAAGAAATGAAGAAAACGTCAAACAAAAACGAGGGCTCTAATCGAAGCACCTTAATTTTCAAATTAAACGCTTACCAGCATCCTTGGATACACAGTACGGTTGTCTACTGTTCTTTGAGACTTGTTGATGAACAAAGTTTACAACATCTGGCCGAATCGGTGCTTTGAATACGCACGGCAAAGGGAATGAATCTGTCACATTTCCCTTTTCTTCGTCATAGACGGAAACGAGCGGCCGCGCCCTTAACAACGACTGTAAAAAAGAGAAAAATCGTCGATGTAAGCAAAACGATTCTCATCTCGGAGCGAAATGAAGCGTTGCGGGTGCATGGCGGACCCCCAAGTTGAAAAGATCGCGGATAATGTTTTCTTTTCCCTATGCTCCAACGAAACTTGATTGAAACTGGCAAAAAATGAAAAAAGGGAACGCAAAAGTTTTGAAGGAATATTTTGTTACACTCGTACGACTAAACTACGTTAGTTTATGTACATTGTTCGATGTCACACGTGGTCGTCGGTACCGTTGGCACACGGACTTCGTATTTATCGTGAAATATTCGCGAACTAAGAGGTTTTCTGGTCAAAGAATCGTATCGAGCGACAGAGTGCAATAAATTTCATAGAAAATGCATAATTTCTTACCATCGCGCGTTCCTTTTTATAACTTTTCACGCATCAGACACAAACTAACCAGGCAGCTTACACACCTTACCTGGTCGTAAAGGAAGAAGGACGCAAGCGGAAATTGCATAGCAAGGCGCACGCATGCTCAGAACGCGTGTTCTTAAATTACTGTTCATTATTTATTCACATTCATATTATTCTTCATGAACTCGTAAATAATAAACCTAAAATCGTTAAACTAATTTAATTAGTATTAACATTAGTATTCTCTATTGTACAAAATATTTTCACAATACATTCTTTAATTTTATTGTGCGGTCCAATAAAAATGCAGCTCTGTAAGAAATAATACCACAAACCGTTGGATCCAACAGAATGTTTCCAGCGCTTTTGATTTACGTCACGTAAAATTTAAAAACTCCTGCTCTGAATAAAAGACATAACATAACATAAGTAAACATCAAAGAAGAATATTTATTTCCTTAAATGGCAGGGGAAGTTATCGTCGATGCGCTACCATATATCGATCAAGGTTACGATGAACCGGGAGTCAGAGAAGCGGTAAATATACAATTTTATTACAATAAAACGCAATCTAAATTATTTTGAGGTTATATTGTTTATGTTTATGATCTAAGTAAATCAATAAATTGATGAACATTTCAGGCCTTGGCGATGGTCGAAGAGGAAACGCGCCGGTATCGTCCGACGAAGAATTATTTAGAACATTTGCCACCCCTGAATATAATCGCGTTCGAAACGGACGTAATGAAGCATGAGTTTGAGCGAATGCAAAATCGTTTACCCATGGAAGTGCTCAGCATGAAACGTTACGAATTACCGCCACCGCCGCCAGGCAAAATGAACGATCTTGCTGCGTGGAATGAAAGCGTTGAGAATAGCAGTGCTCAATTGGAGCATCAAGCTACCAGGTTCGCAAAACTATTTTAGCGATTCGGCACTTCTATACTGTGTACTCATTTAATTTATATTACTTGAAATTTTTAACAGAATCTGTAATCTTGAGTTAATGATGGAGTATGGATGCGAGGCATGGAAATCTTATTTAGAAATATTGATGCAACTGGTTGGTCAAGCTCAAAAACAGCTACAAGCGTTGAGGAAGAAGATCCAAGAGGTCAATTGGCAGAGGAAATCGATGCAAACTCAAGGAGGAGAGAAACTGAGAGCATTGGAGGCACAGTGGGTCGGATTAGTGTCAAAGAACTATGAAATTGAACAAGCCTGCGTTCATTTAGAGGAAGAAATACAAAAATCAATGATGAACAAAGGTGAGGCTGTGGAAATTAATG
Organism: Perdita meconis; assembly: GCA_030770465.2. Taxonomy (NCBI): domain Eukaryota; kingdom Metazoa; phylum Arthropoda; class Insecta; order Hymenoptera; family Andrenidae; genus Perdita; species Perdita meconis. The sequence goes on along the minus strand of JASKOS020000004.1, from coordinate 14,542,485 downwards.
ATGTTCCTGGAGAGGAGGAACCTGATATTCCAGGTAAAAGTGCTACGGAACTTATGGCAACCGAAATGAATCAACAGGAACAAGAAATTCAGGAGACTTGAATAATATTGGACAGAATTATTGTACAAATGTTTATTTTATATCATTTCTTTAAGAGTATCAACTTCGCTTCGTTATTTGATGCTGTACATTGTTTTTCTCTTAAAATCTTTGATCAGGCTGCCACTTATTGATATAGAGTTGGACTTGACAAAAATTGTAAAATGTTTCTATTTATTTTGTAAATGGATTTATTGCAGCCAATTGCACATGATGTGCAATGAACGTGTAAATACATCATTTTATAATAAATTCATACTGAATTTCATCGAAAACGTAAAAATCTAATGACATACGACCCTTCAACATTTTATGATCCTACTACGTAAAATATGCGATGGTCGTAAGAAAAGTACAAAATAAATAAAATTTTATTCGTCCGCATTTCAGACGCGGTACTTAGTTAACAAGTACTGCTGCTAGATAAAATGATATCAACATTAAATATGCTTTTAAAAATTCGTATGACGATGGTGCGTTAAGATGAAAATAGCGCTCATAAATAAATGTAAACTTAACAGTATTTAGTTCTTTGGTCCTCTATTCGCATTATGAATTGCATTTTTATCGAAACGTTTCCGATAAGATCGCATTGCATAATGCTCCATAGAGTATAATTTCTGGATACTCGTTATAATTATATTTGCAAGTCAATAACGTTCCTCAGTCATTACGTTTCTCTCAAACTCACACGATTTGTTACTTATCGTCTGGTTTATTATTTTCATTCGACAAACGGTTCGCGTCTTGTCTCTCGCCCGTGCTCCTGCACACGCCTTCCTTAAGGCTGCACGTCAATCCATCGGCGCAAGGGCAAAGAATGAAATGCACATCGGTTAATAGTACCACGGCACCGTCTGGATATGCCGCAGTCATGTTAATCGCTTCAGCGCTGGCTGGTCTGCAAACGTCGCCCTCTTCTTGCATGGGCTTACAATCCGGAGTACTGTACCTCATAGGTCCTAAAAATACGTGTTTCGTTAGGTGATTGTTACAATACAAGTAATTCTCGTACTACAAAGCGACGAATATTTAATTAATACCTATATTGCAACAATAGCCTGGGTCACATTCCAAATTACTCTGACAACGGATATAATTTGGTCTACTATTCCTCTGACAGGAGACGCTGCTTAGCGCGATTAGGATAAAAGAAATGATAGAAACGGGCGACATGGTTGTTACTTATTACTTTCGTTCGCTTAATCCTGTAAATAAAATATATTTCTTGTTTAACACATTACTGTCCAATCATGAGTATACTCGTGTTTATAAAGTTAAGTATTAATATAAAGTTTATTCCCTATAAACTATCAGCGTGCAGATCGGCAGCAGATTGTCAGCAAGTATAACGGAACCTGCCTGCAGATTCATAGTTATCTGTTTCCGCATTAGGGTGTCATTTTGCAAACAGGGCGTCTATTAGCAAATTGGCGTCAGAAACCTAGCAGATCATGTCGGCAGAACCTGCCGTCAGGCCGGCAGCAGATCTGCCAACAGGTTATGTCAGCAGAACCTGCTCGGTTTCTGTCGCCAATCTGCCAACTGCATCTGTACATTATAAATCCCGCATCGAATCCGCTGCCCATTTAATAGCAAATGTTGTAATGGCAGGTTCTGTAAAGATCTACTCAATCAGATTTGGCTATCTGGGTTTTTATATGATCAAGCTTTGTTTTCGAAAGGAGTTTTAGGAAACGCGCGCAAACGACGCTACGTAGGTCGATCTTATATGGAGTGATCTTTGAGGATTAGTCATACACCAGTTGCGAGATGAAAAGTCGATGAAACCTCAATTTTCGATACGAGAATCATGAGAATATTCTTTTTCAATTTTATTCTAAGTTTTTTCAATGTGCCGTATTACGGTTTTTTTTTATCTTTGTCTTAATTTCGGTAGTCCGTGAATAACGGTTCATCCGATTGCTCTGACCTTCGCCTTGCTTCTAATAGCGATAAAGAATCGCTAAAAATTATGTAGTTTCCAGTGGTTTCATCGCTTCGTATAATACTTTCGTATATAACTCCTTAAAAGTCACAACACTCCATACAAGATCATATAGAAATAAACATTTCCTTATTTATTAAAAAATTTATCTAATCATTTCTTTGTCTTATTCAAACATTAGCACCGTCATATCCAGATTCGGATAATTAATACAAAACAATCGAGTCCTGTTCGCGATATTCGACGCAGTAGCTACGAAGTTTTCGGCGAGATCTGTCGCATATATAATGTATAAATAATGCATGCGGGTCACTCGTGTGCGGAGTATAAATAATTAATTGAGGATGTACGTTCCTTTTACGCGGCAATCTGCGCTTTCAGTTAATCAGAAATCATTTAACAATATATATAAATAATTCGAAATATACATCTCTTCATTTTCAAGAAACAAAAACTATAAAAATGAATTGGAAAAATTGTGTATTTGTACGTACGCGGATGATCGCGGATCTCTCACGTTGTCCACACTCGGCTAACACTTGTCGGCATTTGATTGCGTATACCGATGAGTGTTGTTTTTATATCGCCTCTTCCTCCTCCGAGCTCGTCATTCCACCGAATTGGCGCGGAGTTTTTCCTTGAACAGGGATCATTCGCGATGCCCCAAAATATGCAATGCTTCTCAGAATCGAAACATGCAATTATCAAACAGGACGAAGCTTCTGTCATAGTATCGTAACACATCTTATATGCTAAAAATGCAATTTTGTATGAAGAAAAGGCGATTACTTGACACTTCCATAAATCAGTAACTATACGTTTACGTTCGACGCTGTCTCAGCTTTAAAACATTATTTTCAATTCTCGTTCGATGGAACAATGAAGAATTTAAGATTAAAATAAATTTAACGAAACATCGTTCGTTTATAATTACAATCTTACGTAATCAATCGAACGGGAATTCCGTGAAGCGAGATCGCATCAGATCCTGAAATCGCAAGCGTAGGATTAATAATGTATGATTTTATTCGTTTCATGCTGGTGCTACAAGGATGTCAATAGAATATGTTAGACAGAAAATTCGTTGTTGCACGCTGGTTGGGTTTCCTTGACAATGATCCAAGGTGAATGCTAATTTCTTAAGAAGGATGCATCAAATTAATCGCGCAGTTTAATTTATTTCTTGGTTGACTAAACGTGTCAAAGTCGAAACCCGACGATTCATCGCGATCATAACCACACTCCAAAACATGACACATTGCTTCGTAGGGTTTCTAATTTGCCTTATGGAATATAGATTTTCTTTTTGTATACACTGTGGATATTGGTAATTGCATAAGGACAGGTCTACACGGTCATTTTACACGTCGCGTTTTCTGCGCCGGAATATGGACTTATGTAGTTTGATGCAATTGACCACACAACATATTCCACAACCGTGTAGTTCATTTCATTAAAGCACGTAGGTGTTATTTGAGCGAAGAAAACGTGACGTGCAAAACGCCCACATATAACCCTAAGATTCTAATCTTAACTCAGATTGCTTATCTGTCAAATTAAAAAACGAATGCAATAAGTATTTTGAACAATTTTGAAGTTGAAGAACGCTGCTCTTTACTTCGGTTTGAAACTTCCAAATAATAATTTCAATTACTTAGGAAAAACATAAGGAAAGAAAGAAAAGTGAAGGGAAAGAGATTCGTAATATTTCGAGCTGCTAAAGCCTATAAGTACCGAATCTCGTTTCACAAGATCAGTGTATTTCAATTATTGAATCATCTGTTTAAATGGAAATCGACGTTTTGCGAAGGATCAGCTGATGCTCGTAGCCCTCTGACATCGAACCACAAAGAACTTATAACTATAACTCCGTAGGTCAAAAAGAATCCAGCAGCTATCATCGCAGATTGCCTTGGTACAGTTGACGCAAAAGTATTCGAATGCATCGTATTCTGACCAATAAAATTAACCGGATAAAATCAACGATTGGCTGCACGCGTCTCCGGTTGCACCCAATTGGTCAGATTAGCGATGCATGTGCTGAAGTAGCGAACGATATTTTCGCACCGGTTATGCTTTCGATGGGATAGGAATAACTGGAAATAACCTCATATCCCGTGTAAAGGGTTACGATGCTTTCGGTTTCGCGGGGTAACAACTATTTATAAAACCAGCTATTCGATTGTGTGCCATTTAAAATGGTCGAACACACATTACCGACGTTCAATTTAAGATAATTCATTGCTGTGTCTTTCAGCATTAATCGAGTTTGAAGAGAAACTCCAGATCCCGTAATGAAACATAGATCTTCGTGAGACCGGTGCATCCACTTTATTTATTAAATTCGTCCACGAATTTTCATCATGGTAATGTACTTGAACACAACTTCGTACAAATATTTAATAATCGTACATAAATGTTCGACGCTTTATTCCGAATTCGTGTTGTTTCAGGCTCTTCTGGGAGCTCAATTGGTCATTACTCTCATTATGGTCAGTGTCATTCAAAAATTAACTCCACACTTTTCCCTGGCGAGATGGATTTTATGTTCTACCGGGTATTTACTTCATCGATAAACAACAATGATTAAGCAAATTTTTTACACCAGTTGTTAAACATATTTAATCGAAACTTACAGATTAACGCGTTATTTGTATCCAACTGATCAGCAACTTAGAATTCTTGCGGGTGTGCCTAAAGAGAAACCGAAGAAGGGCAAACACATAGAAAATGGAAAGGTTGGAGACGTGTTTCATGTTCCTAGAAGTTTGGATATTACGCTGGACAGTGCTAAAATAACTACGTTGGACATAGTGCATTTAAAATATTACACAGAGTTTCAATGGTTGTTGGATTTTTCTGTTTACGCTGCCGCAGTTTATATCATGACAGAGGTTTGTAATGCTTTCGGCCAAACAAAAAGAATACTCTGTTACCATACTCACATTTCTTTATTACTATGCAGGTGTATAATTGCTTGTATCCGATAAAAGACGAGATTAATCTCAGCATGCTTTGGTGCTCATTGGTTTTGGGTTTTGCATTGTATCCTTTTAATACATCTTTGAAAGATATTTCTCTTTCCAAAAATGAATCTTCTATTCTTGAATTAGATTCCTTAATTATTGCCTAGTAAAGTGTTACTCTCTCTCTGGATAGAATATTTCAAAGGAGAGGAAAGCATAGGTGAAAGGTCTACGTGCATTGTGACTGGATTTGCTTACCTTCTTATTGCTATGATGATTCTTATAGTTGACGAGAAGAACCTTGAAATTGGATTGGATAAAGCGTATTCTAGTTTTAATCACAGTGCATCTTTGTTTTTAGACAATCAAGGCCTTTCTTCTACGTAAGTCTTTAGAATTTCGAATTTATGTAGAAAATTCTGCCACTGCTCAAACTATTTACATATTTATTCGTTTTCTGTCTATTTATTTTTTTATTCTGTTGTACACAAAATATCCCAGAGCAGATCAAGCAAATGGAAGAACTAGGGTAATGGTCCCAATTAATGAGCCTGTACCTATTAGTGTGTCTCAACACTTAAATAAATTGTAAAAAAGAATATCTCTAACAAGGGGAGGGCCAGACATTCGGGTCACCCGATTCGAACGACACTTGATTAGCATGTAGTCTTTGATGTGTATAATAAACTGTTTGTCACTCGATGCGCTTCTCAAGCGTTTTCGAGAAATAAATAATTGAATTTCGACACGCGGTCGTTAGTTCGATCCCCGATGGGTGTAATTTTTTTTCTATTTTTTTTTTGACATTCATTATTTTTAAATAGCAATTAAGTTTCACCACTTTTTTTTAATTCCATTATTTATAAATACATGAAATTGTATTACTATACATGCATATAGTAAATGTAACAATAATTGGAAATAAAATTTCCAAATAATAGACACATTTATAAATAATGGAATTCGAATATAATACATATAATAAATGTAACAATAATTGGAAATACAATTTCATTTATTTATAAATAATGGAATTTAAAAAAAAAAGTAGCGAAACTTAATTGCTATTTAAAAATAATTATGTCTAAAAAAAGAAAAAAAAATTACACCCACCGGGGATCGAACAAACGACCGCGTGTCGGAATTCAATTATTTATTTCTCGAAAACGCTTGAGAAGCGCATCGAGTGACAAACACAGTTTATTGTACACATCAAAGACTACATACTCATCAAGTGTCATTCGAATCGGTGACCCGAATGTCTGGCCCTCCCCTTGTAAGAAATAAAAGAAAAACATTTTTTTAAATAAAGTCAAAGTATTAAACTTAATGAAAAAAAATGTTTTTCTATCATTTCTAAAGGGATTCCTTTTTTATAATTTATTTAAATGTAAGGGCACACTAATAGGTTCAGGCTCACTAATAGGGACCAGTACAGAGCTGGGCAAAATTTCGAGAAAAAATATTTCAAATACTATTTTAAATAGTATACTTTAATATGGTTCAAATAAAATACTATTTTAAATAGAACAAAAAATTGCGGCAAATAAAATATTTTTATTTTGATAACCAGATACATAAAATAAAATATTTTAATGTTGTATTTCAAATATTTCCTTACAATGAAAATAAGTTGAGCAAAGAGTTAATATTATAAGTTATAATTTTTAACGTAAGAAATTATAATAGTTGTAATAGTTAACAAAGCTTTGTAGCTTAAGTATGAATATTTCCATGTAACAAAGTACATCTTTTAAAATTTTCGTCGCTTAGACTACTCTTTCGAGGATACAGAATCATTCCAGCGAAGCTAAATTATCTCTCTATTGGAGGAGATGATGGAATCGGCGTGTTATATTTTAAAAATAACTCTTTCATCTTGTAAGACTTGCAATTTGCAAATCCTTATCACCTAAGTGTTGAAGTAATTCCAATTTTAGAATATTATTGTCACTTTCAGCAATCTCATTTGTGTGCTTCTCCATGAAAGAAAAAAATTCTCTCCCTATATGTTGATAAACAGACGGCAATGTCGTAAAAACATTACATGCAACAAAAGTATAAGTTTCTATTTACTATTTGAAATACTATTTTACACAGTTTTACAAAATACATCTCACTATTTTCAATATTCTTCAAATAAAATACCATTTAAAAATAGTATTTTAAAAAGATTTTCTCACAAATAAAACATTTTATTTCCATAATTATAGGCATGCTTTAGAAATGAAATAGACTATTTACTATTTTCTATTTCAAATACTATTTTGCCTAGCACTGGACCAGTACCCTATTTCTACATGACAAAATAAGCCAAAACTGCTCTGTGTCTCATATAGCATCATTATTATTTAATATCTTTTCTTATATCAGCTCTGCGATATTTATATTCTGTAAGATAATACCTTTATGACATAGTAACAATACGTCGAAACAATTTCCCTTGTAGGGGTCCTGCATCAAAAATCGTTGTAAAGTTCTTCCTTGCCTTGTGGTGTGGTTTATTGGGTTCTTTATTTACTTTCCCAGGTTTGAGAGTGTCAAAAATGCATTGGGATGCACTGAGGTATAAATATTAAAGATCTTAAAAGCATTTATAACACGACAAATTTGTAACGAATACGATATATTTCAGATATTACAAAGATCAAAAGATATTATTATTGATAGCTAATATTAGTTACGCTTCTCCGCTTCTGTTGATATGTTTATGGATTAAACCCATAAGCAGAGATTACCTCACCGTTCGAATATTCACTGGTATGAATGCACCACTGTAAGTTCGAACATAGTAAACTCTATAACAAAGAATTTATGTATCTCTTTTCATACATCACGTGAAACAAATTATTCCAGAATGACAGCCTCAGCTTTCGAAAGCATGAGATTAGTCGCGATCATTGTTGCAGTTTTGTTGAAACTTACGTTGATGCCAATGTACTTGCAATCGTATCTCAATTTAGCTATACAGCGGATAGAGAATCAAAAGAAAGAAGCTGGTCGAATTTCAAACGTTGATTTACAGAAGAAGGTATGTTTGGAAACCTTGCAACATATTTTTCGATTGAGAATATAATCTATCTTTGACTGTAATAGTAATTTGCGTGTGTATATTGTTTCAGATTGCGGCGGTGTTTTATTATTTATGTGTCGTTGCGTTGCAATTTGTTGTACCGATTATTATATGTTTATTTTTTACATTCATGTACAAAACGCTAGGTAACGTAGCATTATCAATTGTGCGTAATATGTCCGTCGAGATTAGATTTTCGTACATCTGAATAATTTCTCTAGGCGGTTACACGTGGGAAGGTCTCGTAAAAGGCACAGCAGCCGAAGAATGTTCAATAGACGAGGCGCCTAAATTTGCATCAAGCATAACGAATAAGAATGACAATGAAAGGACTATGGTGCAAACAGCTCAAGATTTCCAACTTGCACTGGGTTCTTTGAAGCAGGTACACTATCTAATACATGCTCCATTTCGCAATCCTTAATACATTACCGACCGATCGGAGAAATCTTCCATTTCGCTTACAAGGGAACACCTCGAACCCGGAACAACCGATTTGAATGAAACTTTGTAGGTTTATAACGTGATCGAATACAAGAATAACGGTACCCTTCATTCGTGCCCAATCGACCTTTAAGGGTATGAAAACTACCCCCAAAGTCAGAAGGGCACTTTCATTTTTTCGAGTATAATTCTTAAAATATAAGAGATAGAAAAAAAATGTTTTAAGTAAGAGTTCAATAGTTTAACGAGCTCTACAACCTAACCCTGACCTTTGTCAACAAAGTTAAATAAAAAGTTTTGTTTATGCAATTTTTTTTCCATAATAACTAAAAATATTGAATGTTTTATTCTAATTCTAAATTCAACAGTATGTATTAATCTTGCAATCCAATATTAGCTTATGAAATTATACAATTGAAAGTACACAATGTGTACGGTTGCGCGCCGCGCACTAAACAACACACATCAAAAAGTTACATGATCTGATCTGTTAAACCATTCAACCATTCAACTCTTACTTGAAACATTTTTCTCTATCTCTTGTATTTTAAGAATTATACTCGAGAAAATGAAAGTGCCCTTCTGACTTTGGGGGTAGTTTTCATACCCTTAAAGGTCGATTGGGCACGAATGAAGGGTACCGTTATTCTTGTATTCAATCACACTATAAGCCCACAAAGTTTCATTGAAATCGGTTATTCCGGATTGGATGTGTTCCCTTGTTAGTGAAAATACAAATACATGATGGCCTGTGTCAGGCACAATTAGCAGGGTCAGTAATATATTAAGAACTGATATCTAAATTCATGAAATTAACTTTCAATCATTATTCGTTGTTCAACAGATATTTACCACGGACGTGTACAAAGGTTTATTCGGTTTAGCAACATGGTGGAGTTGTTTCTCGTTATTCGCGACTACCGCAATGGGAATGTTTTACCAATCATACTTTTCCGGTATGTAAAAAAAGAAACACTGGAGGAAAATATTCGAAGTCGCTTCGCACAAACTTTTTACGATTGGATTATAAATGCAAGGAACTACTGTTTCTTTAATATAATTCATATTGGAAACGTACCTATGTTAAGGTACGCGTAATACTGACAGTCTAACAGAAACGTTTAATATTGACTTTTAATATTTGTAATACTTATACCAATAAAAATGCTACGACTGCGATACGACTAAACGATATTTCGAAACGAAGATATAAGCTTAACGACGTAAGATCTTTTTGTTACATATTGTACATATTGTATAACGTGTTTATACAAACACTTGAGGAAGTAGTTTATACTATGCGTAAAAAAATTGGATAAAAATTCAGATATTTTATAATCGAACGTATATAGATCGTCTTAATATGTGCGAAAAAAATAAATAAATTGTATCACTGCCAGTAAATAAGGTATTTAATATTCTTTGGACGCCTATCCACTAACAATTAATAACTCGCCTGCGTACCGTCTCTGCGTCAGGCCAGTTGAAAGTAACTTTCTTCATTATCGCCATCGAACAATCTAACGAAACAAAAATATTTCTCTACTTTTGGCGACTTGTACAGCGTGACATCAAATCTTTCCATACATTTTTATACAAAATACACGTTAAAATCTTATATGTGATAATTAATAATTTAGCGTGACTTCCGAAACATAAATGATTAATAAAACTACAGCAAACAATAATAAAACTTAAGCCTGTCTATTATTTGTGTATGTTAATTTGTGGAATGACATTACGCTCTGCGATTGAAATTCACGCAAAGGTAGAAACTTTATATTAACCGATTACGATTCACGAATTGTTCGATCTTGGTATCTGGGAGAAAGTGTCATTGTGTGACTGAAAATGTGTCGATGCGATGCTACTCACGTATCAACTCGGCTGCTTCCGTGATATATAACTCCCCACGGGGTGACTTGGCATCAGAATAGCAAGTTGATTTTCGACGGGGATCGTTCTATCGTACTGTCGATCGTTCTATCGTGAAACTGTAAATTTCCACAACCTTGTAAAATGTTGGTAAGTAATTGATCGCTTATTAATTCCATGAAGCACCTATCTTATTTTCCCAATATCCACCATTCGTTTAACGTTCTTTTCTTTCGTTTTAATGTCAACCGATATTTTCAGAAATACGCAGTACTCTGTTGCATGGTGCTTCTAACAGCATATGCTGAGCCACCTGTTCAAGGCGTGAAGCCAACAAATGTATTGGGCACTTCCGATCAACACGCATCGTTCAGTTTCGTTAGACCAGGCTTGACGCAAACCGCCTTCGCGTTCAGCGGTCCTAGTTCTCACCAATCATTTAGTTCCAGCATCGGAAATGCTCATTTGGCGCAAAAAGTTTTGCCAAACATCGCCAACGCGCTCGCCTATAGAAACCCTGGTTTAGGTATGTATTACATTTCTCCAAGTGCGTTGCGATGTATAAATTGAATACAAAGTAAAATTTTCGATAAAATAATTTATATTTCAGGAGTATATTCAGTCGGTCCCATCGCAAACGGTTACGCAGTCGCGCCTGCATTCGGATCCAATGCACCTCTGCCATTGCCCTACCAAGCTCCTGTGGATCCTGCCACTTTAGCTTACTATCAACAACTGCAGCAACTTCAGCAACCGCAGGTGCAAAGTTATCCCGCAGCAGCCGCCTATCAAGCGCAGATAGCGCAGCTCCTTGCATTGAGGCAAGCGCAAGCTCAAGCCCAAGCCCAAGCGCAAGTTCAAGCTCAAGTCAACTTGCAACCAGCGCAAACGGAACAGGTATGAATATTGATCATTTTAAAGTATAAGACACGTGTTATACAGAATTCAAACATGATTTCCGTTTAATAGTAATCGTCCGCAGGTTCAGGAACTGGCTGAATCTCCACAGGAAGAACAGCGACAGCCTCAGAGTTTATTAGGCATCGCCTATTCCTCCGCGCCGTCTGTAGCACGCGTTAAAGTGTCTGGAAACGGCTACAAATTTGACTTCTAATCTATAGGAATGTACTGCATGTGCCATTATAATTTTAACCCATCGCGCATCGTTCATAAGCCATTTATTTATTTGTGCCAATATAATGCAAGCTTAGATACTTTTGTAGCATGTGAATATTACTAAATAAACGATAACAAATACTATTTGTAATTTTTGTCTATTACTTTCATTTTTCGTTCTCAAAATGAACATGAAATTTTGGAGTACCGTTAGTATATTTACAATTTTTTTTATTGAAGATTTGATAGCGTGAACAAAAATAAATGTTTACAAATTGAAGGCCCCGGGGGGATTCGAACCCCCGATCTCCTGTTTACTAGACAGGCGCTTTAACCAACTAAGCCACGGCGCCTCCTTGTTTGTGTCTTTTTTATCCCACGTCAAATACTCATATAGAATTTTTTTTTTATTTTTGGAGTTTGATGTAATCAACATTTGTCTTGGAGTTCGATTGCCTTTTTTTTTGGATTGCATAGCGACCTATCACTGAATGGGAACTCATTTACAAGTTGAAGTATCAAAATTAAAATCAAATTAAATAATTGCTATTCCCTTTTCCTTTTAACGAATACCTGCGCCGATTTCGTAAACAAACGTTGTTGCTCCGAAAAAATTACACACAGTGAACAGAACTCTTGGCTAATGACTTCGTTCCTTTCAAGTGCCTATCAACAGGTGGTCATGAAGGGACTTCTGGTTTTCAGTAGCTCTGACAACAGAATGCAACGCTTAAATATCAAAGTACAAAAGAAGATGAAACATAAGTTTATCCATTTTGATATAAGTGCGGTACTGCAAATGAGTGGACAATAATAAAATATGGAAAAAAATACAAAATAAATCCTCCCCGGCGGGGAATCGAACCCCGGTCTCCCGCGTGACAGGCGGGGATACTAACCACTATACTACCGAGGATCAGATGCTAACGTTTTCAATATTACGAGTACACAACCTTCATGACTATCTAATGATCCTTTATAAATATTAGATTTTCACGGAGACCATCAATTTGATAGATTTTGGATTTCGCGCTGAGAATTATAGAAATTACGTAAATTTCTTTTTTTTTTAATGACATCAAATGATGTTTTAAAGGTATTCAGGAGTGAATTACCGCCTCTCGCGGTAGAAAAGTGAACTAAACGGATCCCATGTATTTCCTAGGTCTGCCAGCGGCCGTAGCGGGACAGGCAACACGGGTTCTCGTAAGATCACCGAAATTAATAAGCTGTTGAGCTGTTCGGTCGAGGGGGTACCCGGTGAAAAATGGGTGAGACCGCTTTTTCCGGGCCTCGATACTGCTGGTGCCTCGTGGGGGGGGGGAGGGGCAGGCTGTTCAATGAGCAGAATAAAGACTGAAAGAGGAAAAATGTCCATTAGACAAGGATTTTAAGAAGAATGATAAAAATGGCAGTATTCGTTTGTTGGGTAATAGGAGGGACTCAGTCCCTCAAAACGTCATCTCCAGATGTGCAGCGAAAAAAGCGCACAATCTAGGAGAAAATTTCTATACAATACAATACAATTTCTTAGGTTTGTTTTCTGTTTCTGCACTGGCTACACTCTTATGGGACAGTTGTTCCAGGATTTCGGACACAATACTGAACGAAATCCATAATAATTATGATATTTTTGTTTAGGAGAAGGACGCCGAGGGCGCTAAAGAGCCCTTTTTTTGGAAAAATTGTCCAGGAAAAAATTTCTTCTATAAAATCATTTACGTTTGTTTTTTGTAAAATCCTGAAAGTCAAATTGCAAAATCGGGGCCTGTAGCGCCCTGCGCGATTACTCAAAGAATATTTTAAAAAAAGAATCAGAAAGAAATACTGTTTCTTCGCTTCTAATTCTTGGAACAAAGATATTGATAAAATTCGAGCTCTTTGTTTACAAACATGGCTAGGTCCTTATCGCGCCCTACCATAAATAGGTTAAAGCAGGGCCGACGTAAATTACATGGGGACCTGGGGTATATTTCTATATTTATATCAAACACAATTGTGAAGTTCTATCAGTAAAAGTTGGTGTATATATACAGGGTGTAAACAATATACGTTTAAATATTTGCAGGGATGTATTCCATTTGAGCTCCCCAACCACCCCTGAAAATATTTAAACGTATATATATGCTACGGTACTATCCTTTGACCACCTTTAACCACGTGACTGCCATAAAGTATCTATAAATCATATCATAGACTATATAGACCATTTTTTGCCGAAGTTTCTCAGCCCCAACACATGCGGCGATAATGCACTCCTGACCATGGACCTAAAGGACGGAACGAAAAGTAGGTATATCGGGGTTGCGGATGTCGCTCACTGAACTATAAACTACCTGGTATGAGCAGTACGTGTATAAGCAGCCGTACCGACAGAGAGGGCTATACGGGGTATCTCCGTCTCTTTCTTATACACGTCGCGCGGTCATTTAATTACGCGCAGTTAGTCATTTGTTATATTTGCAACAGTGTATTAGAAAAGGACAAAGATACCTCGCATAGCCCTCTCTGTCGGCACAGTTTCTCCTATCCCGATCCACTGAACTGCTCATTCCAGGTAGTTTATAGTTCAGTGATGTCGCTATGAAAGGGGGGGGGACTGTCAGCCATCTTGTGTGGCCCATCAGTGTTGCCATCGCAAGTGGACGGTCCAACTTTAGAAAGAGTTAGGACGATTGGGGAGGACTTTCTGTCTCTTTCTATTCTCTTGTTATTTTCTATCTGTCTCATTCTTCCCAAGTACCTCCCCAAGCATCCAACTCTTCCACATCGGACCACGGCTGCATGCTGACGCGCAGTCTATAGTTACTATGTCTATGCCTGGAATGAGCAGTTCAGTGGATCGAGATAGGAGAAATCGTGCCGACAGAGAGGGCTATACGGGGTATCTTTGTCCTTTTCTAATACACTGTTGCAAATATAACAAATGACTAACTGGGCGTATTAAATGACCGCGCGACGTGTATAAGAAAGAGACAGAGATACCCCGTATAGCCCTCTCTGTCGGCACGGCTGCTTATACACGTACTGCTCATTCCAGGAAGTTTATAGTTCAGTGCGTGCAGTCCTTTACAATGCAGTCTGGGCCACTCAAGATGGCTGCGCGAAGGCGGGGGGTGAGCCCTTAGACCATATATACCTATAGACACGGCCTGAGTCATCTAGATTGATGCAAAGATAAAATCATCTACATGACATTCATGTGGGCATGCACCATCTGGGCAAAGAATATCTACTTTCAAAAAGTATCTATACAGTGTAATGGCGTCTAATCATCTGATTGGTCTGATGCACTATTCGCCATCTTGAATTATCTTTTCTGACGTCACTGTGGGCAAACTAGCTCGTTATCTTTGCATCAGACTCTCCCATGGGCTCCTGTACCTCAGGCCGTGTCTATAGGTATATATGGTCTAAGGGTGAGCCCTATTCGTCTGCGGTGCGCATACCCCAGTCCCCAGTATCATCGTTGTCAATTTGCTAAGAGCACACTCCCTATACTCCGCGCATCAAGCATCAACCAATGAACGTAGTCCATATTGGCACGTGCGCATTATGAGTAAACAGGGTAGACTCCTTCTCTCGCTCGCACCATATCTTCCCTCTCTTACGATGTTGGACACAGATTGGCCCTATGGGAGATATAGGCAATGCGCCCTCCAGTAGTATATGCTCGATACCCCTTTCCGTCTGTCGCCGCAACCCTTCAAAGGCGTATCCCCAATACCTGCCATTTGAAAAAAATATGATTGTGATTGGTCAACCTTCTTGTACATAGCGCGTCTGGCCCTGTTTGGACCTAGTTCAAAACGTCCTGGGACTGTCTTTCGGAGATTAAAATTTACAACCACCGACAGGTTTAGTGCCGACTACATACTTCTTCCCTAAAACACGGCGACCAATCGCAAGGGCAAAATTGACCTGGACACGCACACAAATGTCCTAGCGCGCTTGGTGCGTTTGACGAATAGACCGTGCGATCTCTCACGCGCTATACTATAGAGTATAGAACACTACCTTAGTGCTCTAGCTATACCCGTGAGCCATCCCCAACGCTACGTTAGTAGATCTACGTTAGTAGATCTAAAACCACATTTTTGAGCATCCATCAATTCGACGAATTTTAGTAGAAATGAATTTATAATCAACATCTGTAAATTTAATATTAACAATAAAAAATAATAGTACCACCGTCATCGCTTTTCTTGTGGCGACAATGCGACTTTGGAAGTCGCGAAGTATGGATACAATGAAAAATAAGATTTAAAAAAAAGTAACAAAAAACAAAATAGTTTTAATGAAGCTAATGAGCGATGAGCTTAGAAAACCATCGAGTAGTCATATTTAAATATCGACTCCGTAAAGCGCATTAAGATATCACCATTTTGGGGGAAAAAGTGGCACCCTCATTATTCACCGCATCTTTGTAATAATGTAGACGCTATGCAGGGTGTAACAAAATGTTGCGGTTCCTTTAAAAGAGTGATTCCCGAGTTGATTTTAAACAACTTTTTCCTTAGCGAAAATGTTAGGTGTAGCCTTGTTAACGAGTAATTAACGAAAAATATTAACGAACAGGAGAGCGAATACAGCGGATTAATGATGGCGCGGACGATGACGGACCAATAATACTCTCAACTAGAGCGCGCGCTGAAATTCGTCCACTGTATTCGTGCTCTGATTAGTCGGGCGTTTTTGTTAATATCTCGTCAATAAAGCTTAATAGCGTCAATATAACATTTTCGCTAAGGAAAAAGTTGATTGAAATTAACTCAGGAATCACCGCTTTCAAGAAACTGCAACATTTTTGTTACACCCTGTGTAATAAAATTCTGACGTATCCTCGATTGAACTATAAATGCTATATGAGTGTAAATCCAATTTTTTTTAAATGGTAATTATACTATAATTTCAAAAGTTTGGAATTAATCAATTAGATAGATTTTATTTTATTTTTATGCGAATAGAACGATTTTAATAATTGTATCATAAGCGGCGTTCACCTTTATCCAATTATTACACTTCAAGTTACTTATTGAATTCAAGTAACATGAAACTGATACCAACATGAACTATTTATTTCTGACCTGAAATATTCTTTCAAGCTTCAAATGAAGTAGAAACTCTTTCAACTTTACTGGACTTAAAAAATGCAGCTTCAATAGTGTGAACGCCGCTTAAACTGCCAAGGAAACGGTTATAAAACCAAAAATTCGATATTTTTCATAGTTATCGATCGTTATAAATGTATAAAAATCTCGATTCCGACACTGACATTTGAATATCGAATAACAAATAAATTTTATCCTATGAGAAAATAAAAGCCTTTGCACACAACGGTGACTTGTCGCCGAGCGACCAAAAATCGATTTGGCGACCTATCACAGACCAACTGTGGTGGTGTGAGGCGAGGGTTGTCGATATATATTATATTTGACTTATATTTATATTTGATTTTTGATCACTTGACGACAAGTCGCGAAATCGATTTTTGGTCACTTGGCGACAAGTCGCAATAAGTCGCTCGGCGTCTTGTCGCTCGAGTGTTAATGCTCTAAACTGTTTTAACAATAACTCTTACCACTTTATCCTCATATTGTCGACAAAACTGCAGGAAGGAACTTTCTCCGCCAAGAACATCCTATTGTGTCTTCAAGTGCCTCTGTAGCGTTTACGTTTGGTGACCACGTGTGAAGGATGCAGTATTACTGACGATGAGCTGATGACCGTCCCTTTACGAAATCATGCAAAAACCTATGTGCACAGATTTATTTTTTTTTAACAGATATCCGTTTACTTTATAATGAAATCTAAATTACTGAAACTGATGAACGACATTCGTACCGAAATTTAGGTTATTGAAAGGAAAATGCAAGCTTCGGACTCGCGGAAATAAAAACATCACTCGATAGTATGAAATAATACAAAACCGAATTAATATGTTAATTATTTTATGCAAATAAGAATAAAATTACAAAAAAAATCCACTTTCCGCAGTCGGTAGGACTCGAACCTACGCTCCCAGAGGGAATCTGATTTCTAGTCAGACGCCTTAACCACTCGGCCACGACTGCTTCGACGAATGGATGTCGAGTTTGAAAGGTTAACGGCTTTCAATTTCAATTCGACTGGACCATTCTTGTAATAATTTTAAAAAATTATATCGATCGTATAATTTGACATCTATATTACATTCACGTTACTCAGTATGAAATATTCTGACCTTACGATATTTTTCTGTGCACACTTTTTAAATCGTAAAAATGGTGCAAAAACGTTCGGCGTTTGCACCACAATAATTAGAAATTATTTCTCACTTTACGTTTACCATAATTCACGTAAAAAAGAAATATATGAACGTAATCATAAATACTCACAGAGAAAACTGATATGATTTTCAAAAAAGTCACCATGTTATGGAATTTCGGTGGAGAATACACAATGGCGTCGGCAAGACAGGACAATTTTATCTATGATTTTGACGCGTGAGAAACAACTATATTTATAGAAAATATGTTCACTTCAGACAGAAACTCTTTTGTGCACTTCGACGATTTTTCTGCGACATGAAAAATTAACCTAAGTTTTTTGTAGCCCTTTCCCGCTAAATTTTCAGCCATGGCTTCCTCCGCAATAAGTCAATGTCACTGTTATTTCAATATTTTAACGTATACGAACTTTTTCACAGTGATTTTATGTGTAGTTATAGTTATGTATTACAAAAATAAAACAATGTTTACAACAGTATTGACAAAACAGTAAATCCTTTGGGAACAACACTGTACTGACACAAAACATTTTTCTATCCGCCATCCTATGCAGTTGTATACAAAATCTACTTAAAACAATAGAAACTCTAATAAAATATCAAGAAATAGACACTATGAATTTTTAAAGAATACGCACCATTGTATTAAACTTGTATTCGTTGTTAGAATAATACGAAGAAAGTTCCTTGAATCGTTCCGCGATCTGTACCGCACGAAAAGAAATCTGTAAGTACGAGATCCGCAACCGCAAGTCCCTGGCGGGGGGCCTGCTGGAGGGTTGGGTCCTTCCATGGGTTTTTCCCAGTTTTCTTCTCGAGGGGCTTTCTCTTCTTGACGATGAGCCGATATCTTTGGCACTCGACATATGTACGTCGCGATTCGCAATATGTACATATATGTATATGTATTTAAAATTCTTTACAGAAAACAAGCTACAATCACGTGCACGATATGTTTCTATGTTAGTACGGCAATACGACATATGTACAATTGAAATAATTTCCTTCTCACACATTGAAGAATAAAGTTTTGTATTCTCATTCATAAAGTCAAATTTTCTGATACATGTAGTTAATTTTTTACTGTATAAAAATATACATAAATCCATCTCAGTAATTTTTCACCGCTATGCCGGGATAATCATAATAAACCAATCAAAATTATACTGGTCTTTTTTATGAAATCAGAAAAAATTATGATATACTATTGAGTCGTTCAGAAAGTTGGATTTTGATTTTTTACAAATCAACTGTTTCTGTGAAAAAAAATCGTAAATCTGACTAAAAGCCCAGACACGTTTAGTATCGAGTGAGAATAAGTAGCTTATAATTGTTTAAATTGTTTTACTAAATTCTTGACTAAATTTTGGTGTCCAGACACAGTAAGTTGCTGAAATATTTGCTACTAACCTAAATTACTAAACGTGTTCGTTTTAGTTTTAGTTGGTAGTAAAATAATCTATCAATCGATTTCATGATTCTTTATTTTTAGAACGTCTTGATTTTTGAAAAATAAAAATAGTGCCATGAGATGAATAAGGTTAAAAATCGTTAATCTCTATCAGAGGATATAAATTAAAAGTTTCTTAAAATATGGTGTATGTCGTTTTGCCTTATAGCTACTAATTTGTAGATGAATATAACACAATGTGATAAAATGCACGTGTACTAAAATTAGCGAACAAAAATCCTTGCACTGAACTGTTCCGCACATGTTGCTTTATATCGCGTTTACGCGTGCAACGCGCCTCGAATCTCAAAGGGCACTGAGACGAGGACGAGAACACTGCGACTGCGAGAGTGCGAAAGATGAGCACGTATCCAGAGTTTAGAGTCATCGACACTAGATAAACAAAAGCAGTTGTCGCTAAGCAACCACTTGACTGCCTGCAGAAAAGGATCAAGTTACATTCCTTGCATGATGCTTATGCTTAGCATGGTTATAATGACCACATGCGCAAAAAATATATCGGCGCTGCAGTGGCAGATCCAGGAGCCTTTCTTGGGGGGGCGAAATGTATAAAAGTAAAAAAGTCTATTTTTTAACCGTCTTTCCAACCTTGATAAGCAATTAGAATAATTACGTGTTATATAATTGTGATTAAAGATTTTATTTTATCAGAAAAACAGATATAAAAGATATTACAATTAATGCGATTACGATACTTCATAATACAAATTCTGCTCTACGTTAGCGAATTTTTACCAGGCAATATTCTGAAAATATTTTAAAAACTTCTATGCACTAGCGCACTAGTGAGCACGCTAAGCAGAAAAATCTCGAATAGAAATCATGTAACACATTCAGTATATACGTAATAAGTTTTTCGGAATGTGAGGAAATGTTTTTATATTTTATTACTCTTGGCGATAGGGGCGATCGCCCCCCCCCCTGGATCCGCCACTGCGGCGCTGATATATCGATGTTTATCTTGTTACATAAATATTGCAATCATAGAATTTTCGTGAAATGTTGAGCATAAGTCGATTAAAACTTTGAGTTTAATTAATTAATACTTACGATTTAAAAAATTAATTGTTGAAAAATCAGCGATTGATATTTAATCGATTGACAAAGTTGATTATCAATCGCTGATTAAAGAAAATTAATCGTTACAAAATCGGCAATTGATTTAATCTGTTGATGAAATTAATCGTCAATTATAAATCAGTGCGGTTTTTAAATGAAATATGATTAAAATTTGAATTAAATTAGGTATTCTGTTTAATATTATTTTATTATAGTTTATTAAATTACTTACTTTTTGTCGAACAGTGTAATTAAATATTAATTTCACCCAAAAATAGAATTTCAGTAGTTAATAACCAATTACTCAATTAACAGTTAAAATTGAAATATACTTAATTGTTGATAGCAATTAACGACTAAAGTAGAAATTTACTTATTAATCGCACCTAATAATCAAAATGATTTAATCCTTAATTGTACTTAATAACTATATACATATAATAGGAATCTAATTGTTGGTTACAGGTTAAACAATCATATCATCACATTAAACCATCTAAATAGCTGTTACACTAGAATTTCGATTAACTGGCTCTTAAAATTAATTTCTATTTCTATTATTCTAGATTCTAATTATTCGATGTATTGGCGATAAAAGTACACAGTAGAATTTCAGGTAAAACTTGAACTTTGATTTAGCAAAGATGTACAAAAAATAAAAAACTTCTACATTACGTGAATTCTTCAGTTTTAACTTATATCAAGCTGGTTAATCAGGGTTCGACTATAATTGCAATAATTAATGATTGAATTTAATTATTAATCGTTGATTAAATTTTTTCCCAAGTCTGGCATACCAATATTGTATATTATATTACATATACCTATCCATTATTATTAAACTATATTACTTCAAAGAGTAGAAACTTGTATTAAATATAACTCTGCATAACCTTACCTTTTCCTCGTAAGGACCAAATTGTACAGTACAGAAATACTAAACATTGCATATTAAATATAGCAGACTGTCTCAAATATCGGAACAGTATTTCTAAATCGAATCCTATATAAAATACAGCGTTCTTAATTATAATTCATTCGCTTGTTGTCTATCAAATGTGCAGGTGAAATTCAGAAATCTAATATTCGTGTATGTAACTTTCAAGT
This sequence comes from Perdita meconis, assembly GCA_030770465.2. Taxonomy (NCBI): domain Eukaryota; kingdom Metazoa; phylum Arthropoda; class Insecta; order Hymenoptera; family Andrenidae; genus Perdita; species Perdita meconis. Next base: position 14,521,059 of record JASKOS020000004.1, on the reverse strand, counting down.
TACATAGCATTGTGGAAGTTCGAGTATTTGTTACGAGACTAAAACTGTCAGCAAAAAGAAAGTTTTGACCCCGACGTGATTTGAACACGCAACCTTCTGATCTGGAGTCAGACGCGCTACCGTTGCGCCACGGAGTCTTCGTAACCGTCTCACTAAAATCAAATACATACTGTACTCCTAAATTAAAATACAAAAAATCATCGTTATCAGTGCAACTTCGCGACACGATATATTCACAAATAATCCTAATCTTATTCCAATTTTAAATCTTTATCGCGTTGTTATCGATATCATAATTACGTGCCGTATATCGTTTTCAAAAGAATACAAAATTTATCGTCATACGTCGTATATACAAGGGATTATGCGCTTATATTATTGCGTAATTTATTGTAGCTTAAAAATTCTGAATGAAAAATTTCGCTTGAATGATTCAGTGTACACACCGATGCGTTTGATAACATGGCATAGTAATCTGGCGGGAAAAATATGAACGTACATTCACGTAAATCTTTTTTCACCTTGTTGTATTGTACAAATACACGTGCTTGTAAATAACAATAAAATGGATTTCAAAAAAAAATTAGTAGTTTTTCTGTTTCCTTTATTTTGTGACATCGTATGCGACACTAACACACGGAAATCGAAGTAATGCTACGCTCTCGTACATTATGCGCATTCATACAGACGTATATATAGAATTTCCCCTAAAAAAACAAATCCGTCGACACGGTTGAACAGTCGCGAAATGTTTGGCCTTGCATCCTACATGCAAGCGCGTTCAATAAGTGTACACACCGCCTGTATCTTATCTTTAACAATCGAAACGATTCTGAACGAGTCTTCGACAAGGATACGCGTGTAATGTGAAGCACGTCTATACTTCTAATTGTAGGATCACAGATAAAGCCTCGGTCGCTCTCTGCTAAGTGGATTAGCGTTCGCGTTTCTACGTTAAAATCGCGGGCAGGCCGGTTATTAAAAAGAGAACGCGGCGAACGTCGCCGATGTTAGGAGCGAATGTAAGCAAACGGCGACACAATCTGTGAGACCGCGCGAGGCAGCGATGTGTGGCGCGTGACGTATTCGTTATTCGTCGACGACAAACTGACCGATCGACTGGCCGATCGAACGAACGCGGTTCGAAGCAGCAGTCGAACGAGCGAGGGAACAGTAATGATCGATCGGCGTAGATCGGTTCAGATACGAGACACGACGCGGCCGCACCGATGTGTCCGTACCGATCGATTTTAATTGACAACATTTTCGCACGGTACGTGATTAGAAGAAGGAAAACGTGTTACATTCGAAGGTAAACGCGGTGGTGAAAATTTTGTTTACGTCGTACGGATCGCGTTCGCCGAACACGCGGATTCTCGCGCATTCTAACGAACACGATTATTAGCGACGATGTTCGTTTTAATTCGATAACAAGAAGGAGATTCCGATCGACAGCACGATCGCTTCTTTCGTAGGATATCTCGATGATCGACCGTCGCGGCGTAGCCATGTTTGTTGGAAGCGAAAGTATCGGAATTACGTACGCGCACTTTACATTCAACTTCATGCGTGTTTATTTTTCAACGTATCGTGTCCTCTCTCGTTCGTCCGTCGCGTCGTATATACATACCGATCGCCGGTTTTTTAGTGGAACATTCAATATTGATGTTATCGATTTTTATTGGAGATAAACTATTATCGGAATATTGATCGAAGATACTTTTAAAGTTTCTTTTGTTTCTAATGTTGGCAAGTACCTGCACAATTGTTTTAGTCTCTATTCACACTTGCAGATTAAGTGGAGGGGATAGGAAATGTACTTAAGTTGCCTCTTTTTGGACGGAAGAAACGAAACCTTTTTTTGGAGTAAGTTTATAATAGTATATTAAAATATTGTTCATTTTGTTTTTAAGGCGAAACAACACTTTGACGAGTTAAATAAGTTTTTTATTACGTAAATTGAGTGTTAGGAAAATTTTTCGATCGCAAACGAAGTACATGAACTTGAAACGTTGAAGGCATTTTTCTCAAAACCATGCTTCTAAATTGGTTGCACGAATTTCTCTTTCAGTTTTAAGTGAATTAACTTCGAATTTTATATGTATACGTATTTATTTTTTACATAGAAATGTCTTTAATGAAGCGCACGGAAATTAAAAAAAGAATAATATTTAACACTCATTCTGTAAATCAACGTTTTTCATCCTCAGAAAATTTTAAAGTGTATTTCTTAATTTTGTATATTTTTATTAAAAATGTAGTGAAATGGATTATTGTCAAATTCAAATGTTTACGGACATCCAACAGCAACTAATAAGTCTCAAATAAATGTGTTTAATTTTCTAAATATTATAAAATCTTTTCTGTTTAATATTTTTTTTTTTTAATTGCCATAAATGCATAAACACCCGGAGTCTGTCATAATCTTAGTTAAAAAGGCTTAAAAGTGCTGTAAAAATTTTTTTACGAAATTTCCGAAGTTTTTTATTCACTGAGAAACCGATCGCAAATCAATGTTTACAGTTTGAGGTAATTGTAAAAGCATTTACAGAGTGAGAGTTGTAAAATATTTTTTTACTTTAAAACAAAATTTTTAAATTCAGAACTATTTGCTTCAAGATCCGCCGTTTCTCCAAAAATTGTTGTAATGTATTTTCTGTACATTAAAACGAAATTACAGTAATACAGATTAAAAAATGTCTCATTTTTTTCTTCGATGAACTAAAAAAACATTTGTTGTGAAAAAATTGTTCGGTGCATAGTACTTCACAGCGACCTCGATAACGTACTCAAATATGGATATTTTAGACTGAAAAAATTCTCAAACACTGTTCAATGTATGTACATTTAAAATTTAAACCCACCAATAATATTATTTTTACGAAGTATGTGTGACCTAAATATAACTCATAAAAAGTACATTGCTTTTCGGGCGTCAACGTGTTGTTCCTCTTAATAATAATTAGACTGCGGATGTTTAAGCAAATTCTTATTTTCGAGAGCATAGAAAAGGAACTGCAACTTAATTAAACGAGTCTTTTAAAATGCATTTTATTTTCAATATTTCATGTATTTTTACATCCATGGACATCTGTAAACATTTTGACTCATTTACAATTACTATAAATGCATAAACATCCGCAGTCTAGTAATAATACATTTTTTAAATAGTTTGTTCGATGTGATTTAGACGACAACTACGACATCAGCGGGTGGCATTTAAAAAAAATGCCTGCATGCGTAAAAGCGAATAAATGGGCTGGAAATCTGATAATCGTCTTCCAATTGACTGTTTGGAGTTTCGTCGGAATTGTACTTCTCCAAAGGGGTATAATCTCTCTACGTCGTGAAGCAGAGGCGCGAAATGCAGTCAATACACAGGTTCGAGGCACATTTCAATCGATTACGAAAATATATAAGTATCTGAACGATATATATTTTAATTCAATACGATTATATTTTAATAGAAACACGCTTGTGTATATTAGGATAGATAATCAACGCCTCCAATAAAATTCGGTCATCACATAGAAACAGAAATCGAACTGGAATCAGTATAGGAAGGGAAATTATCGTTTAGGAGTTTCGCATGTTTTGAAATGGAAAAAAAAAAAATTTAGTGCATCTAATTTTCATGTTAAAAAATTCGGGAAATTTGCAATAATCCTAAATCTTAGAAAAAGACTTAGCATTATTTTAGATTTGTTTTTTACAAAACTACATTTTCCCAACTTGTGAATACAATATATTTTAAAATCCAATAGTCGAATTTGAATTAAGTAAGAAGCATTCCATTTGTTAATGAATTTTTCATCGTCCCTACTAAAATTGTAAAAATTTATTTACAATTTCAATTTTTTTTCTTTGATCCAAACTCAAAAAATTCGTAAAAAAGTAAACTGCTTTATTTATCGTGTTGTCATATTTTTCCATGTTAATGGTTATAAGAAGACTGCCGATTTTTATGCAAAATAATATTTTTCGAAGCATATAAGTAAATAATTGCAACTTGGTTAATAGTACAATTTTTAATCTTCTAAATATTTTAACTTGAATTATATTTTTGATATTTTGTATATTTTGGCATAGCTTTACAATCTCGTCGATTTTTTACATACTTAGTATTGCCATAAATGTATAAAATCCGCAATTTAGTTAATAAGATAATTAATTTTGATAGAGACGATAACGAATGCGTTTCGAAACATAAAAGCAACATTTTTTATATTAGGTAAACAGGAAAGATGAAATTATGTTCAACATTACTAAATATCTATTTCATCTAGTTTATTCTTGAGCTAAATTTTGTAAATAATATATTTAAAATCTAGTTAAACATCTAGTAAAAAAAGATGACAAAAGGGTTAAAATTATGCAGTCTTTTTTTCTATTAAAAAAATTGTGAACCTAATTTTTGAAGCCCTGAAAAGCGAATAGTACCTCCGAAATGTCGAACGATAATCGTATGTTTCTAACGTTTGTATTTTTTCAGCAATGGGGTGCGACCCGTTGTAGTTAAACGAGACATGTACTTACGTACAATCTCTTTTCTGTCCATAATTAGTTTCTAAATCGATTTATATTTCTTAAAATCTCGTAGATAAAGTAAATTCCTCAGTAGTGAAATATTAAAATATAACTAACTGAAAGTAACCAAATGCCCTGTTATTTTCACACAGTTTCAACGCCTTTGGATGTTATTTTATAGCACTTCAAATTCGAAATGTCCACTACCGGGGCATTTACCTTATCTATGAAAAATAAAAGAAAGAAAAAAGAACAAACGAGCAAAGGCAGATTTGAGGAGTGGCGCCTCTAAGCTAACAGGCGCCGCTCTTTCCTATTTTCCATTCATCCAAGATGTTCTACTTTAGAAAGAAAATGTATACTATTATCATCGACGCAAAAATAGAAAGTTGCAAGCGAAAGCATTGCGCACAAGATTTGCCGCCCTAAGCTGCAGCCTACTTAACCTATATGTAAATCCGCCTACTAATCCGCTATTTTCGCAGGGGAGCATCACGAGACGGAACGAAAAAGAATCGGATGTCGCAGAAGCTTCGCAACGAATCGTAGAGGAAGATGCTACGCAAAACGAGCCGCGCGGCAACGCTTATCCGACGACGGGTAACGATGTTACAAGAATTCCTACAAAGAGTTCAATGATCAGGAAACGTACGACGATCGGTCGTAAACAAGATACTCGAGACGCTCGTGCCGTCGAAGCCGAGACGATTCACGCGGTGAACAAAAACGACGACGAGGAATCACGCCGCAAGGAAAACGCTGTTGATTCGGAGGAAACTTTTTACGGCACGAGAAAGACGTTGACGTTCAAGCTGTTCAAGGTGCAAGATTCTGCCGATACCGCGAGTATCGTTCGTTCGAAGGAAGACGGCCTCTTCGAAGAAGAGGATATCGACGTCCCTATGAATAAGACGACGGATAACATCGAGAGCGAAGTGACGTTGCAACGTTCTCGCGCGAGTCGGATCGGCGCGGCTGTTGCCATAATCATGCTCGCTATTGGCGTCGTTATGCTACTTTTAGGACCACTTATCGTTATCTTGAGAGCTATCAGCGACAGACGGCGAACTAGGCAAATGTTGAAGTCAAGGTGCGACAATGACCATCCGCCTACCTACGAAGAAGCAGTCCTGATGGATCCTGTGCCGAGATATTCGACGCTTCAATTAGACACGATTCTCGAATCTTCTCCTTAACCCTTTTGTCACTTTTCTATTCTCTTACGCACTTTCTATGTACTAATCACTGCACCGTTGATTATACCATTTCTGTTTCTATATACTTTTTCTCTAAAGTTTCTCGATATTCTTTTCGTGATCTCAAACGACTATTCAACGAAAGTATGGCAAATGCGTAAGCTTTTTTTACGTTTGCATTTGAACTGAGGATCTACGTACGTTTAAGTACGTATACGCATGATATTTTTTACAAGTTCGCGCATTATAATTTAATTAATTCTCGACAAACGTTCGCCCGTGTTTTTTTTTTCTCTGTCCCTCCCTTATTTTCAAACGATGACTGTTATTAGTCAGCGCAAAAATGTGATGTTCGAAATACACAAATACAAATAACAATGAAATCGTGTTATCTGCTCTTAATTATCACATGTCGTGTATGAAACGTGCAAACAAAGCAACACTATATAATCGAAACCGAGCATAGAGCATACATATACACCTACGAAGAAACAAGGCAGAACGGAACGAAACGGAATGAAACCAGTCAGTGATTCGAACCAAGATGGTACTGGAAAGTACGATGATATGGTAAGCTGTCTTTATTTAATAAATAAAAAGTACTGAACAGCGTTTTTTGAATCTCTGACTTATAATTTCGTCGATTATTCTACCATTCTCGAAATTGTTGAACACTCTTTCAAAACCAAATATGTTGAGAAATCTCAAACGTTTGTATGAATGACAATGCAAAGTTGAAGTAATTTATTGTACAGTTTTGTGATAAACTCTCTTTAGAGAATGAAATTAATGAAAATTCGTTTCATTAATAAATAAAAAATAAAACAAGAAGTAAATGCTTGTTATTTATTTCTGAAAATCTGAGCATTTTTGTGATGCACAACAGTGATAGAGGTTAGGAAATCAGAACGATGCGATTCATAATACATTCGTCTGTACTCAAACTACTAGTTTATTAATATTCGTTCGAACAATTATAGTGTCGACAACAGCGATTACATGAGAAATGGAGATTTTTTGCCGACACGTCTTCAGGCTCAACAGGATGCTGTCAATTTGGTCTGTCATTCGAAAACTCGCTCGAACCCCGAGAATAATGTTGGTTTAATAACACTGGCTAAGTATGTCAAATTATTGTTTATATTACTGTCATCAAATGTTCTCCGATTATTCGTATAATTATTTTTTTAAACAGTGTTGAAGTATTAGCTACACTGACCAGTGACGTAGGTAGAATTTTGTCAAAACTTCACCAAGTTCAACCAAACGGTAATCTAAGTCTAATCACTGGAATACGAATTGCACACGTGAGTCTGTTAATTAGTTTTTCATTATGAAAAATAAAGACACTTAATATAATATTTTCAAATATGTAATTCGATAGTTGGCGTTGAAGCATCGTCAAGGTAAAAATCACAAAATGCGTATTGTGGCCTTCATTGGTAGCCCTATAGAGATAGACGAGAAAGAGTTGGTGAAATTAGCGAAACGATTGAAGAAAGAAAAAGTGAACGTTGATGTGATCAGCTTCGGCGAGGAAAGTGTTAACAACGAAGTATTAACAGCTTTTGTGAATGCTCTTAATGGAAAGGACGGCACGGGCAGTCACTTGGTCACAGTGCCACCTGGACCGCATTTATCCGACGCGTTGATATCGTCTCCCATAATTCAAGGGGAAGATGGAATGGGCGGCGCAGGTATGGGAGGAGCCCCGTTCGAATTCGGTGTCGATCCAAACGAAGATCCAGAATTGGCATTGGTTTGTATTTTACGATCTTTGTAAGCGAGTGGCTATAGGAAATAACGATCTATCGTGTCCTTTTTTTTTTTTCTTTGTAGGCATTGCGCGTTTCTATGGAGGAACAACGACAGCGTCAAGAGGATGAAGCGCGACGCGCGCAAGCAAACGAAGCGGCGACGAACAAGCAGCCCGAGACGATCAAAGAAGTTCCTAACGAGGAAGCGATGTTGAAACGGGCGCTTGCCATGTCGCTCGAAGGCGCCGAGGATTCGACCTCGACGGTGACAGAGAACACTGCTCCTGCCAGCGGAAATGTGCCAGATTTCGCTCGTATGACAGAAGAGGAACAAATTGCATTTGCCATGCAGATGTCTATGCAAGATCAACGTACGTGTACAAAGTATCTATGAGTATGAATTGTTTGTTAAATTTTTTCATTTCTTTATTCGTTTCCTTTTTACAGAAGAACTCGAATCCTTGAAAGTAGAACCAATGGAGGTCGAGGAGGACTACGCGGCTGTTATGTCGGATCCAGCATTTCTGCAATCAGTTCTAGAAAATTTACCGGGTGTCGATCCACAATCCGAAGCCGTCCGTCAAGCCGTAGGATCGCTTCAACAAAATAAGGATAAAGAGAAGGATAAAGAGAAGGAAAAGGAGAAGGAGAAAGACAAGGATAAGAAATGAAAAATTAATGCTTTTTCGATATATAACTACATGTTAATCGATGTTTTGTGAATACACATATACCAAATATAAGTTTCCAATTTTTTAGAACTTCACTCACCGTCGATATACTTATTTTGCGTTACTCGCGTTCGTAGATTTTCAAAAAATTCTCAAGCGCATGAATCCTCTCTTTATCCCCTCCCCTTTCCGTCGTTTCTGCGGCGAATTTTCGTGCGTATGGTGCGTAGTGCGTAATGGCTGATCCAGGCTGATTCATTCACTGAACTATAAACTACCTGGAATGAGCAGTACGTGTATAAGCAGCCGTGCCGACAGAGAGGGCTATACGGGGTATCTCTGTCTCTTTCTTATACTCGTCGCGCGGTCATTTAATTACGCGCAGTTAGTCATTTGTTATATTTGCAACAGTGTATTAGAAAAGGACAAAGATACCCCGCATAGCTCTCTCTGTCGGCACGGTTCTCCTATCCCGATCCACTGAACTGCTCATTCCAGGTAGTTTATAGCAAAGAGGATCCTCTTTGGTTTATAGTTCAGTGAATTCATTCAAATGTGTCGTTGAAAGGAGACGCCAAACTTCAAAATGGCGCCACGCAGGAAGAGCATCGGAACTCTTCGTGGCCCGTTAAATGGCATTTTAGAGAAAGAAAATAGCTATTTACGTTCGTTGAGTGATTACCAAGCCCGAGTTAGAAGACGAGAAAGTATTAGAAATTGCAAAAATGCGGCGGTAAGTTCGCTGTCAGAGATCATTTTAAACTTCTACCTGTTGCTTTTGCTACTGTATAGACCGAAGTATTATAACTTACGTATTTTATTGGACGATTCCGTCACTGTGTATATATATTTTTTTTTTAATCTATGACAAGATTAACAACAAACTAATTCTCTTTCAATGATTTAACTATTATTTTTCTTTAGGAACACGATTTAGAAAGAAAAATCGAGCTAGAAATCAAAATGAAGGAAGGTTCAGCCAGGCTATTAGCTGCTGCGCGGCATCCTACTCAAAGTCTGGAAGCAGCACGCGCTTTGCTGACTTCGAGTAAGAGAATGTCTGCTTACATGACTGAGCTGCAACTTCATAGGAAAGACACATCCGAAACAAGGTACTACGCAACCTTTATTCAGATATCTACACATATAAATACACTTGTATCATTGGGAAATAATGTTATATGTATTGTATTTCATTGCAGCATTTCTGATGGCAAAGGCAAGTTGTCTATTTCAGATCTCAGATTTCCCTTAATGTGGAGGGATTCCGATCATTTTAAAAACCGTGGGGATCACCGCAGATTTGCTGTTTTCTGCCTGGCACGCGTGGGTACAGAAATTCATGACACAAGTTTACTTTTTCCTGTCGACAGAGAGCAAACGGACATAAGTTTTCCTGATATCTTATTGTTGTGAGTTATCCTATTTCAAACAAGCTCATATTCATTTCTGAATTTTTGTCATATATTACTGAATTTATTGGCTATTTCCAAATTTTTAGTAACAATGTATCAGCTGGATTCGAGTTGATTCTGGAAATCTACAGTCACGTTTCCCAAGAAGATTTAACTATTGCCAGCACTCCTAGAAGAATTAGAAGATCTATTCATTCTTCACTTTCAAAAACCGTGGGTAAGAAGTTCGCGGCATCGTTACTAGACGAATATGATTCTAACAAAGCGTAAGTTTTTCTTCAGAATGTTTTTTACAATGTAAGAAAAAAAATTGTGCCATGATCTCATCGGTTTCTTTTTTTCAGTGGACCACATTTCGATTTAGTGGCTTATGCAAAACTGACTCTCGACGAAACTGATGGAGAAATTCGGTCGCATGATTTGGTGTTGAACATTGGTGAGAGCCGGGTCCGAATACGCAATTTTTTTTTTTCAATTGTGAAAACCGTCTCTTGAAATTGTTCAAATTTTTAAGTCATAGATGTTCATTATTTTAAACTCAAAAATTGTCTTTCAGAAAGCAAAGTTCATTCTTTGCCACTTTTCGAACATTTCTGCTGTCGTTTAGCAGTTCAACCGAATTGTGTCGACAAAGAAATCGACATAGGATCTGTAACGATAAATGATCAACGTTATTGGTCACGATTACGTGGTTTCCAAATCGATGCCTGGAAATCTAAGAAGTTCGCAGAAGAATCTGGGAAATCCGCGTGTACAATTTGTCTGAACAAGGTGAACAATAAAAAAATTATACACATTTATATTCTTATATACGAATTAACTGATTAAACATTTCAGGATACTGTTGTACGACGACCAAAATCGACGAAACATCAGCTGTCGATAATCAATCACGTGGATGGTAGCAAAATCCGAGATGTTATCGAATTCACTTCAAATGAAGATTTAGATAGGTGGTTTAAAGTATTAACAGCACGTGTTAACGAATATTCAAGATGGAAACATGCAGCCGTAAACTTCCAACGAATTCCATGTTCTGATAATTCAAACGAAAATACAAGTACAAGGAATTCTTTCGTTAGTGATAGACGACAAGGCTCTCTCTATGATGAAACACCCTTAATAGGTAATCACACTCTGCCGAGACCGAAGTACATTTTCTCGATTAAAATTAATCGTTCAACGTTTTATTTAATTTATTGATATTTCTTTGTCCATATAAATTATTCATGATCCATTACAGAATCGATTTTTCCGAAATCCGTTTCGAGATCGACGACAACAAAGGGAATGTACGATCGTCGTCTGCGATCATCAGGATATGCTTCTTAGTACCTTTAACACGATTATACACGCTTGTGTACCTCAGTAGCTGAAAAATTTAAGCTCTCTGTCATGAAATCTGAAATATTCAGGTTTCTAAATATCGTGCCTTTAAACACTTTCACAGTTTATTTTTATTTACTTACCAGTATTTATATTACTTTCATATGGTACAATTTATTAGTTTGTATGCACACACATACAAACAGCATATAGTATATGTTCAAAAATAAATATGAATCTGTTTATTTCCAGAGCATATGACAATCATCCTAAGTGTTTACCACTTAGAATACATGTATTAGAGTTTTATATATTTTAGAGACATAACATGTTTTGTGTATAGTGAAATAATTAAATAAATAGAAATTCTATATTAAATAACACAAATGCATAACATAATTGTTACGCTCATTTAGTGATTGTAATAACAATCACACTATATTATCTTCAGCATGTTTTTATTGTATTATATCAACATGACATCAATAACAGAAATACTATTTTCTTGCTGTAATGATAAACCCGCCAACTATGGCGCAAATAGTGAATGCTTGTGCTCCTACTCTTGCGCGCATCATGTATTGAGACATTCTTGAATTTCCAATGGTGAAGTTATAAAGACCGTAGACAAGAGCAGCTACGGTTGCCATACTTCCTAGAATAGGAAAACGACGGAACATTACAGTGACAGATTTTTTCACAACCAATTGTTCACAATATATTACGAGAAATAAACAACGCTGCAACATAAAGGTTACATTTACCTATAGGTACCAGAGGATTTTCCAATGTTTTACGAATTAGTCTTTCCCCAAATGGTTCTACAAAATGTGGTTCGTTTAATTCTTCGCGTATTTGAATCCATTCTAGTTCCTTCAGTAATTTTGATTCATTCGATGCTGGCGCCGACATTGTTATTAATTATCCGACTTGGATATTTCGATATCGGATATTTGATTCGGTGTTCAAAATTTTTAATTCGAAATTCCTGCGTTCGTTACTAACCTTTACATGCCTTTACACCGGATTAGTCAGAGTCAGACTGAGGAATCCAGTTCCTCATTGCCCTTTAAATAACTAATAGATTTTATTTTATTTGCTTCAGAAATAACGTCGTAATATTTAAAATCCTACGCAATTCGCATACATATCGTTAATTATCTGGGGGAGTTTACAAGCTACAAGCACGCGAGCAGAAAGCAAAATATATAGTTAGTGTGTGATCAGCTGGTGCGATTTTTCATCAATTACGTCGATCTTCCTGCTTCCTTCCACCACTTTCCGCATTTCGAGTTATGTAGATCGACGTCAGATGGACGAGAAAATTGAAAATCGAAATAAGCGCAGCGGTGTACTATGAGCAAAAACGATTCTGGCCGCGGCAGTGCCCGGCCAGATACATACTATAGAGCACGCAGTAGCTGCCCTCTGGGAGCGACCATACGAAGTACGGTTAATTTGAACTGACTGAAGATGGCAGAGGGCATATTTATCACGATCATTTCGATACAAATAATGCTATGTTGCCACATATTTTGTTCGATATTCTGTCGATTGAGATACGCGTGAAGTATTACCATTTGCGTATGGTATGAATGCATGATCTGTCATTCGTGCACGAGGCACCTCATTCTTCTGAGAGTTTAATAGAAAGTCATTATATCATTTATAAAATATATAATAAAAATATTTCTCGTTTTTTTGCTTATAATCTGATTTCTACTTTGCTTCTAATCATTTTATAATTGAGTAATTACAACATAGAATATGCATATACACATTACCACTTTCGTAATTGCAGGTTAACGTTTCTCATCAAATAATATTTACACGCATCTGTAGGAAATGCTATTTGCACGGCATATATTTGTTCATTGTGCGCGGATTTATAACAATAAAACATGTATATATTAAAAAATACACTGTGCAAATGACTTTTCTTATAAAAGTGCATTAACCTCATTTGATAAATGACATTAACCTAGCACAAAAAAACTAATGCATGTAATAATTTCTTATATAGATACAATTTTGTGTTTCCTCTGACGATTTCATGATTATTCACCTAGAACAACTGGAATATTCAAACATATTGATTAACATGAAATCTATAAACATAACCTTCGGCAATGATAGATTATCCATCTAGAGTCTAGAGGACGAGATTTTAAAACGAGTTTATTAATGAAATTAGTTTCAGTATTTATTATGAGGAGAGAAACAAGAAGTATCGAAATTCTCATTTCGTAATTATATTTCTATTAAATTCTCCTTAGCTTTCAGAAGAACGAGGTGCCTCGTGCACGAATGACAAATCATGCATTCATACCATACGCAAATGGTAATACTTCACGCGTATCTCAATCGACAGAATATCGAACAAAATATGTGGCAACATAGCATTATTTGTATCGAAATGATCGTGATAAATATGCCCTCTGCCATCTTCAGTCAGTTTAAATTAACCGTACTTCGTATGTGTCGCTCCCAGAGGGCAGCTACTGCGCGCTCTATAGTATGTATCTGGCCGGGCACTGCCGCGGCCAGAATCGTTTTTGCTCATAGTACTTACAACAAAAACAAAGGAGTATTTGTTGATTTCTATAAATGTAAATATTTAATTATTTTTAAACATATCAAAGTAAAAAATTATTTAATTAAATCAAGACATTTCAAATTTGTTGGTATTTTAATTAAATTTTTAATGCACAAGCATGTGTGTATAAACACCAGTGAAGACAAAAGTGTTTATTAATTTGTATATCGTTGAATGTAAATATGTAATTATTTTTAACATCACATCACATCGCATTAAGTAATTTTTTACTATTTCACTAATTTTTTATCTAAATATATTTAAATGAGTTCTAACCTCAATTTTAATGTACTGTTACCACTGAACTATAAAACTATAAACTACCTGGAATGAGCAGTACGCCTATAAGCAGCCGTGCCGATAGAGAGGGCTATACGGGGTATCTCTGTCTCCTTCTTATACACGTCGCGCGGTCACGCGCAGTTAGTCATTTGTTATATTTGTAACTGTATTAGAAAAGGCAAAGATACCCCGTATAGCCCTCTGTCGGCACGGTTTCTCCTATCCCGATCCACTGAACTGCTCATTCCAGGTAGTTTATAGTCAGTTATAAAAACAGTTACAGTCACTGAACTATAAACTACCTGGAATGAGCAGTTCAGTGGATCGGGATAGGAGAAACCGTGCCGACAGAGGGCTATACGGGGTATCTTTGTCCTTTTCTAATACACTGTTGCAAATATAACAAATGACTAACTGCGCGTAATTAAATGACCGCGCGACGTGTATAAGAAAGAGACAGAGATACCCCGTATAGCCCTCTCTGTCGGAACGGCTGCTTATACACGTACTGCTGATTCCAGGTAGTTTATAGTTCTGTGGTTTTTATTGACTAAAAATGCAATATTTTTTGACCTTACATGTTTCAATTTTTTGTTTTAAATAAATTTTATATGAAATAGATGTAATTTATTGTGTATTAAAATGTAAACAATTTTTATTGTGTCGAAGTAGGTTAGGTTATGTTATATTTTTATGATTTCAAATTTTGTACGAAAAAACAACTTGATTGGATTTTCAGGTTTACAGTAATCAGTATGAATCATCAAAAATGCTGTGTCAAAGGATGTTCATCATATGGAATAAAAATAATTACAAACCTCGTAAGTTTAAATTCGGTACAAAACTATATGAGAGTAGAATATTTAATATAAACCTCTTTTCAAAATGTTTTACACAAACTGTTCTTGCTTTTAACTTTTCTGGAGGAACTGCTAATAATATTTTATTTCTGCATGCAACGAGCCATTTCATCTCTTTGTCAAGGTGTCTTTTCATATTGGGGAACATAAACATTTGTTTTATTTTTTTTTAATGTGTTTATATATTTATTTTAATTTAGAACCTATTGATCCATCAGCATATAGTCTCTACAAACAGGAAGATCAGAAAGAAAATGTAACTTTTGGTCCAGAGAAAAATGAGAGTATGTCAACAATTGAGTATATGCAAACACATTGCGAGGATAGAAATTATAAAAAATACAACTTGTAATACTGGAAAAAGGTAATCTTAACTCAAAATTTTTATTTTATCTTTTTGTCTCTCTTTGATGCGCAGAATGTGTGATTAATAATGTTTGCTTTAGTAAAAATGTACATTAATTACATATACAATAAATAATCATTACAATTGCAGGTATTTTCAGATGGAAAATAATCTTTGACGATTTTGGCTGTGTGAATTGCAACATTGTCTTACTAAATAATGAAATTGCTGCCAGGCGATGCTATTCATTCTGCCTTGAGTGATTCTCAGTCTCAGTCTTCCCATCATAGTCAATACTTGCCCAAGACATGAAATGCAAAGAATCGACAGCTTTGGACAGCTGTAGAAATATATTTGACAATGGGAATCCTAATAGAAACTCGGTAAGTTACGTTTCGGAAATTCCCATTGGAAACAAGAGCATTTATAACAAGATATTCGATTTATTTTATAGTTTAATTAACCGGCCTTGCTGTTAATTTAAGCGATCGACGTGGCCAACACGACAACAGAAATAAATATATCAGCACAGTAAATTTTTTATTAATGTAAATTATGTAGTGTTTTATACACAAATATGGAATAGATAAGGTATTAACGCTCATTTGTTCGCATTTACGTTTCAGTTATCTATGGAAACAGTAGTTCAAAGAACGGTTTATCTTTTCGATAGTGCAATTAACGAGAAAGATCGTCAATTAAATGTCACGTTTGACGAAAATTTCTCAGTCAGCGATTTAAAACGTAACATGAATGTGCATGAGAAGCTACAGTAAGGATTTGGGCTCTTTCTAGTACCAAATTTCGATCAAATTTCCTGTAGGAAATGGAATGCACAAGGTACACGTAACATTGGATGCTTAGTTTACAAGATCACCAATTGCATAAGAAAGAAATGATCGATGATGAAACCAAACGATGCTCATACGAAAATGCGAGTATTTCCGATGTTACAACAAGGCACAGGCAACTCGTCGTCAAATAATAAATATTTTATAATTGTGTTAATCTACTTTTAATTCTTCGGATGAAAATATATATTTTGAACGTACAAAGAAATTGTCATCCATTGCCATCGTCGATTGGAATCTATTTACAGTCCTCACCTTTACCAGATATATATTTCAGAAACGAATACTCGTCCCGGTTTTTAATGTTCTTCATATCTTCCCGCTCAAAAGTAGATAATCTCGAAGAGAAAGTACACAGAAAACAAGGTCAAAATAAATATACGAAACCAGTTAACATTTTTTGTGGTACCTTTTCCACCAACATTCGAAGGATTCGTTGGTGAACGGCAGTAACGTAGGAGGAAAAATTTGCATCTGAGCATCGCCTTTTCGAGGGTACCAGTTTTCATACAGATCCTTTCGATAGCCGGTCGGCTCGGTCCAACCCTTGCGACAGTGTTTTATAATCCATTCAGCCATCGTTGCATTTGGTATTTCCAGTATCTTTGAATGTTCAATTCATTTCGTAACAGCGTGGAATTTATAGTAAGACCTCAATTAATTTCCCCGGACATTAGCAATGAGACTTTGGTAAAATATACTTTTTTCGAGTCGTTATACGACACGATGCAATGCCTACGTCGATCAAAAATACCAATGCCTGCGTCGTAACACCCAGGAGGAATTATAAAGGGGTGCATACGATTTGTAAGCAGCGTTGCTCCAGCAGGTCTCAATCCATTGATTATGCACAGCTGGTATCTGAAACTCGGCGTAAGAAGTTAAGGGAAAAATCTTCCATTCGACATATAAGAAGGAAAGTCAGCATACTAAGGAGAAAAGTCAGCATTGTAGATTCAAAAAAGCACATTTCATTAGTGGATTAAGGAAAGAGTGATAACAGAATTTCATTTTCAAGATATTATTAAAGACCTTTTATCTCTTGGTGTAATCGGCTGAAATCTAAGTAATTTTTCAGAATTTTTTCCGAGGAAATTATGCATGTAATCGTTTTCAAACTCCCAAGTTATAATATTACATGCTTAAAAAAGTAACAAAATATTCTTTTATATAAAAATAATTCAGTAGTTCCCAATGGCGCAAATGTTTCGAGGCGGCCTCAGTATGAAAGTCGTTTCACGGCGTACAGTTTAGGGTTTGTTGTAGTGTTCTGAAACCTAAAAACCAGATAGTTTTGTATTTGTAATACGATTACGTTGTAGATGAACCTAAATTCGAAGTAGTATTAAAGTTAATTATATTTATTACACACTTAACATGAAATTCTTTCAGTGGATAACACAACTATCATTTCGAAAATTCACCATTATCGTAATTTCGCATTCTTTAATGTATATGGACGTTCATTCACAGCGTAATCTTATTACAAATACAAAACTAGGGTACTGGTCCATATTATATAGTGAATCTGAATTTATTAGTATGCCTTTACATTTAAGTAAATTGTAAAACAGGAATGCCTCTAGAAATAAAAGAAAAACATTTTTTTCTTTAAATTTAATAGTCTAACTCTATTTAAAAAAACGGGTTTTCTTTTATTTCTTAGAGGTATTAATTTTTCAATTTATTTAAATGTGAAGGCACACTAATAGATGCAGGCCAATAAATAATATTATGTTCTGGAAGTTTGAAAAAGATTGCATGTACAGTTTCATTAAATTAAAAAAAAAAATTCACAAAAAGGACCTGAATTTCAGCCGATTACACCAGGTTCTCTCGTTAAGAAAAGAGTGATTAAAGAATCTCATTTTGAAGATGTTATTAAAGACCTTCTATCAGGGAATTTGCAATATTTCCAGTCGTCTTCGTGGAAAATCAGCCCGTCGTTGAAGACGTATCGTCTGTCGATGCATTCGCCGCGGTTCCAAACGCCGTCCAATCGTTGCCCACTGGGCCAGTACACGCTCCCATGACCGTGAAACATGCCATCGCGGAATTGTCCCTCGAGGATGGCGGCTGTCCGGAATGAATGAAGTCAAAAATAGAATTCGTGCATCACGAAGACAGCAAGAGTGCGAGGAGGGGGAAAGAGGAACGAAGGGGGGAAGAAAGAATAGCATTTATTCGTCGCACGAGCATTTATAACGTTAGCAAGATTCGTATGGCGAGCGTATGTACGTATTTCGAGACCGGGATTCTCGAGCTATCGGTACATGAAAAACGCGTACAAACTCTAGAGCACGAAGCAACCGAAATGGTCGCATAACGGTACGCCGTCGACTTACGCGCGAGAAATGCTCGATGTCGTGCTCAAACCTGTACGTGTGTACCTCGTAGACGCAACCATCGGTGTTACCAGTCTACGCCTCGACGTCCTCGTTTTCGCGTCTTAGTACCCACGAAACTTTCCTACATTTCCGTGCCCTCGCGAGATCTTGGCCGAGCTTACCTGTTCCGCCACCTGTCTGCCCCCTTGTCATTCAGAGGCTACTGATATTATTTCTGATTAGGAAACCAGGCGAACCGTTTCCTTCAATTATGTGGACTGGTGGGAAATACCGCCACAAGTTTAGTCTAAGGCTATTTCAAATGGGCGAGGTGATAGATCGAAGGTGCAAGGTCAAGGCTATGGAGAAGATATTCCCATATTTTTAAATGCAGACATTGTGGATGCAAATTTGATTTATCTTTCACAATTTAGGATCTAATGATGCCTGAGCGATAATCAGACTCGGTGAAAGATAAGGGAATTGGGGAAGCTGTGTTTCAATAAGAGGGGGTATTTTAAATGATTAAGTAAATAATTTTTTCTTTTCAGAAGTGCCAGAGTTTTTAGTCAAATTAAAAGTGTAAACTTTACTATTAATAAATGATCTCTTCGGTTTTTCTTACAAACATTTATCTTAATCAGAAAATATTAAACACGTCCCGGATAGCAAGGAATATTGCAGGAATATTCCTTACAAAAAAAGCGGCCATAAAAATATTGCAGGAATATTTCTTACAAAAAAACGGCCATAGGAATATTGCGGGAATATTCCTGTAACATTGGGAACATTGCGCAACCTTAAATATTTATGCAATCTTCTTGCAATATTCCTTGCTGTTGGGGGTTTTTTCAGTGAGTAGAAATTTTTAAAGAAATCTCAAATAATTCTATTTAATGTTTCTAAACTGATAAGGAGATGGCAATAACTGCAAAATCTCGAATGACTTGGCTGCATGTGCATTCAATACTTTAAATAGATTAGATTTGCATGCACGGCTTTTTCTTTTCGAAAAATTAATAAAAAAAGTGTCGCGTTGGTAGATATAAATAATTACAACTCAATGAAATATTTCTTTCTTTCCATGTGTAAACAATGGATTGTCTTGCTACTTTACATACGTGTGTGGAACTGGAAAGAAGAGATGTAGAGAACATTTTATAATTAGGAAAAGAAGAAATGATAGAGTAATCCATTATTTTTATAACATTTTTTCTTTATTCATTCCTCGACAACAAAAGGCCATGCACTTAAATCCTTTTGGTGCTTTTTTCTCATCAACTTGAAGTATTAAATACATATAGAGTCAAGTTCTTGCCATCTCCTTATGAGAATGCAATAAAAGATTTAGAAAATAATATGTTTAACTCATTATTATTGATTTATTATTAAATCATAATTCAAGTTTTAGCTGAAGTCCTGCTGTATTTTTATATCTAGTGCATTAATTACGATTAACTGGTTTAATACTTCCACTATAAAATGATAACAGTTAATAAATTATTAAGTCATAGTTGAAGTTTTAGTTGAAATCCTACTGTGTTTTTATACCTAGTGCATTAATTAATTGAAATCCCAGAAAAATAAAAATGATAATTCTAATTTGTATAATCGTGATCCCAGTGCAAACAAAGTGAAAAAAATCTTTTTACGTTTACGGAGTAAGAGCTAAAAAATAGTTTAGAGATCATTGTTGATCCACCCACCGTTGCCAGATTTTCAATACAAAAATTAAGACACGGAAAAAAAAACAAGTAAATAGAAAATATATTGTTTCGAACTGATTTATCAGTGAAGTGGTAATATCACTGTTGATATGAATATAATATGAATATGAATTATTTAGTAAAATAACCGGAGTTTTAACATCCCATATGGTACATTGATCTCTCAGATCTAAATCTCTAAAATGGGGATGTCCCGTAAAAATCGTGACGACTGGCAACGCTGATTTACCCTCATCGTTTAGTCTTCATCCCCATAACATAACCTGTACCGCGTTCTATTACTTTCATCTCTCTCATTCCTTGTTCTTTATTTTTTCGCTTAGTACATATACTAACAGTGCGGTAGGACGTATCTGCCGACTCCCTCCATGCCGAGGGCATTCCAAGTGCCCCTGTACCTGCTCCAGTCGATGAAACGCACATCATCTTCCTCGATATCCTTCAGTCGCTGGAACTGGAACATGTTGCTCCCCTCGTGGCTCCCTCTAATTACTCTATAAATGTTCGTTCCCCTTTAATCTCGGTACGCCTCTCGCGATTCAGCGAACGTCGAAAGCGTTCGCTCGGGACGAGAAATATCCCGGCACCTATCATCAGTTTATACGTACAATACAATGTGCCAATACAATCGTTGAAACAACGTTGAATCGTTGCGACGCGGGGAGAAAGATAATTGCATCGATCGCGTGCATTCTTAACGTATGTTCGCGGCGCGTCGTGTTGCTTCTGGCGTTTCGCATCTTTCCTCGAACTATTCGCGTGTATCGATAACCGTTATACGTAATGCGTCGAGGAAACAGTGAATAATGTTGTGCCAATGACGATGGAACGTGTTCATTTCGATTATCTAAATCGGTCTCATGAAACGTCAAAGAAAATATTTTGCATCGTCTTCTGCGACGGCGCACAATCGTGCAAAATCCTCAAAACGTGGCGAAAATTCCGAGAAGGCATTTATATTATGAACTATGTTTTGTGAAAAAAGATTAATTAATAGAGTAGGATAAATAATTTTAAAGAAATTATTTCTTCTCATATTTTTTTAATAGATTACTTTATAATCTATCATTCGGTTTCTTAAAAAACTGAAGTACATCATTTTAATTGTTTTGGTTTTAATTTAGATATTGAAAAGTAATATATACGTAGTAAAGCCGAGTTTTTTTAAGAACTTTTTTTTTTTATTATTACTTTCATGTCTATGTTTAGTTTTCACCAAAAAAAGAAAATTTGGTGAGACTCAAAGGGCCTGAATCGAAAACATCGATAATTAGTGTCTCAATTTATATATTTTTTTTCTTCTTTTTCATTTGAAGTGAAGTATTTGTGGCACTCAATAATATCCATATGATCAAATACAAAAAATAGAAGGAATAAACCGTGGACAAAGGAAACATATAAATAAAGGAAACAAAAAATGGAAAAGAATTTTTTTCTTAAACAACATACATATATCACAGCTGCTTTTGACATCATTTTGTTTTTCTTAATTATGTTACATCTACGATCGATGTATTGCACTATTCCTGTATACATTTTTAAAATGACGACATCAAAAGAAAAGAATTTCTGACATGATTTGGGGATTTTGCACCACTGTGCGGCGTTTAAAGTGGGACAACTGCGTCTTGTTCCTGACTGTTTTTCTGTAATGCGGAAGTTTAATATGCGCAGTGTTGACTCTTCGGAGACTTGTCTTAAAAATTATCAATGTTGACTCGTCTCTTTGCCGATTTTTACAAGACAAATTCTAGAGTAACTATTGGTCTCAAGATTGTTTCATTTGTTGTTTATTTAAAAACTTCTCAAGATCCTTGAAACCTCATCCTCAGTTAAGGGAGCCAGAGGCGGTTTTAGTCTTTAGGGATTTTAACACATTAATATTTTAAGGACCGAATTCGAAGACAGTTTCAAAGAAATGGAAGGGTTATTTCATGGCGCAGGAATAGCTGAATATTTACATGCATTAGAATATAAACAGAAATTTTAAACACGTTTTTCTGAAATTGCGGAAGTCCTAAAGCTAAAAATATGAACTGGTTTTAAAAATTCTTGTGGAATTTTGTTCATAATTGAATGCTTCATGGAAACATCTACAATCATAATTTTTCGACTTATCATTCTTTTGTTATAATCATTTTTCTGCCTATAATTACTTATTTTTTCGTAGTTTACAATTTAAGCATTTGACACAACATGAAATTGCAATATTTTGCTATGCCCGTAAAAATTTTTCTTCTGTTTTTGCTTTCGGATGATTTTTTTTTTTTTAATTACAGCTTAACGTCGCATCAACTACAAGGTTATTAGCGACGGTCGGATGATTTTATGAGGATTTATCATTTCCGCAAATAAGGAGCTTTTTTTGTTACCGAGGAAGTCAACGCCAAACCCAAACATAATTTTTTGTATTATCACCAACAATTTCAGAATTGAATGCAAAAAGTTCTGTACTTCTACGTCGAATAGTTTCTTTTACATAAACTCCTAAAAATGACCTACTTTTAGATTGGAAGATACACTTCAATCTCTGGTTTCAAACATTATCGCATTTGAATAAAATGTCAGATAAAATTAAGAAGTTCTTCAATGTCTATTGCCTACAATTTTTTCTATTTAAGAAAAGGTAAAAAAAAAAAAAAAAAAAAAAAAAAAAGTTTCGACAAAACGGCAAATAAGTCGCAACTCTCAACAATTTAACCCACACTTTAGATTAATTGGATAGGCCCCAAATATAGTATTAGTCCAGGGCCCTCAAAGTTAACGGTCCGCCCCTGAAGGGAGCAATTTCTTTTTTCTTGGTCGAAAATATCTATTTCTGGTATTTTTTTTTTTTTTTTAACAAAACTAAACTTAATCAATTTGAGATTTTGTACATGTCTTTAATATACTTTTATTATGTAATACAATTTCTTTCGATTGAATTCAGTCGAACATACAATTCGAATCAACTGCGAACTAAACGCATCGCGAAATTGCACTTGACACGAAATCTACCCTTTAGTTTGTATAAAATCAAAAATTCCAATGTGGTTTTATTTTAAAGACATATTCTTTTTTAATTAATAGAAGATTGGCCAATTTCGGGAATAAAATCGAGCATTTGGCTTTGAACAGTTACCATTTTTTGAAAAATAATTCTTTTGGTTTCATTGTAGGTCAAACGATAACAAGCGGTTCTTTCCAGTTCTATTTTCGAGTGATTTCAACCGAAAAAAAATTGTGTTACTTGATAAAAGTATATTAAAAACATGGACAATGCTCGAGATTGATTAAGTTTACCGTTTTGTTCATTAAAAAAATACCAAAGAATCTATATTTTCGAACGAGAAAAAGGGAATTCCCCTTTAAGGGTTAATCAACTTCAACGCGGTTCGACCACCCTATCATATACATCCGCTGCTATTTAAACTCGCATAATTGCACCTTGAAACTTCACGCTAGACAGAATTCGCGCCTCAAGTATACCTTTCTCAGGTGCTTAAACATCTCCGGCTTCAACCGCATATTTGAAGTTTCAATGCTCACGGAGTTCACGCGAACGGTGTTAGTCGATCTGGGTTTTCGTGCCTCTACATTTCTTTTCTATTTATACAGACCGTTAACGTGTTATATAAATAAACAGAAATCTCGTGTCATCGTCTCTCAAACGAACAACCTGCAATTGACGGACGATCGACGGCCTAGAGATGCTCGAAGATGCTCGAAGATGCTCGAAGATGACCTCGCGCGACCGATCACACCCAAGGAAGTTCATAACGGAGCCTCTAAATGTTTGTTCCTTCGTCTTTTCTCGCGATTCCGGGATCGACCATCCGCCCAAATATTTCTTAAACGGTCGAATGACCGCGTGGAAAGGGAAACAGAATAAGCGGATACCGTTAATCGTTCCCGTCCATGTTCCTCACCATGGACAAGACACCTAACATCATTATATCGCATATGCGTATACGTGCCTACTCCTTACCTACCGGAAAAAAAAAAAAAAAAAAAAAAAAGAAACAGTGAATCATGCTTCGTCTCTCCCGTTTACAGAATGCCGTCTCGCACGTGTGTTTCGACACGCTCACGGGATATTTCCGAGTTTCCGAGAGAACAGAGTCCAGTTCTCTGGGCCTTTTTTTCGGAAACTACGTTTTGCCCGTGATTCTTTTCGACGCGACGAATGTACATATCGCGAAGAAAGCAATTTATTCGGTCGATGTACCGTTAATCGCCGTTAATCGACGGTATCTCGCGATCGGGGTAAAACTGTTGCTTGAAAACAAATTGGACGTCGTCTTTGGCGATTTTGTCGCCACAAAACTGTTTATGAGTTTTTGAAATTTGTCCAAACGTAGATATTCGGTAAATCGATTTAGCGGCGTAGTGACTGTAGCATGTAGGCGTTTATCCCATTGGGGAGACGCCAGAATTAATTGCATAGGTGCAATTATGTTGTTTATGTTTTGTGGAAGTTGTGATGATTTTATAGGTAATTAGTAGATAGCGGATCTTTATGAAAAATCACATTTTCAAAAGCATAAATAAAGAATTGGAACTTAAAAAATAGTATATTTAGTGTTCTAAACATTTTGGCTTCAATAATATTTTGGATATTTTGTATATTTTGACATATGTTAACAGTCTAGTAATTAGATTAGTGTAGAATGTAGAAGATCAAACGAATATCCCGAAACTGAGCATTCACCGTTAATCTCGTTCGACTTTTACTACTAGCTTTCTTTCTCAATAATTTATTTATTTATTAACGGACACAAGTGCCTTTGGGTAGCGAGAATAACGTAAATATCAGTCTTGGCAGAGTAGCAAATATAAGTTTATTTATGAATTAAGCGCTGTATTTCGTAGTGTTTTCGCTATGGAAGATTTAAATGATGCTTCAAAGTCGATGTTATCATTCATGTTACTCGCAGATGAACAAATTCTGTTAACGTAGCACAGTTTACCTGTGTCAGTCTGCTAGGAATTGATATTAAAAAGCTAATAATGAATCAAATCAGAATAGTTCCAGTTCTTGACATATTTAAATCAAGAAAGAAAAATTAAGATCTACTGAAATACTACTATTTTTAACAGCGAGCAAGCACTCAATTTTGCAATATGTTAGATAGCTTCAATATACGAATAAATTTGAAACAATTTGATCTGATCGAGTTAAATTACAGCAGAAACTTCGTAATTATCATATTAAAAAGTGTCGCCCGAAAATTATACGGATAGGCATCGATAGAGGTCAGTGGATCGATCGTTTTCGAAGTGTAAATTTAAAATGTAATTCACGCGAATGGATCTGCAGATAATAATAATAAGATTGCATTTTTATGAGTTCTATCCTATTATGGAACATAGAAAAATAAATGGGCAGACAACCTAATTAAAGTAGCAGTAATGGTTGTGCAATTCTATTTACTGAATTATTAGAGACATGGATTTTCAAATACTGCAGATTTCTGTATGTTCATTAGCAAAGCATCTATAATCTGACACTACCATAACGAATTTGTATTCAGTTTTATAGTAGAATTAGAAAAAATTATTATGTAATTAGATTGCGAATTTTTATGCATTTATAACAATTCTAAATGCAAAAAAATCTACGAGGTTGTTCGCAGATGCTAAAATACACTTAATATCGATTTCAAGTTACAATGTTTAGAAAATTAGACATTATTCTAGTTCTACTTATTCATTTGTTCTCGTAAGAATTTTATTTTACATAAAAATCTATAGTCTAATTATAATAAGGAATTACTTGTAGGTTCGAATATTTAAAATTATAAGCATATCAAAATTAAAAGCATTTTTTTCTAGGTACTAGATTGATTCTTATGAAATGTTCCTTTTTCTTATGTAATTAATTACGAACTTCATAAGTAAGTAATTAATTATGATCTAATTAAAAATTAATATAAAGAAGGTATTTGCTATAGTGTATCTATGCTAAAAATAAGTTAATTTTAATAAGTGCTCTTCAAAGCTATTTAAAATATAAATTTGACACTTGTAAATTTTTACCTGAATTTTTACCTCAATATAGTTCATTATTGATTTATAAGTAGATTGCGGATGTTTATGTAAGTTTATATTTTTCATAGCATAGAAAAGCAAACTAACTTAAATAAGAGTGTCTTTTATTTTCTAAACATTATAAAGTGTATTCGATATTTCATACTTTTTTGCATCTATGTACATCCTGGTATATTTTAGCATATCTCAAATCACTATAAATGCATAAACATCCGCGGTCTATTATTTATAACATTTATTCATATAAAGAAATGGACCAAAAGAAAGAAAAAAGTTATTAACAGTGTTTTAAGAATCGTTATGCAAAATGATTCAGTATAAACAATAAAAAGAATTACACAGTGGAACCTCGACAATCGGTTTAATATTACAGTAAAAATTTAAGATTTTTCATGATGCAGACTTTTTTTTATTTTTAGTAGACCGTTAATTAAGGTTCAAGTATTACCCGAAATTTTATTATAATTTCATTGTTAATATACTGAATAATTAAAATGTAGTATAATATAAATATGAAATAATTAAGAGCCGGTTAATCGAGGTTTTACTCACTACTCCATTTTAAATACAAGTCAGTTACTTCGTCGCTTCAGTCAATTAGAGAAACGAAGAAAATAGATAAATGAGTTTCACATGAGTCGATTTATGTATAGAATTTATTGTTAGGCGAATCGAAGCGGCAACTTAAAAAATAACTACAAAAACTTCATGCATTGAAATACGAAAATGTGTAACATTCTTTCTATTTCCTCGATCTTATGCTTACTGGCTATAATTGGACTAAACACGTAGGCAATTTTTTGAGGAATGCATTGTTTCGAAAGAAAGATACTGTGAAAACAGCATTGAAATAATTCTTTATTTTTAGATCTTATGATTTTTATACATTTGGTATAACAAATTAATTAATTAAAAGGGGAATTTATAAAATCGTGTTAATTACTAAACTTAATTAATAATACCATCAAAGACCAAATTTCTGATAGTTATGGTTTTTCTAACGTGTAAATGTAGAAATTAACTTAATCTCGAAATTTATGTGATATTTGAGTAAATCCATGTTTTATCTTTAACATCTAATGAAGTGTAAAAATAACGATAATTAAATTATAATTTAAGTTTTAAAATCGGAAAAGCAAAGGGAACAATTTCTGATAATCCAAATGATGTCTAATATTAAATATCAATTTTTACGTTTAAAATTCAGAACAGTTAATAACTATTTAATAAGTGTTTGTGATCAAGTTTTAGCATAATAATTTATAATGCAAAATATCGCATGTCACATGTTTTCATTTTCGAGATATTCGCTTACTCGAATTTTATTTTATCCTTATTTTTAATGGACAACGTTCTTTTAATGCATCTTCTTTCTGATAGAAATATGAATTCTACTTTCTAAATCTCAGTTATCGCATAAAATCAATTTTTTTGAAAATGTGACATATGTTGTTTTACCCTACAGTCACAGATATACTAATCTGATCAGGAATTCGTTTTTCATCCGAAACTGGATCCTTGACAGTATATCATGTTACTTACACTCGTTTGAAGTTTCGTTTCCAAATACATTTCAAATGCACACACGATTTATTTTTCTTATAACGTTATTCGGGTAACTTCGCTCGATCTCTATTAGGGTAATGGTCCCTATTAATGTGCCTGAACCTATTAGTGTGCCCTTACATTTAAATAATGTTATAAAAAGGAATCCCTTTGGAAATGAAAGAAAAATATTTTTTTTCATTAAGTTTAATACTTTGACTTTATTTAAAAAAATATTTTTCTTTTATTTCTTAGAGATATTCTTTTTTACAATTTATATTAGTGTAGAGGCACACTAATAGGTACAGGCACATTAATAGGGACCATTACCCTACAAAGTCACTGACCAAAGGTTTCCCAACTAAATGAACAAAAATTGCGACAGTTTATCCCCGTCAATCAGGAGCATCGCCCCCGTTCCCGCATTCCACCGCACCAAAACGTGAACTTCTCAACCGAGTAATCTCTTCTTCCGTTCTCTGTTTTCATCTCCTTCCATTCGTCCGCCTCGGTTCTACGCTGGTCCTTCGACCTCGTACCATCCCTTCTTCCTTTTCCCTCCCCCTCTGGCACGCGCGCAGGTGTGCGTGCAGGTACACGCACAGGTAATCCTCCCGACGTTCCGCCCTTCCCTCCGCGTTCCCCCCTCGCTTGAACCGTGCCCCGCCGACCAACATCCCGGCTCCGGCAAGTTCACCCTTTCTCTATCTTTTCGTTCGAAGACCACCGGGTTTCCCCCTCCGAACGCCGCGCCGCTTCTCTTTCTCAGTCCGATGCACCCGTCTCTCAACCGAAGGATCCCGGTGCCTCACGCAGTACGCGCTTATCCAAGGTAGAAGACAGTAGGAGGCGATAGGTGGTGCACAGGTAGAGAGTAGAGAGAGGAGAGCGAAGAAGCGGAGCGGTCGCGCGCCTACCACACGGGATACGAAAAGGATAAGGCGAGACCGGGAAAATAATAAAAAGGGGAGACTGACCGACGGAGGAGAGAAGGGAAAGCCGAGCGAACGTAACGCGCGTCGTAAGCATATCAATTTATCTAATTCCTTTTTCCCCCGTTTGATCGAGTCCGAGGAATCGAGCGAATCGGAGACGTTACCCTCTGCCCTCTGGATACCGACGAGTCGCCCGGATTCACGATATCTCGTTCGCCGTTCGATCGTTCTCGATCGCGGATCGCGATCGACGCGGAAAAGGGAGGAACGGGGCGGAAAATGGGCGCGTGTGTCTGTGCGAGGAGGAAAAAAGGGACAGTGGAGAGCAACGCGCGGATTTCGGTCGACGCGTCGAAGTATATCGCATCGCCTCAATCGTCTGTCATCGGGAGTTCGTAGCAAACGTGTTTCAGTTTTCCCTGTTTTTCACTGGCGCAGGTTTTAGTGCGTGTTTTTTTTTTACGAATGTGTTGCCGACTTTGTTGGAGCATCGGGTAGGAGTTTTGGTTTGGCGACATGTACAGTGGATGATCAAATTATTAGGAACGGACGAAAAAATGAAACATTTTAGTTGGTCGTTCGGAAAATTCAATCCGTTTCTAAATTTACATATTTCAAGTGCCAAGTGTTTTACTGGGGAAGAATCGTGAAAGTAACTAATGGATAGCGAAAAGTGATATGAATCAATTGTTTTTTCTTTTCTGTAGTAATTTTGATTTGTGAGAAATAGAAATTTTGAAACGGTACGAACTTTCCGGACGACTCAATATATTGTTGGTGGTATAGTAAAACCTCGCTTATCCGAATCACAATCTTTATTTTTAATTATCCACAGTTTTAATTAATTATTATACTAGGTATAAGAGTTCAGTGGAACTTCGAGTTAAACTTGAACTATGAATTAATAACGTTCACCTAATTATTAGTATTTTATTTTATAAATATTAAGTCGGATAATCGAGGTTTTACTCTATTGTAATTGCAATAACAGCAACAAGCAGTCTTCTTTGTTTTTGACATATAGATGAACATTTTAACTATAATTTGATTCGATGATGAGATAAGGTGTTTTATTTTATCGATGTATAGTACGGTGCATATTTATTACAGGTTGTCATATTTACATTGCTGGTGATTATTTGCAATAGTGTTTTAATATTGGTGTGTTTGTTTATTTGTAGTTTTCTTCACTAAACCTGTTGTGAAAATCGTAGGAAAAGTATTAAAAATATTGAAAATATTACCGATATTTATAAATATTACAAAATATTTGAATATTCTTGTCAGATATTAGATGTTAAGGATGAACTTTAGTAACATTAAAAATAATTAAACATTTCTGAAAATTGAAAGAATAAATCTCTGTGCTATAGTAGAACCCCCTGCAAAATTAAAAAAAATTGATTCGGTAGTTTTTAAGACAGTAATATTAAAAACAAGCGAAAATCTTTAAAAATTGGAGGATTAGATCGATATGCGATAATAAAACCATTTCAACCTTTCAATTCTTATGAGAAAACGCAATATTGGAAAATATATTAGAAAATTAAGAGTGAAGCTACTAACAGTTGCATTTCAAGTTTTAAGTACATTCCAAGATCCAAGAAACAAATTTATGACAAAAGATCAACA
The DNA here is from genome assembly GCA_030770465.2 of Perdita meconis. Classification (NCBI taxonomy): domain Eukaryota; kingdom Metazoa; phylum Arthropoda; class Insecta; order Hymenoptera; family Andrenidae; genus Perdita; species Perdita meconis. The sequence continues at coordinate 14,491,036 of JASKOS020000004.1, read as the reverse complement.
TTTCTGATTGGTTTTCATCACAAGAAGAAGCCTTATGTAATATCTTGGAAATTGATCAACATTGTTATAACATTTGTGATTGAAAACGTTCTATTTTACCAATATTGTCAATTCTATTTTTATTCAAAATTCAAATAAATGAAAATTTCAAAATATAAAATATTCATAATAATTTGATCATCCATTGTATTGATTATCTGTCATATAGATTATTCCTTAAATGATCATGTAAATGATTTACGAAATTTTTTGGGACGTTTTTCAAACTGAAAATGAGAAAATTCATAATTGATTTTTAAGTATTGAGACGCTTTCGATTAATTAATGATAGTTTGTTCGTAAAAGGAATAACAAAAAACTGACTTTGGTAAACAGGAATAATATGAGTTCCTCAATTGACTAATAGCTCGTTAAAATTCAAAATGAAGAAAAATGAGTTTATTATACAAATAAATAGGATTAAGAATACTTTAGTCATTAATCAATACGATTTCCATTAGAGCTCTTATTATTCGAATGTATCCAGGTATCCGAGTACTCGAAATACTCAGAATAACCCAAACTCGGATTTGAAAACCAGTTATGAGTAATGATCTTGCTACTCGAGTACCCGAGTACCCAAAATACTTGTCATAACTCGAACTCGGTCTTTAAAACTGGCTGTGAGTAAAGTACTCAAATTCGGATACCCATAGATCCGAGTAATAGTAAGAGCCCTAATTTCCATATATTTACTTTTCTATTAATAAAAAACACGCCTCAAATTTACATCATAAGTAAAATGGTTACGAGAGAATCTAGAATAGTGACTAGAGTTTATTATTAATAATGTAAATTAGCTTACTATTGAAAGAAATGTAGTTTTTCCTTTAAGTTTTCCTTCATAGTACATAATTACTATTCTTTCGCTTCATTTTCTCACAACAAAGCTACATGCTGTTCTTAATTTTCGTAAACTATCACACAAAAGTCGAATTTCCTCAATATTAAGAAAAGGAACTTGATTCACTTGTCAACTAAGGGGCTCATTTAATAATAGTAAACCAGACATTACATAAATTAGATCTATTTTAATTATACACTATAAATACTTCCTCTTCAAAAAATGCTAAAAGTCTAAAACAGATATTAAAACTCGAAAAATCGTTATCCCACATCATATCAAAACCCACTTAAAAAAAGGAAGATATTCGTGACCCACATTTCCATTCGTTTCATTCGAATTACAGGACCCGGTCCCGTTTTTTTCTGTCTCGGGCCACGCATACCGGGTTCAAGAGTCTCTCAAAAGCGTTCGACCGAAATTCGCGTCACAATCGAATTCGTCGGTGAAAAGACAATTGCTCCGTTTGGCGTTCGCGAGACAGAATCGCGGTACCGAAGCGTGTTCGTCCGCGATCCGCGGTGGAAGGTGCGTGCCCCGTTTACCAAGCGATTTACAACGCGACGGAAAACCGGTCGTCACGTTAAGGCGATGGTCCGTAAGAGGGTAGTAAGAAGGGATCGAAGGGTCGTTAACCGAAAAGAAAAAGACGGAACCCGTCCCCTCGCCGTCTTTCCTTCTTTCGATCTATTTTACCGTGTACGCGCCGCGCGCTGCGGCGGCCTCTCCGCGCCTTTTTTTTTTTTTTTCTTCTTCTCCGTATCGCCTTACAACACGGTTCAGCGATCTTATGTTTCACCGGCGAAGGCTGCCCGTGAATTTTCCACGCGATCTCGGCTTTCAGATCGTCACGGGGAAGAACGGGACAACACTGCACGAGATGCATTCGCAACGGTTTCGCGCGACACTGACACTGGCGCTCGTTCTATGGACCTGTTCGGAGCCGGCCGCGGGATGGCCGCTCTCGGAGAGCACTACCGCTGCACCGACCAGGAAGTTTTTGAAATCCAGGTTAGTGCTATTGGTTTCCGAGATGATTTCTGCGACGGGAGGAGAGGAAAGGGCCGACCGGTCGAGGTCGTCGCCAGTTTCGAGTAACTGTCGAATGCCGGTGACTGGGTCACTTGGTTTGCGACCTGTATTCCTTTCATTCGATCTGTTTTCAATTATTGATAACCCTTTGGCGGTCACTATCATTTTTAAACTTTCTGTAATATGTTTAAACCATTCTGTTAGATTTTATAACAGTTTTAAATATTTTGTTATATTTTGTAATGATTAGACTGCGGATGTTTATGCAAATTCATAATTTCATAGAAATAAAAAAACTATTTAAAGTTAAACAAAAATTGTGTTTTCTTCTTTAAATACTATAAAGTGTCCATTGTTTTCAATATTTTATACATTTTTGCATTTATGAAGTTATGAATGTTATTATAAGTTTTCACACATTTAAAGTTGCCATACATGCATAAACATCCGCAGTCTAGTAATGATCTATGAAAAACCTGTACAAAACCGTTTATGTGATTACCAGATAGCGGATTTTATGCATTTATGTGACAATGTAATGTATGTAAAAAATCTATGAGACTGTCATCAAATGCCAGAATACACAAAATATCAACAATATTATTCAGGCTAGAATGTTTAAAATATTAAATGTATTGTTTTTTAAGTTTCACTTCTTTATTTGCGCGAAGATATGCTGTATAGTGATTACTTAATGGAGGAATTTCATTTTTCTTGGTCGAAAATATCGATTTTATTTAAACTTAATCGATCTCAAATCTCGAACATTCTCTATGTTTTTAATATACTTTTATTAAGTAACACATTTGTTGAGTGTGTTTATGTACCAAGTTTGAATTTTTTAATTTTGCTTTTGCTATTTTATTTTTTATAAAGTTTATAATAAAGCTTATAATTAATACAATTTCAATTTCACAGTTTGTTTTATAAATTAAAAAGTTATAGGCCTTGAAACTTAAGTATTTGGTTTTTTACAGGTTTTGTCTAGTTTTTAAGATGTTCTGAAATGTTCTCCGATATTCTATATTATGTTTATGAGATTCGTTTAGGTTTCACAATATTGTGCGATGTTTTTAAATACTTTTTAACATTTGTCAATTATTTTTTAGTATCTTCCAGGATTCTGAAATAATTTTCCATATTTTCTAATGTTCTCCAACTTTCTCCAATAGTTTTTAATACTTTTTAATGTTGTGAAAGTAAAATATCTAATTACTGTCACTTCAACTTTAGACTGTTAATCTACGTACAATTTGCATGTAAAATTAATGTAAGTATTACGTGGGCACGTTGGCAGTCTAATATTATAGTACAGTTTTGTATTTACTTACTAAAAGCACGGATTTTTAAAAAAAGGTTTATCCCTTGTTTCTCTACATTTGTTTATAAATTCATTAACTAAATATATATATTACAAGAGCTATTACTGTCACTCTTTATAATTGTGTTATTTAAAATATAATGTTGGTATTTCATTGTTAGTAGATTTAAATACTGTATTATATATTATTCTATGTTTAATATAAACTATACAAAGTATATGCTCTAAGTTTGATCAAGATTTTTCAAGTATTCCGATAATCTGACAGAAAAATGCTTCCAACAAAAAATAATAAATTGTTGCGTACTAAACATTTGAACATTAGAAATTAAAAAACAATTTTCTTCATCCAATGTTATATGTAAACTACGGATGTTTATGTATATTTATATTTTCAACGGCATAGGACAAAAAACCAATTTCAATAAAATGTTTTTTACCTTCTAAATATCATAAAGTGTATGTTATTTGCGATATTTAATATATTTTTGCATTTATACACGTCTCTGTGCATTTTAGCATACTTAAAATCGTCATAAATGCCTAAACATCCGCAGTCTAGTTATAAGTAGAATAATTAGGGGTGATAGTATACCACGGTGTATTATACAGGTGTTGCAAGTTCCCTCAGAAATGTGTGAGCATTAGATGGAAGATCTTCTGGCAACCGCTAGAGTGCGTCTGAGTAGAAACATCCGTGGGGAGCGCTTCTATTGCTTCAGTGAGCTCAAGTGGTGAGAACAAGCGCAACTAAAGCTCTGTGGTCATCTGTGACGCACTTCATTCGTACACATGCATGCCACACGCGGAGTTCTGACTATGACGCCCCTGGCGGCGACCAGAGGATCTTCCATCTATTGATCACAAAAAATCAACCAGGCAGAGGTTCTTTGTCGGAACACCTCTATAATACACCGTGTAGTAAACGTGTCTTTTATCCTACTTAGACAATCTTTATAACACCTTCTAATACCTATAATTTTATTCAGTTCCAACTAACTCCAATCAGGTTCACTGCTCTTTAACCTTAAAACCGTCCACCTAGGTTCCAGAGTTGGGCAAAATGTAATCTGATTACATATCACAAATTGTGATTAAACTGTAATTGATCATTCAATTATGAGTTATTTTCTGTAATCGTTAACTTTTTCTGACAACAATTTGTCTGCGCATTCAATAAATATTAACAATTACAGAAAATAATGTGTAATTGAATTAGTAATTACACTTTAATCGCAATTTGTGATTTGCAATCAGATTACATTTTGCCAAACTATGCTAGGTTCCTACTTATTTCAATAATCATTCCTTATAATTTAATTTTGAACATCGTCATGAAATGTAAAATGATATTTCGTAATGGAACATAAAATTCAGGAATTTAAACAATCAATTAGAACAAATTTTAACTGCAAATTCATTTCAATTCACTCCGCTATCTCGTAGATTTTAAGCAATCTAAACAAATTACAGTACCTACACTGTTGAAGCTTTCGGGTGTAAGCCGTTGCCTGAAGAAAAGTCTCTTAAAGAAGCCAGCTGCAGTGCTAATGAAACAGCGGCAAAGTATTTGCTTCGGGACACGGCTTACATGCGAAAGCTTCAGTAGTGAAAACTGTATGTCGCCGCGCGGCGAAAGCCTCAAATCTCTGATTACAATATCTAATTTTAATAGTCACGATGAGGAATTTAATTCTTTCAATTTCCAGTGTCGTGACATCGGTGTCGGTGGTCGCGAAACCGAACGGCGAAAAACCCGAAGGAGTTCACCCGGAGACCAACAGATCCCCAGCGATTGGAGTGAATCTCTACCGATTGCCGCCCTCCCCGGCGAATCTGCTCAAGCCCGATCGGTTTCAATTCTACACGTACAACGAGAGAGGCGATATGATCACGAAACAGATGACGATGCAGGAGATCCAAGCGCTGATCGCGAGCGGCGGACCGGACCATTCGAACATGGGGATCCAGGAGCCCCAGAAGGCTGAGGACATCCTGACGGGTGGAAAAAAGGTTGGTTCGTAATAAACCACCGGACAAGAAGTTACCGCGTCGAGGGAATGACAGAGAGAATTGCTCGTTTCGAAACTTCGCAGGTAATGGACGTCGTGGAGAAGGTGCAGAACGTGTTGAAGAGCGCCATGGGGAAGCCGTCGACGTTGGCGGGCTCAGTGTCGACCGTCCCGGAGAAGGCGAGCGCGGAGTGGAGCAACATCCTGCCCGCGATTCTGGCCGGCGACAAATACGGTGACAAGGAAGTCGACGGCCATCGCGATGAAGGCGCCTCGTCGAAGCCGCCGTTCGCCTCGACCATTCCCGACTCGACGAAGCTCAACAAAACGGGCATCGTACCGATCGCGGCGTTCAACTCCACTCAGAAGAAGCAGGGAACGGTTCACGAAATCAACAGCGGACCGCAGAAAACTCCGGCGGTTGCCACGGCGGAGCCTTCGATCGCTTCGTACACGGAGAAGATAATGATCCCCGTGCCGGTGATCACGGCGGAGCAGAAACCGCAGACGACGCAGCGCGTCACGCAGAGCCCCGTTTTCCAGAAGATTACCGAGATGCTGCTTCTGGGAACCGCGGCGGGAAATCATTATCAGGACGTCGTGTCGGACGTCCCGCCCACGTTTCCTCAGCCCGCGAACGACGGCGATGATGACGCGGAAGCCGCGAGCGCGACGTCGCAGTCGGTTAGTGAAGCCGTCAAAGATTCCGAGACGAAGACGGAACCACCCATGGTGATTTTAATGCAGAACGGGAACACGAATCGACCGTCTCTCAGCGACGATGTTCAGTTCAAACCGCCGCCGATGTTCGAGGCTAAGCTTCCGACGTTCGTTGCGAACGAACCGATTTCGGCGTCTTCTTTGGAGTTCGTCACGAGCACCGATGGACCTAGCAAAGTATCGCGAACGGAATCGACTACTACGCGCGGCGCGGCGACGAATCCAAGCGATTCGGAGTCCACGACGCAGCTGACGAAGCCCTTGTCAGCGGAGCTGGAGGATTCGTTGTCCAGTATGATCAACCAGGTTTCAGATACCTCCGTTCCTTCCCTGTTAGCAGTGTCTAACGGCTTCGAGCTGCCGCATCGCGAAACCATCATCGATGAAAAGAGCAAGAACGGTTCTGAAAGGATTAGTACCATATCGACGTTCCCAATGGAATTGCCTGGAATCATGTACGATGATCCAATTAACATAGGCCATACTACGAAGGAACGCGTTAAGGGATCCACGGAGATACCGATGGAGATTGTAACGGAGGCTCAGGAACGAAATCCTTCCAGTACTCTGTCCACTTTAGCCTCCGTTAGTGTTTCGACGAGTACTGCGGCTTCCGTGGAGACGACGAGTGTTCAGGATAATTCTGTAAAATCTGAGCCTACTCAAGTCCCACTGAGTTCTCAGTTTGTTACGAATGCAACAGAAGCAAGTATCAAAGACACGACAAATGATAGTCTATCAAGCTCCACTGTTGTTTCGGACCAAACGCGATCGCCTGTTACCGTTACCGTTTCATCTACCGAGGAAATGACGACGCTGAATCCTTTCGACTCGACGAAAGCTGACGTCACGAGTTCCAATCCTTTGTCAAAGCTGGATGGTGAATTGCTTTCGAACATCAACTGGGTAGCGATCGCCAATAATATAATCCAGACTGCTTCGACCGAAGCGAACATACCCGTCACTCAGGCGTCACTCGTCCTGCCGGTGGAGAATCTGCCAACGAAGACGCTAGCGAGCTCGTTGATCGCTGGTTTCCAGCCGGTGGAATCGCAGAAGCCGCAAGAGGCGCTTCCAACGACGGTTTCGGCTTCGGAGACGCAAAGTCCAACAGAGTCGAGTGCCTTGAAACTTGAGACGCAGTCCGCGACTTCCACTGCGTCGATGGCAACAGAAACGCTGAAGGTGGATGATTCTTTGGAAGAAAGTTTGAGGACGAAGAATGAAACGCTGAGTATGACGTCAGTGGGAAATGAAAACACGAAGTTGCAGGCAACGGATTCGCCTAAGGAGCCAGCGACCGTGATGACGACCGAGCGAACTGTATCCGACGCGACTACGAGTATCGAGAAAACTCAACTCGAGAGCGAGTCGTCGTCAACAATCGTTCCTGATGTTACCTCGACGGATGAAAGCAATTTGAGTTCAACTGAAGCGACGAAGAGCAACGAAACTTCGCAAGAGCAGGGAGAAGATCAATTGAACGCGGGAACGACGGAGATGGCGGTGTCTGAAAGCACTATGAGGCTTGAGAGACTCCCTGAAGAGGCTTTTAAAAAGGATGATAACTTGACTTTGATGAACAACTCTAGCGATTTTGTTAGTCTTTCGTCGACGGAACGCGTCGAAGAAACTATACTCGACGCAACGACGACTCGAGATTCGCTGCGGAACGAGAGTCCGTCGACTGTTGCTACTCCGACTTCGGTAGACAAAGGTACGACCGCAAGTGCGTCAAAAGAGCAACTGGCGCCACAAAGAAACGAAACAATTGTTGGAAACGAAGAGATTCGAAATGCAACTGTCGTCACTGACTCGAAACTTTCTACTGACGAGAGCTCGACAGTGAGGACAGCAACGCAGACAAATTACGTCACAGATTCTGCGAACGTGGAAACCACCATCAGCACCAGTCCACCGATAATCAAATTCGACGAAAAAAAACAAATCGTGAACGATTCGTCAGACTATGATTCTCAATTAAAGAATGCGAACGCAACTAAACCGCAGGTCAAATCACAAGGAAATGTTAGCAAAAAACCCGACGATTCGCCGGTGACTCAGAATCCGGTCCAACTTAAATTACAAACAAATCAAACTTTAGATTCTGCGAATTTCACTTCGAGCGAGTTGAATACTACCAGTGACGTCGACTCGGATGAAAAATGGCAACGAATACCCCTCCGTCAAACAACTCCCTCGATGAAGTCAGAGTCCAGCAACAAACCCCCAGAGACAATGTCAATCGCATCAACCCCGTCCACAAATAGCGTTCCAACAGAAGGAACCGGTTACCAGGAGACGTCAACGCCCCCCGCAAACCAAACGCAAACAGTGTTCCTAACTGTTTCGAAGAACGAGGTCGGCGGATTGGACATCAGCACCAGGAACGCGAGCATTGACGTGGTGAACTTCTCCAGATTCTGCAACGAGCTGGCGTTTAAATTCTGGATAGCCGCGAACAAGGGACTGAGCACCAGCAGATCTCTGACTCTGTCGCCGTTCGGCATGGTGAGCCTCCTCGCCATGGTGTTCCTCGGCGCTCGAGGACCAACGTCCGACCAGATGAACGAGGTGCTCGGCCTGGACAACGTCGCGACGTTCAACCCTCACCTGATCTTCCAAAACGTGACCGACGCGGTGAGCCTGGCGAGGAACCAGGGCATCGCGAACGCGGCGTTCGTCCGCGAGCTGTTCGCCGACAAGACCAAAGTCCGGAAGCTGCTGCCGTTCTACAAGGAGCAGACGCAGCAATTTTACGAAGGCCTCGTGGCGGAGGTGAACTTCGCGACGATCAGCGACCTGGCGCGACGTCGGACCAACCTCCTCATCAGGAAGCAGACCGGCGGCAGGATCAAGGACTTCGTCAAGAGCAACGCGGTGCCGCTGAGGTCGCCGCTCGCCGCCATCTCGGCGAACGTCTTCCAGACGGACTGCAACGCGAGTTTAGCCAGCACTTTCGGTCGCGACGGAGAGCTGTACTTCGCGGTTTCGTCGGCGCATAGGTTGAGGAAGTTGATCCCGGTTCCGGCCGCGGTGTGGAGGGCGAACGTGCTCGCCGGGTACGAACCCAGCTTGGACGCCACTGTGATTGCTCTCGGAGGAGTGTCCAAGCTGGTGTCGACGATTTTCATTCTGCCGGGTCAACAGGGGCACATGGCTCCCGGTGACACGTTGGATCGGTTAGAGCAGAGGCTGGTCAAAGGAGCTTCTCGCGGAGACGGGTCTTGGAACAAGCTTCTTAGAGTTTTGATTCCTAGACCTGGCCTCGAGTTGCAGATACCCAAGTTCAGTCATCGGTCAGTTGTTAACGCTACTGCGGCCTTGAAGAGGATGGGGTTGGATCAATTGTTCTCCAGCAACGCGGATCTCAAGGGTATTGGAAATCGTCTGTTCTTGTCTGACGTTTTGCAGGTACGTTTTTGAGATTAGAGATAGAGTGGATATACACCCTCGCTCAAAAGTATGTGGACACTAACCATTTTTATGAAATTTGTGATATATTATGTATACTGTTGTTGTTAGACGGTATTTATTGTTAAATTCTGTTACGTACATGTATGTAATGTATTCTAGTAATATTCTATTGTTTCCAAGTAATTCTATCCACCGTATCAATCCAAAATCAATTCCAATTTTATATTATTAGTATCATCGAAAAAAATAAAATTTTATTGTTTTCAAGTAGTTGTATACAATGTTCTAGTAATACATTACATACATGTACGTAACAAAATTTAACAATAAAAACCGTCTAACAACAACAGTAAACAAATAAAAATGGTTAGTGTCCACATACTTTTGAGCGGGGCTGTACCATTTGTGACCACTTTAGGAGGAGATTCTCATGTAACGGGTTTAAAAAGACGTTTTCTTTGTTTATATGTAAATCAAAAATACAACAAATTAATATTTTGGGGAACCCTGTATATCTCTAAAATATACAGAGAATTAGGACTAAATCTTGGTTAAAAAAATGGCACATTTACTCTAAAGGCACATCCGCACGATTTGACTAATCGTAAGTGGTATCAAGCCATTGCTGATCTACGATTGCTGACTTTTTACAGATGAATCTGTTCAGTACGTGCGGTGACGAGAACGTGGCGAACGGAAGGCACCACGTGGAGATTTATCCGGCGAATCCCACTTCGAGGAACTCGCGGTTCGAGGAATCGCCTTCGTCGGATAACGAAGAGGTGGACCTTCCGTCGAAGAATTATCGCGCGATTTCGGTTCGAGGGGCGAACAGGAATTACGAGAGATCGGAGGACAAGCCTAGACTGAAATTGGATCAACCGTTTCTTTATTTCGTGCGACACAATCCGACCGGTCTTATACTCCACATAGGTCGTTTTAATCCTAGGTCTATGTAATTTCCGGACACGAAATTCGCCTGCTACTCGCGCGAACCGAAACTGCTTTATTGTTCCCGTTTCCGTCGTCATTTTTATTCAACGACGATCGCAGCTATCGCATTTTCGATCGCGATTTCGTGGTAATTTTCGCGTGATAGTTCTATGCGCGCGCGAATACTGATTAGGTAATTAGAAGTGAACGCAGAATGGTTCAATAGTAAATTGCAAACGATAATCTATATTGCGAATACGTTTGGAGAAGAGGTCGACACTTTGACTGGTCGCTGTACCAATCATTCTTTCTCTCTTATTCGTGTCAACTTCACATAGAAGTTTTTCTTAATATCATTTATAATCGTATAGATTAATGTTATTCATAACCGCGCGTAAGACTCAAGTATCCACGTATAGGCGACGCGACAGTCAAAGTGTTAATATGTACAGCTTTAACCCTTAGCTAATATGACAAGGTCAAGACTCCACTTCGTCACCCCCAAATTTATTATTCACACCCTAATTGATTATGAAACAAGCTAACTAAGTGGCGCGACAAAATTGATGCTACATTAGCTGAGGGTTAACGCAGACGCAATCGACCAGAATGGCCGATCGCCGGGATCTTCGTGAACTCCTCGATCGCACGTTCTTCTCGATCGATTTAGAAAGGTGAAACGAATCTTCGCAAAGAACGTCTTCCCTAAAATAAATAGTTCTAAGTTTCAGAGAAACCATTATAAATGGAACACATTATAAATGGAACACGTTACGTCGTTCTATCTTTCATACAGAAACGAAGAGACGATCTCTTGTTCCATCTCGATCACCGTAGATTCAGTAGTAGGTACTCTTTCCCATACAACTTGTTAGTCGCATTTGCATTCTACGCGACTTGGTGCGTTCTTTTATCACGTTCACCGAAAAACACATCGTAATTTCGTAATGTATCGTAGTAAGTTTCAACTGGAGATTCGGACTCGATGAACTTTTTATTTGTAAATAGTAAATAAACTGATTACACTTTAAGGTCACGCCATATAGAAATTTCTGTTTTGTACCATGATCCGTCCATAAGAAATACATACTCACTCAGTCCCGCGTGTAAAGCCTAGTCCAAGAACTGTTCGGTGGAGATCCAATTGAATTCACTGACAAGAGAATTAAGCAACAATAAAATTAACCGACTATAAAATTGACCGCCAAGAGAATTCAACGACAAGAGAATTCAATGACAACAGAATTCACCGACAACAGAATTAACCAACAATAAAATTAACCGACTATAAAACCGATCGATAAGAGAATTAAACGACAACACAATTCGCTAGCAACAGAATTTAGCGACAACAGAATTAAGCAACAATAAAATTAACCGACTATAAAATTGACTGCCCAGAGAATTCAACGACAACACAATTGACCAACAACAGAATTCACCAACAACAGAATTCATCAACAAAAGAATTCACCGACAACAGAATTCACTGACAACAGAATTAAGCAACAATAAAATTAACCGACTATAAAATTGACTGCCCAGAGAATTTAACGACAACACAATTGACCAACAACAGAATTCACTAATAACAGAATTCACCAACAACAGAATTCACCAACAACAGAATTCACCAACAAAAGAATTCACCGACAAAAGAATTCACAGACAAAAGAATTCACAGACAAAAGAATTCACAGACAAAAGAATTCACAGACAAAAGAATTCACAGACAAAAGAATTCACAGACAAAAGAATTCACACACAACAGAATTCACAGACAACAAAATTCACAGACAACAAAATTCACAGACAACAAAATTCACTGACAACAGAATTAACCAACAATAAAATTAACCGACTATATAATTGATCGACAAGAGAATTCACTGACTTCAAATTTTACTGATACCAAATTTACCGACAACAATAATGAGCGAGATACATGTGACATAGATCTGATATTTTATTTATTGGGAAATTGTTTAACAATAAGGATACTGATTATAAAGCGAAAATGAAACAAAAAATACATATATTATTACATTTACACATATATACTAATGCATTATTAATATAAAATTTTTGGAGTTAAATATAATCTCGAAAACAAGAAATATTTTCTTCGTATTCTACAAAGATATTTAGATCTAGTACCTATAATATATTTCTTATTTTTGAGATTATGTTTAATCCTCAAATTTTTATGTTAATAATGCATAGTTCCCAATAAATAAGGTATCATATCTCATGTTTTTATATTAAATATTGCCATATTCCATTAACTCCTCAATTTTTGTAAGTTTTAAAGATTTTTCTGATCAATGTATTACTGCCTACGTAACAATGTGTAATGTGTATCTCGCTCTTCATTGTGGTCTGTTACTACTGCTGTCAGTTAAAGCTATTATTATCGGTTAATACTGTTATCGGTTAATTCTGTCGTCGGTTAAATCTATCATCGCAAAAATTTGAAGTCTGTGAATTCTTGTCGGTAAAAATATAGCGTTGGTGAAACTTGTGTCAGTGATTTCAATGGGACTCTTTGTTAGAACGTGGATAAACGATTTTGTATATAAAAAATGGTCCACAGACTTTCTGCGTTTCTGCAAACAGTTTACAATTTAGTCTTGACATAGGCTTGTCTATGGACACATATCTGCACACAATGTTTGTAAACCTGTACTAAGCTCAACACACACGCAACATCCTTGCTAATTTTCTCCTTTAGAATCCTTCTGGGGAAATCCTTGACGCTCAGAGTTGGAGAAAACAGCGAAAACTAGTTATTAAAAAAATGAAGAGTATTAAAACTTGCATTTCTCGTTTGGTATTTATGAATGCGACATCATTAGAATTCTCGTATTCTTCTATTGAAAATACTAACTGCGACATAATCTAGACCATAAATAACGGAATGATCCCAAACACTTATTAAATGGGTATAATTAACTGTTCTGAATTTTTAAAATAAAAATTGATATTTAATATTAAAAACAATTTGGATGATCAGAAATTGTTCCCTCTTTGCTTTTCTGACTTTAAAACTTAAATTATAATTTAATTATCGTTATTTTTACACTTGATTAGATGTCAAATTACAACATGGATTTATTCAAATGTCACACACATTTTCAGATTAGATTAATTTCTCTAGTTACACGTTAGGAGAACCATGACAGTAATTATTAAATGATCAGGAATTGGGTCATTGGTAGTAGACCAAATAGATTATAAATAAGAGTAAATGGAAGTGCAAAATCGAACGGTACTTTGAAATTTCCTCTATGAACTTTCCTCTCTAAATAATTCAAATCATTAACCACGAGCTCAGCCTTCTTTTAAATCAGGATCATTAAAAAAAAGGACTTCCTGGAATGATTGTTATTTTTCCTATACGCTCCTCAGCGAACTACTGACCGCAACCAGTTTATAGGGAAAAAAAAGTTGCAAGCTTCGTTGATGATGCGCGTCACGAATCCGCGCGGTGGAACACCTGTGTTTCGCAGGTACAGACGCGCCTTAATGCGCTCTGGATCACTGATTACACTGTAATCTCGTCTTGACGACAGACGCGATGTTATTTTCAGGGAGAATCAGTATACAGGGTGTTCCAAACTAAGTGCGGGAGCCGGAAAGGATAGATTCCTGGGGTGATTCTAAACAACATTTCCCCTAAACAAATGTCCTCCGGAGCTTTACTACTCGCCGTGCTCGAGGCTTGTACAAGAAACTCAAGATCTTTACGTTATTGGCCAATTTCTCCTAAACTATTGAATGAAAAATTATGAAAAAAATCAGGGACACGTTAGCTATCGCGACACATATTATGGAATTGTTTCAGATTTTTAAATTTATTATCAACGTTATAAAAATAAAAAACGAGAGAAAACACGGTTATTGGCCGATTTCTCTTAAACTATTGGTTAAAAAAATATGAAAAAAATTAGGGACACGTCAGCTATCGCGACACATATTATGGAATTGTTTCAGATTTTTAAAATAATTAGTCAAGTTGTAAAAAATAAAAAACGAGAGAAAACACGGTTATTGGCCGATTTCTTTGAAACTATTGGACAAAAAATTATGAAAAAAATTAGGGATACGTCAGCTATTGCGACACATATTATGGAATTTTTATCAGGTTTATGAATTAATTAGGCAAGTTGTAATACACAAAAAACGAGAGAAAAAATTGAAAAATGGTGATTTTGTATTGTAGCAAAACTGAATCTATGATCATATTAATTCAGTACATAAATACCATTAATATCATTGTTCTCAATTTTTTTCACATTCTTTAACTTCATACGTCATAATAAAAAAGTAAAAGGCAATGTTTCCGTACTTCCTACGAATTGTAAATTATTCTACTATGTAACAAAACATTGGAAATTGCACAAAAATACTTATTGCGTAAGGAATGTACGAAAATTAGACGTGTTACTTGCTGTAATCGGTAAAAAGTACGGAAACATCGGTTTTTATTTTTTTTTTTTACTTATGACATACTAAAGTAAAATATGTTTAAATAAATTGAGGTTAATAGTATGACCCCCTCATTCGATTGTACCCTTTATGGAATAGTGAGTAAACGGGCATGCAATTATTATCGATGAGACTCACCCATTCGGAGAGGAATTCATCTGCTGCTTGAACACCGGTTCTTCTGGGTCAGTGGCCGATTCCGGTCGTTACGGGATGATGCAAACCGTAGGTCCTGCTGGTCGCAGGTATTCGGTGCCACAGAAATGCACCTTACGTTTGCAACACTCCGCGGTCACCAACACTGATCACTTCATTGAAGGAGCATTTGAGCTCCTAATCACTTATAACCGCGGAACACACCGAATTAAAATCCCCACGGTCTTGAATCATTTTGGAACGAGATCGTTCCTACGTTTAAAAATAATTAAATACGGTTTGCGGCGGTCGGTGCATGTTCTTCTCGTGGTACATCCATTCCGCGGATTCCGCGTTGTCTCGGCACTCTGCAGCGAAGAAAAAGAAGAGGTTGAAGTCCTCAGCGGCGGAAATCATGATCGATACTAACGATTTTTTCCGAAGTCTCTTTCCTTCTGCCCTTGCATCCCTCCAGCGTGACTTTTCGGGGTGTAGCTTCGTCGAAATACTCGAAGTTGATTTGTTAATTGACAACAATGAGGGAGGGCCTTCCTCGGACAGCCTTTTTTGGTGGAAGTGGAAGTGTCTTCTTCAGGTCGAAAAGGTAGCGGAAAAATTTAGGGTACAAGGAAACGGTGTATAAGGGATTAGCTCGAAGGTGGTATGAATGTCTCGCAGATGCGGCCATTTATGATGATGAGTATTGTCTTGCAATTTGGAAGGAACCATCGGCACCTGAGGCCGAAGACTGCGAGGGCGCGTAGAGCTTACCGTTAAAGTCCTTTCGATGCATTCGGAGGGATGAAATATGGAATTCCCCGTTATTAAAAAGCGAATTGGGGAAAGTCTTTCGCCGTCAAACATTTGGTCAACGGATGTCTCGCAAAGACTAACACCGTGCCGAGGGGAAAATACAGCAATTGTATTCTGATCCCTTTAATTACTTCGATGTCTGCATCCTGCGACCGAGTCTTGCTTTTTATCACACTGAGCATGTAGTGACCTTCTGATGTTCGTGTAAGACATCACACAACTTTCTTCATAGTTACATTTATTTTCGTACTGTTACTACACTGCGGAGCACTACTATTTTTCGAAAAATTTGGTCATTTGCAAGTGGCTCCGTGAAAAATAAGTATAAGAAATATTGAAAACAGCTATTTTGTACAGGGTGATCCTCTCGCTAGGGGACACAAAGCAATTGTCGCGGTCTAAACATCGCAGCGGTATCGTTGTTACTGAAAAGGACCAAACCCTTGGTCATCGACTTTTTAATAGCCCACCAATGGTTTGGGCCTTTTTAGTGACGACGTTACCGCTGCGATCTTTTAGGAAAAGGGCCTTCCTTAAAAGGGCCTCCAATAAATTTTTTTGCTACATAGTGCCATTTTCCTCAAGATAAAGCGCAACAAACAAATGTTAAAAAATTTTCGTCAACTTGGAGTAATGCATGGGCTGAAAGAAATTTTTCTTCGTAAATCTATTTAAATGCTCTGAAAGAGCAAACTTTATTCTTTAATTTCATTAAGTGATCTGACCCTTCTTCAGATCGTATCACATATTTCACTGTCAAGGGCACAAGGTAAAAAAGTTGATCTTGATTTTTCGTATACCTAAATGTACGCATTCACGTGAATGTAAAGGATCCGCGTAATTTTGAATACACAGGTAAACAGTCTCCCGTATAGCTCGAAGAGGTTTACAAACAATGAGGAAGAGAGAAACGAAATTTCAGAGTAACAGTTCATGACTGTATTGTTTCGCAGACAGGCGGCAACCATCTGCATTGAGGGCGAGGCGATTCGGTTCACCGATGGTTTGCTGCAGGGGCCCATAAACGATAAGCGAGCCGGGGGACACTCGCGGGGAAATGTCGTGTATTGCTCCGAAATACCGCTTCCCCTCTTTATTTTTCTTCAACCTCTTCGAACTGTAGACCAAGCTTACTTACGTGCATTACGATTTACGATCCTTTGGCTACATTTTCGAAAAAGTGGAAGAAAACATTTGGCGACCAAATGCGGTGCACAATAAACGGTCCATCGTTAGTTTTCTTTAACAATTCATTGATAGACACGAGGGAAACTAGGTCGCCAAATGTTTTCTTCTACTTTTTCGAAAATGTAGCCAAAGGATCGTAAATCGTAATAGCGCCCAGGTAAGCGTCTCCAATAGCTCGAAGAGGTTAGCTGACGTGTCCCTAATTTTTTTCATAATTTTTTAACCAATAGTTTAAGAGAAATCGGCCAATAACCGTGTTTTCCCTCGTTTTTTATGTATTACAACTTGACTAATTATTTTAAAAATCTGAAACAATTCCATAATATGTGTCACGATAGCTAACGTGTCCCTGATTTTTTTCATAATTTTTCATCCAATAGTTTAGGAGAAATTGGCCAATAACGTAAAGATCTTGAGTTTCTTGTACAAGCCTCGAGCACGGCGAGTAGTAAACGCTACGCGTAGCTTGTGCACCGTCGCTGGTCGGCCGAGCGCTCGCTATTCGCGCTCTCTGACTGGTCGGGGTGGGTTTTTCCCAAAAATCTTGCTTAGAATCACCCCCGGAATCTACCATTTCCGATCGTCGATCCCGTCGAAGGGAAATTCCTTATTACTTTACTCAACTGGTTCCCGCATATTCTAAAATATATACTGCGATGAGTTCGTCTCCCTCGTCGTTTCCACCTCCACGGACACCTCACACGACAAAAAAAGACGTTGATGGGGTGTACAAAAACAGGAAAACAAGATGCACCGCTCATCAGTGACCGTGCGGAGACAAGGTGCCGTGGAAGTTGGAGGCTGCTGGAACGGAGACGATATTCTGGACAGACTATGTCACGGTCATCCTTGCCGTTTCTTCTGCTGTCATCTTCTCTTCTGCTGCTTTTGGCCATTTCTGCTTGCGATGGACTGTTTGAAGGTAAGGAAGCTCGTGCGATTAGTCGGACGTGAACGAGGACGAGAAACTTTAATGTCATTCTAGTGTCATTCTTTTCCATGAAACATTGAAATGTAATGCGCGTTAAAATTATTATATCGTGATATTTAAACTGGTTCCTCGGTCGCATAATTTTAGGCCGATTGTATTGAGTCATAGCGCAATTATTTATTCTTCTTTCTTAAGCGCTTGTTGCTTATACAGGTGCCGCCAAGGACCAAATTTCTGATCAGAACTCAATTCCTGATCAGCTTAGTACATAACTATAGTGCAACAAATTATCATGCTAGAAATTGATTCTCATCACTAGCTAAATAGTTATGAACTGTTTCGAATTTCAAAAGAAATTTTAATATTGGAGATAATTTGGGTGATCAGTAGACTGCGGATGTTTATGCGAAATAAAATTTTTACAAGCACAAATAAACAATTGGAGCTTCAATAAATAACAGCATGTTTAATTTTCTAAATATTCTAACTTAAATTATATTTTTGATATTTTGTATATTTCGAAATATGTCTATCCTGTAGAATATGTCCTGTGGAATATGTCTATCCTGGAATATAACTATCCTGTAGGTTTTTTACATACTTGGTATTGTTATAAATGCATAAAATCCGCAGTCTACTCATTACTAATGATTGACTAATGAATCTAATCATTGGTTTCTAAGAAAATGGCATGCAACATTTTGAGTAGACGAAGAAATGCGTTATCTTCAAGATATAAACGTACCGAATTTTCCTATGAATTCATCACTCTCGTCAGGCGCCGTATTATCAATCTTATCTAACGTTGACGCTTTCCAGGCGATTCGTGCATCACTGATGGAACACCTGGTGTCTGCAAGCTATTGAAAAACTGTCCTTCGGTCCATCGAGATTTGCAGATGGGAAAAAACCCAGGTTTCAATTGCGGATACGAGGGATTCGAAGCGATCGTCTGTTGCCCCAATGATCGTCCTGCTCCGTCACCTAAACCTAGGCCTAACACTTTCAGCAATAGACGCTCTGTAGCGAGACGAAGTGAGTACCATAAACTCGGCTGTAGATACATGACCTTCTGGAACTCAACTCCACGTGCTATAGTAGAACACTAAAGTTAGTGCTCTTGTTATAGTTCTGCAAACTTCTCGCTGCGCCGCTTTTTTTTAATTTGAAAAAAATAGAAATAAAAAGTATTTTATAAATTAGAAATGGTTGTCCTTTTATTTATCAACGTCTAACAAGTATAACTATTAGATTTTTTGTGTTTTATCTTATTTATAACTGAAAAAAAGGTAAATAATTGAAAATTGTCTATATTTAAAACATCATTCTTCTTTTTCATCAAAATGAACATATTCCAATAAATCTTAAGAACTCAAAATATGGTTATAGGGCAGAGTTGGGCAAAATGTAATCTGATTACATATTACAAATTGTGATTAAATTGACGATTCAATTACGAGTTATTTTTTGTAATTGTTAATTGTCACTGAGTATTTGACTGCACAGTCAACAAATATTAATGATTACAGAAAATAATGTGTAATTGAATTAGTAATTACACTTTAATCAGAATTTGTGATTTGTAATCAGATTACATTTTGCCCAACTCTGCTATAGGATAATATAACAATCGATGAATCGTTTAAATTTTAAATAGCAGATGCGATTTGTGATATACACAAAATATTTGAATGTTCTCAGTATTCGAATATTCGAATATTCGTAACAGCCCTAATCCAAGGATTCATCTTTCAACAATTCGATCGTTTCAGAATGCGCGGACCACGCGAAATCGGTGTACACGACTGAATACTCGCCGGTCCTGATAGACGCACAAAAACCAGTGAATGTCTCGCTGTGCGCGCTGAAAAGTCGCACGCTTATCATCGGTGGGACGAAAGCGCATCCGAAGGAATTCCCGCACATGGCGGCGATCGGATTCAACACCAACGGGGGCATCATTTGGAACTGCGGCGGCACTTTGATCTCGGATCGATTCGTCATGACCGCGGCCCACTGCCTCTTCGATGCAAATTGGTAGAGATCTCTGTCGAAAAGTTTCGCGAAATAGAGACTCGACGTTTGTTCCTGTTTTCTTACAGGGGCAGCCCAGCGTGGGTGCGGTTGGGCGACTTGAACCTCAAAATGTCCGACGACGACGCGAAACCGCAAAATTACCGGATCATAGAGAAGATAAGGCATCCCAATTATCAGCCTCCCTCCGCTTATCATGACATCGCGCTCGTCAAAACGAATAGGCCGGTGGAATTCAACGCGTGGATAAGGCCCGCCTGCTTGCCATATTCCTTACCGGACCTCGGTACTCAGGGCAAAGCGGTCACGACCGGTTGGGGGTTGACAGACCAGGGTGAGCGCGAACGTTTCGCTTTGCGACAAGATTCACAGTGGACGAAATTCTGAAATTGGTGCGACAATAGTCAGAAAATTGTATGCCTTAGTTTGAGCGAAGAACACGATGCTCAGTCAGGAGGTCGAGAAAACGTGTGTTTTAGGAATTTTTCTTCGAAAAGTATTAAGTATGTTAAAAAAATAATTCTTGTATACAGGGTGAGTGACCACAAGCGAGTCACCTAAATAACTTTTTCAATTTTTGGGATACAGCGAAATGTTTGATATAAAAGTTGATAGATTCAGAAGGTTCTATTAAATGAAGAAAACACTTTTTTGCCAAGTGAACGTGTTTATGAGTTTTGAGGGTCACCTTTATTTTTTTAAATGAAATTATGTATTCTTGAATATCTAAGATTGTAGCCCTTTTCACGACGAATTCAAATATCACAGTAAAGTCAAGGCAACACCACATAGTGAAAGATGAAATATGAAAATTTGATATGAAAGCCTTTGGAAAAGTGTATTCTCTTTCAAAAATCCTAACAATGTGCACAGAGTTATCTAAAATGTATATTTTTTCGGCTTCTGATTGAGCATGAACCCTTAACTGACCCAAGAAATCAATCACCTACACAACCCACAATATAATTGGGAAATCCCTGCAGATATTGTTGCATAGCACGTTAAATATGATAATAAGATCCTAGGGTATGCGAAGTAATCGTGACTTCTTTTCGAGAGTTTGTTGTTTTCACGTGCAGTTTCTTTGCATGAAATCAAAATTGTAGGTGAACGATTTTGTCGCGCCTGATTCTGCTATCGTCCACTGGGCGACCCCAGGATTTCAATTTGGCTTTCGTTTCAGATGAACCAACTAGTTCGAACGATTTGTTGAAAGTTACGATTAAACTGGTATCCCATGAGCAGTGCAAGTCGCAGTTCGTAGACCAGTCTCAACTTAACCAAGGTGTCGTCGAGAATTGGCAGGTTTGTGCTGGTGAACTCGGGAAAGACAGTTGCCAGGTAAAGATAATAGTTTAAAATGGTCGAATTCGCCTCGCGATTGAATTATGTTGCTAACAAGGGTAGTTAATCAGATGTCAGACGTTAAATTAGTTTCTAACCCTTATGCAGAATTTATAAAAGGCCACCAAACAGAGAATTTGAATTAAATTGATCCAGTCATTTTATTTATGAAACATTAACGTAGAAGTAAATTCCAAATTTTAACTTGAAATTTGTAGCTTGCAATTTTCAAATTTTCACTATGAGATTCTCAAATTTCGAATTTGAAATTTTTACATTTAAAATTTTGTACCTTCGAGAATCTTTAATCTTAAGTTTTTATATCTTCGACTTTAATCTTTCAAATCTCCAATGTTATCTTTAACAATTCCTGTACGTGTATCTTCAAACCTTAAATCTCTAAATTTTCAACTTGAAATCTTTAAATTTCAAAAGTGAAGTCTTAAAAATCTGCGAATCTCTAATTGGAACTCTTTAAATGTTCAACTTCAAATTTTCAACTTCAAATCACTAATCTAACATCTTAATAATTATTCAAATTTTCATTTTTAACTCTTCAGATGTTCAACTTTAAAGTTTCGAATCTTCAACAATAAACATTATTGTATTGTTCAGTAATTTTAAGTAATACTTCAGTACTTCTAATCAATTCGTTGGCATTACTTAGGGCCTCCAAAACTACAGTTAGAGGTGA
The DNA here is from genome assembly GCA_030770465.2 of Perdita meconis. Classification (NCBI taxonomy): domain Eukaryota; kingdom Metazoa; phylum Arthropoda; class Insecta; order Hymenoptera; family Andrenidae; genus Perdita; species Perdita meconis. The sequence goes on along the minus strand of JASKOS020000004.1, from coordinate 14,469,091 downwards.
TCAAATTAGAGCCACAGTATAAAAGTAGTTTAAAATTAATTAAAAATGTTACTTATATTATTTCTCCGAGTATATTTTCAATTCGTGGACATTAAAGCTTCCTAGAAAGATTCTAAAAATGCTGTGTAATTAGGCATTCATGAATAATTAATTAGTAATGTATGCAGGTGACTCTAATAAATTAGTGACTTAGGACACCCACTGTATAAAGGCGGTCTTAGTCGAGAGTACAAGTACTCTACCTCTTAATCATTCAAATGAGTGCTAATCATTCAGAAAATTTAATATCGGCTAGAAAAATCAAAGTTCGCCAGATACCACTCTAAAAATAGGCACAGCTAAAATTTTTTAATCATTCCTTTTACTTCTTAAAACCTTCTTTTCCAATCATTTTCGTTAAAAATTTGTTGTCAAAAATCAAAGTCAAACGAATTACCCACGGGATTTGTTAATTATTAAATTACTGAAAAATAATTAAGATATACGTTCGTTTGTGTACAGGGTGACAGTGGAGGGCCGTTGGCTATTTTCAACCAAGACGAAGAATGCATGTACAGTGTGATCGGTGTAACCAGTGTAGGAATACTTTGTGGCGCCGGCTTACCTGGAATATACGTTCGAGTGCATCACTATCTATCGTGGATTGAGAGAACTGTTTGGCCTAATGGAGTTTAATATACTCAATAAATACATTTAATAAATACGGTTTTACTGGTTTTACAGTTAATTATTCTTCAGCTCCCAGCGATGCAGAGTGGGATTTCTCTTTTTCTTACCATCTGCTTTTTCGACATTCACCACTCTTCTTTGTATGTATTATTATTAGACAGCGAATGTTTATGCAAATCCATATTTTTGCAGACATACAACTACAACAGAATCATAAATAAATGTACGTTTTATTTTCTAAATATTGTAAAATGTATTTTGTTTTTTATATTTTGTGTATTTTCATATCTTTGAGCATTTTTATGGGTGTTCACAATTTTAAAATTGCCATCAATCCATGAACATCTGCAGTCTGATTATCATAGCTGAAATATTTAATGATAGTTTCAAAGGACGAAAATAAAATTCATTTTCGTTTTTTGAACGATCTAATAATACAATGATAGCCAAAATTAACGGTCCACTAAAATTTTTCGAAGAATTTGGTCATTATCAAATGGCTGTATATCCGCGAAAAATAAGTATAAAAAACATTTGAACCGCCATTTTGTAGCTGGAAGTTTCCAATTTTTGATTCGTGAACAGTTTTTCGTGCAGTATAGTGCTTTTTCCGGAAAAAGCGCGACAAACGAATGTTAAAAATTTTCACCTACTTTAAAGTGATGGAGCCGAAAGAATTTTTTTTTTTTTAATACTCTTAGGGAGCCAACTTTTCCTTTTAAATTCGTTTTTTGTAGATTTCTTGAGCAATTTTTTTTACTACATTATTCGCTATCGTACGAAAAAACTTACTTTTCACTTTGAGCGCCTATAATTTACGAATGCACGATTGTAGAAAAATTGCAATGAGTGTCTTAGAAAGCCGAAATGTTTTCTTTTAAAAATCTCTAGTTGTAAACTTGATGAGAATTTTTTTCATCGCATACAATCCATTTCAATATGACTTAGAAAGTTACTTAATTAATCATTCAAGTGTCTACGGTTTTTTTTAGTTGAAAGTACCCGTAACCCCTGTGATAAAGGCTGAACCGATTAAATTTTGTGCCCTTCACAATGAAGTATACGATTCGATCTGAAAAAATGACGGACCACTTATTTTACGGTACGTTTCTTCTTCAAAGCAATTCTTTTCGATTCTCGTAGCGTTTGAATATTCTACACTGTACACTATACAGAGTGTTTGGGATAGTATTCCAAAGATTTTTTTATTATAAATAAAAAGTTAGATTTCTGCATTAATATATTAGTCTCATCGATATGCACAAATCGGAAAGTGTATGTAACAACAAACATAACATCTTCACAACTTAACTACTCAAACGATTTCAATCGAATTTGACACTCGGTTTTCCATTTTTCATTAATTGGCTCCCCCTGAGAAAAAAGTAAGCTATGTCCTTCTTCATATTTCAGGCTACCTCCCTACCAAATTTCATTGAAATTGGTTCAGTAGTTTAGTCGTGAAGATGCAACAAACAGACAAACACATTCGGATTTATAATATTATAGTATGGAAGTATGGATTCTTAATCAATGCACTCAATGCAACATTCTGTAAAAATGCATTCCATTTTTACAGACAAAAATAAGGCAGAGAAGTATGAATAACAGTGTATCTTATAGTGAAACAATGTAGCATGAATTGTAATTATTATATTGTATACAGGGTGTTTGGGATAGTATAGGCAAGCTTTGGAGGGCCGATAGATCACGTGAATACAAACAAAAAACTTCTATATGACTTGCGTCCAAAACTCAACCATTTTCGAAAAAAAACACTCATAAACATTTAAGCTTCCAATTACTATAATTCAAAATAGGAACGTTTTTCGTAAACAATTTCTTCGATAAAATAAAGATTGCGATTTTGTTAATCCAATGAGTACAGTATAATTATGATATTGTTACCTTGTATCGCGAAAAATACTATTTTCGTCCCTGTATTGCACGAAAAACTTATTGGGTTCACGATTAAAAAACTAGAAACTCCTCGCTACAAAATGAACAGTTCATGGGGGGACAAGTTGCATGATTCATTGATGATGCGCGCCACGCATTAGCGCGATGGAACACCTGTCCGTTTCGCAGGTGCAGACGCGCCTTAATGCGCTCTGGATCATTGATCACGCTGTGTAATCTGGTCCTGACGACGGACGTGAAGTTATTTTCAGCGAGAACCACTACGTAACACGATCGAGATCGTCGATCCCGTCGACGGGAAACGCAGGAAACGCGAAGCCTTATTACTTTGCCCAACTGGTTCGCGCGTGTTCTAAAATACGTACTGCGATGAGTTCGTCTCCCTCGTCGTCGTTTCCACCTCCACGGACACCTCGAACGGCAAAAAAGACGTTGGTGGGGTGTAGAAAAGTCGTGAAACAAGAAGCACCGCGTATCAGTGACCGTGCGGCGCGCGGAGACAAGGTGCCGCGGAAGTCGGAGGTTGCTGGAACGGAGACAATATTCTCGACCGACCATGTCACGGTTATCCTTGCCGTTCCTATTGCTGTCATCTTCTCTTCTGCTGCTTTTGGCCACTTCTGTTTGCGATGGACTGTTTACAGGTAAGGAAGCTCCTGCGATCAGTCGGACGTGAACGAGGATGTGATCTAACAAAGGAAACTTTAATGTCATTCAGTTAGTGTCATTCTTTTCCATGAAACATTGAAACGTAATGCGCGTTAAAATTATTATATCGTGATATTTAAACCGGTTCCTCGGCACAATTTTAGACCGATTGTATTCAATCACGACGCAATTATTTATTCTTCTTTCTCAGGCGCTCGTCGCTTATTGTTTTGACAGGTATAATGGAATCGTTGAAACGGCTGATTTACGGAAAACGTAGCGCGTATTATATAATTTTTGAGACCAGTGGTCTACAAAATCGTTTATTGTAATGCGAAGTTTAAGGGGTCTTATCGCTATACTGCGGATGCTTGTGCAAATTTATATTTTTAAGCACATGGAATAAGAAAACAAATTAAAACTTAATTAAAAGTGTAAAAATTAAACCAACTTAAATAAAAGTTTCATTTGCTTTCTAAATATTATCAAGTGTATTTTATTTTCGATTTTTCATGCATTTTTGTATCTGTGCACATTTTGATGCATTTTAGCTAATTTAAAATCGCCTTTAATGCATAAACATTCGCAGTCTACTTATCTCTGTGAAAATCTGAAAATTGTCATTTCTTGGGAATTTTAGTGAATGAAATATCCAACATAAATAAAGTTTTTTCTACTTATTAATATATTTACTGAAAGGCCAAAGGAATTGTTTTTGTAATTTGTAATAGTTTGTTTTAAATGCAAACGTCGCACTGAAAGGATCGCCTTGAAAGAAACGATGAGTGCTTTGATGAGTGTTTAGATGATTCCAGGAGAACAACGCATCTAAAACGAAAAATTCAAAATGGTTTTTAGTTATCATAGATATCGTTATCGTTGGAACTATATTTATTTTGATTGATAAAATATTAACAAAATGAGGAAGTTTGAATTTTTAAATTTCGAAATTCGATTAATCTTTAACCTGTCTGCATCGTAAAAAATAAAAAATTGTTAATGAAAGAAGGTTTCCTTAACCCCTGCAATAGTGACTAATTTACTCAATAAAGAGTAAAAATGATAGACTAATTGGACAAACAGTTTTCTCGCAATGTAGGTCATTGTAGATCGCCAGCGTTTTCTCAAGGCGTTCACTTCAGTGTGACATATATATTTAAAATGAAGTATTAGAAATTATAAACAAATATTTTTTGTACTTTCAATGACATTAATTAGAAGACTTTATTTATGTTGAACATTTTGTTCATTAAAAAAAGATTTCTAAATAATGGTAATAATTTGAAGAGCTTCACAGTGATAATACCTCTCAGTTTTTTTTAATGGTATTTTTTATTCTGAATTTATACACATACATATGCAATTGTTTTCGTCACGCAGGTTTTTTGTGTGACTCATAGTTTAATGTTTATTAATTCGTAAAATCCCGTATTTTTTTTTTAAATACATATTATTTAGATACCGTAGAAGATTATAAGGAATGTAGTATTTGTGCATTTTCTGAAAGATGATTCATATCAGTATTTAGAAGTAATCAGCCAGCATTCTAGCTGATTCACATTGCCTTGTCTAGATGAAATGTCTAACATTTTCTTTCTTTAACTAAATAAGAATCTCAAATTATTTATTTCATATCGAAACAATTCGTTTTGTTGACCGAATCTCTTTTCTCTGATAAAGTTTCGACACCAAAACACTGTTTATTATTATTTGTTCTACGTACAATAAAATTGTTCAATTATTAGAATTTCATTTTTTTAAAACTAAATACACTAAACATAAATTAAATATACGCAAAAATTGTGGGTGAAGGAAAAAATCTGATTGCAGAATTAAATTCAGCATAGAAAAATACAGCATAAATACAGTAAAAATCGATACAAATATTCTTTAAGGCAAAAGTTGTATTGACCAGTATCATTCATCAATTTTATTTTTGCAACCACTGAATGATACAAAAGAGGATAATTTTTTTGCGAGCAGAATAACTTTCAAATCATTTTCAACAGACAAAAGGCGTTCCATAAAAAAAAAGTAATGCCACTTTCCAAAATCCAAAACTTTCTAAAAATTGCTTAAGAAAAGTATTTTACACTCTATAAAATTAGTATCTTCGTTAGAAAAGGTAATCATTTAATTACCGCAAGAATAAAGTGAATATCCTTATCACTAGACTATACATTTTGATGTGAAATCTAATTTTCACAAGCAAAAGTAAAAAATTTTAACTTGAATAATAGTATGACTTATTTTCTAAACATTGTAACTTAAATGATATATTTTTGATATTTTGTATGTTTCGATGTTAATAGTCTCGCAGTCTACTCATTACTAATGATTGACTAATGAAGCCAATCATGCCAAGCTTGCAACATTTTGAGTAGATCACCCTGTACATGCTTACAGTATAATTATCTCCTTTAATACATTTAAAAACGAAGAAACGCGTTTTCTTCAAGACATAAACGTACCGGATTTCCCTATGAACTCATCAGTCTCGTCAGACGCCGCATTATCAATTTTATCTGACGTTGACGCTTTCTAGGCGATTCGTGCGTCAGTGATGGAGTATCTGGTGTTTGCAAGCTATTGGATAGCTGTCCTTCGGTCTATCGAGATTTGCTCAAGGGAAAAATGCCAAGTTTCACGTGTGGATACGAGCGATACGAACCGATCGTCTGTTGCCCCACTGATGGTCCTGCCCCGTCACCCAGGCCTGACACTTTCAGCGATAGAAGCTCTGTAGCGAGACGAAGTGAGTAAGTACCATTTAACCCGGCAGTACACATGTGACCATTTGGAACTGAACCGATTATATTGAGAGAATTAGAAGAATTTTCCTCCCGTATTACAATTATCAAAATTTTTATACTGTAGAGGAGAATCGTACAGTACCGATCACAATTAGTTTAAGCAGTTTTTAATTAAATTTCAATACTTTATGATGATAAACAAATGAATATAACATTTTTTTAGAACATATTCTGGAGCCATAATGTTTATTTTATTATTACATTATTATATGAAGCGTTCTTTGCTAAGTCCGTCGATTCTTATTTGTAGACAAAACCTGATATTTAATATTACAGAACTTGATTTGTCACGAGGTTGAAGTTTGTCAAGAAAACAAATCAATTATCGACATACGCCACTAACACGTAATTTTGTCTGCACATTTGAAACGCGACGGATGAAAATCGCTGAAAAACCTCCTGGTGTATGGCTAGTTAGTATATCATAGAGCTTTATATCGGTTAATAAAATTTTATCCACTATATCAGTGGTTTTAAAAGTGCTAATTAACTTCCCGATTTATAGGGAAGTTATTGTAATTAACTTCCCGATTTATAGGGAAGTTATTGTATTCTTTTTTGTTTTACCTTGTATATACTGAGTGTTCGAAAAGTCTGGAAACAGTCAAGTATTTCGGAAACGGAGCATAAAAAAAAAGATGTTTTAAATCAAAGTTTCAAGTGTTTTAAGTTTTAGTGTTGTTAAAGCTGGTGCCGAAAGCTTTTCAAAACACTCACTGATGATCTATGTATTTCTGTTGAGAATAGCTTCAGTTCTGAGTTTTTAAAGTTAGGACGCTGTGCCATCATCCTTGGCATTTTTGAGGATGCACCAAGTGCAGATTGCTTGATTGGACTTCACATAGCATGGTCCTAAGAAGGGCCGATTTTAATATTAAATACGTGGATGATTGTGTATTTCCTTAAACCTAGGTTTACGCGAGCGTCAAAATGATATCCGTCGATCGTCTGTCGCAACGTCCGTCGTAGTATAACATGAGTCATGAGATAGATTTAACGACGGACGATCGATGGACAGCATTTTGACGCTCGTGTGACCTTAGGTTAAATGTTCAAATTGGCTACCGTCTGCTGCTTAACAACAACCTAACCGAAGGTTAAATTCATTCAACACATTTCTCACCAGAAATAGATCATCAATGAATGATCATCAAAAAATTAAGAGTTTCGTTTTAAAAAATCGTGTTGACCTTGACGTTAAAACTTTGGTTTAAACTTTTTTTTTTTTAAATGTTTCGTTTTCGAAATATTTGTCTCTTTTCAGACTTTTCGAATATTATGGAACATATGAAAGTCCACTGAAGCTGTGTACTACCGGATTAAAGATTTGCTGATCCAAGGTAGATCAGTAAAAATTTCCGAATATTCGATGTATTCGAATTTCTGGTTCAAATATAATTTTGAATGCGAATAATTTATTCGAATTATTCGAATACTTAGAAATATTCGAAAATTCTAATGTAATATTATTCCGAAGCAATATTTAAATTTGAATTTCAACACTTAAATTTCGAAGGCTTAAGCTTCGACTCAGCCTTTCAAGTTGAGCCTTGAAGCTTCGAAAACTCAAGCTTTATATAACACTAATTCCAATAACATTGGAACGTTCGAATGGTTCAAACCAAAGAGGATTAAATAGAGCGGAAGGTTCCATAAGAATCCTATGTATAAATGCGTACCTCGTTTTGCAGAACTCTTAAACGAGTCGAAAACGAACTATTCATCCATCCCCTTGCCCCGCACCCCGAAAATTACCCCCACCACATTCTCTCAATTCGCAGTTCCATTTATAATAAACACCCATAAATTCTATGACTAAATTCGAACGCTTCGAACTTTGATTCGAACTTGTAATTTCCCTTTCAGAATAGGAAGAATTTCAAGAATTTTAAATATTGATTTATATACATATATGATATAAATTATTAAGCAATAAATGAAATACAATTGAAAAATATATTTACATTTATTCTGAAATTTAAATAACATATACACAAATAAACACACACATACGTCGTGCAAATCAAATAATTATAAAAATTTTCTTGTATTTGCTATATGTTATTTGTTATTTTACATTTTTGTGCAATGGCATTTCTTATGAAACGCGCCTCCCAATGACATCGAATTCTTATGAATATGCGTACAAATATGTCAACATGAGAAGCGCTACATAATGTTTAGATTAACATTATTTGAAAACATTACAACATTTTATTAATTATATTATTAAAAGAAGTATACTCTCATGACTGACTAATATGTCGTGGAAAGACCTCGAGCACGCGTTTGCTTGTAGCAAACTAAAGAAGCTCAACTTAATACCAAAAATCAATGAGAATCATTTTAATTGAAATAATGTTTCAAAACTGAATATGAAATACGCAGCTCAAGTGTTGATTTATTTAATTATTTATTTATTGGTACCCAGCAATAAATAAATAATTAAATAAATCAAATAATTATAAAAATTTTTTGTATTTGCTATATGTTACTTCACATTTTTGTGCGATGGCATTTCTTATGAAATGTGCCTCCCAATGACATTAGTATTCGAATATTCGAATATTCGTAATAACTCTAATCCAAAGATTCATCTTTCAACAATCCGATCGTTTCAGAATGCGCGGACCACGCGAAATCGGTGTACACGACTGAATACTCGCCGGTCCTGATAGGCAACCGAAAACCAATGAATGTCTCGCAGTGCGCGCTGAAAAGTCGCACGCTTATCATCGGTGGGACGAAAGCGCATCCGAAGGAATTCCCGCACATGGCGGCGATCGGATTCAATACCGACGATGGCATCAGGTGGAACTGCGGCGGCACTCTGATCTCGGATCGATTCGTCATGACCGCGGCCCACTGCCTCTTCGATGCAAATTGGTAGAGATCTCTGTCGAAAAGGTTCGCGAACTAGAGACTCGACGTTTGTTCCTGTTTTCTCACAGGGGCAGGCCAGAGTGGGTGCGGTTGGGCGACTTGAACCTCCAAAGGTCCGACGACGACGCGAAACCGCAAGAGTTCCAGATTATAGAAAGGATAAGGCATCCCAATTACCAGCCGCCCTCCGCTTATCATGACATCGCGCTCGTCAAAACGGATAGGGAGGTGGAATTCAACGCGTGGATAAGGCCCGCCTGCTTGCCGTATTCCTTACCGGACCTTGGTACCCAGGGCAAAGCAGTCACGACTGGATGGGGGTGGACAAACTACGGTGAGCGCGAACGTTTCGCTTTTAGACACGACTCACAGTGGACGAAATTTTGAAATTGGTGCGACAACAGTCAGAAAATTGTATGCCTTAGTTTGAGCGAAGAACACGATGTTCAGTCAGGAGGTCGAGAAAACGTGTGTTTTAGGAATTTTTTTCGAAAAGTATTAAGTATGTTAAAAAAATAATTCTTGTATACAGGGTGAGTAGCCATAAGCGAGTCCCCTAAATAACTTTTTCAATTTTTGGGATACAGAGAAATGTTTGAAATAAAAGTTGATAGATTCAGAGGGTTTTATTAAATGAAGAAAACACTTTTTTGCCAAGTGAACGTGTTTACGAGTTTTGAAGGTCACCTTTATTTTTTTAAATGAAATCATGTATTCTTGAATATCTAAGATTGTAGACCTTTTCACGACGAATTCAAATATCACAGTAAAGTCAAGGCAACACCACATAGTGAAAGATGAAATATGAAAATTTGATATGAAAGCCTTTGGAAAAGTGTATTCTCTTTCAAAAATCCTAACAATGTGCACAGAGTTATCTAAAATGTATATTTTTTCGGCTTTTGATTGAGCATGAACCCTTAACTGACCCAAGAAATCAATCACCTATACAACCCACAATATAATTGGGAAATCCCTGCAGATATTGTTGCATAGCATGTCAAATATGATAAGAAGGGCGTAGGGTATACGAAGTAATCGTGACTTCTTTTCGAGAGTTTGTTGTTTTCACGTGCAGTTTCTTTGCGTTTAAAATTAAGTCTTCCTTACGCATCAAATCAAAATTATAGGTGAACGATTTTGTCGCGGCAAATCCTGCTATCGTCCACTGGGCAACCCCAGGATTTCAATTTGGCTTGCGTTTCAGATGAAGAAACTAGTTCGAACGATTTGTTGAAAGTTACAATTAATCTGATACCCCATGAGCAGTGCAAGTCGCAGTTCGTAGACGAGTCTCAACTTGACCAAGGTGTCGTCGAGGATTGGCAGATTTGTGCTGGTGAACCCGGGAAAGACAGTTGCCAGGTAAAGATAATAGTTTAAAATGGTCGAATTCGCCTCGCGATTGAATTATGTTGCTAACAAGGGTAGTTAATCAGATGTCAGACCTTAAATTAGTTTCTAACCCTTATGCAGAATTTATAAAAGGCCAGCAAACAGCGAATTTGAATTAAATTGATCCAGTCATTTGATTTATGAAACATTAACGTAGAAGTAAAATCCAAATTTTAACTTGAAATATGTAGCTTGCAATTTTCAAATTTTCACTATGAGATTCTCAAATTTCAAATTTGAAATTTTTACATTTAAAATTTTGTACCTTCGAATCTTTAATCTTAAGTTTTTATATCTTCGACTTTAAACTTTCATATCTCCAATGTTATCGTTAACAATTCCTGTACGTGTATCTTCAAACCTTAAATCTCTAAATTTTCAACTTGAAATCTTTAAATTTCAAAAGTGATGTCTTACAAGTCTGCGAATCTCTAACTGGAACTCTTTTCAATGTTCAATTTCAAATTTTCAACTTCAAACCACTAATCTAACATCTTAATAATTATTCAAATTTTCATTTTTAACTCTTCAGATGTTCAACTTTAAAGTTTCGAATCTTCAACAATAAACATTATTGTATTGTACAGTAATTTTAAGTAATACTTCAGTACTTCTAATCAATTCGTTGGCATTACTTAGGGCCTCCAAAACTACAGTTAGAGGTGATAAAATTAGAGCCACAGTATAAAAGTAGTTTGAAATTAATTGAAAATGTTACTTATATTATTTCTCCGAGTATATTTTCAATTCGTGGACATTAAAGCTTTCTAGAAAGATTCTAAAAATGCTGTGTAATTAGGCATTGATGAATAATTAATTAGTAATGTATGCAGGTGACTCTAATAAATTAATAACTTAAGACACCCACTGTATAAAGGTGGTCTTAGTCGAGAGTACAAGTACTCTACCTCTTAATCATTCAAATGAGTGCTAATCATTCAGAAAATTTAATATCGGCTAAAAAAATCAAAGTTCGCCAGATACCGCTCCTAAAATAGGCACAGCTAAAATTTTTTAATCATTCCTTTTACTTCTTAAAACCTTTTCCAATCATTTTAGTTAAAAATTTGTTGTCAAAAATCCAAGTCAAACAAATTACCCACAGGATTTGTTAGTTATTAAATTACTGAAAAATAATTAAGATACACGTTCGTTTGTGTACAGGGTGACAGTGGAGGGCCGTTGGCTATTTTCAACCAAGACGAAGAATGCATGTACAGTGTGATCGGTGTAACCAGTATAGGAATACTTTGTGGCAACGTCTCACCTGGAATATACACTCGAGTGCATCACTATCTGTCGTGGATTGAGAGAACTGTTTGGCCTAATGGTGTTTAATATACTCAATAAATACGTTTAATAAATACGGCTTTACTGAGTGAATTCTCCCGGATAATATTATTTTCGAAGTGTTTCATCGCATACATATAATTTTAAAAACCCTTTCGGAGGTGAAACAATTCCAAATATTATTAATGTTAATTATTCTTTAGCCCTTCGCGATACAAAGTGGAATTTCTCTTTTTCTTACAAAACTAGAAACTTCAAGCTACAAAATGACAGTTTTAAATGTTTTTTATACTTATTTATCGCGAATATACAGCACAATTACAACAAATTTTAGTGGACCGTTAATTTTGGCTAGCAGTGTATTATATTAGACCTTCAAAGAACGAAAATGGATTTCATTTTCATCCTCTGTAACTATCATTAAGGGAGGAATTTCTTTTTTCTTGGTGGAAAATATTTGTTTTTTTGGTACTTCTGTATTAAACGAAACTGTGAACCTAATCAAACTGAAACTTTGTATATGTTTTATATAACTTTATTAAATAACACAATTTTTTTCGATTGAATTCACTCGAAAATATAGTTCGAATCAACCGCGTCCTTTAGTTCATACAAAACTAAAAATTCTAATGTAGTTTTATTTTATAAACATATAGTTATCATTCGTCCTACAGGCAAGGCGATAGGTTGTACATTTCTTTTAATTAGTAAAAGTTTAGGCAATTTCGGGAGTAAAATCAAGCATTTGGATTTCTACAAATATCATTCTTCGAAAAATAATTATTTTGGTTTCATTGTAAGTTGAACGATAACTAGAAATGTATAAAATAAAACCACATTAGAATTTTTAATTTTATATGAACTAAAGGGCAGATATTTCTGCCTGATCTATACGCAATTTCACGATGCGTTTAGTCCGCGATTGATTCCAACTGTATTTTGAGTATTTTCGAGAGTTCAACCGAAAAAATTTGTGTTACTTTATAAAAGTATATAAAAAATATAGACAATACTTGAGATTGATTAAGTGTATAGTTTTATGCATTAAAAAAAAATACCAAAAAATTGATATTATCGACTAAAGAAAAAGAAATTTCCCCTTAAATATTTTAGTTATGAAAGTCGCCAAATTTTTCGAAAAATTTTAATGTACATACTGTTAATTTTAGCCAGCAATGTAATATACTTTTTTTCTACAAAATGCATGATTCAAGTGTACAATATAAATTATAAATGAAAATGCGACACCCAGTATAAATGAACTGCAAAAATTTAGATACGTCCTAGCCAGAGGAATTCCGGACGATATTCAGCATTGATCTCCGGACGCGCAAGCGCCGGCCGGCAGAATTTGCCTAGTTTTCGTTACTCGGTGCGTACGTTCGTTCAAAACCGAGGTATAATCGCCGCGAACGTCTATTTTCGTTTGTCGAAATACCCGAACTGATCGTGGCCGAGGTAAGGATCATCTCGACGATCTGTGATCAAATATCGCGCGTGCAACTTCAACCGCGAACTTGACCGAATAAAACGATTGGATCCGCGTAATGTGAATGCACCGAGGATTGTCGTCGTCGAGGATCTACCATTTCCTTGGAAAAGAAAATCCTGAACGTAATCGAGGAGTGAAGCCTGGAGGACTTTCCTCGACGAGAAGGTTCACGCTTCGATTGTCAATTCTGCTGTTCGACGCGCGCGGTGGGTGTCCACGCGTCGTCGTCATCATCTGACGTTGCTCCAAGGAATAAACGATTTTCTTCCGAATTCTATTCGCGCGATCGCAATCGTCCTTTTCCGTCTTTGTAGTCATGTCACTCGTCTGCAAGAAAAACGCTCGACTCCAATAAAAGCATTCCGTGTCTCACAGCAAGGCGATTCAATGTCGGGTATTCTCAATGCATGTGGCAATGACACCGGTTCCGCGTCGATCTCCAAGGCAGAGGACAACCTATCGAACAGCGACGGTCCGCTGATCGAGGGTTGCGCTCGTCAAAACAGTTGCAACAATATTCGCGCGAGGTAAATCCAAGCAGAATGACGTTTTTTTATTACTGATAATATCGATGCTCCGTTTCAGCACCGAGAACTTCAATCGAACGACGCTTTCGTCTCGCGCGATGTCCGGCGACGACGAGAAATCGAACAAACGGCGTTACTGTTTGTGGACGTTGACTTTCGTCCTGGCAATAATAGGCCTGTGCAACCTCTTCCTCAATATTATCGTGATCGCCGTTCTAAGGATTAGTCAGGGAATGGAAGCAATGGAGGTGTTACCCGACGAGAATCTCGTCAAGTTTTATGGGAAGACTGATTTAGACAGGGTGAGTATCTTCAATTTTAAACGAAGCACTACGAACTTTAGTAATAATCTTAGCTAAAAGTTAATCAATTTCCAAGATTTAATAAGGCTTCTTCTTGTAATGAAAATCAGCGATTGAAACGGTTCTGAAAATAACTGTTTCAAACCGTTATCTGTGTGAAACAGTTATGAGAACCGAAATAATGTTGTAATTGTTATGATGAATAGACTGAGGATGTTCATGCAAATTCATACTTTCAAGAAAAGCAACTTAAATAACAGTGTCTTTACCTTCTAAATATTATAAAATGTAGTCTTGTTTCTATATCTAATCATATTTTTGCGTCTTTACACATTCTTATACATTTTGGCACATTTAAAATCGCCATAAATGCATAAACATCCGCAGTCTAGTTACGAATATATCAGTTTCGGTTCGATTCTTTAGAACCGATATAATATCACTTTTTAGATTCTGTATCGGTTCCAAAACGGTTCTGGAATCCATACTCGTATTCACTTTATAGTAGTTAAAAACATTGAATTATTGTTGCAAATGAAAGGGCAGATATTTTGTGAAGATGTGTGCAAAAAATGAGCCCGATCGACATTTTCTAAAACACGATTTTGAGAAAAACGCATTTAATGTTTTGTTCACAGTTGTAGTAAAAAAAAAATGAATTCTTATTTATAGTTTAAGAAGTATTAAATATATGGTAAAAAGTTCTGTCTAAAAATCTTTCACTAAGTTCTTGGTCGAAAGAATCGCACGTCACACTAAAAGCGTCGAAGTACAGTGTGTAACAAAAAGGTAGATCCAATTAGATTTTTGGTCATAGTTCTGAAGCTAATAAACCAATTCGGTTAAACTTGATTTCAGCATTTATTCTAAGCACTAGCAAGTATTTACATAAAATTTCATTTTTATGTTTCTCCTGCAGTAACCATTTATTTGATTTTTGTTAATTTTTTTGCAATTCAACGTGCTGTCGCATACATAAATTTTAACTTAGCTTATTGAAAACTAAGTACTTTTTGATACGCCCGTGAATCCATACAAGTATTAAAAAACACTGAAATTGACTTTCCAAATGTCGAAATACCGCAATGGGAATCGCAATTGAAATTTCGTTTAGTAAAACGAACAAAACTACTCTGAGAAAAAGCTCTCAAATTTCTTTAGAAAACAAAACTTTTAATATTCTTTTCATTCAAGAAATAAATTTCAACTGAATTCCAATTTAGTTCGTTTTGCTACGCACTGTATTTACTCTTCCGCAGACAGATTTCAGATCAGACTGTTGTAGTCTACTTCTCTTATAACGACTCCCAAAGTTGATTTTGATTTGTTATTTGCATATCTTGAACACACCTGTCCAGATGATCCCAAAGGTGTTGAATTCTATTGCAATCAGGACTCTGGTGTAGCAAAATCATATTCTTCAGCACCTGTTTTGCAAAGATTTTTGTATAAATATTGTATACAGACGATGCATGTGAATACCGATAGTGTTTATAATTTTATAAAACCATGTGTACTTACTTCTGTGCAAAATACGTATGTAACATTCATACGTATTGAAATTAATGAGCGATAGCATAGCTCAATGTACAGGGTGTTAAGAAATGTTTGGTCTTGGCAATTATAGGCGTATTCTATATCTTCGGATCGATGAAGATCTTTGAAAAAAAAGTGCTGCAAAATTGTTCTTGACCTTGATTTTTCAACGTCAAAATTCTTTTTCATATGGGTAAATTTGGGAATTTCCCCATGGGAAAAGTAAAAAAAAAAAAAAATGGGAATTTCAAGGTCAAAATTTTTTGCCCATGGTTTCTTTGAGACTTTTATTCCTCTTGGTGAATATTATGCAATAAATGAACAAAATTTTGACCTTGATTTTCAAGGTCAAGGACAATTTTGCGGCATTTTTTTACAGATCTTCACTGATCCGAAGATTTAGAATACGCCTATAACTGCCAAGACCAAACATTTCTTAAGACCCTGTACAAATAACACAAACGAAATGTTGCGTTTACAGGTGTGCTTGCAATCCGGAGTTTGTCAAAGTTACGGCGACGAACCGATGGAGATAGCTGGCGACGAAGCCGGCGTGCATATTGATGTAAATAGTCGACGCGTGCTCGAGGAAATACGCGCGAAAGTAATGGTTTTACCTAACGGTACTACGATGTCGCAAGTGGAGTCTTTCGAGATCAAAGATCCTAGAACCGGTGCCGTCTACTTCACCACCGATTTTCCGAATTTCGGTCTGCCAGCGGGGGTGGAGAAGATCGATGTAAAGATCGCGGAGACGCACAGGATCACGTCGCCCGTTAACGAAAGTCTAACTGTGAACTCGGACGAGCAAATTTCTATTCACGGCGCGGAAGGCGCGACCATGGAAAGCAAAGACATCGTTTGGAGCGCGGACGCTGATATTCTTTTAAAAAGCGTCAATGGAAGCATCGTTCTCGATGGGAAAGACGGTGTTTCCATAGACGTCGAGAATTTGCCCGTAGCGTCGATATACTTGCAAAACCCGACTGGACACGAGCAATATAAAGTCTGTGTTTGTATGCCGCAAGGGAAACTGTTCAAAGTACCGGTTCGCACGGGTGCTAACAGTCGAACAGTGAACTGTGCTCGCGTCAGCAGAACACCGGAGAACGATCCTTGTTTACGATAAAATAAACAAGAAAACGTTATTTTGTTATTATTTTATTGTTTAACGTATTCAGCACTGCCAACAAACTGAACTCAGAAATACAGTTCGATTTCTAAGTATTGAAATGATGAGATACTAGCGATATAATGAGAAAATATCAACCAAGTTTTCTTGCGAATGGATTATGAAAAACTCTTAGGTACTGAAAACAGTATTATAAACATAATTCGTAGATATAATTACATTTTTATTGCAAGTGTAGAGCCGATTTCGACCTTGACTTTCAATCATGTAAACACTGTGTATAATACGACACGCACACAAATACACATTACGTGGAAACGACGATATCAATTACGTTATTTCTTAGAAAATCATGCACTGATAAAAGTACGCAATACTGAATACATTAATTTTTGTATCGTGTAATTAGAAATGTGAATGAGTAATAGAAAATGGTACAGAATTTTCGTCTCAAAAAATTAGTGCAGCTATATTAAATTAAAAGTTAAGCACTTTCAGTCATCATTTCTTCGTTACTCTCTTCCATGTCCTCCTGTTGTTCTTGCTCTGTAGGAGGTTCGTACGCTTTATCTAAAGGACTAGCAACCACTCCGCCTGCCCACACGCTCATCTCTACAGCAAGTTTATTGGTGCCTTCCAACAAAGGCCTGTATCCTCCGTGAGCTAAAACTCGTAGCAGCGTTTGGGCAGTGAGGCATACCAAATCCTGCTGTTCCAATGTCATAGCTGTATGTACACGTATGTTTCCACCTTCGCAGGGGTCTGAAATACCTAAACAAGATCGCAGTAAAGGTTAAAAACTCAACGTTTAGTGAAACTGTGAACTAAAATAACAAATAAGATATCTGACCTGCAGATCCTGGGAGGAAAAGTCCAGAGGCAAGCAACTGTAGCACTCTTTTATATGCTTGGCTTATGGGCAACGCTTGTCTACTAGGATTATTCATTATGGCGTTATGAGCTAACAAGTCTAACATCCAAGGAGACAATGGTTCCAAACCCTCGAATCTGCTTCTTAAATCTCTAAGTAATCGTATCAAAACTTTTATACTGAAATGATGAGCGTTCTCCTCGAACCATCTGGAATGTCTAATTGCAGCAAGGTGTCCTTGACATATCTTTACGTCTAAGTGCTGATCTGATTCTAATTTTCTTAAATTTTGATGCAAAGTAGTGATCAATACGCGTACTGTAGCTTCGTTATTAGCAATATCAAAACCGCGTTCAGTTTGAGTGAGTCTGAAAATTTCTTTTGGGTTCACGGTTTTCAAGTCGTTATGGACTTTCGAACCAAGCGCTTCCACTGCTGTTTTAGTAGGCAATGTTTTCAGAATCACAACAATGTCAGCTACATTGTGACCTTTAATCATTGTTCCCTTTTTGAAGCTACCAACTTGCCTCACCTCTTCCAATTGCTACAGAAAGCAATAATTCAAAAATAATTCATAATATTCATAATAAAATAATTCATAAAGCAATAGTATAATTGAAGCAAATACATAATTTATTAAGAAGCAAATACTTACGCAAGCTTCAAAGCTTCCTGGAGCAACAATTAAATTATCAAGTACGCTTTGCAACTTAGTCACGAGATTTAAAATAGAAGTTTGCTCCTTTGGCGTGGGACACATGTCTGCGTTTTTTTTCAAAAGCGTCATTTGAAACTCTGATTCCTCTGGGGCAGGTTTAACGCGTGGAAAAGCAGCTTCGCATAACGTATAGTCAAACGGAAGACGTGGGAGAAACTGTTTTCTAGGGAAACCCATTCCACGTCCCATACCACCTCGACCTCCCCTAATCATACCACCTCGTCCGCCTCGCACCATATTACGTCTAATCATAGGAATACAAAGTCAAAAATATTAACGACTTCGAAATATCGAAAATTTTTATTTGCTCTCAGATAAGTACTTAAATGGTATTTAAGTTAACGATATAACTGATACACAGACGGAATGATGTATAGTTCGCAATATATAAACTAATAAAACTTTTCAGGAATTAACCAAAGCTACGCGGAGTTAGAATCGTTAGGTTGCATACAATATCATTGTCTAAAGTAGAATGTGCGCAATGAAAAAATGTTTTGAACTTACCAAGAAATAGAAAAATGGAGAGATAAGAAGCTTTAAATGTTAATATTTCGTGGCTTTTGGCAATAATTTCTGAGCTTTTCCTTGCTGTTTCTCAATGCCGGTGAACGGTACTCCAAACAGCACCAAACAGAAGCGACATGAAAGCGATGGAAGTGGATGGAAACGACCAAGCATCGGCGGCGGCACTCGATACTCGATGCTCGATACTCGATATTTCATGTATCATTGAAAACTTAATGATCTAAGACGTCCAACCATATGTATTGTATTGTTACACCGAATCAGCGCCATCTAGAGATAATTTCTTCGAATTATCGATATAGACAATGGGTGCGTTCAGCGGTGGTTCACCGTTGCACAGAGTATTACAGAGGCGAAAGTCCATTGTTCTCGGCTTAGACCATATAAGAAATAAACACGGCTTCGGTTGAGGCAAAGATAACGGGGAAAATTTGGCCCTCGTGACGTCACAAGATAATTTAAGATAGCGTGTGTTTATATCTTGAAGTTAGAGCTTATATCTGAAGTTAGCGTTACATCAAAGAGTATTCCTCTTTGGTTACATGTCGTCTTAAATTATCTTGTGACGTCACGAGGGCCAAATTTTCCCCGTTATCTTTGCCTCAACCTAGTTGTCTACACTTAATTCACCGAGACGAGTCACAAATGTTACCAACTTCATCAGCGAAAAGCATGAATACATGGATAATATGCCATGCATGAATACGACATATTTTCCATGTGTTCATGCTTTTCGCTGATGAAGTTGGTAACATTTGTGACTCGTCTCGGTGAATGAAGTGTAAAGCCGTGTCTATTTCTTATATGGTCTAAGATCGGGACACCGAGAACAAAGGAATTCCCTAGGAGTTTCGTCTCTGTAATACTCTGTAACCAGAAGTGGGTAAAGACCACAGACTTCTATATATAACTAGACTGCTGACTCTTTATGTATTAGGTGTCCTTACTTCTTATGTACAAAACGAGTATTATAAGTGGTATATAAAGATCTCTTTCTGCGCAGGCGCTTTGAAGCGCTTTACATATAATGTGTGCGTATAATTGCTAATTGTAAGTATAAAAATATTTTTAATACTATCATTAAAAAGCCTTATGAAATAATAAAATGAAATATAATTTTATAAAATAACGAAACTAAATATAATTTTAGAAAATTAAGTAATGTTAAATATTCCCGACATGCGTGTGTGTGTCGAACATGCGATCATATTAGGTTGGGGAAAAAGAAATCCATTATTTTTCCGCTTGAAATAAACGTAAAAATAATGGATTTCTTTTTCCTCAACCTAATACTTTATGTTTAAAGTTAAAGCATGTATTGAACTCTTACAGTTTTTTACAGCACATGCAATCGTCATTTTTTATGTAAATACTTTGAAACTCCGGTTAGAATTCTAAAACTTCGGTTAGAATTCGTTTGATTTCGTTACAACTGTCAAAATAGTATATGTATAGTATACATATATCTATCATTTTGTTTCTGCGCATGCGCACAATGAGGTATTTCAGTACATACATTTCGTGGTCGTTTTATATAAGCGAAATTTGGGGAGTTAGCAGTCTAGTTATATATAGAAGTCTGTGGTAAAGACACGGATTTTTTATACATACAACACGTGCCGTAACTGTCGTAAAATATAGTAAAAAGTGTCGTAAATGTCATATTTTCTAAAACGAAAATAACTAACCTATAAAACTTTTTTTATAGCGTATAAATGAATGTTAAGTACTTGATAATTGTTAATCCGCTTGAAAGCAAATTAAATTGTTGGAATTTATTGATAACACTTTCCATATTAAGCCTTCACGTATTCAAATTCCTGCTTTGGTGCCGCGCACCACGGTGGCGCACTCTTTGTTCTGAATACACAATACATTTTCACCTTTTTGAGTCTTTCTTTTAATAAACCCTAGAAAAGGTTCGTATTGACTGTAATCTTTTCAGCCATTCATTTTTTGAAAATTACAAGTATAATTTCCTGCATAGTTACAAAAATTTCAGTTAATTTGGGGTTATGTTTCGTTTTAAATATTATGTTTTTAATATTACATCTGCGCAATATCACATATATATTTTTGATATTACATGAAAGAGATATTTCTTTTATTTATTAAAAAAAACTTTATACTTTAATTATTCAACCCTTAAATAATTATTATTTCTATTTATTACTTTAATTACAAAAAAACGCGTATAAAATGGTCTCAAAAATAACATATACACTTAATTCACCGAGACGAGTCACAAATGTTACCAACTTCATCAGCGAAAAGCATGAACACATGGATAATATGCCATGCATGAATACGACATATTATCCATGTGTTCATGCTTTCCGCTGATGAAGTTGGTAACATTTGTGACTCGTCTCGGTGAATGAAGTGTAGTATACAACATTTACGTGTCATAAATGTATTTACGACATGGCGTAAAAACATACCCACCTCTGTTTGTGACCGTTGAGTGATTTCACTAGATTTACTAGATGATTTTACCTTATGTGGTAAAAATCTAATAAATTTACTCATCGGTTCCGCAACTGTTGAATCCGCAGAATTTGCTGAACACATCCATTTTACCCCTAAAAATATTAGACTCCTAAAAAAATCCCATTCCCCCCCTTAAATTTAGGGAGAAAACAAGTTGGCACCCCTGCCATTTCCTTTATTTTCAAAATCATACCGCGAAAATGTAACAAAAGTGATCCCTAAAGGGGGAATCCCACGGCGCATGGCTTGGCACGCCGAAGTTGTGATACGCTTAAAAAATGGTGGGATACCATACGCACAAGGGCCATCAAGCACTGATATATACAGGGCATTTCATTTACCCTGAGACTGCCAAATATATCTGGAGAACTAAAATAAGCACTATCGTACAATATACAAAAAAAAATATTCCAAATAATAAATTCTCAGTGATTTCGAAGAGGCTTAATTACCTGTATTGAAAATAGCCAGTCTCTACACTCCCTACCGCCCCTGGGGGTGCAGTCACATATATGGAGCGCGGAGCGCGGAAATGCGGAAATATAAAATATTAATGCTTAACGGTATTTATTCATTAAAATGCTTGTATTCAATAGATAAGCTGAAAAGATAAGCATATTCATAAAAATTGCATTAAAGTGAATAGAATGAAAAGAAATGAATACAAATGTCTATTTGTCACTATACCGTTCCGCTTTTCCGCGCAAATTGTGCTCCATGTAAATTGAGGGAAACAAAACTGACGGAACGGCGGAAACGCGGAAACGTGGAAATTTAGTTACTTTGCCGATCCGCGTTTCCGCGTTTCCGCGCTCCATGTGACTGCACCCTGGGGGTGGAACAACGAACACTTTGAAATTTTGAATGGAACCTCTATTTTTTATTGCAGATTCGGATTCTACGCCACAAAATACGCAAGTTTTGTCGGAAGCATTTCTTTTGTTTCGTGACAGATAGCGCCGTAATTTACGATTATCTAAAAAATTGCACTTATTCCGATCAAAAGATACAAAAGGACGTGTTGAATGGTTCTAATGGAAACCCCTATTTTTTATAGATTCGGACTGTAACGGAAGAAACACGTGTAACCTTTATGTAAACTTTTTCAGGTTTTTGTAGATAGCGTTGTAGTCGCAAAAAAAATAACATTGATAAAATAAAATTGATTCAGAAATTGGCACGAATATGCGAGAGTATTTTCCCTAATTTTATTACGATATTGATTAAAATTAATGATTATATATAAATACGAGTCTAAAATGTGTTTAATTTCTTTTATATCATTGGTAACATTTGTTGTAATGTAATTAATAAATAAAACAGATTAAACTAGATTACTACAAATTTTTAAGCCACGCGTATTACATATCATTATCATGTATTTGTAAGCATATTCACTACATTCAACTTTAAACTGACAGTAAGTTACAACATCCACCATCCACCACACACCACATTCCCCTCAAAATTTCAAGCATAATTGCAATAGAAACCAAATAATGGAATACAAAAACTAAGAAAAACGCCCGTCCTTCACTCATTGCTGTCTTCTACTTCATTCGGTCAGAATGTCTAAAGGAACTGTAAAATCAAAACCTGGAACCCCACGACAGAAAAAGTAAAGATGAAACATATTCCTCAAAAACTCTAAATATAATTTGGACTTTTCATTCACAGACTACTTACCGATAGTTTAATGCACTTGAAACCTTTTGACTTTTGTTGTTCCATCGATAAGTTTGATCCGTCAACAAAATATGGTCAACGAAATTGTCCTAAGAAACCTTCATCAATGACTAGAATTTCAGCAAGTGAAAGTCCTACTTTAAAATTTCGAACACGCTTTTATGATTATATTGACCATGATCAGATAACTAAAGGCCTACAAATTAAGACTCCAGATATTGGAGACCAAAAGCATAAAAGTCAAATGAGACAAAGACAGACTTTTGCTAAGTCACGAAGTCAGTACAAGTTCAATAAACAATATGATAAACTACATACCTTAAAAGACCATAAAAACAGCAAGTTTAAAAGATATAAACAAGCCCTGTTCAGTAGACAAAATATCAGTAATCTAGTTGATGCACCAAACACTGGTGGAAATCTTTTCGATCCAAATATAATGCGTCTTCTTCATGATCCAATAAAACAGTATTTAGAAGACGAAGTTGCAATAGCAAAAGATACATTGCGGAAAGAAAGGATAGACAAACACGACAAAGAAACGGACAAAAATATAATTATTGCAAAAAAACGATGTAAATATATAAATAGTTATTTTAGTTATTTTGATTTTGCTGACAAAAAAATCAATTTCTTTTTTAGGTAAGGATTTTCAGGATAATGTAATGAACATAAATCCTCGCTGGTTTCAAGATTTTTCTATCAATCAAGTACAGTATTTAATAATATTATTACATGTAACTATTAATGTTTTCAAGTTTTTATTTTAATTAAAATGAGAACGTTTAAGGTAAAGAATTTAATGGCATTACAATCTGTACTATACAAAGATTGCGAAGAAATGGTAACAGGACGTACGCAAAGAACACTTGTTACCATTGGAATTACATCTACATTTTTTAATCCTGCATCAGATGTTATTAGAAAATTACATGAATCTTCCAAGTGTAATGTAATTGATTTTTTACGTGAGATTTACAAAATATTGACTGGAAATTACTTTGAAGAAGAAGGATACAGTTCGTTATTCTATCTTTTCTACGTTAAGTTTTCAATGAAATGCTATATATTTATTCCTGGACTTTTTAAATTTCAGAATTCTTTTATGACTGCAACGAAAGAATAATATTAACAGCTATTGCATTTTTAACTTTACCAGAAGCTGTAGTAGAGTTACACAAAAGATTACCCCCAGTAGAAATGCCAAAGCTACCTCGTAAACGTAATGTCTCTTTATTAATATATTAAATTATGGAATGTTATATAAATTATTTATCTTACAGCTAAGCCACCAGTAATACCTGTGAGGAAAAAAATGGATTCACCGTACAAAGAAGAACTCTTTACATTACCAGATTGGAGTAGTTATCACAATAAGTTGCGACGTTGGCATATACAGTGTGATTTAATAGCAGTACCAAAAATAATATTACCACCTAAAGAATGTATTTTGACTACCTATAACGGTACAAGACTTAGCTCTGACAATGGAGAAAACATACGCAGAAGGATACAAAGTTTCTCACAGAAACATCGATCATCAAAAATCGTCAGTCAAGCGGAGCAAAATGCTTCCACTAAAGAAACACTTAAAGAAGAGAAGAAGAAACATCAATCGACTAAAGAAGACAAAAGGAATACAGAAAAAAGATCTAATCCAGCAGAACGAGCGGAGCAAAATGCTTCCACTAAAGAAACACTTAAAGAAGAGAAGAAGAAACATCTATCGACTAAAGAAGACAAAAGGAATACAGAAAAAAGATCTGATCCAGCAGAACGAAAGGAGGATATTTCTACTAACTCAATACAAACGCAATCTATTCCAGTTAAAAGAAAAGAAGAAAGCTCTTCTAGTAATCAACCTGGAAAAAAAAGAAGGAGGACCAGTGCTGCTAAGAAAAAACAGAAGACAGGTATATTACTTTGAAATAGAAATATTACATAATGGAATTTGAAAATGATGTTTATACATCACCTAATAAAAATGAAACATTCATGAAATAGATGCAACAAATGAAGCAGAAGATGTAGAAGAAGAAGCGATAGATGATGAGGAATTTGGTCCTGATATTCCTCAATTACCAAACAAAAATAAAATATTTGATTTTACAATAAATGGAATCAGCGATAGACCAGGACCAGTGGAATATAAAATATGCGGTATGAATATGAAATTACAACTACAAATAAAACATTTCAGTCATATATTAATACTGTTGCATATTTCAGGAGTTCTACAGCCGCCTAAGCCAAACCAGAAATCGTGGCTTGGCGAAAAACACGCGCATTACATAATATCTGGCGCTCCCGACGAACCACCAAGTTGTCCTATATCGTATGAAATGACTGGTGTTGCGAACATAACACCAGTTAATAGTGATGAGAAATTTTTCACTGTATTGAAATTGGGAGATGGCCCTAAGAAAATCTATCCAAGCGGTCGAGAGAATTTATCACCAAAGTGGCAAGAATGGCTGCAGAACACGGATGAAGAGTTTCGAGCAGTGGAAAGTGAAGCAAACAAATTGATAAAAAGTATAGAAGCTATAACAAGATTAGTATTTCCGGGACCCACGTGCGACAGTTGCTGCTCTTGCAGGCAAACGAGGAAGTCGTATTTAAAAGCGAAGGAAATGAAAAATCCGTACCTCGTGATAGACACGGTAGCCGAGGACACTAAGAAAAACAAGTAATAAACGGTTTAAAAGTGCTCTTGAGCCAATTTTACTCGGAAATGTTCCATTTATTTTGTGTTTACGGGTGAGAACCCTTTGGTTACAAAAACATACTATGAAAAAATTCTTCATTTTACAAAATGCGAAAATTCTGCAAAAATTCTAAAACATAGTAGACGTGGTAATATATGTTAAAGAATTTTTTCAAATTTTTCGGTTGCGAATCCTGAGCATAAAAAATGAAAAACTAAAAAAAATATCGAAAAATGCAGATTTTGTAATGAAGTTTCAAAGTGACTACTCTTATTTTTACAGTAGCAACAAAATAGTACATAACGACTATTATTCTCAATTTTTTTTAAATTTTTTGATAGGATGGCGTAGTTAAAAAAAAAAAAATCAAAACCCGGACTTTTCCGGGACCAACATGGATTTTTTTCTCAATTTGAAAACAATTGAGAATAATAGTCGTACTATTTTGTTGCTGCCTACTGTAAAAATAAAAAAGTAGTCACTTTAAAACTTTACTAAAAAAATCTGCATTTTTCAATATTTTGTTTTAGTTTTTCATTTTTTATGCTTAGAATTCGCAACAAAAAAATCTGAAAAAATTCTCTTACATGTATTACCACGTCTACAATGTTCTAGAATGTTTGCAGAATTTTACAATTCTGTAAAATAAAGAAAATCGGGCAAAAATGGATATTGCCAATTTTCTTTTGATATCCCATCGAATGGTACATTCCCAAGTAAAATCTGCTTAAGGGCATTTTTGATCTCTTCATCCAGTTATCTTTTAATTAAATATACTTATGTTGTTTTTTTCCAACGTGTTTTATAATGCTTTGTGGAATAGATACATCGTAGGATCAATGGCAATGCATTCTCCTGCACCAACGCCTCCAGAATCAACGGTGAACTTACTGGAATATATAGCTTCAAAGGATGTTCTCACTACGAATCTTGTCATAAATGGCATGACGAATGAGAAGGGCGAGTATCAATATTTTATTTCTGGACACAGGAAGGACATGGTACGCAAACCAGGTCGAGTCGTTGTACGTCCACCGCCTCCACCACCAAGAAACGTTCCACCGTGTGCCTGTGCAATTCAGCATATATTTACTAAAGGTCTTGACACGAAGATAAGTCACGATCATATACCATGGACAAAAGACGAGGGTTTATGTTTCGGAAAAAAGTTTAGACCCCATGAATCTCCCGCGTATTCGTGCAAAGTGTATCCTGGTGACAAATCGTGCAGAAGGAATCCCTTTCTGTACGACATAAAGAAAATGAAAGAAAAAGTTAAAAGAGAAAGGGAAGCGAAAGAGAAAAGCGTGTATCCTAAAGAAAAGAAGATGTACAGTATCGCAGATTTTCAACCATGCGGGGATGAACACGGAATGAATATTTGTGGAGGACCATGGGGAGCTTTGCATACTTTGACTCCGGAAGAATTGGCAGAACTAGAGAAAAAACGAAAAGAAATATTAAGAGTATGCGTTAATTTAGTATAATTACTTTTGAGATATTAAAACATCAGATCGGATTATTAATTTATGTAATAACTAATGCAATTTTTTTATACAGAGTCCTCCATGTGGAACTAAACCTGGACGAGCTATTTGTGAAGGTCCGTTTGGTGAACGGATACCACTTAAAAAACCACAAGTGGAACTAACACTAGGTGAGGAAACCTCTGAGGATGATGAGAAGAGGGAAGAAGAAGATGAAGAAAGCGAAGAAGAAGGAGAAGAAGAAAAAAAGGTAGAACCACCTCCTGTAGAAAAAAAGGAAAAGAAAAAGGAACGACAAAAAGAATGTTATATGAGCCCAGATTCTATAGAAGGCAGAAAAACAGTTGTGACGAAAAAGGTGGAGAAATTTATTCCTGATCCTTCTTATCCTGGTTACGACGACTCGTGGAATATATTTCGCACAGCACCATCAAAGAAACAATCGGAAACGGATTTTCCAAAATTATTAAAACTCACTACTCCAGAGCTGCGAGTAACGCCTAAAAGTGAAACTAAAATCTCTGTTGCACCATCTCCGACGCAGAAACTTGTTTCGAAAGTTCCGGCTAAGGAATCAGGCAAATCATCGCCTTCTGGCACGTCCGAGAAACAGTCGACAAAAAGTCCCCCTAAAACATCTAAAAGCGATTCAAAAATAAAAAAGAACCCTGAAACGAAATCGAAAAGCGCTGATGGAGTTGATATTACACAATTCTTTGCACAACCACAGTCTAACGCTTTGATACCCTCTAAATCAAAAGCAGATACGAAGAAAAATACAATACGTGATGAAAAAAGTTCAATTTTGAAAGATAGTAAACAGATTCAGAACAAAATAAACGCGTCTGCTAAACATGCAGAAAGAGGCAAGTCACCTCGCAAACTTTCAACTGTAAAATCGAAGTCTGATCGAAAGAAAACGCATTCACCGTCAAAGAAATTAACTAAACAATCTCCCTCTAAAATTAAACACGAAACGATACCGTCAAAAAAATCAAAAACCAGTAAAACAGGAGTTGATAAAAAACCTGTTACGCGACGCAAGTCAGTTACTAGAAAATCCGAGAAATCGTTAGAGAGTTCACTGCATACGACATCTAGCGAAGCTCAAGAGGATAAAAGAAGAAAAAAGTCAAATCGAAAACAAAATTCATCACCTGGTGCTAGACGAAGATCATCAACAAGTGCTGGACAAAAATCATCAGCACCTAGTAAGGGGAGAAAAGCACGCAGACGATCTAGCTCGAAGAAGAAGAAGAAGCACTCGAGAGACTCACAAATGGATGATAAAGATCTCCATCTGACTTCACAGGAACAGATAGAGAAATTAAAGAACATGATGAAAACTGATATGTATCCTTACAATGTACAGCCGGTAGAACTACCTGAAGAAAAGCCAGCTAAATGTACGATAGAATACGAAGATACAAACCATATAAACGATTCTGAACAGGTTGATCAACAGGTGGATACACAATTACCGAGTAAAGGACCTTGCGGCTGGAGAACAGCGTCGGAACAACAATTACTACCAAAGAAGACTTTGGTTTATCTCGCTCAGCCAGATTATCCAGCAGAAACGATAGATCTACGACCGGGAGGAAAGCCATGCATTTGTCGTGAAAATCGGGATAAGAAAAAACTGTTATTGTATCATATTGGAGGCCAGAAAGGTAAAAAACCGGACGATGAAGCTAACAAGAAGTCGCTACGCATGAAACAAAAGGATGAAGATAAACAACCACGAGTTATAGATGGTCTTATTTATTATACTCCACCACCAAGTCCACGTAGAAGCGACGATTACGTACCCGAGTACGATCTTTACGAATCCCCGTACGATATGTGCCAAACTCGACGTAAAGATGAATACCTGAAACTATATGAAGAATACAGTGGCCCCAAAAGTTTGGTATCGAAAGTTGCAAAAAGGAACAAACCTTGTGATTGTAATGATTTCGTAGACACGTATGGTATTCATGAATCGAAGGAAAATAAGGAAGAAGAACAAGCGGCGAAAGAATTCGCCAAAGCCAGGATAGATTTTATGGAGGAGAAACCCCCAAAGGAACGATGGCGTTTAACACTTAACGACGTAGGGTTGATTGAATATTATTCGCGATGCAGGGATAGTCTTCCTTGTTGGCTGAAATGTGCCAAGTTTAATAAAGTAGGTTGCCGACTACCGCGACGAAAACTAAAGGTAAAAAGACCTGTTTGTGAATGCGAGTACGAGAGAAAAATACTTGAGAACAAAGAGGAGAAAAGAAAGTTCAAAGAACGTCGGGAAAGGTTACAGTCTTTAAAGAAAAAACCATTTATGAATGTTGAAAATATATCTAGTCCACTTGTAGCAGACACAAAATTAATGATATCGGAAGTAAAGAGAATTCCAAGGGACGACGAGTACATTGATGATGTGAAGTATTGCATAACCGGTGTTGCTGAAAATTACACTCATTTGCCACCAGAGCCAGTAGTGGCTGGTGTACAGATGGCTACACCTATTCAAACGCCTGAAGCAAGCACAGAAGAAATACCATGTGTCTGTCTACATCGACATTGGTCACCTATAAACATTCCTCCTGGTCCAATACCAAAGCCAGAAGAATTATTACGCGCGGAGAACGAAAGAAGAAAGAAAGTTGCAGAAGAAGCGTACAAACAAATTCATGCTCGTCCAGAAGTATATGATACTCATGAAGGTCACAGTTGTCAAGCAACTTGTGACGAAAATGGGATAAATGGAAGAGACACAGAAGAAGATGAAAGGACATCATCGGACAAACAAAAGACTGTAAAAGGAAGTTCTAAAAAGAGATCAGGCAGTCCTAAACAGAAGAAACAACAGTTACAATCAAATGTAGTGGCACAGAAAACTCCGAAGTCTGCAGTACAGACTTCACCAAAGACCACCAAAAATGGTTTAATTGAAACAGGACAAAACGCTCATAAATCTTCAGTAGACAATCCACCGAAGAGAAATAAAAGTCCCGTACATGAAATGACTGTACAAAAAACGTCAGGCCATCCTCAAGGAGGATCCTCAAATAAAGAAATTAGAAATGTCAGTGCTTCATCCGCACAATCATATCCAACACAAGTTGTTAAACCAGATGCAACAAATTTAGAAGCTGTTCAAGAAGAAGAGACTGAAAGTTCAACTAGTGCTCCTACTGATATTAAGATTATATTACAGGTAATATTTGTTCCGTCCTCGATCTTCGATACATTAAGCAGAAGTATAATAATGTGTAAAATAATAATTAGGGTGAATTACGAAAAATGGCAAGCGAAGGATTTTTGTTTGCCAAACTACCAAAATGTTTCCTAATGCCACAGTTACGATATTGGTTGATGTACAGACAAGGCTTCATTATTACTGAAGAGGTTAAAGGTAAATTAAATATTTATACATATAAAGTTTTTATACGTTTCTAACATTCATTTGTTTTTATTTTTTTGTAGAAAAATCACTACGTCACAGCATTTTGATGTGGAATGAACTGGATGTAAAAGGACCGCCTAGAGCTGAACCTCAGTCATTAAAAAGGAAACAGCTTCATCTTCAAAATATAAATTTCGATCATATTGAAAAAATAAAAGAAAAGGTTTGCTCATTCAACGGATCCAAATTAATTTTAATTTTATTTCACGGATTATTATTTTATTCATATGTAGATTATAGAGAAGAAGACAATATTTTATAGTCAGTTGCGCAAGGAACGCGTTCTATATTCACGATCAATGTGGAATACGATGGATTATGGGAAATTCCCTTCAACTTCGTTCAAGAAAACGTATTTTACCTACATGGCTAGTAGAGAAGCTGATGGTCATGTTTTCAAGCCGTGGTTCCCTTTTGAAAAGCGCGAAATGGATATTCAGAATTAAAAGGAGCTTGAAAATGCGTAATGCAAAAGAACAATTTTTGCCGATCGTCGAGGATATTATCTTTACAGAGCGTGTTATCAGAAATTACTAAAAACAGAATTTTTCAACAGTATTTCTTCCTCCATTTGAAATAATCGATACGACGACTGACCAATTTTTGACAATCGAGATATATAACTCGAGCGTGATAATCGATAGTTTGACATTAGGATTTTTAAGTCGGTTAGAGCTTTGTGAGGGTGAGAGAATGGATTTCGAGAGTCCGGATGTAGAAAAAGAATTTCCGGGATTGTACGCATCAGAATCGGCCAAGAAAAGTAACGAAAGTGATTGTACGTATCATCATTCATGAAATTATCGAATACTTAAAGAGATTACTTTTAACGAAGAGGTTATGCAACTGTCATATAAACCGTACATCAAACACCGTGAATCTTCTTTATTTGTTTCTAAATCTATGTGTTCCAAGTATATGCTTAAAGTTATGCACTTGCTGTTTGATTTATTAATTGCTATATGTGTGTGTTAATACATTTCTAGTTAGTGATGAAGGTGGACACGAAAAACATTCTAAAAAGGAACTCCTCGGCGGTAAACGTAAAGAGAAAAAGGATCGAAAGGATCGTGGATATGCCACCTTAGAAGGTGAAAGTTCTTCCGACGAGGAACAAGAGACAAAGTAATGTTTTTTATAAAATCATGCATATGCATGTGTGTGTGTGTGTGTGTGTATGATCACTTCCTTATTTTACTTTTTTTGCCATAAACTTATTCATATCTTATTCAATTGAAGTACTAATTAATATTTTTTTTAGTTTTACATTATTTTTGACATAAATAATACCATAGAACTATAGAGTAGTGCTTTATCTTTCCTTCAATTAAAGTTATGGCACAGAGTAACTTTAATTTTCACATATTGTTAGCACTGACATGTTAATTAAGCCTCATATTGATCTAAATTTTTATTGATTATATTGTGCACACATGCTCAGTTAATAATTTTTTGAAATTTATTTTTAAATGGCGAACAAGCTTATCTCAAACATTTACGATTTGATATTATTAATTATTTTAGTTGTTATTTCCGTCGTGAATGTATATTTTATTCTGAAAGTTATTATATTATACTTTCAAAGACAAGATACATAGTTTACTGCTTGAACTGGACGTATATTTAACTTGCAGAAGTCCTTCAAAGTCAAAAAAGACCAAAGCTTTCAAATTCCCATCGAAAAAGGAGAAACGAGAAAAATCGAGAGAGAAAGAGGGTAAGGAAAAGGATGCCGAGAAGGAGAAGGATAAAAAGAAAAAGGACAAAGACGAGAAGGATGTAGATAAAGAGAAACGTAAGGAGAAGGAGAAAGACAAGGCTAAACAAAAATTGAAAGATCGTAAGAAAGGAAAGCATATTGGAGAAGATTGTTTGGATATTGGTGGTAAGATATACAAATCTGACTAACAGTTGTACATTAAACTATATTTTACGAATCATTTCAGAGGAACAACCAGTGTTTAGTGTCAGTCTGCATTTAGCAATAGAGCGAAGTCGTTGCCACGATGGTGTTGAACTACCTTTAGTTGTAAGAGATTGCATCGACTTTGTGGAAGAACATGGAATGAATATAGAGGGTCTATATAAGGTTCCAGGAGTCAAATCGAAAGTTCAGCATTTGAAAAAATTATACAATAACAGGGAACCTGTAAATATATCTGACTTCGAACCAACAGTAGCTACAAGTTTACTGATATTATTTCTTAGGTTTGTATTCCATCATGCTCTAAGACTGGGATCACGCGAGCGACAAAACAACGTCTGTTGATTGTCGGTCACCATGTCCGTCGTAGTACGACACGGGAGAGACGTAGCAACGAACGACTGACGCTCGTGCGACCCTAAAGAATATAAACAATATTTTTAAAATTGAAAGATCAACTTTAATATTATGCTATTATAGAGAGTTACCAGAACCAATGTTGGAGAACAGCGAGACAATATCTAGGTTCGAACAAGCAGCATCCACAAAAGATGTTGCCCAGAGAGAAGCACAGTTAGTACATCTAACTCAACAGCTTCCGGAATGTAATAAAGTTCTCCTCGCGTGGGTTATATTACATTTAGATCATGTCACAGCAAGAGTACGTTGAACAAAACAATTTGGAGCGCAAATACGTATACACAGTGTTCGTTTTAACTGGAAAAGGTAGAATATCTCGATAGGAAGGTAAGCTACAAAAAATTTGCTTTTACAAAATTTATACAGTATTGAAAGGGACACTATGCAGGGTAAGCAAGCCAGTACATAAACGACTTAACTAACTCTGACATTTGTATTAAGGTTTTGCTCAGAAATATTTGTTTTATAAACAAAATTCAAACGCTTTATTCAATTTATTCAATCATAAAATGATTAAAATTATGGGAAACATAAAATATTCGAGACAAATAATGAAGGGTGCCATAAATCAGGCTTTGATACCTGTGTCTTGACTGGAGGAAAGTCCGGTATAGGGCACTCACTGTGTGACCGTCGACGAGAACAGAACTCCGAGATTATACTCTCATAGATAGTTCGGAAATGAAATAGCTTACTACAAAATACTACTCAGGCTAAATCATCAGTAGATCGATGACGATATGTAATATTTTTTCGCATACAAAAAGGACTTTTATTAAAAATGTTAGATCTCTAACACAACAAAGATTTCTCTATAAAATTAAGAAAAAATAATACAAATTAAGAACTTACTGTTTTCATAATTATCGATTAATACATAAATTTTTGCTATACGTTTAAAAATGACTTTTATTTTAAGATACAAAGCTAACGATGTGCAATAATAAATAATTCCACTTTAAGGAAGGTTGTAAAATCGTGAGATCCCTTGGAGCTCATGTCAATGCATGTCCCACGCCTTTCGCTGATGATTGTGCTTGATTTCTAAATTTCTAGCTTCATTTGAAAAGTTTTTACCAAGTAGAAATTAGTACATTGTTAGCGGATACGTAAAATTCTGGAATACTGCAGGTTAATTGTGATCTTTTAAACTTGTCAATATATTTAATTTGAAACTTGACAGTTTTTTACATAAACTTCCCGTCAACGTGTCTTCCGTCGTTCCAAATACAATTTTTCTAAGTTCGTTTCTTTAACAGTTGAAGGATTTTTTTTATCAATTACACGATGGAGCCACTAAAATGCTGGCAAAATATTTTAACACTAACGAACAAAACGGTATTAGCACTGAAACAATTTCTTTAAAACAAACACTCGTCTTGAGTTTCTGAAGATCTGTACCATACTGAATTTTCGGCAGTGATTGTGGAAGTTCAATAACCTGCGGCTAGTTTTCAATCAATGGGACTTACTGACTAATTGCAGTTGTTTTTATGAGTAATGCGTTAAGTAGAACCACCTGTGGAAGGTATGGAGCATGCGTTGACCTGATCCTCGTGATTTCATGACCTTCCATAAAACGGAATTATATACCAATTGTTACACATTGTTGGTTTCGTTTCAACCAAGGCCACAATCTTATAAGTAAAAGAGTAAAGCATTCCATTTAAAAAACTAAAAGTTGACCTTCAAATATCTATCGTTTAAACGTATAGCAAAAATTTTAGTACTACATGGTGTCCCCCTTACCATACAAATTTTGTAGAAACAATTTTTTATAGTTCAACTTCCTATCGAGATGTTCAACCGTTTGCAGTAAAAACAAACACATTGAATGTATTCATTTATTTGACACAAGACTGCATTCCAGGAGAAAACAACAAAAATGAACGCTCAAACAATTTCAATGACGTTAAGTCCTGTTCTACAAATGAGTCATAGATTGTTATTAGCGTTGTTGTTTCACTGCAAAGCGCTATTCCCAAATGTACAGTTAACGAAGTATGTGCCGCCACTTTCATCCGGCAGTGTGAATCTTCCAGACACTGTGGAAAGTATAGCTGCTGAATTGGCGAAACAGGAATCGTTACTTTCGCAGATTCATATGCAAATGAACGCAGGATTTGTTACTAAATCGCGTGAAGAACAATTGTGGGAGGTGCAGCGTATGATAACGCAATTGAAGGTCAGATTTCTATTGAAAATGTGAATATGTAAATACGTAATACGTAAATGCTTCCTTACATTTTTTAGAGAAAATATAAAACAGTTCAGAAGCTGGAAGGCGCCACGCAAAAAAGTTTAGACGAAGAAGTGAAATCGACCGAGGAAAACGCAGCCGATTCAAATGTACAGAAAACAAAAACTGAAGAAGACGCGGAGCATGCAAAGTTAGAGACGCGTCCTCCGTCTGCTTCAACTTCAAAGAAATCTAATAAAGTGCAGACGCCGGAAGACAATAAGGAACCAACAAGTACAAATACTATTCAAAATGAGCGAACGCCTCATATGCATGACAAAGATATCGTTGATTCTGCTGATGCATCGGCACTTGTACCACAACCCAGTGAACAGGAAAATAATACATCTTCAGGGGCAAGTGAGAATGGTATGCAATGAAGTCCTTGCGATAAATTAATATTTATTTATAATAACTAACAATTTTGTTTTAGTTGCAGCAGTAGAACCCGAGCCCGAAAATGTTATAGACAAATTGAAAGAGAGTTTAATTTATGAAGAATTATTAAATATGCAAGCATTACTAAAATCGCGTATAAATCAAGAAAGATGTGAAATTAAGCAATTGACTGAAATGTTGTTAGAGCGTGGCCCAGAAAATAAGAAACCAAAAGAAAGAGTGCATTCACCGAATGAAGCAGAATTGACAGCCATGATTCAATTAGTCAAAGAAAATCAGTTACTGGAGGCACGTATTGTATATTTTTAATAATTCGATATAGAACAGTTCCTAATTAAAGTGTTTTTATTTCAGAAAAAAATGACTACTTTGATCCGAAGCATCATAGAAGAAAAAGATGCTTGCATTGACCTCCGTGTTCAATTAGCAGTTCATCAATTAACAGCCAAGACCTGACCATTGATCGACGAATAATATTGAAAATTTTACCGTAAGAATAATACATAAATCCTGAAAATGTATAACGTGATGTTTTTCATAGAATGAACATATATAGTTTATAAGATGTTACTACAACCACATGTTTTCTTGACTCATTCTATTCTCTTGTAAAATAACAATAATAAGAATAAAAAAAAAAACAGATGGAACATAACATATATACCAGATATTGTTTCTTATTTAATATTATGTACCTTTTGCAGTGTTCGCAACATACACATGCATTTATATTTGGGCTGGTAATTACAAATTACAACGATAGCATGAACAAATGCATGTTTTGTATTTAAACTATATGTTTTATATTTATTTCAAACAAGAGTTACTATTCTACATATTAAAGCAACATGGGTGCGGATAGAATATCGACCTGGAAATTTAGTTATATGTTGAAATATTTCTATCGCCGTATAATATCGAACGTCTTTGTGCAAGCGCAAAAATAAAGCGTTTCGCAAATGGAAAATTTTCTATTGGAATGTAGGAGAAAAAATATAGAATGGCATGATCACATATCTTTTTCTATGTTAATACTGAATTATATATTACACTTTACACAATCACTTTCTGTAAGTGAGCATTCGGTTAAAACAGAAAACATTGTTATATTTAAAATTATATTAACGCTATAGAATTAACGTTAAATAGCACAACGGTGGCTCTGACCCTTTAAATACAAGTCCTGTACAAATTCACTCAACAATAGATGCACATTGTTATTGTCCAACCTTTTCAATTTATCAAAACGTATTTTCAATGAATTTATATATTATTTGATAATCATTTTTTTTTTATCAAAACAATAATTCTATTTAACTCGATTAACCCTTGTTTTACATTTTATCAACTTAACTATTACACAACATTATTTATATAGGACTCATGATCTCAAAGTTCTGTAACATTTTGATATTCCTTATCTTGATTTTAAAAAATAGGTCAGGCCTCTATCATTCATTATTTTTCGTTTACCATTTCGTAATGGAATTTCTAGGAAAATGAAAATTGAATAATAGGTGTAAGAAAACTTAGTGACGGGAATCTCTCGGATAAAATTCGGCGAGAGTACTGGCGGGGATTCGTTTGAGCATCTCTTTGGGAAAGATACGCAACAATTGCCAGCCAATGTCCAATGACTCGAAAACGGTACGATTTTCATAACCTCCCTGAGAAATGAAGTTCTTCTCGAACTTGGAAAGGAATTCCAAGTATAACAAGTCATCGGGTGTTAAAGCTTCTTCACCAACGACTGCTTTCATGGCTTGTACGTCTTTTCCAATAGCATAGCAAGCATACTGAAACAGAATTAGAAACGCATTAATATCTGAACGCCATAAGAACGATTCATTTACACAAAGGCGCGGGTAAACACGTGCAACATCGGTACGCGGACGCGCATAGTGAATATCCCGATCCCGCGTAGAAACGAGCAATCTCGGGTTCGGCCCCGGTCCGAACATTTACGCGGCTGTGATGTTGCGTCTGGTCGTAAAAACAGACCCTTTTCGAGTGCCTGCAGGTAGAGATTCCTCGTTTCTACACCGGATCAGGATATTCGCTATGCGCGTCCTTACGCGTCCGCGCACCGATGTTGCACGTGTTTACCCGCGCCTCAAGACACCAAACTTACCAGCTGATTGGATACGTCGGAGTGATCTTTTCGCGTCATGCCTTCGCCAATAGCAGACTTCATAAGACGGGATAAAGATGGAAGTACGTTAATCGGAGGATAAATTTGCCTGTTATGAAGTTGACGATCAACATAAATTTGTCCCTCGGTAATATATCCAGTTAAATCGGGAATAGGGTGAGTAATATCATCGTTTGGCATAGTCAGAATTGGAATTTGAGTGATGGAACCATTACGGCCTTCAACGCGACCAGCTCGTTCGTATATGGTCGCTAAATCGGTGTACATGTAACCAGGGAAACCACGTCGTCCCGGAACTTCTTCACGTGCGGCCGATACTTCGCGAAGCGCCTCGGCGTAGGAGGACATGTCGGTAAGAATAACTAAAACGTGTTTCTCACACTGATAAGCCAAAAACTCAGCTGCAGTTAAAGCGAGACGCGGCGTAATGATTCTCTCGATAGTAGGATCATTAGCCAGGTTCAAGAAGAGGCACACGTTCTCCATAGAGCCGTTCTCCTCGAAATCTTGTTTGAAGAAACGAGCAGTTTCCATGTTCACACCCATAGCCGCGAATACAATGGCGAAGTTATCTTCGTGAGAATCCAAAACCGATTTTCCGGGTAGTTTTACAAGACCAGCTTGACGACAGATTTGTGCAGCAATCTATGCAAAATGAAACAATGTGAATTTTATAAAACCGTGAGCAAAGAAGAAACGCATTGCATGTTTTTATTTTAAATACCTCGCTGTGCGGCAAACCAGCAGCTGAGAAAATAGGGATTTTCTGGCCACGAGCGATAGAATTCATAACGTCAATGGCTGATATACCGGTTTGAATCATTTCTTCCGGGTAAATACGTGACCAAGGATTAATCGGTTGACCCTCAATGTCTAAGAAATCTTCAGCGAGAATGGGAGGGCCTTTGTCAATCGGCTTTCCGGATCCGTTGAAAACGCGGCCCAACATATCCTCGGACACAGGCGTCCGAAGAATGTCGCCGGTGAACTCGCACAAAGTATTTTTTGCATCGATACCAGAAGTACCCTCGAATACTTGGACCACTGCTTTCGAACCAGATACTTCCAATACTTGTCCGGATCTCATAGATCCATCGGCAAGTTTCAACTGAACGATTTCTGCGAATTTAGGAAACTTGACTTCGTCCAATATCACCAAGGGTCCATTTACACCGGACACAGTTTTATATGCTGTAAAAACAAATAATAATCTTTAATATCAACAATTAAATACTAATACATATTTTAGAAATTTATTTAATTACCTCCGAAAAGGCTAATATATAATTAATTCATTGTGCTAGCTACGCAATTTTGTTCGAACGAATGATTATACCTAATCCCAATTTAAACGCGTTAAAAAAATTACGAATTTCATTACGATGTCTTCTTCCTCTGTAGTCACATGACGACTAGACATCATAATAAGAAGATCCATTTGATTTCTTGTTAATTTACGAAATTGAATAGGTCGATCGTCTGAAGGGATCGTTAGTATCGTGAGCATTTTTTAAATGGTTTATCAGAAACAATTAAAGAGAGTAGCAGCATCGAGATCAGCTGACTACTCGCAAATCGATCCGCTGCTACGCCCAGTTTAGGTCGAGTGCTTATGTTCCACAAGTTCCACATTCGTGACATTTCGTGAAATAAAGGTAATCACTTACTGAGCCGTGGCTGTGAAATGAAGTCCCTCGACACGGCCAAAACATGTTCTTTAACGGCTTGACGTTCCCCGATACTTTTCGGATACATTTTGCCAATTGGTTTCCCTGCTCTCTTACGTCGGCCAAACAGCAGAAGGTACTACTACACTGCCACTAGCGCTCCGGACTCCGGACGAAAGAAGACAGACCAAAATACGACGGGTGGGGGTAGATCTGTAACTTCGAACGTGGAACTTTAATACGGACAAACATTATATTATTCAACGAAATAAATCATTTGAATCGGGCCAAAAATTTTCAAGCGAATCAACGTAAAAATTCTTTGTAATTGTGCAGTATTTACATTTCACGGCGTCTCGATCGAGCGAGTTTTACTTTGGCAACTTTATAGATAAAGTGAACAACAACAAACTGACAAAGATAAAAGCTGTGGCACGTGCGATCACGTGGCTTGAACTAAATGATCCATTGAACGTTTATTATAAATCAACTTTTTCTGTAACAGGATTATTGTAACAGTTACGGATTAATAAAAATATAGAAAATTATATACAGAACAAGATAACGATCGATACTCCATTGTGTAAAGTGTATTGATTAAATTATATCGTTTATTGCTATTACAATCGCGGTTTATTCAAAGTAAAAATGCTATGCTGTTTTGAAAAAAAATTTATTGCAAAATAATGCTCGATAAATAATTAAACTTTTACTTCTTAATGTGTAATAAATGACATCAAAACTATTAAAATAGTATAATCCTTTATTTTAATTTGGTGAGACTGAACCTTATTTTAAAGATTCAATAATAATTGTCATTTATATATACATAAAACTTTTTAACTTCTTTTTAAATTATTTAGTACACATCAATGTATAAAAATATATTATTAAGTAGATTAATCAATTATAATATAAATTGTAATAAGAATATGTTTCTAATTTAAATGTCAAAACTTCATAAGTAACGTAAGTATGACTATTATAATAAAGGAATGGATAAGCTAAAAAAAAAGTCCTTTATGGAAATTTCATCCTCTTTTGCTTTTGCTTCATTTTGCAGAGAAATCAATTCTTTACAAATTGCTGAAGTTTTGAAGTTCATATTCATATCAAACGTAAAATAATAGTTACATTATAAAATTACGATTTGCCATTATTTAAAAAAAGCTAAAATAATCGCGCGACAGTCAATTGGAGTATGATCGGAATATTTATATTATTTTAACGAATCAGAGATGCTGCTTGTGAGAATTGATCGATGTTTGTAGACCTCTGGTGGTCGGATTGAAAAGCATCGCCATACGGTTTTATTCATGTGTGGTATCGCTTTCAGATGCGGAGCTGATTCTGATAATTTCGCGCCGAGGAAGCGCGAGTGTGCCCTGGAGTGTGCTAGGAGACACGGTGGTGGTTGGTTCGAGATTCGAGGGTCGCGTATATTTTTAAGAGCCTTTAAAGTGGTGGGGTAACGCCATTGGTTTTTTATTTTTGTTAATCCTGCGTGTCTTGTAAATTTTTCGTGCCCGGTTTACAAAAACTTTTATCGTCGTCCCATTTGTCACTGTCTTCTCGACACTCGAGTTCCACTGACAGCGCGAGCAAGACATATCTGAACCATGGCGGCTCTTAAACGAATAATCAACCTATCGAAGAATATTAAAACGATGACGGCCACGCCTCGTCCTTGTTGCTTTCAAATATCAAGGAAAACCTATTTCACGTACGTGAACGAACCTTCTATGCCAATATCAGACAAACAACCTTGCTGGCTTAAAACTGCCGATGAGGCCATCGAACAAGCAGAACTAGATTCAGGTAATTAATGATCAGTTTTACTGTTCAATGGATAGACGATTAAAAATACTCAGAGTTGCTGCCTCGCAATATAATCTGTGATGCAAACGTCATAACATTCTGTTTGTTTTACACTGTTACAATGGGTAGTTTCGTAAAGAGATAACCTTGAACCACTGTGAGAATAAACCTAGATGTCAATGGTTTGAGTATTTTTGACATAACAATTTGAACACGTTAGAGGA
The DNA here is from genome assembly GCA_030770465.2 of Perdita meconis. Lineage (NCBI taxonomy): Eukaryota > Metazoa > Arthropoda > Insecta > Hymenoptera > Andrenidae > Perdita > Perdita meconis. The sequence goes on along the minus strand of JASKOS020000004.1, from coordinate 14,427,705 downwards.
CGAGGCCCACTTTTCCAATATATACGCTTTATCTTCTCTGCTCGAAATGCTAAGCGAATTTGCTGTAAACGTATAATTAAATTACCGTTTTGTCTATTAAATAAAACGTTTTCGTTAATTAAATGCATGGGAAAGTAGTTTGAATGACGTTTATATTAATTGGAGTAGTAAGCAGTATTTTTTACACTAATCATTTGGGTGTCACTTAATTTTGCGATTTTATCGCATACATAGCACCTTTATTACACAATCGCGAGTATTGAACCGAAATATGTAACGTTATCTTCGCACAAGTGGTAGTGTTTGTTTCCATATAATTTTATTTCATGATACTAAATAATTTATCGAATGATACGCGCGTCGATTAGGGGAATAAAATAATCAGATGATTTCTTGAAAATGACAGGTTATGTTGGTTGCCAAAATTACGTGATTCGAACGCGATTTCAAAATTTATTGTGCTTTCAATTGTTACGCACATCCAAATCGAGCGCGATGTATTCGAAAACAACATTTATTACGTAAAGCTGTAATTTGTATGCGTATAAAGTCGATTAATTCGAGTCTGGCTTTGACAGTGCAATAGAACCTCGTTAGTCAAAATTCATGGGATTTGTTCGATACCCCTTTCACTCGGGTGCAATGGGTTGTGTTGACGATGAATTTGTATTTGCGTAGACCGATCGTAAGTACAACGAACTCAATGAATAGATTACCGACGATTGACTTAATAAGAGTCGGAACATGGTTACACAAGAACAAAGTGGAAGACTGGAATATCATTATCAAACTTCGTCAAAATATTCTACATCACGTTTATTCTTAATCGAACGTTTTTATCGCGTCCCATATATTACGTCCTATATTACGAAATATTAACTACCTACGTACAAAAATAAATAAACAGGTTTTCATAATAAATGGTTTTCAATCTAAAAACTTTCTGTAGCTCTGAGTTTAGTTGCCTGAAACTGAAAAGAAATGAACGTGCTGCGAATACTCGGACGCTTTCTTAAAATTCAAGACTATTCCTCGGACCTCTAAAACAGTACTAAAATACTTGAAACATCCTAACCATGAATCACAGTTAACTTCAAGGACGATAACGCGTATCGTCTTTCGTTTTTCGCTACTCCATTACGTGCATACTGTGCTGATGTCGATTCAGATAAACAAGAATATCGATTATCGATTTAAAATATTTGTTGACTCTGTTAGAGAATACTGAAGATATTAAACTCGACAAATATATAATAATATCACTCCTATTTACCTCGCAAACGAATTGCAAGGGTATTTATTTGGCTAGCTGCGCCAATATCTAGCCTATCGAATATAGAACTCCAGGCAGTAGCATTAACCTCAAAATGACCCGCACAATTGTGTAAATAATGTAAATATACTAATCTTTACTGAAGGACGTCGGTTGCTTTATAATTGAATAAAATATGAACAACATTCTATTTTTTTTTTTATTTTTCCCGTAACTTTCACTGAAATTGTAATGTGTTTACGATACATGTATATAGTATGTAGTACGTATAATTCGTATTATCAAAGTAGTAAGAAAAATATTAATACGCTCGTGTTTCAAATCAATAACTTACTGTAACGAGACTAACGTTACATAATTTTAGAATAATATGTATATGAATTGGTTTCGCGAGGCTGAGTCTTCCTCGTAACGATAATTTTTTTTTATTCCTGCACTGGCTGAACTAGTACAGACTGAACCACTTGCTATCTCCTTCCGTTTTGTGAAATAAAATAAGATAGCGATTGGTTCGTTCTGCCTAATAAACAACAGACCTAATATTACATTATCACGCGCGGAATTCGAATTTTAAATTTGACAAAAACACGAAGAATTTATTAGACATTATTTCACCGACTCACTGAGCGAATTGGATCAAGTACACTACATTTCGTATTCTACCAGTGACAAATCTGTTACAAGGTCAAGAATTAAGTACCTCATTAAATATTAAACATAAAATATTTGAAAAAGTTGTTACTAGGCTGCATGTTTACACAAACTTAATTATAACTGATATACATATTAACTGATAAGAAACGCTAAACGATTCGTATAATATTTATTGTTTTAAAGATAAGCAAGCTGAATAAATACGTCATTAATGATACCCAGATAGTCAAATCTGATTGAGCAGATTTTTATAGAATCTGCCTTAACAGCATTTGTTGTTAGATGGGCAGCAGATTTGATGCAGGACTGTTACTAGATTGGCAATAGAAACTTAGTAGGTCTTGCTGACATAACGAATGGCAGATCTGCTCTCGGTCTGACGGCAGAATTGGAGCAGAGACACGATATGTTCAGTTTCTGACGCCAATCTGCCATCAGGTCTGTCAGCAGATTTTGTCGTTAGGTTATGTCAGCTGTATATGCTCTGTTTCTGACGCCAGTCTGTCAACAGACTTGCTATAACAGATTTGCATCAAATCTGCAGCCAGTCTGACAGCAAATGCTTGCGGCAGGTTCTGTCAAAACCTGCTCGATAAGATTTGGCTATCAGAGTATTATTATATATATAAATATATATTCTTTTTATTTATAAGTTTTAAAAAATGTATTATTGTGTCATTTTCCCATAAAAGGAATAAACTCGTAAAACAATTGGTTTTCCTTTACTTATTTAAATATAATTCAATTACTTAGTTATACATTCCTTCCATATTATTTAAATAAACAGTACAAAACTAAACAGAAAAGTAAATAAAAATGTAATTTCTTAAGTATACATTTTTACATAAGTTAAATGTCTAATTAATGTTACTTAACTCCAATAAGTTATATAAAGATACAGGGTGTCCCAAACTTGACGCGGGAGCCGGAAATGGGAGATTCCTGGGTGATTCTAAACAACTTTTTCCTTTGCAAAAATGTCCTTCGAAGCTTTGTTTATGAGTTATTAGTAAAAAAAACACCGACCAATAGAAGCACAAATACAGTGGATGAATTTCAGCGCGCGCCCGAGCTTTGAGTAGTATTGGTCCGCCATCGTCCGCGCCATCATTAATCCGCTGTACTCGCTCTCTGATTGGCCGATATTTTTCGTTAATAACTCGTTAACAAAGCTTCGGATAACATTTTTGCAAAGGAAAAATTGTTTAGAATCACCCCAGGAATCTCCCATTTCTGGCTCCCACGTCGAGTTTGGGACACCCTGTATACTCATAACCTTTTCTTCTAAACTATTTCACATGGTGCCATGCAATAGACAAATTGCTCTAGCTAATATAAATATTAAAAACGTAATTTGTCCTTGGTATATTATACAAATAACATTTAGGGAAAAAGAGCAGATAAGCCTATATATAGTGCCCTCTTTCCATCCAATGCCTCAATTTCAAAAATTGAGAATCAAAAATGTTAACGAGCATGTCAAATAAATAAGTAGGTTACTGGTCCCTATTAGTGAACCTATCAGTGTGCCTTTAGATTTAAATAAACTGCAAAAAAAGGAATACCTTTAGAAATAAAAGAAAAACATTATGATTTCATCATTAAATTTAATAAGTCTAACTTAATTTCAAGAAATGTTTTTCTTTTATAGAGATGATATGAGTGATTAAGCCCTGTATCCACGGTGTCCAAGTTCTCGGACACAGTTTTAGTAACTGACTGTTTATCCTGTTACAACTGGTTGGTTGCAGAAATTGGCAACTATTATGAGCAAATGGGACGCGCAGCATTTTCCGTACATGTTTTCTTGCGAGATTTTCATCTGAATTGTCCGTTTTCATGATCCAATTTCTAGTTACCCAGATAACCAAACCGATCGAGCAAATTTTTACAGAATCTGTCATTACGGTATTTGTTGTTAGATTAGTAGCAAATTTGAAACAGATACTGCTGTCAATTTTGCAAAAAGTTCTATTAGCAGGATCTGTTCGCTTTCTGACGCTAATCTGCATCCCGATCTAATAATACAGGCCGTTTCCAAAATGGCAGCCTACTTATTACAGCAGCCTACTACACTTAATTCACCGAGACGAATCACAAATGTTACCAACTTCATCAGCGAAAAGCATGAATACATGGATAATATGCCATGCATGAATACGACATATTATCCATGTGTTCATGCTTTTCGCTGATGAAGTTGGTAACATTTGTGACTCGTCTCGGTGAATGAAGTGTAAGTACTTTTTGTCGAAATTAGAACTTGGATACAGTTTTTGGACCGTGGACACAAGGCTTAAGAGGTATTCTTCTTTACAACTTATTTAAATGTGATGGCACACTAATAGGCGCAGGCTCATTAATAAGGACCATTACCATAGTAAAATTCAATCCGAAAGTACTAGTGTAATCGACCTCCAAGAAGCCGACTAGTCGGCCGATTAGTCGGCTATGCCGATCATTTTCGTACACCGCGCCACTATAAAATGAGACAAGTCACTTCGTTCATTTTCATTATCTTTCGTCTGTTTTCGGACTCTCCTTCATGCGGAGAGTTCAAAAAATTTAATTATCATACTTTACTCACCTTTATTACAAAAAAGATTCAAAATTTATTATTGTTTAATATTATTCAAAAATGAAATTGTTACATTTATTTTATTATTTTATTGCATTCTGTTTTTTGTTTTAAAGCGTTTTTTATTTCGATAAAATAAAAAAATAATAACCAAAGTTCGTAATAGTTAACTGGTATATTTTTAGTTGGTTTAAATAAATAATAATTACTATTTTTAATGTTTTATATAATAATTATAATTATGTTACATACAGATATGTATAAGTATGATAAATAAGTAAATATAAGTACAATAGACAAAAAACATTTTTTTCTTTCTGTGATATCTGTGATATTGCTACTAAAATTCAAGGCCGATCAATCGGCCTTTTTTGCCGAACAAAACTGGCCGAATAGTCGGCTTAACTGACTAGTCGGCCACTAGTCGGTACATCTCTAGAAAGTACTGATTGCTGAACATTCTCGAAATGAAGATAATTTTATTTTATAGATCAAGTGGTATTTGTTCAGGGAGCGGCAGCAACACCCGTTGAATTGTTGCGAGCGATGACAGAGTATGGTGCTCGATGCGACATAAGGAACGTTCGATTGTATCACATGCATCTCGAGGGTGAAGCTCTGTTCGCCAAGCCGGAAAACGCAAGTAAATGATTTTTCTATTTGCTCGCGAAATCCGATAAGCAGAACATTTACATCGTTTCTTTGTTACTATGAGGTTCATAGTACACGCGACGAACGACTGTTTGTTTTATTTCCAACTATCTGCGATATCTGCATTAATATGTTTACGTATCATGGACACTTTGCACATAGAACATTTCAGGTCCATAAGCTTGTTCATCGGAGGCAACGTACGAGCGGCTGTTCAAGCAGGTACCGCGGACTGCGTGCCGATATTTTTGCACGAGATTCCGCGATTGTTCCAGCAGGGATACGTGAAACCGGACATCGCCCTTATCCACGTCTCTCCACCCGATCAGAACGGATTCTGTTCATTGGGTACTAGTGTGGATTGCGTGAGATCAGCCGTGAGCCATTCTAAATATATCGTAGGTAAATTTTCGCATCATTTCAATCTCGTTTCTTATCGCGCTCGACGCGAAAATTAAATTTTAATCGCATCCATTGTATTCGTCGTTTATAGCGTTGGTGAATAAGCATATGCCGAGGACATTCGGCGACGCTCTGATTCATCAAAGCCATTTGGACTTTGCCGTTGAGCATCACGAGCCAATTCCGGTTCATCCCGTTAAGCCGCCGTCGAAGGAAGAACAGCAAATCGGCAAACTGATTGCCGAGAATTTGGTAGTGGATGGAGCTACGCTGCAAATGGGTATTGGCAGCATACCGGACGCGGTATTGTCGGCTTTGAAGAATCACAAAAACCTTGGTATTCATAGCGAAATGTTTAGCGACGGCGTGGTGGATCTCGTAGAAAAAGGATGCATCACGAATAATAAGAAAACAATGCACAAAGGCCGAATCGTCGGCTCTTTTTGTGTTGGCTCGAAAAAGTTGTACGATTTTATGCACAATAATCCTTTCATAGGTAAGAGCAAAGATCTCTTCGAATGATTCAATTCGAAAATAAATAACTATTATTGATGTTACAGAGATGCTGGTAGTCGACTATGTAAACGACCCGAAAATAATAGCCAAACAGCCGAACATGACTACCATTAACTCGTGTATTGAGGTCGATATCACTGGACAAATTTGCTCCGATAGTATTGGAACCAGAATGTATTCTGGATTTGGAGGACAGATGGACTTCGTTATAGGCTCAGCAATCAGCGAAGATCGTCTGGGAATACCCATCATTGCGTTGCAGTCTTCTACTGCTAAGGGTGTTAGCAAAATTCAGCCTGTTTTAAAGGAAGGTGCATAGTAACTGTTTTTCAATGATAATTTTGTTTGCTTCGCCATTATACAAGTATTAATGAGTATCTTTTACTTAAAGGTGCGGGCGTTGTTACGAACAGAGCAATTGTTAGATATGTCGTAACAGAACAAGGAATTGCCAGTTTATTCGGTAAAAGTCTTCAACAACGGGCGTACGAATTAATTCAAGTTGCTCACCCAGACCATAGGGAAACTTTAGAGAAGGCAGCATTTGAACGCTTAAAGGTCATGCCAGCGCCATGAACGTTTCATCCAAAAGACGTTACCGAAAGACTTCTCTCATAGCATTTCATCACAGTTGTTTATTTGGACGCGCATGAACATCTATTTGCGTCGGAAACAATTATCGCATACATCATTCTCTTCATTTTGTGTAATTTACGTTGCATCTTGTCTCCAGAAAAACTGTACACCAAGCGTCTGATACCGCATAGAAAGAAGCTAATACTAAATTATTCTTAATGATTTATTTTTAATAAATTATCCCTGATTAAACGGTGCTTTTATTTCAAGTGGTCATTTAACTCTAGGAATACGAACGATACAGTGTATAATGTTAACGAGTACTTTTTATATAAAAATTTAGAGAAATATAATAAAATTGTTTTGACAATTAGGGGCTCACATCTTGCATTTGAAACAATAAATTTTAAATACGTCAAACTTAAATACATGTTTTGTTCCGTTTGTTTACGCCCACAGAGTATAGAAATATTTTTATGCTCTTTTCATAAACTTTGTATCGAGAAAAATCGAATGCCGGTATATGCGACATTCAAATACTAATTGTAGAGGCGGAAACAGATCTAGTATGATCTGGTGAGATATGACATTTGAGACTATTACATTTTTTTAGATTATGTGTCATCTAAATTTCAATAGAATTGCCATAAATACCTACATATTTTTTTAAAAGTTTCATCATTTACGAACAAAATGTTTGCTTTCAATTTTCGTCGAAATGTCGAATCAACTTTTAATAAAATTATTCCAACGAAGCCATTCAATTTATGTGGCTTAAGATATTTACGGGAACCATTGCAACCTTTGAAGCGATGTCCGAGATGGGTTTGTGTCGAAGACGCCGTTAAAATTATCAATTCAGGTAATAATGGAAACATTAAAGAAAGTAAAGAAAAAATCGATTCTCGTATTAACGTTTCTTGAATACGATTTTTTTTAGAACATTTAGTTTTCATACAAGGCGGTGCCGCGACGCCAAATGAATTGATACGTGCCATGACCGAACACGGTGTCTGTAACAATTTACGTGGAGTACGGTTAATACACATGAGTCTCGAAGGAGATGTGCCATTCGCTAGTCCCGAATTCGAAAGTAAAATTTATAAATTAAGCAAACCAATATAATCCGACTAGATTCACATATCACGAAAGAATTTTTTTAGAGCATTTCAGATCCGTGAGTTTTTACATTGGCTCCAACCTCAGAGACGCGGTAAACGACGGTCGAGCAGACTACATCCCAATATTTCATCATGAAGTACCGAAACTTTTCTATGAAAAAAGGATCGTTCCCGATGTCGCGTTAATTCACGTAACCGTGCCGGACGCACGTGGTTTTTGCTCTTTAGGTGTAAGTGTGGATTGCACGCGTGCTGCGCTCAGTACGGCCAAGGTCATAGTCGGTTAGTATAGCACCTACGACCTACGACTTGGGTCATTCCATGTGAAAACGGAAACTTTTTGGAGTAACATATTGAATTTCGTTATAATTTCTCCAAGGATTTTCTTATTTAAAAAAATGTTAGTTTTACAGCTCTTTAAAGTTTGGTGTTAATCTTAACAAAATTATAACGGTTGAACTAATAAACCGTTTAAAGTGAACTTTATAGTGCTCACAGTAGAGACTTTAGAGTATCTGATAAAAATTATTTCAGTTGAGAAAATAATGTTTCTAACCATTTTTTTTTGCAATTGTTTTAAGCAAATTAATAAAATGAGGATATAGCTCTGTTCATTCTCTTCATGGACAACTTTTTAAAAATATGGAGACTTTAATATTAACTACAGAAAAATTATTTGAATGTACATACAGTACGTGTGGACAAACAGTCTACTGCTTTTATATAAGGTAAGCGAACACTGCAATGTTTAAAACCGTTAATTATTATTGGAAACTCGCTCGTACGGCTCACAAGGGAACATCCCGAACCCGGAAATTCAAAAAATTATGCAACTTCGGGTATATGCAGAGCATGTGTAGATATATTTTACGCAATTTTTTTTGCTGCCCAAATTCACTTTAAGGGGTTGAAACTACCCTTCGAAAATTTTGCTAATTTTCGATTTTATTTTATAACTCGTGAACTATGCGAGATAGGAAAAAGCTTTTGAGATAAAAGTTACTTTTTTCAATTATATCTACTAAATGGTAAAAGATTGATTGGTTGTTTAAACAATTAGAAATAGTTATAAACAAAAATATTAATAACTTTTAATCAATCTTTTACCATTTGGTAGATATAATTGAAAGAAGTAACTTTTGTCTCAAAAGCTTTTTCTTATCTCTCATAGTTCACGAGTTATAAAATAGAATCGAAAAAATAGCCAAATTTTCGAAGGGTAGTTTCAACCCCTTAGAGTGAATTTGGGCAGCAAAAAAAATTGCATAATACATACCTACACATGCTCTACATATACCCGAAGTTGCATAATTTTTTGAATTTCTGGTTTCGGGATGTTCCCTTGTCAGCTATACTCAGATTCAACTCAATAGGCCGTTCAAGGTCAGATTTTCGTCTCGTAATTTTTTAATAGCGAAAGCTCCACGACGGTATCTTTGTTGAAGACGAAGACTTCGAAACACATAATACTTCACTGGGATACAGAAACCTTCGTAAGATCATTTCCTTCTGAAAAAAAGTGACAGAAAATGGTGACCTTGAACGACCTGTTGAATTGGCTCGGAGTATAGTCGAGCGATATGTTCTGGCGCGACGCAGCGTTACATTTAAATAATTTTCCTGTGACTAGTATTAAAAGTGTCCATATTTTTAAAAAATTGGGTAATTATTTAGAAAGCGGACACGTTCTCGATGTTGATGATTTTGAAATATGTTGTAGAAATCAACATTTTGAACAACTTTTGCTCATACATAGAACTGGCGATCGGCTTCAGTTCCCGAGATATTTGCAATTAAAGTTTAAATATTCTAGATTTCGGTAATTATGCAGATTAAGGGAGCCACCTCCGATTTCAATGACCTTGAAATATGTTGTCAAGGTCATCATTCTGGACAACTTTTCACTATACATATACCGGGCAAACTCTTTTAGTTTTCGAGATATTCGCAAAAAAGTTTTCAAGGTGACCTTGACTTTTTACGTAAAAACCATTTTTTGAGATTTAAGAATATGCAAACATTTTTTAATTGCACTATCGGAAATGCCTAAAAAATGGTGCCAAACTTAACGCGAAGACCCTGTATTTACCCGTAGACAGTGATATTGTAGTAGTGAAACGTTTTTCGCAAAATCCCTGCTAGAGCATCTAACCCAGACCTATTCCGATCACTCTTTTCAATATCAAAAATAGAACACTCTCATAACTATGTAGCCGAACTCGAAAATATAGAACTTATTTTTATGAATATCTCGAAAACTAAAGCCGAACGGCAGTAACATATATAAGAAAAAGTTGTTCAGAATTTCGAGGTCTATAACATATTTGAGTTTCATCAAAATCGGTGGAGTGTACCCTAATATACTAAAACTTTTTAGTTTTTAGCAAATATCTCGAAAGCTAAAAGAGTCCGGCGGTTGCATGTATAGGGAAAAGTTGTTCAAAATGTTCAAAAGTTATTAAATGTTGTTTTAAATAATTACCAAAAATTTGTCCATGAAGGGGATGAACAAGACTATATCCTAATTTTTTTCAAACTTAAATATTCCCCTGCGGTTACAAATGTCATTTGTTTAAAATAATTGCAAAAAAAACTCGTTAAAAACATTATTTCCTCAACTGAAATCATTTTTATTAGATACTCGAAAGTTTCTACCATAAGCACCAAAAATCTTATTTTAATCGGCTTATTAATTTAACCGTTATAATTTTTTGAAAAAAAAAAAGAAAAAAAAATTAACACCAAACTTTAAAGAACTGTAAAACCGACGTCTTTCGAAATTTTGAAAAATCCTTCGAGAAATTATAACAAAACCCAGCATGTTACTCCGAAAAGTTCCGAATAAGTACCGATTACGATTCGAAATCAAATAATGACTATTTCTCTACAATTTAGCTCAAGTCAATGAACATATGCCGAGATCATTTGGAGATACGGTTATTCATTCCAGCCATATTGATTGGGCCGTGAAATACGATTGTCCCTTGCCATGCATAGCCAGCACAGCCCCAAACGAGATCGAACAAGAGATCGGCAAGATTGTCGCGCAAAGACTGATCGACGACGGTGCCACTTTGCAACTCGGAATTGGTAACGTTCCTGACGCTGTCCTCTGTTTCCTCGGCAATCACAAGGATCTGGGTGTTCATACCGAAATAATTGGCGATACAATGGTGGATCTTGCTGAACGGGGAAATATTTCGAATAAAATGAAAGTTAAACATAGAGGACGTATGGTTGGCACCATGGCGATTGGTACCAAAAGAGTATACGACTTTTTACATAATAATCCATTCGCGGGTGTGTAAATATTTTTTTTCACCAATTTTTCTAATACGCGTTTTTGAGCTTTCAAATAACTCCATGCTTTCTTTCTCTTATACAGAATTGCTTACGATCAATTACGTGAATGATCCTCGAGTAATATCGCAGCAAACAAAAATGACTACCATCAATTCCTGTATAGAAATGGATATTACTGGCCAAATATCTTCGGACAGTTTAGGCTGTAAGATGTATGCCGGTTTCGGCGGTCAACTTGACTTTACTCGCGGCTCTGCAATGGGTCAAGATGGTCGTGGAAAATCTATTATTGCGTTCCCTTCGACTACGAGTAAAGGAGAAAGTAAAATTCAACCGGTTCTTAGACTCGGTATGAAATCCAATACTTTTCAAATATTCCTTTCTTTAAAATGCCTATAACTACAATCGTCGTAATATTCTTAATTAGGTGGCGGAGTCGTAATAACCAGAGCCCATGCGCATTACATAGTTACAGAACATGGAGTCGCGCAGCTTTTCGGTAAAACATTGCGTCAAAGAGCGAACGCGTTAATTCAAATCGCTCATCCTGATCATAGAGAGTGTCTTGAAAAAGCTGCATATGAAAGACTTAAAACTAATCCAACGAAATACTTATAATTTCAGTATGAAAGAATTATGCTTTATACAAAATACGGTAAAACAATGTATTCCATTGTGCAAACTTGACCAATGTCCATACTTTTTTAGTTCAAACATTCCAAAATTGTCCTCAAACTTCGAAACACTCGTAACATGGTTTTATAATATATATATTTTTTTTCTTTTTCGTTAAATGAATGTAATAGTTGAATATATTTTATATGCAGTTTAAAAAAAAATTATTATACACGCGTCTTTGATTGTTATTTTACAGAAGTATATGCAGAAAATAAATATTGTATACTTTTTAAATATATTGCGAGTTTTAATTACATTTTATCAAGATCGAAGTTTCTTCTGTTAAAAACTGATACCTTCGGGTAAAGTTCCCTCTTGTCGTCTCTTTTCTACATTTTCATAGTATTCAGCGAAATTCACATAAGGTTTAATTCTGGCATTTCTATCTGTTGGCCTCGCACCAGAAGGATACATATCTGACGTAGACGTTTCGCTCGTAGACGAATCCAAATTTTCCTCCGTGATTCCTGTGCTTGAATAATCCTCGTTCTCTGACATTGTTCTTATCGGAGCAGTTTCTACGACCGGATTGAATCTAACTGACTGATTAGTCGGACTTTTCAATGCATGCGCAAGCGGAAAGTTGAAATTTCGTACGAGAAGAGTTATATCATCTCGTTTACCACTGGTCGCTGTATTTTGCGAATTACTCATATTGACATCGTGGTGAATTCTCACTACTTTATCAACAACAGCTTGAGCCACTCCTGTTAAAGTAGACTGCACTCGAAACTGAAATAAATTTTGTCAAAATCAAAATATATGTTTTTAAATCTACCACTACCGATATTTCTTACCTGTTCAACCGCTATGAGAGCTAACTCTTTGTTAACCTGATCAGTGCCAGTTGCCTCTTCCAGTGACTTGTACAGGCCACGAGACATGAGCAACAAAAATCTGCAGGAATCATCCAACTCTATTCCACCATGAATTTCTGGTACAGCGATGATAGGCTCTGCTGCCGCAGATGCTAACTCCTCAAATTCTCTGTATCCTCCTTTAACAAGGTAATTTCCAAGGCAGCGTGTATTCTCTTGATTTCCAAGATGAGATCCTGCAACATAAATTATTAAATTATTACAAGACGAAAGTTAATAATAATTGTATTAAGTTACCTTGTTTTATTGACTTAATATCTAATCCCAACTGCGACAATCGCAGCAACTCATCCTCGTTTCTTAAATCGTGATCAACACTCAACTGTACAACTCTCAGAACTTGATTGCTGTCTGTTTTGCATAACAAAGCTCTACTATCGCCGACATTTGCCACGTACAATCTTCCACCGTATACAAGTGCCACGACTGCGCTAGTTCCTGCCGACAGCTCGCAGTTTATGGAATTCAGTTTATCAACCTGTATGAGACTATTCTATACAAATGTTTATCGTGTGTGTAATGGAATTTAATGATTCAATGCGACGAACCAAGTGGGGAAATTTCTGATAAGCTTCATAGGAGTTTAATCCGTCGGGTATGTCAAATTGTAAACTGGCTCGTTCAGCTAAAAGATCGCCTACGGAATCTAAATATCCTCGTTCTACGGCTATGAACGCCTGTCTAGAATGTTAAGTTATTACAAAAAATATAGTCCTAATGTTAATTAAAGTTTGCCTTTCTACCTGTACGCTGTTACCTAAGAACTTCTTTGATCTCTTCATCGGTTGATTTACCGTTTAACTGGCCAAGTAATATTTCTGCAGCCATTCGTTGCATAGCAAAGTTTGCTCCTTTTGTGCCCTCGTGACCGTCAAATACTCCGTAAAGGAACGTTGAATCATCGTAACGACAGTGGAAACTACGGTCCTCGAAAGGATGTTCTTCCTGTCTGTATCCATCCTCGCGATAAATCTGATTCGTGGAAAATCCTACTCCTACAGGAATATTTACAGTGTAAATATTGACATATCCATTTGTAGGTTATGCAAGTAAAAACGGACGTATACCGGATTGTTTGCAAACTGGCAAATCATCCGTCCAACTGTATTGAGTGTCCTGAAAAGGCATTAAATTAGGGCGTTCTGCCCTGGTTGGCATTATTAGAGACAGAAGTTAGCTTTGTTAAATGTTACAATTGAAATGATAAATATACACACTTACGTTTGTAACATATCGACCAGTATCGATAATATCGACCACGGTATCGTTTTACATCGATTACAGATATCGAAGGTTCTTTAACAATCGATCATGCTCATTTAAAATGAGCGTTATACGCGCGCTACATATACGAAACATAATATTTTTATTTCTTTCATGTCTGTTTTAATGTTATCTGTATTTTCTGTATCTGAATCTATTATATAAATATTAAATAAATGTATCTAACACTTTGTTTTACAAATCCGTTGTTTCTTTTTCGACAAAGGATATATTGAAAACAAAAGCAACTCTTGTTATAAATTCTTTATCCTACCTGCCAAATTGTATTAACTTAATCATAAATTTTAGTAATCAATCAATGACAAAAATTAACTGGTATTGGATCCGTCATTATTCAACAATGGACCGTTAATTATATAAAAAAAATCCACAACATACAAATTTTCTAATCCACTCACGAAAGATCAGCGAAATTAATATTTTGAAAGCTTAATTAGTTAAATTAAACAGGTTATTTTACATTTTATATCTCTTTAACATTTTTTATTCACTAATACATTTGATATATACATACATATATATATATATATAAAACATTTTTTTAATTGAGATTAATGCTTACATTTTAATGTTTTCATACATATCTGTTTCACAAATGAAGACAAAATGAACCGACGATATTCTATGGGTTGTGGCTTGACCAAGACGGAACATCTCCGTCAAACAAAAGCTAACGCTAAGCTAAGAGAGATAGAAAAAAAGCAGGAAGCTATGGAACGGCTCCGAGCAGATCCATTCTCAGTACGTAAAAGGATACTACCGCCCGATCCAAAGAAAGTGGACTTTTTAAAACCAGGAATGACAAAAGCATTGATGGCTAGAGTGAAACACGCGGAGCAATTTAAGAAAGCATTAGAAGTCAAGCAACAAGAGGCGCAGAGGCGGCAACCTAGAAGGACACCTGCCCCGATAGGGGGTGATGCCAGGTCGCCATTATAATTAAATTGAATGTCAATTAATTTATTAAATTCGATTAAGGGGGGTCACTAAAATGAAAGTTGCCTTACACATAAAATTTCGAAAATTTGTACCTTCATATACAGGGTGTCCGCCGAAATCACGTACAGTCCGTTATTTCCTAACGTATTGCAGATACGAAAAAAATTCTTATATGAAATTACATGTTAAAAAGTGACGCATCTATTAGCTATAACAAATTTTGTGTAACATTATTGTTTAAAGAGATATGAAGGTCAAGTCCGTTTTTTTAAATGGAATTATATATTTTTTTTCTGATCACTTGATAGTGTGTTTCAAGAAGAATTCAACAACCATTAATGTGTATACCTTTTTTCAAATGGTTTTCGAGATATTACGTTTAAAAAATTACTGATTTTCAGCGGAAGAAAATAGCCCAGGAACATTAGACTAAAAAGTGGGCGCAATCTGTAAAAAAAACTAAAAATAGGTGGATTTTTTCACGAATCGCTTATTTTTGTGATGGGTTGAACTTCTGAAAAATCACCGTCGATCGGCTACCGGCTTCCCTCCTTTTTTGGGTCAAATGTTAAAGAAAGTAGTTTTCCGCAAATAACTCAAAAATGGTTAGTCTAATTGAAAAATGTTTTAGATAAAAAGGTTCTATAATATTTTTTAAGAAACGCAACCGTTTTTGCAATAATATGTCCTTAATGTTTTTACGGTGGTATGTACAACATTATAACAGGAGCACGTTTATTGAACGTTATCGCAAAAAGGATTGAATTTATGAAAAAATATTATAGAACCTTTTTTACGCAGAATTCCACGCTCTTAAATTTTTATCTAAAACATTTTTCAATTAGACTAGCCATTTTTGAGTTATTTGCGAAAAACTACTATTTTTAACATTTGACCCAAAAAGGGGGGGGGGGAAGCCGGCAGCCGATCGACGGTGATTTTTCAGAAGTTCATACCCATCACAAAAATAAGCGATTCGTAAAAAGATCCACCTATTTTTAGTTTTTTTGCTAAAAACACTGGACTACAACCTGTTGGAATGGAAAGCACCGCAAGTAATCCTGCGTTTTGGGTCTATGGACCTACGGGCCTACTGCTCCTACCGCAGATCCTTTGTATCGGTTTATGACCCGTTTCAAAGAACAATACTTACTATGTAGCACTTCAAGCACCGCCGAGACTACCTGCGGCTCTTCCTACTCTAGCAGGTTTTCTTCCACCGGAAATGAGTAAAATTTAAGCGCAATATCTCGAAAACCATTTGAAAAAAGGTATACACATAAATGGTTGGTGAATTCGTCTTGAAATGCACTATCAAGTGATCAGAAAAAACATATGCAATTGAAATTTAAAAAAACGAACTTGATCTTCATATCTCTTTAAACAATAATGTCATACAAAATTTGTTACAGCCAATAGATGCGTCCCTTTTTACCATGTAATTCCATATAAGAATTTTTTTCATATCTGCAATACGTTAGGAAATAACGGACTGTACATGATTTCGGCCGACACCCTGTACAGGGTGTCCCATTTTAATCCGCCACCATGGATAACTTAAGAAATATGCATCGGGTCAAAAAACATCCCGAATAAAAGTTTGATAGTTTGGAGGGGGACATCTGATCCTGTCAAAAAATTTCACCCCTACCCCCCTGGGGGGATGGGTCGGGAGGTCACTTTAAAATTTAAAATAGGAACACCTACTTTTTATTGCAGATTCGGATTCTACGCCACAAAATATGTAGGTTTTATTTGAAACATTTTTTTTTGACTCGCGATAGATGGCGCTGTAATCGCGAAATTTCGATTTTTCGCCTTTCTCGAAAAAATACGACAAAAATGTGTTAATTAATTAATATTAATAATAAATAATAAATTATTAATAACAACGCACGCACGCCTGTGGTTGCATATGTATTTGTGTGCCGTCGGCATTAGAATCATCCAATGTGCACCACGAGGAGGTTGCGCGATCGGACTTTGCACATTATTTGGCCCTGAAGAGGGCCGATGTGTATCGCGCAACCTCCTCGTGGTGCACATTGGGTAATTCTAATGCCGACGGCACACAAATACACACGCAACCACAGGCGTGCGTGCGTTGTTATTAATAATTTATTATTTATTATTAATATTAATTAGGTTTAGGTTTATTTTTTCTCTTAGGTTACATTATATTACATTGTTTACCACAGAGATGGCGTTTCAAAGAAACAATACTCCTTTTTATTTTGCTCAACGAACGTTCAGGTCCACAATTATCATATTTTCTCTTACATCATTATTTTCATTTCTTCTTGTCCAATGGACATTAAATTCTTCTTTCAGTCCTTTTTCTCCTTTCATCATTCTTCTCCCGCTTTGAAAACCCCCATGGGGGTTACCAGCAGCATCGAGACCCGGCAAAAACGGTCCACCCATTATTCTTCGCCTGGGAAACTCGACCGAGACAGCTTAACTTCGGTGATCTTACGGGAACCGGTGTTGCCTGTCTCGCTACGGCCGCTGGCGAATAATATTAATTAATTAGCACATTTTTGTCGTATTTTTTCGAGAAATGCGAAAAATCGAAATTTCGCGATTACAGCGCCATCTATCGCGAATAAAAAAAAATGTTTCAAATAAAACCTACATATTTTTTTGGCGTAGAATCCGAATCTGCAATAAAAAGTAGGTGTTCCTATTTTAAATTTTAAAGTGACCCCCCCGACCCACCCCCCCAGGGGGGTAGGGGTGAAATTTTATGACAGGATCAGATGTTCCCCTCCAAACCATCAAACTTTTATTCGGGATGTTTTTTGATCCGATGCATATTTTGTTACGAGCCGGGGCCGAGTGCAACGCTTGAGGCCGGCGAGTGAGTATATTTTACACAGGAATACGTCATCAGTTTGTGAGCAAGGTACGCAGACGAACCTGACGCGAAATCAGGGAGCCACTAGGTTGGATAAGATTTGTCTTTGGAATTGTCTTTGGTAATGCGGACGAACCTAATGCGAAATTAGGGAGCCGCAGGATTGTTAGTTTAGCCTCGTAACTTTGAAATAATAAAATTAGAAATATAACTCGAGCGGTAAAGTTATACTTCGTGTGGGTACGTTCGATTACTATTAAGGATTGTGGAGTTCGATCGTAGGTTCAAACTTATACTCAGAATTTAAAAGTTCACTCTAAATATATTGTAAATCAGTCTTTAAATACAAGTGTATCGTGTAGGGTTTGTCACGAATGTGTACCTATATTAAGAATGTATAAAATTTACCAAATAGTTGTTGGTGCTCGGTTTTCACGCACTGGCAATGCGGGGGTAGAGTGAATTTAGAAAGAATTGCCAAATAGAAATTTATGCCGACTCACGGATCCTATAAGGTTTGCTTAGATTCGAAGGGGAACTTTAGCCCGATCTCACAATATTCGAGTCTAGAGAATGTGACGCGACGTTGTCTCTAAACGTGACGGTACGATTCTGAACCCGCGAGGGTTAGAATCAGTGAGATTATATAGGCCTAAAAATGAGGGGGAATGCCTCTAATTTTCCAAATAAGGAAAGTTCTAGAAGGTTCGAAAGTTGCGTCAGCTTCTTCAAAATTTCGGTTAGAGTGCAGCTGCATCCAGAGATAAGCGGTAAGGGGAGATTAAGAGGGTTTTTCCCTTGCCAGACACGAGCTCGAAGAATCGTGAGAGCGAGAGAATAATATATATGTGATGCATACGTAACAATTTCTTAAGTTATCCGTGGTGGCGGATTAAAATGGGATACCCTGTATATAAAAACGAATATTCTAACAAAATTTTGTTCATTATTTGAAAACAAATTCTTTAAAAAAAATTAGAAGATTGTAAAATACCTTATTCGTGCATCATCGTATATATTTAGACTGCAAACAAATTTTTAGCTTGAAAACTTAATTTTTGTGAAAGTTACAGCGTTTTTCGTTTTAGTATGATTTTTCATATACGCTTATATTTTTCAGACGCTTTATTTTTATACCTGAGTTTTTTTATGACACTGGTGGACAGTTTTCAATGATTGTTCGCTTATTTCCATTTGTCTACTAAACTGCATACAAATTTTTTTTCGAAACATCCATATTTTTCTATGAAGTAAATAAAAGAAAAGGATTTTTTCAAAAATTTTTTATGCAATTTAGTAGATACAAATATAGCTACAATTTTTGTTTTAACTTTTTTCCCCTATCTCTTAATACAGTTCTCGAATTATGCCACGAAGACGAAATTTTTACTTTTCTTCTAAATCCGATTTCAACCCTTAAAATCGCATTATGGTACAAACAAAAAATTGTTCTGTGATAGGGATGAATGTCAAATTTTACGAAATATTCAGAGCGTGTAGAGCTGTCCGTATGAAATGAAGATGTGTGTGTAACGTAAACCACGGCTGTTTTCACGGATCGATATATTGATTATTTTAAAGAAGGACCGAATGAATGTAAGTTTGAGTTTGAGTGGGAGGGCCTGCGTTTTGAATTAGGGATGCCCTTCGGATTGCCATGTTTCAGGCGCTTTTCACCCACTTATAAATTGCTAATAACTAAAAAACAAAGCTGCTACCGCCATTTCGTTACTCTTGATTTTCGTCTTATTTTGGCGTCTAGAACCATCCCTTAAGATTTGACACACGTTGCCGAACACCCTGTATAATGACGAATATTTTTTGTAACGTTAAACAATATGTATACAGTACTAAAAATTTCATAATGATTCGTTTAATAGATTCTCTATTTAATTCTTCACTTAATTTAAGTATATTGAAAGTATACACGTCACTCGTTTTTCCGTGACGCGCTTCGCGCGCAAAAAATATAACATCCCCTTTTCCATGGCAGATCACCGAGCGTAGACAGTATTTTCAAAGTTGAACCCTTAATTTCCAAGTAGTGCCCCCGGACGCCGGTGTGACGGTTTTTCACGAATATCTCGTTTCGTAAGTCGCTCGAAAAAACAGTCGAAAAGCGATCGTTCGATGCTGACGCAACGCTGCCACGGGCACGTATCTACCAGGGCTGCGGAGTCGGAGTCGGAGTTTGGGAGTAATTTCTGATCATTGGAGTCGGAGCTGGAGTAAAAAAAAGCTGTATCCACTCCTGGAGTCGGAGTCAGAGTCAGAAAAAAATATATCGACTCCGACTTCGACTCTGACTCTTTTGTTTACAATAAATCATTAATAAGTCTATGAATACATAAATATGTTGGTAATATTAATAAACACAGGTACAATGAGCAGAAGTTTAATAATGAAGCATGGTAATTTATTTATATTTATCCAAGAAGCTTGGAATTACCTCCCTATGGTTCTTATAGAAGAAATAATTCATTTAGTGCCAAAAAGATAAAATACAGCCCTAAAAGCAACAAGTGTCTCTATGAAATATTAGAGATTATATTAATTTTCGAAAAAGGAAACTTTTTCTTTAGTATTTCTCAAATTGATATGTATTTTTTAATTATTTCCTGAAATTGAGAAAGTAACAATCGTGTTGTGATGATTATATGAGAGTTATCTGTTCCATATTCTTAGACTTTAATACAATATTTCAACTATTTATTCAATTTTATTACAACTTTCAATTATTTTGAAGATATATTTTTTCAATTTCGAGAATCGGAGTCGGAATCGGAGTCGAAATCGGCATCGAAGTCGGATTCGGATTCGGAGTCGGAAGTAAAAAAAAACAAGGATTTGAAGTCAGAGTCGGAGTCGTGAATTTTTTCTACCGACTCCGCAGCCCTGGTATCAACACCTAGAATTCTTTATAGTAGTGGCAACGGTTTTTCGCGAATATCTCGAAAACTAAGGCCGAGCGGCGGTTATATGTACAAGAAAAAGTTGTTCAGAATTTCGAGTTTTATAACATATCTAAATTTTATTGAAATCGATGAGGTGTACCTCTTTCTGCACAAATACCACATTTTCTTCTGCAGTTGCAGAAGGTATTACTGAATATAATTAAGAATGGACAAGAACAATTTTGAATTCGTTCAAAGACAATGGAATAGAAATAAGCGAGCAATCATTGAAAATTGTCCAACAGTGTCATAAAAAACGAACGTTTCGAGGTATATAGGGTGTAACAAAAATGTTGCAGTTCCTTGAAAGAGGTGATTCCTGAGGCGATTTTAAACAACTTTTTCCTTAGCGAAAATGTTATGTGAGGCTTTATTAATGAGTTATTAACGAAAAACACCGACCAATAGCAGCACGAATACAGTGGATGAATTTCAGCGCGGGCTCCAGCTGTAAATAGTATTGGCCCGCCATGGTCCGCGCCATCATTAATCTGCTGTACTTGCTCCCTGATTGGTCGGTGTTTTTCGTTAATAACTCGTTAACGAAGCCTCGCTTAACATTTTCGCTAAGGAAAAAGTTGTTTAAAATCACCTCAGGAATTACCCCTTTCAAGGAACTGCAGCATTTGTGTTACACCCTGCATAAATAAAGCATCTGAAAAATATAAGCGTGCAAGTAAAATCACATTAAAACGAAAATCGGCGTAACTTTCACAAAAATGCAGTTTTTCCGAATTCCTAAAATTTGTTTCGTCGTTACAAGCGAAACATGTATGTATATTTCGTGACAAATCATTCAAACATTAGTTTTCGTGGGAAAGGACGAAACGTGTTATTTGTCTTAACTAACCATCCAAAAATGTGCTACTTTTGTGTTACTTTTCGTAATAACGATGGCAAACATGCTGTTTTTCGTAAAAGAATCGAAACGTGTCACTTTTCGTAACGCACGTCGATATTTCCTACACCTCTAGATTAAAAAATACGATTTCTCCAATACGAGGTCTTCGTTATCATACGTGAAATCATTTTTAATTAGGGTCGGTAGAGAAAGACCAAAATCTATGGATCGCAGACGTGCAAGAACACCAGGTCCATCCCCTACGAGATACTCGCCCGTAAGAATGACATCCCCCCCCAGCTGTCGTCCATACACACCAGCCACCACACCTAAGACACCTAAACTGGCTAAGACACCTAGTAGAAGAATGCCAAAATCGACTGAGAAAAGTATCTCTAACAAAACAAACGAATTAGCTAAAGCGATGAATGCTGATATAATTCAAGCCGAACCAGTTGGTGCTGGACCAATCACTAATGTGGTGATACCTCCTGGAGTAGTGAACGACAAACGTACCACTATTGTCAGTATACCGCAACATACATCATCGGCAGGGACGTCGGGTGCGGCAGACCGATCGTTAAAACTGATCAGGTAAATTTTGAAACATTTCCATCTGGAAAGCTAACTTAAAAGTTTTTCAATTTCAATAGCAAGTCGCTCTGTGAACAAGACGCCGCGGAATCTGAAACAATTCAGACCAAATTGATTGATTTGCAAGAAGCTAGACGAGATTTGGTTCTTACTGTAGCAGGTGTAGGTAATAAATCTGTCAATCTCATGGACGAACAGTTTCCTGCTGAATGGAGATTGCCTTCACCACCCAAAAGAGAAAAACACGTGTACAGGTAAAGTTTCACGAGTCACGCGTTTGAACAAAATTCGGACAACTATTTAATTAATAACAATATCTGCGCAGACTTCCTCCGGACCTAGATGACGATTATCTTCGACTTGAACATGGAATTGACCATCCGGATGTTGTGGCTGCGCGTGAATTCATTAAAAAAATGGCTGCCCAAAGGGAAGCAAGGGATGTAGCCAGAAGGCTGGACGAAGAATTTGACAGAATAGCAGCAGATCCGATGGAAGGCTTGGATTTGGATGTTCCACTAGAGGAAGAAATGTATTTAGAGAAAGATATATCGTGGGAAGAAGATGAAGGTGGAATGGCTATGCCTGTACCATCCAGAGTGAAAACTTACACAGAACAAATCCCAGCAGGAGGGTCTTACACGCACGACCCATTTGATCCAGAAGAATTAGAGAGATTCTTCGATCTTGAACGTTATCCACCTGTTTTTGAGTGTGATCCTTGTAGTAGAATGCCAGCAGCTAGAGAAGGACTACATCCTGATTTACAGGAATTAGATGATCCTTGGTATAGAACACCTCCATGTCCTGCTATGGAAGCACCAGATCTAATAGAATTCGATCTGATAGATTTTGATTAATTTACGATAATACACAATAGTTAATTATCACCTACTGAGCTCCCCCATCATTTAACGATGTCTAAACCTAAACCATCTATCTGCAAATAACCAAGTAAAACATTTCTTTTTATGTAACGTATAACTGCTATAGACATGTAAATAGTCATTATTATAATTTTTTTCAAAATCGTGTTTCAGCAATGATCATTCATCCAAACTTTTTATATTGCATTTTATAAAACAAAGCTAACAACATGGTGAGTGAATAAATATGATCCTTTGTTATTCCGTTAATAATCCACAAATATAAAACAAATTTGATGATAAAAGAATTTAGAACTGTAACAGTATAATAACAGTATATACATTTCACTTTGTGGCCTTATCGAATTTATAATTTCAAATATTTTCAGCTGTCGCGCGATATAAACGATCGATGTAATATATCGACTATCGTTCAAACATTACTTGACTAACGTTGTAGACAGGGTCGCCAACTTGACCGTCTAGCGCCAATTTTCGAAAATTCAGAGTCGAAAAATTCGTTTGATTTTTTTGGATTTTTCCCAATTTTTTCTTTGAAACATTTTTTAAAATGATTTCAATTTTCAAATTAGCAAATCCAATATTCCGTTTATTGTAAAATAATAGAAAGACGTGCGTCTGCACTGAAACAGAGTTGGGCATTATCTAGATAAAAAAATTATTTAAATAACGGTTCGAATAAAAGATAATTTATTTTTATCCGTTATTTGAACCTTCGAATAACTGATGAACTAATCGCCGAACTGTCCCAACTCCACGAAGTTATTCGATTTTTATTCGAAGCCCTGATGCACACGAGCGACATAACAAGTCGCGATTTTATATACTACCAGAGAGGAAATGAGAGTCCTCACGCCCAGAATTTCGTTGTCCCCGGGCAAGTGCTGCCCCCAGCGGCCGATTGTAGCAAAATAGTACGAATCTAACCGTTTTAGTTGAACCACCGACTAGATAAGTTGGTGGTTCAACGCTAGCATTTACAAGAACCTGTTTAGTTCAACTACCGACGGTGATTTTACGATAGCATGTATCAGAACCACAATTTTTAGTGTCACTACAGGCATCTTCCCCTTTTCACATTACACATATTCGAATGTATCAATTAATTAGCACTGGTTTTACATTACAGCGGTATTTATGATGGAAATTAAAATTAGAAGAAGTGGTAAGTATTTGTTCTTGTAAAGAATTTTAAAAAATGTCGAATACGTACAATTCGCAGCCAATTAGCTCGGTAATTACCGATTGCCCAGGTCTCACCACGTGGAGGTTGCTGCGGATGGAGACCCAGGAGAGATAGATGTACATCCACTCAGAGTTCCATCGATCACCCTTCACAAAAATCCTAAAATCTAAGACTTTAAACTAGTGAACCTCAAAGATGGATGGAATCAATGTTCCAGCCTTGGTTCCGAGTTTAAAGTAAAGAACTAAACTAAAGAACTGCCGAGATCAAAATTAGCAAAAATGAAAGAGGGAACTCTACCGCGGCGCAATTGAGAAAAGGGTCTTGCGGAGGTGTACAGAGCCTACCAACTCAAGAGCTCAATAAAGGGGAAAGTGATATCGACACTCCAGAGGACAGTCCGACTGCCCTGCACCCTACGACTCGTAGGCTACGAGGAGCCACGCAAGGATGGACCTTGAACCGAGTGGCTAACCAAGAAAGGCCTACCTGCTCCCGGGAGATTTCCGCAGGCGGATACGGGTTAACACGCATCCCCCTGCGCCCAAAACACTTTTTCCTCGAAAGTAGTCCAAGTGGTGGTCTGACCCAACGGCACCTAATGCACAGTCGATCACTTACTTATATCAATAAAAGCAGAGGCGATCTCCTCATCGCGGATGAGGAGCGAGTAATCGAGCAAAGACTACTAACAAATGATAGCTTGGCAGTTTTGACAGCGAGTGCTACATTAAATTAAGTCTAAGAGTCTTTTTTGCGGTTGCTCTTCTATCCTCTTCTACAATCTTCCATAATCTTTTATAATCTTCTATAATCTTATATAATCTTATATTTTCTCTTCGTGTCTTCGTGCGATGTTTTCTTCCGATATTTCTTCCAGCTAGAAGCTAGTGGGAAAAATGAAATTTATTAGTAGATTAGCCTACCTAACTGAGGGCTCTAAGAGTTTGGGTCAGGGACTAAGGGGCTAGAGGGTTTAGAGAATGAAAGAGAGAGAGAGAGAAAGAGAGAAAGCGAAGACAACTCAGAGAGAATCGCACGGCAATTCGAACCATCCGGTGTCAAAGAGACTTATTCTAGTTACGGAGGTACTAGGAATTCCTAATTATTTTATTGAGTTTTCTCGTTTATATTTATTTTTGTTACTTTCTTGTTTGATTGTTTGTTTTTCTTGTTTATGTTTGGCCTTTTGTTTTAAACCATTGTCTAATGCAATCAGTATTTTCTTCTACCTAACATTTAATCTTTCTTCTACCCAACATTTAATATTTCTCCTACCTAAAATTCTTTCTCAGTTCTACCCATCAAATATTATTCCCAGCCTATTAAATGTCATACACCTGCCTATCAACAACCATAACTTCCCTCACAATCCACCCTCACCTTAATCACCCCATCTTCATTTTCGTCTTCAGCTGGAGCGACGATATTGTTCTGTGAAACAAACTCAAAAAAAGCATTAAACATTAGTCACAATAAAAATAACAACCGTAAGGTAAAGAAAATATTAAATGCAATTTTCCATGAATCCAGAGATACGAGTCTCAATTTTTTTTACCCTTCTCACCAAATTCCTCAAACTTATATTAGGATCCCACTTTGGATCGTCAAATTTTATTTTGCACTTTTTCATCGTATTTTATTTTTATCATCAATGTTTCAAGTCCTTGTTTATAAT
This sequence comes from Perdita meconis, assembly GCA_030770465.2. NCBI lineage: Eukaryota > Metazoa > Arthropoda > Insecta > Hymenoptera > Andrenidae > Perdita > Perdita meconis. The sequence continues at coordinate 14,401,855 of JASKOS020000004.1, read as the reverse complement.
GAATTCTAGATATTTATAAATATTCTGTAACAGAAACTTACTTATCTCATTAGTATTAAAGAAAAAAAAAAAAAAAAGACATAAAACGGTTTCCGAAAAAAATTTGAACCCTTCAGCCGCGGGGAAAACTTAAAATTCTAGATAGAATTCTACTTATTTTGGTGGTAAACGAATATGTGGAATGAAGTTTGGTTCGTATTCGAATGAAATTAATATATAGAAAATAGAAATTTCTATTGCCGAGCGAAGGAAAAAAATAAGTGCATTTTAAGGAGACTGAATAGAAAGGAACCAAAAGTACAAATGTATAACCAAAAGCTATTATATAAAACAGGGTAGCTAATAAATATTATTATTAACTTCCCGATTTATAGGGAAGTTATTGTATTTGCCCCTAAAATGGAAAATCGATTTTTTAGCAGATCTCCATGTTTCAAGGTTATTGGAGTAATTTTAGGCTATTTTTAACAAATTGTTCTTGTGTGTGTGTGTGTGTGTGTGTGTACGCGCGCGTACGCGCGCGTACGTACGTACGTACGTATGTGATCTAATTTTTCGTTAACGTTTTCTAAAAAACTAATAGTCAGATCAAAATGGTCGATGATGCAATCGATGTGTATCAATGTAACTTAGAGCTGAATAGATTTTGTTACAATTATATATAGTATAAGACAGAAATTTTAAAATGTGAATTATAAAGTCGAAAAGAAAAGGGCGAAAAAATTACTTGTGTACTTTCATAAGTATCTCTTCAAGATCCTTGGATCTGCCACTGCAAACACATGAAAATACTACGACTACAAAACTAAATCGAGCATAGTGACAAAGTAGCGACAAATGACTCGCCATCCTCGAATGGCGAGCCATCGATAGTTCCCCATTCTTGCAGGGCTCTTCGGCTTCTTTCTTCGGCGGTCCGCCGGCTGAAACTTACGTCTAGGTGCTCCGAGACTCTTCGCCCCACCGAGAACGAACTCAAGTTCTCCGGCAGAAGAAATGTGCGAGAACCCGAGCAGAAATCGCAGAGAGTTCGGGACTCGCGACGATTCTGCCCCCGTTTCCGCGCAAAATCCCGAAACACGCTCGTTCGAACCTGTCCTTCCGACCGCGGTCCAGCGACCTGAGTGCAATGTCGCCGGATTCGAAGAGCCTAAGATTGAACCGACGACGACGGCGGCATGCTCCACGTCGCCGGAGCTTCGTCCTGGTCTCTTCGAATGAATCCAGAGGCGGGCCACTGCTCGAGGGACGCGCCTACCCGATAAAGAGACAGCGGTGACCCGCCCTGGCCCCTACCTACTTATAATTAACATTCACACCCAGAAAGTATGCTACCTGCCTGCCTAGCGCTATATTTAAAAAGATTAGAGCAAAATCGCAATCACACAAACACACAACGCTCCACGGTTCTCACTCAGACACCCGGGCGCAAGGGCCTACACTAGAGAGACGTCCCGGGACGCCTCCGACACCCGAGTGTCGCACTCAACAATCATACTCTAAGGTACGTACCATCTTCCTGAAATCGACTGGCAAGGTTAGCGACCATTGCGAACGAATTGATAAACTACAGGGAAAGCAACATTGGTTTATGATGAGATAATTAATAATATATATTCTGCGCATATTATTAACGTTTCATGCACATATTCCACGAGGTATTGAAGTTATTATTAGCATAAATAGCAGAGGAATAGGTGCAAGTGATTCGAGGAGAATTAGAATGAAAAACCGACGCAGTTCCACGGCCTAACCACACACACATAAGTGGAAAATACGTTGGGCACGATACGCTAACGCAATGCCAGCCGCCGATTTTTATTAGAATTAGTAGATCATCGTGCCCCGTCGCTTTCATTCGCCCAAGTAACACCTGGGCACTTGAGCGATTAAAGGCGATGAGTACGGAATTAGTTGCTGAAAATCCTGAGCTAAAACAGTGATTAGTATAATAGAATCTAGCGGACTGATTTTGATATTTAATTCTCGTTACAAAGGACTCGATATTATGCAAATTATTAGCAAAGCAAGTGACTCTAATCTCTCATTTATTTAGCGAGAAAAAACTCTACGATATTATTTTAATCCTCATGAAAAAAATCAAGATTCTACGTTATTCTATTCTTCGTCAAAAACTACTTTATACATATTCCATTCACAAACTCTACTTTCATTATTCCAAAATTTCAACCTCGAACGACTTCCGTTGTCAAAGCAAAGATTTAAAAAAAAAAGAAGAGAAATTGTTGTTCATTTTTATTACTTGACAACGAAATTCGCCCGTCGCGAACGTCTTCTCATGCCTCAAACTTCAAATGTTTCGTCTCCAACGAACGAACTTTACTAATAAACAATTATCTTCTAATATTTCCTTAGAGAAATATAAACAACCATTTTATCATTTCATACATTATTGTAAATAATGTAGAATTCCTGTGGAAATAAAGTCGGAAAACGTCTGACTTTTCCACCGAAGAATAAACATTTGCATTACAAATATTTATTCAAGTTGTGTATATTATTTTCCAATACTGTACAGACTTTTCTTTCATTGCCTTTTGAAAAGTGTGTTATGTATTTGTGTGGTACTCATTTATTCGCCCAAATATATTTTCACATTTTTTAGTGAAATTGTGTAAGTTTTTGTCTAAACACACGTCGCACAAGAAGACCCTAGCCTGAGATAAGAAATATGTACACAGAAAAAAGTCGCTACTCGCGAGTGCAATCCAATACCCGCGATCACTATGCTCGTCAAAAGAAATACATAAATACAACCGATGATCGCCCGTGCCGCTTGGGACCTTTGCGTCCTACGGCATGTTTAGGCGACCGGAGGAACTGTAAACATGCGTTACCTTGACACCCGCGAGATGAAGGCAACACGACGATTTACCCAGGGGGTGTTTGCTGGGCCTGGAATCAAAATAGCAAGCGATTAAGCACTGTTTACTTGCGCATATTTCGATTTTAATGAATGTGAAACTTTTAAACTAGGAAAAAAATTATCAAAACTTGGAACTTACGAAAAAAATTAACATAAAATATTTGTTCAACGGGGGAAATTGAATTCCTAAAGTTTTTAAATTACTATTTTTATGAATTCTCTAATTTTAAAATTTTTAATGTTTCCAAATCACAAAGTTTTTTTAAATTTATTTATTTAATGTCGCATCGACTTTAGAAGCCATTAGCGACCACAATATATACACAAAGTTTTGGATTCCCAAAATTTTGAACTACGAATCTCATTAATTCTAAAATGTTTGAATACCTAAAGTTTCGAATTTTCCACATTTTGAGTTTCCAAAGTCTCGAATTTTTCACATTTTCAGTTCCTAAATTTTTGAATTTTCAAAGTTATAAATTCTCAAACTTCCAAATTGTCAAATTTATAAAAATTTGAATTACTTTTGAACTATCCAAATTTCGAATTCCCAAATTTTTGTATTTTCAAATTATCGATTTTACTGGACGCAAAGCTTTCAACCGACTAAAAATTCTCAAACCCTCAAAATTTCCCCATTTTAAAATTCTTAGATAATGTTCAACATTTAAACTGCTCAAATAAATAATATAAAACAGTACTTACATTATTCTTCGCGTTCCGGCGCCCGAACTCGCCAACTCTCCAACTCTCCAACTCTGGAGCTCTTGCTGCGACTCTACATCGCGATATATCGACACTTTAGCGAACAAAAAAAAAAAAATAAAACAGTAATCAACTACCAACGCGACCGAAAATGTCCCTGGGACCAACACTGACTCGAATCGCGGTGCATTCGAGCCTCGCGGGGCTCTGGAATCATTTGGAATTCGAACAACACTGACTCGAGTCTCGCGGGAATCTAAAAAACATTTCCGAACCTTACTCAGAGCCAACTCGCTCTTCCAAATCAAAACAAAAACATGCCTCGCAAGTGACTCTACTACCGCTTTGCGCGCGGCCACAACTTTGCTGCAAGAAATATTTTGTTAGAGGTAGGGAATAATCCTCCCTTAGAATGTTCCAATTGGAAATACTGCTGTTTTTAATTGTCTATCCTGCCTTTCTATTTTATGAAATAGTACCAAATACAAATACATATTTTCAATTCAATCAAATTCAATATTTTATTAATAATTTTTATTACTAATTAATATTTGCGTAATTTTTTAAATTCTGTAATGCATTGCATTTTTAGAAAAAACAGTTTCGCAACACTACGAAAAATTAATGTTTGTAGAACCTAATTAAAAAAACATTCCTTTCCCAAACAAATGTAATTAAAAAAATTTAATGCTTTTTAATGATTGCATCATTTTTGAAATTGTATACTGTATGTAACGTATTATATTTTGAGTAGGAAATTTGTAAAATTTTATGAAAATTTAATATTTGCAACTATTTTCATAAATTTTCAAAATTTGTTGCAAAGATCAGAGTCTTTTATTAAAAATAACACAAATTGAAAACTATTATAAAATACAATTTTGAAGATTTCGTCAGCACAAGTAAGTAAGAACAATCAAAATGCATATGAATTTTATAGAAACGAAGCTAGAAAATATGTAATAGAATCTAAAATTCAAAAAATCGAAAGTTAAAAAAATTTCCGTTACAAAGTGATCCGCCATATTGCGTCACTATTTGTAAGTTAACAAGCAACAGTTTGAAAGGAAAAATCTACGTTTCGATTTTTTCTCGCTTCATTTCCACACTGAAAAAATCACAAAATCCAAAAAATATTGTCAAGAATGAATAAAAAGGCAATAAACTTTCAATAAAGAGCAATAAAAATGTAGATACGCCTAAATTATACCAATTTTCCGTTGTAGGAAGTTCCGAGTATGTCAAATTTCCGCGGTAGGCGATTTTAATTTATTGCGAATTCCTCTGGCGTCGGTTGATTTCGCGCCATTCCTCAGATTGCACTTTTTGGACCTGAAACTGACGAAAAAGAGGTTAACACCACAAAAATGGCTAAAAAGTAAAAAGATATCTTTGATTCTACAAAGTCGAAATTTAACGCGAAACGTAATATTTTGTGGAAGACGGTCGACGACTGGAAGAGGCGGATCTTATTTGCCCGAAATTTCAAATTTCCAGTGAAAGAAACACACTGACAGTAATTACAAGTAACAATGAAGAGTATTGAAACTGATTTAGAATAGTTTCAAGTTTTCAAGTCAATTGCAAAACTTACTTGATTACAAAACGTCCAACATCTACGGCTGTCACAGAGCGAATGTGTGAATGCGTGGTCGGTCGGCGAACGACGACCGACGACCGACGACCGACCATGACCGACAACGAGCGACGACTGACGACCGACGACGACCGACGACCGACGACCGATCACGGGCCTCCTAAAAACTTGAAAAAATAACTGATTTCACAATGTTACGATGTAAATAGATGAATTTTCGGAGCTTGGGTATTATAAACATTAACGAGGAAAACACGCGATCCTTTCGAAACTACCTACTCGCTTGTCTATTGTTAATAAATATAATATTCTTCTAAACAATGCCTTATATTATTGTTTTTCTAATATTGCGTCATTTAGAAATACGTGGTTTAGTGTTTCTCAAAATAAGTTAATCTTTGTGATTTTCTTTTTACTAAACTATGAAGCGAATCATTTCAAAATTTGCAGGTTGTGTTATTTCATATTTAAACAATAAAAGTTAATTTTTTGGTTGAAATTTGCGGGAATTCTGAAGCCTTTAATTCTTCTCTGAAACGAAACAACCAAGAATGTTTTTATTTCTCATACAATTACATTGTCGATGAACCTTAAAGTCTATAAAAAAATACAAAATTGCTAAATTGGTAGGACTTCAGAAGAAATGTAATGATTTTAATCCAAAATTTTCGTACCATTTCTGCACAAGAAATTGTCTAATTTCATTTTTTTAGGAAAGTTGAAAGTTCATCATACACATATATATTAATTATATGAGGAATAAGAAAATCATCCTTGGTTTTTTTGTGTTAGAGAAGAAGAGGCTCCGGAATTCCCGCAAATTTCAACCAAAAAATTAACTTTTATTTATTCGAATAAAGATAAAAACCTTATATATAGTTGGCGCTTCGAATAAATTTACTTCGAATAAAAAAATTATCTTTCACCTTCGAATAAATTTTGGCTTCTAATAAAAAAATTACCTTTCGCCTTCGAATAAATTTTGGCTTCGAATAAAAAAATTATCTTTCGTTGCCGAATAAATTGATTTATCCGTGGTGTTTCGAATAAAGATAAATCCAGTTATTCGAAGGCTCGAATAACGGATAAAGATAAATTATATCTTTTATTCGATTTTATTTAAATAAAAATTTTTACCCATCTCTACACTGAAAGAATATAAGGTCTCAAAGAATTAAGTTATATTTATATTTGTACACTTTGAAAATTTAGAAAGCCAGAAACCAAATGTAATTAAAACTTTTGTTGACGCTATTTATTAAGAGAGTCAATAAGACATAACTATTGCTTTCAAATAAATGCTGCAAATAATTTACTATATTTTCACAAATGCTTTCAGAGTTTCAAACTTTAATAATTTTGAAAGTTAACTTTTGTAATTACAATAAGGCAGTTACACACAAGTCATCTTTTAAATTTTCAACGTTTCAAACTTCGAGTTTTTCAGTTTTCAAGCTCCAAATTTGCAAGATTAAATTCTAAGCTTCAAATTTTTGAATTTTTGGCCTTTAAATTATAAACTTTCGATTTTTCAAGTTTTAAACTTCGAATTTTCAAGATTTCAAGTTTCAAGTTTTCAAATATTCAGAATTTCAAGCTTCAAATTTTCAGAGTCAGGAATTCTAATGAAGAAAACCTAGATTTACAAGTTTTATAAAAATTTATAAATATATTTGCAGCTTTTTCTGACATTTTTCTAAATAATTTCAAATTGGCAACCCTGACTTGACTAACGTTGTAGATTGGCTTTGTGTGTTCAGTTACGTATGTGGAATGATGTGTAATGTGTATGGGGTGGTTATGTGTGTGTATGCAGATCGTGTATGCGTGTAGGCATGGTGCGTGTGTGACAAAGTTACGAGCCTGTATCATGCATTAAAATATTTTTACTAATAATTTATTAAAACAAAATGTACCAAACGTGAAAGGATTCAAATATTGTGCCTGATGCATCTATAAATCATTAGAATGGACCTATCCTAAAATTAAATTAATGCGATCGTCAATAAATCGTGTTTGTATATAACCACAATTATAATGGCGACACCCACTAATGGCAATGGTAACCTTGTCGACGAATTTGAGGAAGCGTTTCAGGTATGCCGTGACATTCTTTGTTCTATCGGCGTTTGTTTAACAACGTTCGACAAGAACGCGTTTTTAAACATAAAATACTATTTGCAGCAATGTTTGAGTATATTAACCACGAAAGACGAGGGGTTAGGAAACAATGGGATTGGAGTGTCTGGTGGTTTGACTGTGGATAAAGAGGAAGCGCGTAGCGAAGTTGAACAAGTCACATTAAGATTCATAGATCTGGCGAGGCAAATGGAAGCCTTCTTTTTACAAAAAAGATTTTTATTGTCTGCGTTAAAGCCGGAGCTTGTGGTGAAGGAAGACATCAACGATCTTAGATTAGAGTTAGCGCGTAAAGAAGATCTCATAAAAAGACATTACGATAAAATCACGGTATGGCAGAATTTATTAGCGGACTTGCAAGGATGGGCTAAATCTCCGGCTCAAGGTCCAGCTCCTAATGGTAAGAATGTTAAACGTAGAAAATGGAACTGTACATAATTTGAACGATGCTGTAGGTTTACCAAACGGTACGCAAAGTGGACAAAATCAACAAACTACGAACGGAGGTGGGGCTGCAACGATGCAACAACAGCAGCAGATATTACAGCACCAACAGCAGCTTCAGCAGCAACAACAACAGCAACAGTTGCAACACCTACAGCAACATCAAATGCAGCAGCAACAGCTTCATCAGCAACAGGTATTTAAGTAATACCGTTACAAGCAATGCTGAAACTCCTATATTCAGGCAGCTGTTTAAAATTATTGTTGAGCATACTTTTTTTAAAGTAATCTATGAGATTTCAAACATGAATGTACGAACAACGAATATTGTACAGTCGTAGAAAGTTTCTTTTGTTTCGATGTTCATGTTGAAAAGTAATATTTCGGATTAGTATTCTTTAACAATTATCTTTAGTTGTAAATCGAAACGTATTTATAATGTAAACTATTAAGAATTTGTTTGTACTAAGCATCGGTGCATCAGCTGGTTACATTTATACCGCGAGATTATTTATACTTGCTATAATGCTTTTATTTGGATCGAAATGAAATATTTATTGTTATTAAGTTTTCATATTCTTTGTTATAATTTGAACAAATATCATTATCACGCGACTGTATATGTCTGAGTGTATGCATGCGAGTGTGAATGTGTCATATGTACATAGAATTAAACGGTTCAATAATCTTTTGTGATTGAAATATCTAATGAAATAGTAGAGACTATTTTTGTTCCTCTTTTCAAGATAATAGTTTAATCAGAATATAAAATTGTTCAGTCTTAATGCACAAAAAGCAACGTATAGTAGAGTGTTGCATATAATCAGTGCCTTAAATAATTCCTATCCACAGAAGCGTAACATGTAAGGAAGAAAAATTAAAGTGCTTTTATTAGTAACTGCGATATAAAATCATAAAAGTATGAATTCCATTTACAAAAGGAGAAAGTGTTAGATAGATATAATTGCATAAATGTTGTAAAATGGTGCCAAAATAAGTATTACTAAAATGTGTACAAATGTTTAGCAAAAAAAAAAAATGACATAATAAATCTAACGGCAATAATAAAAGAAACATGAGCGCGTATTATATCTGCTTCACGTTATTAGTAAACCTAGTAACCCCTATTATCAATCACAATTAGAAACAGATTACAATACTTAATATGACTTAATGAGAAAATATTACCTGCATACAGTGCATGCATATATGCACATATCTGCTAATATGTTTTAATTTTTCATACATATTGTTTTACGTCATATATTTTTTTGTGTCATATATCAGAATTCATTGAAAAGAAAATGTCTTACAGTATATATAAGCCTCTTCGTTTATAATATAATTAATATTTTTTTACACGTAATATGTATGCATGCATTTTGCATTCAATACAAAACCTACCAAGAAAAAAATTATACAAAAATCTTATTCATGATATGTGTATTACATTAGTCTGACTATTCTTCTATGTTTCATAAATTAATCCATTGATCCATTCACGTAAACGTTCTGATGTGACATCAACTAAAAAAAAAATCGCAGCCATTCATGAAGTCGAATAACTGCAACGAAAGATGTGCCATTTCACTCATTGTTTTCACGTACTAGTAGATGTTTAGCAGAATAAATTTCTATTCATAGTAAAAAAAAAAAATAAAAATTGTGCTTTCTTTCATTCCCCTTGCCTATCTGTTTACTGTTCCTAATACCTGACTGGCTTGTAATCTAATCAAACTCTAATAATCATTTTCATTTCGGGCTTTATATATACCTCGAAATGTATGCATGTATGTACAAAACTTGATATTTCAATAATTAAATAATCACAGTGCAATCTTTCGATTCTTTTAAGCGGTTACTTTTCATTCATCATTCATTCATCATTCATTTTCGTGTCTGATCAGGATATGCAATAAGTTAAAGTCGTATAAGAAACGTGATACGATGGTAAAGTCATTGTTATGTAAAATTTGTTAAAATATTGCAGGTGCAACAAGGAACAGGAGCACCTCCCGCGTCAGGTCTCCAAGGAGTCGGAGTTACAGTCGGGCAACAAGGCATGTTCATGACACAGGGAGGAGTTGGAGTGGCTGGGGCAAGAACAGGGTTTCCTGTTGGAGGTGTAGGAAGCAGCGCCCTTCAGGGTCCGCTAGCTTTCCTGGAAAAAACAACGAGCAATATAGGAATGCCGGAAAGGCGGAGTTGACGCGGAAGGGGGAGGGGCCGAGGTCGGGGTCGAGGAAGAGGCCGAGGAAAAGGACGAGGCGGAGGAGGAAGTCTGCCTCCGCCACCGCCGCTCCTCGATACTTCCGACCCGTCGTCGTATGCTGCTGCTGCCGCAGTCGCAGCTGCTGCGGCAGCGCCCCTTCCCTCTCCACAGCAGCAGCCTCCACCGTCTTGTACATGAACATTTTACAGGGATTAGTTTGTTACATAGTGAAACATTGTTCCTACGTCTGGAATCGGAACCGCAAGGTTTTCCCTAAGAAACGATGAATTTCGTTTTTGGCACGATCAAAGCATCGAGATTGCTTCGTCGCTTCAACTGGAAGAAATACGTTATCGAACAGTTTTGTGACACGCTTGCGAGAATGCGAACAGTGAGAATATGTTTGATGAATATTAGTTGTTCTGAATAATCAGAATTCGTATCGATAAGATACAAAGACTATATGTAATACTATTTCAATCTTCGTTACAATACTTTTTTTTTTTTTGTTTATTATTATTAATTTAATAGTTTGCACTAGTCTGTATATTATAATAATTCGAAAGACTATGCAAGATAAGATATACCTATGGAATACGTTATATATTTCGTTCTATTGAACTATTTAAAAGGGGTGGCAGTGCGAGAACTGTACATAATTGTATGACAAAAGAGAAAGTAAGAAACTTCACATGTACATAAAATTAGTAACACGTTTTTGCATACAATAAATCATGTATTTTATTACATTAAGTTCGGATAGTTAGCACTTTTACAAATCATGTGTGATGTTTACTCAATTGTTCAAAACTATCAGCTGTATTTCGAACGCAAATAAATTGTAAATTGCCCAAATAAAATGATACCTCCCACTGGTGTCTATCCTACTAAACCAGTTTTTTATTTATACAAATCTGGCACGTCGTGTTTCTTCGTGTACATACATACGGTGGTGTTGTACAAACTTATTTTCTTTTCTACCGCGTGTCTCTTCGTGGTTATCAATGATCTTCGACAATCGTCGTTACTCATTCATTAATCAAATCCACCTTTTTACATAATATGAATAAAATCAACTGTACAAGAAAGTAAAAACTCATTACATTTGTACCAAATGCATCGTACCATAAGGTATGTATATAATTCTATATAAAAAGGTATAAACTGCGTGAGCGTTGGTTCGACTTTCTTTCCATTCCGAATGATTCAGTTCGTTGCATATATATTTTCCTTTTTTTTTGTCGTATTCAGTTTACAGTACATGTACACAAGTATAAATATAAAACGGGAGGTGGGCAGCGCACAATACATAAAATGCTTATCTGTTTTGTATAGTATGTATATATGTATATATAAAAAAAGACAAAGTTATACATACATATACACATGTGTGTGTATACACATATACATATGTATAAATAAAAATAGACCATATAAACTTGCACCATACAATTTGAAAATTGTAAAAACTTTAATAACCTGCCTGTAAAAATTGTATAAGCGTACGAGTTGGACGACCAGTCATTCCAGCTGGTATGTATGATAAGAAATCGTCAGGCCCAGGTCCCATTACTCCGGCAATATCCAAGTGTAGCCACGGTGTATCGTTCGCGACGAATTCGCGTAAGAACGCAGCTGCTGTACACGAGCCACCGTATTTGGTTTTCGGAGCGTTATTTAGATCCGCTGCTTTAATTTTCTCTGAAAAGGATATTTATGATGTAACCGATACACAAATTCCTTTTAACAATATACAGGGTGGAAACTCTTTACGTAGTATTATTTTAAGGGGTGGGCCGAAAAAATTCAAAAATTTTTTTTCAAGTCGTAATACCGCGGAAAAGTTGCGAATTGGGGAGACTAAAAAAGGGTAAAAAAAGAAATAAAATCGGTTTACATCTTCCGGTCGCGCATTGCCTTCAAAGTTAATGAAATTTTGAAAAAAATTTACAAATAAAGGTAGATCACAGTTCAAGGAAAAAAAAATACTAACAACTTACCTGTTTTGTTTTCTTTATTGAATATAAGTTTAAATGTTGAAAAACAAATTATTTTAGACCATTAGTAATATTTATAAACAGATTTTTTTATTGAGAAAGTTCACACAAAAACTTTTTTCAATAAAAAATCTGTATAAATATTACTAATGGTCTAAAATAATTTGTTTTTCAACATTTAAACTTGTATTCAATAAAGAAAACAAAAAAACAGGTAAGTTAGTATTTTTTTCCTTGAACTGTGATCTACCTTTATTTGTAGATGTTGATGTATTTAAATAATAGTTAAACATTATTTTCCGTGGTTCTAATACATAAGAATTTGAGTTATTACATTCGGAAAGAGGCCAATTTAAAAATGTTAATTCTCGTAAAAATGTGAATTTTTCCAAATTTAGAGCACATGCGCGACCGGAAGATATAAACCGATTTTATTTCGTTTTTTACCCATTTTTAGTCTCCCCAATTCGCAACTTTTCCACGGTATTACGACTTGAAAAAAAATTTCTGAATTTTTTCGGCCCACCCTAGTGCGCAATTGGCCATTTCGACAGCGAAGGTGAAAAAAGTTGGAAAATTTGTGTCATGAATTAACTTAAAATAAGACCTACTTGTAAACTTATAATTGGCTGACAGGGAAACATTCCACGTAGAAGATCGCGATAACAAGACTAAATTACTAAACGTGTCTGAACCAGCCTTTATACTCGTTCGTTGCTATCGACGGACGGCGAAATCTACAACCTCGTCGTTAAGCGCGAACTCGAGGGCTACGAATTTCTGGAAATTTCGCGAAGCTAACCGTTTCTCAAAATTACGCTCTCACGCTACAAAGTAAATTATAGTAGGTATTTTGTAGCATAAGCATTTCTGTTTTGAAGACTTCGTAATAAGTGCAATGACTCTTTTCTTTCTTCGGTATTTCATTCATTTTTAATGATTCTGTAAAAACTATTGTTTGAGGATTCCGGACGAACTGAACTTACTAGGGGACATGATTTTTAAAAGTAATTGAGTTAGTTACCCTACCGTAAATATAAATAGTGCTACGCAAAGGAGTTTACAACCTATACACATAAAATACGCATTATTGAAAAATCTTCGTACTTGTCATCTCGTCGGTGTAACAGTTCCACAGTGGAAATCTCCACATACGATCACCGGTAATAGTACCAGCATTTCTTAAATTCTCAAAGAGAGAATCACTGTTCGTGAAAACTCCGGTTGCTGCTCCTCCTAAAGCGATCCTCATTGCGCCTGTCAATGTCGCGATGTCCAAGACAAATCTGTGTGCGTATACATGTAAATGCATTGAATCGTTTTCTCATCGAATCGTGCGCGCTTCTGTGCAATAACTACCTCGGATTAAACTCTTGAGCATAGCAAAGTGCGTCGGCAAGAATCAGTCTACCTTCCGCATCCGTGTTATCTACAATGATGCTCTTTCCATTCATCGCAAGGACGAGATCTCCGGGTTTAGTTGCGGATCCGGACGGCAGATTTTCAGTGAGCGGGATCAAACCGACAATGTTTATTTTCAGTTTAAGTTCAGCCGCAGCTCGAATAGCAGCTGCTACGCACGCCGCGCCGGTCATATCTGCGCGCATTTCGTCCATATCACTCGAAGGCTGTAATCATTATTCACGTAAGAGACTGTTCAAAGAAATATTGTACAATTATTTACCTTGAGACTGATACCGCCAGAGTCAAACGTAACGCCTTTTCCGACGAAGACGATTGGCTGACTCTTCGAATCATCGTCGCCTTTGTAGTGAATCTCGACAAACTTTGGCGGCTCGCAACTGCCATGAGCTACACTGAGGAAGGAACCCATCTTCTTCTGCTCCGCCCATTCTTTCTCGTGAACCTTAACACTAATTCCTAATTCGCAGAGAACCGAAGACACTTCCTGAGAAAATATCGTGGGAGTCATTAGATTGGCTGGTGTATCTGAAAGTTGACGCGCCCAATTTTGCGCTTGAGCTTTGATGCTTCCAACTCGCCATTCTTCCCTTAAAATATGAAAAGACATCATTTTTATGCTATCTGCAATAGTATAACACGGTTAACTAAATACATAGTTTAATATTTCAATGTATACACAGGTTCCAAAGTATAAACTTTAAAGTAGAAGGTTTACAAATTAGGTTTAATGTTTTAACTAGTGAAATTCAATGTTTAATATTTTTATATAGATTGTTACGTTCAAGTTATGAAGTTTAATGTTCAATATTGAAGACTGAAAGAGAAACAGTTAAAGAATAACGATTAAGTTATAGGGTTAAAAGATATTGTTTAAAAGTGTTTAAAAGTAGATATAAGAATTAAGTTTAACAAGATATTATGTATAGAAAATAAATTAAGTTGGAGGTGTCCTATTTTACTATTTGTCAACTGTAAACCGGAAGCCATCCTTAAGCCGCGAGGCAAGAGAATTATACATAATGCAGAATGCAATACTCACTCTCCCTCCTGTCCATACAGCGAAACTTTCGGAAAGGTTTTTTGTTTATCCTTATTTTTTAAACCCTGATAGAACCACGTAGACAGTGCGGCTCCTTCCGCCGCTGCTTCCGCATCGCCTAACGATTCCAACTCTATGTTTTTTATTTCAACTGCATCCAATGCACGGCAACCCACTGATTCAAAATTATTGCATTGTTATTATTAAAGTTTAGATCGAAGAGAAAAATGTGAAACTAATATTTACCTGCTGCAGCAGTACGTATGCTCTCTTTTCCTTCATGTATCTGTTCGAGTTTGTTAACGCCAAGATTTTTCTTCCCGAGACCAACAACTGCGACTCCCGCATAATCCTTTTCGTCCAAACCCCAAAATACTCTAGCATGACCTTTGGGAATTGTCGGACCTGCTCTGTAGTAGTACAAGCATGAAAATCGTTATTTAACATCTTCGAAATAATAAATTCTTATATTGCTAAGGTAAAGGGCGAATTTGTATAGACTAGAAAATTATTTTATAGAATGCACTGAGACACAAATTCAGAGATTTATTCATTAATATAATTCTAGGCGTTTTGGACATTTATGGCATATGCTGCAGCATTTGTGATTTTAAAATACAATCTAAAAATATACTATCATTTACATAGACCCTAATATATACTTCTTTAAAATTACTCTATTTTTCTAACAATTGTTCTAATTATCCATTACAGTACAATTATAATCATTTTTTTTTTAATCAGAACTACATATTAATTCATAACTTATATTCTTTGATCTATTGAGACAATTGATTTGCACTAACAATACACCGAAGATAGGCATCACAATTATTTTCAATACACTTATTATCGATAAAAATTTATAACAATAAAGAAATTATTTGTGAACTATAATACAATACAATGTAAAATTATATCTGTATTACTATAATTCGATTCCTTGCTTATACATACACAGATTTAAGTATGTAAATTTGTCATGGGGTTTTATTATATTTGTAGCTTCATGTTGTTTGCTTAGACGTTATTGTGTAAATAGTAAATAAATTACTAAAAATTGACACATCAATATCTTGAGACATGAGTCGTAAAGACCATTTCCTTAAAAGTATATTAATCAGAGCTAAGTAAAATGATGTTTAAATTGAAAATAGTAAATGTAATTTTCCGTTTTTTCAAGAAACTGAGAGTACTTATTTGTAACACAATAAGCTCTCTAATTTCGTAACCGGAGGAATATTTACAATTTGCTACTTTCCATTGCAAGTTCTGTATTTCCTTAGCTTTGATACTAATATAAAAAGAAAGTAATTTTAATGTTGATAGTAGGAACTTAATGCAATCCAAGCACATTCACTATTTCTTATCTGAGATATTCTTGGCACAAATTAAATTGAATATACATCAATATTATTCAGGATATTAACTTGTACAATTGTTCTATATTCCTGAATTTAGTTCATTAGGCTACTTGGCAAGACATTTACTACAAGGATCACATTGTATAGTTAGAGTTGTATTTTCGGAGTCAGAATTTGTATTACGACTTAAAGATATAAAGTGTTCTTTTGCTTTATCCATTTATTATTATGATTCACAAAAATATTTTTTGTATAGTAGAATATTTAGAATAATAAAACTTTGTTTCGTTCATAATTTACAATTTAGATTTATAGATAAATTACCATGTGCTACAAAATGTTCGACAATTTACATAATTTAACGATAAATGAATAGTATCAAGATATACAAATTATTATCGAATTGTTTACAATAACGTAGATAATATATAACGTCAAAAAATATTTTATTATACGTGAATTGTGCTAAGATTTATTGTGCAAGTTTGGGTATTTTTGAAACACATGAAAGATAACTAAATATATATATATATATATGTATATATATAAAAAAAAAACTAGACTGCATACTATAAATTATCAAATACATACATACAAGCGCGTACTAGTAATATAATTACGAGTTTTTCATCGTCGAAATTCAGTCTATTGTTAAAATTATCATACATGTATATTGAAAAACAGTTAACTAATTGTAAGTAACAATATTCAAATTTTTTAGTAAAAAATATAATTACACGAAAATACTTGTGCTATTTAACACTCAGGGTATTACTTTCTCAGGTAAATCAGTCTCTAATAATTTAGATTTTCATGTGTTTGACATATTTTTAAAAAATTTTGTTTATAACAAATTACTATAACATTTAGAATAAATTTTCACTTCTCGTTGTTATTTATATCTGAGCACTGAATTGAATAAATTTTAAAATATAGGTCAATATTATGTGCCAAATATAATATCGTGATTATCTTCAAACAAGTTCTAATATTTTAATAATTCCTTGGGAATTCGCAGCTACTACAACGTTAGACATTTGTCTCCAACAAACTGCAGAAACAAATTCATTAAGATCTTCCTCTCTTCGTTCTTGTATTTCTAATATACTTCTAACTGCATCGAATTTATAAGAGAATAATTGTTTTGTAAGTCCTTTGTAATACACATAAAGCGCATTATTTTCTGATCCACATGCTACGTAATCACCGTCAGTAGCGAGACCGACGAAATTCTTCTCGTTCACGTGTCCGACAAACGAACGCAGACAATGCGGATTGTTAATGTTCCACATCTTTAACTGCGAATCGGTACTCGCAGACACTATTTCCTCTTTGTTAATAAATTTAACGTAGGAAACGGCTTTACGATGACCCTTAAAAATGCACAGTGCTTCCTTCATGTTCCGTAAATCGTAATAGTGGACACAATGGTCGGCAGAACCAAATGCCAAGTGACACGAACTACGTGGATTAAATTTCACACAACATACGTTAGCTTTCGCCTCTAAAGAAGCGACGGAATGATCGTTATTCAAAGACCATAACTTAACTCTGGCATCGTCCGAACCTGACGCTATAAGTCTAGTATCCACATCATTAAAGTCAACAGACCAACACCTCTTTTCATGTTCTTGAAATGCTTTTGTTCTCTGACTGGTAGTAGCGTCCCATACTGTTACAGTTCCTTCGTAGTCAGACGAGGCAAGCATTCCTTTGTGAAAAGAATTCCATGAAACGCATGATATCTTAGAACTGGAAACCATTTCTACACAGGGATAGTGAATATCCACAGTGTCTCTTATTACAGCACTATAATCAAATACTTTTATGCGTTTTGTCACTCCGGCTATTGCAAAGAATTCATTGTCCTTGTCAAATTCTATGCTTGACACGATAGTAGAGTTATTAAAAATATCTGACGAATAGTTCAAGGTTGCTAACGGCCGTAACGAATTGTATCTCGAAAACTTGACAAGGTTTTCTCTGAACACGTCAAGCCCCGAACTCGTACCGTGCCATGTTTCGCTCTGAGTTTGAGGCTTGTGTCCAAGCAGTAGCTCTTTAGCACGAGAATCAAAATAACATTGTACAAAATCATCAAAATGAGCATGCATTCTTTTCCTACGTATAGCCAACGTTGAGCCAGCTGTATAATCGTTTTGCTTCTGACTACCTGTGGAATTAACAAACGTATCATTGCCAGATCCGCTTGCCTTTTCGTTTGGCTTTACCATATTCGAATGTATTATGTCTATAAGGCCGATCATCTCTCTTCTAATAGCCGATACCTGTGCAGTATCGTTATCGTTTGATTTTTTCAAATCTTCTATCTTGGGACATTTACTTTGAACGTCCCTCAAGATGTTCTCCACTTCTTCCATGTCCCTTTTAATTAACGCTATTTCCTTTTGCAATTGATTCTTTTGTTCCTCCTTTTGCTGCAACAAATGTTTCAAAAATTCGTGCAGCAATTTATTTTGCGCCGCGCACGTTTCCGCTTCAAGCAAATGTTTCCTTTGAGTTAATACTTCGAGCATTACGTTCACATCCGGCAAAGTGAGATTAGCACTTTCCGCGGCTACGATGTCTCTTAATCCGTCGTACGGCGGCACAGTTAAATCCGTTCCTACTCCTCTGTGTCTACCATCAGCAGCGTACGAAGACCCTATTTCAACGAGACCCTTGATTCTGGTTTTATATTTTGATATTAATTCGTGTAACAAAAAGTTTGGGAAAATATCTTGTTGCGTCAATGTGTAGCTACATTTTGGACAACGCCCGTTCGCCTCCAGGGATTTTACTATACAGCGATAACAAAATGTATGCCCACAGCGTGTGATATGAGCTTCGTCGATTATCTCAAAACAAATGGGGCATAGATAATCGTTGTTTTTATCTTCAAGCGTACCGCTGATCCTGGGGAGTACATTCGTCAGGCGATGTTGTTTACTTATTCTACCACTACATTCACCTGCACCCCCACTGCTTCCAGCAGTGCTATCACTTCCAAGGTTACTATCACTGATAGACATTATTTTTGCTTCGAGCGAATGTCTCTTAAAATATATGCACTTGATGATTTAATGTGTTTTCTTAAATTTCATACTGTAAAAGCTTATCTTAAGCTTTTAAGTACTATCTTTAACACAACGAATAATCAGTCTAAAGAAATTATTCTATAAATAATACGCGTTTAAATATATTTTTTTAATGTAACAAAATATGTGTCTGGCAACTCCTTCTGTGCAGCGAGTTTTTGCTTCATATCATGCGTACAATACCGTCTCTCAGTCTAGTCTCTCCTGAAACAATGAAAATAATGCCAGTGAGCTCATAAGACACAAATTCCACTCAAATTTAAGAGTTTAGTTAACAGAAAATACTTTATGGAAAAAGTTTTAAAACAACAAAGGAAAAGCAACTCTGAATATTATGGAAAGCTCAGGCAGCATTATGACAATTGTTTCAGGCTGGAACTATTAATAAAATATCTGAATATTATTCGATGTTAATTTTCGATTATCTTAAAATAAAAATTCAAAATAACACATAAAACATTACTGTAAACAATATAGATAAGGTATGTTTTTCGTGTAGTTACATCGCAATTTTCATATATTAGCTTATCGAAACACATGCTAAATACAACAAAAACATGGTTCCAAGTTTCAGGCGTACGCTATTTATACCTGGACATAGACATGCATATATGTATATGAACTATAATTTTATAATTGCTAAATATGTTTGATACAAAAAGACATTAGATAAAATGAACATCAACATAAAGTTTATATAAATGTATGATGTGAAACACGTAATTATGATACAAAATATGTTATAGGTTACTAGAATAATTACGGACTTACAATAGAATATTCTTTTGCAGTTTTCCTTCAACTAGTTTATCATATTTAGCCGCCGTGGGAGTCAATGAAACGTTGCATTCATCTTCTGTTTCGTATACACCAAGCACCAATCCTTTCTGCTCAAAATCAAAAATATATCGAATAAATACCGAACGTAGAAACGCTTTTATTGAACGTGTTACAAATTACAAAGTAGCTGAATCATAGCCTAGCAAAACAAACGTTATACGTTTCCACGAAAATATTGTGCTCGAATAAAACGAGAGGAAAAACAAGATGTAATGAAATGATTAATGTTTTACAAGATAAATATTTAATCATTGTATATTTCGATAAGGTATCTCTCCCTTTTACCACCTTACTAATAATCATGACCAAAACGAAAATTCTCCGCTCCGTGGACTTTGTTGCGTAAAATGGAATTAAACGGTACTCTCAGTAAAACAACAGTAACGAATACTTTTCACTACACATATGTATAACGTTATAATTACCTTCATGGTCGAAATGCTGGACAAGAAACGCAACTGCGAATTTCCGTATTGCAAACTCTTACCCCTAATAAGAGACAATGCCATAATTTGTTCAAGAGAGCATTAGGTGCAATATATATATACGTACGTATCTATACAGATATGAGTGAGCTGTGTGTCGAATGTACATGCATGCACGTGCATATGCGTGTATGCACTTCAGAGATACGATATCTAGACAACTTGGTCACCAATGCTGTAGATTCGCCACTCTAGCACTTCGCTTTATTTATTTTTGTATTGCCATCTGGTGGAAATTTTCATGAATTACGAACGAATAATTTTAACGAATAAAGTTTGCCGATATAATCAGCACAACCATTTAGGACTTAGGACATTCAATCGCCACCAATCGCAACATCGCAACATCGCAACGCAGAACTGAGAACCATGAGAAAGAACCAGTGAGAGCTGGTGAGAGCAGCATGTGTAACTATCGTTATATTAAATTGCGATTCATATTTTCGTTTTCCTTGGTTTTCCTTTGATGAAGTTCAAAAGATGGAATTTTTGATGCATTATTAATAAAGGCAATAAGCATGAATTTGTAATACATATATTTAGTTTATAATAATGAACAAAGCTGAAAACGAAGTTTACCATTGTTTACCAGTGGCAGGAGGTGATGAGAATAAACGGTCAAGAGAAAATTCACACTATTTGCCCTCAAGGTTCGAAGAAATGTTTGCAAGAACATAAAATAATTTAACAGCATTTTTCAGTGTTCATTTTTCCTTTTTTTAACTTTCAGGTGTTCTTTGGATCTTTTTCGACCTAATCATATACCTTTTATTCTCTCTGCTAACAGTTTTTCCAATTTGGAAAAAAATTAAAGAAATTAGTTTTGATATTTATGCTTCTTGTTTCTCGAATTCAATAATTAATTGTCTATATTCACAATGATACACTAATAATAAAAATGATTACACATCAGGCTTTTTAACTGAATGTCCAACAGGGTTCAATAAAATATAGGAACTAAACACATATAAGAGCACTTTTCATGCTCATTTATGAAACATATCTATTACTCAGTATTTTTCTGTATTGGAAGAAACATTAACATTTGCTGTTTACGTTTTTTAATCCTTTTTTTTTGTGTGTGCAGATTGGATCAATCAGACTCGGAATCAACCATATGATATAATACATCATATGGGATCAACTGTATAGTCTTCACATTATTGATTTTATATTCATATTTCTATATTATGTATAAAAACTATAATTTATATATTCTATTTATGTTTTGTAAAAATTTCAAACGTAAGTCAAATTGAAAATCAAAATTGTATGTATTGAAAAAAAAAAAAAATAAAATTGTTGAAATATTTTAAATTTCGCGCAATTATTTAAAACTGCAAAATATGCTCGAGTTCTATTGCAATCTACCATTAGGCTATGTGAGTAGGATCTTGCTTGATTTCTGCTGGCACTGAAAGCCAGCTGACGTACCTGATAGCATACAGGTATCCAGATGCTTATGGATCTGTTGGAATCTGCTGCAGTCTACAAAGCAGCTGCTGGCAGATTGTTTATAAGAATTTCTTATCTAATAATTATTGTTTCGGATACCGACTACCGATTTTTAGCCCGCTAAGTATATTTATCTATATACAAACAAGCAAAATATACATATCCATGTTCTTTACTCAATACATTCGATATATTTACATGATATTCATTTAAAATGTATTACTTACATTTCTTATATACAACTATAATATTAAATATGTAATATTTCTTTTCACTACTGGTATATAAACAATAACAAAAAATGAAGGGCTGTCACAATAATTGAGAAATATTAATCATTTAAAGGAAGAATTATTTATTAAGAAACTCTACCATAGGATCATCTTCGCGTGTTTTTTTCATTTGGAACGCTTCAATTTCTTCTGCCGTTGGTTCTTTCGCTTCATACATACTATTATAAGGACGTTTTCTTTCATCCATTTGCATAAGCCTTTCCATCTCTTTCTGAGTCCTTTCTTCTTTCTGTAACGCCAGTTGCAATTTATCCTGTTCTTTCATTTTTGCCAGTCTATTATTTCGTTTTTCCTTCTGCTTTCGTTTCTTATCTTTCTTCTTAGACAATCTCGATTTTTTCATCGCTTTCGCTTTCTTTTCTTCTTCGTCGGACGAGGTATCGCTACTCGTTGATTTTTCATCTGCCAAATCCTGTTTTTCGTTATCGGAGTTTCCTTCCTCGTCTGGCAATAATCTCTTGTTTCCCGTAATTATTGCTTCAGACGCCTTTTTGCCCGCTTCTCCCGTGCAATACGAATTCTTTATAAATTGATGACAACATTTGTATCCCCATTTACCAGCTTGCCAATAAGATCCCCAAACAGATGTATGATTATTTGGGAAAATATCTTCTTCGTACTTCGATCGAATCACTTGTCTATCTTGTCCTTTAATAATCTGAAATTAATAAAGATTGTAAGAAAATTTTTGAAGTTTGACACATCGTTGCGATTTACTTTTTCAATCTACGTACTTTTCCATATCTAGAATATTCTACATATTGTTCCGTTTGCGCTAATAAAAGCGAAGGTGGTGGAGCATCAAGGTGCTCTTCACCGCCGTATCTATTGATTATACTGTCACGTGCTTTATCCTTTAATTCGTCACGCTTTTTATCGTATTCCTGTTTAAGTAATTCCAGTTTCGTAGGTTCAGCCAGTAAGTGAACATCAACGCCTCTTTCGTGTGCTTCCCATGCAAACAATTGAGCAGTTGCGTGCTGTTGCGTATCTCCCGAAAAACGAGCGAAATTTTCACCTTTATAATCTACCCTGCAAAGAAATGCATTCAGATACATTAAATCATACTTTTGTTACAATAAAACTACGAGAAATTGGAAATTTTATACATACTCCCTCTCAGTACCAACGTAAGGATTATCACGCATAGATCTTGTCTTAGGATCGTAATATGCAGAATTTGGATCTAAGTTTCTCAAATATTTTGCGGTATCCTCGCGAATTCGCAGATTTCTAACAGTAATACGCTGTTTGGAATCTACTTTAGTTCCAGGCATATCGACTTCATCCACATATTTATCCTCGTCTTTATCAGAGTCTTGTTCATCGTTTTCTTCTGCATTTAATTTTTCTGCACGCATCTGTCTCTTTGCTTCTTCAATCTTCTGGTATTCCTCAACAATGGCTCTATGTTCCGAGGGATCGTAGCCAGCCCACCTGCACACAACAAATGTATGGAATAGATGTAGAATATTGACAAACGATACACAAATTGACAAAAGAATAAGTATAAACATAATTTTCAAAGAATAACATTTTAATTACCTATCTCTTTTGCCGTCATAGTCCATAGACAATTCGGGTTGTGTAAATTCATCCGCTGCAATATTTGCATTTGTATATTTGGCTCCTATTTTACGAGGACGTTCCATACATTCTTTTCTTTTGTGAGTTATAGCGCCACAATTTTCGCACGCACCTTTGCGATACTTCGAGATTACTTTAGACGTATCTACCCCACGGTTATACCATTCGTCTATTCCGCTGAATTTCTTTTGCTTCTCAGGTTGTGGTCTTTGATGTTTTAAGGTGGGACCCTTAAAATATATTTACATAATTGGTCTACCAATTTTACAAGTGCACATGCTGCACTATAATAGGTTTCGAAGACATTGTTACACACCTGTGCTCCAAAGTACCATGGTGTAGCACTAATATACTGCGGAATATGCGGGTTAATATCTTTGCCTTCTTCGTCTACCGCGGCTGGTGCTGTTCCAGCTTTTCTCGCCTCTTCCAATTCTTTTGCTTTTCGCCAATCTTCTCTGCTTTTCTTTCGCGGTTCATCTTCGAAATTATTCGTCTTCACGGACATTTTGATGTAGGATTGCGTAGGATACTTCAAACTTAACCTAATTTACAAACAACAACTTACATACTACCATGGCCATGCATACTACATACCAAAATGTCCAAGCGAAATGTCATAACATCATTCAGGCGAGTTCTCAAATATGTTTTGTCCACGTAAACTTATGCAACCAAAATATGACATAGAAATTTTTTCTTACAAAATTGACAAGTTGAATTATTTTATTGTATTTCGTACACATCGTAAATTACCAGTAATAAATAAAAGGCAACCAAGGTAAAAATCTCATGTTATATCTCAGATTTTTTAATTGACAATCGAAGATCGAAAATGACTTGTTCGATTGTTGAGAATCGCCTTGAAGAGGCCCATTTAAAAAGTGGGGATTTATCGGCAGTATTGGGGCCTTATAAATATCATGTATCAAATTTCATATTTTCACTTCGATCTTTCGCTCGAAGTATATAAATAATACACTTTGAAGAATGCATGATAATCTATATTTTTGAAGACGTTGATATCTTCCAACTTCGTCACAAGAAACAGCTGCGATTTCCAGCTGCTTCAACAATTGGAATGTAAGATCAAAATGGAGGCGGTGCCAGATAGATCGATATTGCTCCGTAATGTCACGTATTGTTGCTGATTCTTCTGCTTGTCGCACATTAGTAAGTAAACATTCATAATGACTTATATGTTGTGAATTGCTATGATATTCGTTTAACATGTGCGAAGAAAATTAATTAATTGAACATTGGTATGCCCGCGAAATTTAATCCCCAATGATTAAACTGCTTTTTTTTAAAATTATTTTCATTCACTGAATACCGAGCCTCTGGCCCCTAGTATTTTCATATGAAAACATAGGCGTCGCATTAGGATATTAATTTAAATGACAAGGTAAATGGAAGGGAATTATCATAGTCATAAAATATAACTATTAAAATATAAAATGAAATTTAAGTTTCTGTATACGCTTTATAAACTTATTCTCTCGTGTTTTTATTATTCAGAACAGAGCATGGAATGGATGGATCGTGTCCACTACTCCTTCCATCCTTTGGGGAAAAGGGTGGTTCTGAAAGGGAGATTGTATATTCGTCGCAAAAAGTGGGTCTGTGCAGACCGCCTTCAGATGCGATTGACTTAGGATATCATACTTTGGATAACAACACCTGTCGCTCTTCGTCTTCGTCAGTTGCTATATCCGTTCCAATTAGACAGCAAACATTATTGCAACAAAAATGCATTTACATTAAGGATCTATGCCAGCTTGACGATGCTCTACTGTTGAAAATATTCAGTTGGCTAGGCACCAGAGATCTGTGTGCCGTTGCTCAAACTTGTAGGCGTCTGTGGCAAATAGCGTGGCATCCATCGCTATGGAAAGAAGTAGAAGTACGTTATCCCCAGAACGCGACCATCGCATTGAACGCCTTAACCAGACGAGGCTGTCACACGTGCATTCGTCGTCTCGTACTGGAAGGTGCTGTCGGCTTGGCTGGGATTTTCGCCCAGTTACCTTTTTTAAGTTTAACTTCCTTAGTGTTACGACATTCCAGACGTGTCACGGACGTGAATGTGACTGCCATTTTAGATAATTGTATACATTTAAAAGAATTAGATTTAACGGGATGCGTCGGCGTAACGAAAGCGTGCAGTCGAATAACGACATTGCAGCTGCAGTCGTTGGATTTCAGCGATTGTCACGGTGTGGAAGATTCCGGCTTGGTACTGACCCTTTCTCGCATGCCGCATCTCGCTTATTTATATCTACGACGATGCGCGCATATCACGGACGCCAGTCTTGTTGCGATCGCTTCGTATTGCGGTAGTCTGAGACAGCTGTCCGTTTCCGACTGCGTCAAGATCACGGATTTTGGAGTACGCGAGTTGGCGGCGCGTTTAGGTCCGTCGTTGCGCTACTTCTCTGTAGGGAAATGCGACCGTGTGTCAGATGCTGGTCTGTTGGTCGTCGCTAGACACTGTTATAAACTGAGGTATTTGAATGCTCGTGGCTGTGAAGCACTTAGCGACAGTGCTACTCTAGCTTTGGCGCGTGGATGTCCAAGGTTGAGAGCTCTCGATATAGGAAAGTGCGACATTGGTGATGCGACTCTCGAAGCCCTTTCCACTGGGTGTCCAAATTTAAAAAAATTATCATTATGCGGTTGCGAGCGTGTCACTGATGCTGGATTAGAAGCACTAGCATATTATGTACGCGGATTGAGGCAACTCAATATCGGCGAATGTCCTAGGGTTACGTGGGTTGGATACAGGGCAGTAAAGCGTTATTGTCGTAGATGCATCATAGAACACACTAATCCTGGTTTTTCAAGCTGAGTCTTTTTGAACCACCTTCTGTTTACCATATTTACAATCTATTTATTAACACACTCGTATTGTCACTCATCTAGACAGTAATTTGTAAAAAGGCAACTATCCAGCAATTTTGACAAATATATATATACACATACATATACACAAGATATATTATAAAACCATGTATGTATATGTGTATGTATATATATATTTTTCACTTATACTTTATTTATATACAGGGTGTCCCATGCAACTGGAACAGGCTGTACTTCCTAAACAGTTGGGAATAGAAGATGTTATGAGTAAAAGTTAAACGGTATCAGACGGTGCATAATATGCAACTAATTTTATGCACTTTTGTGCATCAGTGCATCAGAAAAATGCAACTGCACTTTTTTGTCAAAATGGAAACCTATGTTTTTGACTGCACCAATCGATGCAGTTTCTTGTGCTATTGAAGTTATTGAAGCTAAAAGTTCTCTGAATTATTTCGGTCTTTCTGCAAGTGTCCCGGATGGAAAGTGAACTTATGGAAATCTTAATCTTACAGTGACTAGTATTAGCAGCCGCTTCATATTTACAAACATTGTAATGGAACATAACGTAGGTACTCCGAAACATAACGTAGGTACTCACTTGCAGAGAGACTGAAATAATTTAGAGAACTTTTAGCTTCCATAACTTCCTAACGAATAAGTTTAGGGCATAAGTATGCTAGTACTTTTATGCAGAGCACAAGAAACTGCATCGATTGGTGCAGTCAAAAACATAGATTTCCATAAAAAAAATAGTGCAGTTGCATTTTTCTGTTGCACCGATGCACAAAAGTGCATAAAATTAGTTGCATATTATGCACCGTCTGATACCATTTAACTGTTACTTATAACATCTTCTATTCCCAACCGTTTAGGAAGTAAGCCTGTTCCAGTTGCGTGGGACACCCTGTATAGATATATATATATATTATATATGTTTGTAATTTCTAAAAATCACCCTGTGCTATTTATTGATTTATAATTTAATATGTGCAAATAACTTTCAACTTTCATGTAATTTGTATGTATATTTATTTTATAAATAAAAATCTTCGAAATTGTATACAACTATATCAGTTATTGTAACGTTTCACTACATTATTTTTATAAACGGTGTCACTTACTGAATATTTAATGTATGTATGTACTTTCACGAGAATTGTCAGAAAAATGAAACGTCATGTTAGACAGTTTCTTTTTACGATTTGAATTGTATACAAATTGAATAGGTAGTACGTGTCCATGTGTTTTCACTGGATTGGTCGAACGTGTTGTTACGTCTGTCAAAACGAAGTGAAACGTTTAATTTCGATAAATGCGTTTATTTCTAATAAACGGTTATGACAGTCGATGCTAATTGTTAAGACCGGAGCAGGAAACATATTTGACGTAAGATCAATATCTTTTATGACGAAATTACTGTTTTTATTCTCGTTCTGTCAAGTCTAACCTTTGCACTTTACAAGTAGTCAGAGATGATTCGACTTTTAAACATTCACGTGGTAAAGCGTATAACTGGAGTAATTTTACTTCGTGGTTTTACTGAGAATATTATATTGGTGTATTAAATAAATTGATAAGCTATGAGGCCCGCTCAAAGAAGACAACAGGGCCTGCAATACGGCATCTATTTGCTGGGTATGCAGGTCCTAAATTATGGTATAGACAAGATTCCACCAGCTACTTTAGCTACAATTGTTGGGCAAGTAAGTAATTGTAATTTAATTTGACATGTGCGAATTTGTTGCTGAATTTAATCAAATACAAATAGTATTTTTATTTCTATAGGTTCTGTTGTACATTGGTTTAATAAAAGTACCATGGAATGCCGCAGACGCGTGTATTTCTTCGATAAAAATATTCAAATATTGGGATTGGAGATCTTTTATAGTATCAAACTTTGAGCACGGTTCAGATATGCACTTATATTACAACATGGTATCTTTGATTTTGAAAGGTGCATTCCTGGAGCCCATGTATGGAACAACAAATTTTGTTCTTTTGTTAACTGTCCTTTCATTTGGATGCAGCGCTATGTACGTGGGTTTAGGCTACGCCTTGATGCAGTTAACTGGAGATTATGCGTATTATACGCAATGCGCTATCGGATTTTCTGCTGTATTGTTTGCGTTGAAAGTTATTATGGTTTGCGAAGAACAAGACAAAATTCATTATGTCGGCGGATTTACAGTTCCCAGCAAGATTGCTGTTTGGGTTGAGTTACTCTTAATTCATCTTTTAGTTCCACAATCTTCGTTTATTGGACATCTGGGGGGCATTCTAGTTGGCTGCTTATATTGTTATACCTTTATTGGTGAAATGATCGATAACATAATATACATAGTCACTGGTACTCCTATTATACACGAAGAACAATTTTATAGAAGACGTAATTCATTTTTTAGATAAACTTCGGCGTTGAAAATATTTTAATACTTTCCCTTAAATGTTAAAATATGCCATTAATAGATGTTAAGTGGTTTTTATCGAAACAATTTGCTATTTATCTATGAACATCTTTCAAGCATTCATTTTGTTCGTTACTATTATTTACTCCATGACATTCAAGTACTTATTTAATTTATGAAGTGCCAGAGAAAATGCGGTAAAATT
Source organism: Perdita meconis (assembly GCA_030770465.2). NCBI lineage: Eukaryota > Metazoa > Arthropoda > Insecta > Hymenoptera > Andrenidae > Perdita > Perdita meconis. The sequence goes on along the minus strand of JASKOS020000004.1, from coordinate 14,372,813 downwards.
GTTTAATATAAAATTGTAGTAACAATCTTACTAGTAACAATTTATTTTTTCATTATCTATTCATTATTGATCAATCTTTGAAATCATAATTGCTACAAAAACATTTCGATTATTTACACATATATGTAATAATATTTTTGTATAAATAATATATGTACATAGAAAAGAATGTAACATATTTTTTATTATTCTTGACTGTAAACAATATTGTTACAATATATAAAGTAATAAATTAATTTTTTATTAACATGACTTAACTTATTTACATTTAAACATTAATTATATATATATCTATTTCTATATTTGTGCATTACATAATACATCATGAATAAGAAAACAAATTACTTACATCATTATAATTTGTACATAACAAAATGAATTTATGAAAACTCAGTCTATATACTTAATGTGTCTTTCCAGTTAGAAAGTGAAAATGAAAATGAATTGGCTTTTCTTTTAATACTTGCATAAAACTTATTTCGCAGATCATGATTTAAGAATTTTATACAATTTGTACAATGTAATATTAGGTATTTTAGATCTTATTTCCGAGTTTTGTGACAACATCACTGGAAATAAAAAAGAACGATAAGCACAAATTTATACAAAAATGTATTATTAAGAAAATAAACTTACACTTACAAAATGCATGGTCATCTATCTTATCAGGTATGTCATAAAATACAAAATATGAACACATTTTCCGCAACAATGTTAAATCATACGATATTTCTCCTCTAGTTAAGTAGGATTTAATGTGTGGCATTAGATCTGTAAAAGTACAAAATATCAAGACTGAACATAAATTACCAAAAGCGAAAGAATTTACACGATAATTACCATGCTCCCAATTATCCATAATATACGAGACCCTCTGTTTAATTGCAAGCACACTTTCCGCGCTGAGTAATGGATTCTTATTTTCTTTGTACGATCTTTTTAATATTTGGGAAGCAGCAAGTTTTATTTGCCAAACAGAAAAGCTGTTCGGCTCTTTCTCTATCATCTCCATACTTTTGATCAAGTTCATCCATAAAGGAAGCAGGATCAGTTTATCTTTTATTACGCATTCATAAACAATTATAGAAAATGTATGCAAAAAGTGTTTTTCAAGCTCCGTCATTTCAGAATGTTGTCCTTCGAGTTTAGACAAACAATTAGTATTTTTTAAATCGAACGATAACTCGGCGACCTCCATTTTTTCATTGGAAGAGCTTGATTGTTCGTTCCAGTTATCACTTATTCTTTCAGACGTGTCGTATAAACTCTGAGTTGAATATCCCGAACTATTCTTAGCTAAACTGCCATACGATTGTGCGTTTAAGTTATTCTCGTTCTTAACTTTGTACTTCTTAGGCCACTGTAAAAAGTGTTTCACTATGTTCAAAACAGTTTTATTATTTGTAAATGAAGTGACGCACTCGGAACGAGCAGCCCACGGAATAACGTTTTCAGTTGTTAACGTCTGAGCAATTAAACTCCTAAAACCATGAGGATCTTCAACGTATGGCAAACAACCAGCTCTTTGTTTAACATCCAGGCATTCACATTTTTTAAGCATATTCTCAAGATGCTGCCAATTGTAACCCTTTTCAAAGATGATTTCCCAGTATCTTTTATCCTTTAACTCGACCTTTTTAACATTACACAGCTGCGGCAGTAAACATGGCGCTTGAAGTACCAAATCTTGCCCTTCAGCCTCTTTCTCGGATTCAAACGTTAAATGTACTGCCGCGTAGCAATACTGATTGCTGTCGATGTCTTTAGGTAAAACTACACGCGGTTCTGCAGCCAGTACATACAAATGCCGTAACGCTTGCAGATGATATCTGTTGTCGTTGCTGTGCGTTGGAAATCTTGGGAAAAGGGAGATTATCAGAGCAGCTACCGCGCTAGGGCTGTTAGAGAGAGTATACTTTCCACCGCCGAGAAACAGAAGCCCTAAAGCCATGTGCGTTGCCAAGTGAGAACCATACGTAACCACGCTACTCGCAGGACCTACGCGAGTTCTCACGTGTCGACATATTCTCATTATCTCTAGATCGCCGGTTCCTGCCATCACAACAGCCGCAGAAAGTAACGTGACATTTAAACATGTTTCGATAGTTGATTTCCCGGCCAGCTCGGCAATAGTTTTGTGCGACAACGCCGTAAACATTTGCGCATAGTTGTACAACGTTTTAAAAGCGTTCTTGTTAGCCGTGCCTGCATATTTTAAACCCAAAGCCATGCAGGCTCCTGCGATAATATTGCAATAAGCTTGGTTCATAGTTTCCAAATCTACGTTCTGCGCTATTTCAGCATTTGGTTTCTGAAATCTATATTTGTAAACGATGTTGGGCACGTGGCTTGAAACCCAAGATTTGGTTGGTTCGATTTCACTCCATAGAATGAGGGACTTTGCTAATATTCGTAGCAGCAAAAAATCTGGTCGCACGAAGTCCAACAAGTATTGGGTTTCGGGGGCTTGCATCCATTCGGCTACTGCTCGATTTCCCGTATTGAAATACATAAGACCCAGAGCTATCGTTGCTCCAGGACTGGTCACATCGATGTTTATAGAATCACCCTCTCTTATTTGATAACTAGGCGATTTGTATTTGTCCTTCTGTGCTCCGGTGAAAGGTCTGACGTGTCCGCCGACCATATAATAATGTAAAGTATCCGGTATACTGGCTAGGTCTGGTCCACCTCCGCATCCCAGCACTACCAGACCCAACGCCAGGCCTGCCGCTAACGAATAAGACTCTCGATCCACGTAGTTCTTCATTTCTGGTCCCGGCGGTCTGCCAATTTCCGCTAACAAAGCGTGCGAAATGTGCCTGTGAGCAGTGCCTTGATACACTAAACCGACTCCCATTAAAGCAGCGACTTGAACATTTTGTTGAACATTTAGTTCGATGCTTGTCGGTGGTAATAATGTTTCTACGTGAAGCGATAGCAATTTGGTCATAGAAACATTCATTGTACCACGATGCGTTGCTGATAATCCTAACAACAAACCGACACTCGTGGCCTCGTAACATTCGATCAAGTATTCATACATGCTGAAAGGCGTCAAGTTTTTCAAATGACCGTTTAAACCGAGAGCCATCAAGAAGCCCGAATGTTCAATGCCGAATTCACCTTGCTGTTGCTTATTATATACTATCCACGTCGAATCGATGTTGGATGCGTCCGGATGAATACGAAGGCCTGCAGCCACACCGTTGTGAAATAACGGCCATAAGTTCATATTTGGCGGGACATCGATGTGAGCCAATTCTATGGTGGTTCCACGAGGAGGTGCTTTTCCAGTTAGGCAAAGTCGAGGGATCGGCAGTTGCTCTGTGATGATGGGAGTTGAAGTTCTTAGGGTAAACATTCCTCTGGCTACGGGCAATGCCATGGTTCTTGTGCAAAGCGCGTGCAGATGTTTCTCTTGCTCTTCTATGAATTCGTGATCGCTTACGTCTGGTCTTTGCACTATTGCTATTCGCACTGGTTTCGAAGAATTGAGGAGTTTTCGAACCTCTGCTACTCTATGATCTTTGTTAAATCTCAGTTTCAACACAGCATCGTCGAACTCCATACCATCATCCTGTTCGGGATCTTTGATCGAATAATTCTTTCCTTCACTTTCCAAGTGCTGTTTCGATACGGACGATTTCAAATGTTCATCTAATGCAGCTAAATCTTGACGATCTACTAATTCGTAGGCTTCCTTCGGCCAGTTTGACGGAGGACGTTCCCTACATCTATGCATCACATCCTTTAGTAGTAACGATACACCAGGCGGTAATATTTCGAGGTCTTTTTTCGTCATACCCATTTCATGGTATAATAACACTATCCTATCTATCGTAGAGTGTTCGACTTTTTTAAGTACTTCCTTTTCAGGTTTATTCCCACAGTCTTGAAAGTCTATTCGACTACCGGCTGGTATTATGTGCTTTACATATCGATCCATTTCTAGCTCGTTAACTTTATCTTCGTTTGCTATGAGCGCTGTTAGGTAAACTAAATTCTTTGTTTTTGAATTTACTTGACTCAAATAAGGAAGCGGAGCTACTTCCACTCTGTTCAATAGATTATTTAATGTTTCAAATATATTTGGCGGTTTCGGTAATATGTAAGCTGGTATGTTAATTTTTTGTAAGTCTGCGTCATTGATCTGAGATTCACCGTCTTTCAAATGACTCAGCGATGGAAAATCAAGAAAGTAATGATGGACATACATGTCGAATTTCAAGTCTCTGCTTAACTGGTGTAACAATTGCGCAAGTAGCGGTAAACTTTCTGTTATTACGCAATTCAGCTTCAATTCTTCGTACAAAAGATGCAACGAAAATAAAACGATTGGAAAGTACGGGAATAAAATAGATTGCGTATTTATTTTACCCGTATTACTTGATTCTGCGGCGTTCGATGCTGACGTCGGAAGTGTGTTTGACGTTTTTTTAAGACCAAGTATATTTGAAGCGAAAACTTGAGAATTTCGATTCTTGATGGAATTAATCATGTATGTCCAATCGTCGTTAGATCCGGAATTGTTAGTTTTTTGTTTTTTCGGCATCATCATAGGGCTACTGCGTTCAGCATGATGATCTTTTTCGTTTCTTTGAATTAATTGTAACTTTTCTACTTCGTACCCTAACAATGTGAACAGAACTACAAGAAAAAGATACCATTCCTGTTCTGGTGAAAAATCTTGCGGTCCTGGAGCATTACGAGCGCCATACCATTTTACTAACAATTGCATTGCTAAATCCTTTTGCAAGACACTTCTTAATGTTTGTAAACATTTTGTAACTGTCAAAAACACAGAAAAGATGATTAATTGAAAAAATGTATAGATCAATTAAACAATTAAGTTTATACTTACCTAAAAGAGAGGTGCTAGATGTTGGTAACGTTATTCGAAAGTAATTCCCAGTTCCATATTCTAAAGTAACTTTATTACCTACTGCTTCTTTCAAAGCAAAATAATTAGAATCTACTAACGAATTTTCTAACAAAATAGGTGGTCTTGCACAATTTCCACCTACGGGACTTAATAAATGCAGTCCTTCGTCGAATTTGATATCGTGAGAAGCGGCACAATTTTGAGAAATCAATGAGCTTCGTCGTGGAAATGGTGAGCCCAATTTATGACTAACACTAGACAAGAAATAATTACAACCAGTTAAATTTGGTAGTATTCCTGTTACATGCAACTTGCCAACACAGGTTACACCGGAATATAATACTACTCCATTCGATAAGTCCATTGTTGCTATCATATGCAAATTCTAAAACAGATCGATTCGTTTCATATTTATAATCGTAATCAAACATTAGAGAAAAATATAAGATCAGCAAATACTAACTGGTACACCAACAGCATCCTTTGCTATAACACTCGTTGCCATACCAAAGATAACTTGTTGCTGTTTGTTAGTTTTCTCAAGTCTCACCAAATGAAGTTGTGATCGTTGTGGAACTAAATAGCATAAATAACTTTGACCCACAAAATCTGTGGATAGGAAGACTTTCGATGCTCGACCGTACGTTATATCCCTTAAAAGATAAAAATATATTAAAAACTGAATGAAAATCTACAAGATAATCGAAGCCAAATTACGAACGATTGATACTGAGAAACATTATATGTATTTACTTTGAAATTCCCGTATTCTCGGTCCACACATGATCAAGACAAATTTCTGGATATAAAGGTTTACTTGGCGTTACAACGTCTTGGAATTGCATATTGCTGTAATTACTAATAAGGCTGCTTTGTCTGTGACTTAACGCGGTGGTCATGACTGTGTGATGTAATCTGAAATGATGAATGGCCGAAGTCACTGAAGTACCAAGCAAAGGCGAGAAAGCAGCGTGAGTGGGAGATTGACAACGTGAAATGGTTGCCATTGGACTCTGAGATCTCGAATGTTGTTGTTGCTGAGAAGGCGACGGTCCCCCTGAACCAGTTGTTGTATAAGATGTTCGAGAACCAAATGGACTATTCGACATTCCTAGTCCTATAGAATTTAATTGTGGATTTGGTACTCCTACAAAATAAGCATGTTAATCGATATAAACTTCGTCGATATAAATTTCCCATACAATGACCTCGTAATTTACCAAATATACTTAAATGTCCCTTGCTCGCGCAACTTCTGTTATGTGAAAGATTGCTTCCAATATTTAACGGCGATGCGCTTGCAGATTGATTGAACACGCTCGAAGTAGCGTCACTATTTCCACAGACTGTTTGACATTCTTCTGTTGACGCTTTGCGTATTTTGTATACAGAATGTAATCCAGTCTTTGTATCATAGATCACAGCCAAAGATGGTTCGCTGCTAGTAAATACAATTTGTTGATTTGAATCGTACATATATGATATGCTTCCTAAAAACATTATTGCAATTCCATATTAATTATATTTTCGAATACTTTATACAGGATGTTTCGCAATTCGTGGGAAATCTCCGAGATACAGGTACTAGAGACGAAAATAATAAGAAAAGTTCTTATGCAATATACTCGGAAATGGATAATTTATTAGTTACACGCGGTTTTACATTTCGTAAAATGCCGACGTAACACTGCTTCATCCCCTATAAAGCCAGTGACCGCGCTTAAAGGCCCAGGTATCTCTGGGCCTAAGTGGGCCTCGGTGACTCGCAGCGGATATTGGGATGAGCTGTTTCTTCGAATGAAAAATCACACATTTTGTAATTAAAAATTGAAATTATAACGAATGTAACACAACTGATATTTTTCCATGATGCAGGGGACCAAATCGCGGTCACTGACCTTACAGGGGATGAGCCTTTGTTACGTCGACATTTTACGAAATATAAAACCGCGTGCAACTAATAAACTAACCATTTTCGAGTATATTGCATAGGAACTTTTCTTATTATTTTCGTGTCTAGTACTTGTATCTTGGAGATTTCCCACGAATTGCGAAACACCCTGTGTTGTAGTAGGATTTTGTACGATTTGTAATAATACCATGCTTAATAAGTACAGGACAAATTTCATCCAGGGGATGCATAAGAGAAAATGCCACTGGCAAGTTTATTTTATTATGTAATTGCAACGTATTTCCATCCAATGCTGTATAATATCTGTAAACATAAATTTGAATATTATTAATGTGTTCCACTTCTTAACAATTTCATTATATCCAGAACTAAACAAAAGACCTTGTTTCCAATGATGGAACTTGTGATTTCTCCAACAGAATTCCATATTTTGTTGGCCAAACAGCAGATACCTAATTATTGTAAAAATAATTTAGGACATAACTGCAAATTAATAAATTTCATTGTACCATAAAATATAAAATTTTACCTGAAATTGTAAACTGGATACATAATCTTCACCAGTTTCAGTAAATACTCTAAGTGTATAAGAATCTATTAAACAAATACATTCTATTGTTTTATCGCTGGTTTCTTCCTCTTCTGTCTCTTTCACTTTCGGTAGATGATCAGGTATATTTTTATGAAATTTGCACCAGAGCGCATGTTTGATATCTGTTTCGCAAGTGTACGACGTCTGCAATACTTGAGTCGTTTGATTACCCTTCGAGTGAATTGCAACATTGCCTGAACAATATAATTCTTCTTCGCTGCACGTATCATTCTCGCGCACAATCCAGAATTCTTTCTGTATATTTAATTATAGTCACTTATTTGAAATTTTGATTAAAACCAGACATATGCATATATACGGGGTGTCCCAAAGTCTATGGTATATGCAAAAATGTGATGAGTCTACATGAAAGAATAAGTCAAGAAAGATTAGCATATTCAATCTCTCCAAAATTCTAATCATTTTGGAAAATCAAGAACCAAAATCAAATTATTCTTTCATTTTAGAATATCATTATAGTCCCTGATAGGAAATAATACTACTTCTTCAAGGCGCTACACCATCTACTTTAGGATATCCTGTATAATATGGACAATCATCAACTCACAGGAGACTTTTCGGAAATATTTACTTGACCAAATTTTCGTAGCAAAATATTTTCTCCCGCGGCTAGTCGATTGTTTAGTGTTTGTTGATTAACCTGGGATTCAGGATGCCTTGAAATAATTTGTCTTCCACCTGGCCCATATTCCTTCAAAAAACCACATTGAATCAAAACAACGATTATTCGATAAGATCAACTTATTGGGCTACTGTAATGTTTGATCATTAAGTAATTATAAAACCAATTTATATTGGAATTTGATTAACGTTTTTATTAGTTAGATCATAACCTTAAAAAGAATAACCTACCACCGGTTCTGAGGCGGCAATCATCTTTTCCTTAGTTTCATCCAGATTTGCAGACTATGATTGTTAAATACGAAAAAAGTAATATTATTTGATACTTAATGAAGACAGTTTTATACAATTAGCTGAAAACGCTTCTGTTCGACACTGTCATCAAACAATGCATTGCCGTAAGCATCGCCATCACGCCATATTCACATCAATTCACATGTAAAATTCACAAACTGCATCAAACACATGTGATTCGATACAAGGATATGACAAGGATTTCCATAGACGAGCTATACACGTAGATCTATTGCTTACCTCGTGGATTTTCGTAATTCAAGTTGACTGCCTTACCGGTCTAGAAATTCAATATTGATTTTTTTAACGTTTTCGATTTAGAAACTAAAATGAATTATTATAACTGAGTTGAAAATTTATGTAAATACAACTTCCTTAAACAGAACAAAACCATTGTATGTAACTTGAAATATGTAAAATTAATTAACTAAATAACGTAAATCTTTGCACTTTTAATACTCAAACTTTCTATCAGAACTCTAAGATTCTTTATGTATATTGACTTTAAGCATAGAGATTATCTATTTATTGTTGCAAAACGATTTTACAAATTTATAGAGATCATGTTCGTTTATGAACGTAATTTTTGAACATTGATGAGCAGGTTTAAACATTACAAGACACTTAAAAAAAAACAAAAGTGGCACTTCCAAAAAATTTGGAACATATATTATTTGATAGTAAGATCAATACTTACTAGATTTACATATACCAAAATTTGCTAGAATCTACAATAAAGTAAGTACATACGTACACGTTAAAATCTTTAATTACTACTAACAATTACGTTACTGCATGTTCCAAGCATACAATGAAGATTGTGTGTATTTGTACGTATGTACACATTCTATTTTAAATAGATAAATTATACATTTCCATAAACACACTTCTTTTATAGAGATATGTAGGTTCGTGAATACTTTCAATATTCTATCGTTTACATATTTATTAAATTAAATGCATACCTATTCTTGCTATAGCAGCAAATGATACAGAAACATCATTACAGCGCGCACAATACTTAATATATATTTTTTCTTTTTCTCTCTGTCACTTTCTTTTTCCAATTTTCAAAAAGTCAATTTTATCGTAATAAACTTTCCAAAGGTGAAACAATCACTAAAAAACTTCGAATCAAGCCGCTTCATCATTGCTTCCACTGTTGCGCGTGTTATAAGTGCGTTGCGTTGCGATGTATCCTCCGGAGTGTTGCGTCTCATACATTTTTCGATTTTCTCGATAACGTCTATAGTTATTTTCGCGTTTTTTCCGTTGTTCTTCGGCCTGCTGCCTCAGCTTCTCCGGATTCATATGCGTCGTCACCATATGCCTTGTTAACGAGCTCATGAATTTGTACGTGATACCACATACGTCGCAAGAAAGAATCTCCTCATTTGCCCCTTGCTGAAATAGACACAAGAATAATAATTACAGCTGGTGTTAAATTCATACGTCGAACAGCGATATTGAAATATAATTTGTTTCATCGAAAGAAAACGATATCTATATATACGTATGTTCGTCGCATGATTTTATTAATTTCTACGTGATGCGTACAAATTGCAGAAAATATGAGAAATGGCAAATTCTATGCATCTTCCTCTCGTACGGAACTCGAACGATTTTAAACATTAGGATCGTATTGATCATACGTACTTGTTGATGTACCATCATATGTCTCTGCAAATTGTTCAATCGGTTGAACTCTCGACCACAAACCTCACAGTCAAATCTCTTATCGGGATCATGATACTTTTTATGTAGACTCAGATCGGTTGCATGTAAGAAGGATTTTTGACATACATCGCACGTGTGGATCCGCTGATCACCAGCCAAATGCGACTGCTCGTGTTTCACCAAACTAGCTTTTTCAGCGAAGCGACGACCGCAGTAAATGCACGGAAGTGGTCGAGATTGTGAATTATGAAGCGTCAAGTGCCGACGTAGAGCAGTAGACGTTGGAAAGTTTTTATGGCACTCGAGGCACTGAAACGGTCGGTCGCCAGTGTGAGTTTTTCTATGACGAGCTAAAGAATTCTGGTCCGGATACCTGATAACCGGATAACAGGAAAAAGATTGATTACTTTTACAATTTATAGAAAACAGTAAACGATATACGGTGTTTGTAGAAAGGAACTCACCTTTTCGGACATAAATCGCATGGGAAATTCCTTGTTGTAATATCTTCTTCTCGTGCATGCTTCAGTCGATTATGTCGAAGCAATTGGAAAGCCGTTTTGAAGCTTTTGTTACAGATATCACATTTTAAATTATCTGTTGTAGGTATAATTACTTGCGTCCTCTTCTGACCATGTTCATCCTCGGATATTATCAGAGATATAGTTACTGTGTCTTCGTTATCAAAATCAGTAGCAGACATTGCAGGATTCTGTAAAACAGCATAGATAAGAATTAAGACCGAAACGTTTTCCCAAAATAATTAAAAGTACTTTACCTGTTTATTGTTCTGAGCGGATTTAAGTTCAGTATCCGGCGCAGAGTATGATTCCTCCTCCATTTGTTTGGTATTCGGTTGGGATTTCGCTTGTGATTCTTTCTCATGATCGTCGCTATTCTCTGCAATAGCGTAATGTCCGTCTTCAGTCAAATATACTGGCTGTAAAGTACCAGTTTCATCTTTGAAATACAGTTGACCATCTTCATCTTCATGTAAAAATATTTGATCCTGGAATTAAATGCAGAAATATTTTTATCATAAGGTCATTCCATGAGAAATCTGACACTTTTTAAACTACCACCTCAGATTTTGGTGAAATTTTTAGGGATATATACATGTAAATTGTAAATCGAAGGATTTTTAACAATTTTAAAAATTGTTGATTGTACACCTTTTTAAACTTTAGTGTACACTTTTTTTCTAATAATTTTTACTCTTGAACTAGTAGAGTGATAAAAATATGCTTCGGGGCACTTATAGTGGAGACATAGGAGTATGTAATAAAAATTATTTCAATTAAACCAAATATTTTTGAGTCATTTATTTTGCAATTGGGTCATTCCACGCGAACTCGGACACTTTTTGGAGTAACATCTCGGATTTTGTTGAATTTTGGATACGTTCTAGTTTTTGAGGATATAGAAACGTGTGCGAAAGGATTTTTAAAAATTTTAAAAATTGTTGATTTTACAGCTCTTTGAAGTTTACTGTTCACTTTTTTTCTATCAATTTTAGCTCTTAAACTAGCAAACTGATAAAAATGTGCTTTTGGGTGCTTATAGTAAAGGCATCGAATTTTTTTAACCATTTATTTTGCAATTGTTTTAAACAAATGCAATTTTCAGGCTAAGGGGCCGAATTGAAAAATTTGAATAAAAATTAATATATAGTCCTATTTGTCCCCTTCACGGACCAATTTTCAAAAATACGAACACTTTAAAATTGGCCATGGGAAAATTAATTGAATTGTACGCTGCGTGTCGAAATCCACTGATTTGATCAGCCAAGCGCTGCGCGATCCTTGCATAGTCAAACCGAGTCGCGCAGCGCTTGGCTGATCAAATCAGTGGATTTCGACACGCAGCGTACAATTCAATTAATTTTCCTATGGCCAATTTTAAAGTGTTCGTATTTTTGAAAATTGGTCCGCGAAGGGGACAAATAGGACTATATATTAATTTTTATTCCAATTTTTCAATTCGGCACCTCAGCGTGAAAATTGCATTTGTTTAAAATAATTGCAAAATAAATGGTTAAAAAAATTATTTTCTGAACTGAAACAATTTTTGTTATATACTTCGATGCCTTTACTGTAAGCACCCAAGAGCACATTTTGATCAGTTTGCTAGTTTAAGAACTAAAATTGATAGAAAAAAAGTGAACAGTAAACTTCAAAGAGCTGTAAAATCAACAATTTTTTAAATTTTCAAAAATCCTTTCGCACACGTTTCTATATCCCCAGAAACTAGAACGTATCCAAAATTCAACAAAATCCGAGATGTTACTCCAAAAAGTGGCAGAGTTCGCGTGAAATGACCCAATAGTTATTAACGAATGAAGGTTTTTTTTATAGCGGGGCAATATTTAAAAATTCGAAAGAAATTGAGAATATAGACTTATTTTTCCTCTTTACGAAGTTTAAAAAATACTGTGACACTTTAAATGAATCGTACAAAGATGAATTAAATTGAACACTGCGTTATGCGTACATTTGTTCCAATTGAAATAATTTTTATTATGTAAGAAGCTCATTTTTACCACTCAACTAGTTCAAGAGTCAAAATTCCTTAGAAGAAAAGTGAACACTAAAAGTTCAAAGAGCTGTAAAATCGACAATTTTCTAAATCTTCAAAAATCCTTTGACCTACATTTATATATCCCTAAAAACTACAAGATATCCAAATTTCACAAAAATTTGAAATGGTACTCCAAAAAGTGTTTGATTTCGCATGGAATAACCCGATATTAGACACGAAATAATAAAGAAAGGCATTGACATCGTTTATTTGAAAAATAATACCTGAGAATTTTCTTTCTCTTGATTTTGATTAGTGTCAGAGTTATTACCCGCTTCCCATGCTTGTTCTTCTTGCTCCATTGTTGCAGTGTCATATGCATATTGTTCATTCTCATCAACAGCTTGTGCGACATACAATGTTTCTATATTATCTCCTTCATAATAAATTGTTCCTTCGACAGGTATAGTATTTTCATCAAGTTGTTCCATCTAAAATTAATGTTCTTAGTTTTAGAAGTTGAAGTAATAGCAGTTATACTCTTTTATAATATAAAAAAAAAATTAGATTATAAACATTCAAAATTTTTTTCCTATTTGTACAAACCTTAACATAATGAGCATCAGTAAGTTTATCAGCATGCAACGTTTTTACAGAATTTTGTTTCTTTGTACCAAGAACAGTATATAATAAATTATTCTCAACATTCTTCACAATTTCATGACTTACATTATTATCAATGTTGTCATCATCATCATCATCATCATCATCATCAACATCATCATCATCATCATCATCATCATTATCATCATCATCATTATTTACATTTGTTCTAGAATCTTGACTCTGTTTAGATCTCTCTCCTTTACTTAAAATATCAATGTCTTCTCTAGATTCTGATCTACTTGATTGTAAAGGAAAATGAATCGCCTCGTTATTTACAGATTTCTTATCTCCTTGTAACATTCTTTGGCCTTGCGAAGGTTCTGTACAATGATTCATAATGTCGACATTATGTTCAAACTCATCATCCTCTTCCATATCTTCGTCTTGCCAATCTTCGTCCACATCGTACGTTATAACTTGTTTATTATTACTTTTATTTGCAGATTCTTCTTTGTCTTCTCTTGCATTTTTAAAATCTGCCTTAAACATCGAGCTGTCTTCGTCATATTCGTACGCCTCGATTTCAGAACTTTTGTCAAACTGATCATTCTGTAACGTCTCTGTACTCTTTTCATTTTCTTCGTCGTTTAAATCTTCATTGTCCTCGAAAGACATATCGTCATCATTTTGCAAGGATTCTTCTACTTCCTCCTCCACTTCCTCTATTATTTCTATAATTTCTTCTATTTCTGTTTCCGCAGTATCCTCCACCGCATTCGATTTCGTTACAGTATTATCTTCTTTGATTGCTTGTTGTAATATGTCCATTACATCTTTGACATTGCTAACATCCATTGTATCTAATATTTCATGCGATACTTCCATAGTAGTTTTAAATTAAATATTGATATCCACAACGTACTGCTTGAAAAAATTAAATTTTATACACTTACATGTAATCACGTATCGTTGCTAAATATTATAAATAATATTCATGCAATGTAGTTAACGAATTATCTACTAATAGTACAATATAATTGAACATACAATAAATTACCAGGTCTTAATACATATAAGTTTTATAGAATATTCTGTACGCTAAATATTTACCTTAAACATGCAAGACAGTTCAATATTCAATCCACAAAGTCGAATGTACCTTTATAAGGAGTACACTGAACTACAGTATTGTATCAAACATCAAAAATTACATTTCATACAAAAATAATAGTTCGACTTGTTCATTTTTGTGCAAGCGAGAATCTTGCACATTGAATTAGATGTATACACTGATGGTACAAAAGTTTTCGTAAAATATCATTCTGATTCTTTTAAGCAATCAATATTAACGAAATGTTTAGGAAAATTGTATCATAACGCGCGTCTCTTCCAAGCCTCGTCTGCATCTCCTTTTAAACAGATTTATAATACGATTATCTGAGGATTCCGCAGGATGCGTGCATTACACACGAGTTATTCGAAAGCGTCGAATTCTTTGGCATTGTAACACAACTTTGACGGAAAGCTTCTTATGTCAAAAAAGACTGTTTGAATTCTATACAGGGATTAGCATTTTATACGTGACAAGAAGTACGCGGTTCACCAGTCGGTACGAAAATGTCTTGCATTTATCAACGGACAGCAAAATGGCCACAAAACGGCAATGATTATCTCCTTGAAAAGGTACACATCGACGCGTTAAAAAATGATTAAAGTTCTGGCGGGGAAATGAACGAATATGCACACAATTCTATTCACTGTACCTGTCTCGAACGGTTAAGAAATTGTACAAACGATGACGGGAAAAATTGTTTTTGCTCGGTCGATACGCGCCAATATTAATATCTCTCTCTCTCTAGACCATCTACACTGTCTACACGCTCTACACATCCCCAGTAAGCAAGTGACGCCACCTTAAACATCACAAAGTTCGATCTTTATATCGTCACTAAATTAGGTTGCGTCGACTGTATTCGTAAATAGTCCGTGATACTGGACATACGTCGTTATCGTAGGTACGTCGCTTTCTGATTGGTCAAACATTTTTAAAAAACCATTCCAAAATCGATTAATCGAATTTGATTCTTTTAAAAATTTTAGATTCCATTTTTTAAATATTTATGAATGCTCTACAAGTTATAAATCTTTTAGAAACATTGAAAAATTAAATGATATGCCACATAATCCTGACATAATCCACATAGTTGCAAAGTCTGCTGGAGCAGTTCTGGGGTGCAGTCACATGGAGCGCGGAAACGCGGATCGGCAAAGTAACTAGATTTTTGCGTTTTCGCCGTTCCGTTAGTTTTGTTTCCCTCAATTTACATGGAGCGCGGAAATATAATGTTTAACGGTATTTATTGATTAAAATGCTTGTATTCAATAGATAAGCTGAAAATAAGATAAGCATATTCATAAAAATTGCAATGAATTAAGTGAATAGAATGAAAAGAAATGAATATAAATGTCTATTTGTCACAAAATATATAATACCGTTCTGCTTTTCCGCGCAAATTGTGCTGCATGTAAATTGAGGGAAACAAAACTGACGGAACGACGGAAACGCGGAAATCTAGTTACTTTGCCGATCCGCGTTTCCGCGCTCTATGTGACTGCACCCTGACAAAGCCTGATACTCGTTTCTGCCGTCACAGTGGTGACAGATTTGCAACAGGATCTGCTCTGCAGGGAATGTCAGCAGATTGTTGGCACAAATGCAGCAGACTCTGTTATAATATATATAAGAGCTAGAATCGAAGACTAAACGGACTAAACCTGTAAAAGAGCATGCGTTCTGAAATGATCCAAATGCATGATGCATGTAAACATATTCATAAAATATTAAATATATGTTACAAATTTTCTATTTTTAAATTTCTTTTTGTATGTACAGAACAGTACACGCAATAAAAGTCTAATTTACTAGCTGTTAAATATATACATATATATATAAATAACAAGTAAAAATAAACGTGTATATTTTCTCTTTTTCTCTCTTTCTCTCTCTCTCTCTCTCTCTCTCTCTCTCTCTCTCTCTCTCTCTCTCTCTCTCTCTCTCTCTCTCTCTCTCTTTGGAGCTAAAGAAAGATTAGATAATTTTATCGTAAATTAAACGGAATGTTTTACAAATGTTAGTTACGCTTGCATGAATTATGTACACTGTATGTATGTATATATGTATGCATGATGATGTGTGTACATACTATATTTACATATACGTAGTTAGTGACGTAAAAACGCACAATACGATAGCTTCCAGCTTCATAGCCATTCATAGCACTTCGTAGTGAACTGTAAATATATGAATATACGGGAACCTGTGAACGTGTGTAATTACATACAAAAGTGTTATTATTTAATAAATAATATTGCTGCAGAAATTAACGTACTTTTCGAATAGGTCTATTGACCATCGTAAAACATGTGGATTTATTTCCTGCTTGCAATTTCGGCGACGTTTCATTCTGCGGCCGCTTCTTCTGGCTTTGATTTCGGTGATACTTTAGCTCTTATTCTTGGATTGATTATTGGAATCATTGGGTTTTTTGCCTGCATGGGTGTTTATGCACGTCGTCGAAATCTTATGGAACCATTATGATCGGATGCAACTTCGGAATTCATATTGTAGTGAGTACTATTGTTATTTACTTTTGATCTGTTTTATTTGAGAGAGTGAATAACGATCTAAAAGATGTCTCCTTGTTTTGTTTTTTCGTAGTAACGACGTTTTATGTATACGAACACCACAGATTCATATTCAACGTTTTCGGAGTGTTTATAGACGTTCGTTGGGTGCGCTTTAATTTATGCGCCATACCGAGCGATAGATCATAAATTAAAAACATTGTAATTTTCACGATAGTTGTATCTAAATTTTTTAATCGATTATAAATTCTACAACAAATGACTTAGTCGTGAATTTCTTCTGAAATAAAATTAAAAAGTTTGTATTGTTTTTACCTCTCACTTTGTTGAAAATTTATGTTTCGATGTTATTTTCATTCCAAGTAGCACATCAATTTCTTTAAATTATTCTATTTATTTTACTAGTAACTTGTTTCATTTGAATTGCAGGCTATCAGAAGTATAAAAAGTTTAGGAAGAGAATGCCTCGAATGACTGGTTTCAAGCATTTTGTACGTTTATAAATATTAAATGTTAACATTTTTAATCTCTAAGAATAATTTGTATATTTTTTAATTATACTTATTGCCAAGAAAATGTGATCTATTTTTATACGTCAATACTGTTATTTAATTGTATTGTTACTGTAACATAAATTTCAATAAAAAGGATTAATGAAATACAATAATGTTAATTTGAATAATTGTTTGTTAAGGGTTTATCATGAGCATTAAACAAATGCACAATACAAAATGTAAAGTACCTAATAAACATTTATATTACAGACTTTTTGTACTAGAAGTCTCGATATTCTTAATTTGTTAAAACTAAGTTATGTAACATAAGAAAATATTAATTGCAGACGTAATGATGGTTATACTCCAATTAAAAAATTGTATATTGTTGTCTACATAATATATTCGTAAATCTTCACAAATATACAATGCATTAATTAATATCATAAGCTATATTTTAATGTAATCATTTCTCAAGTAAGGAATGGAAGATAGCATTGTTCCGAGCACAATCGCCTACATAAATCATTCAGAGTTCCTTTGCATTAATTGACTGAAATTACACAGAAGTTTGTATCAACAGAATTTGCACATGCATCTAATATTAGATGTGATTTCTCTGCATACAAATAAAAGATTTTAAATTAATTTTATGTCAATTTGCAATTTGTTGAATGTATCAATTTGTTGATGCATCTTTTATCTAATCAGTCTTTATAAAATGTCTCATAGAATCCCACGCAACATAGTTTACAGAAGTCTTAAAGCATCTACAAACTTATGTACTAGTTAGCACAGGAAAGCTCTTCAATTATTTTTGCCTAAATGATTTTCATGTTCCTCATTTTTATTACAAGCAAGATAACTAAAATACTAATACAAGAAATTTGAAAGTTCAAGTTAATTTTTTTTTTGTAATTATATACATTTTTCTCTCAGAGTTTCGTTTGTATATTTCATTTGTTGATTTTGAATCTCTTCCCAAAGCAACATTTCATAAGTGTAACTTATACAATTTTCTTTTTCGAGACAAGATTTTCTTTTTTATGCTCAAATAAAGAAGAGCAAGCAGTTTGATATAACTTAATAAAAGTCATTATAACTCGTAATCTCATAACATGAGAAAAATCTGTTTTTTACATTTTCTTCTTTTAAAATACTAAGCAATGTATTTTATAAGCTTAAAATAGTATACTTATACAATACGTACAATATATATAAATCAATAAATTTGTTTATGTTTGATTATATATATATTGTAATTAATTATGAGAATCTGTGAAATAAATTAAATAATTTTAATAAATTAGTTCATAAAATTCTGATCCATCAATATGTACTAGGACTTTTGTGTGTGAATTTTTAAATGTAGCAAAATATCTTTCACTTGTCTCTTTTTGCTGTAGTTTCTGAAAAATATACTGTAATACCTAAGTTTGAATGTACTAAGTTCAATTCCATCAAGTTAGATGCCATATTGGTAGAAAAGAATTATGATGAATTCATATTAAATCATTTTCTTTTTTATATGTAACAGTGCTGTTTGGTATTCTTTGGTAAAACAATAAGGATGTTTTACAAAAAGTTATTCCAATTATATCATTGTTATAATACTAAATATATATATGAAATCACATTGTGTACAAAATATAGTCAGAAGAAAACAGTTCATTGCGGTATCATTAACGAAATAATTTTCATTCTATTGTCTGTTCATGTCATCACATTCAATGAATGAGTTTGTGAAATTAAAAAGAAAAAATATTTACCAAACTGTATCACTGTCAAATTATTACATTAAATGCAGTTTGTTTAAAAAATTTTTAATCGTATGTTTTTATTCAATGATCGAACATAGAAACTGCATCTTCATCAAAAGCCAATCCACCTAACAGTAATGAACGTATGTACATTAAGTATTACACGTTACGCATTCTCTTTGAGTATTACCTAATAAATTTATTTAAAAGTAACCATGTAAGAGCAATTGCAATGTATTTCCATAAGAAATACATACAATTATCTATAATGTTTCGTTCAACAGCCACATGAATTTATTACCAGGTGGATCAACCGGATATCAGGATCGGTGATTATATTGTTTTGCTCCTTCGAAGAAAACAGACAAAAAAAAACCCAGTAACAAAAATTACAGTATGCAAAATGTATAGAAGTAAAGCATGTATGAAACAAGATTGATCGAAATTCATGAATATCAGTATGGTTGCAATCTGGATAATAGTTTATCGGAGATCATAAAGAGAAGATTGATATTTCACTTTTGAAAATAGTCTTCTTAATTGTAATACTGACAATAATAAATTCATGCCAGAAGCAGTAATAACTCGCAACATTAAAAGCGGCGCGAACTGCAATTATTTGAACGAAATAAAAATATAACATTATAATCATCAATAAACAGTAGTAATATTAATAGTTATACAAACAAGCTATTCTTAACTATATTGCAAAAATGCAATATGGTGATAGCACAGATGAGAATTTAATATAAATATTTCTTTCTGGGATGTAACCCAAACGTGAAATCGTTTTACATTGCGATATTGTTAAAACGCATATTCCAATCGATATTCTATATGCCATGTTCCTATTGAGCTTTCGTTTTCTTTTTCTTTTTCAGACATGAATATCATTATCGAGAACGAAAACATCTGCACTAAATGATAAAATACCTAATAAGATTCGAAGAAATGAATCCATGCAATCACGTTTCGTAAAACATTACTCTGGAACATGAAATGCCAATTTACATAAAATAACTTGAAACATTGATAAATTAAATATCTGCAATATAAGAAAAATATTGATAATGAAGTCTAAAAAAGATAGTAGTTCAGATACAATATTAGATAAGATATATGGGACTGCTAACTAGTAACACATGACTCTTTTTTTTGTTTAATAGAAGTAGGTAAAATCGCTAGAAATACATTAAAGCATAACAGTGACTATATTAATCATATTTCTTCTCTGCCTGACTCCTGCAGTCACATACATGCACACACGGAACATACATTCTCTCTCCTCAAAGCATCCAGTATACATTAACAGTTATACATATACATCGAGCAGAATGGCTTACACGCCATTTCGATCGTAAGACTAGCTGAGGCCTGTACTAATGTGGACTGTGCTAATTAAGGAATTCAGAGCAGAAAAGTTCTTATAATAAGCATCTTTCGCTAAACAAGGATATTCACTATATATAAAAGCACAGTACATGTAAAGGCCTCTATCCTCAATTTCACTGTATCATTTCTTTTTCTCTTACCAAGAAGCTTGGTTCGTTCATTCAAAATATTCTCCCCGTACGAGACGAGTTTCAAGTTCGCCGCGAGGGCGTAATTATATCAAACATTAATAATCGTGCTCGCGTATGGAATTAGCGAGAATATTTTCAGCGATCACGCATGGATGTTGTACAATTATCAAATACATCCTAAATACTTTCATTCACGTCTCCCCTGCACACGCGTATCCTGTGAGGACGAGGGTAGCGATAAGTATTCAGCAAGAAACTATATATTTAGAATAACAATCGCAATGATAATGCATGATTTCTTCCGTATTAGTGGACGAGGACGACAATTAAATTAAGAATGTATCACGGGAACGAATAAATTGAAAAATATAGAACTGCGGCTTGTCGAGGAGTTGCGTTATTGATCGGTATGGGAAGAAGGAGCGGTTGAATTGTCGGTATTCGTGTGTAATGGTTCTGTCGGCGGAGTACCGTCGTGAGAATTTCCTACGTGAGGGGTAGCTGGCGTAGCTGGCTGCGACTGAGACGCTCCCGAAGGCGCGTATATCAGTCGGTAGCCAGCCGGTATGAAGAAACCGCCGTGCGGTGTACAACTAAACGTTTGAAAGTTTGGTAGCGTTTGATTTTCGTGATACTGAATGTAAGCCCCGCTTCCCGCCGAGCTCGATATTGGTATGGGCGTGACCAACGATCCAGTGGAGGACACTGCGATGTTCGTTCCATCCGGTAATATAGGTGCGAACTGATACTGAGCCGAATTTATGATTGCCGGGTTATGCGTCGATTCGAGAGATTCCACCATTTCGCTAGCGTAACTACTGGTAGATTGTTGCGAGGGCACGTTTTGCATGGTTTCAGAAGGCACTACTGGAATTGGAATAACATAAGCGTGTGGTATTCCAGCCGTTGTCTGCTGTGGTGGTAGTTGCAAGGGAGTTTGCTTCAATTTTTGCATAGCTAATCGTAACGTTTCGTCGGTGTCCGGATAATTACTCGGAGCTTTTTGCAATGGAGTTTGAGGCGTTGTACTAAATACTAAATAGTCTTCTGTACCTGGAAGTCTAGATTGTCCTGTATTAAATAAGAAAAACTGTATTATTACAATAAACGATGGTAATATAACAAACGAATATATAATGATCGAGGACTGTTGATTAATGTTTCGAATTAAACTTAATAACGTACCTGCCAGGCTGGTTGCAACGGTATGATAAAGCACCGGATGATGTTGATGATGATGTTGATGAAGTGCACTTGTTTGCTGTTGTTGTTGGATTAATATCTGCAATTGATGTTGCTGAAAACGTTCCAATTCTTCCCTGTGTCTCCTTTGCAATGTTTCCAGTTCCATAGTTTGTCTAAATAAAAACAAAGAAAATAGACGTGTAGTGGACACAAAAACTTATAACATTTAATTATTGAACAGATAAACCTACTTTCTAATTAGTAACTGATACTCTTCGCTCGGCGTCAACGTGCAAAATCTTTCATCTTTCTCTAATTGCTGTAAACAATACATCAACGTATTAATTAAGACGTAAAAATGATATTGAACATTTCATTAATAAATACATGTTTGGGATTGAGTTACTTACTTCTACAGTAGACGTACTAATAGTTTGATTAGTCTGTATGGGCGGAAGAGACCCTTCGCGACTATGAATTATTTGTACCGTTGTACCTGCAATTAAAAAAATATATGTTTACATTTTCGTCATCAACAGCAAATTCTCCGATTACTCGATAATCAATGTTTTACCCTGTGTGTCGTCCATATGATAAATTTTTGATTCCTCCATTTGACCTTTCGTCATATCAGTAACCTGCTGTTGATTTGGAGTAGCAGCGTTATTAGGAGGACCTGAGACTTTCGACACCACGAATCTTGATATTTTCCTAACAGGCTGCGTTGTACTAACCTTCTGTCAAAATTGCATATTTTATTTTCTGATGGGGACTTAAAGCCGAGTCACACATATCCGGGCGTTCCGATGCGGACCGGGCCGAGCCATGTGAGCAAAGAAGAGGACAGACCTTCCCTCGTCTTTACTCACACAACCCGGCCCGGTCCGGATCGGAACGCCCGGATATGTGACTTGACCTTTAACGTGCGCATAAAAAATTGTACAATGTATAAGAACGTACCTCCGGAGCATTTTCCTGAGAATCGATTAGCACTGGAGTGTTCGTATCAGAACGTGATGCAATGACACTCGGAGTTACGGTAGCGACAGGCACGGTCGTCGCGGGTGAAATAGTGGTTAACAAACTTTGAGTAGGTTGCAGCGATGGTTGCATTTGAATGGAATTGATAGTGGAAACTGGCGGTGTTAGAGGTTGCGGGGAAGCCGCTGAGAGAACCGAGCCCCTGTGGTGTATTTTCGCTAATTCTTGCTCTAATTCTTGAAGTCGAGATCCCGGCCTCTGTGCTCGAACTTTTACACTCTCTTTACTAGGGCTCATAGTTTCTGATCCTGTTGGAACTCCTGGTGTTGGACTATCCAGCGAGTATTCTACCTGCTAGATACGTAAAACAATTGTATGTAATATAGTGAAAAGTTAACAGAGATACATATTAATTTATATTAACATTCTTAGTTTTTTAATGTCATACTTACAGTTTGAGAAAGGGCAAGTTGCTGGAAAGAGCCATCCGAAGGTAGGACAGTACTTTCAACATTTGTTGGAATATTTGGATCCGCCAGGGAAGTAGAAGACTGAATCGATGTCTGAGGTGATAATGGACCCTAGATAACATTGTTTGCATTATTTATATATTATATTATTACAAGTATATTATGTTATTACAAGTTTTTATTGAGTTTCACTTCTGTTAGTTTGTTAGGGTGAAATCTCGTAAGCTAATTTTGACTCGTTTTTACATATCTGATCGACTTGAAACTTTACACACATATAGTGACTCACGTTTGTTTGTTCACATATATCGAAATGTTAATTAACTGTGAAATTCAAAATACGAATTTTTTCTCTCAATTTGGATCGTTTTTTATTTTGTAAAGGAAAATATCTTTTCTAAAGTTTAGAAGAATTTAATATACTCTTCGTGAACAAATTTGTGAGTCACTGCACGAACTTCGTACAAATAACAGTATTTTATACCATTTACAATAAGTTAAAAAAATGAAATGTTATTTTTGTGTATTGTTTGTACACATGTATAAAATTTAAAGAGTTAAAATTTCAATTTAGTACAAATACCTTCACTTACGAATTGTTCCTCCGATTACCATTTCTCATCGCAAAAAGAATTGTACATTTTTAAAGAAAAACAATGATTAAATACTTGATTATTACCATAGAGTTTATCAAAGTTGCAGATAACATGTTTCAGTATTTAAATAAATAAAAAAGAAAGAGAATGATGCCCTGCGTTGTAACCGACGGAACATTCTACAAAAAGATTACTAATCAAAGTATGATACAAGGAACATAAAATATGTAAGAATCAAATTTGATTTTCTCAAGTTCTTTTGAAAAGCGCATCTTACTATTGTGAGAAATTGATATTCGAGTAAGGATCTTTACGTACAGTTAGTATCCAAATTTTAAAAAATCCGAAGACCTAGGAGTCTCCTTGTTCTTTTTAGTACATTTTGAATACTTAATAAAAGCTTGTTTAAAAAAATGTTATTTTCTGAAACAAATTTATACTTACTACTCCGTGCGAAGTTAAAACTGGCATCC
Source organism: Perdita meconis (assembly GCA_030770465.2). Lineage (NCBI taxonomy): Eukaryota > Metazoa > Arthropoda > Insecta > Hymenoptera > Andrenidae > Perdita > Perdita meconis. Next base: position 14,348,561 of record JASKOS020000004.1, on the reverse strand, counting down.
CGATATTAACGAGCTTTTGTTGCAAAGAATGCATGTACGCATCGTATCCTCCTATCATTTGATGATTATGAGGAGTTGCTGGATAACTTATAGGCGGTGTGCCTACGTTCAGTGCTTCGGAGGGGTGACTTGTTAATTGCACAAGCTTTTGGTGAAGATCTGCTATTGTCTGTGGACCTGTCCCTCCTTGACCGCCTGCTGCTCCAACACCCGCATCTGAGACTTTATCCAACGAGTTCTGTTGACTGAGTTTTCTATGTTGCTGCTGCTGTTGCTGCTGTTGCAGTATTTGGTTTTGCACGAACGCTGGATCCGTGGATTCAACGATCGTGTGTTCAGGAGTTACGTCATGGCTCGAGGTCTCGGTTTCCGATAGCAGATGATAGTCGGAACTAGTGCGTCTAGCATTTGAACAAAACAATTTACTAAAATTTTCATAAATGTGAATTACAATAAAATTTTTCAAATTATGATATACATACCCAGTTAAACTAATTCCTTCCTGGTTTTCCGTTTCTAGCTGTTTCGCCAAAGACTGCTGATCCGGGAGTTTCAAGTGCAATTGAGATTGATCAGCTATAACAAAGCCTTCGAAATTCTGCGTCTCTTGCATAAGTTGCTGCTGCTGTTGTTGCTGCAGAGAAACAATTTGCTGTAACTGTGGCTGAGTTTGCATAGGTTGTCTTATTGGCGCGGCCTGTTGTTGTATGATATTTTGATTTGCAGCTGTAATCCACTTGCTTTGGGTAGATACTGTATGAACAGATACTCCTTGAAAATTTTGTTGTTGCATTTGCAATTGAGGATCCATTTGTTGGACTGCATTTAACTGCATTGTTTGTTGCAAGGGTATCTGAGCTGGAAGAGGTTGCTGAGCAACTTGAAACTGTGACATTCCTTGTTGAGCTATGTTTCCTTGATAATTAGGCTGTAACTGCGGCTGCATTTGCATCTGCATTTGACTCGCTTCGGGTTGAATAGGTTGGAAATACTGTTCGGACTGAAGGTTCGGCTTATAATCGAGTATCGTGGTAGGTGCGATATTTACAGTGGGGTTCGGCTCGTGTGTGGGTAAGGAATGAGGCGTCACAGACTTCGTTTTCGGATTAGAAAGTATGTTCGCTAAGTTTTGTGCCAGATCTGGAAGAGTCGATGATCCTTCTTTCGTTTTGACTGCAGCTTTAGGAGCAACTTCTGAACTGACAACTTGGTGCACAGGAACGGATACATTTCCTGGGACATTCATAATATTTTGAGGGGCTGTTTGAAGTTGTTGGACTGGTTCCAAGACGGTCTGCGACAACGGCGCGATGTTTGATCCGTCTTGTTGAGGGATAAGTTGGACCTGTTGAACGTGATGCATAGATGCACCGGACATAACCATCGGCTGCTTTTTATCGTCCGTAAGACTAGCCGTTTCCGACATCTGCGAATCCGTGGACATGTTCGACGCGGTAGAAATATTCGAAATTCTGCGATTTCTTTCGTCCACCACTGCGGTCGGTTGCAACTGTTGTATCGGTCCCGAAAGTATTACATACTGCGGTTGTTGCTGCGGCATTTGCGAAGGATGGAATTGCTGCATCGGTCGTTGAGTTTGCATTTGACCCTGATGCTGAAGTTCCGGTTGGATATGCATTTGCGTTAAATTGTGTTGCACTGTAATTTGTTGCTGTTGTAACAGAACATTGCACTGCATCGGTTGAGCCTGATACTGTCCTTGTAAATTGACGCCGCCCGGAGGAATTTGGGACGATAGATCTTTCTGCGAAACAGTTATGACGTTTTGAGGAACAGATTGAATTTGCTGGGAAGTTGGATGCGTCATCACAGGTCCTTGTACAATCACATTATGCTGACTAGACTGCGCAGCATTGATGTTTTGCTGCATTTGCGACGCAGACGGCATCGTTTGTGTCGGTGCAATGTTTTGAAGACCAACAGTTTGCTGCCCCGATTGCAACGCTTGCATATCTACTTGTTCCGTTACATATTGAGGATTCTGTATAACCGTTTCGGTGGTAGGCTTCTCAAAATTAATGGGAATTTGTGGTTCTAAAGTATTTACTTCTACATCGTCATGTTTTACTTGTCCTTCTTCAACTAAATTACTCTGCGGTGGTAGGTTTGATTGCGTCGTTAACATGTTAGATTTATCTGCACCCTCCACAGTCGTGGCAGACCCTTCCTCTTCGTTTAGCAGCATTTTCTGTTCTACCACGGGACTAACTAAAAACCGGGATATTTTTCGAGTTGGAACTGGTGCAGTTAGAGAAGCCACTTCTACGGATGAAGCATCGGGTTGCGATATTTCTTTGTTCGTCTCCTCCTGGTGATCCGTTGCATCTTGTACAACTGATTCTTTCGGTACTTCATTCGATTGATTCCCAATTGCATCATGCGTTTGATTTTGAGTATATGTTGTCGAGCCCAGAAAGGTTTTAGAAGCGTCGTCTTTAGACGTTTGATGTAGATCCGAAACAGCGTCTGCGGTATTCGCGGCAACCACAGTTTCCGGCGTTTCAGTTGGATCGCTTGGTAAATTAGTTGGTGTTAACGTGTCTGTGTTTTGCGTGGAGGTAGATGATCTTCTAGATGCCTCGGTGGACGTGTTTTCAGGGCCCGCTTGGCTATCGGGTGTTTGCACGCTTTGCTGTTTTTCCGTGGACGTACCGGCGGAGGTAATATGAGAAATAATTTGATCAATCGGCAACAATTTCGTTGGAGTAGAGGTATTGGAGGTTTCGTCTCTCTGGAAACATATAACAGACGGTTATTCGGAAGAAAGAATTATTTTTCTACCACAAAATGATAGCAATACACATGAACAAAACATAACTATGCCATAAATTAAAACTTCTATAAAATGTATTAAAATGAAATTGCAGTAAACAACGTATTCGAAGGAAAACTCAACTATGTATCCTTAGTAATGAGTAGACAGCGGATTTTTATGCAAAATAAAATGATTGCAAGCACAAATAACGAATTGCAAATCGAATAACAGTATATTTAATTTTCCAAAGATTTTAACTTAAATTATATTATTGATATTTTGTATATTTTTGCATGTAGTAACAGACTCGCAGATTTTTTGCATACTTAAAATTGTCATGAATGCATAAAATCCGCAGTCTACTAATGAGTATCTACTTCGAAGTAAAACTCTTGTTAATATTATATTAATTTATACATCGAAGGGGTATTTATATGTATTGTCGCAAAGTAACAGAATTTTCCTGAAACGTGTTTTTAGCTGCAAATGAAACACAAATAACAACATTAACAAAATTGGAATCCTAAATCGCCTACGTACGATGAACTTATAAAACACAGGAAGTGTCGTCATATGGGTACTGCGGTGCCTTAAAAGAGATACACAAACGTCCGAACACAATGTATCCGTGAATCAAAAAAGGATGCACAAACGTCCACGATCGTACAACGAAATATAGGATACAGGAAGAGATACGCCGGGGACGATGAACTCACCGAACGGTGTCTACGATGGACTTTGTACGACGATCGGTGGCTGCTTTGACGAGTTAGCGAGCCATGTCTCACCTGCTGCGTCCAAAACGATACACACCAATTATATGTACATCCTTGCTTTTCTTTAGAGTGTCGTGCGATACACATTTTGAGTAGAACTATTCAGTTAGTTTAATTAACGGATTTTAATAAATATTTACGCATCATAGTTTCGTTACTTTCGAAATCGAATTCCAAAAATATGACGACAATTGTACCATTGTAAAATATTTCAGTAAAGAAATCAGTCCCATGATTTCTATTATGGACTTTTGTGTATCGGATTCTTAAATAATAATTAGCAATACTATTAACGACGATATTCTCGTGAATATTCTCATCGTGAAAACCTGCTTCATTTTATTTTGTTATCTTGTTTTACTTCGTCTACTTTTTAACAGAGTATCGTATGGCAAAAAGAAAACTGTTACCTTAGCTGTGTCAAGACTGTGGTCACGATCTCTAGGTCGACGGCTCGTAACTGGACTACCACCAGCGGATTGATCCGGTGGACCATGCGCTACTATAGGCAGAGCACGTGTAGGATCCAAACGCAATTGTTTGACGATATCTTCTATCAATTCTATGAACGTTTCACACTGAGATTGCGGCAATAAATTTTCTGCAACCTACGAAGAAAAAGATGAGTCAGTACAAGTTTCCGTTATTCAAAATGATATAGTAATTTTACAAGAAGTGTATATTGGAGGAGAGTGAGAGGAGAAAATAAAGGAATCGAGGTACAATAGCTACTACGAGAACATAAGGACGGTTGAGTTACCACAATATTTAAAAGGAAAAAGGAAGAAGAAGGATAGGAACATAATAGCTAGATTCAGATGTGGAAATGAATTAAGAGGAAATCAATACTGGAGAGAAGAAGAGGAGAGGATGTGCAGGATATGTAAGGGAGAAGATGTGATACATATACTGAAGGAATGCGAGGTGACAAGGAGTAACATAGAAGTAGAAGAATTTCTAAGCGATAGTGGGGTAGGATTGGAAGTAATGAAAAGAATAGTGGAGGGAAGGGAGGAAAGGAAAAGGGAAGAAGAGAAGGGGTAGGAAGGGAAAACCAAAGTTTAGGAATAGAAATAAGATGAGAGAAAGAAACGAGTACTAGGAAAGTCAAAACAGAGAGAGGTAGAGATTGTGTATTTGAGGGAAGATTGAATGGGATACAAAAGAATTGTTGGAGGTTTAGATTTAGGGTATAGTTCTGAAGTACAAAAGACAGGAATAGGAAATAAGTATAAGTGAAAGTTAACGTTAGAAATTAAGTTAAGCGTATACCAAAGAAAATAGAAAATAGGTTAACATATAGATATGTATAGACGAGAAATGTAAATTTGAGCGAACTGGAAGCCATCCTAAGCCGAAAGGCAAGGATTATGTACTAATAAATAAGAAGTGTATATTATTTGTTTACCAAATTGTTAGCGATATCAGTAGGCACCATATCGTCTCTGTCGAATTTGAACGTCACCGTTTTCTGTTTGCTCGTATCCAACTGACATTCTACAGTAACTGATTGTCCCTCGCTGCTGCTCACAGACAGAACAGTCAATTTGATACCAGGTTTCTTGCGCTTTGTCCCGGATCTCTTTACTCTACACCTTTCGGAGGAAGTGGCGTTTTCAGAACCCTCTTGAGGAATTCTATAAAAACGGAGCGCTCGATAAGATTTTTCAAACACAACACCCTTAGATGAATTAAAATTTACTTACCCTTCGCTTGGCACTGTAGCTTGCGACGCTACGTTTGTGTTAACTAAATTGGACGCGTTCGTTTGATCTTGAATGTTAGACGGTAAGTCTGGCGGCAAAGATTGTATGGAATCCATCGTGTCCTGTTTGGGCAGGGACGACCTTTCTGTCGTAGAACACGGTTCCGTAGTTGAAACGAAATGCTGTTGGTGCGAGGTTGTCGTCGATTGTACAGGTATATTCATTCCGGATGATATAGGCACGGACGTAGATATGCTAGAATTCTGCGGATACTGCATCTGAACCAAAACGTTCGGTTGTGATTGAGGCTGATGTCCACCGTTCGGAAGAAGCGTAGGTGTATTCTGCATCGTTGGAATCGTAGAAGTTGCATTTTGTATATGAGTCGCTGTCGTTGAACCTTGAATGTTCATATTGGATGGTACGGAATTTTGTATGTGAGTCGCTGTCGATGAACTTTGAATATTTATACTGGATGGTACGGATGCTTGAACTTGTCCTGTCGGTTGCTGCTGTATGTACGGCTGCGAAGTTGGAGGCGCCGTGCCTCCGGGAATATTCGCGTGGGAATAGATTTGAGTTGTCGGCTGACTCGACGTTAAAATTTCAACGTGACCAGCGGGATTAGAATTAGTGTATGAATGATACATTTGCTGGGATATATTTTGTTGGTACAAAGACTGCGTACTGTATCCCGAAGTTCCTGTAGCGTGTTGCTGGAAATATGGTTGATTCTGAACCGACGAAGTGCCTACTGAAACTTGATGCACTTGTTGGACTTGTTGGACATGTTGCACTTGTGGCTGAGGATATTGTACCTGCGGAGGTTGTTGAATTTGCTGATGCACTTGTTGTTGCGATAAAATTTGTATCTGCGGTTGCATTTGTTGCTGCATCTGATGTCCCATTTGCTGCGGCATGTTCATTTGATTCAACTGTATATATTGCTGTTGTTGGTGTAAATGCTGTTGCTGCGGCATTTGTTGAGTCACTTGAGGAAACTGCGGCTGAGTCTGCACAGTCTGAGGAGTAGAACATTGCGAAGAATTCGGGTTTAAATTTTGCGAGACGTGCTGGGAGAATTGTTGCGTCTGTTGTTGTGGCTGCTGCGGTTGCTGTTGATACTGTTGCTGCAATTGCTGCTGATATTGCTGTTGATACTGAACTTGCTGTTGCGGAACTTGAGGTACTTGTTGGATCTGTTGCGCCTGCTGCGGCTGCACGACTGACGTTTGCTGTTGCATCAACGGCTGTTGTTGAACTAACTGAACTTGTTGCGGCTGTAGATTATGTTGTTGGGGTTGTTGTGGAGCGGATTGCATTGGTTGTTGTTGCTGAAGAGGTATTTGGTTTTGTTGCAGTTGCATTGGTACCTGACCCTGTATCTGAATGCCCATGTTTGATTGCATTTGCTGTTGCTGTTGTTGTTGTAATTGCATCTGCTGAAGTAGTAACTGTTGTTGCAGTAGATTTTCATTGGCTGTATTAGTAGTCGTGTCAGCTTCCCTATCTAAACGTTCTTTCTCTTCTTTGGCTTTACGCTCTTCTCTTTCTCGTAGCAAAGCAGTGATTTGCGACTTCAACATTTTCGCCACAGCCTTGACGTCCTCTTCAAGTATAAGGCTGGATTTCGCCATTTCCGAAGCTACCTCCTCTGCATTGTCACCTTGTATGTCGAAGTCGAATTGTATCGCTTCGTTCTCTTTGTGTTTGTTCGTACGCTTTTTAGGATCTAATACTCGCAGTCTAAATTCAACGCGCGATAGTTCCGCGTCTGCCACGGCGGAATCCCGCGAAACCATTTCCAATTTCAATCCAACGTCGTCCGCGAAAAATTCGTGATTTAAAAGATCTTTGACTAACGGCCGTTCTTCCTTTTTTAGTCGTATACACATCTCTATGATTTCACGTACTTCTGGATTTTCCACTTTGTCGTAGCTCTGTGGCTTTACACCCTGTTCAATGAAAACATTACTTAATCTATGTGATTCACGAATCGTGGGAAAAAAAGAACTAATTGAGGTAATTGAGCTAAATGAATAATAAATTTCACGTTGACATTAGTGGTAAGATAAAATGATTAAATGGATAAAATTTAGAGAACTTTGTACTCAACACGATGTTCATTATGCGTCATCAGTAGATATATAAATAAATATTATTTACCGATACTACGCGTTTATATATTTGCGCTGGCCCAGTGCATTCAGAGTATGGATATTCACTGGTTGCCATTTCAAGCATGCACATTCCAAATGCATAAACGTCGACAGATTCATCGTAATGTTCTTCGTACATTTCGGGTGCCATGAACTCCGGTGTACCGATAACGCTCTTAGCAAAGCTTCGATTTTTCAGCGTTGCAAGACCTAAGTCACCAATTTTCACACTGCCTGTTGTACCGGTAATAAAAATATTGTCACACTTTAGATCACGATGAATAATTGGCGGTGATCTTGAATGTAAAAAGCTAAGGCCTTTCAAGATTTGTCGACACCAGGATTTCACTACTTTTGGATTAATTTTTTTAAATCGTCTGAGGTACCTGTACAGAATTATATAACAGATTAGACTAATAATACTTAGTATCTCTTTTAAGACTTTTCAAAATAATTAAAAACTCACGTTTTTAATGTTCCTGAAGTCATAAGTTCAGTGACTAGTACAATGTATTTCCTACGCGTAAGTGTAACTTCCCAGTAGTCATAAAATCTAACAATATTTGGATGCTGCAATCCTTTCAACATTTCCGCTTCCTCTCGAAATCTCAGTCTTTCCGTCTTATTCAACTTTTTCTCCTAAACATGAAATAGAAACACGCGTAAAAATTAACATGTTATGTCATTTTGATAGCGTATAAAGCTGATTAATTCGATTTTTCTCACCTGTAACTCGCACCACGCTACAGCTACACCCGTTTGAGTATCCAAACCTCTATATACAGTTTTAAAGCTGCCTCTACCGATTTCTTCTTCAAATTTCAAAAATCTACCATCCGGTGATATTCCAACAGCTTTCTCTTCGTCATCGTCATCGTCCACAGTTTGGACTTTGACTTTCATTAACAAATTTCGAACTTCTTCCATAGCCATTGTTTTTTGAGTCAATTTTTCATCCACTTTGAAGTTTTCATCGAGTAAAGGACCAATAAAACCTTCCACTGCTTCTTCCTGTGCAGCTACTTCTTTTTGAGAATCTTTCTCCATTTTCGTCTCGTCCTTAGCGTTCGTATCTTTGACGTCCTCCATCTCCGTATCCAAAGGTGGTACTTTTCCTAATTTACTTAGAGATTCGTGAAGAGCTTGCGCAGCAACAATATCGCTGATGCTGGTGCCATTATCATCTTCATCGTATATCGTCACTACTTCCTCTTCCTCCCTCTGTGTTTCTATATCCTTAGTATCAGTTTCCACAATGTCCTCAGACACTTTCGAGGTCACGAACCTCGAACTTTTTACTACCTCTTCGTTCTGTTGTGTATCCTTTTCATCATCAGCTACATCTTCTTGAGAATCTTTAACTGATACTTCTTTTTCCGCAATGCTCGTAGATCTAGACGATTCACTAGATATTTTTCGTTTAATTTTTTCGCTACTTTTGTTATTAGCTGTTAAACTTGTGGACGTTTCTGTGGACGTTACAGTCGTATCTGTAGTTTTCTCCATTTCTGTTTCTTTCGAATCTTTACTATTTTGTTGTTCTATTACTCTTTCTGTAACATATTTACTTTTCGATCTTGAAATTTTGTTTTCACTATTGCTGGATTTCGTATTTATGGAAGAGGCTGGGAATACTTTTTGCTTATTTTGCGTAATTAATTCTTCATCGATACTATTTGACGATATTTTTCTTGTAATATTCAATACTTTAGACGATTCAGAACATTCTGGAGATGACAATTTTTGTTCGTTGGAGTCTAATACTTTTTTGTCTGACGCATTTTGTGACGGCTCAGCACCTTCTTCACTGATACTGCATTCCACGCTTGTCTCATCTTCGTCTGATTTTTTAGACTTCACTCGATTAATTGGCGTTGAAGGCGTGGAACTGGAACCTGCATAACAGAATAAGATCTCCCATGTAATTCTTTGTCGCTATCACAAATCTATTAAAATTAGTACAAGCGTAAAAAAAGTACCTGGCACATTGAACACATTTTCTGTTGCTGTAATAGCTTCTTCTGCATCACTGAAACTGCGATCATTTTCATGGTCTAACGATGGCGAATTGAGATTCCGTGAGGTTGACTTTTCAGAAATACGTAGAGCAGATAAAACTTTCTTTTTAGAAGACGGTGAACTACTCGCAACTCCGTTACTTGTTATAGATAACGAATCCGAGTTGTGATCGTTTCTCTGCGCTCGCACTTGTTTTTTGCAAATTGTTGCAGAGGAACGATTTAGGTTTGATGCCTAAGCAAAAGACGCATAATCAAAACTTATTTTACGTTACGTTATCCAAGGACGAATCAACTGTTTTTTCTTCTTTTTCAACAAACCTTTCGATCTCCAGAGTTGTGAGCACTAGTGCCAGCTTGTGAAACAATAGACAATTTTCTTTGGCGTTTATGTGTATGATTGTGGATCCTTTGAGTGGTAACAACTGAACAAGGGCCTCCACCTTCCTGAGAGGCTAAGTGGCCCACTGCCAAACTAATTCCGCCCTGACTATTACCACCTCCACTGGCCACCAGCTTCGGACATAAACTTGACAGGCCACTGCCGCCTGAAGAACGTTGCCTATTTGTCTCATACCTAAAACATAATTAAAAATACTATATAACATATGTGTGTGTATGTTGTCATTTTTAAAAAGTTCTAATTTTCTCTTTTATCATATTAACTTATTTTATACTTGAACTGTATAAAATTATATTTATACTACAAAAACATTTTCCGTTTTTATAAACGTATTATTGGATTAGGAATAAAGTTATTAAGTTTTATGTTAAAGTTATAATTATTATTCCAAAAGGCAACAGGCTTTTCTTTTTAATTCTGATCTTTGCAAGGCAGTAGAACTACTACAAAAGCACATAAAAGCTATGCTCAATGTATTCAAGGAGTATTACTGACACATGATTGTGATAGGTCAACAAGCAAATATTTATACATACACGCACACACGTTTTGCATTCAAACATACGTCTTACACTTACATGATTATGAATAGCAATAAATGTAAATTAAGATCCTAATTAGTTTTTTAGTCTCATCGGTACTAAATGTACAAGTCAGGATTTAAATTATTACATAATGCCAAAATGTTATGAATGATGTTTCAAATTACTATCGAATCTGACTAGTAAGTGGAAAGTGTCAAATAAATAAAACATTGTTGAACTATCGAGAAAGTAAATTACGAACACACATGTAATGTATACAAAAATGATACAAGTTGTAGAACTCAAAAATACAATATAATATGTAAATGACGCGGTAATTCTGTTAATGAAGTATTATCATTTTGTAAATGTTTCGAAGCTGATAAGTGCTAATCGAATAATTTTACTGCAGCATAACAATAATCTAAATCATATAACTACTAACCTTTGAATATCTATAAAATTTCATACTTCAAGTTGAGGCTCAGTAATTCTGAAAATATATTTCAATTTATACTTTTATTTTCTAAATAAAAATTTTTCACTCCAACTAATAAATCATGATTTCACTGTTATAACTATTTTTGGCTTTATGTAAACATCGTTAGGACATATTAATAATTAGAAGATTTAGAATTTTACTATAATTCACCCTCTATGCACAATAATAAATGTTTCGAATTTCTGAAAGCATCTTTAATGTTTTAAAACGTGTGACGATTAACTCATGTACACATAAAGTACAGATGAGATGCATAAATGCTTTTGTGTATGTGCAGTTTCATTATTTCAAACATTATTACACTTTATTAGTAGCATATAAAATCAATAATCTGCCTTTAATTGGTACCCTCAATGAAATTTTCAAAGGCATTCGACAATATTAATAAAATTTTCTTAAAAATAGAGTTCATAAAACGTAGCATTATATTCAGAAAAAAAGCCTAATGAAATATATCTATATATTGGTTGTATTAAGTGTATCGTACTTAAGAAGCAAAAAATGAATTACAGCAAAGAAATTAAATGATAAAAGGTAAGAAATGACAATGTAAGAAGCATGATTTTGATACAGACATCATTATACCTGTCCTGCCTGCTGTGGCCAGATGAGAGGAGTCCACGCACTGTATTGCCTATAGCTGCTCTCTTTTTAACTTCCTTCTCCCGTTCTCTGTATCCACCAGATCCAGTGCTCACCTGATGATCTTGACGACTGTTTCTATCTCCCTAAAATCAACACGCTAACATTATATTGATGTGGCAATGAATTACGCTGTTACTGTTGCTCTTCAATAATAAAATTCAGACGTTATCGCAAGAAATAAAAAGAAAGTAAAATTAATGCATCACCAATTTACCTTAATGCTTAAAAATTTAATATTCAAATTAGAGTTTGCGTTCGTTGGAACGGGACTTAAATCGCACCGCACTCTTCTATGCGATTTTTCAACAATCGGCGGATCGTCGTGAAACTCCAACTGATTCCCAATTGAAAAACCACGAGTTTGCGTTAATAAAATATCTTCTGTATTGTGCTTCTGACTGGTGCTCACCGAACTCACTGCCTTGTTTTCATTGCAGCATCTCGGCATTGCACATAACCAACTTATGAAAGAGTTCACTTTACAAAATCCGTTGGTTTATTGTAAATCTTTGTTCTCAATACGACTTGCATAGAAATTGAATGCAAACTTTTATGGTCATATCAGTTTTCAAGGAAACAGTTCATAATATCCTTAATCAAGACAGTGTTTTTTTAAACTATAAAATACTGAATGTATTTATAGCATACAGAGTTTAGAAGTTCTATGTTCATCACAGATTCTTTTCTTCTTTGTGTGGTGCATATATCCCGCCACTTTAAATTCTCAATAAATATTTAATACCAAAGAGGTTAAATGATTCTGAAATAAAAAAAAAACAAGACATTCGCATGAGATTAGTATACATCTAATAAATAAAGTTCTAATTGCTCCATTTATGTTTTGCATATTTCTTTTTTTTTATAATTAATCATAATAAAATTTCTATAGTTTATTATATATTTCGTAATATGTAATAAATTGTATAAAACTGTAAATTTTTTACAATGTTTTGGTTAAATGCATACTAATATTTTTGGTAGGATTAAATTTCTGACAAGAAATTTATATATACCACATACCATATGTTAAATATACGAATAATTAACAATGTACAAAATAGCTGAATAAAAATTAAAGCAAATCAACAGCCTATTTTCACTTAATAAAAACGAAACAAGTAACATAAGAACATTGCAAGTGAAACAGATCATAAAAATAAATTTTTAATTAATCTATTTCGCAGAGGATGGAATCGCATGCCTGCATGGTTTTTATTCCTAACACTCTATGCAATTCCTGTTTTGCAAACGTTTATATGCTGTATGGATTGTGTAAATTTAGCAACATCAATAGCATAATGTTGATCACGTTGACTGCCAATAAATGCGAGGGGCAACCGATCTCGGAATTAGTGCTTTAGATATATCTATATATGTCATATATGAAATATTTTTTCGTTATTTGTTAACAAGGTGAAATTTCTATGTGCGTAGCATATATATTTCTGCGAACTGCGAAGAAACGGGCCGCACGAATACGCGTTCACGAACGAGAAGAATGAAACGACGAGGGGGAAGAGAGAGAAAAATTTACATCGTCAAACTAACGCAGTATGTTGTCAAGCATCATGGAACAGTCACTTGAAAAATGTTGACAGTATATAGCAAGTAGCAGGTCTTACGTATATACTGTGATATACGTATCTCACGGACACACCGTTGCACTGCATGCTGTACACACAACGAACGACTGCGTATTACGGGGTGAAGAGGAAGTACCACACACGTATACGCGCAAGCAAATCAAATAAATGCACACATTCGTACACACGCGCGCATATAGTCGGGACACCAAGAGAGAAGATAATGTGACATCTATCCCAAAAATATCGCGTCGCTGCATATTTTACACGTTGTCCCGCGGCAAGAGGCACCCGACCGTACGGACCAATTCAAATCCGTTCGTCCCTCGGGAACGTCATCGGCATGTCCCTGATTTTTGACTGATAAAACGCGTCGCGAACAAACCGCAAGAGTACTTGTCATGCGGAGAAGCGTGAACAACAATACCTACATAGTGTCCGTTGGCTTCCCTAGCGAAATTGTAAGATAATCGTTCGGTTATCGATGGCTTTATTACCTTCGATATAGACTCGGTCATATTAGCTTCGCGACGCACTGACAAACAGCACTCGTAATTCCTTAGTCAGCCGGTACTCACATTTGTATTGCAGAAAATCGCCCGACTACACCCAAATAACCACCATTTTTTTTCACTGAATGAAGCGCGCCCTCGCGGTACTATGTGTTAACAATGATCAAGCCTGAAAGCTCATGCCGCGTGCATATGAAACCGCGATACGTTATCACGCAAGGCCGATCGTAGTTCATTGGAAATAGTTTCGGTGGTTTTATTTTCTGATAACGCTTATCAATTGATCCTTCTACTCGATGATTTAAAGTCGAAGTTATTTTCGGTGACCGACGGATTTCTTCGGTTTACTCCGTTTACTCGTATCAAGCTATTTTTAAAAGCAGGAAAACCACGACAAAAATGATACAAAAATCAAATAAAAGTTGATGCCAACGGTTATTTTCAGCTTTCTTTTTTTTATCTACACATGTGTAGATAACTGTACACAGTAAATCATTATTGCGTATCTTTCTGTATTCTTTATTTGTTCCTATTGATTTTTTAAATACAAACATATACATAAGAAATAGAAATAAGAGTATTTTATTTCCATGACGTCATTATATATAGGATAATTATTATTGTGGAAGAGTAATAAAGAAATGGTAAAATAGATAAAGCAAGCATTTCTTAATAAACAGATGACTGGCCAGAGTGTCATTGTAATAAGTATATGAATCATATATATTATACTATATATATTGTGCGGAATTCCACAAATTTATCAACAATAACCTTATTATTAAGAGATAAAAAACTAAAACACTACCAATGTGACTTAAGCATATTTAATGAAATGATTTAGAGAGGATTGCGTTATTTAAAATTGTCTTTTTCGCTTTGTTACTTTTATAATGAATGATATGCTATACATATACATGCATTCTTATTTATTATTATCACATTTCTGTTCCGCGTTTTCTTAAAATAATCCTATTAATCTATAATTACAATCAGTTCGTCTATATAAATAAAATTTTTAGCAACAGTTTTTCAACCACATTAAATAAAAAAAATTCTGAGAAAAAATAGTTGTCATTATGACCGAATATATAAATCACAAGATTTTGATGACGCTTAATTTAAAATTGGCGCGCACAATTCCATTTACTTGCATATTCACTTCCTCAAAGTTGATCTATAAATGAGAATTCGCCACATAGATTTCTTCGGCTGCTACGTTTTCCACTCTATGCTTTTCATGAAACATATTGCACTTACCTGATAGTCTGTAGCAGTCTGCGGAACATGGTTAACTGTGGTTCGTTGCATTATGTAGATACGAACGTTAGAACAATCTGAGAGGCTGGAATTGCTTTGTGTTCACGCGAGGGGTATCACAGAAAAATGACTCGCACAGTGTCATCGAATTTTTAGGAATTAATGAAACTGAAAAAGCGGAAGAATCTGTGCGCGCAGTGCGTGAATATGCCCGCCAAGGTCTCAAAGAAGGTCGTGGGCATGATCGTACGAAGCCGAAAATTCATTATTAAGGATGGGGTCATTACGGTACTGAACAATTCAGTTTAATATCTATTAGATTAAGTTCTATCTTGATTCTTTTTCTATACACCTATACACGTATGTTTTCTCTGATTTCGCGTCGAAAGTAAGTACGAATTTTCGTTTCGGAGCATGACGTATATAACGATAATGTCTTGTGTTTATCTTTTGTCAAGTAGCGCATAAAATAGAGAATAACAGTGGAAAGTTTTCCATATTAGTTGCGATTCAACAATTTTATGTTATCCCCGAGATATTTACAACTGAAATTCGTGTGAGTTTTAGCGTGATTACATTGTAATTACATAGCACTGACACATGGCTGAATCTTTGTTCATTTTCATGTATGTCTGTTGGTAAGACTCATTTTCATGTACAAAAATGTTGTAATATACAATTCACGTGTTTCGTGTGAGAGATTAAAAATTTGTAAGAGTACAATGTTCAACTCGAGATGCCTTTGTTTTAGGCCAATGCATTGCTGCGAATCTTGAGTTGAGAACATCAAATACTAATTGTAATGTCCAGTCATCGAACAATAACTTTATGAATCTTTGAATGTAATGCACATTAAGCATAAACTATACATTTCTAATTTTTGATAATGATTGACGTACAACTGCAACAAGCTTCTTTGTTTCATTTTTATCGTTTGGTGTAGCTTAAGATAGTCTTAAATGTATGATTAATGTTTCTACAAATTTATTAGATGTTACTTAAGATAATAGTTGGAAGAGTTCATTCATAAATACAAAAGAACATGGTATAAAGTTTTGTATTATATAGTTTCTTTTCATTTGTATTTTATTCGCCATTATGCTTGAATAAGTTATAAACTGATCTTTGCAACATTTACGATGTAGCAAAATACTTATTTCATGTGTGAAACTAATCTGATATTATTACTTCCACAGAAAATATTATATCACATAAATTATTTAGTAGAAAAAATGAATTAATATATTTACAATATTAGTATTCAATATATTAATTAATGATATATTTTTGTTGATAGTAACTTTTAATTTTACTGTAAAAAATATTATTAAAATTAAAAATCAGTTCAAATCAAATCAAATATGGGTAAATATTTTGGAAATATTAAAGACATCATAATATTAGTATGATGTGATTATCGAAGTTATTATAAAGTACAAGACGTTGTAAGCATAACACTTACCATTATCATTATGATAATGATTTATCTATGGAAACGTAAATCATACTCCATCATGGAAATAAACACACCTTTACATTATTTCATGGAAACGTGTTTTTTCTTATCACAACTACGTTAAATTATTTTGTTCCTTTTTACGAGAATAACATTACAACATGTATGTACATACATACGCACACGTATTATACGTAAGTACACACGTACATTCGTACAACAAGTATCCTTCGAGTAAAATATCGTTCTTGCGCATATTGATCAGCTGCTAACAACGTGCTGTTGACAAGAGACATTCATTTCAAATGTTGAACCAATGGAAAGAAATAATTTGATTTGGAGTCTCTCAGGATTGAGGAACATTAATTTTTTTAGCATGTTGTCACAAATACGTGACAAATTAAAGATCGTATCCCATTGCTGAGGTTTTAGGTTAGATGCTATCGGAACTTGTGATGAAGAAACTATAGCATATATAGTGAAAGGTAGAGGAGGGGGGAGGGGGGAATCTCGGTAGCAGAGTTGCAATGCAGTGGTTCTGCTTTTCGTCTGAAATTTCTGACAGTTTCGTTAAAAGAGACGAAAGCGTGCGCTTGAAAACCAAGAAAACCGTTTGTCGAATATGTGATTTCGAGAGCCTCGACGTAGAAGTGTTGACAATAAGTTATGACATTGAGAAATATTAAATTTAGGAAGGAATATTCCATCCGATGCATCAGTTCATATCTGTTACCGATCATACCATTTTCTTTGATACGTTTTTAATACAATTTTTTACTGGACGAATTTTACGGATGACAACTCGAATATCGGAGACTATTTGGTGTTACGAAAACTGTCGTACGACGTCGTATTAAATGATATCTTGATGTTCATACTATTCGGAATCTTCGTCGAATTGTTCGGGGACAACGAGCGGAATGTTTCACAGAAACGTGATAGTTATGTTTAAAAAAGGGAAATGGTTGACACAGAATCGCTCGAATGGCACTACATAAAACGAAGGGAACGTCGAAGGATTCCATAAATTGTAACCTATTAACAATGTAGTATCCATTAATTAAGCTGCCCTTGAAAGCTACAAAGACTACAGTATGTGATAAGAACTTTCAAATGTTCTAAAAATCTGTATACACAAGAAATTAAGTATATTTTTGAAACAGTCATGACTGGATGTTTTGTTAATTAATACTAGTTTCAATTAAACGTTCAAAGAATTAACAACCTCTTCTCAATACGCATAAGAAATGTAAAAGAAAAGAGCAACAGATGAAATTATGTTTCATTCTGAGAGAAACAAATTGAAATCTGTCTACATATGATTATAATCAAGGAATAGACATTTGGAATATTATTTGCACTAAGGAAATTGAATTATGAAATGACAACATTGGTCTTCGCTTAATTTATGAAACTGACGATCAGCTTCTTTTAATAACAGCGTTTAATGCTGACGCACAATATACGTGGTTTTAATTCACTTAATTGACTTTCATTGATAGCACAACGTACAATGATAAGAAATTAGTGTTATAGAAAGAAGAAAGAAGCTCGTTGCAATTATCGATTCAATTATTTTTTACGTAAGAGAGCAACGTCTATACTTGTATCTTAGACGAAATGATACGTGTGATATGATAACGAAATACGTAAAGAAGAAGCTTATATAAAAGTTAAACGTACAGTGAGAGTGTGTACCATTAGAAAAGGAAATACAGAATTAAAGACATAGAGCTTTGAACTTGGAATTAATGCATAAATGTTATTAAACCGAGTCATAGTAATAACAAAATAATCTTTAACGGAGACTAGGTTCATCATTTGAAAATGCAAGATTGATATGATGCTAAGTAAAGATTATTCATTACAGTATTATATGGATCTGAACAACTGATAAATGAAAAAAATTGCTAGTATTGTAAATATGGAAAGAAATATATATAGTAGCACTTCTTAGGGGTCATGCCCCCCGGGGCAACAGGCGGAGCAGAGGGCCTGGGCCCTTCCTGTTCTGAAATTCACAACAGCCAAGAACATGCTATTGCTAAACTCACACCTCCTCTTACATTTGCTCAGCAATGCTACAGGCATCTTAAGGTCAGCTGTCACGATTTGCAAAGCGCTTGTAGTTTTTTTGACAAACTCAAACAATACTTCTGATATTGTTACATCGTGTATAATTACCTTTGTCAACTATCTCACATTCACCGGGTCCAGCGAATAGATAATCATGGCTGCTTCTGAATTGTGTATTCGTTCGTCGCTTCTAAAACGAGCAAAGTTTACATGATTTGTCGTTTTTGTTTTTCAGAGTTCCGGTATCGGAGAGGCAAGTGTGTACCATGCTCTGGTTGTAATATTTTTGGAATTTTTTGCATGGGGTTTATTAACCATGCCTGTTATCTCTGTATTGAATATCACATTTCCGAATCATACGTTCCTGATGAATGGCTTGATAATGGGCATTAAAGGAATCTTGTCGTTTCTTTCTGCGCCATTGATCGGTGCTTTATCAGATGTGTGGGGCCGGAAGTTCTTTCTACTCATCACGGTAGCCTTCACGTGCGCGCCGATTCCTCTAATGAGCATTAACACATGGTGGTTCTTCGCTATGATCTCCATCAGTGGTGTTTTTGCTTGTACATTTTCAGTGGTATTCGCGTATGTCGCCGATGTTACAGAAGAACATCAAAGATCCCCAGCATATGGTATGGTAGGTATTGCATTCGTCGTTGATTCTGTTGAAAAACAAAAACAAAGATGTTAATTGTACAATTTTCGTCTCATGAATATATTTTTCTAGGTTTCAGCAACTTTTGCTGCAAGTATGGTAATAAGTCCAGCACTGGGAGATCATATTATGAAAGTGTACGGAGAAAATCTTGTGGTTGCATTAGCAACTGCTATAGCAGTGTTGGATGTGTTTTTTATATTAGTGGCTGTACCTGAAAGTTTGCCTGAAAAAGCTCGTCCACCAGCACCTATATCTTGGGAGCAGGCAGATCCTTTTGCTTATCTTGGAAAGGTAATTCATTACAACGTATATAAAGAAAACGTACTTGAAATCAATCCAAATTAGCGAGTTCGCGTTTAAAAATAACTACACCTTGACTATTAGAAGTTACCGTGTTCTATTTTGAACGATCTGTAGAAACCTAAAATCACACAGAATACACGTGTTTTTTTTTTTGAGTAACAATAAAAACATTGATGATACGTAAACGTTAATTATGGTGTTGCAGGTTGGCAAAGATCACACTATCTTAATGTTGTGTATTACTGTGTTCCTAAGCTATCTTCCTGAAGCAGGACAGTATAGTTGTATATTTGTCTACTTGACTAAAGTTATGGGATTTACGGCGCTGATGGTGGCAATTTTCATTGCTGTGGTGGGACTTTTAAGTGTCGCAGCACAGACACTCTTGGGTGTTTTGATAAAGACGCTTGGCAGTAAACATACTATAATGTTAGGCCTTTTATTCGAGATGTTGCAGCTTATGTGGTTCGGCTTCGGTTCACAAACATGGTAAGACACTTTATCCGCATTCCCAAATGATTTGTTCTTTTTTCCGAAAAAACGCAGTAACATTTACGAATTTTCGTGATTTCAAGGATGATGTGGGCAGCTGGAGTTCTCGCTTCTGTGTCAAGTATTACATATCCTGCAATTTCTGCGTTCATATCCATGCATTCTGACGCTGACAAGCAAGGTTTGGTACAAGGCATGGTAACTGGAATGCGTGGGTTATGCAATGGTCTTGGACCAGCGATGTTCGGAGTAATCTTTTATCTATTTCGCGTTGATCTCAACGATAATACTCCTCTTCCCACTAAGCCATCCCTTTTAGATGAAAATAATAAAACAGGAACTGCCACGCAACATCCTGACATTATACCGCAAATAGTAACACAGGTAAGTAAATTCCTGAAACGATAACTTGGATCTGGTGTAATCGGTTGAAATTTAGGTCATTTTTGAGAATTTTTTCCGAGGAAACTATGCATGCAATGTTTTAAAAACTTCTAGACAATAATATTACATACTTGAAGAAGTAAAAAAATATTTTTTTACATAAAAATAATGCGGTAGCTCCAAATGTTTCATTAAAAGAGCTTCATCTTAATTATGTAATAAATATAGTTATTTCGAATTTCGGTACATCCACAGAGTAATCTTATTACTAGACAGCGGATCTTTATGCAAAGTGAAATGTTTGTAGGCACAAATAAAGAATTGGAACTTAAGAAATAGTATGTTTAATGTTCTAAACATTCTAACTTGAATAATATATTGTTACTAATATATCATTAAAAACTCTTAGGTTTATAAAGCATTCCTCCGCGGATTTTGTTATATACAAACTATAAAATTGCTATACATATCGTTATGTACATGTCCGTTATCTCAACAAAATATATTAATCAAGAGTTCAACAGATTTTATGATTCGTAGAAGGGTCATTCCATGCGAAAACGGACACTTTTCGGAGTAACATGTTGGATTTTGTTCAAATTTGAATATGTTGTAGTCTTTAGGGGCATACAGACGTATCTCGAAGAATTTTTCAAAATGTCAAAAAATGTCGATTTTACAGCTCTTTAAAGTTTGATTTTTCTTTAAAAAAGTGCATCTATGATCTTTCTTCGAAAAATTATAACAATTGAACTAATAAATCGATTAAAATGAGCTTTGTGGGTGGTGCTTATAGTAGAGACTTTGGAGTATCTATTAAAAATTATTTCAGTTGAGACAATAATTTTTCTAACCATTTATTTTGCAATTGTTTTAAACAATTGCCATTTGTAACCGCAGGGGAATATTTAAAAATTTAAAAAAAATGAGGGTATAGCCCTATTCGTTCCCTTCATGGTCAACTTTTTAAAAATATGGTCATTTTAATATTAGCTACAGGAAAATTATTTGAATGTAACGCGGCACGTCGAAACATATCGCTCGACTGGCCAAGCCATACGGCACTACGGCGCACTGTGGGGTGATTCATATAAGAATCGTGGAAAAAACCTCATAACTTTGATGTTTTTTAATATTTTTCAAAAATTTTTTGAACAGTATTTACCGTTGTTAATGCAATACTACGTAATTATTAGTACATAATTATAAGATATGGTTCTTATGTAGCGAATATATCCAAAGTTTATTGCAATTATATTAGTAGTAAATGCATTAATTTTATTAATATTTATGTCCATATAACAGTCGAATGGTAAGAAGTAATATAAAAAAAAAAATTTTGAAAAATATTGAAAAACATCAAAGTTTTTTCTGCGATTCTTATATGAAGCGCCCCACAGTGAGCCGTAGCGCCGTATGGCTTGGCCAGTCGAACGGTATGTTTCGACGCGCCGCGTTACATTGAAATAATTTTCCTGTGGCTAATATTAACATGACCATATGTTTAAAAGTTGACCATGAAGGGGGCGAATAAGGCTATACCCTCATATTTTTTCAAATTTTTAAATATTCCCCTGCGGTTACAAATGGCAATTGTTTAAAACAATTGCAAAATAAATGGTTAAAAAAAATTATTGTCTCAACTGAAATAATTTTTATTAGATACTTCAAAGTCTCTACTATAAGCACTACAAAGCTCATTTTAATCGGTTTATTAGTTCAACTGTTATAATTTTTCGAAGAAAGATCACAGATGTAATTTTTTGAAGAAAAATCAAACATTAAAAAGTTGTAAAATCGACATTTTTTGACATTTCGAAAAATTCTTCGAGATACGTCTATATGCCTCTAAAGACTACAATATATCCAAATTTGAACAAAATCCAACATGTTACTCCGAAAAGTGTCCGTTTTCGCATGGAATAACCCAGAATATAAATTACACATTTATAGATGCATTTCAAATCATGATTTTAATTCAATACTTGTAAAACTTAACATAAAAACATTGAAATCCTTAACTGCGCACAGAACAGTTATGTAACTGATATTTTTTTTCTTTTTAAAACTATTAATGCAAAAGTTGACTGTTCTGCATTACTCGAACTTATTAATACCAGTAAGAAAGATCAGAAAAAAAGCAACCTTTTATACCCCGTAACTACAAATCGAAACATGAATCACTTGATCTAATTAATAGCATAGTCAAAGAAACAAGTACATAATTATTATAATTATGTAAACGGCTTCGTCCGTCTAGTTTATATATTTTGGCATATGATAACAGTCTCGTTAATTGTTTACGTACTTAGCATTGCCATAAATGCATAAAATCCGCTCTCTACTTATTACAAATATAAAACTGCCTGGTTTTTAGATTTCAGAAGACTACAGTGGATTTGCGCTATTTAGAACTTCCGAATTGTTTTTATATGAAAAACAAAATATTTTTTTACTTCTTTAAGCGTGTACCGTACTCTCTCGATATATTCTCGCCGAAACCATGCACTACGGACTTCCTGTTTATCCCCACTGTTCAGTCCCTCTTTCTCTTTCGCGTGCTGTCTCTTTCTACGTTCGAAATGCTACAAACGCTTTGCGAAGAGGTGCGACCCACACGATACGCTCTCCCGTCCGGTCCCGAGGCGCGAGAAGATATCGAGAGAATACCGTAATATTATAGCCTGGAAGTTTGAAAAAGATAACATGTATTGTTTTCTCAGAAAAAATTCTCAAAAATGATCTGGATTTCAATCGATTACACCAGGTTGCCTGCTTAATCAAACGTTCGACCAGATTACAACTAAAATAATCGTGATTTTCAGCTTGTACCAGGTCCACCATTTGTGTTTGGTGCATTACTTGCGATATGTGCATTACTGGTAGCTGCATTTATACCCGAATCAAACACAATGCCAACAGGACCGTTACATCATCCATCCACCTCCCGGAGGCCCTCCGGTAAATACGCATATCAGAAATGTACGTTAAAGGTTGTCAGTTATGTTAAGACTCAGATGTATTTTTGGTGGTGGGTTTGAAAGTTAAATCGGTTGGTTGGAGCAAGAACTATCATTGAAATGCTACAAAATACTAACGTTGCACTGCTTATAAAAAAAAAGAAAAGAAAAATTAAGTTTTCATTAGCAATCATTCATATAATTAAAATACATCTATATATCGTGTAATACATATTTTTTATTTTTAATTTACTGTAAATTGCACGTATCTATAGATGTATGTGTTAAATCAAATTTATTTACTATTTAAGGTTTGTCCTTGGATGTGCATTATGAGCCAGACAAATTAGGAAGCGGAAAAGGGAAAATAGGACCGCTGTCACCTCTAGTCGACAATTTGTAATTCTGCTGTTCTGTAGCCATTGTCCAAATTCAAACGGGACACAGCAAAGAAGAGGGATGCGTATCCTTGCCCAAGTGACAAAACTCTATGCTTAGAGAAACGGTTGTTACTATCAAGTGCACCAACTTCAGAAGGACTTTAAGAGAGCTGTCTATAATGTATTATACTATATGTCTTTAAGTCAATAATTAAGTTTGATTTTAGGATTATTGATCCACTTAATGTTTAGGCTACAAAAACATTTTTACGAGCAGTGCTTGTTTAAACGACATGTAGGTTGAGCAGAAAAATTAAGTTCGATCTATTTAGATGTTTTCTTATATGTAAAACGACAAATCAATTTACTTCTTTTTTTTAAAAAAGAAAAAAAAAGAAAAAACAGAAAGGTCTTGAAATCAACTTGTACCAAATCAAGCACTGGATACCTTGACCTATTTATCAGTGACTCCTAGTTTATGTAGCTTGCCGATAGCGTAAAGCGGTAAACAGATGAAAGTTGTAAACCAGTATTTTTACTAGACTTATAACAAAGAACTACTGACCTTTTTATGTCATCGTTTTGTCACACATGCAACACATCGCTTAACGGTCTTTTTTTTTTTTTAATTTAAAAAAAATTTTTTTTATTTTTTTTATTTTAAAGCAAACGCACCCGTTTTGATCACACATATCATAAAACTTCAGTTTTACGATATACTTTCCATATTTTTGTGAAACATGTTTGTAGAAACAAGATCTTATTTATTTGCGAACGTATTTTGTTTCATTTTTTTTCTTGCATTCCTTTGTTTTAAGCATGCCTTTGAATTTAGAAACGAAAGAAGAGTGCAATAGTCGAGAAAGAATGAACAGACATTGTAAATGAACTCTACATAGCTACAAATAGAGAATAAGTTTCCAGTTGCGTATAATATCTACTAGTGAGAGTTAGCTGATGTTTGTAAAGTACGTTAAACTATTTTCTTTGCATAAAATATTTATTTTACTAATTAGATGTCAACAGAATGAATGCAATGGCCTTAACCAGAAAGGAAAAAATGATTTATATAAAATTATACTTTGTCGTTCGAAAGGCAGAATGGTAGATACTGAACGAGAATGTTACAAACAAGTATTGATTGAACGCTTATGGCGTTTCTTTAATGTTAAAATGTGCATGTTATAAATTGGAGTCATTGATGTTAAGGAAATACAACAATAGTGTAGTGTATTTGTGCATTTCACTTGTATTTTATGAGAGAATTAGTGTTTGCAGAACTGTATGTGCGTTGCCATAGTATGGTAATTGTCTGAATTCAAAATTTGCCAACATTGTTTAGGATCGTGGTGTTGAACTTTGATTTTGTGTTCAAATGTTGCACACTGCTAACATTGTTTCAAACAAATGTGAAAACTCTTGAAAACGCTCGAAGTGAACGTGACTTTACTATGTCATTTTTTAAGCGTACACGAAGTTATTGCCATCATTTGTTACGAAGTAAAATTAAGAGACAAACGAGGATGCTCAAATCCATTGAAAAACCAAAGAATGAATAGCAACAGATAATCTATTCGACAATTGTAATATTAGGAAACAGTAGGGATCCATGAAATATGGTGCAATGCGCGAACAAGAAATAAAATTTTGTATGATCTCACTACTTATCTCCAAGAATTATTCTATTTTTTAAATTAGAAAAAGATAAAATGTACATAAATTGCGACACGTTGCTTTTTTTGTAAAAGACCAAAACGTTCGACTTTTGGAAATTTTAATCTGTCGGTATTGTACCATTACTTGGAATCATCCTGATATTCAAAAAAGCGTTGTGCATATCGAAATTGAACATTGTTTTGTATATTGTCGTTAAGATAAACACAGTGAGTGAAATTTCACTGCAATTGCACAAATTAAATTAATACAATTACGGTAAAAAGCGTGACAAATTTCTTGGAAAATACAGGCATCAAATGTAATTAATTTTATGTTTCTGCTTGATTTCTAAAGTAATTAACTTGCTCTTACACACTCGAGTACATCAACACTGTTGTAACATAAAATTGCAAAAGAGGAAACACAAAAATCACAATATTAAAAATAAAGTCCAGTTTAAGACTTAACACCTCAATAAATTAAGTAATTGTACAATGTATGACAAATGCATTAATAAAAATAATTATTTTTAAGATACAAGGATTATGTTGTACAAACAAATTTTTATAAACACAAACCTTTTATATTTTTAAATCTGTAAAAAGATTTTATTTAATACTCTTAGTTTCATGACACATTTTCATAATAATGTAATACTATTTACATTAATTTTTCAAACCTTAAATATTTACAAAGATACTTTATACATTTAATTAGCTTTTAACTCCGTCTTTTTACTATTCGAAATCTGCGTAAACATGTTACGAAATAGTTGTCAATGTTGAACCACTTTGCTGCCAAGATTCAATTGCTTTATTAACAATTACTTCTGAACTTTCTTCCGATATCTGAAATACAAATATTTTAATAGAATTAATCACTTACACAATTTTACCAACCTATAAGTATGTATAAGCATTTACATACATTGCTAATAGTATCCAATATACCATCCAGATTTTCACATCGTAATAACAGTCGTCTTAAAGTTGTTAACGTAACCACAGTGACAAAAATTAGTATTTTGTTTGCACCGACAACAATTTTATCCCAAATTCTGTAACAAACGTATGTATAAGATTCTTTATACAATCATACATTCTGAAGTTCTCATAAATCTTTTATAAATACTGAATGCATGTACTTTGCTATGGAACCATCAGATATTGTTCCAGCAAAGCATGAACAAAACCAAATGTCATAAGGAATGTTGTGCAGTGCTTCAATTTTTATAAGGTGTTTGTATAACTCTGGATCTTCCTTTTCTAATAAAGTGCATGCACATTCTTGTAGTTTATTCACTTCCTTATGAAATTTCTGTACTTGGTCCAAAAGACCACACAGTATCCAATACGTGTCCACTAATTTCTCCTCGTGATTGTCAATATCAACAATGTGCCATAACGTTTCGGCTATTCTACTCATAGCTCTAAAAAGAAACAAGTATTTAATAGTAGACACATTGATTTCATAAAATGTAATTAGACGGTGGATTTTGATGCACAATAAAATTTTTACGAGCACAAATAAAGAACTTGAAGAACAGTACGCTTAATGTTCGATACATTCTAACTTGAACAATGTTCTTGATATTTTGTAAATAAATTCTGGTTACAGTCTTGTAGATTTTTTGCATACTTAGCATTGTTATAAATACATGAAATCCTCTGTCTAATAATTATATTATAAATGTTGAAACATTG
The DNA here is from genome assembly GCA_030770465.2 of Perdita meconis. NCBI lineage: Eukaryota > Metazoa > Arthropoda > Insecta > Hymenoptera > Andrenidae > Perdita > Perdita meconis. The sequence continues at coordinate 14,321,629 of JASKOS020000004.1, read as the reverse complement.
AGGAATACCTATGCAATGGCATCTCTAACTGAGCAGTTATATCAAGCTTTGCTCTTCTCGTGCGCAATAATCGCATTGTAAGAAACATTAAAAAAGGTTTTGTACAATCATCCAAAATTCTAGTAACTTTCAATGCTTTTTGTAAATCATTAAATTCAACTTTTCTTTGGTTCATTATAAATTCATGGCTATCCACATAAACTGGTATAACATCTAATAATATTTTCCAGAGGAAGTTTCTGTATATAGCAGGAACTGTAAATCGGAAGCAAAACTGTTTCAGTTTTGTTTTGTCGAAGGGACGTTCTTTCAGCAATATTTCCAAAGATCTTTTTTCTTCAACGCTACGAAATCCCACCTATAGTTCAACATAGAACAGGTAATTTCCAATTAAAGTATTTCAACACAATAAATTACCATGTACTTTTCCTTTACAATAGATACGATTTATTTTGATTATTGTTATTCAAAATTTGTATACTTTAAAAGATTAATGTGATATTTTTGACAATCTTTACCTTTTCGTAGTAAGATGAACGAAAGTTTCGTTCATCAGTCATTTTTTAGTTGATGACAGTTTGATGTTCAGGTATAATTATATTGTTTCTTGAAAGTACTTCATTGCATTTAGGTTAGGAATACTAATAGGTTGTTGATGGTTGAGTAATTGGGAATGCACATGCACTTTTACACGAAATCAACAAATAGAGCACGGTCTGGGCAGTACTGAGCACTCCTAGCAAAATTTCGGGACTCAGAAAATAGTTCTGCAAGCCCTAGTGGAATTGCGAATCGCTGATGATGTATCATATCAGTGATCAGTAATCAATCGCTTTTCGCAGCTTTTCAGCGCTAAAGTCCAAGCGACTTTCTATTTTGTATGTGGTCAGAATTAGTCTGTTTTTGTGCGTTTTTGGTTTTCGAGGAGTTCGCTTTGATTAGGTATAAAATATTTAAAATTATAAATGTAAAAAATAAGTGTTAGGAAAGAACAACTTTAAAATAGATAATACGCGCGAATTATAGTCAAGACGTTTCCTTTTTATTGCTTTTTATTGAAATACGCGCCATGAGAAAATGATTTCTTATTTCTTTGCCCACTCGAATTCGCCCCGCGCAAAACACTCGCCATCGTCCCAGGGCCGTAGATAATTCGTATTGCACACTGGGTGATGGTTCCCAGATTTTCTTACATAGACATTCTGAAGTTTTCATAAATTCAATAAATCTTACATAAAATATTATGTAAAATCTTATATAGAAAATAAATATATGTTATGAAGTGCTAATAAGAGGCACATTCTTGTAATTTACTCACTACCTTGTGAAACTTTTGTACTTGGTATAAGAGGTCGCATAGAATCCAACGTCTACTTTTTTCTCTTCCACATTCCATTTTAAACCAAGAAGTTAAAAAGTATAATATGATTAAAATAAAAGTATCAAATTTAACATAATATAAAATTCTACCTCTGTACTTCGAAAGTTTTGTCTTTAAGAACTATCTTATCAAGTTTACATTGTTTACATATTATTAGAAGACTCAGGTTCATATTAAATATTTGTAGAAGGAACCAGTACTAATTTATAATAAATATAATTTCATCATTTCGTCGTTGCAGAGACAATATACAATAGTAAAAATAATGCTGATTTAAATTTCAAACTATTCTACAACAGCATGTTCTGGAATCACTTTTGCTACTTTTCGGAATTCTTTACGCAGAGTCTTAGGGCACTGCATTTGCGTCCAACTGATAGGTATCATGCTTATACCTATAACATAATAATTGTTAATAACAGAGACAGATTTTCATTTGAGTAACTCACCTTCTTCACTATGCGCTATAACTACTCCTAATTCATTTTCTGCTGTACTCAGTTGATAAGTATGGGCTTCTGTCATTGGCATCTAATAAATGTATAAGGAATTATTCGAAACTAAAATAATGTACACTATTTACGATAACACAAAAGGATACAACTCTAGCGAGAATGATGTCTCCAGGTCTGAAGCATTTGTACATTTGTATGTTGTCTTTGTCTATTGCACGAACGTCTTCTTTCCTCAAAATTCCCCTATAAGGTCTTGTCAACACAATTTCGCCTACGCATTTTATACTACATTTGCAGAACCTCTGATTGACAATAGTAACCATTGCCGTTACAATGTCTCCAGGCGCAGGGACAATACTTTGTTCCGTTATTCCACGAACTTCTATGGTACGAGTCTAAAACATGAATTTAAAGTCAGTTCCTATACTAAGTGAGCTGTTAAAAGCTGTCACTGTTTTTTATTGTATCTGTACAACATTTCTTACATTTTCTTCTTGTATTAATTTAACTACGCCCGTAAGCTTTGAATAAATATAACCCTGCTGTTCGTAAGTTCCAGGTCCAGCGATATTAATTTTATCAGAAACACATAATCTCTGACCTATTAAAGAATTATTAGTTTTAATATATGAGGTTTTTTTTAAATTAAACGTGTAATTACCTGGTACACAAAGTATGAGATCTTTTCGTTGTGCCATGTTGTTAATAGTAACTTATGTTATTTTAAAATGTTTATTACATCAATAGTTTTCAATCACAAATATTTTGAAGGTTATGGTAAACATGCTTCTGAAAGTGTTTGCTATATATGGTGAACTACGAAACGTGATCAGTTTAGATGTTATAGTTGGCTGATCGAAAAATTTTTATCAAGTATAGCACGGTTTAGAGAGATCTTCAAGATGATTATAGTAAACTTTTTATCAATTCTTTTCTTTTCAAGAATTTTCAAAGTCATTTTGAATTTTTTATAAATAAATCTATAATTTTTTTACACCTATATCTTTCACGAATTCAATAAGTATATTATTGTAGGTACTACAATTTCCGAATTATCTTGAACCTCTCTTTGAACCATGCTATACATACTTGATAAAATAATTTTTGATCGGCTATAACTAATAACAGCCGAGTAATCTAAAATCTAAACTAATCACGTTTCGTGGTTCACCCTGTATATATATATGTTTTGAAATTACCGCCACAATGTCCTTTAAATAGTAATTGTGACTAACGTATCTAAAAAGCGACTATTATAATAAGATATCTCAATGAAAATGCAATTTTATTCAGTAAACAAATTCAGATAATTATTTAATTGTTTAATTTATGCATAAATATGATACAATTAAAGTTATTCTTTCGATAGATAATATATTCCTGAAATTTCCATTGTGTTTGAAGTATTAATTGAATGTAATGCTATAAATTATTTTGAAGAATATTTATTATTATATGATTTGGTTTTAGTACTCGAAAAACAAAATTTGCGTTAGACTATTGTTTCTTATATTAAATAATATATGATTGGTAGTTAAATATTTCGTTTGTCAATTGACTACGTATGTATTTCTGTTTCCCCCACTCTCACTTCTATGTACTCGCAAAGTAGCGCGATCAAGTGCAATCGAGTGAAGTGTAATAAGAACTTCATTTGAAATTTTTGGTATTTATTTTTGTAAGTAGGTTTATTTTTTTACTCTTAAATGCTTTTTAATTCATTTTCACTTTGTTTTTTCATATGCATGTCAAGCTTTAGGCACTTTTTCTTATATTATTGTTCATTTACAGTAAATAACTTTTGTCGTAGATACTATGAACGAGAATTTCATCATGATTTTTTATATTTTTTCATATTTACACAACTATTTTCAGTATAGTTACGTAATAATTTCTATTTTGCATTAGGATTTAACATTTTTGGCATATTTCAATAGATTTATGTATGAATAAATATATGTTTAGGTTTTTGCTCGAGAATTCGTTGGAGTTTCGAAGGAGGCAATTGGGCAATGGCGGCAAAATTTAAACGGAGCGTCGGCAGAAAGAAAGGAGTGATCAGAGAGTTAGGCGATTTGCAACGGCGTAGGTAAGTAAGTAAGTACTTTTTTTATCTTCTTTTGTAATTATACGTCCGTTCTTTATTTATTAAAAATAAGATGGAAGTTAAATCAAGAGAGTTTATAGCGAGGAAAACTATAATAATACAATATTTTTCTAACATTATCAATGTAAACAGTATTAAAGTTAGGTGTTATTTACACAGAACTTAAAATAAATTTTTGAATAATTTTTTAATACAAAATTATGAATAGAATCAAGCTATTTGGGAATATTGAATAAAAATATTTCAGAAATTTCGATTCATATGAAAATATGTTTGAATAAACATTTATCACTAAATAAATCGACTGTACTTCCGAAAACCTGACAAACCGGATTTAGCTGAAACTTTGCAAATAGCTTCATTTTGTATAAAAACAATGCGAGAAGGATTTTCGACGACTAGAAGTTTACGACCCAAAAAATGCGAAAAATGTTTGTTACCATTTTGGTGTCACTCCCTGTAATTTTGAAAGTTTCTATGCTTCGGTTTGTCCAAAATCCTGGAAATAGGTTCCTTTTAGATAATAATAGTATTTACGAGAAGGATGTTCGGCAATTCGGAAGTTAAGACTCAAAATTTTGCCCAAAACGTTTTACCCCTGTAATATCACTGTCTGCGTTATCGACACAACGAACAATGAGATTATACCCTGATTATATTAGTGCTCAATATAAAACCACAGAAAAAAGAGAGCAATTGGAAAAGAAGCTTGGGGCGAAAAGGGAGCCTTAGGGAGCCAAGGGAGAATTAGGTCGGGGCTAGAAAGGAAATAAAAAAAAAAAAATTCGAAAAGAAGATTCAAAATTTTAAACTTCTAGTCGCCGAAAATCGTTCTCACAAACATTGTTTTTATGCAAAATGAAGCTATTTGCAAAATTTCAGCTAAATTCGGTTTGTCAGGTTTTCGGAAGTTTAGCCAATAAATTGCCAAATAAGAATAGGCTAATGGCTAAAGAATAGAGTCATTTCGTTTATGACTTTTATTACCATCGGTAAGAAAAATCTTTATTTTATCGATCGGTAAAGTAGATCGCCTAAGGAACACGTTGGAAATGTTGATATTATCTAGTGTCGATATTTTACCATGATTTTTTTTAATTTTTAGCGAACATTAAAAAATAAAACAGTGCAAAAAGTTGAAACGAAAAATATTCTATTTCTAATATTTTCATGTAAACAAGTTTGTATTTTTCAATTATAGATGTATAATATTGTATATTTTAATACTAAGTAGATAATAAGAACACGAAATTGTTACTTTAGAAAATTTGTATAATATCGTGAGTTATTCGAAAACTGTCAAATATTAAGATTTAACTACTCAAATATACAAATAATTACAGACAACAATAAAAACCTTGAAAAATACATATAAAATATGTATAAATTTTTAGATCGTTTGTCGTAAGAAATTGCAACGCAGTTACTATGAACTATAAACATCAGTGCTAAACAGTAACGTAGTCTACGACTATCCACGATTAATCTACGATTTCTAGACATTTTCCTAATTTGTTTCCGAAGTATGCCACGTTTACTTGCACACGAAATTTCTCCCCAAAAACGATTCTCTTTGTTTGCGGGGGTCGTCGAACCGCCGTAAGCATCGTCCGAGCCAAAAGTCTGCCACGTCTTTCGTATTTCGCGTCATGGAATCGCCGGCGATTTCGGTGATTGATGAAGTACCGGTTAAGAATGTCCTAATCGGTGATCAGGCCCTACTAGGCCTCATTATAAACGGGCCGGAGTTAGCCGGACCCGGGCTGTTATCTCGGATCAGAGAGGGCCTAGGCTTGTTAGCAAGCCGAACTATGGACTATTACATTTATCTAACCCGATCCACCGAAGTCTCGGGATCCACCGTCGTCGGTTTTCTCGGTACGGCAGTGATGGATATTTCACGGTTAACGTCCTGACACTGTCGCACGTTCGGACCCGTGGTACGATCTTCTCTCGCTCGAAGGAACGTGCCTTGTAATCCTAATTCCCTCTCTGTGGTCACCTTCTCTCTCGTTAGACTCGATTTCTTCATTTTGATCGAGGATCTAAGCTCGATCCGCGCGGAAAAACTCGCACGCGAATAATCAATTGGGGCTCGATGACGGTAAAAACTCATTAGTAGATGACGAAGCGTTTCGTTGGGTGGCTGAATGAAGTAGGAGGCGATAAGGTGGAAACACGTTTGCGATTTTCTCTCGCGCGACTTCGAAATTTATTTTATCCTGTATGCAGATGAATTCGTGTTGTTTCGTTTGAAAATTTTTACTGTAGGAGTTTCATGAATTGACTTTAGATTATTCATGATTTTTAGTATCTTGTAAAGTTATTATTTATTTAAAATAGACGGGCAAAGCCTTTTACATATAGTGAATAATTATAAAAGTTATTAAATGATCCCCCATGGAATTAATATTAGAAATCGCAATTAGGGGAAGGTTCTAGGATATGGCTGAGTAGAGTTTCCGATGTCGCATTGGGGAACGGTGAACGCCAGAGATAAAGCCAGAATTATGATGGTCTTCGTTTAAGACAATTAAGGTAGAACTGGTTAACAACACGTGTTACAACTAAACCTTTTCCCGTACGTTTATTTCGGACTCATAACCCGACGTCATGTCTACTAACTGGGCTCGCTTAAGCTATCCTCAGCTATAGCGAAGCTATTGTCCACGATTTGGGGAACTTTTGAACACCTTGAGAGGGCAATTTTATTTCCATCTGGTTAATTTTTTGGGGTGAAAGTTTTGTCGACTGACTTAAGGCGAAGGTAGCACAGTTGGAGTGGGCAATAACTGTTCGTTTGCGATCCTGGGGAGATACAGAGATAGGGACTGCGCCAGTTCGACGATGTCATTTGTTACTGATATATCTGATCTATCGCGCATGCGCGTTGCATACAGTTAGGAGGCTTCTGTCCGAAAATCGTCAGCGAACGTCTTTCGAAAACTGTTTTTCGTTTTTGGGTAGCTTCGGTATTTAATATAGTCAAAGGAATTATTTATAGAAATATTCAGTGGTTCTTTATATATACTTCGAATTAAGTGGACAGTAGCGATAGTATCACGAATTTTGAAACAACTTAAGCTACATCTCCGCTTATGCAACTGAAACACGCATCGCGATCTTCATCAGTTTCGAGATAAACTCGAGTTTCTGGATTAAATCAGTTTCCAAAAAGCAGGATTCGAAGCGAGCAGCATCAGCAAATGTTATCATAACTGGCTCCGAGAATTCTTCGAAAACCAAAAATTTTCTGGTTCAGAATAAGACGTGTCGAGTAAACTGGATTAACGCCGACCGGTCGTATCTGCTTTCTCGTCGTCGGTTTACCGGGAAGAACTCGAGTCAAAGGCCATGTTTAGATGAAAAACTGGTTTACAATTTTGATCACGTGCCCTCGGGGACAGGAGAGAAGAAAAAAATAAGGAAAGAAGAAACTCGATTCCGGGCTAGTAAAAAGACACACTCGTATCGCGTGTATCTCGAGGCGATAGATGTGGTACGACGATAAGCGATATAAATTCTATTTTATAGCACAAAAATCCACGATTTTTCTTCCTTTTACGTTTGTGTATTTCATCCGTGGCGACGCGCGGCAACGCAATCGCCTCTTTAAACAATTTTTATGACGATCCGTGCTTTACCAGGAACGAATTAATAATGTTTTACGTTGCGCGCACTTTTGCCTTGACGCGTACTCAAGACTCCTTAATTTTGAGGCACGCGGTTCGAGTTCCAAAGTTAGGTACTTTTGAGATTTAAGGTTGAACCTCAATAACATTAAAAATAAGCGAAATTCTTTGAAAATTGGAGGAATGAATCTTTATGCAATACTAAAACTCCCCGGAAAATTAAAAACAAAAATAGATTCAGGAGTTTTTAGATTATTCAACTTTTAATTTTAGAATGAACTATAGTAACATTAGAAATTAGCGAAAATCTTTGAAATTTGGAAGAATGAAGCTTTATGCAATACTAAAATCCCATGCGAAATTCTAGAAAACTTGATCCAGTAATTTCTTAATTATTACAAGAAAACGCAATATTGAGAAATATAGAGTGAAGTTGCTGACATACATACTTACATACATTTTAACAAACAAGTTTATGACAAAAGATCAACATTTTTGACTGTTTTCATCACAAGATGAAGCCTTATTTAATTGATTAACTTATGGCTAAGATTGTTATTGAAGTATTGATATTCAGTTGCATTGTAATTTAATTTTGGAGTTGATACTTTTCTTTGAATTTAGTAATTGCCAGTATTAGATATTATGAGTTTTGTTTACTCATTTTCCTTTTCCACGTGAAAGAATAGACAAACGCAAAACACTTTCAAATCATTCGGAAACATCTTCCATTGGAATATGTACTGGAAAAGTTTTTGATCTCAATTTTATACTGCAAATTATGCAAGTGAGAATATGAATTAAGCTTCGATCTTCAGTGTATTTCTAATATTTTCCTGTCCTTCAACAATAATTACTGAAAATTTTACTAAAAACTATCCCTTTATTGCATTTTTTTTTAAATGTCACCCTTAAGCCACGTTTCCACGAGTTCAATTCATATAAGAAATCAATTCGAAACTATTTCTTGCATCAGTAACCTTGATGATTACCGTTTTATATTTTTTGTCCCTACGATTCATGTACACAGAATTTAAGTACTCGCATTTTTCTCCCGTTTACGCAGAAAATAATTTTCAATCGTCGAATCAACGGTACCAAATGAATCGAATGGGGTGTCGGCATCCAACGAAAGTCACAACAGTGCTACCATAGTAGCCAGAGGGGGTATGGGGGAGGAGGGCAGCAATGATTGGAGAGATGTTGCCACGGTGCAATGGTATTCGTCGTGTCACACGATGACAATCGTGTTTTACGGCGCATTCCACGATGCTCCGTGGCAGCTTCCTCCCGATGCGAGCGCGTTATTAATACACGAAACGTGATGTGGGTTTTCGGTGAGCGGAGGAACAGGTGAAAAAAATGCAGCCGCGCTGGGTTCCGATTCACGATGCTTATCTGCTCGGGCGGAGGCTGCGTTCCCTCGCGTTTAATTTGCGTCGAATTTGAGGAAAAGAAACGTTTCGATCCCTGGAGGAAAGTCGACGCGTGCAAGTTATCATTGAGAACGGAGTTCCTCGCGATTCTGGCAAAATTTTCTGGTCAGATTCGCGTAAAAAACAACTTTCGTTAAAAATAACACGAGCACGATGGAATGGAAAGAGAAACAACTCTATTTAAAATTAGAATCGCGGTTACTCCAATGCATTCTCTCGCTATGTTAAAATCGTGCTACTTGAGAGTTGATGGATCGCGATCGAGGTAAACGAGAAACGGAACGGCCGTACGATTGTTCTGATTCTTTTCAAGATCGTTTCATCTCACGGCTACGGGCCGCGCGAGGGGTAGGAGGAGGGAAAGAGATCGGCCGATTTAACATCTTAATTCGCGAAACGTTTTACCGCTCGCGGCGATTGTATGAGCAAGACGAATTGCTGCCGATTTGCATTCGAGAGCCAGATAAAGCCGACTCCGCTTGCAAATTAATCTATCGTTTTATTATTCTCGCGAGCAGGATCGAATCGGCGCGAGAACGCCTAGGCTTCGAGAACCGGCGTTTACCGGGGACGGTAAACAGTGATTTACCTTCCCGTAATGTCACTCCGTTTCTTTTCCTCTGGACTGATACTAATTTTCTCTCGGTCGATGTAATGATTGTAATTGCTTTCTTCTGTCGTAAAAAAAACGTGGCTCCAGGTGGCCTATAATTTCAATCGTTTCACGATCTCTTCATTTACATAGCGTGGATAGTATAATTGTTATCTGAAAATTTACACGCTTGTTTTTACGTATTTGTGGAAGGTGTTAATATTGAGTGTGCCATAATTCAGCGTTGATTAGTTTATAACACAATTTTTGAAGTAATGGAGGAGATTGTAAATGAGCAATGATAGTTTATGCATATAATCTTAATGCTATGGGTTTTTTATTATTAACTTTTCAGTATAATATTAAAAAAATATCTACATTTAGAATGCTGGAAAATTTGGATACTTTTCATTATATAGCCAGAGTTGAAAATTGTTCTGAAGATTTTTATTTGAGTTGCTTTTAAGATGCGTCCCCACTAGTGTTCATGAACTGTTCACGAACAGTGACAGTTGAATGTCGTAAAAATCATGTGTTCGCGTTATTGTTTGCATACGGTTTTTACATGAACAGTGTGCGTAGCATATGTGAAGAGATTGAGTAGTGTTTATAGTTTACGATCTGCTTGTAAACATTGTGTGCGAACAGTGCTCGCAGATAATGTGAAATGTAATGAAAGAAGAGAATAAAAAATGAAGAAGTTACTTTAAAAATTGAATGATAAATTACAGAACATTCTCTAATTCTCTAATTTGTTTCTCAAGAAACAAAGATAAGAATCTGCATTCTTTAACGCTTCAAGTTCGCAAGACCTCGTCAGCAGAGTATACTAATTAGAATATACTTCTCTTTTCCATGTCTCGTATTCTATAATTTTCTCTAAAGCCCAACAACTTTTGACGGCTGTCAAAAAATGATGACGAATGGGCTGCGTTAAGATCCATGTACATTTCCACGATTGCACGCGGCGATCATTTAATTGTCATTAATCTTTATCTGGAGCAGGTTCTAATCACCGGGTGTCAGCCGCGAAAGGCAGACACCGATACGAATTCGCCGTCGCGGACAGCTGCTCCCCTTTTCTATTCGCTCGCGTCCGCGAGACTCGCTCTCGCAGAGATACCCGATTATCGATATCGCGCGTCAATTAAGCCTGACAAGCGCGACAGAAAACACCGCGAGAATTAAGCGTGACGACGTGGAAAGCACGTGGGCGAGCTTTCGCGCCGCGACGCGTTACGTATATGCACGCTTGTCGATATATACGCGTCGGTTTCTGTGCACGTCCGTATGTAAAGCGCAGGTGTGGAATCCGTTTCTTTCCGCGACGAGTTCCTGCTGGCCTGTCATTAAGACTGTTCGATGATAACGTTTCAACAGTCGCGTGGCTTCCGTCTTGTCGCGAGGTTGTCGATCCTCGCCTCCTCGGGGACAGATTGTACGATCGATCAAAGAGTATCTCGCGCTGCTATCGCAAATTACCACCGGTTTAATGAATGGAATTAGTTGAACGGAATCGACGATTGGTTCTGGTTTCACTCTGTCTCCTCGTGTGACTGGTCGCGATCGGTTTTCAACGATTAGACGAGGTTCTTGGTATTTTGTATTTAGTTTGTTGGGATCTACTTTAGTATTGGACGACGTAGAGCGAAACAAACTTTATACGAAGATGCTACTCGTTTGACCTTGTATCAGTATCGTTGCCACTTTTAAACTGCGGTCATTTTTAATGACGAATATGAGCTGCATTATTGGGGTTTTTCAAGTAAATGTCGAGAAACTTTAAGCTACCTACTTGGGTGTAAATGTAGGTTGGAGGCAGAGATGGGCAAAATCTTTATCTAAATCAAAATGTCGAATAACGAATAAAAGATAAAAAAATTGTATTCGTTATTCGAAAGTTCGAATAATCTGATTTATTTTTATTTGAAGACACAGGATAATTTTTTTATTTGATGAAAATTTATTCGAAGATTTAAGATAATTTTTTTATTCGACTAGAATTTATTCGAAGACATAAGATAATTTTTTTATTCGAAGAGCACTTTATCTGTGGCGTCGAATAAAATTTTCATCTTTATCTTTATCTTTATTCGAAGCTTCGAATAAAGTTTTCATTTTTATCTTTATCTTTATTCGAAGCTTCGAATAATTTCCGAGTCTTCCCGAGTGAGGCCGAATGCGGCCGAGTGGGCTAACCGAGTATTGTAGCGAATGTCAAACGCCATGCCATTGTAGGAGAGAGAGAGAGAGAGAAATCTCGTCCCCAGGAGACTCTCTCCTACACCATCTCATCCACGTATAACATAACCTACATATCTTTACCTATCTACAAATAAATATGCGAAAAGCACCGGTTATTAAATTATATTCTCCATGACAACTCTCGATAACGACGTGCCCTTAAAAAATGAGAAGCGCATGACCGACTGTATAATTTTCATTTTCTGTCATTGCAAACGTGAGCCTGCGCGAGCCGTACCGTAAAGCCTGCCATACACGACCGAACCGCTCGGCGAGCCGTTCGGTCGAGCTGTCACATATACACGCGTCTACACATTTTCATTTCCGATGTGTACATGCGCCTGTGTGATAGCTCGACCGAGCGGCTCGCCGAGCGGTTCGGTCGTGTATGGCGTGCTTTACGCACGGTGTTTTTCGCATGTTTATTCGTAGATAGGTAAAGATATGTAGGTTATGTTATACGTAGATGAGATCGAGATGCGTGCGTTTAACATTCGCCACAATACTCGGTCAGCCCACTCGGCCTCGTTCAGCCTCAATCGGGAAGACTTGGAAATTATTCGAAGCTTCGAATAAAGATAAAGATAAAAATGAAAACTTTATTCGAAGCTTCGAATAAAGATAAAGATAAAGATGAAAATTTTATTCGATGCTACAGTTAAAGCGCTCTTCGAATAAAAAAATTTATCTTTTATCGTCGAACAAATTCTCATCGAATGAAAAAAATTATCTTACGTCTTCGAATAAATTCTCATCGAATAAAAAAATCATCTTAAATCTTCGAATAAATTTTCATCGAACAAAATCTTTATTCGTTGCTTCGAATAACGAATAAATATGAGCTATCTTTTATTCGAATTTTTATTTAAATAATTTTTTTATTTAGATAATGCCCATCTCTGGTTGGAGGTAATTGTTTTGAACACTTTATGGAGAGTGTTTACGCTGCTACTAGTCCGTGTTTTTTCTATGAACAATAAATATTAGAAAAAAATGAAAGAGGAAAAGGTAAGACCATTTTTCATAAGCAACGTAATGGTCCTTACAATTTTTTTGTATTTGCATCATAATTTAAAAAATAAATCAAAATTTTAGGACTTCAAAATTCAAAAATTTTAAAGTTTAGTTCTGTGTTTAACCGCGATGAACGAAATAAAGATTGACTCAAAAGATAGTTTTCATAAATGAATTCAAAGAGCCAATTCAAGCTTTCCATATCAAATTTTCTTTACTAACGATTCAGTATTTAGTATGCTTTAGGAGAAAACGGAAACACTTTCTCTCACGAACCGGCAGCCTAATTACACGATCCATTTATAAGAAAATTACACCCGGTGTGTGTCCGTCTATTTGTTATAACATTTACACATTCTTCCATTAATTTCCACTGGTCCAGCCTTGATTAAATTACGCCTGATTTTCCATCATTATTCAAACACGATCGCCTCGACCGCGCGGATTAGTCGGCGAACATCGTTTCCCCGCGCGTTTAATTATCAATCATTGAGTTTTGATAGAAAAGCGTGAAGCGTAGCATTTGCGGCTTAAGTGGAGACCCTGATGGGAAGATTGTAGTCATCCTGCGCGCACCGGATAGCGTATAACTCGCGGTTAAGTGGGTCAGACGGAATCGATGTTCCATTCGATGCTGCGTGATTGAGAGAATCGGGCGAAAAGAACGACAAACGAGATCACCTTAATGTTTCTTAATGAACGGTTACGCGGTTTAATGTTTGAACCCTTGAGAACCGGCGCGAGTCGATTTTACCTCGTTCCGAGAAGTAAATGATCCACCGGCGCGGCGGTCGACGTAAAAATTCGCGAACGCGAGGATACTCCTCCGTATTCATATCTTTTTTTACTGCGAATCGTTTTCGTACTTGCGGAGTGGATGATAAATGGTCTCGCGAGTTTCAAGATTTCTTCTTTCGATTCGAATGAAGAGCGTCCGTTGCAACCTTTAATTTATCGACGTAGTAGTTTGGCTTTTAATTTGCGAAATGGACGCGAGGAATAGCGACTTTCTGGTTTGAAGTAGGGATGCAAATATAAAATCGATCTTTCGATGATTTCGAAGCGCGTTTACGCTTCTTTTGCCGAATGAATTATCGTCTTACGTCTTTTAAACATAGACTTATTTTTTTAGTAAATTAGGAATAGTACCTTTTGTTATCGAAACCAAAAAGAGAATCTAAATATAAAATCTCTCTTTCAGAGATTTCCATATAAACAGTTTTAGTTAACGATATTAGTATTAGTCCTAATAAATTGAATGATTCTACTTTACTTGTTTAATGAAAATTGAGTAATCAAATTGAGTATTTGCAGTATTCGAAATTTCTTTTTACATTTTTTTGATAATAAATCGATTTCAATGGAATCAATTTTTTTTAGGTTCGATCTGTTTACTTCAATTCTAATGAAAAAAATCTGTTTCCTATTTTGAAGACGGCTACTTGATTTCATCTGTATTCTATATTATAGTGTAATGAAGCATTTCCTGTTTTGGTTTTTTTAATTTTTGGCTAATATTGAGGTAGATGTTTATCTGAAAATAAAATTATGCAGCATTATAAAGTCTTCAATGAATTTATGCTTTCTTTAAAATTCTTCAAAACGGAATTAAGAGGGGAATTACATACAGAATGCTAAAAATAAGCTGATTTATATGGATTTTTTACAAAAAATTTATTAAAGGATTCATTATGAAACTTTCTGCACTGCATATATATATTGTTCAAGGTTACGAAAAAAATTTGATTTAATTATAAATGTTGGCTGCAGATGCTGCTATTAAAGAAAGTTATTGCATCCTCGCCATTGAAGGTATAAATTGGCGGGCAGTCCTCCAATTTTGCTTAAAATGAAAAAACTGAAGATGTTTCTTTTTATTTATGAAATCATATTAACGATGAACCAAAAATTCTATTAAAAAGTGTAAATTTGGAATGATTGCACAGCTTGTAAACCAAAAGTGTGTTTTTTGGGATAATTTTTGGTCATATTTATGTAAAATGAAGTTGTGTAAATGAATTTGTTCATGAAACATAAAGGTTCATCGACTATTATCACAATGTGGTTGTAAACACCGGGTCAAACAGATTAATTAAACAGTATTTATTTAATCGTGCCCGCCAATTGAAAGAAATCAGTTTCGAGAAAAACGCATTTAAAGTCTGAGTCTCGAAAAATTATAGTTGTGTGAAACTTAAAGTTTTTTTTTTTATTAACAGTTTTACGTCGTATCAAATACGGGGTTATTATTGACGTTTTACAGTTATTAATATTTCAATACAATTTATTTCTTAGTTCTGTTTCTTTAATGAAATTCAAGTAGGTATATGGCATTTTGTTGAGAGTCAGGTTTTCGATATAAAGGAAGGATAAGTATCTAAAAAGAGGCAAAATGACAAACCTCTCGAATACAGAAGACAACTCCTCAGTACCACACAGGCTATAAAACTCTCCTCCTAAAGTTGTTCAATGTCAATCTGCTATTCTAGATGAATAAAGTAACCTTTCAACTTCTTCAAAAGATTAAAATCTCTATCTCCGATAGAACTACCACATTTACCGTAACTTTGGGCAGTCGACGCGCTGCTGTTCCATTAAATTCTACGTACACTTTGAATGTCGATTTAAAACTTTAAAAGAACTCTTAAAAGAACTACGTTCTTGAAGTGTATTGCGGCTGATTAAAAAAACAAATTTGTTTGATTAGTTATGTGTAATTCTCCCCTTAAGAAATTTCTGAAGATCTTCATTGAAATCTCTCTTTCTCCCAGTTCCATTCGAGATGTTCTCACCTGCGGTGTCCCTATATCGGTCCAGATTCCACGGGACGCAATTCGAAAGTCGGGGAAGGGTCAAAGGGGGGAAAGAGGAGTGGGAGGACGGTGACAAGGGAAACACGAGTCGCTCCGAGAACGAATCCACCGAGCGTCCACGGGAATCGTGTTCCCCTGGCGATGGCATTCGAGTAACCCGGATAGATTCACACCTGTACGCGTGGGCGTAGCTCTCCGGAGCTCTCTATCTGGAAGGCGAGAACGGGCTCGAAGCGTTATTCTGTCCGGGACGATTATAAGGATCTTTATGGGAGCCCAGGAAATTCGAGGGGAGGCTGATTCATTTCGAGATCGTTAAATTCGATTGCGCCCGCGTTCAGAGAAATACGATTAATAAATTTGTATGAACCGATTACCGGAGCAGGTAGATTAAATCGAGTGTGAAGGAAGGGGCGCGTTAGCGGTCTGTTTCGTGTGAAAACACCGCGGGGGATGATGACCGTGGCTCTCCACGCCTCGGGATGTTCGTTCCGGATTCGCCGATCTTCGGTGGACAGCTTTTTCGATCCAATTACGGGGGAAAACGATTTTTTTTATGATTCGGTGCGATTTTAATTAGTTTGGAATATGTTTGCACACGTGTAATGCAACGCTCAATGCAACATGAATTACATAGTTGTGTCTTTGTTGATTTTTTTAAGAAACAAATCACATTGTGATAGTTTAGACTTTAGACTTTAGAAGAATGAGAACATCGTTATGAAGATTTCTGGGAAATATTTTCAACAATTTTTTAGACATTCTAGTATATTCAAGAAGAAATATTTATTACTTCTCCAATATAGATTTTTATTTTTATGAAGGAAAATTAAGATGATGCGGGATTAAATTGCATAAATTGAAGAGAATGTTTCAAAGTCGACGCGAAGAAACGTTCAAAGATTATTCAATTAAAAGAGTTCAAACAATAGATAAAAATGATAAGTGTTGTATTGTCCAAAAGTTTGGATACACTTTGTGAGCAAGAGAAGCAAGTATTTTTTTATTTGGGCAAACATGCTTCATTAACTATTAATACTGAATCCAAAGATACGTTAGTTTTAGATAATATAATATTTTAGATAATATAGTTTTAGCAAGAATGAATAGCAGATTTTAAATTATATTTTATTTAGATTTTAGATTAAATTAAGAAGGGTTCTAATGAAGTATATTAAAGTGAAAAGAAGATCGTGACGCTTTGCTTATGTAAAATCACTAATTTCTAAGTTCAAATTATCGTACAGTCTCATAATCAGTGCAGTTTATTGTTCTTGCCCCATTCAATAATCTTCATCACAAATTCGTATTAATATCACTCAAAATTCCATAAATTAATATTAACGTTGAATGCCTTTTTTAACCCTCCATAAAATACATAAATCCACACCTATGTATAATATAGTACAACACAAAATTTACTCAAATCACATCTAAATTACAATTTTAGTATACGAGAACGATATTCAACGACCGCATTATTGAATTTACTGCAACATTAAAGCAACAGCGAAACCATTATTGAATAAAACCACGTAAACACCGTGTCCCACGGGCCCAAAACCATTTAATACACTCCCCAAGCGCGCAAGAGGCTCTCCGTACGGTAACGAGTCACGGTTTTCCCATTTCAAGCCCGTGAAAGCGATTCCGCGAAAGGAACGGTAGCGTTTATCGCTCGTCTCCTATCGTCGAGTCGCGGACACCCGGAAATTTGCCTCGATTCGAGACAATTTCGGCCGGTCCGCGTCAAAAGAGCGTTCCGGGAATCAGCCTCGGCGTGGAAACACTGGGCGCATAATAAAAAACGGGGATCGAAAGTCGCCGCGTAGAAACTCCCGTGGAAACCAGTTCGACAAAACGTTAATGCAAAGCCGCCGCTGGCGCGTTTATAGCGTGTAGTCGGTCGCGCATGTAACCGCATGAGATATATTTAAAGCGCGTTTAAGCGCTTTCAAATTAGCGTCGGCTCGGTGAGCGCGCGCGCGCGTCTCGAACCTTCGCAAATTAATAAAATGTAACGCGTCGATTCGCGGAGAGGCGAGGAGAACGGAGAGTCCTCAGGGTGGGTAATTTCGCGTTGTTGAACGACGAAATTAATAACGGCGCTTATCGCGCGGCTGCTATCTGCGCGGGATCCTTTAAAACCGTACGAAATTTCGAGCGCCACCCCTCAAATTACCGTGTGCTCGACGCTGGAACGCGAAATTTCGTCTGGGAAACTCGCCGCGCCGCGCCGTGAGCAAGGAATCGTTCCCCGTCCGGTTATGTCTCAGCTCTCGTTAACGCTCGAGAAGAAGAAGGCTTCAGCTGGCCCCTTGCCACGGGGACAGATGCGCGCGACAATTACAGGAATAATCGTAATTTAGTGGACATAATCGCGGCTGGTAGGCTGCGGCGTTAATAACCAACGGTGCGCCCTCTTCTGACGCGTTGATATTTCATCGGTCGCGGCGCGATATAATTATATTTTGACTGGCGCGATTACAGCACGTGCACGTTATTATTTCGTTGTCTGAATAATTCATGCACCGACGGTGGGGGGAGGGCGGAGAGAGGAGACACGATGCCGCGCGCACCGCCCCGATATATCCTGGCTATCGTATCATCTACCGCGGGACCAGAATCAATCTCCGTCGATGCCTCGTTGCCGTTATTGTTGCACGTTATCGTGTTATTATCGTCAGTTTTGGCCCTCTTCCGGTCCGGTTTCGTCAAATGAGACATTTCCTGGGACGGGCGGATGGGGATGATCACGATCTTTCAGGGGTAAAATGGTACCACAGATTTTTGGCTTGTCTCGGGAATTTTAGGGGAAACCCAAAGTCGGAATTCCGAAGATTTAGTGTTTGACAGAGCTGGGTAAAAATTTAATCAACGATTGACGATTAAATTTGAACTTTGGTCGTTAATCGCAATTAAATATTACATTAACTAATGAGATTTTTAGGAGCTGTCTTATCTAGTTGATAATAATATGGCTGTTTGGGTTATTTAGCGACATTTCAATTAATTTCAATGAGTAAGAATTTGCTGTAGTCGATAAAAGTAAAATTTCTCATACAAACATCCTAATCACAGTTGAAAAGAAGATACAAAATATAAATTCATACAAACTTATAATTAGATAAAATTGATCTAATACGAATTCCGGTTTAAGTATGAAAATAAACATTGGAATATTACCAGAAACAAGAAAAAGAAGTAATTAGTACCTCCAATTGTAGTTATTGCTTTTCTAATATACCTTTCAATAATTATGAAATTAGCGAGCACCCGCAGCATAAGAAAAATCATAAAGCATTAATGACAGTCTCTAATGTCAGCAACAAGTAATTTAGATAACTCCGAAAACCACATTCCACCTCGCTTATTGGTACATCGTATGTCAATACTATAGATCATTGGAGGCATGTCATTAAGCTATCGATACCCGTAACTATCTCTAGCGTGTAGTACGTACCTCATAATCTGCGCTTTTGCAACTTCCGTAGTCCGTCACGAACGGCAGAACTCGTCCGAGTGAAAAGTGTCTTTGCTTTTCTTTTTCACAATTTTAGCGGAGTCGAATCGCGATTGTTTCCCCTTCGAATAAGAATCCTGTCCAGAAACTATTAGCCGAGGGCGAAAGGATACGAGTTCCTCCGATCACTTTTTATCCTTCGAGAGGGGCGCTTCGTTTCGATTCCGTTTCGTTTGTCCGTGATATATTCGATCCCACCCACCGGACCCCGTCGTTGATTACAGGCTTGCCCGTGCATTAGGCCCGTGTCTAAAACAAACCGCTCCCATATCTACCAACAGTTTAAAGCCGCGGGGCGTGACTGCCGCTGACCCCTAGGGTTTCGGTCCTCGGTATCGCGTCCGTGTAGCCTCTATTTGGATTTACTATTAATTGCTCCGCCGATGGGATAGTTATTTGCGTGTCGCAACGACTGGGCTGCCGCGTCTGGATAAGTTTCGTCGACAGATAGTAATCATCATCATTCCCGGATCGAGCACCGTAATTGGACACTTTCTAATCTTCTAACAGGTGCAGTTTGAAACAGTGTGAAAAACTCTGTGTATTGCTGTGATTTCCACCACGACTGGATAGATGCTTCGAATGAAAAAATCTCGCGCACCACTGTCACGGGATTCATTGACAACTTGATTAACTGTCGGATATAGAACTGGTAGAAACGCGAGGAACCAATCGTTGCTTTACGAGTAAAAATACCTTGGGGCGAGTTTGAAATAGGCGGACTCTGATTGAGCGCTTATTGCAGGATTTCTTGGCTTTTTGGTTTAATTATTGGGAGGGGAATGTTTGGGTTTTATTGATAAATGGGGTTTCGAAAGTTTATTTATGCTTTTACTGTGATAATTTGTGCAACTTTACTTACATAATTTGTGTATATGTATTTAAACAATTGTAAAATATAGAAAAATATTTTTTAAAGTAAAGAATAAAAATGAAATCAAATTATTAAAATAGAAATGAATAAGAATGAAATAAATAAAGGCAACGTGTGAATATTAACTTTTTTTCAATCGAATGTTTACAGAAAAATGGTTTACTCCGAATATTCAGGTAAAATATTTTTCATACTAAATTAATTCATACCTACAATGCAGCTCAAATTTCTACTTTGTTTTATTCGAATATTTTAGTTTCACTTTAAAAGTGAGAACACATAGCATAAAATTTTAAATTTTCAAGGCACTCTGAATAATTAAAATGTTTAGATAAGTATTGTAACTAAGAAGGTTCTATTTACTAATTTTAGGGTATTAAAAATTTCTAAAACTGAATGTTTTAGTAAAATACTTAGAAATTTGAGTTGATATACTCGGTACGATTTTTAACGAGTCTATAAAACCCTTAGAATATTTTTATAACATTTATCAAGTCTACCATTTAAATTATAAAAAGTTGTGAACATCTACTAACATTTTTAGTATAATTAATTTTGGAGCCACTTTTTATTTTTTAATAAAATTATATTAGGTGATGAAGTATTTTTATATTAGTTAACAAGCTTGAATAACAGTGTCTATTATTTTCTAAATATTGTAGCATGCATTTTATTTTTTATATTTTGTATATTTTAGAGACTGTAAATATTCTTGTAGATTTTTGCAGAATTACTATAAACTGCAAATCTGCAGTTTATAGTAATTATAATACTCTTGATTACACTATCAATTTTATAATTTTGGTCCAATTTCGAATTATTCGGAGACTCATTTTCGGAACATTCTGCTAATTAAATATTTTTTTATCAGTAAATTTGTGCGATTTGGGGACTGAGAAGATATGCAATCCATAAATTTACATACAATGTGTCTTTTTTTTATTCATTTGTATTATATGACAACTACTGTAAAAATCCGAACATTTTGGTTTTCCAATTAGCTTCCACAATTGACGTTCCACTGTAATTCAAAAGTAAATATAATTATTTATAGTTATGGATGCTTGTTTCTATAAATGAAATAGTTTTTGCTTCCCTTATTTTCAAAACATCTATGTAGTTTAAAATCTTTTGTCTAAAATATAAGGAAAACTAATTGTAAGACAAGTTGGTAAGTTTTGTAGAATATTTGAGTTCCTCTATTAGCTTGGCTCGTAATTACAGGAGTCTTTTTTTAAAAATGTAAAAGTCTTCTTCTCTTATTCTTAAAGTGGTTCCAAATTGTTAATTTGTAATGCATATGGAAAACTAACATAAGGCAAACAAATAATGTTTCTACAACATTCTGGTCTCCTTATTAGCTCCAAAAATGGAGGTTTCACTATAATTAAATAGTAAAGAACTCATTCAAGATTATTGAAGTTTGTTTAAATGAACAAGTTCTTACTTTCCTTATTCCCGAAGTAGTTATAAATTTTGGTTTATATCGTATAGGGAAATTGACCTAAGGCAAATTGATAGAACTTCTAAAAACAATAAATTGAAGTGTTTTATAAAAAATACTAAATTTCTTATAAAAAGAAAGAAATTTTGTAGTAATTCTAAGTATTGAAATATCCATAAAGTAGAATCTCGATTAACCGAGCCAATACATATTTGTCACATAAAATGATAATTATTATAAGCAAATTTTACATATTAACATTTTAAACCCACTACTAAATCATGGTTCAAATTTTACTCAAAATGCTATTATATTATTGTATCTAGGACCTTAAATAATTGAAACCCTGGATAATAAAAATTTCGAGATATTTGTGAGTCGGATAATGAAGGTTGTACTGTATAGCCTACCAAAGATCACTTTTGACTTCACATTTTTTTTCAAAAGATTCTCAAAAACACCTAAGAAATAGAAGTAAATCACCAAGAACGCGCCTCATGTACCCAACATCCACCCCGAAGGAATCCGTCAATTAACTCCAATAAAACTTCCTAAAATCAAGCACGAAAATTCATATCAATCTTTCCTAGGCTTCCCCAGAGTTGGGCAAAATGTGATCTGATTACATATCACAAGTTGTGATTAAACTGTAATTGATCATTCAATTATGAGTTATTTTCTGTAATCGTTAACTTTTTCTGACAACAATTTGTCTGCGCAATCAATAAATATTAGCAATTACAGAAAATAATGTGTAATTGAATTAGTAATTACACTTTAATCGCAATTTGTGATTTGTAATCAGATTACATTTTGCCCAACTATGGGCTCCCCTCGCGTCTAGACCAACCGCAATCGCAATCCGCTCCCCCGACCCGTCCCTATCGCGTCTCCCCGTCGATTCCCCCGCCCCTCATCGTCATCAAACACCCCAGCACTGTGGTCCCAGCCGCACCTTCGATGATTTCGCCCAGATTCTCGGAAGTTGTACGTATACGTCCGAGAGCGGTCGCGGTGGACAACGAGGGCTCGTCGGTCTCCGGTCGCGCGGGGGGAATGACTTGCAATCGGGGCCGAGGCAGCGAGTAGCCGGTAGAGATGGCATTGATAGCGGCGTGCTGCTGGAAGGCTCGCTAGCATTCATCACCATAGACCTATCTGTCCGGGTATCGCGATTCCCTTCGTTATTGCAGCCGGGCCTGGCGCGGAGGTTACATCTTCATGCCCACGCGGCGGCCGAAAGGAGAGGCGCGCACGGCGCGGCGAGAGAGAGCCGCGCGTTTCACCCGACGCGAGCCTTCATTACCAGCCAACGGATTCCAAAGAGGGGGACAGGGGGAGGTAGAGGATTACGACGGGGGCTGGGAATCCTTCGCGATCAATGCGGCAAAAAATTAAGGGCCCATTGTGACCGGGTGACGTGTTGCCCGACGCGTTGCGCCGCGGCCGACTCGAAGCGTGGTTAGGCGTCATTGAAACGCGATTGAAAGCCGAGTAGCCGGATACGCGCGCGCGCGCGCGCGCGAGCGTCGTGTAAGGCCCAAGCAAGCCATTTCTGGGACGTTTCTCCGCGGGACCGGTAAAATATTGGCCCTAACGAGCGCAAATTGTCGATATCCACGGAGATAACGTCGCGCGCTGAACGCCGCGGTAAATTAAGCGTCGGGGTTTTTTTCATGGGGGATGTGATGGTGTAATGGGTTTACGATGTAGTAAATTGTGGGCGGTCTGAATGTTTGACGACCCCGGGTTCGATTGACGATAGTTTGGGAAAGGGGCGGGAAAAAGGTGGGGCGGAGCTTTTTGGGGTTGCGAGTTGGACAGGTGCAGCGTGATCGTTGTTACGATCTTTAGGGTTTTTGGGGAAGATTGATAAAGTAGGAATGAACCATTCCACGTCAAATCACACAGGATTTGTCACATGATCTCTGATTTTCTTCAAATACGGACCACATAATTTTACATTCGAGAAAATAATTTATGTAAAATTTTAATCTTGTACTTCAAATAGTTGTCAATCGAAAACGCTAAGAATGATCACAAATGCATCATGGTGTATCACGAACGATACTTCATCGAAACCTCAGAATATAGACAGTGAGAGAAGAAATTATGAGATTTAGTGTAAAATAGATGAACAGACTAGAAACTCATCCAAATCCTTAAGGCGGGGTTCTATTAAAAAAGAACGCGGTGCGCGCAATCCTGAAAATCACCTAAAAAGGTCGATTTTCACGAGCAGGCTCGTCCTGAAGTACCAAGCGCGCTTTCGAAAAGCGAAAAATCGATCTTTTCAGGTAGTTTTTAGTTTTAGGACTGCGCGCTGCGTCTTTTTCTGACGGAACCCCGGCTTTACGCCCGAAACTTCCTTGACGATAGTCAACAAACACGAAGACTCGAAAGATTCCGCGTATTAGGCCGCGTTCCCATTGAGTGTGATATTACAAGCCCGAGCACGAGCCAAGCCCGAGCCAAGCTTGGAACATGACGGTGGAGAGTAGCTCGGCAAACTACGGGACTGTGGTAGGTTTCGTGGAACGAATCGTATCGCGAAGCTTGGCGCGAGCTCAATCCCGAAGTTTGCCGAGTTACTCTCTGCCGTCATGTTCGAAGCTTGGCTCAGGCTTGGCTCGTGCTCGGGCTTGCGATATCACACTCAATGGGAACGCGGCCTTAGACCTTCTTTAATGTTTTACTATACAGTCACATGAACCGTCAAGTTGACAACACAGACTTAATAACAAAAATATAGGGCAACACACTGTGTGTTGCCTTCGTCCAAACACCGCGTTTGCTTATAATTTCCTGTACATAGAAGATTGATATGCAAATAAATCTAACAGGGGAAAAAATAGTTGTTGAGATACTAACCGTTAAATTTTAGTAAAATCGTGCGAGACGGATCGACACATTATCATTGCGTCTTCAATATCGGTGCTCTACAGTGTCGAATTCGAAGTTAAAAATGTTCCTTTAAATATTATTACTTACACTGTAATTAATAATTGTTGTAATTAAATATTATTACTTACACTGTAATTAATAATTGTTACATACATGCAATTGCAAAGATTATTCTTTCAGCTTTAATATGAATATAAATTCAAGGGTATTTCTCCAACCTGGAGTATTAACAACTATTTGAAGTACAAGGTTAAAATTTTACATATAGCGATTGCTTTCTCGAGTGTAGGAATAAGTAGTCTGCATTCGAAAAGAATCGAAGACTATGTGACAAATCTTGTGCGATTTGACGTGAAATGGCTCAAGGTTGTCCTTTGAAAAGCATTTGTCTTATGTTTCATAGTATTGAAGTTTGTGGTAAATTTAGTATCTAATTAATGTCTTAATAATCCCATTAATTTTAATATTTAAAGTAGCCTTTCATCGGTTTTGTCTACTTCAATTCATAATGATTTTTTGGGACAATCTCTGCGGGTAACTCTTGCTAATATTATCCACGGTTATGTAAATGAATATTGGTCATAATTATGTAAATAAGACTGTCAGAGCTCTGAAGCGTCGAAGGTATAAATATTTTCCTCGAATTTTTTGGTGTTTAGAATATCGATCAGGAATCAAATATCCGCAATTGAATTTCTCGGATTTTGAAACAGTGGCGCTGTAGGGTGACTCAATATAATATTCCAAGTTAACATTGATAACAATATTGAAAAGCGGCTTATTATACCGAGTCACCTTATTTTCTCCATGCGGCAGAAGTGAAATTTCGCGTTCTCTAAAGGACCTACGAACTTCGTTCCGAAGTCAATGGAACTTTTGCGTGACGTTGAGAGTAGCTTTCGGTAGTTTAACGAACGAACGGATCGCGTTTAGAAGAAATTAAGGGGAATAATAGCGAGGGGAGGGACAGACAGGAGAATTTAGAGACTGCTCGGGGGTCGAAACGAGGGGCGTTGATCACGAGCCTCGACGGATTCCTCGACCGTCGCCGTTAATTACCGGTTAATTACGATGAAGATCGCCGGTTGCTTTCCTAAACGTCGCTGACGCTCCTCTTTCAACGTGCCCGTTTAAAGCGAAAAGGAGGAAGGGGACTACGAAATTACAGGGCGTCGGAGTTGTCGGTGATAAATCTCTCGACCTATCGACGAGATGATCGACGAACAATAAGACCCGGTCGAGGAATCCGGCGCATTCGATTCCCTTTCGCGTTGAAATTTCTTATTGTCCAACGTGTCTGCGATAGCTTCGACTCTGAGACGAGCGGAGCATTAGCCGGGGGAATCATTAGGAAATTAATTAGATGGTCGGCGAAGAGATCATCATGTTAGAGGATCGATTAGGTGTTGCCACAAGTTCCTCGTAACTCGAGTGGATGTTAGCTACAAATATTGGGTCGTTGGTATCGTTAGGAAATATTAGGAGATTAATTAAGTACTTCCTGCGGAGACGGTAGGATTAATTCGACTTTATGTGGGAGCGTTAGGGAGCCAGTGGACCGAGGAAAATTAATGGGAAAATGATTTATCTGTGGACACTTCGAACGGCGCGGTTCTTTTATTTGAATTTCGAGAAACGTCGTCGTGTATTGAAAAGGGGGATTGCCAATCGATCAATCTTCGATTAAAAACAGCTGTTGCCTATTAAAAAATTTGCATTTACAAGCGAGCCACACGCAGCAAATGATACCAACTACCTAATACTCAATTTATACCTGTCGCGTAACGGTAATTATTCAATTTTTGCGAACAATCGCCTACTTTTATCCAGTCGGCTGTTTCAGCTGCTCCACCGAGTACCGAGAATTATATTCTAGATACGCGGCCGGGAATTAAGTATGCTCTATGCATCACTGGGCTCGTATCGCCGCTAATTTTTACGAATGCCGTGTAATCGTTCGCAATTTGCAATCTTATTAGCGTACCGTTATCCCTATCCGACGTGAGAATGCAGAAATTCTCACGTGTCGCCGCGCAAATTATGGCGCCGTATTATTTATAAACATGTTTTCGGTATCTCTCATCGGATTCCTTAATTACTGAATCTCGAAAATCCACGGGACAATTATTCCCCAAAAAACATTCACCTCAGTAGCTTCGGTAAATTATTCACTTTTTTTTCGCGACGGTTACGTCAGAGATTTCGAAACGATTTGAAGTTCACTAGGAAACTGTTATACCATCGACAGAAACAATATAAAGGTTTCAAAAAAAGAAGGAAGAAATGGAAGGGATGAGGAAGATGTGGGAGCAGGCGAAAAGGATCGAAGGGCTCGAAGCATAGCAATTTGACCTTATGAATAGCGCCAATTATACGTCGCCGGCTACTTTGTGGCTTTCCTGTCGGAAGGCTGAGGCTAACGAAACGATTGTGCCATTTATTAATAGATTTCTATTAGTCCTTTCTTTCTCAAGGTCTCTCAGTCTCTTCTTTATTCGGATATTATTGGATTGAATGATGTGGAAGAAAATTAAAAAGAAGTGTTAGGGGATTGGGGAAACAATAAGTTATTCTCTGTTTCTTCATTTAGAAAAACGACGAAGAATATTTATGTATTTAATATTTATGTACAGGGTATCCAAAATTCAAGCCACCAAATTGCGAAGGCTTAATCTACAGGCAATAACAAGAACAGAATGTTATATAAAGTTTGTTAATAAATGCTTTGTTACAGAGTTATAAATAAATAGGTAAAAAAACATTTTTCATTGCAGCACATAGAAGAACAAGAAAGTAAAAGCAATACGCAATTGTTTTTTATTGTATTATTATTATTATAACTATTGACGATATGGAATTGTTACCACATGGTAAAAAAACATGTAACTATGCTGACACAATAATATTGTCAACTTTTGTCTGTTGTAATAGAAAATGCATCTATTTGGTACACGCAACATTTGTTTATAACTCTGTAACAAAGCGTTTATTGACAAACTTCATATAACATTTTGTTTCTTCATTTTGCCTGCAGATTAAATCTGGCAATTTGGCGTTTTATGTTCGGGAGAAAGTATAATTCCTATAGAATTATAACTTTTAGGTTGTTAAATAGTTGAGAAAAGGTCCTCAGAAACGGAAAACATGATTTTAAGGAATTACCTACTTATAGAGTATATTTAAAAAATATATACATTTATTTATTTAAGTAGACTGCGGATTTGTATGCAAAATAAATTTTTTACAAGCATAAATAACGAGTTGGAACTTGAATAATAGTAAGTTTAATTTTCTAAACATTCTAACTGTAATTAAATTTTTAATTTTTTGTATATTTTATCATACGTTAATAGTCTTTTTTTGCACGCTTAGTATTGCCATAAATGCATAACACAATACTTTCGTTTAATACAATAATTTCGTTTAGTGGGACATTTAATATACATTTTAGTATAACTTAGAAAGCAAAAGTAACATCGACTATAAATCTACGTTTTCTAATTTGAAAAGTTTAAGGGATATTAAGAGCGAAAAAATGAAAGCGGTATATAGGATTTTTTAAGTTCCAGAGTTTTTAAAATTCGCAGACATTGTTGTAATAAATCCAAGTGCAAGAAACTGATAGTGTTTGCAAATAATAATAATAACTAAATAATAAACTTGTTGAAGTATTAGTTTATTTTTGCATTACAAAAGATTCGACTAAAAGAAACTCATTTGCTCCAATTAATCTTCAAGAAACAGAGAATACATTAATAATCTGATAACGAGAAAATATTCTATATCTGTTTTACCTCGTTTTCATTCTTCGTCTTCCCCAAAAATTCGCAAATTTCACACAAATTCCATGGTCAATATCTCGTCAGCTTACCATCGGCCAACCAGCTCCCACTAGCAAATTTACAAGATAATAACGGGGTATTAGCGAGAGGAGCTCCGAACTATTCCGCGAATCCACTCTGGGGAAACGTAAAAACTCCCGCTGTTAGATAATTTACAATTCCCGGTCGATACTTTCGGCTACTTTGTGGTTCCACTTACCTGGAGGTCGCGAAACGAACGAGCTATTCATTAACGACTGACCATTATTTCATCCGCTCCTCGTGGAGGTTGCATTGCGATGCCAAGTCCAATTTTTCCTGGGACCTTGACATTTGAGGTGATCTCGGCTTCCGAAAGTCAAGAATCTATTTACTGGCTCCTCAGAAAACGGTTTAAGGGCGGATTCGAGTCACGATTCTTGAGAGATCTTCGTGACTACGATGTTCCTTCGAACCAGACGAAAATTACTTCTTCGTTTGTTTTTCTTTCTTCTTTCTTCGTTTTTCTCATTTTTCGTGAAGTCATGCAATTTTTGCTCTAGAAATATTTTATATTAGTATCTATTGCTACACACTTCAAGATATTAAATCTCATATTGTTATTGACACATCAAACTTTCAACTTCCTTGGATGAATTTCAGTAATATTAAAAATAAGCGAAAATCTTTGAAAATTGGAGGAAGGAATTTTCATGTATTAGTAAAATCTCAAGCGACATTTTAGAAAAATTGATTCGATAGTTTTTAAATTATTTAATTTTCAATTTAACATGTATTCTTATGAGAAAACGCGATATTGAGAAATATATTACAAAATTCGGAGTGAAGTTGCTAACAATTGTATCTGAAGTATATTCTAAATAATATAAAAAAAGAAGTATATTCTAAACAATTTATAACAAAACATCAACATTTCTGACTGGTTTTTATTTTTATGCAAATTTATATTTTCAAAGGCATAGAAAGCACAAACCATCTTATATAAAAGTGTCTTTTATCTTCTAAATATTAAAAAATGTATTTTACTTTCGATATCTCAAGCTTTTTTTGCATCTCTGGATATCCTAAATATTTTAGCACATTTAAAATCGCCATAAATGCTTGAACATCCGTAGTCTACTTACTAATATCTTGAAAATTGATTAACTTTGGCTAACATTGTTACTGCAGTTCATCCTTAAATCTGATTGTAGCTTTTCCAGCCCTCTGTAAATTTTGAATTTTCCTGAAAATTTTAAGATCATTCACATACAGCAAAAAAAAAAAACGTTTCAGGTTTAGGAAAAAAATTTGGATGAAATATACAGGGTGTAACAAAAATGTTGCAGTTCCTTGAAAGGGGTGATTCCTGAGGTAATTTTAAATAACTTTTTCCTTAGCGAAAATGTTAGGTGTGGCTTTGTTAACGAGTTATGAACGAAAAGCATCGACCAATAGAGGCACGAATACAGTGGATGAATTTTAGCGCGAGCTCCAGCTGCGAGTAGCATTGGCCCGCCATCGTCCGCGTCATCATTAATCCGCTGTACTCGCTCCGTGATTGGTCGGTGTTTTTCGTTAATAACTCTTTAACAAAGCCCCACATAACATTTTCGTTAAGGAAAAAGTTATTTAAAATCACCTAAGGAATCACCCCCTTCAAGGAACTGCAACATTTTTGTTATACCCTGTATTTTCTGGGTTATTAAGTTCTCCTAAAGCGATGAATAATTGAGCGAGACAATAATTAAACGATTGAGCATAATTGAAAGTCAAGCATAATGAAGGGGATTAATTAAACCTTATCGCTTTGAAATCGTTCTTCCCCGTAAAATACTCGATAGTTTAAATTACACTCATAAACTTCTACACCTGCTTAGCCTCGAGTCAAGCTAGAGTCCCCGAATCAATAACAGCCGTCGTAAAAAATTTAATCAACGCTTCCCCCCGCCGAAGTGTGCCCCGAGTTTGATTAACGATCCCCCGAATTCTGAATCGGCCGACGGAATCTGCTATTATTTGGCCACGCGATTCCAACGGCCGACATTTAAGGGTAGGACGAGGAGCAATTGATCTCCCGAACGAGATCGGTATAAGTTAAACACCTGTTGAAAAGTGGTGAGTCCGTTAAGTAGCCGGTCTAATTGTAAGTACAGCTTTGCTCTATTTCGTCGCGATCTGCCAGCGCTCCTCACGATCTTTCCTCTCCTCGATAACATGGAGAGCCTCGTGAATGCTAATTCGTCGAAAATTTGTGCCAGCTGTCCGCGGCGGAACTATTCATTTGACTGCAGGGCTAGCGCTAATTTATGGTTCGCGGGGCCGCGGGATTCAACCTCGGAAGGGATCGATTATCGCTTCCACGCGAGGGGCCACGAAATTTCCTGGCGCATCAACTCCTGCAAGATCGAGGGAGCTGATCGAAATCGGTTGTGTATTTCGTCACTTTGCTCAGTCGATCGATTGGACTGATGATGTTTCATAAACGTTGCTCGATTGAATGGGAAGTATAAAGGTATTTTTTTTTAGGGGTGGGGAGCGAATTAGAGGTTTGAGGATGACTTATTTTAGTTTGAATTATTATTATATTGGGTTGAATCAGAAGTAAGTCCCAACATCGATAAAATAAAATTGTCATTTCAGGGATAGTTTAATTATTTATTGTGTCAATTGCATTGCATTTGTCATTATTAGAAAATTATCTGAGTTTCAGTATGATTTAAATGAAAATCAGCTATAGTACTTTTTATTAGGGAACAAATTGTATTTTACAATTTGAAAGATGAATTAGAGATGTATAAGAGATGAATTTCTTCGGAGAATAAGTTGAGTATGTTTTTAGAAAATATGATAAGTACAAAACAAAGTAAAATGTGATGATTAATCGCTAGAAAACTCTACAATAAAGACAATAAGATTCGTCCAAAATTAACTAGCCAATTAGTATTTGAGTTATCCTGCGCGTTAGTTTCAACCTTATTACATTCTTCTAAAAAATTCCAATTATCAGAAATTTAATTATTAGTACATTATTATAAATGTGCATAATGAAATTTTCTTAGATTGTCAAGTTATAATAAAGTAAATAAAGGTAGATAATAACACTTGCTTCCTAATATTTTTCTTAAAATTGGATCAGTTATTTAAAAAAATAAAATATATTAGTTGGTCGAAAAAGATCCGGAGACCCTAGCAGGGTTGAAAACATAATTTCAAGAAACACGTATTTAGATCTGACTGTAACTTCGTTATTAGGGTCATTCGGAGTAAAAAGACGCAGCGAGTAAAAGTACGCAGTGCCGTTTTCTCTGAGGGGGGTGAGAGGACGAGGACGCTGGCTCGTCAGGATTGAGTGTGCGTGGGCCGCCATTTTGGGTCAACGCCTGTTGAGCGGTGCGAGTCTCGCTTTCTGAATTAAAAATAAAAATTTAAAATTGTCGTGTTATTTCGATCTTTTTCGTACCAGGGAACAGTTTGTGGACGTATTATTTATGTATTTTTAGAGGTAAGTTGTTTTTATTGATTTTATATAGTTATTGAACGATTTTTTCCAAAATAACATTTTAACCTAACTTTATTGGAGTATTCGAACTAGTACGAATTGTTTTGGTTACCGGTCAAAAGGAGGAGTAAAAGGAGGGGGGTAATAGTACGCACTGGTATTTAGGTTACTGTCTACTTGTTTTTGAACTTTTAATAATATTTGGAGTAAAAACATATCTGCTCTGATAAAGGCTTGAGCATAATTTCGTTTTGTTGAATCTATGAAAAATTATAATATTATGATAGTTTCCTAAATTTGAAGTTCCTAATTTCTATTGTTTTTGTCATTTTTAGCTTTATTTATTAAAAATAATATCAAAATATGTTCCATCTGTGTATTATTTGTTCATTTTCTTTTACTACACTTGAATGCATACTTTTACTCTACATGCGAACTTTTACCCACACGACTGCGTATTTTTACCCACATGTCGGGGTAAAGGTACGCAGTCTGACCAAGTCACTCTTTTGTTTAATTTAAAAAAAACCGTTTGGCTTATCGTCAAATACTCGTTACATTTTATGAGTCTATTAAATATGCTACCGATAGCGCAAAAAAGTGTTCCTAATATCATGGTAGTTTTGGCTCAGTGAAGCAAAAACAGCAAAAGTATGTCCTTTTACCCCAAATGACCCTATTCTGAATTTGAGTTCGAAATTGTAAAAGCATATTTATGAATAGCATCTTTGATTTATACAAAAAAGGTTTAAAAAACTTTTTTTTTTTTTTATCTTTTACATGGAAATCTCTTCTTAAAGACCCAAAGCAATTTACGGTACTTCGACTTGTGCAATCGCAGTCCTTATCTACGAATTGCACACAACTTCCTTCTACATTATCCCATCTTCGCTGAAGGGAATCCGCGAAGAAGAGGAGAGGGACGGGAATAATTCTCCAGTTGAAATACGTCCCTGCCAATCGTCGAAACTTGCCCCGTTGCCAGCTGTTATTCAACAGAAACTATTAATTTATTCCGTGGCGAGCTCACCCTTAAGTACGGTGTAAACGCGCTCGGAGCTATAGCGCACAGTGGAAGCGGCGATCGTTCGATCCGATACACACCATCGCGAGACACGAGGGAGGAGGGATTGGCGGAGGGGAAGGCAGGGGGTGCGGAGGGGAAGCAGCAGCCCCGGTAAACCGAGAAGGTGCGTTGTGTGGGTTGATTGCAGGGTGCCGCGCGGTGTTTGCTTTATAAATCGTGCCCTGGTCCCGGGAGAACGAGAGGAGAAAACGGGAGAAGGGGCGCGACGAAGGGGTTCGAGGGGCTGCTCTGCGGCCGGTCGCGATTGATATCGTTCTGAAATTGGGTTATGATTTATCGGGATTTCGGGTGTCCGGCTCGCAACGGCTCGATCCCCTTGCGATTGAATACACCTTGTGGCGGTGAAGCGAAGGCGCGACGGGCTTTCTCCGAGCCGCGGGTCAATGTTTACTTACGCGGTTGTTTATTTATTGGGAAGGTGGTGGAGATGCGTAGAAACTGCAATATTAGAAGTCAGGAAATGTTGGGCGGAAAAATTGTTCGAAGTTTGCGTTACTTCAAAATTATGAAGGCTGATGAAAGTTTTTAATTTTAGAGATTTGGGACTTTCACGGCCCGGCATCATATAATTCTTACTGTTAAGGCTGTCGAGTGTAAGCTGTGTCTAAAGGTGTGTCTACATATAGCGAACAAGCGCGAACGAATATGAAGATGCAGACACAGAAGCGAACGAGCGCGAATGAGCGCGAATGATAATACAGCCCCGATTTGCCGATGATGATTCTCTTCTATGACATATGGAGAAATGACGATTACAGTTGTTTGATATTCGTTCGCGCTCTCAGCATTCGTTTGCGCTCGTTCGCTAGATGTAGATATGCCCTAAGGAAGAAGTCTCCAGCTTTCAAATTTTGCTTGAAGAAAATGATCCACCCTCATTTTTATTTGTGACAGAGAAACTGCATGAACTTTTTCTGATACAGAAATAGTTACGAAGAGACAGCGGATTTTATGCATTTATGGCAATGTCAAGTATGTAAAAAATCTACGGGACTGTTACCAAATGCCAAAATATGCAAAACATTACATTACATTATTTAAGCTGGAATGTTTGGAATTTTATGTATACTATTTTTTAAGTTCCAGTTCTTTATCTGTGCTAGTAAAAATTTTATTTTGCAAGGTTGCATTCAGTGGCTAGAATAAAACTTATCAGAGAACATAAGGCGACAAAAGAGGTTTCTGTAGGAAACCTTAATTTAATTGACCTAGCAGGTTCTGAAAGATTACAAGGAGAAGATCCAGTTCGAGTAACAGAAACTAAAAACATTAACAAATCATTAAGAAATTTATGTAATGTAATTCGTGCTCTTTTGGAAAAGAGCAAATATGGGACATACCGTAATTCAAAATTAACGCATGTCTTGATGCCATCTTTAGATAGAAATTCAAAAATAATTATATTAGTAAATATATCACCTTTAGATCAGATTGGCGCGAGGCACCGTAGTGTCTCTTGATTACTATAAATTATAATTTAAAGTAAAATTCATTTATATGTATTTGATTACTTACTTTTCCTTTATTCTTATATACTTGTACGTTATATGTATAATAATTCTACATAGAGTGTTTTTATTTGAGAAACTTCAATGTCGATAATTTCAGAAGAAATAGAACACCCTTTTAAAAAACGTTTACAAATCGAATCTTTTAGTTTCAAGTATTAAATGAATGACTTACTTATTTTTGTACCTATATTTCTTTATTAAATTATATATTTTATTTACTAAAAGAACATAATTTCGTTGCATTTATATACTTTCTTGCTCAATTATTGCATGTATCATGTACTATTTTCAAACATCTCTTGTAAAAATAACGAAAATCAACTATACATTCAATCTTACTATCTATTCTATTGCTTTGGTTGTAATTTTTATTAAAACTACCCCATATATGTTTTTTATAGCAACAAATTGTCGCAAACAAAAATTATTCTACTTTTAGGAAAATGTAAAAATGTAGGCTAAAAAGCTAAAAATTAAAAATCTATTGTCTATTGTTAGTTTTAATTAGTTTGTTAGTTTGTTAGTTATTAGATTAGAACAATCGACTACCGACTACAGTCTACAACACATTGGTAGAAAATTATAAATTATTAAATAACTCTATTTGATTCTTTACAACATTTTTAGCTTGAATAAAATAAGACTTAACGGGAAATATTTTATTTGCACTTTTAATTAATTACTCAAGCATTTCATATTTATAACGTCAGATGCCATTTACAGATCGAAAAATCCTTGATTTTCTAACAAAAACCACTAAGAAATAAAATTGATAAAAACTCCCGCGATGCAGACTCGTCGTTTAATTCATTAAACCACGTTACAGTGTTTAATCAAACGACTTTATTTATCAAAATAGCTTATTAAACGTCTCTCCAACGTGCCAGAGGCTCATTAAATAGTCCCTTCAACCCGAAGAAGTCGTCAGTCGTTCGATAAAAGGGTCCGATGATGCGTCAAAGACTATCAACCCCGAGAGACTAACTAATGAATTTTCTCTATTAGACGCACCGAGAACTAGTAGCGTGAGAGCGCCACTCAATTAAGATCTTATCTGCGATCCGGAACGATCGATGCCTCGACCAGGACATAATCGATAACATAACTCTGTAGTAGAATTTTCCGGTGTCGCCGGGAAAAAGGAAGGTCGGATCGTTAACCGTTTACACGCGTAAAGTATGCCCCGCCGCCTAAAACGCCTCGCGCCCCGATAGCAATATTACACCGAGATTAATAGATCGACATTACAAAGCGATTAGCTGGCAATTAAGTATACACAGGACTCGTCGGTACCGAGAACATTAATTGCTCCCCGTAATGATACCTTTTGCGCACCGATAAATCGACGACGGACGAACGGGAAGCTCTCTTCGGCTGGAAACACCGGGGATCCTTGAACGCGGTCGTCGAGGACGAAGGAGCGCGTCGCGTTCGCTTTCGAGGCGACGAAAACGGTCGAGGCTGACCGTTCGATATCCCGGCGCGATATCCGAGCAACAAGAACCGCGGAAAACCGCGGACTCCTTCCGCGGAGCCGAATGACGCGAAGGAAATTAATCGATTAATCATCGGGGGAGGGGGGGGGGGGGGGAAAGCTGATAGTCGGTCGTCGGTTGAAAAATCATCGGGCCGTGGGCACTAATTGAATTAGCCTGTGGAAGGATGCAGCCAGGATACGGGGATACATACATACATCCTCGCGGACGGTTTCGTGCGTAATAATCGTCGCGTTGATGGAATTTTCAACGGCTCCCAGCCTCGAGATCGCCGTGTATATAAATATGTATCAAGTTGGCGCACGTAGACCGGGCCTAGAGTATTGCGTGAAGACCCTCATCTTCGTCATCATCATTATCGTCGTCGTCATCATCATCATCATCATCTTGCACGCTGGCGTGTTTGCTCTGCGGACCGTACACGCGAACGAGTAAAAAGTAATCCGTTCGAACGCCGGAGCCCGTCATTACCGGGTTATTACCTAAGTATCGGAGTGGAAACGGGACGCGGCGCGGCGCGGCGGTGCGTCGACGTTCGCGAAACGCGAGGAAAAAAACCGGTACCGATCCTCTAGCGTTTCTCGCGCGAGCGTTCGAGGATCGAATTCGGAGGATGTTTCGGTGTTCCTCCTGAGAGGAGGATTCTTGGTTGAGGTCGAGGAGACTTCGTTGTAGGGTGGATAGTTTAGCGAAGACTAATTTAGGTACAGGATTTTTTTGGGTTTTGGTTGGATTATAGGCGATAGTTTACAGTAATGTGCTGGTATTTGATTTTGGCTTTTATATGCAATTTTTTTGGATTCATAAGAATATAGGAATTACTGGGGGTTGAAGTCCTTGTTATGGTTCGAGGAATCTTGAGACACGTATAGGACACTGCTTGTTATAGGTTGACTTATTCAACCGGTCTACTTAAGGTATTTCTTTTGCTTTTGGTTGGATTTCTCGTGATAGCATGTGTTAACACGTTTTCAGTCTACCTGAAGTATACTAATTTAGTGGTACATATACTCGGAGATTAATATAATTATTGCAAATGTCAAGTGGGGAAGAGTAAAAAGAGTGCGTATAGTATTGGCAATAAAATTTGCATAGTTGTTTATTAGAAATTCTGTGAAATGTGATGAAAATTTTATTAGAAAATGTTGTTTTAACCTGACTCACGGTTGAATTACTCTAACTCATCTGTAGGTTATGAAACTTGTAAACATATTAATGAAACATTACTTGGTTATTGTATTTTGCAAGATGCATTTTAATTTTACAATAATTAACAGTGAAACTAGTAACAAGTAAATTACATTTCTGTAAATTTCAAGGTTTACTATTTGTATGTACAGATTATTCAGAACTGTAGACCTTTTGAAAAATACATAATTCAAGAATGACAAAGACAAGAATCTCAGCTTTTTCAGTATTAATTTTGAAATGCACACAATATTACAAAAAATGGGGAAATAATAAGTCCCATCCAATACATAATCTTTTCCTTTATTTTGCCTACTTTTGTAATCTGATATTAATTTTCAGAAAATTGAGTAAAATTTAGACAAAAAATTCAAACATTGTGTTTAATAAAAAATTTCTATTGCAAATCTTAAATAGAAAATTTCAAAAATTTCAAAAACTGAAATAATATGTCAAATAATACGTGATATTTTGGAAACTGAAATATTTTCTTTATAATTTAAGGCATAAAACAACCTTTTAATTTTGACTTATAAAATTTATAATATAAATAGTATTTAAAATATTTCTTGATTATGAAAAAAGGTTAAAGAAAGAGTTACTATTAGACTCTAAAAGTTTAGAATGTTTGTCTTTGGTTTCGAGCGATTAATTTTTTTCTACAAAGCTGAAAAATTTAATATAACAAATTGCTAATTAAGAAGCAATAATAATTTTATTGTTAAGGGTAAAGAAAAATAGATTAAATTAAAAAAGATATTTGAGATGTAAATCTATCAGCATTTTCATGTTGAAAATGAGATCCATTTTACATTACTATTTTAGATATTATTTTGAAACTTTTATCGCAAATACAATAGTTTATTTTTAAAAGTATATATGTATAAGTGTGATCTAAAATAAAGTGAAATTATTTACTATGGACTATTTTTATTAGTATTTTATCCAGCTTTGATTTTAGAATAGTTTAGATCTGATACACTATTACTTCTAGTCTGAATCAAAAGTTCAGTATAAATAGTCCATATTGTTGTCTGACATTGAACGGATTTTCTACTGAAAACTAGAAATAGCCATACATAAACGAATCGTTGACAGATTAAAGCGATTAACTGCACTCTTTTAATTCTTTTTATTTGACTACTAATGCTATCAATTTACTGCCATACTAATAAAATAATTGATTTTGCCAAGGTGACCTTGACTTTTTATTGAAAGAAACCATTTTTTTAAAAGTTTTTATATTGCCATTTCTAACCAATTAAGAACAGATTAACCTTTACTCAAAATATTTTTTGTCAAATTATTGAAAATGCCTGAAAAGTTGGTGACAGTTACGTGGTATATCCTGTGTATTTAAAAAATGAAAAATTTCTTACTTCCAAAAAATATTTTCTACACTTATTATCAATTCCAATTTCAATCTTAATAACAGAATCCAAAAAGCAATCCCAGAGGACAATGGTACAAGAAAATTGTTTACATTAGTATACTTTACTATAGGGTTTAAAGAGTTTAAAATACATAATTATTTACTCGAAGAGTGAAGGGAATGTTATAAAGAACGCGCCTAAACTTTGAAACATGGCCGTTTATTAATTTCATTCAACTGATGTATGTATTTTGTCGTTACCCTTCTTCGGACAATAAAACGATTGTAAAGTTGCTGTACAGATTGTTGGTTTCTACGCACACGTAAGAACAATTTTATAATTTCTTTGGATATTTCCGATACGAATCTACCATCAATCTACTTGCTGATGATCTACGTGACTATTTTGTCGATAGATCATTATCAAAAGAAGATACCGACTAAATAATTAGGTAAGCTACAGAGCTGATGACATTTCCAAGTTGACGTGTTTTTGACATAATTATTTGTTTTGGATTCCTTAAAACCTGTAAAAACATATCCTGTAAAAGTTTTTCGTTGGCAGTTACGTCGAAAATTGGCCAATTTTTACCATTGTTTTTTGCAGCTCTTAAGAAAGTAGTTCACAATCTTTCACTCACTAAAACTCGAACCGAGTACTCGCAAATAGTTGCACCGGTTGACTGCCACTGGTGCGCAAAGCACCGCCCCCTTGTTTGAGAAACTAAGAGGCCCAGGCATGCCCGTTGCACCCTCCCCGTCTCTCTTCCACCTTCGCGATCCACGGTGCCGCGGTCCCCTTTCCTCCCTTTTCTCGTACAGCCTGTGGGATCCTACGGTCAGCGTCTCTCCCTCTGTTCCAGCAGGTTCTCCTCCTCCCCCTTTCCTCCCCTGCCTCCCTCGTTCTACCCGCTGGCCGTGGAAGAGGAAGGTGCGCGCTGGTTCGCGAGGTGGCCGGTAGTTAGCACTCCATTACACATGGTTACCTATCATCAGAGCACGCCAGCCGCACGATTTGCTCCCCGGGCCCCCATGGATATTCATGGACCCCTAAGTAACGTCTTTCGCGGACGGACGCCGTGAATCCTCGACGGGGAACATGGAGGGCACGGATACTTCGACGATAATCGGGTGTAATTGGCTTATCTTTCGGGCGGAGTTCGGGGTTTGCTGTGCTGGGGGTTGATAAGGGTGTTATATGGGATCCGAAGATTTTATTTTATTAGAGGTTTCCTCACAAGGAAACATTTCGAAGCGGTCGCGATATCAAGTAGATATTGATACTGTTAGAAACCTTAAAAAGTCTTACCACTGCGAAACTCTGAAAAATCGTCATTCTTTGGGAATTTCTTTTTTGTAAACAAAATGTTGAACATAAATCAAGTTTTGTCTTCTGATTAATGTGTTCATTGAAAGTGCAAAAAATATTTTACACTCAGAATCCAACAAATTTAGGGCACATAATTTTGAAAATTTGTCCTTTTTACAAACCAATTTTTGTTAAATATGAATATTATTCGTTTGTCCACGGTTTGTTCGACTACCCGCAAAAACAGAGCGAAATTAAAAATCGGATGTTAACTTCCATGAACATTATTCTGCGTAATTAGCGACGTGAATTGTTGAATAGCGTTTGTTAAATGGAATCATACAGGAGTTTGTTGCTTTGGATGTAATTTAAGAGGGTTTTGACGTTTTCTAGATTGCGGAAGGATTCCTTTAATGTTTCGTTTCAATTTCTTTGCAGAACATTATGTATTACATATGTGCCCATAATTATGAAAGTGCTCTAAGTCAAAATTAAAAAAAAAATGAGTTTATCAGTTATTTTACACCACATTATTTTAAACTAAATTTATTCAATGTAATTTTTTTTTTTTTTTTATATGACTTAGACCACTTTCATAATTATGGGCACATATGTGCTCGAGGGTTAAAATATTATAGCGCGGTGGAGTTGTTTTTTGAGAAAGAATTTGTGTGATTCTCTTGTGGTATGGACAACCTTATCCTGCTTAGAAATCAATGAAAAATGTTCGCGGGAGTTAACACCATTTACTTACATTTTATCACAACTTTTTTTGAGGATTGGACAAATGTGGACAAATCGTGGACAAACGAATAATACGCGTATTTTACAAAAATTAGCAGTTAGGGGTGCCAACTTCACAGACCTGCTTTTTTGTTATCTTCTTCTGCTTCCCAAAAGCAATGTCCTTCTTCCGGTCCCACTTTATTTATATTAACAGTCCGAATCTTGTCTCAATCTTTCCATAAAATAATAATTAAATTCCCCTTCCGAAATTCCAGTATTCCCAATTCCCAGTAAATTCAGCTCCCCCTCCCCGCCGCTTCCTCGCGTAAATTTTTCCCGAAAACGACGCACCTTCGGCAAGATAAACCGTCGACAAGGTTCAGGCGTGAACGCTCGCGGCTAATTATTCCGGGCCCGCGATTTCAATTAGTCCCGCGCCCGTAGTTCGCTGAAACGGCGTAAACAAGGACGGGGCCCCAGCGTCCTCCGTTCGTTTATGGGCCATGAATAACCATAAGAGCCGCGTTGCGTCACACCGGGCCGCGTTAATTATGCCAACGATTAGCCCCACTTTCGCCTCTACCCGACGATCGTGTCCCTCCCCCTGCCATTCGTCGATTCGCCGCTTCCACGCGTAATCGTCTCTTTAATTATAATTTAAGCGCGGTCGTTCGGTCGTGACAGGGGTACGTATATCAATTAAAAGGACGACCAACCGCTGGTACACCGCCGATGACGGACTTTCTTCGCGTCGATGGCGGTTTTTAACGAATTTGGGGTAATATCGGGGCATCGATTACCTTGATCGTGTACCTCGTTTGGTAATTCGTACAGAAAAGAGGATAAAAAAGAGTCGAGGAACGATCGTCCCGTGGATTACACGAGTGAGAATTAACTGTTTCTCCTTCGATGGAAGTTACTATATTTTCGGTGCCGCTCAATTAGTGAGACGGTATGATCGATCGATCGTTCGATAATGAAAACTGGAAGTTCGGAGTCTTGCGGGATTTCAATTCTGCTAAGTGGTCGCGCGGTGATGGGCAGTCCGAGTGCTTGTCGAGTCGTTGTCAATTTCTCGTTCGATTTGTCATTCGATCTTATCGATGTTTTATTGCGACGTTAGATACTGATTACTGATACAGGAGTGGACAGGAATATGTTTAGCAATGTCAACACCTTCAAATGATAAATAAAATATAATTATAAAACTTTTTGGTTGCTGAATGCTTTGATTTTGTATATTTTTAAAAGTTTCACGTTTATTAGACACTTCTGATTGGGCTTATCACAATTTCTGTAGTCAGTTTTAAGGATCCATTTCACTTGCAATTTCAATATTTTACCATTTCTGTTACTACTTTTTTTTTTTAAATTTTGCTAAAATCTTATTGACAATCCTATTTATCAGAACTTTAATTATATTAGCAGTTCATTATAATTTGGACAATGAATCTTTACAAACATAGATAATAATACTAATTTTTTATATTTTTCATAAAATTCGGTCAGCAGTTTAAAGAATAAAAATGATTGGGTCAGAAAAACCCGAAGAACTTAATAGAGTTAAGTTTCCTTGAAGCTGTTATTTCGACTTTAGACATCAAGTCGACACTATCCGTTTATTTTTCGTTCGTTTAAAATAGATTTTTGCAACATATTTTCTATCAAGTTAGTTTATTTACATCATAGTATCCAACGTAATATTTTAACTTAATTTCGAAGTTTAGAGACCTTCTTATCTTTAATAATCTTACTGCATTTTCTAAACCTCTCAATAAGTTAATAAATGGACAAATTAAGCTATCACAGAACATTTAGGGTTATTTGTTACATATAAAACCAACACAGCAGTAATTTACTGCGTTATATTATATTGTTTTTTTATGTTGTTAACGAATCTTGATAAAAATTCAGTAAAATTATAAAACCAAAATATTGAGAGGTGAAGTTTTTCCAAAGGTAATGCTATATATTGTAAAAATGCAAAAAAGATTATTAACATAATAAAAAGATT
Organism: Perdita meconis; assembly: GCA_030770465.2. Classification (NCBI taxonomy): domain Eukaryota; kingdom Metazoa; phylum Arthropoda; class Insecta; order Hymenoptera; family Andrenidae; genus Perdita; species Perdita meconis. Next base: position 14,279,205 of record JASKOS020000004.1, on the reverse strand, counting down.
GCAAAAAATTACTACATACATAAATAAATATATTCTATACACTTTCTCAACTGAATGGACATTTTATTCATAGACTTAGCTATTTAGGGATGAACTTTAATACCAATCTTACTAAAAAAAACTAGTTGTCCCGAATGGACCCGAATTAATTGTTCACAACTTTTGTGACAATTTGGTTAGTGTTTGACCTTACTGTACACAAGATTTCATAAAGTTTGACCTATTATTTTACTCTTAATTTTGTAGTTATATTTCTCAATAGTGTGTTTTCCTATAAGAATACACAAGATAAATAATATAAAAACTGCCAAATAAATTTTTTGTTAATTTTATGGGGGTTTCCTATTGCATAAATATCCATTCTTCCAATTTCCAACGACTGTCGCTTATTTTTAATGTTACTGAAGTTGATCCTTAAATTTTTAACAATCAAAATCAATTCAAACAATTCAAAATCTGTGACAACCCTAAATTTTAAACCCTCGAAATAAAAAATACCAATGTTTAAAAAAGTCTACTTTCTACAACAATTTGTAACCGAAATCGATGATTCAGAAAACAGAGGCGTTCGTAAAAAATTGAAAGCACCATCGTGGATCTCTGACCAATCCAATCCCAAATACGGACCCTTCTCACGGATCGCCGGGGTCGCGCTTCCGGTTTCTCGTGGGTCTAACCCCTTCTCCTCCCGCGTCCGAAGGAGAAAAATCGAGTGCGAACACGGCCGATCAATTTGCCCTAAAGAGTCGTTAATTTTCGGTCGATGCACTCCTACTATGCCCCGGCGCTGTTGTCGAAAATTATATTTCGCGGCGGGAGGAGGGTCGTCGAGGAAGGGCCAGGGGAGGGTCAGCGGCACATAATAAGCCCGATCGGGCCCCTTTAATGAGCCATAATGGGCCAGCAAGTATGCGTAATCGCCGATGATGGCCTCGAACACGATTCCATCCCGTTCGAACCGTCTCTTTCCCTCCCCTCGGCCTCTTGGCCTCCCCACCGCTATTCCGTGATCTCGTTGGTCCCGCTTCTCGCGGGGACTCAGGGCCCTTCGACTCTCCCTCCTCTTCTTGCTGTACATACATTGTACGGAGCAGGATAATGGGGCTGTGTCACCTAATTTCGGGCGATTACTTTTTATATGCGATCGTGGCGATCCGTGGATCGATATTGGGCCTGATTACAGAACAGCGCGGTAATAACATGCGCGGAGCGACGACTCCGTCGTTTTGATGAGATTTGAGGAGATTGTCGCTGTTGTCGCGGGGATAAGGGTCCCGTCGATGATCGCTGGAATCGATGATCGCTGCTTTTGAATATCGGCTTTTATTATCTTCTTGAGAATTTTTTTTCAGGATTTTGGAAGCTTATTATTTTCGGGGTATTTTTAGCGATTCTTGGAGTTGTCGACTTTAAAGAAATTTTAGTTTTGTTTGTATAGTGATTGGAGAGGGTGTTTTTCTTTCTTTGTTTTTATTTCTCTGCTTTTTGTGTTCATCCTTTTCTTTCGTGTCGTTTGTCGTCGTTGCAAGCTCATTTAAGCTTATTTACTTACCAAGGCAAAACGGTACCCAGCCTCGTTTATGACCGCCCTACCTCCACCGTTCCTCGACCGTTGGAGCTTGCGAATCAATTTAATCGGGCCGTTGGTTGTTCCGAGAAAATCATAGGTGCTGGCCGGGTTATTTAAGGTACGGAGACCGCGAATCCTCAGTGACTCTCAGCCGGCGCCAGCTGGCTTCGATTCCTTCCACTTTTTCCTTCTCGACGATAACATCTCTGATTGAAGGATTTCGCTCCGAATTATATTATTTTCCTCTGATGTTCCTTCGGGTCGTTAACATTTTCGATGCTATCTTAACTGGTTTATTAAGGATCCACGGATGAACAATATGTTCATTGAAGGCAAAATTATAAATTATCTTTTGGAAACTGAGAGTTTGTATAAAATACTTAACTTGAACCATGTTTGGACAGGTAGTAACAGATATTAATTAATAGGATTAATTGATTGAAAGATGCAGTGGCGAAATTTTCTGATGGTCTGACTCTTGACATCACATATTCTACTGCATTCTACTTGACAGAAGTTTGGAATCTCTTGCTGTCTGACTAATCGCCTGCAAGTTGGAGGAGGTTTTTCGACGCATATTTTTTTTATATATATTTATGACAAAAGTAAATATGCAAAAATTCGGAAGGATGTTCACAGAAGCCAGATCTGTAAAATATAAAAAATATAAGTCGTTAGAATACTTAAAAAATAAAACACTCTTTTTTCAAGCTTCAATTCTTCATTTGTGTCTGTAAATATTGAAATTTCCATAAACATCCGCAGTCTATATATGACTTTTATTATATTTAGATACAACGTATATTAAAATTCCTTTTCTTTCGAAATTAACACGTTTAATTTCTCCACATTAAATAAAAATTTTATTCTGCACAGATTTTACAAATATATTTTGGATCAGATCTTGATTACATAATTTTTCATACTCCTTTTAAAATTCTATAACTTTCATTAGTCATCATTTCGTTTCTAATTTAAATTGTACCTACTCAAGATTGTTTAACTAACAAAAGAATTCAAACCTCATCTAATGAAAAAAATGATTACGCATTTTTTGCTGTCGGTACATAAAAGATTCTGCTACTCATCTTCACATCCCTAGAAAATATAAAAACTATCTAAATTTCATACAAAACGATACATTGCCATGTCACCCAAAAATCGAATTCTCTGCTTTCCTATAAAGAAATCTGGAAAAAGAATTATTCTCAGTTTTTTGTCCAAACAATCCCAGGACAGAATAAGTTAAGCGTTATCCGCAATATTCAGCGAGGTGTCGTGCAGGCGCAGGACCAGAAAGCCCCCAGGACCCGCGCGGAAGGATATTGATCCTGCCCGTACCTGCGAGCAGAAAACCCCTTCGGCGTGTTCCAGAGATTCCTTATTAAGGACGATTAGCCTCGAAACGGGCAGATCAAGTGGATGCACGTATACGTAGCAGGGCCTCGCCTATATAAGTGGATGGTAATTGAATGTCAGCGTAACCTCGCCACCTCGTGAGAGCTTTTATTCCCGATCGTTCGATACCGCTATCCACTCGATCCCCCGGAAGTGCTCTGGGGTCGTGGGTCGGGCATCCTAAATTGACCATTTGAAATATTCTCTTTGGAATTTGTCGTTGGCTGCCAGGAGATTCAAAGCCGCTTACATGAGACACTTTTATGGCGCTGTTCTCTATATTTGTTACTGTAATTGTTACTGTAATTCTCTACATTTGTGTACTGTAATTTGTTATTATACATAAGCATTGCTATCCCTCTTTTTTGCATTACTATGTTACTTCTTCTAGTATTATTTTCCTTCAGTATTTCTTTTTTTATTCTTCTTGGGGTTTCTTCTTTTATTGTCTTTTTGTTTGCGTTATTATTTATTATCTGAGTAGTTTACTTTTTATGTTCATAATTATTTTTCATTTTGTGGATCTTTAGATTTTATAGTTTCTTGTAACTCTTCTAATTCTAGTTTCTTCTAACTCTTCTGTCGTCAAAAAAACTACCATGCAGTAATTTAAAATATTTGTTTGAGCATAGTAGCTGTAAATATTTCTTCAGACGAAAGAGTCAATTTTACAAACATTCTGTATCTACTGAATATAATAATAGTAGGATAACCAAATTCCCATAATTCTAACACATGAAAATAACTTGCAGAATCTCTACAGTGTTTCAATCTCTCATTTTTTTTAACAAAAAAACATTGTGTTTCGTCAAAAAATGGAGGAAGTCAATTTCACAAAAATTCAGAATCTGCTAAATATAACAAAAATATTATAGTAAAATTCCCATAAAACCATTAAACAAAAATAATGTAACTTACAGAATCTCTACATCGTTCTTTCAATCTCTCCTTTCTTATAACAAAAGAAATTGTGCTTCGCCAAAAAATCAAGGAAGTAAATTTCACAAAACTTCAAAATCTACTGAATATAACAAAAATAATATATTCAAATTTCCATAATTCCGAATTTTAATACGCAAAAATACTGTAACTTACCAGAATCTCTACAGCATTTCAATCTCTCGTCTTGTAACAGAAAAAGATTGTGCCTCGCCAAAAAATCGAACGAAATGACCAAAGGACAAGAACGACCATCGGAATAAAGTCCTCTTCCGCGACATGAATAATCATAAGGCGCGAAAGGGGTGCGGCTTAATCCTGAGAAAAGTGATAGACGAGACGTCGCGCGGCGGGGGTCACAATGGGAGGCTGGAAAAGAAAAGTCGAGGCACGCTCGAAGATTACATTACAGGCAAAATGGCGTGCGCTTAATCAGGCCATTTATTCGGCCGAGCAACGGACTGCAGCTTCCCGACGTGAAAAGGGGAGGAATGGTTTTGTGATTCCCCCTCGACCCCTTCCCCACACTCCCTTCTTCCCTCGTCGCGGCGGCCCTCGTATTTTCTGCATTGTGCGCTCCGTTAGCCATTGTGCCTGGAGCTCGCTTTCCGCGTATCGATTACACGCGTTACAATTATAATAAGCCGGTAATGTCGGTGTAATGCTCTTGTCGCGACTTTTGAGAGTTTTCAAAGAACCGTGAAAGTGGGAATTTTTTTTATCTAATGCCGAAGACATCGAGTCTGTGAAATTGTTGTCGAAGATTTGGAATATATTTGTTGCATTGCATTATTTAGAACAGGAGTGACTAACTTGTTTTTTCTTCGCGAACCACATATCGCTACCACAGTTACAACTACAGCTTCATGCACCTTGTTATGGTATCGGTAGAAATAATATCATATTGTTTCTTTGTATTTCATGAGCAGTGGTGTCACATAGTCATACATAATCAAATAGTGGGGATTTCTTAGCGAATGAGAGTTAGCCAGGTCCAATTAAGAAGATGATTGGACGTGATTATACTATTTGGCAATGAATAATAATAACTGCAGAAAGAAATTTAAGTAGAAAAGGAAGCCCACGCCTCAGACAATCATGTGAGTTTTCGCTTTTTCATAGTCACATGAATTTTTAGCTCTATATTTTTGCAATCCTCGTGGTTTTGATGTCTTCATTCCCTGAAATTTTTTATTTATCAGTGATAAATAGACTGCGGATTTTTATGCATTTATTGCAATTTCAAATATGCGAAAACTTAGAATAATATATTCATACATGCAAAAATATATAAGATATCACTAATAATAAAGTATATTTTATTAGATTTAGAATATAAAATACACTTTTATTTAAATTAGAATTGTTTTTTTTTTATTTATATGAAAATAAGAATTTGCATAAAAATCTACAGTCTAGTGATAAAAATACTTTGAGATTAAAGTATTCTCCATTCTTCTTTAGTCTATTTTTCTGCTCTAAACTTTGTATTTATTACTATTATAATAATTTCTTATATTTATTTCATGTGACTTTCCCATCCTCCTTCATCCCTCGATATTCACCACAGTTTTGCACCCCTCAAACAATTTCTTAGTAACCCCTCCAAACTTCTCCATTTCGACTTTCCCTTATTTTCTCAAAAAACAACGATCAAAAGTTCAGCCTTCTTGGTAGTAAAGCGCACTGGTCAATTAAATTTTGTATTGTATCCACACAAAAGAAACCAACGGAAACTATCAACGTCCTTCAATTTTTAAAATATCTTCCTTCCCCCCAAAATCCAGAGAGTGCAAAAAAATTTTTAAATAGGAGTTTGTCATAAAATGGTTCCTGGAAATTCCGAATATCAGTTTCTTCGCATTCTTCTCTTAAACTCAAGCAGAAAAGAGTTCATTGTCGCCGGTGGGGTTTCAAACAATGCGCCACACAATGACAACACAATCGTCAATTGTACCACTTTTTCTTTCTTTTTTATTTTCTTCTGGGACTACAATTGTGTTGTAACGAATCCGTTAACTATTTGGCGCCGATCCAACGGATTTCCAGGCCTTTCTTGAGAACTTCCTCATGAAAGTTACGAGTTTTTTTACGTTATTTTTTAACGTTCCGTCGGTTGAAAACGTTCTCTGCTACTACCACGAATATTTCATTCATGTAGTTACAGAAGTCGGTTAGAAGAAATTTTCTCAAGGTGCCGTTGAAATTTCCGATCTTTTTACGACAATTTTTTTCTCACCGAAGCGTTTCGACCGACGCACGACCCGTAAAAATCACTTCGTCGGTCGTTCACGATTTCAAAGGGCCCAAAAGGGATTAGCAGGTGCTAGACCCTCGGCGCGGATCGAGAAAAGAGAGACTGGCGGACTTATTCGGTTTCCGGCACTTCGCCCCGCACAAAGTACATGCAAATTTTCTAAAGGAGACGTGGCAGGCTTTATTTCGGATCGTTTGTCCGAGCCGACCGCGGCGATCGGCTCGGGTTTGCCCGGTCTTTGTATCCCGCTGACGAGATACCGCGTTTAAAAGGTGTTAAATTAGAAACGATCGCGTGATTTAAAAGCCATCGAGGCTATTCCGTACCCCTTTTCTTGAATGTATCAATTATTCCCTTTAAACTGGTTACGAGAACCGGGGTAATTGTTAGTTATAATAAACTATTGAGAACCGAGCGAAGCGTCAAGGTTGAGAAAACGTCGAGTCCACGGATTCAGAAGTATTAAAATGGACAAACGCGGTTGTGAAACTGAAACGGTCTACGAGAATAATGAATGAATTGAGAGAAGAGAGAATGACATATGTGCTTCTTCAAGGACGAATGAGTTGATCATTACCTCCTATTATTATCGTTTTTGTTGTATTGTACATCGCGAATTTAAGGACTGCGAAAGAGTAAAAGAGATCGTGTACTTTGTTAGTATTACATTTCACTCGAAATGGATGAGAAACAACGAATCATCACGATTACGAAGGCACAACAAGTCGTGAAGTTTATTTTAACGGAGAAGCATATTCAACAGCTACGGCTTATTCATAGAATTTCTACTGGATTCTCAGTTGAGGGTATCATTAAAAACCCGCAGAATGTCGATATCTTCATTGGAACCGTGTTACAATAAAGCGGAAGCTTCTGAGTTCCTCTGATCAGACTCAATGAGTTCCTGAAAGGTCCGAAAACCGCGATCGTAGACCACGAAGGTGCAGAAACTTTGTATTCAAATTCAAACACGGATTGAAAAACCACAAATTACCATAATTTTCGCTGCAACGTCTCCTCGACCAAAGGAAACCAACGTAGTCATTGATAAAGACGAAGATCACAAAGAAGCGACTCTTCTTTTCAGAAGGCCCACTTGAAGGGCCGCATTAAGGAACCGTAGAACGTCAATGTCGCTCCAGCTTCCCCGCAGGAAAAGAAGTCATCAAGTCTAAACGTCTCCCGGGGTCGTCGAAGGCGGTCGAGAGGGAGAAGTATTTAGCAACAGATGTACAAAGTGGTCGGAGATGGCCGAAGGTGGTGGTCGAAAGGACGGGATGGAGGAGAACGAAGGAGAACCGCGGTGCCACGGGGAGGAAGAGAGACGAAGGGAAGAGGGGAACTGTTGGAACGGACGGGCGTGCTCGCTGCTCGCGCATTGGTGCACCGGTGTGCACGATGTGTGCACAGTCGCCATGTTGAATAACCCCCACTTCCGCCCCACGTGTGTCGTACACCTACACACGTGTCGGAAACCCGATACCGGTCGCAATATCGTTCCCGGTAGGGCGAGAAATCGGCCTTCGAGCGGCCATGGGGGCTGGTTTAACCGCGGCGATTGGGGGAGGGGTTCTCACCCCATAACGCTTTGGCAGGCAAAGAAACGCGTCCGACTTGGAAACTCCTAAACGTCAGACGTTGCGACGTTTGTCTTCGGGATGGAGATTTTTGGAGTTGGACGACAGAAGATTTTTTGATGGAGCAATTACACTTGGTGTAATTAAAGATGAAGATATTGAACAAATGAACCGAGATTTCAAGATTTTAAAATTTGGCTCTGTAGGAGAAAAAGAGTCGGCCGATCGGATTGCCTGGAACGGGATTCGAACCTGGATATTCCGCTTGTCGTGCGACTGCTTTAACCAATTAAGCTATGCAGAGCCGACCGACAACTCTCCTTCTCCTAACCGTTATAATCCAAATGTAAACACAAACACAGGCGCCAATCGCGTATGGCTCTAAAAATTTTTGACTCTAAATTTAAGATTCTGAAGTCTAATACCTTCGCTGCAGACTTAAGAGTTTCTTCCTGAAGAAGACTTCATTGTTCCGGATGTTGAAAAAGGGAATAACGACAAGCCTGTGTTTCGGTCTTCATTGAAGGATAGGCCAGTTCACTGGATGGGACTGCGTTTAATATCGTTACAGGCAATCCCAGCCTCTCAGCATCGAATCTCATTCCCCACCTCTTTGAGTCTTTATCCTCCTCCGGCGAGGAACGACGCGGAGCGAGAGAAACATCACGGCGAAACGGACACTTTTCCTTCGTCGTCCTCTCTCCACCTCCGCCAGGAAGGAGGGAGATCTGCGGGGGTCAGAAGAAAGCGACGCCGGGGACGGCGAGGCGAGCAGAAAAAAGACGAAGGCGCAGTCAGGCAGTGGGATCCGTGGTCTTGGAGGGGGCGAAGAGAAGGGGCAGGGGGTCCAGACGTATTAATTAAACGACTCATTTTCATCGCACGACAAAAACGTGAGTTTAACGCCCATCGCCGGGCTAATGCGTCGCCCCACTGCAGCCTCGACGTACCTCGGTGGAATCGGAGTAGTCAGGTCCGGAGCGGTTTCTACCTCGCGGAGTCGTCCAATCGTGTCGAGGCACGGTGCACGCCTAGCGTCGGTGCCGGCACCGGGAAGAAACGCCCACCCTTGGTCGATTTCTGCCCCCACTACGGCGGCGGCACGCTCGAGCTGGTGGGGATGGAAGCCGTCAGGGACACCCCCACCACCACCCAAGAGCGACTCGTTTAGCCTGTAATTTGCTCAAACACCAGCAAGCTCTCGTGCCAGAAACATCCGTCAGAGCTCTGCCCGCCGGAGTTTAGCCCGAGTATACGCGTCGTGGCCGTTGCCAGTTGTTCCGTTGTCGTTTTGGGGAGACACCGGTGGATCCTCGCGGCAAAAAGGTTTCGCGGCTCGTTCGTCGTCCACAGGGTCGCGGGATGTGTGATCCGCTAGGCGGTTGGTGATAATATCCGAGTGGGTGACACGCCGTCTCCGGTGCCTCGGGGATCATCGTGGACTGGGTGATCCCTCGGTGACACTCCAGGGGCGAGACAACGATGACTACCGGTGATTATCGTGGTGCCGGGAACTGAACAGTGTCCGGAGGGCCTTGGAGGCCGACGTTCGCTGGTTATACCTGGCGGAGCTTGTTCGTGGTCCTGGACATGGTGATCCTTGCGTAATCGGGACACTCGAAAAGAGATCGCAGAGAGTATCGAGGGTTTTCCCCGGTGGGTGTCAGGATCCCGGGACAGAGAAAGTTATCAGTGTATCGGTAGACAGTGTTATTGACAAGTGTTTTCGCGAAAGGATAAGTTACCTCTTCGTTCCGTCGACGAAAGGTGATTGCAGCGATGCGGCGGACTTAACTCCAGCCATCAAGAGTCCGTCAGCCCTGTGGAAGTGGGAAGTCCATCAGCCAAGCGTACGATAATCGTACGATGATGCCGCTCGCGCCGACGCCAATTGTTCCGGTGCCCTCGAAGCCGAAGATCGGCTTCAGCATCGACTCGATCGTCGGCGGCGGTGGACAGGGTCGCGAAGATCGATTGGACCGGTTGGAACGCGTGGAAATCGAACGAGATGGCAGCCCGATGGACGTGGAGGGTTCTTCGTCGCCGCGGAGTCGTCGCGTCGCCACCAGATCGCCCGGCGCCCACTCCGAGGGCTCCGACCGACCCGTCTCAAGGAGCTCCTCGGTGGAGTCCTACCCGAACTCCCGGAGGACTCCGTCCCACCCCGGCGGCCTGCACCACCATCACACCAACCACCACGGGGCCCACCACCATCACCTGTCCGCCGCGACGCACCTCGACTTCACCCGGACGACGGTCCATAGTCATAGCGGCGGATCCACGCCCAATAACAGCCCCAGTCCTCCTCACAGGATATCGCACGGCGACTCTCCCGTCGGCGCGCACCCTCAACCACCTCCCGGCGTCGTCAGGCCCAGTCCCAACTACCTTGCACCACCTCCTGGAGCCGCCACCGCGGCCGCAGTCGCCGCCGAGCAACTCAAGTCGTTGTACGGACTCCCTGGACACGGTCCTGCCGGTCCGCAAACGGGACAGAATGAGTATCACACGCAGCAGCTCGCCCTCGCCGCGAATTTGGCCGCGGCGCAGCATTTCCAAGCGGCGAACCTCGCCGTTGCACTCCAGGCGCATCACGGTGCGTCGCCCCATGGACCACCCCATGCACCTTACCCACACGGCGGTGCACCAGGTCCCCATCCTCCGCCTCATCCGCATCAGCCGCCCAGGGACAGCTACCCTTTATATCCGTGGCTCCTCTCCAGGCACGGACGGATCTTCCCGCACCGATTTCCTGGAGGTATGTTGCGCATCTTTCTTATTTTACGTATTTAGAACAGGTTTGGGTCGGGCAGTTGGCTGTGGAGTTGTACGGAGAGTCGGGGATTTGTTTGGGATAGAGTTGTGAGAGGGTGTTTAGTATTTGTTTGTTTGAGTTTTTTGATTGCGAATTGTTTTTTAATAGGAGCCGAATTTGTTATCAAGAACGTGGACAGTCTTATTATCTTAAGATTTTTAATCACGGATTTGATATGATGTATTAGGTGCGGAGAAAACTTAATGCGAATTCTTAGAACAAGATTTAAATATTCTTATATTTTTAAAATGTTATTTTATTTAACAAGACAATCATTATTTGCTTCTAGAAGTCTTTTATAACATATAAAATGTTATCAACACTAAGCGATATGAATTTTTCCCTGTAGCTAATAATAGGCCGCATTGTTGTTATTATTCTGTTTTACTTGAGGGGACAAGTTTACGACTGACTGTACAGCTATTTAGGAAGGAGTATAGTGAAATACTTAAAGATACTTGAAATCAGTATATGAATCTTAAATGTAGAATAGTAAGTTTGGAACACAGTATATGATTTATACTCGACTTTAATTGTTCCAAAATTTGCCTAAACCCTCGCTTTGCTCCAAAATTAACCTACTTTTAAAATTTCACGATATTCCTTCCGCCAACAGAATTCAAACCTAACTCAAAACTATATTCCTCACGAACCATCATTAAGCTCAGAGTCTCTAAAAAAATACAGAAACATCTAATAATCATTCTAATGACGTCCAGTACAAGCGAGTGTCCAGTGATTAACATTTTTATTGGCTGTCGTGGACGTAGATTATAAAGTAATTGAAATAATTCCCGACGGATTATCGTCGAGGCGATACCAAAGAAGTGTGAACTCCGGCAAAAACTTGATTTGCGTTGTCGGATCTCTAATCGGTCGCGTGTTTATTCGCCTCGCAAACGCACACGGTACGTTTAAACAAGCCCAGCGTCTAAATTCTATACTCTAAACTCTTCCGAAGCTCGATAATACCGGACCCAACCTTCTAAGAAAGTTGAGAAACCGTCGCCAGAAGTTCTATCCCAAACTTTCTCCCGCGTTCTCCGCCAGAGCCGAGGAAAGTCACAATGGGAGAGGTCGGACGGGTGGTTTGAGGAATCGAGCGATTTCCACGCGGGGTACCTAGGGGGGGACCCTGGTCATAAATTCGTTTCCGATCGGGGGTCGGTAATTGGCCGGCTCGTAGACGGGGACGAGAAAAACCGGAGCCATTGAGACCAACTAGAGACGGTGCGCACGGAATTCGCGAGTTAACTCGTCATTTTCAGCGCGCGGAGTTAATAAACCCGTGGCCGTCGCGTGATAGTTTCCCCGTGGCCACACCGGGGTTTCACTGTCGTCCTCCGTCTCTCTCTTCCACCCCTTCCGTCGGAGCGTTATCGATTCCGTGCGCGATGTAAACAACGACGTTACAAGAGTCGCGTTGGGGCGGCACGAGGCGAACCCGGACGATAATATAATTACATCGCGGAGTCGGTAAATAAGATCGGGTCCCTCCTAAATCGAGACGGCCACGGTTACGCAAAGATTTCGTAACGGACGAGAGATTTTGTAACCCGCACCCAGCTCTTGTCCGCGGCTTGTCCCCTTATCGTTCACGAGTCCTCGTCTCCGTCAGCCAAGCAAAACAACTCTCTCTCTCTATCGCGGTCGTCGTAACGTAATTGATTCACTCGACCCTGATAACGCTACCCGTCTAATTGTCAATTATTTAGTGATAAGGGCGTATATCGTGGCGTTGAGATAGCCGGTGCCATGTAGTCGTCGTTTTGACGCGTTTATAGTCAATGGATCTTGGTGACAGCGGATAGACGGGGGACTTTCTTGCGTTCAGTGAGGGAATTGGGCCGCGCTCTGTTAGATAATTGAGCGATAGCACTTTATTTACTATGTTTACACTAGTTGTGTAATTATTTCATGAACTTGATAATTGCTTCTTAATGATATTGACTTGTGTGGAAACATAGAGTAATTAGCAAGATTATTATTCATAGGGGTGAGTCAACGGAATAGTACATCGCAGAAATGTCTTAATTTTGTTTTAACAAAAAGTTGGAGACATTTAACTAATTATACACACTGATTTCAAAATATTTTAACTCCTAAAAGAAACTAAATTCCACTCATTTTCCCCTGTGATATAAATAAAAGGATGATTTAAACAAAAGATTTGAGGGAACAGAAGAATTGAGAGCACTTTGTAGCAATCAATCAGAACGAAGTTAGCGTTAATACTACATTAGTAATATAGCCGAAAATATTTTCGCTATCAATAACCAGACCGATAAGACCGTCGTTCCGTTGACAACGGTGTCAACACTCGCGCGAGACGGTTCCGTTCATCTAACCCAGATTACCGGTCGGCGATAATGCACGGTAAACACGAATTACGCTTAATTAGAAGCGACGCGCGAATTGGTAGCCCGTTCATTGTGAAAACGACAATGTTTCATGCGCTCGTAATCGCTTCCCTATCGATCCTCGGTGCAGCGCGAGATCGCGCGATTCCGAAGTCGAAGCGCTTCGAATTTTACGGCTTGTCGCTTCCTTCGAACAGGACTGCCAGTTCGTTTTATCTGCGATCGCTGCCCGATCATAAATCATCGATCGTACCTTGTAATGCTCTAGGTATTAGCGATGGAATTTTGTTGCAGAGGATGCTCGTTTATTTAGCGACTGTAACTCGCAGTGACATCCCGATGTTCAGTACCTTGATGTGAGTGATAGCGAGTACCGAGACGTCCCTCCGAGGGGCCAGACCGTGGCATTGATGGACTTGTATAGGCTGTTCCAAAAAGGATGTTCAGGATCTTTCATCTTATTTATCAATTGGAATTATTTAACGAAGGAAATTCGTTATCTTCTACTCCTATCTTCCACTTCAAAAATTGCGAACTACATATTCTCTCTATTTTCTCCACGTTAACTACTTTCCACTCGTATGCACCAAAAACCGATCCCAAAACTGGACCGTGGACCCCAAGCCATTGCCTTGACGTTTAATCGCACAGGTTCGCACGGATTTCGATTTAACGAGCAGTCGAACGTCACGAGACGTCCTCCTGACAGGTTTCCGGGATATAAAACGTACCGTACGGCCGAGATTTTCTTCCTTTTTCGACGGCTTCGCTCCAAATCCATGATTTCCGTATTACGCAACCGATAATTTTCTTCGCGAGCAATTTGCCGCGCCACGGATCTCTTTGCGCCATGTTATTATACGAAAGTATCCATCGTGTTACTTCTTCGTCATTATCAACCTCTGTCGACCGCTCGAGAAATGAATTTTTTCTGTCTCAACTATATTCCACAGTTTCAATCAAATGTTTTTTTATTCTTACATAATTCTTCATTAACCCGATGGAAAAAAATTAATCGCTCTATCGAAAAATTGACTCGACGATTAGGATGACTGAGAACTTTGGAGAGCTTCGCTGGATTCGTTCGCTTCCGTTTTCCGTATCGAGAGTCACCTCGGTTTTCAGGATCGCTCGTTTCCGCGACTCTGCGACACGATGATACCTAATCGGGTGGCGATCAGGCATTATGAGCCTCGTTTCGAGTTACTTACGAGGTCAGCTTCCCTCTGTCCGTAGCTGGAAACGATGGAACAAGGCGAAACGTTTCTGCTCCAGCGAGACAATTACCATAAATTTACCGCCAGTTGCCACCCGGTAGAGAAATGTACCAGAAACTAGTTCCATCATGGGGAGAAGATCGTCGCCATGTTTGCTGGGTGCTAGGCGCATTTTGCGATTTTGTTGCGAATGTTTTGCGATACTTGTGACTGAAGACAAACGATGGATTTCAGGCATAGCTTCCGTTCTTTTAGAGGCAATTTATGGTTAGGTTGGCAAAATTTTGCTGTCACTGTGTTTTTTTGTGACGTCTGAAGGAAGTGTTATTTAATTATATGTGTTATTTAGTAATTCATTTGGGAATAAATTATAACGAGAAGTAGATCTCAGAATTTTTATAATCTTCTTCGTAGTTAGTTTTTTGTAAGTCTCATTCTTTAAACTTGAATCACAATGAAGTAGGTTCGTCATTATTTTCCTGTAAAGAAGCAGGCCATTAAAAATCAGTGATTTGAATTAATAAGCACAATATCAGGAAAATGCCTTCTCTTCCAATTTCCTTCTTCCTCGTTTCTACTTATTCTTGCAATATTAACATTACAAATTTAATGTTCGTTGTTTTAAAAGCCATAAAGAATAATTGCTACTCGGTAGTTAGCAAAGATGACAGGAATTTCCAAGCAGAATCATCATTAAAACCCGGTGACTTGGTGACTTGAATGCCCACATAATTAGCGTTGGATTAACGTCATGCAAGACGTCATGCTAATCCTAGATTTTACTTGTAATGCCACTATCATTAACTTATTTCACGACTATTTTAATTCTGTGTGACAGTTTTCTTTTGTTTAGCCTTTAAACTTTCTTTTGACATCAATACTTTCTTCTATTACAATCCATTATTAGACAGTACATACAATCCACTTTGCTATAAAAATCATTTTCATAAAATTATTATCCAGTTTCAAACGACGGATAATTCATTCTCCTTTCCTCTTCTTCTCAGCACCGACGACACATTTCCAATTAAATTCTCTTCTTCAGAACTTTACGACTATTCTAAGTAATCACTTAGTATTCACATTTCCCTCCTAAATATATTTGCATTGTACTAAGTTCTATCGACAGTGCAAAGCATATGAAGCATGTGCCCACTTACAACAGTCGCGAGTAGATTCATCAGGAATCCGTTCAGTCGTGACGATCATGGTTGCGCGAATTGTCACGGGGATTTTTTTCTAATGACGTCCGAGAACATCGTAGCGACCAGTCGCAATACTAATCGGCTCTAATACGCGGCTTGCGCAAATGGAACGAACGTGACGGCGAATCGCGCCTGGTCCGGCGTGGACGCACATACACGCGCGCCGTTCACCAGAGAATTGATATTACGAAAGGGAATTACCTTTGCAGTTAAGTCACGAGCAATTACCGTTTAGCCGTTCCGAGTAATTACTCTTTTGTTAAGCGAAACTGCTAAGACGCGGAACGGCACGATCCGGGAGACGCCGGAGTCTCGACGCGCGTCGAGTCTCGGGACTGCTTGCCTTGAAAATGGGCTTTTCACGGAAAGTTGGCGCGAGAAGAAATTTCTCGGAACGCTTAGGATATTTCAGCCCGGGGAATAGGGAGGAATAACTCATTCCTCGGCGATGGGAGCTGAGAGAAACGTGGAAGATAAAGCATGTGAGAATATGTGACTTCTGTGTGCACGGCTGATAGAGTTCTTCTTCCGCGGCTTCGTCGCACAATCAGTTTCTTCTGAATCTAGATTTTAAATTCTGGGATTTGGAAATTGCTTTGGGGATCAATAAATTGGATTTCTACAAGTGAGATGTTTTTATTTGGTAATTTAGGTGTTGTATTAGGGTTGAGTAGAAATTTGGTGCCGTTTTTTCGGTCCAATTGAAAGACAAATTTTTTTATTTCAATGTAGTTCTATTTATTGAAATATTCTGTATATTTTTCTATAGACTTCCGTTGTTTTTCATGTAACATCGTTGTTCTATCCGTGTAAAACTTTTCAGAGTTTTAGGTGAAAAACTGTATAAACGGCATGAATTTTCTACTCAACTCAATAGTATTTTTTGAGAAATCAGTCTTTGATGTTGACTTCATTTATTGAGTCACATTTTATTTTATGAGTATACTTATACCGAGCTTCTGTGGCAAACTTTCACCTATTTACAAGTTATATCGTAGTAGCAGTCAATGTATTAAAATGGCAACCCGATAATTACGGTACACAGAAACTGGTTTTATACACAAAATCGTAAAATACACACACTAAGAGATAATGGAAGAATAATAAGAAAATAATAGCTGTTCGCAAACTCTTTTCCGAAACGTTAAAATCAAACAGCTTTATTATAATCATTCAGAATACTGTTTTCCCTATTTCATTAGACTTTTACATTTAATTACAAGTCAGACAGTATTGAACGAAACTTCATAAAACTTGGTATAGCTTGGGGTGCGCATAATGCACACTGGTAGCGCAAGTGTTAAACATTGTATTTGTCTCTCTCCGAAATTGAAACCCGATCAACTTGAAAGGGAAACTCGAGCAAAGGACAGTCTTTCGACGAAAGCCCAGGGACGAGCACAATGGCCAGTTAATCAGCATTATTAAAGCGTCGTTTACTCTAGCGACGTCCTCTCCATGGGGTGTCCATCGACAACAATGGCACCCGGTAGTTCCCGTCATTTTTTTCATGCGACACCATCGATTTCACGGGGCTCTTTCATTTTCTATTTTTTTTTTCTTCCCCTCTCTCTGCACATTTTCATTCGGCTGTTAAAAAAGTCGCTCCGTCGACGATCTCGTTCACCGACAATGACGCGCCATTTTTTTCACTCGTCCCATTGTCCTGGGATCCGATTGACGTCTTCATCCAGCGAATCGGTCACAGTCGATCGCTGCTTGATCCCCGTTTCCTCGATCCGATGGATCTTGTAACTTTTGAATCGAATACATTGTCAACGCGGCTCTTTCACTGGAAGTCATTATTGGAGCGATCATTCTGTGCATTACCTCAGATTCTTTCAATTCTCTTTTTGATGTGAATGTTGATGGCTCATTGATGGAAAGGAAATGCAGATAATTTTGATTTCATAGGTTAATTTTTGGATAGGTTTTAGTGACAAATTGGAAGTAGGAGGAGGATTAGAGTGTCTCTCCTTTAAAGTCAATTCAGACTTTCAGTAGTTTAGTCGAGTGGCAAGTAGCTACATTGTTTTACTAAATTATTCGGTTACATTTTAGTGTTCATAGTAAATTACGCATTAAAATACTTGCCACTCGGTTAAATTATTAAACACGTCTGTTTCAGCCTTTAGGGGAAATAGATGTTCTTCTCTTCCCATTGTTTCTTACTGGCTTTTGTTCGTAGCTTCAACCCGTGTGGATTTTGTTTTAAAAGTCGTTTAATTTTTAAGCTGTTGAAGCCAATGAACTTGAGCTTTTATATTCATATCAATTTGTTGAAAAAAATGTAGCAAAAATTATATAAAGGAAAGGGTATGGAAAGGAAACCTGACACTACAATTTATAATTAAACTAAACAGAACCTAATCCAAATCATAAATCAAAGATTCAACAAATACCAAATCAAAAATAAAATAGTAGCTCCATTGCTCCATAAGTAAAATGTCGCAGCAAACGTACAGTTTCTGTAGCTGTCGTCGGTTTAACATCGCCACTTATACAGGGTGTAACAAAAATGTTGCAGTTCCTTAAAAGGGATGATTCCTGAGGTGATTTTAAACAACTTTTTCCTTAGCGAAAATGTTAGGTGGGGCTTTGTTAATGAGTTATTAACGAAAAACACCGACCAATCAGGGAGCGAGTACAGTGGATAAATATTAGCGCGGGCTCCAGCGGTGAGTAGTATTGGCCCGCCATCCTCCGCGTCATCATTAATCCACTGTACACGCTCGCCGATTGGTCGGTGTTTTTCGTTAATAACTTGTTAACAAAGCCCCACCTAACATTTTCGCTAAGGAAAGAGTTGTTCAAAATCACCTCAGGAATCACCCCTTTCAAGGAACTGCAACATTTTTGTTACACCCTGTATATTCCAATGCAAACGAAACCATATCGCGTTGTAAAATACTATCAGTATCATCTACCGACACTTTATTAAACTGTCTTATCTTATGAAGAGTTATATCACTGTTATTTTTGTCATCTTTTCAATCTTTTTAAATATATTATTTTAGAAATCTCTGTTTATCGACTTAATTAAATCATTAATGATACTTATCTCTTTTGTATTTTATTCTTGTGATTTTATATCTTATAGATTTTAGTTGTTAATTTATTTTCAAGTCAGATACAATTATAATTGTTCTTATGAGCAATAAATCAATAGAATATAATACAAATTTGAAAATGTATCTAACAAACATACTTAACTACTGAAACGATTTCAATTAAATTTAGTGCACAGGTAGCCTGAACATAGGACACTAAGTGGCTCCCCCTGTAAAGACTTAACAATTTTTGGGATAAAAAGTATCCTATGCCCTTCTCTAGATTTTAGGCTACCTCCCTGCTCAATTTCATTGAAATCAGTTTCATAAGTTTAGTTGTGAAGACGTAACAAACAGACAAACACACTTTTGGATTTATAATATTAGTATATTAGTACATTACAGTAATACAGTAAATGAGTATGGTCAAATAAATAAGTATAATATGGAAGTATGGATTCCAAAGTCTTGCACCTTCTGCAGCGATGTAGTATAAAGTATATTAGTAGAAACCTGTGCAAGGCCGGCGCTAAGGAGCCTGGCGCCTTTCTACAAGAATTCATATAGCCCCCTAGAATTTAACTAAACTTATTATAATATCATAGGAAAAAAAGAGAAAAGGAAACATATGAATAAAATACAAATCTCAGAAGTAGCGTTTAGTACAAGTTTAGTGAAAAAGATTTTTTGAGGCCAAAGTGTTCCTGTCTTTGGTGATTGGCGCCCCTGGGATTAAGCATCCTTCTGCTTCGCATTACCTGGATAATGCGTTCCAATGCCCTGAACCTATGGAACAAAATTTTATTTAAACTCCATATAGAATAGACCATCTCAAAACGCCATAAAATTCCATTTTTCCCAGTACCATGAAGGGTAAATTTCTATTGTTCTTTCTCTCCATCCACGGTCCACCATCCCCAAAGTGGCGTCGTTAGCGGATCTCTAGGCGTTTCCTAGACGTTGCCTAGGGGCACAGAATCTGGGCAGCTAGGCGAGCAGCAGAACGAGTCGAAATCGCGGTGGACGAGGGCAGACGAGTCAGGGAAAAGACGAAGGGAGCTTTCTACGCAGCTAGACGGCCTGTAATTACCAGCGAGAAGGCACAGCTCGCGCTCGCAGGGTCGAGAGCCGCCCAGAGCGACTCGAAATTACTCAAAAATAAGACCAAATCGCGCACGTATCAAATTATATCCCTCCTTCTCTCTTTCCGCCGTCGCTCTTTAGTCGACTGCGAAACCCCGGCCGTGGTTCGCGGCGTTTTACCCGTGGAACGGCGAAAATCATCCGGGCATCCAGAGCCGTCGACCCGGCCGCTAATGCGTTTTTAATTGTTGCAAACTGCGCGTCCGTAAACGGCCGGTGTACGCAACGTGACCGGCGATGCAAATGCGTCCGCGATACACTCGATAACTCGGGATTATTTTTACCCCGGCGACCGCGGCGCGACGTCCGTCCCGAGCCGCCTCCTCGACTCTGTCGACCGCCTAGCGAGCTATCGGGCAAATAATTCCACGGGGAGCACTCGTCCAGGAATATTTACGGCCGTTAAGTTGCCGCGATCTCTCGTGCGCCGACTGAGAACGCTGACGAAGGGGGCCACGAGCGAGTTCCCGGTTGTTTTTGAGAGGCGTTGCGATTAGGTATGGGGGACACGACCTCGGTGTTCGTCACTGTGGGGTGTATTCGACGGAAGTCCGACTGGTTTTGCCTCTGAAATATTGCCGTTTGCAGTTTTGATCGTCAATTTTTGGTTGTGACAGTTTAAATAGGCGTCAGAGATGGTCTTTAGTTTCTTTAGTTGGCTTGGAAATTGTCTAGCCACGGCACTGCTTTCATGAGGGGATGCGAAATGTCTTCCGAATTTTTGAACCAAATTTTTTAACATGGGAAGATGTTGAATATAATTAGAAAATTGCAAGGAACACTTCTACCTCCTTTTCGGAGAAATAAATTGTTTAATGAGCGGAATTTTGTTTTTGTCGATAATAGTAACACGTTTCTAACTTTCATTCAACTTTTTGTATTGCAAAGACACTATTTTTTGAATTGTTACTGACTTTATAGAAGGCTATATCATTTTTTATTTTTTTGTTTTGGTTTTTGGAAGAACTCTTAACTATACATAGGATTATTAATGACTAGACTGCGGATTTTATGCATTTATGACAATTTTAAATATACAAAAATCCAACGAATTATTGACACATGCCAGAATATAGAAAACATTAAAAGTGTAGTGCGAATTGAAATATTTAGGAAAGAAGATAACACTGTTCTTCAAGCCTGAATTGTTTATTTATGATTGTAAAAACTTGATTTTGCATAAAAAGCCACGATCCATTAACGTCAATATGTGTTAAAAGTCTGACCATTCAGTGGAAAGGTGTATATTAAGTCTGCGTGATTTGAGCAATTTATAAAGAAAATTAAGTGAAAAAGTATGCAGATCAACATGATTTTATATAAATGTTAGCTCTGTTTACAGGATAAACGGAATTTTTTCTAATAGAGTTAGAATATAAAAAAATACAGTACATACTCAGAAACTGAATGGTGCTTCTTGCAACTTTCTTGGGTGGTTTTAGTGGTTTCAAACTTGAAAGATTTGGAGAAGAAGACCTAAACTGACAATATTATGTAAAACTAGACATAACAATTTTATCTAATGGATGCAGAAAATCATATATTACGTATATTTTATCTATTTAAATAACACGAATATGAAAAAAGAATTCTTTAAGTATTATTTTTAGTGAAAAATTAAAACATAATCATGGAAAAATAATTATTGAATAAATCTTTAAAGAAACCAATTTTCTTAAATTTAATACAAGATTCATGCCACCTGTGTAAACATTTCAAAACATTGAATCCGGTTCACCAAAAAAGAATCTACATATCTGCAGTTCGTCATATTTTCGGAATTTTCGGGATACAGCCAGTTTCTACTCCATCTTCTTATATTTCATCCCGATTATTAACTTCCCTCTATTTTCCTTATCACTAGTTTTTCAATCTTCAATTTATTTTCTTCCTTCCGGTCAGAAAACTCTTCCTCTCAAATTTGCAGTTTAATGTAGCTACTTTATCTAGTCTATAATTGTGAAAATAGCTGTAAAGAGAAAATGTCTTGGAGTTTGGATGAGACGATATTAAGAAGAAATTTTTCCTCGTAAAGATAGTTGATTAGGAACGATTAACCGTTTAAGTGGGTTCATTTATCACTGCTGGTTGAGGAGCACTTTGTTGTCGTTTACTTCGTTCTAGTATAATT
The DNA here is from genome assembly GCA_030770465.2 of Perdita meconis. Classification (NCBI taxonomy): domain Eukaryota; kingdom Metazoa; phylum Arthropoda; class Insecta; order Hymenoptera; family Andrenidae; genus Perdita; species Perdita meconis. The sequence goes on along the minus strand of JASKOS020000004.1, from coordinate 14,257,543 downwards.
ATTAATTTTCGGAATGAAATAATATGCCAACGCGTCAGGGTTAATGAAGGGGTTAATGAAGAGATAATTTCTAGTTAATTGGTTTGGTAAATGGGCGATCGATTTGTTGCGGAGGAATGAGAAGTATTCGATATTCCAATGATATGAGCGATTCATTATACATAAATGTTATAATCAGATGCCGGTGTTAGCTAAAAAGGAATCATCAGTCTTCTACTTTTCATAAATTATATCACACTTCATCGGTTACACTTCTGACTCGTTACGGTTTTATTAGAAGAATATTACAATTTGCATACATGTATTGAAGTGATTGGTAAAAATTGTTAACGCGAAAAAACTTCATTAAACTCGATGTTAAATTACGATTCAATAATTGAATTTTAATCGCGGTTATTACTCGATAAAATCTGAAAGATCATTAGCAATAATGTTGAAAAGGAAAACAGTTTTTCACGCCTCAGATATGAATAGGAACGCTAATGCACCTGCAACCGTATCTGAATGCATAATATCGACCGCGTGCTGCGATGCATACTGCGGACGAACAATCGATTCGATAATTAATTAGACGACGAAACGAGTGGATAGTGGACGAAGGAAAACAGCGACGGCAGAGCCGCAGTCGAGTCACATGAGTACTTATATATTTCTGGTTGTTAGAACTTTCTAGGTTCAACAGTCTAGTGTCTAAGGTCCTAGAAATGATGGGCTATCAATCACTTGGAATATTTTCGTATAAGTACATACAGATATTTGATAAAAATTTCACGTCCCTTATTACATCTCTACTGTCAGTGATAAAATCGTTCGCGATAGTTTGCCAAATCGTTTCCAATTTCCAATTGTTCCACGACGCACCCCATCAAAAATGCATCGTAAATGATTGAACAACGCATTTTCAGCTATGAGGGATAGCGGTAAGTTGTTAGTTGCATACTTCGCTACGTTCGAGTGTATAGTTATAAGAAAATTGTAACTTGGGCGAGCTCCGGGTCTCTGCAAACACAATTCCGCTGAAACTTTTAATGGCTTTCTACGGAGGCAAGTGGTAATTTTCCGATGAATTTTACAATACAACTGGTCTTGTAGTAAGAAAGGTAGCATGCACCGGGGTTGTTGCGTTAGTTAGGTGACTCTATTTCGTTAGATTTTATCGATTGGATAATAGTCATAATCGATGTATTTATTAATCCATGAACTTAAATCACAAAGTAGCGTGAAGGAGGGGTGAAGTGATAGCATTATGGATAATACCTCAAGCCTTGTACTCACATTTTGCAGTTTCTTTCGTTGAAAGACTATAGTCTACAATGATCTTCATTTGGATACAATTTTAAGGATAAATTGGGGAGTATGTATAAATATTTGTCTTACTCAGAGTTTGGCATTATTCCAATAAAATAATGAATAAACTGGTGCTGGCCGAGAATGACGAATAAGAATTCATTCAACTAAAAGTTTATTCGTAGCGAAATTGTTTCAAATAACGAATATATTTTTTAAAATGAAATTGACTTGAATAAAGCTTCACGATCTTGGAGATTTCAGAACGACCTTGCAGAAATCTTGGAGATTTATTCGTCATTTTTTATTCCTTATTCGAAAATTTCCCCAATTTTTGTCTTACTATAATTGTAGACACAAAAAATTTTATTTTGTTCTTAGAAAAATTGTCTAAATCAGCTTTTAGGCAGAAACATGCATTTCTGCATTTGCAAAATTCTATCTAAAACTCGAGTAACTGGTACGAATAATAGAAACAGAAACTGTTCATAATTCTGGTTGGTCGGAGAATATTTTTAATTTTTTATAGACAGCGATTAAATCATAGATAAACTTTCATTCAAAGTTCTGTTAACTTTTCATGGTTAGTGCATCGAATAATGGAAACCGGGAATAATTGACAACCGGTTCTGCTTACTCAAATATTTTCTTCAACATTTCTAGATTTCTGTTCGATTTCTATTAGCCTACTTTATGTCTACACGTTTAAAACGCTCCGTATAATCGCGGGGTTCTCGTCAAAACGAATCAAGTAACATCTTCACAGCGAAGGCCGTATTTGAGGCAAACGTAAGTGCCACCTAAATTACGGCGAACCCGCAAAATGCATCGCTCGTTACCGTGTTCCCGCAACGACTGGAGTTGATGGAATAGATGCGGCCGAGTCGTAAAACCAGCGGGGGTTGAAGTCCGCGTCACTCTTGCGTGTCTCGCCGACGAATCAAGAGCTCAGAAACGCATTTAGCATACGCTGATGATGGTATCAAACAAGTGCGCTCCTATAACGAGTGCCGGGGAACACATTTCGCGGCTTTGTATCTGCAACGGCGTCGTTTCACGGACCAGTTGACCGGGCCGCAACCGTATCACAATACACTTTGAGATGGCGGCCGAAACTGTGCAATCGCTCGGTGCATCGATTCTCGTTTCTCACAGTCTCCCTTAAAATAGAAGAGTTGAACTTAATATCTTCAGCAACTATCGCAACGGATTTTTATCTGAATACGATCAAAAGCGATTCAAGTGAGAGGTCTCACACTTCCTTTAATTTTTGAAGTCATCGCGAATCTCGGCTCAGTGTATTCTTCTTCCTAATGACTCCACTATTGAGTGGAAGTGAAATATCACCGAAAGTCCGTGACGTCATCGCCGAGGTTCAGTGAAGCGTGGCGTTGGTAGCGCGAGAAAACACAAACCGTTTTGCAGTTCGAAGCGTGGTTACTCGTAATTTGCTCGCAACTCGATTCAAATGGTAATTTAGTCGCGCGTTGTTCGCTCGTTCCGCGGCGTGTTACACGTTTCAAAGATTTCAATGGCTAGTCGCGAGAGACGGCGATAAGCTAGCCGATAGCCGAGACCCGGCTTTTTTTCCCTATGTCTTGTCGTGTATATATGGTCAACGGCGACGGTCGATTGTTGTCGCGAATTTGCATAATTACGAAGACGGTCGACTAATATACGGCCACCGATTTGCATACTTAATTCCGTAATTGGCGCTTCTTAATTGTTTAGTCGACTGCGTAACTCACTCGACCCCCTGCTTCGATATTTCGTCGTGGCCGGGTAAGCGCAGCTTGGTAATCGTCGACGGGAATTGCGATTACGAATCACTTATCATCAGAAATACGAAATATTAGTTTTTATAAAAAATAAACTTCGCGTTTCGATAACTCATGACTGAAGGAATTAGATTTCCAATATTCTGAAAGTATTTTACATTCACCGAGTTTCGGTTTGATTTATTTCTGAGCTCTTTAAGCTCTTACAAGGAGACCTTACAGTGTGTACTTCTTAGATTTTAATGAAACTTTAGTGAATGGTTCTAGAGCAGTGGTGTCCAACACGCGGCCCGCAGCCCAAAACTTGAAATTAATTTTATTACCAAAAAATACAATGCAACATAATGCTGAAAGAAAAATATAATGAAATTGACATTCCAGATTTTTATTCGTACTTGCCGGAACATTTTACTGAAATGCGTATGTTTGTTGCGAGAATCTTGGCAATGTTTGGTAGTACATATCTATGTGAACAATTATTTTCTGTCTTAAAGACTAATAAAACTTCACACAGGGTGAGGTTAACAAATGAACACTTAAAATCTATGTTAAAAATATCTTTATCCCAAAAAATTACACCCGATATCGATAAAATAGTATCTGCAAAAAGATGCCGAGTGTCTAGTAAAAAATATTAAATCTTTTAATTTCTAAAATTAATGTATCTTTTAATGTATTTTTTTAATTCTTGTAAATTTGTTAAAGAAAAATAAATGTAAAGTTTAAATGAGTTATTCTCTATTATAAATAAAAGACTTCTTCGTGTCTGCGGCCCGCGGATTTTCTTAAACTGAATTTGGTTGCCCATATTCATACATGAGTTTGACACCACTGTTCTAGAGGATATATGATGACATTCTGTAGAATATTTTACGCCAATGCGCATTTTTTATAAATAATTAAAATATGAAGTTTAAAAGGCTATTAAAAAAAAAAAAAAAAGAAATAGGTCAATGGAAAAAGCATCTGGCTCATAAAATATAGAATTACAGGTACAGAATTACAGGTTTATTAAAGTTATCTTTGTTATACTTGCGATATACGTTTTCAAAAATATATGATTAGATACACATTTATAAACAGCTCTAATACGCATAGAATAAAACTGAAGCAATTAAAATTGCTCGAAACAAAAAGTTACAAAAAAAACAAAGTTGAAACAAACTGGGATTCGAACTCTGGACCCTCGGATCACGAGCCAGGTGCTTTTTCCATTGAGTTACTTTTTTTTTAATAGCCTTTTAAACTTCATATTTTAATTGTTCACAAAAATTCGCATTGGCGTAAAATATTCTACAGAATGTCATCATACATCTTCTAGAATTATTCACTAAAGTTTCATTAAAATCCAAGGAGTACACACTGTAGGGTCTCCTTGTTAGCTCTTAATCTACTCTTTTAGCTCTTAATCTACCATTCGTTCGCAAGTTGACGTGATAGGGAGGTGACTGACATAAGGACATATGACAATTGATTAAAAGATAACCTGGATAAAGCACTTAGGACCAACCGCAGGTCAGTTATAAAAGTAGAAACTATATTCAGAGCATAAGACACTTTTAGACCGTTTGTATAATCAACCCACTTTGAATATGTATAGTAGGTATTTTCACACTATAGTTTCATCGATAAAGTGAAAATTTCACTGCATTAAGACATTATGCATCGAGCCACGGTAGTTGTAGAAAACCCGGCCGAGAACGTATGCAAATATCAAGGTCTACGTAATTACTCGAGTAACCAATCAAGCGCCTAAACTAAAATCTGCTTCCATTTTCACTGTCGGTTCCACAATCTATTCTTTATGTTAAGGAATCACAATATAATTTTCTAATTAAATATCATAAACGAGGTTAGTCGAGTTCTGAGCATCAAGGTTGCGTATACCCCATTAATGTGAGCTACCAGCGACCGTTTGAAACATGCGCCAGGGTAATCCATTAACATCCGACGGGGTATTTCGATTCTGATCAGCTTCGATTCGCCTAATTGTCGGACGGAAACGGAGTCGATAGGATCGATGGTCGGACGCGGTGACAAGCGATCGCGGATGGGAGGCATTGTTTACAGGCGGCCAAGGCAGATCCATCAAGGAGATGTGACTTACGCGGCGTCGTCGTAATCGTACGAACGCTCGCACGTGGAAACGCATCTTACTCAAGCTTACGCGTGCATACGTGATGTGGCCATTAACGCGGTCTTCTGCCGACCTTCTGCGAGCAAGATACGTGTGCTCGCGGTCTCCGCTAACGTGGAGTTTGTCTTTTGCATGATGATGCGACTCGTGATCTATGCGCAGCTTCCTCGATTGATTTCTAAGTCGTCACTCCAGTTTAAGTTGGTTGTACCTTTTCAACCCTGCTATGATCTTCGAGGTTTTTTTATCCTTTAGGATATTTTATTTTCATTAATAACTATATTTTATTTTTGACAAAATGTGAAAAGCTTAGTACTTAGATTTGTTATTCCATAACATTATATTCAAAATTCATTATCTATAATCGACATCCTTAATTCTGCCGTGCTTTTCGGGTTTGTTCGACTAAATCCTGTATTTTAGTTTTTTAAATAACTGTTCCAGTTTAGAAAAAATATGAGGAAGTTATTGTTAGTATATATAGGTTTGTTGTTCTTTGACATTCAACACTCTACAAGATTTCATTGTCTACATTTATCACGATATAATAAGAGGAGAATAAAAGGTTAATAACATGAAAATATTAGGAGTTGTTCTATTCAGGATGTTTAGGGAAAACGTAGCAGGAATTGGGTGACTTTAGATTTATTTGGGTAAAAATTTAGGAATCTTAAGAAGTTTGGAGTGCCTCTGAGAAGAGTCATTTTTCATTTTTGGGCCATTTCTGGGACTCGTGAGTCCCATTAAATAAGCTAATTAACCTTGTTACGACCTTTGAGTATTTTTTTATCCATTAGAGTATTTGATTGCCTTCAACAACAGGTTTTGAAAAACATTTTAGAAGTTCACTGTTAAAATTGCAGCAAATTGCAATGTTTTTATTATTTGAAGAGATATTCTAAAATAAATAAATTTTACCAATTTTAATCATTTTGAATATATAAAAATAATTATATGAATAATGGACTATGAATATCGCCCTGAAAGTTAATTACGGTAGTGTTTGAAGAAATTGCACCACATCAAAACTATGACTATCTTGTTAAATACTTCATGCATGAAGTATAATTTGATGTAGTCACAAATTTTGCAATATATCTAGATATCCGATAAAATGTGTTATCAAGGAGTGGTGCAATTTTATTGGCCACTACTGTAATTATTACAAATTACTATATTTAAAAAATGAGACACACAATTATTTAAGTTTCAATTCTTTATTTTCGTCTGTGAAGATTTTACCTTGCATAAAAGTCCGCAGTCTAGTGATATGAAATGTCTGTATAGAAGCTACCGATACTACTAATATACATTCACAATATTATTTTGTCCATATCATATTTTATATCCTCTTTCTCCATAAAATGGAACAAAATTTTTCGGTTTTTCGAAAGAAACTCGTTTTCTGGTACCTATATTAAAATTCTCCTATCAATTTTCGTCTCAATCTAATGCAAAAATTTCTATTGCAACAACCTTCTCAGCCTTAAAATATGGATCTTAATCTCCTCCATCTCAAAACAAAACCCAAAGTGCCACATCCGATTTTCATCCAAAAATAAAAAGTTGCAAAGCTTCCGTTACACAATGTTCAATTGAGAAATTTGCAGTAGTAAAAGGGAGTTCAAGTTTTATGAGCCTGCGTTCGAAGCGTCGAACAAGGCTTTTCAAATTCTATTCAGACGACGATGTCGCGCGCGCCATTGGCCGGAGATCGAGCGATTTATCGCGGCGAGCTTTCCGGGCGAAGTATCCACGAGCAACTTCCGGCAGACGCGGGTATCGGCCGATCGACATGACTCTTTCGAGGCGGAATACTCAATTACCCGAGCAGGACTTCTAGGTACTCTGTCCTCGTGCGGCTCGCTCGTTTCTTTTTTTCTCCCCCTTGCTTATGCATACCGCTGGCGAATCGGGCTCGCGTGTCGTTATTTAGCCGGCTCGTTGACAGCATCGACGACGACGCCGTTTAAACATTAATTAGAACTTAATGAATTAGCCTGGAACGAATTACCTTCTCGCATCCGTCTCTGTCCGCGCAAATCTGTATTACAAATACTTGTTGTATTTGCGTTTGAAGCGCACTCCACGCGCATTTCATTTTACTGTTGCGCTTAATTTGTTTGCGATGATTTAGATTTAGATCGATGTTTGTAATGGTCGAAGTTAAATGGAGCAGTTAATGATAGTTTAGTGGACAAATTTGGTGTAATAAGAGTTAATGAAATTGAGAGAAATCGCAGAGAAATACAATAGAATCTTTTAGAGGAGTCTTTTAGGATAACACAGTAAAGGAGGATGGCAGAAAAAGGCCAAATTTATAACCCTTTAGGCACCTAAACCTTTGACAGGACATCATTCTATAGATCTCAAGGAGTTCAGGAAGTACAATTATTTATGGCAAATGTGATGGGAAAGTTGTGAAAAATGTAGATGAATTCGGCGGTGCACCGAAAGACAAATTGGAACACGCTGACTTCAAATGATTATAACTTCGAAATGGATGCATGAAATACAAAAATTCAAACGCTGTTTTGTAAAGGAAAGTCAATATCTATATAGTATGTAAAAGCATATTGTTTAAATTATTAAATAATAACAATAAAACGCGAAAAATTGAGGTAAAGTATTACAGAGTAGGGCATAAATCAACTGATAATTAAAATTGACTAATTATCTAATTAATCATTAATCATAATTAATAATCATTAGTTAAACATTTTTCATTGGTTAGTCATGACTATATAGCATAAATTACTTACAACTCTATTTAATCATTAGTCATTCGTTATTAGTTATGACTAATCATTAGTTATTACATTTGATTAATCATTAGTTGCTAGTGTGTTTTTCTACATATTATAAATATGATAACATATTTCAGGATCATCAAAATCGGAGTTTAGATATTTACTATTTTATATCAAAAGATTATACAGTATTGAAATATATTTTTTGTTATCATTCCGTGGCTTTTTTAGTTTATCATTTTTAGTTATTAGTCATATTTAAATTTTGATTACTCATTTAGTCATTAGTTACGATTAAAGTTACTCACTAGTCAATGTTTATTATTCAAGTTTAATAAAAATTTAGTCATTAGTCATTAGTCATACTCAAATATTTATTTAATCATTAGTCGTTAGTCAGTAATCATATTAATGATTACAGTTTGCCCAACTCTGAAGTATTAGGATGCGTATATTGCACGAAATATGTTTCTAAACTATACTGTAACTTGCTTGTACTTAAAACCGAATGAAATGCGCCTTTGAAAATCTACGAATTTTCAAACACTAAACTATACTATACTATACAATTACGTTATACTATAAAAGAACTATATGTATTGTACACTAAATCTCCGAATTCTTCGATCTGCAATATCGCTTCATTTAAGACTATGATCCTATGTCAGACTAAAGCAAAAGTAAGTATATATCACAAAACATCAGAGTGCACCGTATACACTATACATTATACGTATGTTTCTGGTTAAACACAATTTGATTAAAGAACTATTACACGAAAAAGAGGAGGATGAAATATAACAATAATTCTTCGAGTTCAATGTACTTCATCTGGTTTTACAAGCAAATTACAGTATAATTAGTAACATATTTCATGCAATATTCGCAACCTAATACGTTACCTCGATTTTTCGCGTTTTATTGTTATTATTTAATAATTTAAACAATCTGCTTTTACATACTATACAAATATTGACTTTCCTTTACAAAATAGCGTTTGAATTTTTGTATTTCATGCATCCATTTCGAAATTATAATCATTTGAAGTCAGCGTGCTCCAATTTGTCTTTCGGTGCACCGCCAACTTTATCTACATTTTTCACAACTTTCCCATCACATTTGCCATAAATAATTGTATTTCCTGAACTCCTTGAGATCTATAGAATGATGTCCTGTCAAAGGTTTAGGTGCCTAAAGGGTTATAAATTTGGCCCTTTTCTGCCATCCTCCTTTAAAGCATTCATTTCAGTGGCTTAGTAGCAAAATAAGTCATTTCTGCTGTATTATCACATTTGAAATTCTATTAATTTTCACACAATAGAGTTAAAAAGAAAGTGAGCTTCAGATGTGAAACCTGAAAATGAAAGAAATAACAGGATGAAAACAAAGACTAATTCTTTGAATTACTATATGTGTGCTACGTTTAATTTAGTGATTTCTTTAAATAATTGGATCAACGCAAAAGTAGTGGCAATTCTTCAGGAATTTGTTTTGACTGGATGTATTTTGATTAAAAAGAGTCAGACATTGATTTTGATGAAAAATTTAGAATTCTGGTTTAAAACTTACATTATCTTTGCTTAACTTTCAATCTAATTATCTGAAAATTCTATTTTTCCACATAAAATATACCTTTTCTCAGGAACTATAAGTGTACTTTTGTATATCAATTCCTCATTTTATTCAATGTCTTTTAACACAAGAGTTTTTCGAAATAGTACTTCTTTGAAAAATTAATTATCTGTAAGTGCAATTTTTAAAAATTTTCTAAGGATCGAAGTTTGAAAATTTGTCACAAACATAATTTAAAAAATTTTGAAGAACGCTTTCGCTAAAATATGTAGGGAAACAAGAGGAATCAAATAAAAAAAATTTGTTAAGATATCTTTTATAATTTCTGAGAAAAGGAACATTGAATATTAAGAAATTTACATGGATGGAGATTACAATATCTGACTTCCCATAAAAGAACTGCAATATTTCCATTATTTTTGCTACAGTGTCAATGTCTTGAATTTTTTGCAAATTGAGTGAGCTAAACGCAATTAAAAACCGCTATAAATCTTTGTTTTCTGTGGTCCTAACATAGGAAAAAATATGAAGTATCATGTAAAAAAAATATAAAATCATATATTTATGGTTGAATAATGTTTAAGAAGAACTCAATTCCACGAGATTTAGGATAAAATTTTTCTATGATTGTGTCTAGAGTCCAAGTGTGAATAAATTTGTTGTTTCCATCGTTCGCAGGTCCAGACATACCAGGATTCCTTCTGCAGCCATTCAGGAAGCCGAAGAGAATAAGGACAGCGTTCAGCCCCAGCCAATTGCTGAAGCTCGAGCACGCGTTCGAGAAAAATCACTACGTGGTCGGCGCTGAGAGGAAGCAGCTCGCGCAAGCGCTGTCGTTGACGGAAACGCAGGTGAGGTTTCAATCCCCCTAATCACATCTTTCATTCTCAAACGTGTTTCAAACCACCCATAACACCATAAAAAACAAACCGCGATAAACTTTCTACACAAATTCCTCTAAAACGTACTTAATTCAATCAAAGACCAGCAAATTAGATTCGACCATTAAAATCGGTAGAGAAACAATGTTTCTCCTCCTATATTCCACGCAAGCAGAAATCGTAATTTACGCGATAAACGCGATCAAAGGCAATTTAAAAGAGCGAGGAGCGTGTCTAGTTATCTCGGAGCGGTTTCTCGCGTCGAATGCTGCAAAAAAATAGCGTTTGGAAAGCGAAGAACATCGGTTCGCGGGTCGCTATCGCGCCGCGGCTAATTACCCGTTAATTAAGACGAGCAATTACGACTCGTTCGAGCGCAAGGGCGCGAAGCGGCTCGGTCGGCATCAAATTGCACCGTTTAAGCGAATCAGCGATTCAATTGTCGAGGAAGGTAGACAAAATTCCTCGATTATCTCACGCACAGCATCTACGATTCGCGCCGTCGCGTCGGCGTCGTAACTACTTCCTAGAGGATCGTTTCCGGTCTTCGGATGGAGCTCGATCCGAAATCGGATCGAAACGCGGCGAGATTCTCAGCATCCCTCCGGGGAACGCGGCGGCCTTTATTCTACCCTTTAATGGCGCGTTTCCAAGGCCTTGGTGGCAGCGGAGCTCGGTAACGAGGGGGATTGATATGCTAATGCGCGATCGAGGGGTGGCTCCTCGGGTGGTTGGCGATATTTCCTCGACGGGCACACGCATGTACGCGCATGCGTGTGCCAGGAGGTGCGTGCTGGACGCTCCAGATGCATTACGTGCATATATCACACGGACCGTGTTACGTATTCTATGGGCGTTGCGCGCTCCAAAAAAGGGAGAGGGACCGAGGGGGATGGGACGTATTGTGAATTTAGTCGTGACAATGGAGTAACCGGGAGTACCGACGCCATCTTGCACGGGGAAACTGGCTTTCGCTATCTTCCCGTATCCGCTGCTCGAGTCCTTCGCGATTCGCAAGGATTACCGTCTTCGGGGTTGCGAAATTTTAAGGGGTCGCCGACTTAGGAATCATATACGGACTGATCGGGTGTTTATGCAAATTTATAGTTTTGCAAAGATGGAGACAGAAATGATATTGTAGCTTGGAGGTAGTTTATTTTCTGTAATCTATTTTTTTCAATTTGCGCACATGTTTTTATATTATCGTTCATAAATTTAGAAACTATCACGCTTGTTAAATAATTCAGGAATCTAATGAATACACTGCGGATTTTGATCAAAATTTAAACTTTTACAAACGCAAATAAAGAATTGAAGATTAAATAACAATGTGTCTTATGTTTTAAGTATTTTTGCATCCATTATTTAACCTCGTAGATTTTTGCTTATTTAGAATTGTCGTAAATGCATAAAAATTCGCAGTGTACTAAGAAATTTGATCTCACTATATATAATTATGTATATAGGTATTTGTAAGCTTTCATAGTACATGATCTTTTGACTGGAATAAAAAATCTGTGCATCCTTTTGAAACTTTGTTCGAGTACTTACAAACTTTTAAACATTAGTGTACATATAGTGATGAAATATTTTTTTATTAGAAGTAGGGGTGTGCGGGTACCCGAAAATACGGGTACCCGAGCCTCGGGTCGGGTCGGGTAACGATCGGGACGGGTCGGGTCGGGATCCCGAAAGTTTGTCGACACATAAATATATTCGGGTACCCGTAATTTCGGGACCCGATTTTCAATTCGGAACCCGACTTTCGATTCGGGACACGATTTTTAAATCGAGACTTGGCACTTAATTCAGTACATAACTTTTCATTCTGGTTTTCTACTTAAACTGTTAAAATGTAATTTTTCTATGAAATCAGATGAAATAATTTGTAACTGAGGAGAAAATTATGTAATATGGCGTGTATCGAAAATCTGGTCCCGAATTGAAAATCGGGTCCCGAATTAAAATCGGGTCCCGAATCGGAAATCGGGTCCCGAAATGACGGGTACCCGAATATATTTATGTATCGACAAACTTTCGGGATCCCGACCCGAACCCGAAAAAAATTCCCGACCTGACCCGATCCCGTAATTTCGGGTACCCGCACACCCCTAATTAGAAGCCTAATAATGTTAAGAAATTTGAAATTCTCTCAGAATTCTGAAAAATGTATTTCCGAAGTTCATAATTATTCCATCTTTGTAATATATGTATGAGATGATTCCATTTTTTTGAGAATTCTGAATTATTCTGTTTCTGCAGCTCAATAAATCAGAACTTTCAGTCATTTTTGCCTTTTGAATTTAAAGGTATTTCTACCTTCTTGTAATTTATACAGTAAGGTGCAAAAGTATTGCTCCATATTTTTCTTACATATAGTAATAAATATCTACTATTATAGCTCAAATTGTATTATTCCCAGACTGTAAATGCACTTTATATCGTCAAGAACTATTTACGCATTGTAAAATTTCTCAAACAATTTCCCATTTAAGATATATTACGAAAAAACCGCAACTCAATACTTTTGCACTGTAATTATTCCATCTTTTAAGAATTAAGAGTAACAATGCCTCCTTAGAGTTTGAACTACATTCTTTAACAATTTTCAAGTTCTTTCTTGAGATTCCCACGCTCTTTTACAAGACGATTGTTTTAAGCATTACCTACATTCCTTTTAACTAGCTTTCTATAGATAATAATGATATGTGTTTTAGGTCGCATATGGGTAATCATTTACGAAACATTTACTTTAAAGTTCCCAAAGGTAGTCGTTTACTATGTCGTAAGAGGTTTCAATTGTTCGGAGCGTGAAACCTGTAAACCACATAACCACAAAAACGTTAATGTTTTCGAGGATGTCTGACACTCCCAGAAACCGTTCAGTATATTCAATTATTTTCAATAATTTTTTAAATATTTTTTAAAACCAGCGTTAGCACTAAATCGATGCACATATTTTCTGCTATATTTACAGTTATTTAACAATAAGTACCTACCTTTAGAAACTCCAATAATAAATATTTCGTAAGTGCATAAAACACCAAAAGAAATCTGTATTTCAAGTTTGAGGAACTTGTTTTCACTAAATTCACACAATTCATCCAAAGTTCGTCAAGACAGCATTAGTTTAACAGAATTAGTTCCATCATCAAACACGAAAATTCCTCTAATTAACATGCTTCAATTACCTAAAACACACTTTATCTAGTTACGGTCTTCGAGTCTTTTTTGAGTATTTTAATTCCTTTAATAAGAGTATTTTATTTCCTTTAATAACTTTTTATTTTTGGAAAAAATGTGAGAAATTTGGAGTTAGTATGTACATAGGTTCCTTCATTTTTAACATTATCCTAATAAAAGCTGTTCGATTCTGGATTTTCAAGAAGAACGCCAACAGGGTTAAAACACTTTCAATTCAACAAAACCTCAGGAATTCTTATATCGCTCCCAAAATTTAAATAGAAAAGATTACGCAGTAATTACGCTAACGTATCCACTATAATTAGTACCACTTCAATAACGCGTTCATAATTTTTAATTTTCTTCAATATATTTTTATCATTTTTAAAAACCATTAATACTGAATAGCTCATCACGTTCATATCAAAATAATTATCTTCAAAAACTCCAATACTAAATCTTTCTTAAATCAGCTTAAACCATCAAAAGAAATTTGCATTTCAAGTTCCCATCACCCAAGCTCATCAAAATTGTATTGTAACACCCTGGATTAGTTTCCTCATCACATACGAAAATCCTTCTAATTGATTATCTCACAATTCAGCGCGCTACAAGCATCTAAATCCCACTTAATCCGTTATGGTCTTCGGGTTTTTTGGCCCATTAGACTATTTTATTTCCTTTAACTTTTCAATTTTTGGGAAACATGTGAGAAATTAATTACTATTTAAAGTTAATATTTAGATTCCTACAGTTTTAACAAAGTGCTAATAATAAAAGTTGCTCAATTCTGTATTTTCAAGAAGAACGTAACATGATTAAAACTCATCCCAAATCCTCAACAAGGCCTCAATCCTTCCATCGCTCCCAAAACCTAAATAAAAAAGATCGCGCAGCAATTAAGCTCACATTTCCACCATAATTACCATCGAGCGACTCGACTTAAATCACCGAGTCCTACCCTCAGGAATCGCGGCGCGAGGGTTGCGTGCCGCTGCGTTTCGCCCTTAACTCTCGCCTTAATTAAACTCATTATGCACGTCAGAGATCTTCGCGAGATATCGCGGGCAGACATTTAAATCAGTTTATCCGTCGCTTTTCGCAACGAATTTCTTCCGTGGAGGCGGGTACCGCGCCGATCGCGCGCACGAGAGGAATAGCCGATCGCGATTCGACGGGCCGATTCGCTGTAACGCGTCGCCCTCCCTCCGGGGCAATTGGCGGGCTAATCGCGCGTAATTAGGCCCCTAATGAGGGCCACCGGGTCGCGTGTAACGCACGCTCCGCTTTATGAATCTTAACAAGCGCGAGAACAAGACGCCTGGCGCGCTCGCGCGTGTTCGTGTGCGCGTCGCGGCACGGTGCTCGCGTGTTGGTGGAGAAAGAGAAGAGATACGGCGCAAAGCGCTAATTACGAGGTCTTGCCGAGCGTTGATTGGCTTCTGCGAGGATGACAGGAGTCGTCGTAATTGGTATCCGACGGTCCTCCTTTTTCTCCGCCTCGCTTCGCTTCGGATTCCTTTCCTTTTCCTCGTATTGTCCTTTCGGCCGCTTCCGTTGTGTCGCTGCTTCGAGAACTTTGATTGATCGGGATTCCTTCGATCTTTGATCCGATCGATCGTTGAGGGATTCGTGATTTGACTCACGGAGATGAGTTCTTAACTTGAAAAGGAATATTTGTGTTTAACTACTAACTGTTCTTTTATTACTTTAATTGGACTTTGGGTAATTTTTCGTCTTTTCAAAATTAATATTGGAAGTTAGTCTTGAATTGTAAGTAAATTTGGGAAATTCGTGAGGCTTTTTAAACTCTTATGCAAACACTGTAGCGAGTTCTTGCAAGTATTTAACACTTTTCTTGCCATCTCCATTGCATAGTATAAACAAAAAAAATGTTTGTTGCTCCTTTATGGCGTACTATTTCATTCTTATTAATTTCAGCGGTCGTATGCCTACCGTACGAAGCGCAGGGACTTTCTCAAGCAATTATCATTCGGAAGTATCAACGGCAGAAGCAATTACGAGATTTCTGACAGGTTTCCCTCACCCTTGTCTTTCGCATACTTAGTGTCACAGCCACTCGGTCGTGGAGAAATCCATTCTATTAGCATTTTCACCGCGCATGAACGAACAGGAAGTGATTTCTCCGTCGTAAGTACCGAGGTGCTTAATTTCAGAAAACCTACAAAGTGGGAGGCGAATTTCTCACGGCGTTCGTTCGTTTTCGTGGATTAGACCGAGCTTAATTCCGGCCTGTTCAATTCAAGTGGCGCGGTTGTTCGCTTTTGTATAAACGTTCTGCAGAAAAGGGATGGAAAAATTAAACGTGAAATATTTCTTCCTCTTTCCTTGTTATCGTTCGCGCCGGAATAGCGAGAAGTACACTAATTGTTAGATTGGGCGAGATTGCGCAAAGGTCCGACGGAAAGATCCGGATGTAAATGCGTGTTTATTGCGAATCGCCACGGTGTCTTTATTGCTTGTGAGTTTTCGAGGCGCAATTTTCCGCTGGAGAACTCCGCGTTGCACAATTAAGGGAGATGGAAATTGAAGAAGAATAAATGTATGGCAATGTTCAATTGCTTAAAGGTGACTTGAATATAAGTCCTATTTGAATAGAAGCTGTTTAAAATTCCCTAAACCATTCACCAAAACGCGAATATTTTAAAACTCGTTCCTTCTCTTAAAACTTCCCCTTTGATTATCAATTTCCACGGCAGAAGCGGTTCCCGTCACGAACAGTAATAACTTATAACCAATTAGAGGCAGGTACGCCACGCGATTAATTCGCCTATGAAAGAATTGCACCGTTTCGAGCGATCGATTAATCATCGACCGGCCAACCAACGTACAAATTGATTAAATCATTTCTCGGACCAGGGAAGTTCCCGCGCGTTTACGGCCATTATACATGTATAAACGACTCGGTTAAGTATTCGGTCTAACGAACCGAGTTCCGAAACGGATTAGGGTCAAACGGCGATTAGGCGTCGCGAAATCCGCGCCCAAAATTAAACTCTGGAATCGTCGCTGAGAAGGCGGGAGGAAACGAAGGATCGGAGTAGCGGTAGGGGGCGATTAATCACGTTCTTCTTGTCCTCGGGTTCTTTCCTCGCGTTTTGGTCGCCTCGTTGCCGTTTGGATTTATTGGAGAAAGCGCGGAGATCGCGTTTCTAACGACACGCGTCGTGCCGCGTTCGCGAGTCATCAACGTTGCACGACGGGCATCGGCATTAATCATCGGCGTTAACGTTGATCGAAATCCCGGAGATTTATCGCGTCCCGGCGGCCTCGTAATCAATTAAAGTCCTCAGCGTCGTATCGATTCGAAACGGCTGCTCGCGAGAGGAAACGATTCGGTCATTAATCGTCGCTCCCGCCGCGGTTTTTCCTCGGTGGAAACGTGTAGGCAAACCTGTCGGTGTACCGAACACGGGTTTTTCCCCTTCCCGTGGTAGCTACTCGTATTGTCTTACTGTCGCCGATAACGATGTGTCCGATGTCCGTGGAAATACTTCTCGATCGATTTTCTGCCGCCTCGTTGCGCGACGCCCTTCGCTCTCGCGAAAAGGGTTTTGGTAGGAGTACATAGACTTTTTCTGTGGTAATAATATAAACTCTGTCTTAAAGACTTGAGTTGAGACTTTAAAGACTTGAAAGCACAAACTCCATTTTTTTTGAAAATGTGACTTGCGTCATTTTCTTTGCAGCCATAGAGTTAACTTCAGTTCTTTTCTCTTTATTTGAATTCTAAATGGAACAACTTCTATTGTCATATTAACCCTCAACCCCTTGACCTACGATTTTTTCAAGTTGTGTACATGTAAGTTACTTCGAATAGTAGATATAATCCTAAAATTACTGATTATTAATCGCATAATTTCTGAAAATAATGCAATATTTTTTTATACTTTTTCTTTTTTCTAATCATTAACAATTGATTATCGTTTATTCTATTATTGAAGGTACAGTTTATGTTGCGAATGTGATTTGTTATTTTAGGGCAAAGGGTTAAGTTGCCCCCGAATTTGAGTTTAATAATTTTATTTAACTTTGATGCATTCCTCATTCTTCCAACTTAATTTGATGGAAAACGGGCATATAGACTATAATGTTAAGTTAAGAAAATCGTTTCCAAAGTTTTTATTGCAGTATCACTTCGTGGAAAGTAATTTAATTAGATGCAGGAATGGTAACTGATCATAATTACAGTATTTTTCATGAAATAATATGAAGATTTTAAGATCGATACATTTGAAATGGTATTTTTGTCTATCTGTCCTTTTTCCATCCAACGCCTCAATTATTATTTGGTGTGAAATTGACATAATGATAAAAAATCAATAAATAAGAAATAATAAGATAAAGATATGTTAAAAAAATAAAAATTACGAAGTTTCAAATAAATGCCTCAGAAATGTTTTAATAAAATGCCGATTCATACGAACGAGGGTTAATAATAATTTTTATTGAATTGATAAATAGAGATTAATCTTGTTTTGCATTCTTAGAAACATCATGAATTAGTAAGAGATTACATAAATCTTCAATTAATTCTATCAATACATGATTGAATAGTTAGTAAAAGTGTCTTTAATACCTTTTAAATATTCTAAAATAAATTATTCGATATTTCATGTATTTTTGCATCTATACTCATCCTTGTATCTACAATTTAGCACATTTAAAATTGCCATAAATGCATAAAGATCCGCAGTTTGAATAGTTATTAGTTTACGTTCAGGGTCTCAGTAACCCCAAAAATCTCTGCTTAAGGGTTAAAACAAATATGGATGACGTTACTTAAGAAATAGGAAACGGAGAATCCAATAACCGTTTCTTTGCAAATCTCTGAAAAGTTAAACGAATTGTCACAATAAATAAATAATGTGATTCTGTAACAGAAAATTCAAGGATGCAACAAGGTTAAGAATCAAGGATAAAACTTAGGAATTTAGAAGCATTACTCGCGTGTGTTAAGTAGTTCAGGAATGTTATCAAACGGACAAGAGGCTCGTAACAAGAGGTTCGCCAGGGAAATGACTGAGGTACATTGGGCGATGGAAACGGACGCGTTTGCAAGACAGTGAAGTACGCGATGATATTTACAACGCGGCTGTTAGCGTGCCTGACCGTATATTACGGCATACGCAATTTGCATCTGGTCTCAGTTGGCGGAGAACAGAAGGTCGTTAACAACCGTATAATCTCGCGGACCAACGCTTCGTTCTCCCTCTCGCGTAATGCCGGCTCCCTTGGCTCTCGACGTGCTTTCTTTTCGCGGATCCTCCGATCTGCCAACACCTTGAGGCGTCGTATCGTTCGGCAGCGACGCTCCATTGGTTTCGGCTGTCGAGCAACGGTGCAAATTGACGAAAATGACGGGTTACCACCGGGTTGACGGTGGCTTCGGTCGTTTTCTGGCCTTGCGGAAAGATTAGATAACGGGTGGGTTGGAAATTCGCGCAGAAAATATTGCGAAGGTGCTGAAACGACGAGTAACGTCGGCGTTTTGAGAATCGATGTGTTATCGAAAGTCGGTTGGCATTAAGCGACTGCTAATGGTGAGGCGATAATGCTCGTAATGTTATTTTGCAATGATCGTAGTTGACCAATATTATTGTCGATTGTCGCCTAAGTGAGGCCTTTCTCGTTGTTTGCAGGGGAATAATAGGTGCTTAATGGGTGCTTGGCACTGTTTGCGACGACTTTTTGCGTAATGCGACTCTTTCCCATTTGAAACGATTGCTAAACTCTGTAATGAGGCGTTATTTAGTCCGCGTTCGAGGAAAATAATTTTTCTTTTTTCAATACTACCAGAAACACGTATCGTTAATTTTTAAACTCTCCTTTCGTCTTTGACCTTTTTATTTAATTGTATATTTTATATTATTTCTTTTAACCAATATTTTAATAATGAAAGAAAAAATTTTAACTGCCTTCTGTTATTTTATATTACTTAAAAATTGAATTATTTGGTGATCGAAATATTAAAGTGATTAGAAATAAAATTTTTGAAGAAGAACGTAAAAGGTTTAAACTTTGTACGACCCGCCTAAAATATTATCCGTTTCGCTTAAAGAGTTTGCGCGAATTTTGATTGCGATTTTTCCTTAATATGTATCCGCGACATTGCAAGCGATGCCGAGGCCGAGCCAAAGACCGCGGAGTTAAGAAACAATGTCACAACCGCGTCGGCGAGTTCCTTGAATACAAATCAGCGTCGCGAGTAACTGGAAAAAGCGACGAAACGTTCGTCCGCTGGCTTCATTACCTCAGAGTGTAGTGGAGTGTTAAGTAATGGTTCGAAAGAAAGGGGGCTGCGACAATTGGAATCATTGGACGCGTGCGGAGTTCACCGGCAGCGCAAGAAACCGCACTTGCCGCGATCATTTGCAATTCAAACTTGACAGGTTGATTGCTAATCGCGTCTCATGTGTTTCCTCTAATGTCTCGCCGTTGCATCGATATTGTGTTTAACGAGTATCGTTGCAAATTGATTTAGAAGTCACCGCGAGATCGTGTGAGTTCATTGTGGCGGTTTTGAAGCGGTCTGAAAAATAACACTCACCTACGTTGCAATTAAATTTGCACGAGTACAATTGAAATGCATTTAGAGGGAATTCAGCGGACGCAAATTGTTCGATAGAAAATGAGTTGTTCAACATCGGCAAGTAATACAGCTGTTTGATATGAAACGGAGTACAGCGAAGGCGATTCAATGGTACTCGATTTAAATGAAACGCGCTGAAAAGTATTTACAAACCACCGAATGCATTCAAACCCGGCCACAACTAGAATCATTCGAGTGAGCTCGGACTCGACCGCAAATAGACTCATGGCGCTCAGAGTGGTAATTCTCGGCGGAGACTTTAATGACCGCAACGATCGGAGCAGTCCGCTCGGGGATCGCGGCGAAGGCCATTACAGCCGCGCTGGATTTGCATCTGTTCGTTGCTAATCGTTACAACGTATCCACGGGGAACTATCGAGGGCAGTTCGTGTCGTATTCGCGCGTCGGTCGGCTCACGGAGTCGCTTATCGTTCCCCGCAATAAACGCGATATTACGCCTAACTATATGGATCGCGATGAGGACCGGCTTGATTCTACGCTTCGCGAACCACGCCTCGTGGAAGGAGGGAACGTTCCGCCGAACAATGGGTAATTAACGCGCCGGAATTTGCGTGGCGAATGTTTCTTTCTTCTCCCTCTCCTCGCGAGGTATCCTTGGGACTTCGTTCGGGGAAGTCGTTTCGATCGAGATCAACATTGTTTAGGAACGAAACGAAGGCAAGATGTTGCTCGACCTCGTTGCGCGGGGAGAATTTTCACGAACGGAATGATTCATTTATTTAATTTATGAGGGAAACCCCATTAGCTTCGAGATACGGTTACATTAATATGTATCATAATTGAAAGAAAAATGCGATATAAGTAGAGACGGATACAATTACCTAGACGAGTTATGGGAGTGAAAGTTTCAATGCGTAAGGCGAGCGACGAAGAAGGCTTAAGGAACCGTGTACGATGTACGATATTTGCATGAATAAACAAATGATTATGACTAAAAATAGACTGCGGATTAATATGCAAAATCAAATTTTTGCGAACGCAAATAAAGAATTGAAACACGAATAACAACATGTCTTTACTTTATTCGTAATTTGAATTATATTTCTAATATTTTCTATTTTTTTTTAATTAATTAAAGTAGCTGTATACAATAGGTATACAATAATTGAAAATAGCTCAAATTTGAAAATGGAACATTAAGTTTGAATTTTTCAATGACTTTTGGACAGAAAATACAGCCATTGAGTATTTCATTGACAAAAAGAATGTCAGCAAATTTCCTTCTATTTTCTAAAGTAGTAAGGTTCAAGCTGGTCAGAATTAGGTCATAATTAATAATAACGTCTTTATTGTGAAAATAAGCTGTACATATCTATTAATTCTTAGCTAAGTACTTCGCAAAGATTGAAATTTATGAAATTTATGAAAGATTGAAGTTATGAAATTTGACTGGAATAGCTGTTATGAGATTATGGCAATCTTTAGAAATAGGATTCCCACTGTGATACGCAGCTAATCGAAGGAATGTATATTGGGGTCTTTCAAAAGATTTGATATAAATAGTTTGGTAAGGAGACCAAATTATTGACCCGTGCTCAAAAATTGGTCTAATCAGTGTGCAGAAAAGAAATCTGATTGTGAGCGTTGGAGATCCTCTGTGTAAGTCCCAGGGATCTGAAAGCACGAGAGATAATAGTCTTAAAATGATTCGCTACAATAAGTCCTGGGAAAAATGAATTCTAAGATCCAGAATCGAGTCAGAACTACGTAGAACGATGTTGTTAAGAGAATAGTTAAAAGTAATTACGTTAGTGCTACGAGTAAAGTTAATCACCTTACCTTTATTAAGATTGAGAGATACACCATTGAGGAAGCACCAGTCTTGCAGTGTTGATAGATCGGTTTGAATCAATTGGGTACACATTGGACTATTAACAGTGTGAAATATTTTCAAATCATCCGCATACGATAAAAATGTACATACTGGAAAAGCCCGGAAATGTCATTTGATGATGCGAACGGAGCGATGAGATTCGCAGTTCGTTCGCACACGTAGACGCGGTGAGTCACCTCTGTACCGTTCGATTTTCGAAATTCCGTAACGGAACGGTCGAGCGAAAAGAAGAAGGAAAACCGCGATATTTCGTATCTGGAGGCTGGCGTATTCACGTCGAATTGGTCTGTACCCCTTCGCCCCGTGGCGTATTACGTTGCTCGTGGACGGTAATGGAAGAAGTTTTGCATATTATGCAGGCCGCGTGCGGATTCTCTATGCATAATGAGGCGTGTCGTCGCCGGACTAAGAATAAAGCATTGCGAATGCGCTGTCATCCCGATATTGTATGTGAACGTGGCCTCCTCTTCCTGGCGCGATTATGCGTTCGATTCAGGCCCCCTCCCTCCATCCATTACACGCTAATTATAACTTCGATTAGCGCTGCGAATTCCTTCAGGCTCGTCCACCGGGAGGAAGCCTCGGCGAAACGCTCGTAATTTATGAATGGTGATTCAGTGCACTCCGCATTGAGGGATCGTTGATTTCCAGGGATTGTTGATTTTTGAGGAACTAAATTGAATGTTCGGGTTGAAGGAAGTATCTTGTATTTAATTTAGAAATAATTGATATGGATGTAGTAATTTTAATATTTGCATACAGATTGCGTTTGTGCGATATTAATAGATTATTTACGAGGCCATAGATCTGATTATTATCACTTACATGGATAGTAAAAATGTATAGAGAAGTCTGCTATAAAATTTTTAATTGTAATGAACTATAAAATAAAGATTAGCTTCAATTTAATTTACAACGCATTGACGTTAGTAGTAGAATCTTAATTGCAACTAAACGTCAGGTTGCAATCAGCTCTTGAGCTCTTATTCATTCGATGCGTTATTACATCACCTGCAACGAATTACAATATTCAAATTTTATGCGATATTGAGTCATCTGTCGATAAGGTGTGAAAAATAATTAATAGACTGTGAATTGTTATGCTAAATCGAATATCACACACGCAAATAAATAATTAAAGCTTGAATAACAATGCGTCTTATTTTCTAAATATTATAACTCATATTGTATTTTTGACAATCTGACATCTATCAACAGTCTTGTAAATTCTTGTCATAAATACATCAAAATCCACAGTCTAAAAATTAACAACACATTTGATAAAACCTGAGTATAATTTCAGTATATTTAGATATTTATTTATTCTTAACTGCAGTTTCTTGCATTTAGTTTCGCAATACAATTAAAATCAAATTGAAGTCGCCTTTCTAAAAAAGTCTTTCTACTTCCCAAAATGCATTAGTGGAATCGCATTGGACGAACAGGAATTCGATCGGCGACGAAGTAGGAGCGGAATGTCGAAACGATCGGCGAACTCAAAGGAAAGCGCGCGGTTTTCATATTTGGGCGGAGAAAATTCGTGACGGCAGAGGCTCGAAACGATCGGCGAATTCAAAGGGTCCCCGCGGGGTTGGTCAAAGGGAACCGAAACCGCGAACGATTCCCCGATTCGAACGATCGGCGTAAACGATAGGCGCGGTGGCTCGTCCTCGGAGTCGATTCTCCCTTCGTTCGCTCCTCGTCCCTTTTGGCCGGGAACCGTTGGTTTTCTCGTCACGATCCGAGCATGTCACTGTCGTGTATCGTCGACTTCGTGTGCATACTGTCGGCCTCGAGCGCCCGAGGAAGCTCCTACGGTCGATTCGAGATCGAGCGAAGAAATCGTTACACTTCGAGACGGGAATGCGCGCGTAGCTGCCTCGACGGTGGGTTTTCCTTTTTTCGGTGCTGTCGTTTTATTCTTGCGCGAAGGATAATTTCCTCCATAGACACAGTAGCTTTCATGTTTTGCAGTAGTCAAACGACGGAAAATAATTTAAATATAGTTTCGGAGGAATTGTTTAAATTTTGGTATTTCGGTAGTGAAATATTTGAGAGATATAATCAGAAGCGTGCTCAAAAGTTTTCGAAAGGGAAAATATTTTATCGCACCGAATAATTTTTTCCTGTTTGCTCGAATATTCGACAAAAACATTCAAATCATTATTGATCTTTCATATCAATATTTGACCAATTTTTCTGTCGTATTGGTTCAACAAACCTACCTGGTGCAGTTAATCCGCGCAGGTGTCGCACTTCAGTCGGGAAAACGTCACGCCTGCTATTTTGTTATCAAAATATCATCCCTCTTTTTAATCCCCGCGAAAATCCGGCCGTTTTATCGGCGAAAAAAATGGTGGTCGGTTGGTAAATACACGGGGCCAGAAAATTGGCAGCCCCGTTTCTCTCAATTTTCGGTGGACTAAGCGTGCATCCTATAATTCTTCCCCCTGTGTGATCGTGATCTTCCATCAGGGGGGATGAATATATTTTTTCATTATAAAAAGTGGATTTACTGCGCCCGAAATTCTGTTGGAAGCGTATGAGTCAATTAAAAGCATTTGATTCTGGACATTTTTGAAAATTCTGAAACTGTATTTCAATATCTAAAATTTTATAAAGGCAAACTAAACTTGTTGAAACAGTTTGTGTATAATCAAAAATTCGTGAAAACTTCATCAGTAAACCGTGAATTTTTATGCAAAATAAAATAATTAGAAACGCATATAATGAATTGAAACTTAAATAATAGTATGTTTTATTTTTTCAATATTATAACTTGAATTATATGTTTGATATTTTGTATACCTTTAGGATCTATCAACAATCTTGAAGATTTAAAAATATTTAGAATTGCCATAAATGCATACAATCTGCATTCATCGCTTCCGAAAGAGAGAACCATAAAGTTTAGAAATTGGATGCAAATACGGTGACATTTTCAATTTTCAATTATCGATTTCCTTTGCATTGCAGTTTTCCTTAGAGTACTTAAACAATTCTGTAGCTACGATTCCTAAATTTGAAATCCTTTCGAAGCTAAACGGTTGAATAAACTTTTCCCTTTTTAAAAGAACGTATTTATGGTGTTGTACATCTTTTCTAAAGAATTATCATCGTGTTTCTCATCCTTCAACTTTGTCGCAGGCCCAGAATAGGATCGATTTTCGTGGTCCGACGGCAATAAAACGGTTGCACGCGGAAAGGTACATTCGATCGGAATTGTCTCCCCTTTGGCGCGCGATCACGCTCAATTTCGTCCTAACAAAACAGGAGGACCGTCGAGCGACGCGTGTGCGCTCGCGACAATTGAAAAATAATATCGCGTCGAGTTTATTTAGCCGTGCGATCGAGAGGGGTGGGGCCTGAATCGCGACGACGCACCGGAGGGATTAAAAATAATGTTTCGAGCGTGACTGGCCAGCCCTCGGGGGATTACGGAGGACAGCCGTTCTCCATCGCGATTGGATCCGGGGGGATGCAACCCCTCGGTTCCTGCTCGCCACTCTCGCGAAATCGCCGAAAAAACCGTCCGAAAACCGACCCTCGGGTTTCCCTCGCATCTCCAGCTTTCGTCGAATTCTACTGCTTCTCTGTTTAGGAGAGGAAGTTCTATTTTTTCCGTGCTATTAGTTTGTTGGCCAATTCGGGGAGTTGCGAGCGACGCGACGTCGAGGAAGTCAAAATTACGTTCGAAGAAAAGGCAGTAAAACTAGATTACAAAGTACTTTTCTAATAGAGAATTTTTCGTGTTTTGGTAGAACGTTTATCAAATTTATAAATATACACCTCGAACTTTCCATTGATATTAGCGAAATATTTACCTTGCTTACGTCTTTAGATACAAATAAAGGCGCAGGTATTGGTGGTATACCTCCAATATTCTTCAAGTCATGTAGCTATATTTTATCTCGCCCTCTTTGGATTATATTCAATTTGTTTTTAAGAACTGGAGTATTTCCCTCTTGCTGGAAAACGTCTTTAGTTACCCCCATTTTTAAATCTGGTAATGCATCTGATGTACGGAACTACAGACATGTATTAATAGTGTTATACCTAAAGTTTTGGAAAATATTGTTACTAAAAAATTAAGTCAATCCTTTGCAAATATTATCTATAATGAACAACACGGTTTCATGCGAGAACGCTCCACGGTCACTAATCTTGCAGTTCTATGTAATTATGTTACAACCAATTTGGAATCTAACTTGCAAGTCGATAATATCTCTACTGATTTTAGAAAGGCATTTGATTCTGTCGATCATACCATCTTATTATCTAAATTATCAGCTATAGGTTGTAAAGGTAACTTGTTACTATGGTTAAATAGCTATTTATCCAATACACTTCAAATTATTCGTGTCTCTGATACCCTTTCTAATCCAATTGAAGTACCATCAGGTGTGCCTCAACGATCTCATCTTGGACCACTTCTTTTCAATATATTTATTAATGATATAAGTAATGTCTTCTTACACAGTAATTTTCTCCTATATCCTGACGACCTTAAAATTTATAAAAATGTATCTACACACGAAGATTGTCTTGAATTACAATCCGATCTTAATAGATTCTATAATTGGTGTAACATAAATAGAATGAGCTTAAACATTGCAAAATGTCACGTCATGAGGTTCACACGTAAACTGAACCCAACTGTCTATTCATACAAAGTTAATAACTTTACTCTGACTGAAGTTAATAAAATAAAGGACCTTGGTGTACTATTTACACCCACATTAGATTTTTCTAAGCATTGTTCTGCTGTTACCAATACAGCGTTAAAAACTCTTGGGTTCATAAAGCGTTTCTCTGCGGATTCCAGTTATTTGGTCTCCTACCTCATTAAAATATATTAATCAATTAGAAAGAGTACAACACAGATTTTTAAGATTCATAGAATATAAATTACACATTTCTAGACCCATTTCCAATCATGACTATAGTTCAATTCTTGAAAAACTCAACATGAAAACCTTAGTTGCCCGTAGAATAGTGAATGATATGATTTTTCTTTTTAAAATTATTATTGCAAAAGTAGACTGTCCGTTGCTACTGGAACTGATTAATTTTTACGTACCAATGAGAAATGTCAGAAAAAGACAACCTTTTATACCCCGTAACTACAAGTCCAAACATGGATCACTTAATCCAGTTAATCGAATACTCAAAGAAACGAGTACATATGTAGATAACATTGATTTTTTCTCAGGTAACATCTCGTTGTTTAAGAGTAAACTTCTCAAGTTAGTTTAAGAATTTGTAAATACCACGTCTTAAGTATTATTATAATTAATATTTTCATGTAAAGGGCTTCGCCCGTCTAGTTCTAAAAAAAAAAAACTTTACTTCAAGTTTCTCTTAAATTCTTAATACGTGTTAGTTGGAATAATAGTGATGTATCTCGAATTTGATTAGAAACAAATCTATACAAGACAATTTTTGTTTTGTGTATGGGTTTATTTTAAGCTGGTTACATTAACAATAGTCATTAGTATGCCGGAGATCTACGAGACAAAATATCAACAATATTATGCAAATTAGAATGTTTGGAACAATAAACATTGTGGAAATTGTTGCGAAACTGTTGAGTGATTTTACTAGATTTCCTATATGATTTTGCCTTGTATGGTGAAAATCTATTGAAATCACTCAACGGTTGCGCAACGATTGTGTCCGCTGAACGCAACCATTCTAATTTTGGATTTTGTGCGGGACCGTCGAACTTGAAAAGTGAATGTAAAATAAAGTCTAACTTTTTAAAACAATCGCCTATTAATCACCGGAATTCCACAGATGCATGGTTTAAGATTTACTCCAAGTGCCATTGTACTCGTATATCTAATGCTTTTAATAATTGAAACCACTGGCCAACAAAAAGTGAGGATAATTGGGATTCGGGTAATCAAGGTTCTATTGTTTTTCCATATGCAATATGCAACCATTTTTAGAAATCTTGTGTCACGTTATTGTTGTCTGGTATCGGTAATAATAATAATAATTTAGCACCTAACGTCAATGTTACATTTCTTTTTCTCGAAACATTAATAATAAGAATTACACTAGTATTATTCTGAGCCATTTTTATGTGTTATACATTGTATAATTGTTAAGATTCTGAATACGAAAATCAGAAAATAATCAATAAAAAATATATACATATATGAAAGTCATTAAGAAATTATTCACAGAAAGAATTCCAAAGAATCTCCATTAATTATTCTCTTCATGAGTCGCAGCTATCAAAAACAATAAAAAAAATCAGAAGCTCTCAATCAAAAAATGTTGCTCTACTTTTTCTAAGAAAAAAAGGAAAAAAAAAAGAAAAAAAAAATCTTCCAAGTCAGCAATAAAATCCTGTCCACAGTGACACACACCATAATTATAAAATTCCATAACAAATATTCTCCCGAGTCATCATTAAAGCGAAATCAATAAGATCCAATTGAGATATCGATACCAAGTCGTCAGTCCCACGCAATTGAAACCGCGGCGATCCAGAAATACAGACGAAAGAAATCAGAAGGCAATACTCACTGAATCAATTAACCCCGATTGATAATTGGTATTCTAATTATGGTCGTTTCCGGTCGATCTCGTTACGTACGATCGCGCGAAAGCGTCGATGGCCGGGCGTAGAGTGGGGCACGGAGGGAGGGAACGCAGCGGGGGGTGTCGAGGCCTAATCTATCGGAGCCTTTACGTCCCCTGTTAAATATAATTACGTTTATTGCCGGCGTGCGCGATGATTGGCTCTTTTTAACGGCGCGCGCAGGAAATTGGATATACGCTAATGGAAATTAATACCGCGTCGGTGCTTCGCCTTGTTTTCCCTTCGTCGATCTTGAGCCCCGCGACGGTGAACCATTTCGCGGAGGCCAGCCTGGATTTCATCGTAATTAAAGTCAGCGATTCCGTCGCGATTTATCGGACCGCCGTTCCAATAAATTGGGGTGGAGACGACCGCGTAGGACTTTATTGCTGTTTTTGAGGATCCTTCGAGTCTCATTGCCGCTTCGCGGTGGTTGTAATCGGTGGTTACGTTGTTGCGTTGTGCAGGGAGATTATTATTTCATGTCGCACTACGCGCCTCGGGACGGTCCTCTTGGTACGAGATTATTGCAACAATCCTATCTCATGCGGGAAGATTTAATAGAAGATTTAATAGAAGAGTGTTTGAGGGGTTATTACTCGCTCATTATACGCTGATACTGATCTGATATCTGAGCTGGAAAAGCAGGATTCTTCGTTTTAATTTTCTTTTGATAAATAGAAGTGGCATGTTTTCTATCTAGTTTTATGTATGGACAGTCATCAAAATACCAGAGACATGAATTTATTTTCTGCGACTTGTCTCTGCATTGAATTTGTTTTTTCCATTATTTATTGATAAACTGGTAGGAATTTCATTAGTTTTAATTTATGTGTAAATGCTGAAGAAGATTTCATTTTTTTTTACATGCAGTTTTGAAATACCTTACACATAAAATGGTAATGTTATTATTATTGAATGGGGTAGGCTAGATGTTTATTGCTTGACTGCTGTGGGACGAATTTTTAGCTGCCTGTAAAAATTCCGTTTGGAGTTTTGGTTGTTGCTTTCTGAGAGGCAAGGTTAGAGTAGAACTTTGAATAACCGACTTAATGGCCAGAGGTAAAATTGAAACTTCTATTTGGTGGAGAAGTTTTTTTATATTTGTCAAACCATTAAATAATCGTTTAAATTCGTCTGATGAGTATGTAGAGCAAACAATTGAAATCATCGATAATACAAATTGAATATATTTGATATCGGTTAATCAAGGTTCTGCAGTATTTGGTCTCGAAACATGATCAAGCTTCAAGTGAAACTTAAAGCAAAATTTATTCACTTCATTTTTCAGTTGTGGTCCTAATTCGGCTTTTGAAGTGTAATCATAATTATATTGTGATTAGAAGATCGATAAGATTTTGGACCCCAAAGTTGATAGCATTCTGTGCATAATAGTCTATTATCAAGATAAACTAAGGATAGTAATCTATGTAGAGTGAATTTAGTAACTCGGATGAATTATAATTTTTTTGTTTTTTCGGATAAAAAAAAAGTGCAAACGAAAATTTTATAAGATTCCATGAAAAAAACCAGCATAATTATATTTCGCAGCTGCACCGATGCACTTTTGTCAAAAAAATCTTGCTATTCAGTGATAGAACTTGTCAAACCCTGCTAAATTTTTCTATAAACACACTTTTAAAAAATCTGCAGTAGGAATCATAGTTCAGCCCAAATACTAAACTCATTCTGCATCAACTTTTAAATTGCCCCTCAATATGAGTATACATGCATAAACCATAAATGCATAACCATCCACAGGCTAGTTATAAATATATACAATCCGCCATCCAGTTATTCAGTTTAGAATTGTGTAAGGCTGCAGCGGCCCCAAAAATTCACTTGAGCCTAGAATAACACGAGCGTCAAAATGACGTCCGTCGCTACGCCTGTCTCATGTTTTACTATGAGAGACGTTGCGACGGACATAGCGTCGACCAATCGACGGACGTTGTTGTGTCATTCGTGTGACCCTAGTCGCAGGGTTTATGTACTCATTCTGTTTTGAGCAAAATTTGACTCACATCCTTTAAGCCTCACAACCAAGCAACACAAATCAACCGAAGGCAACATCTGCACACGTCCCTCGGCCAAATGCGTCCAAACGCCCGCGAGTTCTCGCGACCCAAGCCCCCGCTCCGCAAGAACGAGCAACCTTCCATAACTCTGCAGCGTGCTCCTCAATCTAACCGTGTCGTAAAGTACCAGCGGGACGCTCGGCCCCCAGGATCTCCGTTTCGCGAGCACCTCCGAAAGTAATGGCATGGGAACGGGTCTTGCGGCGGTCTCGGGGCGATAACCGATCGTCCGGGGAAACCGTGGCCGGGGTTAACGCCGCGTTCGGTCGATCGATCGAATTACGCCGGGGATTACGGCTAAATATCTATCGGCGGCGATCGGCGAGCGCGAGAACCGTGTTAAGACCGAGGAAAAATACTCGTGCCGCGCCGTTACCGCCGCGCGGTCGGCGCAGGGAAGCGTCTCGTTGATCCCGGCCTCGAGATAACGAGAAAAGCGATCGTCCCGGGGGCCCCGCAGCCTCCGGCCGGGAGTCGCGCCGTAATTGAAGCTGTTCCAGGAACGCGTCTAAGTGACAGGTGAACACCTTATACGCGAACCCGAGGGACCCGTGACAGTCGTCCACCGGGTTCTCTTCTGAGCGCTTTCCGCGTCGCCTCGCGTCGGCGTCCGGCTTTGGACGGGCGCACAGGTGCGCCGAAGACGACGTCCCCCGGTGTCTTTTCGTCGCGGCACCTGCGTCGCCACGAGACGGCCTCCCCGCACCGGCTTCAAACGAGTCTCTCGCCTCGCCATATTCGCGTTTCGGAAATTCTGCTGATTGATAACCGCCTGCTGCGGGCGTAATTGGCCGCTCCGCCGTACAACTAGCGGACGCGTCGCGTCGGCCTCTTCGATGCCTCGCCGTCATCGTTTTTCGGTTGCCGAGGTCGGCGACGGCCGATGCTGCGGATACTCGCGGTTTCGAACGGTTTCTTCGGTGGACGTAGAATGTTTCGGACTTTTTTTTTCTGGTGGGTTCGGAGGATGAGGATTCGCTGGGTTAACCTTTGTACTGTGGTTTTTCGCTTTTGGCTCCGAGTCGACTTAAATTCATTCTTCTTCATTGTGAAACTCCATAATATTCTCCAAAGAATTTCTTCACTTTGCACTATTAAAGTCTTCTTTGTTTTCGCAGAAGTTGAAAATTAGAGAATTTTCTTTTATGGGTACTGAGTGTTTTTATGGGAAATTCTATCAATTGGTGCTTTTCATGATTTTATTTTGACCTCATTGAATATGCTTAATGGAATTAAAATGTTTTATATAGGGGAAGATGTTTTAGATGCTTGTTACAAACACTTTATTCGTATTTTTGAAAGAATAATTTAATTATAAATTTATAGTTCTTTTAGTATTTTCATATTAACCCTGCTACGTTTCTCTTAAAAATCTGAATTTATAAAAACATTCGTTATTACCACATAATTATTAATAACGAAGTTTTGATACAATATTAGGTAACAATAAACTTTAATAGTATCTTAAAATTGAATTATTGGTTGGCTGAAATAAAATGGATGATTACGTAAAGAAATCCAAAGTTAATATCTCCTTGTTTCTAATTTTAAAATTTCTACAGAATAATCAAAATTATGAGGTTTTTAAAAATAACATCAATCGAGCAGGAAAAAAGATAAGAATATAGTATTTTGCAATAGCAATTTTACAATGACATATTTCAAAAATTATAATAATAAATTGTGTGCCATTTATGTTAGCTGTTTTAATCACCTAAATAATATTAATTTTAAAGTAGTTTAAGTCAGTGACTGAACTGAACATTCATGTCAGTAGTCTTTATCTCTGTCTGATAAGGAAAGGATTTTCTACTGATTGTGAGAACCAAATAGAAGGAATAATAGAGTTATTCACGAATTAAGGTAACTATTTAACTGCGGTTTTTGAGTTTAATTAAATTTTGTTACTAGTGTCTTCAAGGCATATTAAAGTAAGATAAAAATTATAAACAAATCGATTCTGGAACCCTTCAATAGAATCATAAATTGCAAAAAGTGCAGTGTTTGGTATTTATAGTTTATAGTAATCGAAATTTGAAGCAAATATTGGAAAGTGTTGTTCTTTAAACATTTTTTGAACTGTTTGATGTGTAGAATTAAAGTTTGTTTTATATTCTGTGCTTTATACAAATAAATTCTACCTTTGGAAAAATTCTTATGCATGAATTTATTATAGTAAATGTAGCAAATTATTCTATAATAGAATACTACCCGCACACTAAAAATTAGTGTATCTTATGAATTATTATAGAGAAATAATTTACTTGGAAAATCATTTCACTTCAAATATTTTCTAATAAAAAATGTGTTTTCATCTTCTGTCTTCGAAGAATTATCTTCACCCTATTAATATAAACGAGTACTAATTTAAAAAATACATTTACAAACTTTTTTAAAACATTACAAAGTTACAAATTGAGTCAAAATTAATGTTTCTAACTTCTCTTGCTAAATACAAGAACCTTAAAGTAAGTTTATAAATTCTGCTTCTCTAAAAAGAATTTCTATAATTCTATTTCTTCTATTTCTATTTCCATCGAATGCCTACACAAAATGATCCTCCACCGAAAATTTCTCATCCATCTTCCCTCTCGTTAATCGAACGCCCCAAAAGCAAGCCGCCCTCCAAATAACACGAACAATTAGCCCCCGGAATTAATGGAGGCCAGCCATCGTTCTCGCGAAATTTCCCAGCGAACAGGGGCACCGGCGTGCACCCGGGGGAACTTTTCGAGGATTGTGGCACTTAACGGATGATTAAGAGGGCAAATAGAGAGCAACCCCGTTAACGCCGCCTAGGTAGCTTCATCCCCCTCGCTTCTAACGCTCCCTGCAGGACCCTCGTCGCGCGTTTAATCGAGTTACCCCCATTTCGTAATCGCCCTCTGTCCCCGAGGGTTGCCATGGAGACCGCGGGCGGTCCTGAAACGCGATTGGTGGATCTTCACGCACGCGGAAACCCCGGCCACCCCTTCTCGCCCTGCCCTCGCTTATTCCTTGGGATCAGTTCCAAGCTACGACCCCCTCGGTATCATCTCCTCCTCTCCCCACCCTCCTCCCCTGGCACTCTGCCCCTTCCAAGCAGCTGGATTTACACTCGGTTTAACCGAGTTTACCCTGCCCGTCGACCCGCGGGGAGGGTCGCTCCATCGACGCCAATATTTTACCCGGGGGCGCGTTGTAAAAATCGCATAAAAGCTTGGCGCGACAGCTTGGACGATTTGCGCCGCGATATACAGCGCCACGGTGATTTTGTTCGGCGAACGACCGTCGGGTTTCATGCTTTGCATCTCCAATTTTTGGAAAGGTGTCGCTTTGACGTTTTGCTTTTGATGCTGCGCAGGGATTGCGATATTGAAGGAGTAGACGAAATTGCTGGGGGTTAGTGTGAAGATGCTTTGTGGGAAGCCTGTAGGCAAGGAGAGAAATTTAGGAATATATTATGATTTTATGGTGGAGCTGATAGGAACGATATTTAGGTGTGTTTTCTATTAATTTTTATAGTAGTCAGACTGACAACTTATTCTACTTTATTTATTTGAAGGTTGAACTCTTTGTTTTAATTTTTCTTTGTGATTTTTTTTCTCTGTAACGCTGACGATCCGATTCCTGCTGTAAATGAAATCAAGTCGTAACAAAGCCAATACTGTTTTATGTCATAGATTTTCTATATTAGGATTTTTATTTTTATGGCACTGAAATTTAACCTTTTGTTCTACAATTTTTTTAGGCTAAATATGAATCATGAATTATTTTAAACAGTAGTCGAGAAAAATCGAACATCTAATTATTAATTGCACGAGATAAAAAAACAATTTTGTAGATTTGAAGTTATTGAAAACGGTTTCAACTTCTTCCTTTCTTCACTTGCAATAATTTAACGTTGCAATTTGTTTCACGAGTGTTGCACGTTTGTATTGCAGAATAAGGGGTAAAAAATCTTGAGTTCATCGAATCCGGGAAATCGTTTATTTATCTTTCTCATAAAGATTTCCCACTTAAGGGCGGATTTCACGTTACTCCAATCGAATCGCATTCGAAGTACCCTAAAACCTCCCCGAAACCGATATGACAGCCAATCACTCGCCGAATGAACATTCCCAAAGGTCACCCCAACGCGTTACCTTCGCCCCCGAACCCGATCCCAAACTCTACATCTCTAAACAATCTCCACCCCATCGCGAGATGATCGTCCATGACGCCGGAGGCTAATCCGGGTCTTGTCAAAACCACGCTGGATCCAGCACCGGGACAAACAACGCGCCTGTCCCATTTCCACCCCCTTCGCCGGTGATCCGAGTGACAATGCTGATTTCACGCGTAGATAGCTCGAAAATGGAGCCACCCTCCTCCCGTTTCAACCCTTTTCCGCTGAAGGAAGCTGGAAGAGGACAAAGTGTATATCTAACAGTCAATTCGAGGACAATGGTGCCGGCTTTCAGCTACCCTTCGCCCAGACAGTCGTTTCATCCCCTTCCTTTTTTGTCGTAGCGGCGGGGTTCCGCGTCACTGACGCACACGGCCCATTGTAACCGGATACACCCCGTTTAGGGGTGGTTCCTTGATACACCAGGCCGACTTATAACTAGTTGCCACTTAATTTGCCGAGGCCAAGGGTCGACACCCTTCCCCCCGGGGTTGGATTGGCCCACTCCTTCGAATCGATAGTCGAATCGAGTGACGCTCAGTCGAGCTTATTGCGCTTATTGCGGTGCGATTTGTCGTGGTGCGTTTGGGGCGACGATTTTGATGGACTTTGTCGTTGGAGTTTTGTTCCATTTTCTTTGTTTATTAGAAGTTTGAAATCCACGCAACTATTTATTCATTTTATTTTGTTATGGATGCTTGTAGATGTAAATTATTGTAAACCACAGTTTTATTCAGCTCTTAACCCTTTCGTATCTCTGGGCAAGATATCTCGGGACTCGGTACTGGCCGATTAACGCTTTTGACGAGATACCTCGCGATCCGATACGTCAGAATTTTTTATGGACTTGGATGAGTGATTTTCTAAAATTTCTTTATATATTTTCTTGAATTTTCTTAAAAATTCTAGAATTTTCTTGATTTTTCATAAATTTACTTGAAATTTATTGATTTTTCTTGAAATTTCTAGAAATTCTCCGAATTTTTAAATTTCAATTAAATTTTCCTAAAATTCCTTGAAATTTATTAATTTTTCTTGAGTTTTTAAGAAATCACTCGAATTTTCTATATTTTCTGGAAATTCTTTAAATATTCCTTAAATTCTTGTTGAAATTCCTCGAATTTTCTTAAAATTTCTTGAATGTTCTTGATTTTCCTTAAATTTTCTATAAATTCCTTGAAATTACTTGGTTTGTTTTTATAATTCTACAATTTTAGAATTTTTTATGGATTGGGAAGAGTGATTTTGTTGCACTTTGTTACATTTTCTTAAATATTTTAGAAATTCCTAGAATTTTCTTGATTTTCCTTAAAACTTCTCTTTTATATTTCTTGAATTTCCTGGAAATACCTTGAGTTTCATTTAAAATTCTTGGAATTTCTTGATTTTCTTTTAAATTTTCTGGATATTCCTCGAATTTTCTTAATTTTCCTTTTTTCTTGAAATTTCTTGAATCTCCTTTAAAATTTTGCTCTGCAAAAAACGCGAACTTCCAACTTTCGTGGTCAATTAACAAAACTCAATAAAAATGAATTTTCGAGTACAGCTAAACCTGCATAAAAATTTATGGATCTGCAACTTCCCCTAAATTAAAAAAAAAAATCTACCAACTCCTAAAACTAATAAATTGAAAAATTCCAAAGACAACAATTAAAATTACAAGACACCCGACTAACATAACCAAAATCCTCATGGTTTCAGGTGAAGGTCTGGTTCCAAAACCGCCGAACGAAACACAAGCGGATGCAGCAGGAGGAGGAGGCGAAGGCGCAGCAACAGTCGGGCGGCGGAGGTGGCGGTGGCGGCGGGGGCGGCGGTGGAAACGCAAACAACAACGCGAACAACAAGAACACTCATCACGTGAGCAAGTGGCAGCAGGAGACTGGCGACTATCACCACGATGAAGAGGAGGAGGAGGAGCACATCGATCCGGAAGCGGAGGAGTGTTCGAGCGGGTCCGAGGCGTAGCTAGACGTTCTCTGCCTGGATTAAGGCACCGGGAAACTCCGTCTAACCGACGAGGATCATCCTCGAGCTCAGTTTCGAGCGGAATCGAGCGGACTCTCGCCTCTAAACAAAATCCCCGCGAGTTCTGAGGGAATCGTTCACCGCGGGGCGAGAGACTCGACGAAACTGTCGATGGAATTGAACGCCACGGACCCGGGGAGGGTCGACGTCTCCGGGAGGAGATAACGGGGTGAAGGAATTCGGAGGAATTCGGAGCAAGTGAAGGCGGATGATTCCGAGAGGATGGGCGGACGCTTTACGATTTCCAAAGATTGGGTGAAGTGGGGGGATGAAGGATGGAGATGGGAACTGTTGAAGTTTGATGGAATCGCGACGATTGATGTGCTTCTTGTGAATTTTGGGAATCGATCGGAAGTGGAGGGGGTTGATGGATACGGGGAAGGAAATTGTTGGAAGTGGAAAATACTCAAAGCTCTTAGAGATCAGGAGGGCAGGCACAGGGATTTGATGGAAGGAGATATTGTTGATATTGCGTTGATTAAAGGAGGAATCGATGGAATGGCTGCCTAAAATTATTACTGTTCGAAATTTTGAAGATTTTTAAATGAGAGAAGAAGGAATAAATTGCTGTGATCGAGTGATGAAGAAGTTCTGAGATTTTATTGATTTTGTAATTGATAACAAATGCAGGTACACAGGCAGTGAAAACCTTTATCAGTGAAGTTTAATCGAAGTTTAATCAAAATGCTAGTCTTGCATACTTTTATCTTTTTTACTGTGTAATTTTATGATACACAGGTTGTATAGTTTATAATTGGGATTGATATTGACATTTCTTGGTAATTATTATATTAGGTTAGTAAAAAAAATTCGTTCAGTTCATTTACGTTAGAATGCCAAAAAACGAATGAACTTCGTTGCCAACCTCATAAATAAGTCTGCCAATTTCGGGGGGACAAAAGCAAGTGGAGACACTGCAAAATATTTAACTGTATATATTTATTATTATTATTATAAATAATTAACAGTCAATACCTACCTAGTGTTCTTCATTTATAATCATTCTAAGTATTTGTTCACTTACTTTTGTCTCAAATTAAATCACATAATGGCTAATCATTCTAAAGCCATGAAGCTAAAGCATGCGCTACATTTTCGATTATCTCAAAGATTTCTGGCGTATTTCTGAGGACATCTAGATGAATCAACAGGATCTCAAGAGCATCTCGTCACTCGAAAACAGTACAAATACCACCAAAGAGTCCGAGGACCACCTAAAACGAAATTTCGAAATTCCAAGGAAGGATTTGCAATCCCT
The DNA here is from genome assembly GCA_030770465.2 of Perdita meconis. Classification (NCBI taxonomy): domain Eukaryota; kingdom Metazoa; phylum Arthropoda; class Insecta; order Hymenoptera; family Andrenidae; genus Perdita; species Perdita meconis. The sequence goes on along the minus strand of JASKOS020000004.1, from coordinate 14,219,384 downwards.
GCGAACTTTCAAAAATAGAAAAAAACTAACCCATAGCACCACGAAGAAAAATTCAAAACGCGTGTTCTCCAGAAGAAAGATCTATCGATCCCAAGAGGAGTCGCCCGAGGAAATCGAGGAAGTGACCTTAGCGATTGCCCCTCCCCGTTGGCAAGACCGACTCTGTTCCCGGTATCAATTTCCACGTTTCCCCTGTCAAAGTGAACTCAGGAAGGTCGTTCCTCGATTTTCCTCGAATCGCGATATTCCCCCGGAGACGCCTCTTTCCCGGGGGAACCGACGGAATCGCTTGATGTTCCGCGGATCTCGGAAGCTGGCTAATGGAGGCATTGTTCCTTGGGACTCGTCGAAGCCAAATGGACGAGGCTTCCGGCGGAAACGACGGCGTCGTCGGAGCCTCGAGGCGAAATCCGCCGTGGGCGGTTTTCTATTTGCATTCCTCCTCGACGGGATCACGAGGCCCTTCTCCCTCCATTCCCATAGTTCCTCAATCGAATTCCAGAAGGACGCGGAATTATCCCTCCGGGAGCATCGTTCGGGGATGTTCCTTCGCTCGAGAGGGAAACCGGGGGTTCCTACCCCTCGATAGTTGACGCGTTTGCGCGCGCATCTTGCCATAGAGTGGATCGTGTGTGTACATAGAAATGATCGAGAAACCGTAGACTGTGATCCGTGGCGGATCACTTGCGTCTCCCTTTTTCGAAAGGACGAAGGATCCACTTCGTTCGAGCCACAGGGCCGTGTTGTAAATAGTTGGACGGAGTCGGAGCAAACCCAAGGACGGAATAGAGAGAGAGAGTGCGAGAGTGTGTACGTGTGTGAGTGTACGGGTGCGTGTGGGTGTATAGGAAGAGGAGGCGGAAGAAAGCGAGTGCCAAACTTCGTATTCTTAGCGAGATGAATCCCAGTGTAAACTCGAGTTGTAATCGCGATTGTATTTAAACGTCGTTGTCCCGCGAGCGACCAGTATTCCCTTTGTCGATCGATGTCCGAAATGTACTGACGATTTAAGTTATTGTATCGATAACGTTAGCTGGACGCCCGACGTGGAGATTAGGACGATCGTTCCCAGAGGAATCGTTGTCGTTCTGAGTTTCCTCGAGGAGGATTTCGATCGAGGATCGTCCTCGACGCCTCGAGGAAGCTTGGAACGATCTAAGCAGGGGAGTGAAAATCGATTCGAACGAGATTTGTCGCCTGAAACTCGTCCGAATTAAGGCTTTTGGTCCTCTGCGAACGATCGTCGTCCACGTTTTCGGGAGTTCTACATTGTAAATACGTTGTACATAAAAGAATTGTGATTTTACTCGACGTGCAAAGACGTAGGATTGTACGATCATCGGAAGATTCAGTTCGTGTTCTAACGATATAGCGAAATAAATTATATCAACTCTTCACGATACATGAATCTGTGCCTTTCATTCAACAGCCTTCAACCAGACGATGTGTGATCGTTGTGATTGTTGAGCTGCGTCTGCACCGTATGACAGCGTTATAAAACGAGTTGTTTTGTAAGCTTGTTGTACAACTGGATTTTTTTAACTTACTAGCAGGTTATTTTTATTTCGTAATGGAAAGAAAAATGTGATTTTCACATTTTCAAAGAAAATGATTTTCATTCTTTGAGAGAAAATGTTATTTAATATTTTTATTTCTCTTTTTGTTGCGAGTTTTGTAACTTTTCTGTGAGTATAGACGCAGCTTGAAAGATGGAGTGAGTGTTGTAAATTAATGTGACTTAGTATTTTAATCTGTGATGACAGGAATCGGAAATATGAAAAAACTATAGTAGGTATACTCAAATTTTCATATTAATTTAATAAAATATAACTTATCATCCGTTTTGATGAATTTACAGAGAAAAAGAAATAGTGAGAAACGAACAAGCTTTTCTTAGAAAGTGTTCAACGAGTATCAACATTTCTGACGCGTGAAAATACTTATCGATGTCCATTAAACGTAATTAATTTCCCTGGAAATTTTTGTCTAATAGTTTTGAAGCAAATCGCAGCATCTAAAGACAGATTCAAGTAAGATAGAAGAGTTATCTAAGCGAAAATCACTGCATGCAGTACATTTAATTCAGAGGATGCAGCAAGTGATATTTAGGAGCTTATTGTGGATATCACTGGGAAGTTTAATCGAGATGTAATAGCAGACTATTCGAGATAGAATGAAGAGGACAGGAAGAGTACACCATTGGTTTGAAAATTGCACTTCACGGGAATTTAATAAGAGGAATTAACACTTGCATCAACTTCGTCTGAAAATAATTATTAGAGGCAAGGAAACATCTACTTTGAACACTATTCGTGGTATCAAATGCTTTCTTGAATCTCTTAAAACACCGAGGGCGTCTTGAAGATACTCACTATAATTAGGGTACCCTGATTCTTTAACTCTCCCGATGTTCAACAGACGGAGCCGCTAATTCCTCCATAATTACGTCAAATTCTCCGCAACTACCGCCATCGAAAAAAATACGAAATCTTCCAAAGGAAGCAAATTCAATTCCCGGGATAAAAAAGCAGTCAGAACAGGAACCATTAACACCCCGTACCTTAAACTTTCAGTTATTAAAAATCGCTCAGAGCCAATCGTATCGCGTGAAACAGAATTCAGAGTTCAGAATCGCGGCAACGATAAAATCGAAGGACGACTTTACAATAATGCTGCCTCAATTTTTGACTGATTCTCATGCAAAGTGTCCGACGATTTCCGTGATCGTTTCAAAAGGTCCTACCCGACGAATCGTTTCCACGGAAGTGTCCCTTCTCGCGAGTCCGTTCTCCCAGCAAGGGCTACCGACCGATCCTTGTCGATAATCGCTTTATAATCGCCGCTCCCGGGACGAATAATTACGGCAGCCACGGACTGCCCCGTAATTAACCGCGGGGCCAGCGTCTGGTTTCGTGTCCGAAACAACGGATATGCAGACGCGTCGGCGATCTAAGAGTCATTATTTTTGCTCGGCCACCGTCACCCCGGCCGGAATCCGCTCCGCGAATTTCTCAGAGCTGCTCTCTGAACCGTGCACTTATCGGTTGACAATATAATGGCGGTTTCGTTCGTCGGCTTTTCTGAGGTTCCGTTTATTTTCAACGCTTAGGGAGGAACGGAGTAGTTCCGACTAGATAAGCAACAAATGCTGTAAAACGTGAACCAGTTACATATTTCTAAGTTTCTTTATACTAATTGATAGTTTGAAGTTTGAAGCGTCTATAGTTCGATTCAACTCAATAGGCCGTTCAAGGTCAGAGTTTAGACACACAATACTCCACAGGGGCACAGAAACCTTCATTTCCATCCGAAAAAAGTGACAGAAAATGGTGGCTTTGAACAGCCTTCAAGTTGAATTGGCACGGAGTATTATTCGTATTATATGACCGTGAAAGCGTAAATTGACATTGTAACGAAAATGGAAACTTAAAGGAGAAGGAAGTCATTTAGCTAGAATCATGTCACTAACGGGGTAATTCCAATCAAGTTGATTTCTTTATGAAAGAGACTAGAAATCTGTTAAATTATTAAAGAATATATTATTTTTTTGTTTTGATATCCTGTCATTCATTGACTGCAGACATCATAAATGTATTCTTCAAGGGTATTATTATTAACGTCTTTATTGCACAAACAAACGAATACGAAGTTCTACTGTATTGTATTTATATTTTTTATATTTTGGTATTTGTTAGCTCCTGGATATTTGCATATTGTAGAATTGATTATAGATTTATAAAAATCCGCAGTGTAATAATCACACAAATAATTACTCTCTAATCTAATATAAATAACGTGGTAGTAAATACTATTATAAATACTTACCATGACACACCATGAACACAAAAATATCGATAACAATATTCAGGAATCTCATACAAAATCTTGAATAACCTCGATCGATCTCCATTGAAACACGAGTTAGCAATACTTAATACCGATTATAAATGAAGCAGCTCGATTAACAGCAAATCGATTACATTAATAAAACGAGTGGTGCAAGCATGATTCGAAAGAATCACGAAACAGTAATTAAACGTATTAATTAAACCACAGACCGAAGGTACTCTAATTGATCCCAGTGAGAGGGAACTCGTCAAATCGGCGCGGTCCACGACTGCCAATTAACAGATCCCATTGTTCATCGATTTCTACCTCTCTTCGACCGGACTGTCCCCTCCTCACGAACGCGCTCATTAATATTCGTAGGCGTGGCGTTCTTAATCGATTATTAGCCGTTGATCTGGCAATTAGCGCGCTCCTGCGTTCCTATCGGTCCCCCTTAGCGCCAGGAATCTCGTTCCCATTGAAATCGACGTGACCGTGCTTCGAAGAGGCAACAGGTTGGAGGAAGTGTATTCCTGGAGGAATGCGGGGTTGTCCTTTCTTCGGGTTAATGAGCTTAATGACACCTGGAATCTTGACTCTGAAACCTGGTCCTGAACTTTGCTTTCTATTTTCAAGGGGAAGATAATCTTCGTTTTGTGCTTTTATCAAGGTTTACTCGCATCAAATATTTTTCTTGGAGATTATGCAATCGCTTTTAGATGATAGATAAGATTTAAGGATGGTGATATTTTTAGCATCGTGTAATACTGTATTTGGTGATGAGGCTATCCTCTGTCAGGTAGCTGGAATTTTCAATTTATCTAGATTGAAGTTTAGTCGTCGGTGAAAGCAAAATTGTCCAAGAATATTAACTCTTCATCAATTCTTCATTTTTCGATAAGGGTACTTAGAGGACCTTGGCGAAATTTCTGCAACCGGAACGCTAATTGCTGAGGCGTTAATTACCACATTTATCACATACGATTAATTTTCTTCTACTGAGGATACCTAGCAGAACAATATCAAGATTTGGACTTTCAGAGACTTTACACACGAGCAACAAGTCGCCGAGCTACCAAAAATCGATTTGGCGACCGATTCTACAATCAATTCGGTGACCAATTATTATATCGATCACAGAGATAAGTAACTATAGACTGCGTGTCAGCCTGAAGCCGAGATCCCAATTTTAAAAAGAGTTTTGCGATGACTCGCTATCTCTTTCTAATGTAGCTAAAGTAGGGCGCGTTTGCGTTTATGTTTAATGTTTTAAATATATAAATAATTTCAAGTTATCCTCAATTCTCCTATATTAGTTATCCTACTACTGCACTTCTCAGCTCCCACTACTTAAATTTAAAAAAGAATAGCAAGTCTTCCCAAAGCATCTAGTTGGGACGTCCGTTCTCTCTGCGATGCGCTGTCTATTGTTATATGTCTATGATGTCGATATAACATTATATTTGACTCATTTCACGATATCGACAACCCTCACACCACTGTTGGGTTTGGTGAATCGATCACCAAATCAATTGTTGATTGCTCGGCGACTTGTGATTCGTGTGTAAAGGCTCTAATTAGAGCTCTTGTTATCCTGATGTATCCGGGTATCCGAGTACTCGAAATACTCAGAATAATTCAAACTCGGATTTGAAAATCAGTTATGAGTAATGATCTTGCTACTCGAGTACCCGAGTACCAAAAATACTTGTCATAACTCGAACTCGGTCTTTAAAACTGGCTGTAAGTAAAGTACTCAAATTCGGATACCCATAGATCCGAGTAATAGTAAGAGCCCTAGCTGTAATAGTTGTCGATGAAAGTAAACTTGTTCAAGAGACTCTTCTATAGCTCTTCTTCTCTCGACATATATATCCAGAAGAGGAGGACCTCGACAAAATTTCTGCCATTCTAACACCAATTGGTGAGGCGTCAATTATCGCATACGATTAATATTCTCCTAATGAGGTTACCGAGCAGAACAATACGATCAACCATCGAGAACACATACTGCGCCAAGACCCAGGCTCGCGAGCATCGAGCTCTCCTTCCCGAGATAAAAACACCTAGCGCAGCAACACCAGTTCCTCCTCCTCCGATAAGGACATCTCGCTCCCAACAAGACCCGCCGCCCTGAGTAGGAGAGGGACCGTCGGTGGACCACGACGTCGGTGGGGAACGGAAGGGAATGGCTACGGTAGGGTGGGGGTCGTCGGGGGCCGCGAGTTCAGAACTGCTAATTATGTAAATTGCCGGTGTTGCAAATTACCCTCACAGTTTGCGTTCATTCTGCACACAATCCACACGGTCCCTGCACACCTCGGCGCCCGGAATCCATCCACTCGGATACTGTTACTTCCTTCGCGAAAGAGAGGACGACGGAGGCGAGACGAGGACGCCGACGGAGAGAGGATCCACGGCCCCTCGGGACGGAACGAGATCCTCGTCTCCTCGGGTACCCCTGCCACGCAGGTCGTCCGTCATAACCGGTACTCAACGACGCCAGGGGTATCCTGGGTATATACACTGTTTAGCGGCATGAAAACCTCGGCCTGATGGATATTTTCATTGCCGGGCCCCGGCGATGACACTAACCTCGTCGCTGTCGGGGTATCGACGGGTCGTTACGCGGCTCGATCCGGATGATCGATCCTGAGGATCCTTCGTGGATCTGTGTTTCAACGTTATCGGCTCATCGACGGTTCATCAGACTCACCAGGTGTGGCCGTTTGGGAAAATGGGCGGGACTTCCGTAGGTTTTGCATGTTGAACGAGTTAAGTTGATTGAGAGGATTTTGAAAAATGTTAGCCAGGTGTTTTGTAAATTTTATTTAGGGGAAACGCTGGCCATTTAAATGAAATAGTAATAAATGTATGAACGGAAGATGTTAGTTAAAGATTATTTTCAAGAAATAAGCTGTAGACCTTTTACTAGAATTCTAAAACCTGAGGATATTTCATAAATAACTTTAAGAAAGAAGTCAATGAATGTTAGCCTTTATTTTTGAAGATTTAAAAAATGGCGGGTAGCCCCAGACGGTAATTTTTTATTCATTTTGTTCCAGTTTTGTTAGCTACTGTTTATAATTTTTAAAAGTAGTATTATATGTTATTTGAGTAGTAAATCTTCCTCGAAAGTTACCTCGAAAATTAATTTTTTTGAGGTCTGTGAATTAGTGAATAGGATCTTCAAGGTTTTGTTTTCTCTTGAGTTTTCTTTCAGTGTCTTGGCCCTAGCAGCTTTCTTATGTACAAAAGATGTTAAAATTTTGCTTTTTTGAGTCCTTCATGAACGAGTTCATTCAGTAGATCTCCAATGTTCATCGAAGCTCCTATATATTTAGTAGAAGACATTGCAGAAATATGATTTCTAGAAAATTGATGTACGGATTCCGACTACGTAATTGGTACGTTTGTCACAGAAGCTGGTAAAAAATCGGTATCACTGAATTTCTCATAGATATATTTCAATGCGCTGAAATTCATTTTAAGCTGTTTCTAATCTAGCTGCTTTACGAAAAATGTTCAATTTTAAAAAATTACTGTTATAAGAGTGACCGGAGCTACTCGATATATTTAGTCCAACATTTTTACTAATCATTTTTGTAATACCAAAAAAAAAAGAGAAAATAATGCTTAATTCATTGAAAAAAATTAATCTTAAAATACAATTATTTGTCAATACTGAAATAAATAAAACATAAAAATAAACTTATATTTAGCTGACAATATGACTTGGTAAAACTTGTTAGTATACTATTTCATTTTGAAGATTCCTGAGTTCCTCATGTACCACTGTTTGGATAGAGTCTGTGAAATTGGATACAGAAGATTAAGGCTAAGACTACACGAGCATTTTACACGTCGCGTTTTTCTCGTCGACATAGAAACTGCTTATTTTAATACGATTGTCTACATATTTCACAGAGGAACTATTTCAGCTTAAACGATCCGAATTTTTCACAGCACTGGTTTCATAGAAATTCGATTCGCATAGCATTCAGTGATTTCCAATAAAAGCGTTCAAAATAGAAACCAAATTTATTACTTATATGAAGTAATTGCAGGAGGCATAAACTTTGAACTCGTATTAACAGCTCGCAACTCAGGAATTTATTACAAAAGGTGTTTAACAGAAATTCAACACGCACAAAAAGATTATGCAAGGAACATAAGGGGCGAAGCTGAATCATTAATTTGATTTTGAAAATTCATTGGAAGCATAGTGGAAGCGTGGAAACCGGTTGGTATCGCGAGTCCATTACGGGATCCACTGAGAAGTCGATATGATTGAGTGGATTATACCGTATCATTACCTTCCCCTCGCGGTGTGGAATTCTCGATGCAGGGAGAGTCGTAGAAATACGTTTGTCGTTGTTGACGGCGAGAGGTAACGCTCGCGTAAATCGATATTGTTTAATAATGCATCCTCTGTTAAAGACTGACATCGGGAGTTAAAGAAAGAAACCCTGAGGCTGCTTCGCATTATGCTTTTGTTCAGAATGTTTTCGACGATTCTATGAATTTTCTCCGCTTTTCTGATAAATAAAGTGAGTTAATCTTTCGTTTGACCAAAAATTCTCCAGCAGGAGTTGCGAGATTCAGAAGACTATTATTAAAAGGCAAGAAGAATCAATTTCCCTTTTATTTTAATATACAATTTAAGTTACAATTTCTTTTTTCTAAGCTACAAATTTTGTTTATCCGAAATCTACTTAGATCTAAATTCTAGACTGCCAAGATGAAGATTTATTTCCTCCAATAATGGAAGATCAATTTTTTCCCATTTTTCGGCGGGAACTTCGATAATTTCACTTGTCAGAAGATGAATCTGAAAATACTAAATCTTGTGCATCGTAGTTTAAGTCCATTAAAGTTAGAAGTTTCTAAAAATTGACCACAGCATCTCTGAGTAGTCAATAATATCCTTTTCAATTGACAAAGGAAGAAGACAGCTTTTCCAAATACAATTTCTCCAGCACAAATCGCACCTTTTTACAGACCTCGATGAAAAAAAGTCATCCAACATCCAAAGTACCCACCATTCATCCAAATCTCTAGCATCACGTTTCTCCTTTTCATCTCAGAGATCGGTCTCCAGAACCTGAACCAATGAGCATCGAGGTTTCCCAATTTTTCGTCCAAGTGTCTTCCACTTGCGGCGGGTCTCATATTTGGGGAATATTCTCTCCGCCAGATACGACGGAAGCCTCGATCCCCCTTCATTATCATTCAAACAAACCCCGAGGTGGCATTTAGATACACGAAACGGTGTATTCCCCGCCGGGAGGAGAACGAACGCACGTAAATTAGGGAGGATAAGTGGATGCAGCGTGGAATGAAGAAGTTCGGACACGCCAACGTTTCTCCCACCTCTTCCGTCTCGGTCCCGCTCGCGGTGTTCGGGGTTCAGGAAGTGGTTGATGCGCGGGTAATTGACGATTCCGCGTCCCTTTGGCTGAGGCGGCTTAATGCCAGCGTCCGCGTCGAGTGTTTCCCTTGACTGGCCGTGGGTAATCGGAACGGGATCTCTATTTCTCTCTTTCTCCTCGCGGCCCTAAAAGTGTTACGTGCCGCGTTTTCACGTGCCACGAACGCTTATTCACCGTGGACGATCGTAATTAGATTGAACAGGGACGAAACCGCTCCGCGATACCGCTAATGGCCGCTAACGGCGGAACGGCCACGACATCGGTGCTCGGTAATTCCAATAATTTCAACCGCGAGAGGATCGATAAGTTCGTTCCTTGGAAGTCGTTCGGGATCGATGCATCTGGTCGTCTTGCACCGCGGGGCTCCGGCGCAGTCACTCCGGGCTGGATGATTATTAGAGGAATAATATTCTGCTCGTGATAACTGGATGCTGCCACTGATAGCCATGATGTTTGATTAGGGGTCAGGGATTTTATTCGTGTACTGCTTAACTCTTTTTTTTTTTATAACCTTGGAATTCGATTTCTGCCTTGATTATAAATGAGTCACGATATAGATTGCAACTATTCTAAATACTGTACCGGCATAATTAATGAAAAAAGAAGAGTTATGAAGTTATTTATTAGATTGTTCATTGAGTTAAAATTAGTATTCAGCATTTATTTTATTTGAAGCGATTCTTGAAAATTCGCATCTAAATAGTTTTTAAGGTAGGATTATGGTAACAAATTAATTTTTTTTATAAGCCTGAGATTGTATGTACTTTAAAGATAGCAGTAGGTATTGCTACATTAGTGAATTTATAATTAATAACAAAGAAAAATTTGAGAAATTTTTAGTTATGGATTTCTTTATTAAGCTGTTTATTAAGTGGTGTGAATGAAAAAAGTTTTTAATTATTGGTAGGAATCCAACATTTTTTATTTTAAGTGATTTTTGAGAATTCGTATTTATCCAACTTCTTTTTCAGTTAGGATTATGATAATAAATTAATTTTTTGTATAAAATAACATTACATTTTCAAAAGTCAAAGTTCATTCAACAGATTTGCTTCTCTCCATTAGTAATTAATTTACATACAAGTAAATATTTGTTCTGTTTTGTTTAAATGAAATGGTTAGACGTAGTCAAAGAGGAATTGAAAAACCAATGAATGAATTTTACCTACTGCTACTCCAATATTTACAAACACTACAAAAGTCCACAATAAGATACCAAGTATTCTATCACACGCAACTGTTGCTTACTCATACCGGAAAAAAAGTAATTTCCCACAAATTTCTTGATCTCATAACTGTCAACTTCTCCGTATCACGTAAAAAGCACCTGCCACGTGTCAAGGTATCGCCGAAACCGCAAGTTTCGAAAAATCCGCGGTTTTAACACGCGCCCTGATAAAATGGACCGCATGCACACGAACAAATCGTTTAATCCGAGCCGGTACCCGATCCAGGTAATGACGGCCATAAACTGCAGCTACAGAAGGGCACGCAGAACAGAGAAAGAGAGCGGGGAGAAAAAGAGAGAGAGAGAGAGAGGTCCAGGTTCTCCTGGGTTGGAGCAGAATTGGGCCTGACAGGTGAAATGGGCCCCAATGGTCCTGGGCCACGTCTACCTGGTCCTCTCTTTCTCTTCTTCTTCCATTTCTTCGTCTTCTTCTTCTGTATTAACTCTCTATTTCTTTCTCCGTCGGTGGATGGTGCCGTTTCTCTTTCTCTTATTTTTCGACGGACGTGCAACTCGGATGCCACAAGCCTGGGATCCCAGATGGAGAGGATCCGGTTCCAGGAATCGAGCGTGTAAAACATCGGTTAAAGCCGTGCTTTCCGAGCCGGAATCGATGGGAAAACAATGGGCAGACAGGTCCTAAAGTGTCTGACAAATGTTCCACGCGTGTTGCGGTACTCTCGGCCGCTTGTCCTACGTAGTTGGGCGCGCGAATCTCCGTGATGGAAAATTCTTGGCGGTCTTTCACCAGAGAAAAGAGTTCCTTCCTCTTGCAACACAGAAGTTTAATATTTTGCAATCTATGGGCGCGAATGTGGAAAATGTTATGGTTAACTGTTAAATGTTATGGTTTGGTTATTTGTGTCAGAAATTGAATTATTGGAAAAATAGCTACAACTCAATTTACAAATTTTTTTATTAAAGTACAACCTCGAGTATACAACTATTTTTAAAGGAAAGGCAGAAGCAATCAGTTGCTAGAGAATTTGTTTAGTTTTTGCAAAAATTTGATTATTTGTTATTTTATCGCTGATTTTATCGTTGATAACTGTATTTTTGTCGCTGATGTAACAAATAATAGAAACCTTAAATCTATAAATGCTTCCCAAGCTACTACATAATATTGCAATAAATCTTGAAAATTAATTACAAGAACATTTAATACTCAACCCAGAGAAAATTCATTCCCTTAATTTAAGAGTGAGTTTCAGTAACATAAAAAATAAGTGAAAATCTTCGAAAATTGGAGTAATGAATCTTTATGCAATAGTAAAACACCATGCAAAATTTTAGAAGAATTGATTCGGTAGTTTTTAAATTATCTAACTTTCAATTTAACATATATTCTTATGAGAAAACACAAAATTGAGAAATACATTACAAAATTAAGAGTAAAGTTGCTAACAGTTGCCATTTCAAGTATAGGGTTATCCAAATTAAGTATCACATCTTTTAACAAATGATAGGTACTGCGAAACGATTTGACATATGTGTACTTGTATTTGAAAAATTTCATTAGAAAACCTGAACAAATCATTACATAACGTTATACAGTACGGCAACGTGTACACGTTATTAAAATTTATTATAAAGCGTAATTTCACGATGAGGACACAGTAATTGGCTACCAAGATTGTGTGATTTAGTACCATTAGATTCTTTTTTACGAGGATTTATGAATAGTAAAGACTACGTCAATAATTGAAAGACTATTGATAAGCTGAGCACTGAGCAACAATATTACAGCTGCCATTTACGAAATTGAGTCCTACTTATGTGAAAATGTAATGGAGAATTGGGTCAGATACATCAGACTCGGCGAAAAAAGCTGAAGAGAACATTTTAATGATATCGTGTTTCATAATTAATGTCATAAAGTACATTTTGCGTTAAAATAAATTAACCAGATAAATCTCAATATATAATTATCCTTTTCAAAGGATAATCCTTTACATTCCAACAAACAGGTTTATGACAAAAGATTAACATTTCTGACTGGTTTTTGATCACAAAAAGAAGCTTTACGAGTATCCTGGAAATTAATTAACTTTTGGCTAAGTTTATTCTTAAGTGAACATAAATATTTCTAACATTTGCATATCAAAATAAATTATTCCCAGTGTGAAAAGTAACATGTCTAATGCCGGCTCCACACATTCGGCATTCGTATAAATATTTGTATATACATTCAGTGTATAGGCATTCATTTATATTTTCATGCACACATGTTCCAGAGTTAGGCAAAATGTAATCTGATTACATATCACAAATTGTGATTAAACTGTAATTGATCATTCAATTATGAGTTATTTTCTGTAATCGTTAACTTCCTCTGACTACAATTTGTCTGCGCAGTCAATAAATATTAACAATTACAGAAAATAATGTGTAATTGAATTAGTAATTACACTTTAATCGCAATTTGTGATTTGTAATCAGATTACATTTTGCCCAACTCTGACATGTTCCAATGTGAATAGCGAAATGTGTGGAACTAGCGTAAGAATGCTACAAGTTGTTTAAAAATATTGTTGAGAGAAGTAGAGGTTCAGAAGATGGTGCAGACGGTTCGGACAGGAGATTTAAAATTCTTCACTGTTACTGTTCCATCCCCGGTGGGCCACGAAGTTGGACGGCCAATGAAAGGATCCTCCCAGCAGCGGGACACACGATCCACGATCGAGTGGCGTATTTCCGACTGGTCCGACTAATAAGTCACCGGCTGAGTTAGAGTCGGTGTTTGCATTTGAATAACACGCGAGGCGACACGACCTTTTTCCACGAATATGTGTGCCACGAAATAAATCCAGGGGGCGTGAAGGAGGAACTGGGACCGGACCACCGTGCTGACCGGCTAACGACGCTCGTAAAGTCCAAATTAAAGGTGGATCAAGTAGACGTTTTCCTCGTTTTTCCCCATTGAGAATCTCCACTTTCTCCTTTATTCGGCCTCTGACAATCTCAGAATACTTCGTCGACATCGCAAATTCCAAATGATTTATTTTTAATTAAACAAATTCAAACTGATGCCGTGTTCCTTAAACAAGAGAAATCGGAGAAAACGAGAGATGATATAAAGAAGAGCATGAAGAACTAGAAAAGCATAGATCAATAAATGAGGGAAGTAAAGAGTAGATTAAAACTCGGTGAAGATTTGGTTGAAGAAAAAGAAGAAGAGATGAAACGAAAAATGAAGACAGAAGAAAAAAAGGAATGAGACATCAAGAACTAAAGCAAAGAACAAATGGACCAAAAAGAAGTTTGGAAATAGAAAAACCGTAGATTTAATTAATTTTTCTCCAATAAATGAAATACAGTGCATTCAACTTCCACTGAAAATGAGGAAGGATCTTCTTCCCAGTTTCGCGCTTAAAGCGATTCATCTCGGCGGACACTGACACAGCGGACGAATCGCAACTTTTCTCGCGCGGTTCGCACCAGGTTCACCACGGTTTCCAGGAAGCCGTCGTGGAATCAAGGATCGTCGGAATCTCAACGAGGCGGAGGCACGGGGTCAAGCGGTCCGCTCCTCTCGGATTCGAGTCACCGAGTGGAATCGAGTCGTTCACGGTACACTGAACAACATCGAGGAAGACGTTAAGCAACGATATGATTAGAGAAGGCGAGAACACCGTCGCGCGAACGCGACGAGAAACAGGAGGGAGAGATCGATGGGCGAATCTTAACGCCGTGGAAATCGCGACGGCCAGCAATTTTCCTTCAGACGCTTCCTGCGTTAGGGTACTGGCTACGTTCCGATGCAGATTCCCCATCGACACCTGATCTTGGTTCTTCTGGCTCCGCGAAATCTATCTTCCCGTTCATTGATTCGCAAATGACGGGAAGAAGCTGGGGAGGTATTCTTGGAGGCGCGTGATTATTTGAAGGGATTCGTTTCTCTTTCCTCGAAGCTGATCGCTGTGTGATTAAAGGTAGATTCTGAGAACATTGGCAAGAGGATGAAAATTGTGGATTCAGGGATTTGGAGAAGCTGGGTTTTCATTGATAAATGTTTTTTGGAGAAATTTTGTGTGAATGGGAGATTTAATTTGTGATTATGAGGTGTTCACACTTTGATGTCTGGTGTTTATAATTTATAATGGTTGATTTATAATGAATGAGTAAAACTGTGAGTGAAAGATTAGGATGATACAGTACAACTTTAATTATTCCTGGTTGTTGTCATACAGAGTTTCAATTATTAATTGCAATAACATAAGCTACGTAAGTATACAGGGGTTAATTTCAACCTTTCATATCTACTTTCGTCAACAACAAAAAATTTAGTAATAGATACCTACACATGTTCTAAATATCTTCAAAGTCTCATAATTAGACTGCGGATTTTATGCATTTATGACAATTTTAAACATGCAAAAAATCTGCGACCCTATTACTACATGCTAAAATATACAAAATATCAATAATATAATTTAAGTTAGAATGTTTAGAAAATTAAATATACTGTTATTCAATTTGCAATTTGTTATTTGTACTTGCAAAAATTTTATTTTGCATAAAAATCCGCAGTCTACTCATAATTGTTTTAATTTTCGGGTTGGAGAAGAAAAATGATTTGCTTCCAAAATTTAAAAAATTCTACAAAATGAATCAGACATCAAGAAACCGGAAGAAATCTATCACCCAGAAGAGACCAAAGACGTCTCTCACAGAAATTCCCGCCGACCAAGAGGTACCCACATAAGTAATATCTCCGTAACTTAAACGATCGCTGGAAGATCCGTCTCCAAGATCCGAATCGATGTCCCGTAATTTTCCCTCGGCAGTCGATCAGAATCGCAGAATCGAACGAGCGGAATTACACTCCGAAGAGGATGCCGCGGCGCAGAGGTACCGGGGAACCGAGGGAACGGGTCGCCAAGGGAATTCAGTCGGTACGTGGAACGACGCGGGCAGGGCCCGATGCTAGAAAGCACGGAAAAGGAAAGCGTGGAGCGGCGTGTAACACGCCTAATAACCGAGTATCATCCAAGGCAGCAGGGGGATTTCTACGATTCCAGATCTCGATCCGTGGATCTGTCTAATGTGGCCCAGCCACGCGAACCTATCATAACCTGGGCCAACCTCGGGCCAACCTAACCACATGTTTGCCCAGCTAACATCTTCCATCGTCGATTTCCCTCGGATTTGCATTTCTACGAGTGCCGCCGCTACGTTCCCGCGGGAGCAACGCTCTCCTCCTCTCCTCTCCGTCCCTCGTCGCCCACCGCTTTGGACTCCGCTATCCGATCGAGTGGCTTTTTAAGGGAAATAACACGAACGGAATTGATCTGATTGTTCGGGTCGATCGGACGCATTCGGGGAGCGGGGCTCGCTGGTTTATCTCGCGGTTATTAAAGGGATCTCGTGCTGGGGGGTTTTTTGTTAGGTTCGGGGGGGTAATTAGGGTTGTCGGGGAACGAGTACGCCTTCGTGTACCGGCCGTGTCGTGACTTTACGTCTCGCGTCGCGGAGATGATCGATGAGGGTGAGATTGAATGGTGTCTCGAGGTATGAGGACTTGATGCAATTGAGTGCGTGGTGAAGGATAGCGCTGTGGTTGCGGGGACGATGTTTCGAGGGATATTGTTGTTTGAAGTTGTCTACGTTCGTTGGGAACGGTTTTAGATTCTGGTGGGACTGTTCTTGCTTCGATGGAGGCTCTTCGAGGATGTAGTTAAGTTCCTGAAGAAGGCTGTCTTTGATACTTCAATTATTCCAGGAAAACTTCCTTGGGAAGGAGATGATTAGACTGCTTGAAAAGGGTTACTGAGATTATAGGGGAAACTTCAGTTGTTATCACACCTGGGTCCTTCGAGATTGAAAACTTTTTGAATACAGGTGTAATTTGTTAGCAATCTTTGTTTTTAGAACTAACTTTCGTAATACAGTAGAACCTCGATTATATATACGACTTAATATTTTTAACATGAAATACTGATAATTAGTTGAAAACGATTAAAACGTGGTTCAAGTTTTACTCGCAGTACTATTATATCTAATCCGTTTGATAATTGGAACTCTGGCTAATAAAAATTGGGGATACTAAATTGTTTTACTGTAATGGTAAGGTTTTTGATCTTCTTTGAGACTTGTTTGAAAGATCCTGAGTAGGGCTATTACTATTACTCGCATTTACGGATATCCGAGTCTTGAGTATTCGAGTACTCGGATACCCACAAAATTTATATTCGGGTACTCGGATATCTAGATACCCGAATTAGTTACTATAACTCAAAATTCCTAAATTCGAATTTGAGTACCTGAATTTGAATCCGAACATTCAAATGTCCCGTTTTGGATCTTTTATCACCATGACTGAAATATAAAGCTGTTCTTACTTGGATGCTGGTATACAGAGGACAAGTTGAAGTAAGTAAAACAAGAAATGCGGAAAGAGTAATATATGCATATTTTATTTACATATACACTAAGATAATAACTAGACTGCGGATTTTTATGCAAAATAAAATTTTGACAAGCTTAAATAAAGAACTGGAACTTGCATAACAGTATGTTTAATTTTCTAAGTATTCTAACTTGAGTTATATTTTTGATATTTTGTATATTTTGACGTATATTAATAATATCGCAGATTTTTTGCATCCTTAGGATTGCCATAAATGCATAAAATCCGCAGTCTAATAATAACATTCTGTTTTGATACAAGAAAACAAGTTTGTTTTCATTTTCTGGCAGTAAACATACTCTTTTAGCCGTTACAATATTACTCGCCGTAGAAAAGACTCTCTCCGCACTTGCTCATGAAGTAGGAATGAACAGATATTTTCTTGCTAAACTAGAAATTTTCGGAAATCTAGATTCTCTTAATTTTCACCATTGTATATGATCTAGGTTGTGCCCAATTTGCGATTCCACTAAATACATCTCAAATTCAGTAACTGAGTCTTCTTCGGTATTATTTTTTGCAAATATGAAATCTAAAGCAGTTTCTTCATGTTCTCTATATCCCTGGGTATCATTTACTATATCATTTACACAAATGGTCACATTTTTTTCGGAGCAAAGTATCGTCGTAGCAACTTCTAGGGGCGTTAAAATTTGTACTATCCCTTAAAGAAGTGACCAATCATTGTTATGGTATGATTTCCTAAACGTAGCTCACGCGGTTCTGCTTTGCATGCTAAGTGAGGCGCGGACAGACAGAGGCTTCCCGCGAAATGCCTCGCGACGGGTAATATTGTAACCTCTGCAAGATCATATTTGTTACCAGAAAATGTAAATAAACAATGCCCTTGTTTTCTTATACCAAAATAGGAAGTTATTATCATAGTGTACTTAATTATAAATAAAATATGATTATATTACTCTTTACACATATCTTGGTTTAATCACTTTACTCAAACTTATTTCCATTAATCAAAATTGAAATAACAACAGCTTTCTATTGGCGTCAACCTGATAAAAGATCCAAAACCTGTCACTCCAATACTCGGATCCAAGCCGGGATACTCGTATCCGGATTTCGAGTTACAATAAGTAATTCGGGTACTCGGATAACCGGATAGTAAGAGCCCCAATCCTGAGGGTTGCAATTTTTTTAAAGACATTTGAAGAGGTTCGAAGAAAATTTGGTAAATATTTTAGATTAGGGGGTCACCTCCTTTTAATGACCTTGAAATACGTTGTCAAGGTCATTCTGAACAACTTTTGTCTGTACATATACTAAAGGGTCTCTTTTAATTTTCGAGATATTCGTAATAAGCTTAAACAATAGACGAGTTTTCACTTCAAGTTGTGTATCTGAGACCGATTCTACTTCAAAAGAGGAATTTGGGAGGAAATTTAGAAAATCCATCTTTGTGTCCTAAAAAATAGTATCTAGGTCTGATTAAATAGATTCCCCAAAAGTTAAAAAGTCCAAAAGTCCCCCAAGTTTCCTCAGGCACCTCCTAAAATCGAGCGGAACGCTGCACCCCGATCGTCCAAGCGAGCATCAAGGGAGACCAAGGGGCAGAAAAAGAAGACCGCCAACGGACCGACGAGCAGAAACACGAAAAAGGAACAGGAACAGAGCCCCGGAGGGAGGAGGGGGACTTCAAGAGGGAGTGAAGAGGAAACGAGGAGGCGGGAAGAAGGCGATGCGTGTGGGTTCAGCGAAGGGGTGTCGGGTTACCAATGAAATAGTGGTACCATTTTGTTTACAATATTGTCGGGGGTGTATCTGCGGGGCCCAGGGATAAGGAGGGGGAATCGGACGAGGAGGAAGATCGGTCCCGGGGCCCCGTATCCGGACACTTCCTCGGCCCCGAGCGAAACACCTTGTGACTTGTCCGCGCGGAGAGTCATGCGTACAAGGCCCGCGAAGAATTATCTCTTTCTCTCTTCGGGGGCCCCTTCTAGCCGCTCCCTTCGTCCCGTAAGGGCGGGAGGGAGGAGGGGGTCCCCCGATTGGACTGATTCTTACGGCAAACAGGGAACAGGCCTAAATTGCGAATTCCGTCGCGTTCCACGCACACCGACAAAGCGGAGGCGCGCGAGAGCGCGCGAGTCAAACGAGCTTGTTCCCCCCGCGACCGGATGACAGATTTATGGTATTAGATGGGGACACGCGAATTTGTGTTTTCGGGCGAGTTCGATCCCCTCGACGCGCTGGGCCCCGTGGGTACGAGGGACCGATGGGCGGAACCACGTGCTTCGGTTGAGGACTTTGATTTTGGGGGATGGTTGACCTTCTTTATTTTTTCTCTGTTCTTTGCCGTTGTTGTTATTATTGTTTTTATTGTGGTGTGTTAATTATATGACGTTAACCTTCAATTCTGATGCGTTCTTCTGGTTTTTTTTGATCTAATCAGACTTCTCACATGCTGTAGTAATTTTATAATTTCAAGAACAATCTGGAAAATGCATGCTAAAATTGGAGTTCCTTCTCCCTTGACACTATGTTAAGAATTTGCTATCTATATTTATAGTTAGCAATGTATTCAGAATAAAAATATACATAATTGCTTTTAAGAGGATTAGGGATAATGGTAAATATGCAGATTAGGGGAGTTACCTCCGATTTCAATGACCTTGAAATATGTTGTCAAGGGCATCATTATGAATAACTTTTCCCTATACATATACCCGGCGGCATATATTCGCAAAAAAGTTTTCAATATTGAAAAGAGTGATCGGAATAGGTCTAGGTTAGATTCCTTAGCGGGGAGGGTTGCCACCCCTCCCCAAAATAATAGACAGGTTTTTACTTGTTTATTCCTTTATATCTTCAGTTGTTTTATATGTATTTGCCATTACTTGAAAAAGAAGCATGCAGTCGTTCATCAAAATCGAATGTTTTTTTAAATACAAATTCTGCTAAATCGTGGTTGAAATGATATTCTCTACGATTGTTCGAAACTAATAATAATGAACCGTCTTTCCTCGAGTTCCTTCGACATCATAAGAAATATCAACAATATAGGTTTCAGTGAGGAAGGTAAACAGAAGCTGTAGCTAAGAAATCCAACCCAAACCTATTCCAATCACTCTTCTCAATATTGAAAACTTTTTTGCGAATATCTCGAAAACTAAAAGAGACCGCCGGGTATAGGTTTAGGTAAAAGTTGTTCAAAATGATGACCTTGACAACATATTTTAAGGTCATTGAAATCGGGGGTGGCTCCCCTAATCTGCATAATTACCGGGATAATTATGTATAGTGTCGCTCAGGAGTACATATTACGATATTTATTATTTTTCTACAAAATGGGATATTTATTACATAAATCTGTTGTTTCAGTTAATTTAAAGAAGTTTTATAACAGAAAATACTTCTAGTAGCTAATAATTTATGACGCTTGTTACAATTATTTCACACAATATTTTAATACTTATGGAGGGTCATAAGTATTAATACATCCACACTTCAAGCATTGTGAAAAATGTTACAAATTATTAACGATCTCTAGGAAATAGTATTTTAAATATTTTGCGTTAAATATAAGGCTTGTTTAAATTAAATGAATTGAAAGGCTAATGTGATAAATAGGCTGTGGATTTTATGCATTTATGGCAGTACTAACTAATTTAACTTCTTTGCGATGATTTATGTTACTATTCTGTTTTTTCCCTTCATTTTTTTTTCTATTTAAGGTCAGGTCTACAACAGCCATTTGGCTTTGCCTTGCCTATTACACAGATTATTATGTGTACAATTGATTGTCAATCCATATTAACTGTTTGTTTACTGTTTATTGTTTCTTTTTTTTTTTACTTTGTACGCATATATAGCGCAATAAAGACGTTTAATAATAATAATACATAATAATAAGAAAAAATATCTAATTCTATTTGAAAAAGTCAAGATGAACTTGGTTTCGCTATAAAAACAAATTATTATTTTTTAAATTCTTATTATGGCAGTTTGTTATTCATTTCATATCAATACATTTTTGTTAAAACATTTTCTAGCCAGATAGTTGAAAATGTCTCAAAAATCTTGCGTCGCATTACGCAAAATACTATGTAGATGTACATAAGATCTGCATTATATAGTTTGTATAGTAACCATTAATGACCGAAGCGTATTTACTTAACACACTGAAAATGTTGCATAAACGCAACGTTGGTGAAAACCAGGGTCAAAAGATCCCGAAGTCCTGAGTACTGGGCTTCAAGGGTTCTGCGGTTCTGGGTGAAGAATAAAAATTCAAACCTCTCGAATTCCCAATAAAACCACCGTCTCTCTTCTTTCTAGACCTCAACAGGCATCAATTAAAATTTAAAAAATGTGTTTCTTACGCTCTACGAACTACAAACACGTGTTCAAGAAATAACAAATAATCGTCTTTACCACAACCGAATTTTCTGACAAATACCATATAATGATTCCCGCATTCCCGGAACCGAGAACAATCGCCCGAAGGAATTTCACGGGATCGGCCATGGGTCTCGACCGGACTTTCTTTCGATCGCATTGCCGACACGCACCGGTTTCGCGGGCAGATCGAGCGGCAATAAAAATGCACGCACCGGGCTGCTGACCGAAGGGCGCCGCAGCTGATGGACTTTAGTTTACGCTGACGTCCGCGCTGATCATTCCCCGTATATTTCCATAAAGCCAGTCGGAACGAAGCCTGTACTAAAACCGTTTATGGGCATGCATAAACGGCGAATTATTCTGGAGCGTACGTGGACGTAATTGAGATCCTGGGTCGCGGCTAATGGCGCGCAATGAGGCTGGTACTCTAATTGAGTCGAATCGTTCGACTATCCCGGGGGAAAAACTAGTCTGGGGATTCCGTGTACTCGAACCTGACGCTGATAGACAGGTATCGGGGCGATGAAATTGCACAAATCTTCCAGTTTTTTGTTGAAACCATTTAGTAAACGAAAATTTCCAGCATCCTGAAGTTAGTAAAAGGATGAAATTATCGCTTGAAAACCAAGTAAATTTCAATAAGAAATTTAATAATCTGTTTAAACTTTCGTGTATCTAAAACCTAGATATTTTTATTGATTTCTCGCGGTGTATTGATATTAATTTTTGATCCTCAGGGTAATGATTTGTATTATTGGACATATTTCAACGCGAATTTCGAAGCACCGAGGAATATAAAATTTTCTGCGCATATGCAGAGCCACTGGGATGTTCCATAAAATTTCTATCGCGTAGATTTCCACATTCCGATTCTGTACTTCTTGGGATTCCACGCGAATCGATTCCAGATCCTCGCATGCTCGAGGCTACTTCGGTGCCTTGAAAAATTTTTCCTCGTTTAGAAGGAACTGCCTTCATTTTCATGCAAATTTCCTGCCGTCATTATTGAAATTAATTGTAATTGGATCTGTAAACTTGTTGAAAGTGTAACTACATAGCATAAAGTTCTTCGTAGATTCTACGCTAACTCATATTTATGACCCTCTAATTTAAGCTTTTACCTCTTGCTAATAAATTTTCTTAATTAACCTGGTGCCTCCAAATTCACAAAAAGAAATTAATTGTTTCAGATGAACACCGTCGTGCAAATATTTCAAGTCCTCCTGGTTCCACTTCAATCATCAATCTTTGGGCCACTTATCGGTATGTAGAAATGAACTAACTACATCGAAAAAGTATGTGAAGTATTAATTTACATTTTCTCGATAAATTATTCACAAACTTTCGCAGAGGTGAATTATCGAGCAACGGCTCAAAGAATTCTTGAAATCCTCCCTTTCTACATTTGCTTCACGAGATCTCAGCTCGGCGAGTATTCATCGTATCCTGAACTCCGCCATAATTGCACTCCGCGACTATTCATTAAACTGATTACACCTTGCCCTCTGAATCCTCCGTTTCCAATGCTTCTGGTGAAGTTATCACGGCCGTTTGATGGAAAATTACCCGATGCCCATGCTAGACGCGCTTCTATGCATCGATTTAACGTCGAAAAGAAGGGGGAACCGGATTTTTACGGGACACCCGTTGATTCGAGGGATCGCGCACTATCGACCGGGGATCGCGGAACGTCGATTCCGCCGTTTGGGATATTATTACCGTGAGATGGAGAAAATTCGATTTCTTTTTCTGGCTTCCTTCGCGAGAGGAAAGATTTGAAAGCGGAGGGTCGTAAATCAACAAGTCTTTCCGGAATTTTCTAGCCTCGATTGCTACACCTTAGTGCGGACTTTAATATTTGAATAAATAGAAGTCGGAAGTAGCAATAAAAAAAGACAGCCTGGATTTCAGATTCCAGTTCAAAGCCTTTTCAATGGACCCTGATACTTGCACGCATTTTAGTCCCCCATTGGTCTGCAAATATCGAGGTTCGAGAATGCTATGCATACAATGTTTAACGTGTTATGCATTCGCAGTTCCGAGTAGCGATAGATCTTTAGTCGGTCATAAACTGCTGCCCTTCTACGATGATTCCTCTCCTTGCGTTGCCTGATTACTTCGCTCAAGATCCGAGTCATCGATCACGATGGGGTAACATTTAATCCGGAATCGAAATAGAGCAAAGGGGGGTCGTTAAAACGTCAGCGATCAAGATCGAAGTTCGCGGCGCGAATAGGATCGAGGACTCTGCAATGACTTCTGGCCGGATACTGAAACTACACGCGCGCTCGATCGATCGATAATGGACGCGTGGAAGTATTCGACGTGGCTACGTGACCGTGCATACGCACGCATCCGATCGTGTTTCATCGGGAATGCTCGGTCCGCGGCAATATATCTCGATCGAACGCCTTATAATCGCCGCGACATTGTAACATCGTTCCTCTCCCCGCGAATCGACTCGACGGAGATCGTAGAAATGTTCCACAACGTAATTTCCTTGCCGATCCACGATCTACGGCCGCCACATTTCACGAATCGCTCGCTAACAAGTAGTCGTTCCTTTCGATTCGTAGCTGAGAGTTTCGAAATGCAGGCGATTGTAATGTTACACTTATTAGTATTGGATATTTATGGCTTGTTGGCGTTATTGGTAGAATAATTGGCAGACTGCGAATTTTTGTACGGCTGAAACTTATCCAGATACGTAAGAAGTATGCAGGAAGTATGCAAATAATATGCTAAAACTATGCGCGATGCATACGTGGATTGTACGTATGCATTTGTATTACGTGGAGGTTTTCACTGGGTTAGTTAATTTATTGCCGTTTTATTTATCATAATTTACTTTGTAATATATAGGAACTGGTTTTCGAAATTTTCTTCAGGGAAATGATATCGTTTGTTCCAGAAAATAAATTTGCAAAGAGAAAATGATATTTCTATGTTGAAAAATAGGATTGGATTTATTATTTTCTACTTTTGAGGATGTGCTGTTTAAAAGTTGCTCTTTAGTAGTACAAATAGTAGTTAAAATTTATGTATTAGGATTGATTACAAGGTTTTAACAGATTTTTAGTAAGTCTGCATTTTTTTAAACAAAGTCACATTTTAACTGACACGGATAAAGAATTCTACATAACTTGAATAAAAGTACATCTTATTTGTTGAATACTGTTACAACTATAGTATTTAGGTATTTTCAATATTTTATTGGGAAACTGAGAATTTTGATACCCCAACTAGTGATAGAAAACTGAAATACTGAGTGTAGGACATTTAAATCTGTGGCTGTAAGGCAAAATGACGTACGTATATCACATTTTCAAAAAATTTGAGTTTACACCTTAACTGAGATCCAGAAAGAAAATTTCATAATTTTATCAGAGAATAGATAGGGTAGATGCACCAATAGATGAATACATATCAATGAATGAACATTATACACAGAAACAATTGAAATAAGTTATTAAAATAAGTACGTGACTTATATTAACTTTCTTGAATTCTTTATTTCACATTTAAACCATTTTCAAGCCATATGCTGTTTAATAGCTTATGTTATTTATTTTTGTGTATAATGTTCATTCACTGATAATGTGTTCATCTATTGGTGCATCTACCCTACATTAGAGAAATATTTTCTATTAAATATAGGAATATAAGAAAATTCAAGTATATAAAACAATATTGATTGTGATGTTTAAAACTTGAAATGCTAATATCTCGGAAATGAAAACATATGGCATACTATAGAACCTCGATTATCCGACTCTCAATTATTCTCAATTTTTTAGCTAGGCTAGAATTCCAGTTATTAAAAGGATTAGGTATAGCAATACAATAGGACTTGAAGTAAAACTACTTTCTAGCATTTTATATTAGAAATATTGAATCGGATAATCGAGGTTCTATTGTACATTGGTTTACCTTACAACCAGACAAATACATAGTTGGTTAAAAAGTAAGAATAGACACGTGAAAATTCAGTATTTTTTAATTCATTTAAATACATAGATTACAAAAAAAAAGATTCAAAAGAATTTAAAAATTCTGATAAAGAGTGAAATGTTTGGAGCGATCCAAGATCTCCTTCCATAATTTGTAAACTTACTACCAGAGTTTATTACCTAACTTTCCCAATATATTTTGATTTTTCTACAGATTTTCGTATATGCATAAATATTTACAGTTTATCATTGAGTTTCTGTGACCTTTTTTAATTTAACTAAACAAAAATAATTGATAATATATGAAATATATCAATCAAAAATCTACAGTACTTACTTCTAGTTTTTTCTTTTGTCAATAATAATATTATAACATGAAATAATTTTAAAAGTTTGCAATATTTGATCACAATGAAGAATTTCGCATATTACATCAGTTTCTCCATAATTTCAATTCGTTTACTTCTAACTCCAAATCGCAAAATATCCACCATCATCGATTACAAAAAAAATGTATTTTTAAAAACATCGTAAGCCATGGATATCTCACAAAATGCAATAACACACGACTAAGACAAATCTGGAAGGTCACCATGCCTCTCATTCAATCACCAATAAGCTGACCACAAAATCGTCACGCTGAAACCGCGTGCCGAAAGAATCGGCGAACCACAGAATTTCTCCAACCCATTTCGTGGGAAAGTTCAGCGAGAGGCTGCGTGTGGGTGTATCGCGCGGACCAGAGACCACAGACGCATCAACTTGTGTCTGTATACACTCGTACAACTATGCAATCGCAAGCGGGCGCGCAGGCTCCTCCGCCAGGCATCTCCAAGCTGTCCTAGAAGATATACTCGCTACCATTAACATTATTATGTGAGCGGGGCGCTCGTCAGTGGGGATAAGTGAACGCGGCCGGCTTATTAAATTGCCGGTGTAACATTACGATTTACAGGGCAATAAGAGAGTTATCCGACCAGTGGCTCGCGAGTGGGTACACGCGCGTTAACGTTTGCGTGCCTCGGTGCTATAGGGTGTTCAGCGTGTCGCGGGTCTTGGGATTCCCCTCCCCTCGACTGGAATTATCGTCGGCATCGGTCATTAAGAGCGAATTTTTCGGGTTAATGCGAGGTGATAACCGGGGGCAGTCAGTGGTGCGGTATTTATAGATTAGATTTATGGGGTTGATTTCCAAGGGCGAGAAGGAGGCAGAAATAAATGGGGTGGTGAATGAGAAGAAAGTTATTTAGTATTATATTTGGCATAGGATTTTGTAAATATTTGCAGAGCTAGCTAGTAGAGAAAAATTAGATGATTGATAACAGCGATTCTACAAAAGACTTTTGGAGTACGAATTATAAAAAATCATAATGGACTTCCTTTCAGGGGCCCTATAAATTTTTCTTTCTTTCCTCGAAATGATCTTAAGTATCAATAATTAACATTCAATTGGATTGTGGATATTTATGTAGTTTAATATTTTTATAAATACAAATAAAGAACCTCGATTATCCCAATCATAATTATTCTCCATTTTCACTTTTTCGGGGTTTCAATAATTTAGTGCACTAGGCATAAGAATACAGCAGAACTTCAAGCACAATTTGAAGTATGATTTAATAATACTGTAGTAATTATTAGTATTTTATATTACAAATAATGAGTCGGATAATCGAAGTTTTATTGTATTGTCTTATTTCTTCTATGTAACTGCGTGTATTTTCATTTTTACATGTTATATATTTTTATATTCTTGCATATTTACGCTTGTTATACATGCATAAATATCCGCAGTCTTTGGATTAATACATATAATGTAATAAGCAAAAGCTAAGTTCTCCGGAGGCAGTATCTCCGTTAACGTGTTCTGTAAATACTCAAGAAATAAGATACGGTAGAATTGATAAGAAATTGATGATGCCCAGAAAGAAAGTCTTCGCAGTGACTATAGGGAAAGGAATATTTAATCTTTTTAATTCTATGCGCCATTATGCGTTTAGACGACTATGTAATATGTAAATGTGTGGTAATCAGCTGTCGGCTATAAGCGTTCAGGAATATGATTAATAGTAGATGCAGCTAGAGGATTTCCGCACCGCGTACTCCAAAGAATTTCAATTTCAGTTTTCAAGGACTTTAGATTAATCTAAATTAAAACATAGGTTTTATTTTAAGGTGTGATGCCACTCTAGCGCCCGGAAAAAGCAATCCAATTTTGAGAATTTTTTTTAACGATTATAGAGAATGGAATACAAAATCTGTTTTATGACCTTAGTTATACGTACTTTGAAGTATAATTAAAATTTTTTAAATATGTTTGTTAATACAAAATTACGGTGCTGTAACTCTGCAAATGACGAGGAAGAATTTCTATGGTCGAAAAGATTTCTCCTCCAATTTTTGACTTGGAACAAAAGCAAAAAATGTTTGACTTCTACATGAAATTAGCTGGGGAAGTACGTATGGATTTTGCGTTTCGTTATAAACTTTCTTTGTTGTAAGAAATTTTTTCACGTAAATTGTAACTACATATGAAACATTTTTTCAATAATGCATCATTCTTACAGAAAACAGTATTTTTAAATTTTCGTATGCAGTTCTCGAGTTGATTTTATGTAGAACTCAACAATTTTTGACTTTTTCTTCTACGTCAAAAATTAGAGGAGAAATCTTTTCGATCGTGGAAATCTCTTTCCCGTTATTTACAGAGCTGTAGTATCGCAATTTTGTGGTAACAAATATTTTCCAAAAATTGTAATCATACTTTAAAGTGTATATAATAAAAGTTGTGAAAGAAATTTTGTATTCCATTCACTATATTTGCTAAAAAAATTTTCAAAATTGGGTTGCTTTTTCCGGTCGCTAGAGTGGCGTTCCCCTTAAAGCTCCAACCTTTTCAAACCAACAACTAAAATGACAATTCCCACAATATTATCTATACAACCTGCAAAAAAATAACAAACAAAATTAATCCCAAACCATTCACTCACTACATGCACATTCTTCTTCCTTTCATATTTCGACCTTTTTAAATAAAAAAATTTTTTCGAGGGCCTCAAAAATGACTTACAAGATAATACAACAGGTGTTCCGCGTAACTGTTGCAATAATTTTTCAGGCATTTTCGGTAATCCGACAAAAAATGTTTTGACTATTGGTTGATCGGTTCTTAATCGGCGACAAATCGTAATATAAAAAATGTCTAAAAAATTGTTGTTTTAATAAAAAGTCAAGGTCACCTAATCAATGGTAACGCTATCGCTTTAAATTGTTTTATCTCGATCAAATTACACACTTCAAAATGGTGAGCATCAGGCTAATATTGTAAGATTGAAGGTATCAGTTACTACAATGTGAAGTCAAACATGTAATGTCATTTAAAAACGTCAGTATGACCTTGAATTTTTATTGAGAAAATAATCTTTTGTCAATTTTTTATCGTGATTTGTAACTGATTAAGAACGGAGCAACCTGTTGTCAAAACATTGTTTGCCAGATTATCGAAAATGCCTAAAAAATCATGGTGACAGTTACGCGAAACATCCTGTATAATCGCAAAAAATAATCAACCAATTCGACACGTAAAGTAATATTCAGATTCAGAAATTGTTCGTGAAACAACAAAATAGATGATTAATCAAGCCACTACACAATCAATAAACATCAGAATTCCGATGGAGAATTTTCCCCGCGCGAAGAAGGAACGAAAGATCGCGCGAAGGAAAAGAGGGCCGTAGTCGTCAAAAAAAGAAAAGAAAAAAATAGTAAAAGGGCGAAGATTCACAGCATGAGCCCCTGGAGGTAGCAGTGACGGCGCGGAGCTCGTCTAGAAGGAGTCCTAGGTGGGTTATCGGTTGGTAGAGGCCGAACAACGTAGCAATTATCAGCCATTCCTCGCAAATAGCTGATGGTTAGTGATAATTATCTGCCGAGAGCGCCACGCCATTCGGGCAACATCGCGTACAAACGATCTATATACCGGGTGCCTAGAGCGAAAGTGTTCCCCTCCACGAATCCGCGCTCGCCTCTCCAGCTCCTCTCGCTCGAAATTGGCAGTAACGTTATGATAATTCCTGTTCTCGGACGTCCAAAGGCGGGGTGAAGGGGACGAGTTCGAGTTCCGTGGAACTCGCATCGAGTTCTCCAGCCTCCGCGAGGGCTGAAGGAGAGTGCACCGGGGAGAAGGGTCTCCGTGCTCGGAGCTGTGATTAGGCGTTTGCTTTAGGTGAGAAAGACTACCATAGGTCGGATCGAGGGCACCGGGAATCGTATCAAAAGCCAGCGAAATGCAATCGAATTATGAGGAGGAAAAGAATGGATATGAGGAGCCAAATTTGGAGGTTTTTGGGCACTTAACGTTTTTGTGAGGGCATCAGAAATTTAGATCATATTCTAGTAGTTCATGGATATTATGAAAGTGTAGTGGGTAATTAAATTATTGGAATTGCAGTGCAAAAATTAGATTTTTTATGTTCATGCAGAAATATTACTCACATGTTGACAAATCCATATCTGCACTTTGAACAGTAGAATCCTGATTAACTGGCTCAATGCCAGAGTCAAAATTAAAGCTCCTATTTGGTGGACAATTTTCTTTTTGTATCTGTCAAACCATTATTGATAAACTGTGGATTATTATGTGAATTCACATTTTCAAGGGCATACAAAATTATTATTATATAATAATAATAATAATAATAATAATAATAATTATTATTATTATTATAATTATTATAATATATTATTATAATAATAATTATTATTAGATAAGAAAAATAAATAGACAGTATTGTTAGATCTACTTTTAAAAGTTAAGTAAGATAATTGTTTCAGTTTAAAATGCAGGTGACTTTAATAACTCTAGTACCCACTTTAAATGCAATTATTTATTTCAAAGATAGTGAGAAGTTGTGAAAAATGTAAAGTAAACTATTTAACGAAAACATATTCAGAGAAGGGGATGAAATATGAAAATACTTTTGTAATACACTGCAATAGATTTTATCTTGATCTAGAAGTGAGTTGTAATAGGATGCAATTAGTGTGAATAGAAACATATTTCACGTGATATTTGCGTCGCAGTAATTTATGCTCATTTGTCGCGTTTTGCTGTTATTAATTAATATGTTGGGCAATATGGTTTTTACATACTGCATAAATATCAGCATTCTTATGCAAAACAATGTTTTAATTTATGCATATTATGCGTTCAATTGCTATCTAATTTGTCTACATTTTTTATAACTTTCACATCCAATTTGACATAAGTAATTGTATTATACAAGCGCAAAAATTCTATCAGCTTGAGGTAAAAAAAAAGTGGAACTGTTATTTAATTTTTAAATGTCTATATATTATTAGTTACATGACTTTTTTTATTTTTCTCTGGTTGATACATACATTTTTAAAAAAATTCCTTCTCCCAACAATGTATAAACTCAATAATAATTACGTATTTAGTTTGCTTTAGTCATTGTTTGGCGAGGCCTTATTTGATAATTAGTACTTCACCAGTGATTAGAGAGTTCAGATAAAAAATTCTACCATAATTACAATGAAAAGTCGATT
This sequence comes from Perdita meconis, assembly GCA_030770465.2. Lineage (NCBI taxonomy): Eukaryota > Metazoa > Arthropoda > Insecta > Hymenoptera > Andrenidae > Perdita > Perdita meconis. The sequence continues at coordinate 14,188,613 of JASKOS020000004.1, read as the reverse complement.
TTCTGATTAAATATTTATGTAAAATGCTACTAATTAGTAGAAGATTATCAAATCATGACTCGTTTTACTCGAAGTCCTACTGTATTCGTATAATTAATATATTTAATAATTACTTCAAACCCTGAAAAGTAAAAATTGTGGATAATTATAAGTCGGAGTTTTATTACAGATATTTATAGCAATTTATATTTTTACAGATACAGAGAAAGAACTAAAAATTTAAGAAAAGTGTATTTCATCATCTAAATAGCTATTATAAAATGTATTTTACTTTTTATGTTTCATAGATTTTTGTTTCTATTTATATTCTGATACGTTTTCGTGAATTTAAAATTACCATACATGCATCAACATCCATACATAAGTACCTAATTTATAAATTATTATAGAATTTCTTAAATGGACCGAATACTTGTTAATGAGGAAGAAAGTCATGTGTTTAAAATTGTATAAATATATTTTGAAAATAAAAAATTCTTTTACATGGAACATATAGGAAACAAGTAGAAAAGTATTTTAAGTTCAATCTATTTGACGATTTCAAGTGAAATTTGAGCTTTAAACAAAAAAGGAACGATTAAAAAAAAAATTTGAAAAAATTCTACACTAAGGAAATCTTCCAATTAAAACTGTGATACTGAGCCGATTAATCAAGTCTTCTGCTGTATAATAAATACACAGAACGATCCTATATTAAAATTCAGGAGCCCAAAGATCTACCAATTTGGTCCCTTTTTTTCTTCTCTCGCGATTAGGATTAACAGAAACTCTTTTCCCTCCTCAGAAGCTCGCTCCCAGGCCTCACCAAGTCCGCTCATCCACTCCGTATTCGTCGCTCGAACCTGTTAATCACAATTACTCCAGAATATTCTACAACCTGCCTCTTCGTCGGACGTTTATTCCCGTATCCTCGAGAGCGCAGCAATTATCGCGAGTAGAAGCGTTAACCAACTCCGTCCAGTGTTTAGAGCTTCATCATAACCCTTAAGCCGAGGCAATCTTCACGTCATTACCCCTTACCCTCGAGCGATGGTGGTCGTTACGCGAATATAGACAACCTCCAAGCGTGCAATCTGCGAGATTCGGTCCGCGCCCCAGAAAAATCCTTTCCGAAACGAATAGTCCGGCGCATGGAAAACACCCCGCGTTCACCGGAAGAACTCCTCCGATCGCGATCCTGAACCTGCGCCGAGAGAAAAAAAAAAAAAGTGGGAAACGGGCACAGCAGCTGACGGAAGGTGGGCCACAGTGGGGCCCGGTCGTTGCCACGGCAAACGGGGCATCGAATACGCGCCCGGGTAACAGTGTGTTAAGTACTGGCATTAGGGTAATAAGCGTGTAAAGAGAACGCCAACGGCTTATCGACGTCTAGCCGAGCTGCACAGAAGTAGGTGCTCGCCTCCACCCACCGGGATCTCGCGTTCGTCCTTGTTACCGGAGATCCATGATCTGATCTCTAATTCCATGGTTCGTTGAGGAACTGATCCGCGGATACGCGAGAAAAAGCGCCGGCCTTCTGGATCTCGGGATCTATGGTTTATCTTTAGAGAAGGGGCTTCATGAGTGGTTCTGGAGTAACGGCTCGCAAAGTAGCCGAGATTCTTGATTTTTTTTCTGTACCCTTTGTCTTATAATAACATGGGACATTTGTTATACGAAATACAATGTCTCAAACATTGGAATGAATGTTTTTAACCCTGTTACTTCGGGTCATTTTTGTTCCAATCATGTGTTCTATTTCTTTAAATACGTGTTGCCATTTGAAGAAAAATATAAGAAAGTTAGTGTTAGTGTCTGCATTAGTTGTTCCTTGATATTCTATAAAAATTTCATTTCGAGATTTATAATGATGAGTTGAAAATTGAAGTTCTAAAGTATCAAATTTTTAAGCGGAACGCAGCAGGGGTAAATGTTAAATCATTAAAAGTGAAAAAATGAAAACGTTGAAGGAATTTTCAGTAACTGCAAATCTACAACATTATTTTTTTATTTTGTGTAATTAAGAGCTAGGCATTTTATGGTTTTATATATTAGGTGTAGAAATGAATTCTTTCTAACGAATTTCTTTCCACAATTAGATAAAATCAAAAATTGTTTGCCAGAAAAATTATGTGAAGTCATTGATAATAATAGCAAATAGTTCAATGCTTAAACAATTCTATTCTTTTCTTAATAGAATTTTTATTTTACTCAAATATAGGACAAAATTCATTTCTACACGTAATACTATTGAAAATAATTCAAACAATAAATCCGTAGACTGGAAGAAAAATTGTAGGACAAGAGGGTTAAAAATTAGTGTTAATGCTGAATTAAATTTTTGGAGCCATAAGAAGACATCATAAAATAAAATTTGCATCATAAAATAAAATTCTTTTTGCATTTACTTGTTCTTTAATATATATTTAATATAATATATCTGATTACAAAGAAAAATTAATTTTCTAAAGTTAAACAATTCATCTTAGGGAAGGAAGAAATAAGAAATTTAAATTTTTCCTTGAAGAAATAAATCACATATACAATTACTAAACTGTGGATTTTATGCATTTATGGTAATATTAAGTATGCAAAAAATGTACGAGACTGTTAACATATACCAGAATATGCAAAAAATTAAATATATAATTCACATTAAATTGTTTAGAAAATTAAACGTACTATTATTCAAGTACCAATTCGTTATTTGTGCTTGTAAAAATTTTATTTTACATAAAACTCAGCAGTTTAACAATTACCATTCAAAAGTTTGTAATCACTGTGCAAAGAAAGTGAGCAAAGATTTTTTGAGCTGAGAACATGAGCTTCAATAATTATGAATAATTATACTATTCTTCATTACTTGTTAAGCTTCATAAATAAGTATAATAAACATGAATAATGTGTTTTATGTAGAATTCTACTTAAAAAACTTTCACGAATTTTCTATACACATTTTTACAAATTTTTAATTTCTCCAGTATATGTAGATTTTTATTTTAAAAAAAGTTGAATTATGCACTATTAAAGTGCAATAACTAAACTGCGGATTTTTATGCAAAATAAAATTTTTTCAAGCACAAATGAAGTATACGAACTTGAATAACAGTATATTTAACTTTCTAAACATTCTAACTTGAATTATATGTTTTATATTTTGTATATTTTGTCGTATGTTATCGGTCTCGTAGGTTTTTTGCATACTTATTAGTATTATCATAAATGTATAAAATGCGCACTCCAATAATAACAGACATTCAAAGAGATAATCCGAAAAATAGTGCATTTTCTCAATATCACTTCATGAATAATTTCGATTTTAAATTTAGAGAAATGTAAAAAAATAATGTTTTAAAAGAAAACTGAAATAAAAATGTAAGATCCAATTTCTAGAAAAACGTACCTACAATAATTAAAATCCTTTTCTTGTACATTAAAAAGATCCTTCTATTCGCTTGTTTTACGAAAATATATGTATATGTTCGTATATTATAAAAGATCCGAAGGATATAACAAATGAAATTACACAAACTTTAACTTTTACAATCATCCAAACTGGAATCGCTTGGCAAAGGAAGCAATGATTCAAAGATTAGATCTTTTTTGTCTATATCTTCTGAGTGTTTTATGTTCTTGTTAGGTTCTTATCATTTCTACACCCGTTATGTAGAAGATTATTAAGCTTCAGATGACATGACCAATGTTGGCAAATGTAGCGAGCGTTTATAATGACTAGTAGAAGTGTTAGAAAGTTGAGGCGTGATGTCTTGCTGGGCGACTTCCATTAGAGTCAGGAGGCTCAGGCATGTCTATGGTGTCTTAAGATTTTATGTAAGAAGACAGTTTCCGACTAACGATGATCCTCTTACTACAAGGAAAACCACGACCTCTTATTAACGCTCGGACTATTAAGAATTTTTCTTTGAATGTTCCTTTTATCAACTTTATGACTTTTACAATATGTAAATCCCCTCATAGAAGTTTCAGAAGTTTAAGTTATGCTTTCAACACAAAATTCAGTTTTTCTACAAAAATCAAAGTAAATAATTTGCAACATCAATAGAAATATAGTGCAGAAAATTCCTTCTCTCAACTTTATGATTCAGAAAATATATTAATCCTCTGATAGGAGTTTTAGAAATCTAAGTCATCACTCCAACACAAAATTCAGTTTTCCTAAATATTGTAGATCAAAGCAAATAATTTGCAACATCAATAGAACTGCAGTGTTAGTAGCACAAGAAATTTCAGTGTTCGTTGATCGAAATAAAAACGATAAGTGTATTTTCAAACAAAATATTTCCTTCTATAAAAATTGATGATTTTAGTTCGAATAAATTCCTCAAATACCGCGATTACAGCTTCTGAAATCGGCAATTTCACGTGAACCGACCTACGTAATACAATCTTCTACTAAAAACAGTATTTTGTCTTCTACTTCAAGCCAACTAAATAAATCACCAACATGAAATCAATTATAAACCATCAATTGACGTCACTTGTAAGATCGTAACAAATTCTACACAGCAGAATATTTTTCGCTCATATTTTTTACTTATCTGTACACACCCGTAAATATCCAGCGCATATCTGAAAGTATACCAGCGCGAGGCTGTTCGACCGTCGTTGACAAATGAACGCGTCAAGATCGGTCGTCCGGAGCAGGTTTAACGATAACCCGAACAGTAGTCCCACCTGTAACATCCTTGTTAACGATCGAGCCCGTTCGACTGGGTCCTCGTCGCGTCGCCTGGATCCGAATCCGTGTCGTGCGGACGCGGCTTAAGGGCCTTGGGGGGGGGGGGGGGGATATAGAGGCCCCGCTGAAAGCGCAGATACGATCTGACCGACCAAATTGTTTCGGATTGTTGGTTAATTGGGAGCTCGTTTTGGTCCTGCAGCTCGGTTCGGGAGGTGGAGGGACGGGACACGGGTAACGAGGGGCTAAGAGGGGAGAGGAAAGAGGAAACGCCGGTCTGCAAATGCCTCGCCCACCAACCCCGTGGTGAACCAATAATCGAAGCTCGATATAAGCGATGCAACCTCGTGTTATCCAATCGTGGACCACGTATTCGAACGCAATTGACATGCTCCCGCGAGCGGAGTGGCGGAGGGGTCGAGAGGGTGGTTTGAGGGTGGCTCTGGACGACGCGCGTATCCAGGGGGAAAAAAAATGAACGTCGACCGGGGAGAGGGGTGGACAAGGTTCCGTATAAATCTTCGGCAAATATGAAAAATATCGTGCGGAACGAGTTGGGCCTCGATCAATTTTTCTTCCGTTGTTTTCTCATTTTTTTTTTTTTTTTTGGTAGTCGCTGACGGCGATTTTTGAATTTATTTGACAGGAGTTTTAGTTGGGGATCGTCGATGACTGGGAATTTCGTTATTTATAAATAATAGCAGTCATGATTTTATTGGTATGCATTGCTGCGTTTTGGCGAACGAAGAGTCGGAAAGGGAGTTTTCAGAGATTGACGAGGGGTGGAAGGTTTTGAGTTCGAAAATGCAGTCGTTGTTGCTGGGAAGTAAATCAATGTTGAAGCAATATTCGGAAATTCGGAAGGGATGAATTTTTAACGCGTTCATTGGCAACAGACAAAATTTAGGTGCCGATCTTTTTTCATTTGCTTAGTTTACTCAAATTATTACACGAGTTTTTAGTAACTGAATTTTAGTTCTTAAAAAAAAGGAAAGCGAGAATTCTGAAGTCTGTGAGTTTATAGATTCTGAAGATTCTGAAGGAAACATTCCAAGTAGAGGGTTGCGATATTAAGCAGATATTATTACTGTTAGAAGCCTTAAATATTGTCTAAATGATCTGTAGAATATTAACTGATAATGGCTCGTACAACATTAAAAACAGCCTTTATGTTAAATGCTATGATACCTTTAATAAATCTCCTAATCTGGAATTTAAAATCTTTATAAATTATTGAAAAATTGAAATGCAATGCAATTTGAATAACTTCCCTATAAATCGGGAAGTTAATAAATTTGATTGTTTGAAGAAGGATAGAAAAGCTGGAAACAGAAATTTAAAAACTAGCTATACTTTCAATTCTTAATCATAACTTTTCAAGTATTCAATTTGAAATTTTCGTATTTTCAATTTGAAACTTTCAAATGTTCAATTTTATTTGTAAAAAATCTTGAAATCTCCAAATTTTTCAACTTCATACCTTTAAATTTTTAACTTTAAATCTTCAAACTTCTAATTTTAACTTTGAAAAGGCCTTAAAATCTTCAAGTAACTTTACAATTCTACAATTTTAACTCTGAAAATCTCTAAAACTGTAATTTGGTATCTTGAAATTTACAGTATGGTCTTAAAATTTTCAATTTCAACTCTGAAAATCTGTAAATCTACGCCTTAAAATCTTTGAATCTTCTACTTTTTATCCTAAACAGATTCTACGTGAGATTCTATAACGAAAGAAATGATTTCGTTACATTGGGTGGCACAGAGGTTCTGATCTCGTCGAGTAGCTAAAATCCTTTTATCCTATTTTCTTGTATTGCACAAACCATTAGCAGCTAATAGATCATTTGGACAGTGTTTAAGATTTCTAACAGTAGCAATATCTACTTGATATCGCGACCACCTAATTGATATGTTTCCATGCAAGAATTTTTGCCGTAAATATAGATCAATCAAAAAAAAGATGGAAATAAAATTTAAAAAAGTACAACTCGGAGTTTTTGCACTCACTTTATAGTTTCAATTTTTCAATCATTTTCAATTTCTAACATTGCAAAATTCTTATAGACGAAAACTTTTATTTTCTGAATTTCAAAAAGGGGCACAGAAATAAATACAGTTCTCAAAAAGTGTCTCATCTTCAGTGCTTCAAAAGTGTATCTTCTGAAAGATAATATTTGCATTTCCATGACAGTGGAATTGTTAATAGAAACGTGATCTAAGAATGAGATCCATGAAGTCAAGGCTGGAACGATGAAGTTCCCCTTATTCTTCAAAGTGTCAATCACCCGCGATCGTGTCTTCGGAAAGGAAGAAGCCTAGGATCGCGGTGGGTCGCGTGAACGGTGCATCGATGCACGCGTGGGAGATAAAGCGCATCGAGGCGAATGCAGGGCACGGACGTTTGCACGGCGACCAGACTCGCAACCGTTACATTGTAATGAGGGTTTGTCACGCGTCATTGGCCACGGGCTTGCGATGTATTATTTAGCAGCGTCCAGCTGCGCGGCCGCCTCGCCCGTTGCAATCAATTTCTATAGCGACCTAATTACCATTAATAATGAATCGAGCCAGACTTTATTAATGGATCAATTATCGGTTTATCTAAATTCCGGGTCCCGTTTTTGCGACTGTTTGAATGTTGATCGTGTCACGGATTTTGCCCATCTCCCTTTCTCTTCCTCCGCTTTCGTCCATCACTAATGCGGAGGAGGTGCACGCGAATCGTTTCCTCGAATCGATTTGGCCTGATTGTATCTTATAATGCCACCGGGAATGGTGAAAATAATTGTACATTTTAATGAAATCTAAACACGAAAGTCTGATTTCTGTATCGATTACGCTTAATGGATGCTATTTGATCTCCTTTTTTTTTTTCAAATGGTCACTCGTTTTCGAGTTAGTGCCATTTAATTGTTAGATCGTATCGCTGAGTAATGCGGAAATCGTGAAAGTAATCGTATGGCAAATGTCACGGATTTTAGTGAGAATGAAGGGTAATGTTTCTCGTGTTTCATGGAGTGATTGTGTTTCTAATATTGCTTGTTCTGCTTTAATTTATTTAAGGCCTGTTTTCATGCCGATTAAGTACAGTAATTACTCAATGAAAATTTAATGCTGACAGTTACCTTCCAAACTAAATTAATAATATTGATTCCTCAAATAAAATCTAGAATTGAAATTAATAACTCATTATGTAAGAAGTGAGAATGGTTCTTAAGATTTCTTTATTTACAAGAAAATTATTATTTAGAGTTATATAGTTGTTATAAACAATTTTTTAGATAATGAATCCTTTTCTAAAAAAAATTCTTAATTTATAGTCTAACGTTATACAGTATGTAAAACAAGAATGCAAAAATTTGAATAGCCGATTTAAAAGAATCCGACTCAGAACTCAGAACTCAATTATGTATGCACTACGCATCCATTCCCAATAATCACGCGATCAAAGAATCCTCTCCCCGCGAATTCAAGGAATTCCGAATGCATTTCCCGATCGCAATCCCGTGCTTCTAACAATTAAGTCAGCGATAGAGCCGTAGAGTACGCTCGCGGATTCCAGTACAACAGTCATTTCTCCCCGTCATCGGTAGCAAGGAATCGTTCAACTTATCATTTACCCTCCACGGCAATTACCTCTCCGTTTACCAGTCGTTCGACTGTCGCTGGCTCGTCATCAGCGACGAGATAATTGTTCGCGAACGGTTATTTCATTACTTGTCTCTGGAAGCTGATGCAACCAATCGAAACGGAGGAAACCGGGGATAAATTATCCCCGAGTCTTAGCCGGCTATCTTCTACTTTTTGCGATCCGCGAGTCCGCTGATCTACTCTCCTACTTCCTCCGTCGCTAGCCTGTAGAAGATCGACGAGGAAAGCCAATAGAAAACGAAGAAGCGTCGTTATCGCCGTTATTACGCTAGGCAGATCATCTTCGGCGATCAGCTTCATAGATTTCCTCGTCATTTTGCTTTGGAATAGTCCGCGGTCGAAAAAGGCGTAGATAAATGGAGAAGTGGGCCTGAGCAAATGATATCATTATCGATATTAATACACGCATCGTTTGGCCTGGTTTGCTGTTGCTCGCCGATCTTGATGGCGCGTCAACGACGATACCGTTCCGAATGAAACACGCAAGCCTTCCCTGGGAGCTTCTTCTTGTTTTTGAGACGCGGCTGTCCGATGATGGCGATTCGAGGTGCCTGGTGTCTTTCAACTTTGGTCCCGTTAAAATCACCTAGTGTGTCGACAGGCTTCGGTGCCGTTAGGGTTTGTATTTATTTTGTCGTCAAACTAAATAAATTTACTAAATTTAGATATTTAGAAGATTCTGATTTGGTTAACTTTTTGTCGGTGAGATGAAGTCATTGTGATCTCCTTCAATTTTTAGTTAAATTTAATATACACTGTTTGAATTAAAAATAAATCGAGAGGAGGGGGTAAGAAAAAGTTTAGACTGATTGTGAGTGAGCAAATGGTTTTACTAATAATTATAAAAAAAGGAATGAAAATTTTATTAAGGGATTACATAGATCGAGGACTAAAGACGAGACTTTTTACTGATTTTTTTTTATGTTTAAACGATTGCATTGATACAGAACTATAATATATAATTCAGAAGCTTATAATTACATTGCGGATGTTTATGAAAATTTGTATTTTCAAGGGCATAGAAAAAGAAATGCGACTTGAATAAAAATGTTTTTTACTTTCTAAATAATATAAAATGAATTGTATTTTCAATATTTAATGTAGTTTTTCATCTATGCATATCGCTATACATTTTGGCACATTTAAAATCGCAGTAATAAATCAATTTTTAAAAGAGGTGAACAGCAGGATTAAAGTACATAAAAGGAATTAGTAATTTAAGCATAAAATATGGGTGATTAATTTTTCCCAATACAATTTTAGGAAATATTTTATCAGCTTTTCAACGATCACAAAGAAACCATAATTTAAAAAAGAAATCAATGATAAAAATAAATGTATCAAGTTTCATTAAAATTGACTCAGTAGTTTTTGAACTATGATAAGCACACATTAGAAAAGCACAATTTTGAGAAAACGGCGTTTAAAATTTTAAGTACAAAGTTAAAGTGAGATAACTTTTTTTTTAAGTTACAAACATTCATCTTCTGGATCGTATAATTTAACACACTTAAAAATCAGTATTATTGATTACAAACATTAAAAAAAAATTGGTTTTTTCGAATATTTTCGAAGATTTTCGGTATAATTTTCAAAATACTTCTTTTTTTTCTTACATCGGATATGAGGTACAGTGACTTTTAGATTTCTAAATTTGTACTTTTTTAATATAGTTGAGGAATCACGTAGAACGTCCCCTAAATTATACTTCCTAACTAAATGTAAGTAATTCATGGATAATGCATTGAATTCGTCTAAACTGTAAAAAAAATATTCGCCTTTGTCTACAGAATAACATTCATGAAAACTGAGCAACAGCAAACGTGGAAGCTGAAAATCGTCAAAATCAAAAGAAAAAATTAATACTATGAGTTTCACAGTTAATTAACATTTAGAATACATGCTAACAAATCTGCGAGTCACTGTATTACTTAACAAAATTCCATTTTCCCAATTTAATATTAATTTTTATGGAATGTTTAAAAATCTGAATTCTCTCTCTCTCTCTCTCTCTTTCTCTCTCTTTCTCTCTCTCTCTCTCTCTCTCTCTCTCTTTCTCTCTCTCAATTATCTCAACCCTCTAAGCAATCTAAACCACTCCTAAGCTCAGGGACGCGTGGGTGATTAGAACACCGATTACGGCACAAAAGACCCAACAAAGGACCTATTCATAGAATTCGCGAGAGTCAGAATCGGTCCCGGCAATTATTCGTCAATTTTCTCACCCGGAACGATCGGTTTTATGGATGGATCCTTTGAAAAATCGCAGAGCGTCGGGGCGATTACGGAGGCACGGAAACTCTTCCACGCGGAGGCAGACCGAGGCGTTTCGCAATTTCCTCCGCGCGGAGCGTAGGTTTCGTGAGTTGCAAAAACGCGACGGGTATCCTCGAAGAAGCAGGTTCACGTCGAGAGCGCGTGTTTGCTCGACGCGTGTGCGTGCCTGCGTGCGTGAATGACCGGTGAGCGATCACTTTTCTCCCTCCCTTTCTCTCCTTCACCCTTTCTCTGCTCCCCCACCGTTCGCTCCTTCTCTCTCTTTCGCTCCATCCACCGTCCCTGACAACATAATCATCGGTTTAACTTCCACTAAAGCACGGTTAAGCGGGCGTACCGCGGCCCGGCCACCTAAAATGTGTGTTTAACAGGCGCAGCCCCGCTCGGTGTCCCTCTTTTTAGAATCCTTCACGTGGCTCCGTATCTCGAGTTACACCGTCATTATCATTATTAAATTAATGACGGTATCGGGTAACTCTCCCCCGGTGCGGGGGAGGGCTTCTCCGTGTTCGCTGCAACACGTTGAGAGGTTCATCTTCCTTAAACACTACTGGGGGTGGATGATAGTTCTGGGGGGATGTGTTTGTTGAAGGGAGAAGTTTTTTTTTTGCTTGATCTGGGATCTACAGGGATTTGTTTAGAATGTATAGTAATGTAGAGTTTATTGGGATTTCATTTTGATTTTATTCAATGTCAGACATCATTCGAGTTCTACTTGAAATAATATAATATGTCTGTCTACATGAAGTAGAATAAGGAATGATAGGAATTCAGTAGTAGAGCAATTAGGTAAGATAAATATCAGTACGTAGTCGTATTTAATAGTCTTCGTTTTGCTTTCATGGAGGTTGCAATAATGTGAAGAAAAATTCTATCCCGTTTGAAGGTAGCACTTAATATTGTCAGTTATCGACTTCTGTAGGCTGACTGACTGAGAAATTTTCACTCGTGGGATTGCGATACTGAATAAAGATATATCTTCAGAAGTATAGCTAAAATTACTGATAGTATACTCCAAATTATTTTAAAAGAAAGTACGCAACAGAAAAATTTGCAGTTACATAAATATAATAAAAGCTTCATTAACCGATGTTCAATTATTCTTAATGTCTATTACTTCACTCACAAAATGTTAATTGACTGTCAAATGCATAGTATTATATTTTCTTTATAAATTTTTCATTCTAGTTTTCAGGTTTAATTGTTTTCCATTTACCATAACTTTTATTGTGCAAAGGTAAATACCTTTATTAGAATTTAAACAAATTTAACAAACTCTTTGTGAACAAATTTATGAACCATTGCACTTTGTCGGCGGAGGGTTACGCTTGATTTTGATATCAAACCAGTTAATTAAGGTCCTATGTCCTATACAATAGAAAAAAAAATTGCACCACCTCGAGAATATTGTTAATATTTTGTAAAACAATTGATACACGATCCAACTGATACAAAATAATACGCGTATAGCTCTATGGAATTAACTTGTGAAAAATTATTAGAGGACTGGGTTAAAATAATTTTATGTGATTTTAAAGTTTAAAATGTATCTGCAGATTGGACAAAATATATTGTCACTGAGTGGTGCCATTTTATTGGCTATTACTATCTGAAGCATTGAGAACAAAAATAGACTCTATATCACACTTCTTTTTAGCGAAACTGAGCATGTGACAAAAATGTATTCCAGTAGGTTGTACTAATCATACAAAACAGGAAAAACATTCTTTTCCAATTGAAAACCGTATAGTATAACAAAATCATTTGTTGCATTGAAATGTTGTGCTGATATCTGTGTATAACAGAGTATGAAACCTGGTTATTCTTGGTTAGAAAATTAATTGAGTCGGTCATTTCGAAAAGGAGTCATCTCTATTCTTTCAAACTTTACAAACGAAGTGAAAAATGCAGCATTTCATTATATTTCCGGAAAAATTATAACAATAATTTTATATCATTAAAGAGGATTACACATGATACAGAAATGCCTACATAATCATTGCAATATATGAGTTAACATTCCAGAAATGCGAAGCCGTGGAAAAGTGAATCTGCAGGAAACTCCGAGATTACCGCTATTCAAAATGATCGATTCAATTAATCGGGAAGTACTTCGAATAGCATCAAAAGTTATGACTGCACTGGCAACAACGTCTACAAAGAAAACCCTAATATTTTTAAATCGTTTATTTCCTTTAGTCAGTTAAAGAAATATAAATTTGCATAAACATCCGCAATCTATCCAACCCCAATCTTTATTATCGTCCATTGAAGTCAAAAAGCCGACACAGACTTTCGCCAATCAGCGATTCAAAACAGAAGTCAAACCTGGACAGAAACAAGATCAGAAAGACCCAAAGACACTCGCCACGAAGCCACGCGAAGCGGGGCCCGTTGTACGTGCGGGGAATCGATGCACGGCGAGGTAGAAGGAGAGGGCAACGTGACGACGTCGGTGAATTACACGACGTTACGAGGAAATTGATAGCCTAATTATGGCGGACCGGTCGGTAGCTAAACAACCAATTTGCTTGGCCGGCCAATCGACGAGCGTCCTTCGATTAGGATTCAGGCCGCGTGGTTCGCGCGTTAATTTCACTGGCCCCGGTCGATGCCGGATCGGAGGCTCTTTACACGGTCGGTTATGACAGCCGGTGCCAAAAATCAACTGTTTAATATTAATGGGTCGATTAGATTAATCAAACTGCAACGAAACGAGTCGTCGCTTCCACGCGAACCCTCATAAATAATGCATCCGGGGCGATTTAGGATGGGGTGAGAACTTTGTGCTGATTGCTCGTTGAATTCAACGATATTCGCTTGTTTTTCGGAAAGTGGATTTCGATATATCGACTACATATGTATTTGTGTATAATCTGTTGGGAGTTATTGTTATTAGGATCTATTTTCATAAATTAGCAAAAACCTTATTCGAAATCTTTGAAAGTCAAGAAAGGAAAATGAAAAGTATTCATTGAGAAAAGGGATGATGATTTTAGAAATTCAGCTGAGAATAATTTTGGAAATATTTTTAATACTAGAACTATCGACAAAAAACTTTTTTTATTAAGAGATTGCTAATATATACCAGATTCTTACATTTCTTGTATTTACATTTCTTGAATAAATCAACAACAAATCATTCTTATATTTCTTGAGCAAATACTTGATTAAAACAAAATAATATTATTACATGTTTGTTCGTTTCTTTCCAACATCGATTCAAAAAGCATAATGTTTTTTTTAAGAAGAATGTGTATTTAAAGGTGCGTCTACACTGCCGTGGTGCTCGCGAGCATCGGCGAATCCTGATGCTCACGAGCATGAGGCTAAAACTAGCTGGCTGCTCGCGAGCGCCCTCAGCTTCTCTTCGTTTAAATTGCTTGGGAAAATAAGGAAAGAAGACCGACCAGCGTGAGGAATGGAGAGGGTACATTTCCCGAATGGAGGGGATTCGTGCAGTTCGTCCCGTTCGTAGCATTGAAATTCCCTGTTCCTGAGTTTAGCCTCGGAGGCTAAACTCACGAACGACAGGGTCGCGAACAGTCCATCTGGTTTATGTCACCAGCCCCTGGGCAATAGACCCAGGTAGGCCCCCCCTGGTGCAGACCTGAAATCAATGCTGAATGACCCTTCGGTCAGCTTTGGGTGACGAAAATATGTAAATGAATAAACGCATGTACTTAACTTGTTTTCAAAACAAAAGTGAATCATTAATGGTTATTGCCAGAGTTAGGCAAGTTTCATTTTGAATAACGAATGAAAAATGACCAAGAAATCTGCAAGATTTCTTCATAACTAACGAATAATGTTTTCATTCGACGCGAAGTTACTGGTAATTTCGCTGGAATAAAAATGTATTCGCTATTCGAAGGAATGGTGCATCGAATATGAACACGAATAATAATAATAATAATAATAATACTAATAATAATAGTATTAATTATTGCGAACATCACAAATAATTATTCGAGATTGAGGATAAATACGGATTAATTGCTTGACGCTTGACAACGAAATTAAAGTTCCTCATACATCAACGCAAACGATTGTTTCGCCGCTGTAAACGGAGAAATTGTAGTTTCGGTTTTCTCAAAATAATTTGTCTACTATTGATTTTATCCCAAAAAGCTCTATACAAAAGTTGTTCACAATTACATTTAGTAAATATTGGCTGCTTTCAAAGAAAAAAGTTGATCTTTATTTTGCAAAATTACAGGAAGAAACATTGAAGAGTGTGAAGAGCTTTGAACGTCGAAAAAGCAAATAAAAAATAATTCAATTTTAACAGATTGCACATAATAATGTCCCTTGATATGTAAAGGATATGTGTTTAAGCCCAACCCCAAATTTGAAAATGGCTAACAACACACATTTGTTTAAAAAAAAGTGCCTAATCTTTTAACTAAAATTTTTTTCTTCTGTGGGTATGTAGTACGCATCATGAGCTTTCAATTCCAAAGGTTTTATCAATATATTTGTCTTTGGCAGGAATTGACAGCTGGTTAAAGAATTCGCACTAATAATTTTGCAGTAGATCGCCATTTTCAAAATTTCCATACACGTGTACCCATGTATTAAAACCTATACGGATTAAAACACGGATATGATAATTTCACGGATACACGTATATTTAGATACACCATCTTCTTTTTCCTCCATTCTCTAGCGTTTAGCTGGTCGAAACTGTGACTCCTACCTTTTGTAAATGCATGAATGCATAGAAGGCGTGGAAAAGAATTGTGGAGACGAAGTGCTATTCGTAGCCTTGCTAGAATAATAAAGCATTCTTAAGGACGGCCAATAAAGTGAAAGCACAAAAAATATGTGGCAAGGGTTTCCTTCGAGGGCCAAACGTTTTCCAGGCGGGGCCCATGTGGCGCCGACAAATCCGGCAGAGGCCTGCGATGCTTGCGAGCATCACGGCAGTGTGGACGCTGTTTCTGTCGTTCGTGGCGCTCGGGGTGCTCGCGCTGTTCGTTCGCCCGTGCTCGCCTCAGTGTAGACGCACCATAAGGGATTATAGGCAGATATGAATGTCGAACAAAATCGAATTTAAAAAAATGATAGTTTCTGAAAGTTTAAAATTTATCTGACTAAATTGTATGGAGATATAGACACAATTAATTTCTTCAGTATATGTAATTAACTTTTGAAATTTTAAACTCGTTTTTCTCGAAACAACGTTTTCAAAGATAGTGAGCAAGATATCTAAAAAAAACTACTGCATCAATTTTTTTCAAAGGTGGATTTATTTCAGATACAAAAATCTAGTGGTTGATCTAAGAAAATTTTTGTTTTTATGTACCTATTATATTTTTAATTTTATAAAGAAGAAATAGTCGTTTTTCATCCCGATTTTAACTTATTTCGAAAATTCTTTCGATTAAATAGAGGATACACTAGTAAAATAAGGAAATATTTTGAGGTTTTTGATGTTAGATAACCTGATTCCGAAGGACAGTGCTCGTCGGGACCATTTTTGAAAAGTGTTTTATCGAATACTGCTAATAAGTTCCATATAAATTAATATTTTTACACGAACAAAATTGAAAATATTCTTCAGAAGATTATTGTTTTAAATATAAGAAGTATTTTAGCAATGAATAATTATGCTTTTTCAAACAAAATTCTCAAATACTCGCTTTATTTCGGCCTACTGAATGCATATAACTCTTTGAAGAATACTCGTATGGGTCACTTTGACCTCTTTAGTAATTCTAGTGTTGAGAACAATGAAGAGTTGGATTTAATAACCTGTCAAGTTAGAGGAATGAACATAGGTCATAGCATGATATAAGCAAAACTCTTTGATATAAGGATATAAGGTGTGCTCCTGCCATGCCATAACTCCCGCACAGCCTTCTAGATTAGCCAATAACATGCACTTCCCAATATTGTCCATATTGGATTGTCACCAATAGGATAGTTGCATTCAAATGTGCTAATTGTAAATGTAACATATAGGGTGCGTCAAAAGTATGGAAACGGTCAAATATTTCGAAAACGGAACATTTTTGAGAAAAACGTTTTAGAACAATGTTTTAGGGTTTTGAAAATTCTATTGAGCGGTCGTATCCGTTTGACCTTCAGAATAATGGTCAAGGTCAACATGATTTTTTTAAACGGAATACCCCATTTTTGATCGTGCAGTGTTAAAGCTGACGATGAACCCTTTTAAAAACACTGGCTATTGACCTATTTCCGCTAAAATTGCCCGAGTGCTGAGCTTTAAATGTATCGAGACCGTCAGGCTTATTGTTAGTATTATGTCGTTTTAGAATTAATGTCGTTGGGTAGTAGTGATGAAATCGGAGCCATGATTTCGATAGTATTTCTGGCGCATGTACAGTAACATCTTTGAGATGCGATTTCGGCCGAGTGATGTGGCAAACATTGGAATGATCATTGTACACAAGCGAGAGTCTATTTCTTCATGCTCAACGCTCAGAACTTAAGCAATTCTCAACAAAAATGGGTCATCAGCTAATGTTTTGAAAAGGTCTCATCGTCAGCTTTACCACTGCATGATTAAAAATGGGGTGTTCCATTTAAAAAGATTATGTTGACCTTGACGTGACATTGACCGTTCCTCTGAAGGTCAAACGGATACGACCGTTCACTAGAATTTTTAAAACCCTAAAACATTGCTCTAAAACATTTTTCTTAAAAATGTTCCGTTTTAGAAATATTTGACCGTTTCCATACTTTTGGCGCACCCTGTACGTATTAAATGTAAATTTATTCATTCCTTTAAAGTTTCTATGTCATTTGGGAATCTAAAATACTTTATATTTTGTGCGTTTGTGTTAGCATTTTAATTGGAACACGATTTTACTTTGCGAGCATTCCAACATTTTTATATAAATTTGTATTTTACGTTTACACACCATTGATGTTTGAACACTCAGTAGTCGTATTTAAAAATGGTAACCCTAGATTGCCAATTTCTTTAAAATTTTTTTTGGTATTCTATGGCTAACATGGCGAAAAGTGGGAAGGTGCAGTAGGAAACCAAAGTGAGTCCTCTGAGGGAGCACACCTTCCTCCTTACATCATGGGTATCTCCAATCTTCAGATTTATAGAATTCAAGCTACTCTAAAGCCAGGGTATTCCACTTTCTTCATGTTCCCGTCTGCTTCCGTCTAATCCTCAAAGAAGTCCCCCAGCAAGGGTTATCAAAATCCTGGCCAGTGGTAGCAGAAGCAGATTCCGAACAAAGTGGAATCGAACATCCCCCGTCAGCCTTTTATCGCGTCGTCCTCCTTCTTCCGTATCTTCTTCAAACCTAAGAGCTTCTGAATTTATATCCTTCGATGTCCAGGACAGTAACCGCTTTTCAAACAGTTAATCTAATATCCGACTTGCCCGCGGAATCATTTATCGACGAATGGGCGATCTGGCAGGAGCGTCCAGTCGCGATAAGATCGTTCCGCAGTCTCGCTACCAGATGTAGGATCGCGCGATCACCCTCTCGCATTGTTTATAAACGGGTTCTCGGTTTCTAATGCTGTCCGTCGTGCGCAGAGCGTACCGAGAGAGAGACAGTGATTCCGTAAGGTGGCAGGGAACACCATCCGCGGTATCTCCGCGTATATTTTTCACCGGGGATACAGGATGGTACGCGCGTAGAACATCCGAGACACTCGTGCACGGGGCGAGGAAGATCGTGACCGCACGCGTGTGTACGTATGTGTGGGTTTCTGTGTTTGTGTGGTGTGTGCGGAGAGAGCAGTACGGGTATTCCATACGATGCCGGAGGCTTGATAGAGTCGTCATGTGCCTCCGTGTAATCAGGGGCTCTCAGCTGCGTCCAGGTGTATTTCTGGGGTCATCAGTTCCCCGATGGATTTCCTTGCCGATTGCTGCTCGAGAGTCGGGGATTACTTGTAATGGGATGAGCTTTTGTGGAATATCGTGAAATTTTTGGGATGCAATGTTACTTACACGTTTTTATGTACATGTAGATATGTTTTGATGGCTTTTAATTGGGAATTTCAGAACATTCTTTTTTGGACCTTACTTTACTTGTGTTTTAAGCCTACTACAGATTTATAGTCATTGTCTGTGCTGTCATACAAGGTCTGTGGATTGTCTGCAGATGTTTTAAATTCTAAACTGTTCACAACCAGTCTGCGGTTTAGTTCTTACGGCATTTGTTAGAATGTGGACAAACGATATTGTATAACGATATTGTGTTCTTGAACATCCATAGACCTTGCCTGCACACAATATCTGTAAATATACAGGGTGCAACAAAAATGTTGCAGTTCTTTGAAAGAGGTGATTCCTGAGGCGATTTTAAACAACTTTTTCCTTAGCAAAAATGTTAGGTGGGGCTTTGTTAACGAGTTATTAACGAAAATCACCGACCAATAGAAGCACGAATACAGTGGATGAATTTCAGCGCGGACTCCAGCTGTAAGTAGTATTGGCCAGCCATGGTCCGCGCCATCATTAATCAATCCGCTGTACTGGCTCTCCGATTGGTAGATGTTTTTCGTTAATAACTCGTTAACAAAGTCCCAGCTAACATTTTCGCTAAGGAAAAGTTTGTTTACAATCACCTCAGGAATTACCCCTTCCAAAGAACTGCAACATTTTTGTTACACCCTGTATACTAGGCTTTAGGTTGCGGTTATAGTGGATGCGTTTTTTGATTAAGCATGTTTTGACAGATACGTCTGAACTGTCGCTTAATTATTACGTGGAGTTTGCTACGATTAGAGATCCGCAGGGAGATGGATGGAAGTAAAGTTACATAAGTTCCCCATTACAAATTTTAGAAAGATATCGAAATAAAAAGAATTGCGATCATTTTTGACATCACAGAGTTTTATCTGGCTTCATAGTTTATTATAAATTGTCAAATTTTTGTAATACTTTGTGATAATTTTTGAGATTTTTAAGAAATAATGGAATAAGAACTGTGACACTTCTCAAAATTACACAGTTCTATCTCACTTTTATAGTTTATTATAAATGATCAAAGATACTTTGTTTAGTAAAACTGGTCAAAGACGCGTTAATAATATTATTTTAATGGTGTATCAAATAATAGCTGGAGTATCAGGTAATGAGTAGGATGTTGGAATTTCGAACATTACATAAAGATGTTGGAATAAGGGGGATTGTGGACATTTTCAAAGTATTTTTAAGTCTTATGTAAACTTCAAATAATAATAGATCTAATAGTTAGCTGTTTCCAATAAATAGCTGTCATCAGAGTTGAGGAGCGAGTAATCGAGCAAAGGAAACTGAGAAATGATTGCTTGGCAGCTGTACATCGATATTTACAGTCAAATCTTAAATCTAGATATCCTAGACGAAACTTAAATTAACTACACTAGATCCTACGGTGCGGTGGATGCGATGCGATGTCTTCGTCCAATGTTTTCTTCCAATATTTCTTCCAGTTAGAGGCTAGTGGGAAAAATTAAATTAATTAGTAGATTAGCCTACCTAACTGAGGGCTTTAAGGGTTTGAGTCAAGGGTTTGATGGACGAAAGAGAGAGAGATAGAGAGAGATAGAGGGAACGACGATGAAAAAATGATACAGGCGATTATGACCATCCGATGTAAACCAAAAATACTAAAAGAGAGAGAATGATGTTCAAAGAATTGCACGGTGAATTCAAACAATTCGATGTCAATTGAAAATCTGTAGAGAGAGAACAACGCTGAAAGAATCGCACGGGCGATTCGAACCACTTTAAAGAAACCAGTGAAAGAATCTCAATTAGTTAGTTAAATAAATAAAAAAATCTTACAATTTAATTCCCTTTGATGTCCACTGCATGTCCAGTTGGTTGTTTCAACGGTCCCTGGAAACTCTGGAGGCGATCCGCTCCCGATGACCAATGTCCACTCGGAGTCCACCCATGAGCGTCCACTGGATGTCCCTTCATGGCTGGGATGCTCATCCCAGGTCCATCGAGCACCCCGGATGGCCGACTAGGCCCGCGAAGGTGATCCGCTCCCGGCGGCGCGGCGGATCGCCGCAGACTGAGGAATTAATTGACCTTTCGGAGGTATTTATACATATGCTTGGGGAGACATTAACGGTTGACTAAAATGGGGAGTTTGAATAATTCGCGAGAAATTACGATTTTCCGTAAAATAATCATAGTTTCTCACTCCAACATCATACAGCTCTTGGGCATCTGTTAACGCAATCATTTTTCATATTTTTTCTGACAATTTCCAATTCTAACAAAGTGTAAATTAATTATTAACAATATCTATGTTTCTTCTTCCATAATGTTACATAAAAGTTCTCTATTCACATTCGCAACGGCATATTATTCATTTTCGAGGGAAACGCATTACATTTACACCTCTGACAACTCTTCAAGCCATCAACTCCCGTTTTTTTAACCTTCTTACAGTGTTGGGCATTATTTATTTAATCAATTTTTAAATCAACCAATCAATTAAAATTAGACTTTCATTTATTATTTAGTATTTGTTTATTTAAATAAAAATTTGCTCAACTCTGCCCTGTTACGTTCTTCTTAAAAGTCTGAATCGAAGATCGTAGCATGGTTAATAATTATTACCAACAAGTTCATCTTTCAAGCCCAATTTAATCGGCACTAATATTAACAATTTATTACCCATCACTCCTACGTGGAGCTCCACGCGATGGTATTGAATTATGATAAGCTCACCAAACATCGTTCCTCCGGCTGTTTCTCCCGCGGTTGCCGTTTCTCCCGGGTCACGTTCCACCGACGAAATTCCGAGATGCTCGCGCGGAGAACTTTATTAAAGGTCGATCGGGCCCCGAGATATCGGATTCCGTGAACCGGCCATTCGGTCCCGCTAATACCGTGAAGATGTAACGCGGATAACCCCGCTTTATTAATTAGCCGCTCTAATCTTCCTGGAACTCGTGTCGCGATAGCAACGAGAACGATGCATCACGAACCTCCCCTTGGTTCCTCCTTCCCCTCCCCTCGAGCCGCGATCCCCGGCGATTATCGTCCGCCGACGTATTATTCCGCTCGCATTTTCGTCCGTGGATACTCGCGTGACAGGGAACATTTAACGGTGCGGATGCGTTAAATTGTGGGACCCGTGAATGAGGAACACGATTTGTGGAAGCGTTTCAAAAGAAGGGAATTGCGTATTTGGTGGCTGAATATCTAATATTCAGTGGAATTAAGATTATTTTGCATAAGAGGAGTGTTTCGAATGAGGAGTGAGCAGAATTACTGTCAATGGAGAGAAAAGAGTTGAAATTTAAGTGGATTCGACGAATGAAATTTATTTCAGTGGAACTAATCAGACAAAATTTTCCTTTTGGCTCAAAATCATAAAATGGTAAAATTCTGGATATAATCATAAAATAATTGCTTGAGTGTTTGCATCAAACCGTTATTGTCAATATCCTCAAGCCACTCTCATGTGATATTAGCATACTACATTTGACGTTCAGAAAATTTCAATTATGTTACAAATTGCCTCTGTTTCCCCTACAGTGAAATGAAAATTTTTGGAAAGAATGTTACATGAAAGACAGAAATTGCTAACGAATGACTAAAGTTACAAGAAATTACAAATCCATTTTCCTTGCCGAATACGGGCACCTTTTATCGGCGATTTATCTTGTAAGCGAGACGTGTATCTAGAGGTAAGTTGAAAAGGTAGCCTACCCGAGGGTACCTTTTAATTATTCATACGGGACGCCCGTGGATATATCATTGCTCGACGTTAGCTCGTCACGTCCATCGATCTCGATCCTGAGGCCAGCGCCGTGTCGTCCCGATTCGAGAAAATCGCAGCTCAAAAGTCTCTACAACGGGGGCAAAGGAGCAGCGCGCTGCCTTCGACCCTGTCATTTATTCCACCTTCTGTAATTTAAACGTTTAACGTAGACAAATCAAATTTCGGAATTACAATTACGTTCAATTTATTACGATTAAGCGATCATTAGTCGCTTTTGTCGAATAAATTCTAAATTCGAAAGAAGTTCCTGTACGTTTTGATAAAAAACCTGATCAGCAATTTCTGCGAAGAATAAATATAGAATTCGTAGAGAAATCATATATAAATGTTATATCATTATGGTATAGTTCGTTTAATTATGCCCCTAATTGATGGTGAAAACAAACAGATCAGGGTCCAGGCACCAAAATCACCATCACAAAATACCGCGTCTCTAAAATTTGATATATTAATCATCGCGTTCGAAAGGGGCGATCGGCGTCCAGTCATTAAAATTCATTTGCCGCCAATTCACAGCCAGGTTCTTCTCTCTGCTCCGTGATTTTCATCCCTCTCCGCTAATCGTCGAATCGCGAGGAGGCGTCTCGTCTAAAGTGGCTGAGCTTGCGCCTCTTCTCCCGACACAATGGGCTCCATCGATGATTAATGACGATCCTGGAACGTTAATGAGGCGATGACTCGGCTGACTACGCTGACTGTTCCCGTGGAAGTCCAGGATTTTCGTCGTCGCGACTGAAACGTTACTTCCACTGACTTTGAAATAAAATTAATTTTTGTTCTGGTTTTAGAATTTATCTGGTTGTTATTAATTATATTAGGAATAATTTTAAATAATTGGTGTATTTATTCTTTTCTTTTGGAAGCGTTTTTGATCGCACTTACATCGAATTTTTTACACATTTGTTATTTTAAGACAGACGAATAGAACTCGTACCTCTTAAGCATGAACTTCAGTAACAATTTTAGCCAACAGTTGTTTTCTTGTGATAAAAACCAGTTAGAAATATTGATCTTTTGTCCTAAACTTGTTTGTCGCAATGTATTTAAAATGCAACTGTTAGATCTTCACTCTTAATTTTGTAACATATTTCTCCATGTCGCGTTTTCTGATAAGAATTGTAAGTTAAATAATTACTGAATGAATTTTTCTAAAATTTTGCGTGGGATTTTACTATTGCATACAGATTCATTCCTCAAATTTTCAAAGATTGTCGCTTATTCTTAATGTTACTGCAGTTCACCCTTAAATGAAATGTTAAATAATTTAAAAACTACCAATAATATATTTTTTTTCATTTTTCGAAGGTTTTTACTATTGCATCAAGATTCATTCCTCAAATTTTAAAAGACTTTCGCTTATTTTTAATGTTACTGAAGTTCATCCTTAAGTATTTTCATTTATTTTAATGTCTCAATTAAGATTTAGTTGTGCAGCAAACAAATCTCCTTTCAACAACAAGATATAATACAATAAAATCTAAATCCATATTATAGAACTTCAACGCCAAGGCATAAAAAACGAAAACATAAAAAACAAAAAATGAAATATTCTGAACCTAATCGAGCAATCGCGTCGAATTATCTCGTATAAAAGGATCTATACCTGCAATGCAGATGAATTGATTAAAAGTCAGTGGGTATTGAGTTTCTCCAGTAAAGCATCCGAATCAGATGCAGCACAGAGGGAGCTGAAACATCAACCCCCGATGACGCGACATCGCGCCCTTATCAAGCGTCCCTGCGTTAATGCTATCATCTGCATACAATGAAGGGAGGCGCGCGTCGGACGGTTCCACGAACGCAATCGCGCCGGAATCTGACGTGTGTGTACGCTCGTGACTCGACCGCATTCGTGGACAAGAGGGCTACCAGGGCTCTCCCCGCGGGGGGCAAATTAAGTTGTGATTATCTGTCGATGCGATTTAGCCGGACGCTGGTGTCCCAAAGATCGTTCCACGGGGCCCGGGGACCCCGGGTACGCGAGAGAAACGGAGGAGCCGGAGTCCGCCTCGGGTCCGAAGGAAAGGGAGCACCGATTGGGAGGAAGAAGGGCGAAGGGAGGGGGTTGGGCAACGTCGGGAGAGGAACAGAGAAAGGGAAGGACGTGTTTCTTCGTCGAGGCAGAAACAAATAGCCATTGTCTGCGCGGAGCCACGGCAGTGCAGAGCCTGAGGAGCATCTATCACCTGCTTATCACGATTATACCACTTGTGCCTTTCCCTTCCAGACTCCGCTTCCCCTCCCTTCCTCTGCCTTCGTCCTCCTCTTCCTCCTCCTCCTCCTCCTCCTCCTGCTCACCATCGTCGTCGTCGTGTTCTTCTTCCGATCCTCTCTCTGTCCCTCCGCTCCGGTCCAGCCGTTGCACCGTGGGCATCGCAGGGTTTCTTCCTCTCGGCGGACCACGGGAGTGAGACGTTTCCAAGCGCGAGCCCTTTTTGCTCAATTTCGAACCCTTCCAATGACCCGTCGGTCGGCCGGTGAACGCGGATAAATAATTAGCGGATCCGACGGAGGTCAGCGAGATACCCGCCGGTATATTTTATCGGTATTCACGGGAATATCGCGTGTTGCGTACCGCTCGGCCGATTTGTAAGGGCTACGACGGTGTATCGGGTGATCGCGATCGGACGTTGCACGCTCCCCGACCGGCTCTAGGGGGATGCTGCGCGATCCCAAGGCGATCTGCGATCGAGGGATTCGTAGAGGCTTGGATCGATGATGTTTGGATGGGTGGAGACTTTGGATGAGACGCGATCGGGGAGTAGAAAGCGATTGGGGATGGTATCGGTGAGTTATGAGTTCTTTGCGGGTTTGTGGTGTAGTACTTACCTACTACGAGAGATTATTTATTTATTTATTTATTTTCGGGAAATAATTCCAACTTTTAAATTAATATATATGAAGATATAGAGTAGGAAAAAAAGATGCAATGAAATAAAAATAAAAACAATAATAAATGAGTGAGATAGTGAGTCATAGTCTATTCTATTAACTAACAACAAAGTGCTCTAAAATATTGAACTTATTGATATTGCATCTGTAAAAAATATTATATATTGTGTCAACACCTGTGTATTGAAATATATTAAAATGAACTTGCAAAACATAGCACAAAATCTATAAAAAAATAATTTCAATTATAGCGACAATACATATTATGTCTTGTCTCGAATGTGGGATAAGATGGGGTGCATCTATTTACTATGCCGTACACATACACAATATGTCTTCAACTTCGTTTCCTTCACCGTGAGTTCAATTTTCACGTTCAAAGCACTTAACTCACTATCCTATAGATATGGCGAACAAGTGGTTACAAATGGTATATTTAGGATCGTTGCTGTCTACTTTTAAGCAATTTTCGTTTCGTTTTCAAGGAATAGTAGCTGTTTTTGTTTCTTCTTCCTCTCTCTGATGTTGAGCATACAAGAAGCAATGTATTCGTTTGAGTGGTCCATGTTGCCCCAAATGTTACATCGAAATTAATAGAATGACCATATTTGTGTTTATTTACGAATGATATTGACGAGCACATAAATACTTTAGAAAATTGCCTAACTGATAATATTCAAAGCATAACATAATTGAGAATTGTTACATACGTACTAATGTTCAGAAGGTGGTAGAAAATAAGATTACAATTGTTAAAAATAGAAAAATGGTCACCAAACGCATAAGGACGCTAGAAACTGACTGTAACTATCGAGATTATACAGAATTAAACTGATTTTTATATTTTCAACATGAAAATATAACAATATGAAATAAACAAAAATCTCATCTTGTCCCACCTTCTCCTATTCAGTACAATAAAACCTCGATTATCCGAATCTCAATTATCCTCAATTTTTGTTGGCCAGAGTTATAATTACGAAATGCATTAGATATAAAAGTGAAGTAGGACTTCGAGTAAAACTTGAACCACACTTCAATAATTTTGAACCGATTATGAACATCTTATACCAGAAATATTAATTGAATGATCAATTTAAGAACCACTCTCTTAGATCCAATCATTCCCCCACAATAATCTCCCGCCCCGTAGCTTCAGTCGCTCAATAGTCGACGTCCCCTTATCAGGTACCATTTATTCACGCGAATTTTTCCGCCACCGGGAACAAGACGGCCCCGTCGACGCGTGAGGATGATCGCGCAGGTGATCCTCTCGATCGTCGCAGGACGAAGGATCGAAGGTTGGTCCCGGTCCGGTTGGCAGGCCAGGACGAACGAATCCGAGCCAACAAATGGTCCTGCCCGGTACAGATTGCTATCGTCCCGGCTCGTGGATATATTTATACGAAGCTCGAGTTGGTAATGTACCCGAAGAAGGACCCGTTCCTCCCTCCTCGCGTCCTCACCGCCGCGCAGGACATCCCGTCTGATTACCCTCGATTCTGATCCCGCCACCTTGGATCGGGTTACTCTTGCTCGTTCGAACTCCCTGGGATAGAGATGTCTAATTTGTGAACGCGATCTCCCTCTCGGCGAAAGGGTAATTGCGCGTCGATATCCGGGAAAATGAAATCCTCGGGTCTTGTGGAACCGGATCGAGTCGGCAGGGTCGTCGTTGACAAAGCGGACTGATAGAGGCTGCGACAGTTCGGGAAAGGTGATTGTCTCGAGTGGAAAACCGGGACCATTCGACTGGCTCCATCGTTTTATGGGGAGCTAGTGGCGCGCGATTAGAGGGGTAGTTTATTTCTGATCGTCGAGACGCTTGAGGAAGAGCGCTATTACGTTTGAGAGATCTGAATGTTTCCGTGCGCCGCGCTGTGCTGATCGGAGAAATGGAAATGGAGCTTCGCCGAGTGGCTGATTTAGAGTTCCTTCGGGCTTGGGTAAATGAGATCTGGTTGCTTTGTGAGGTGCTCGGGCGAATACAGACGAGGGACTTGCGGAACTCCGAATGATTTGAGGGAAATCAAAAGAGATTTACGAGGTTGTGGATTTCTTACAAGAGTTTTCGAAATTTCTCGGTTTATCTTCGGGTGGGGCGTATGTGAATTCCTGGACTATTCTAGATCTTGTTCAAGCTACGTTGCTGTGGTAACATTAATCATTGCCTTGGAATGCAACAGTAGATAGTGTTTTCTTCACTTTGTTGTGGATGAAGTTTGCCTTCAACTACAGGATAAGAATCCTTGAAGTATGAGGATACTCGTCTAAATTTCTTTAAATAAATATAAGGGGCCGTTTCTATTAGTGCGTCGAGCCAAGCATCCCTGTTTTCTACATCCACTCTCTGCTAGCAGAAGTCAGAAAAAATATGAAACTTGATACACGATGTATCATTAGAAATATTAGGTCGTAAGGAGGGGCCTACTTAAAAATCGAAAATTTTGTTAATTTCCGCTATGATTGATGAGTTTGTAATACACTTTCATTGAAGACTACTAAACATACTTTCCATTAATGGACTTACGTTTCAAATATCTATATTGATATTATCAGAAATGGATGCTAAAGAAAATTGTCCCTTCCATAGCATCTCTCCCTACCATTTGGAATGATTTCAGACTCACCCCAACGCCAAAGACTCCGAAAACAATCCCAACCAAAGCTTCGATTGTCATTCCTTCACAACAATTAAATACTTCGCGTCGCGATCGAAGGTTGCCAGATCAAAACGAGAATGTCGGATAGCATTGGGCCCCGAAATGTCCACGGGACCGTTAAGTTTCCAAAACAAAAGGTAATTTGTTCGCCGGACACGTCCCTAAAGAGGCCCATAGCCGCAACGGTACCAGCGAGATCTCCCTTCGGGATAGGATCGCATAACGCGGCCCGTCACAGTGGGTCTCTGGGTTCTGGACCATCCGAAACTGCTTCGTGGAAACGTATCTCGGCGAAGACATCTAAATCCAACGTGGGGGACGTCGTACCTGTTAAGAATCAAGCCTCGCCTCGCTCCTTCCACGGACTTCGTGACTTCTATCGAACCCGGGGAACTTCGACCTCGTGGTCCATCTCGGCCCGTTCGGGAAGATCGACGGAGTCGATCCGCGTCGAGCGCGATGAAGATTCGCGTAAACATCTCACGATGATTCCCAGAAAACAGGGAAAAGTTCGATGCCGGGGGAACCGGAGACTCGGGTTGCGCAACCGACGATCAGTTAAAGGTCAGTCCACCAATCGCGCTGCGATTTGCATGATTGACTCGAGAGCAACTAACTACGGGTTACCGTCGTCCTTCGTTTTCTACGACGCCGATTCCTGGAAAATTTCAGGAATCTTCGGCGAGTTTCCGCGGGTTGTCCTTGACGGTGCAGATCTCTGGGCGCTTTGATAAAAATGTTGATAATCGCGAGGGATTCGTCTCTCCGCCGTACCAGTCATTATTTTTAATAAACGCGACGGATTCACGGGGATTGCGTTTCCGAGGCTTTCAACGATACCTCGACGAGAGGATTACGATTGTAGGCGACTTTATGCTGCCGCCGATGGATCGACTTGGATGGAACTGCTGAGTTACCCGGTGTATCTGACGTGTTCCGCCTCTGCAGGATCATCGAAGCTGGTTTTGTTGAAAGATGTGCGCTCTGATCGCTCGGAAATTGAAATGGGGGAAGTCTGAAGGGAGGTGGCAGTAGCTGGCTTCTGTAGTTGGAGATTATGGTTCTTCCTTAGAGCATTTTACGTTTTGATTCTTGGTTGTTAAAGGGTTGTTGCTCAAAGGTTTGAAGGAGGGAGGCTTCAAGGATTTTCTTTGCTTCATGTTTTCCTCGAGTTAAAATTTATTTATTCCTAGCTGAATTTGTACTGCAAACTTATTCGATATTTATTTATTTATTTATTTATCTATTAATGGGGTGGCCCCCTTTGATACACTTCAAATAAAAAATAACATTAAGATTCGCTGTTAGAGACGCATTTACATTGATTAGAAAAAGATTCGGTCGAACAACCAAAGAAGTCAAGTTGGTGTGCAAACATATTAGCTTGTCATCACATACAGCAACGTCTGATACATTCGTTGGCAGAGATGTTGGATCTACAATAAGATTCATGGAATAACGGGTAGTTTCTGAGAGTTCTGAGCGGAGCATTAAACTGTATTAGACGTAAAAGATCGGGACAGTCAATATAATGATTTAAAGTCTTAAAAATTAGTGATAAGTCAAATCTAAGCCTACGTTGAGCAAGGGTAGGAAGTTTGAGGAGATTAAGATAAGCATCATAATTATGGCAGGTTTTTGGTATAGGCTCATGTATTTTGTAGAATACAAAGCGCAAAAACTTGTGCTGAATTTTTTCGATGGAATATATATGATTTTTATTATAGGGATTCCAAATGGGTGAACAATATTCAAGGTGAGGACGAACTAGGGCAGAGTAAAAGATTTTGAAGGTGGTAACTCTTTTAAAATTAGAAGCAGTCCTCATGAGAAGACCGAGAGCTCTAGACGCCGTTAGGATAATACGCTCAACGTGTTCAGTGAAGGATAGATTTGCAGTATATGTTATTCCAAGATCTCGTACAGAGGTGATATTACACAGTTCAACATTCTGAATGGTATATTGATACTGAAAAGGTTTATGCTTTCTATGGAATTGCATAACTTTACATTTAGATGATATTAACGATACCTAGAGAAGACTCACTTTTTTTTTAAATTTCGGAAGACGTCATCTTCTCTACGTCCTTCAACCAAGGTAGTTTACGAAGTGTACGGCCCTGAACGACCAAGGGGCAAATATATTCTGGGTGTTAAAGCGACGCGACGCCTCGGTTTGACGCCCACGTTGTTTCGTCGTCTCGCGATGCTGAGGAAGAGGAAGAACACCAATAACCACGGGAAGAATAAACTTGAAGCGACAGTTGCTCGTCAGGTTTCTTCCACATAAACATCCGCTTACGAACGTCACGCTTCATCGATATTCTTGACATTCGTGATGTCTTGCGAAGATCTTTTTGCGATCGAGCCGTTCTCTTGCTGAAGAAATACTGAAGAAATGGAAACTTTCTGGACTGGGGAGTTCAAAATCAGAAAATCGCAGTGAATCTAGAAGCGAAGGATTTCTTTCACTGTTGATTCGCTTTTCTTCATTTTTCTTCTGTGATCTACTTTTCCGTTTCGAGTGGTAGGTATGATTCACTTTGTTCTTTAGTTTATAAAGTTTTGTAAATAGGAATAGGTAGTCCAAAGAATTCGAGTCAGAAAATTTCTTTCTCAATCCTTCATGCAATTTCGAAAGAAATTCCCAAAAAGAATTTCTTTCTCTTCTCTTCTCAAAATTCCAT
This sequence comes from Perdita meconis, assembly GCA_030770465.2. Taxonomy (NCBI): domain Eukaryota; kingdom Metazoa; phylum Arthropoda; class Insecta; order Hymenoptera; family Andrenidae; genus Perdita; species Perdita meconis. The sequence continues at coordinate 14,158,030 of JASKOS020000004.1, read as the reverse complement.
AAATGACATCCATTTTCCAAATTTCCTTCTATTTACCAAAAGGAACTGTTCTCCATCGACCTCCCAAGCGTCATCTCGCAACGGCACCGATTATCCATAATTTTCCCCAAATTTGGAGTACGAAACGGCAAATAAGCGAATCCTCCGCCATCGTCTCGTGCAAAGAAGTACGCAGCCGCTCATTATCAATCACGAAATTCTTTTCTCACGTAATTGCGAGAGCAGTTGGGGAAAAGAAGAAATAATTCCGCGGAATACCATTCATCCGCAAAGTGGAGGGTTTTGAAGCGATGTTCGGCAAGTACAGGAAGACTCGGTAGCGTGTCCTTAGAATACGTCACGCCAGTGTAGCAAGTGTTGGAGGAACCGAAATATTTATTATAATGAGGCGTCCCGGCAAATCATACCCTTCTTTCGAGCACAAGTTCTTCCGTGCACATGCCGGCCTATAAGAAAATTGAGCAACATTGTGTCTCGCCCCGGAAACAGTTTACACTTAAGGTAAACGTCGAATGAGGCAAGTAATAATATTCGCATGGAAATATCCATCCGCGACTCAAACATGTGTGTTTTTGGAATCAAACCGCGGTGACCTTAATGATAGTAAAAATCTTGAGAACCGTGTTCCACGCACGGGAGAAAGCACCGGTTGATTGTGCAAGAGAAGGTTCAGTAAATTAAAAGTAATTAGGCGAGGGGTGGGGAACCGACAAGATTAATGACACTTAATTGACATCTTTATTGTGACTGGAACGATTTAAATGGAGGCGACGAAATCCGAAATTCTCCAAGTTCACGATTTTTAACGATTCCCGATGCGGATAGCTAGAATTGAAAGGATTGATGTGGCATAAACATCCTGGTCCAAGACTTCTTCAGTCCCATACAGGCAGATTGTCGCTTTCTACGAGGGAATTTCAACAGGCTTCCAAAATTAGGAAACTGATCTCTTAATTAAAATTCCTGGGTAATAATTATCCAAGTGCACTCATCAGGTACTGACGTTTCAACATTCCCTCGGTTCCGCGAACATCCGTTTGCTTCTACAAGCTTTCACAACCATCCCTTTTCCCCTCGAATCATTTCCATAATTAATTAGCAAAATGGTAGCTCCCCGCGCGAGAAACCCATCGCATCCCTCGTTTCCTCCCGGACGCTACCAGAATACTCAACATCGCGCATTTCTTCTTCTCAACACATTATAAAGCGGTCCAGGGAGGCGAGAGCAAGAGGGCACGAAGCGGAGGAAAGCGACAGACGCGGTGCCAGAGGGATGAAGTGGGGAAGGAAGAGCATCTCGAAGCCGAAGGTGGTAAGGTAGCCGAACGAGTCATTAACCAGACGTACCTCTAATGAATTCCGTCTCACCGCGGCGAATCCCTCCCGTGGAAGAAGTGTTGGCCTTCCCCGGGCTAAGGGACCGGCTAAGGGACTCCTTTCTCGTTAATAAAAGCCAAGATGGCGGTCAGCGGGGGGTCGGTGAGGCACCGTGGCCCCCCTGCGGCTTTGACGGCTCTATCCCGGTCTTGTTAGGAGGCAACGAAGAGACTCGAATTCCATCCCCCGTGGGCCGGACAGAGAGGGAACGGCCACGAACGGCTCCCGTGGCGATGCACCGAGGTGCAGCACGTCACTATCGCGCGCCTAAACACACCTCGTGCATCATTCCACCCGATGCTCCTTTGTTTTCTTCACCGTCCACCATCCCGCGGAGCCGCGGCTCCACCCGGACCCAGGACCAGTCCTCTCCCTTTTTCCCTTCAGCTCTCGGTGTCGGTTTTTCTTCGCTTCCCGATTGTTCCGTTCGACCTGATTTTGCTGGTCTTCCATTCTTTCTTTTGTCTTCTTCCTCGTCTTCTTTGGGAATCATCGTAAATTCCGGTCCTTTCGGGTTTATGGGTTGCTATACTGTTCATAGTTTCTCTTCGTCCTCAGGATTTCCATCCCCAGTTATTGGTTCGGCTCTCTTTAGGTTGGGAATATTATATTTTAGGTTACTTGTTTATTTAGAGTTCTTATTATTTTTCCACAGTGTATTTTCATTTGGTTTTCAGGTTCCTTCGTCTTTTGTATTATACTTTTCATTTTTTCGTCTTCAAGACAAGTCTTCTTCTGTAGAATATTCGTCATCTACAATTTTTCAGATTTTTGGCTCTTCTGTTTCGTATTTTTTATCTCTTCTTCTTCAAGATTCTCCTTTTTCTTCTGTAAAATATTCTTCATCTATTCAGAAGTTATTTTATTTTTCAATAATATGTAATATTCTTTCAAATGTGATATTTTTAAATATACAAAAATTTAAGAAGATCCTGACAAAGGCTAAAATATGCAAAATATCAAAAATATGATATAAGTAACAATATTTAGAAAATAAAGCATACACTTATTTGAACTTCAATTTTTGTTTCTGTTTGTACAAATTTAATTTCACTTAAAATTCGTAGTCTTGTCATCAATTTTGCAAATGATTAAGTATGATTTAGTTGTTGCATATTTATAATATGAGTAACTTGTTAATAATTAATAAAGAATGACTAATGTTACTATGCAATGTAATGTGAATTATAAATCTTCCATCGATTTGGAGATTTACATTTAGAGATCTAAAGAAAAGATTTGAAGGCTTGAAGTTGAATATTTGAACGGCTAGAATTAGAGGTAATTGAATTTTTGATTATTTCAGTTTAGAGTTTTGATGATTTCAGGTTGTAGATTTAGAAATTTTTAGAGTTAGCATTGGGTTTGAAGTTGGATATTCAACAAGTTTAAGTTTATGATTTGAAATGTTAAAGTTAAAGATTTGAAGATATGTTTGAAACTAAAAATTTAAAGACTCAAAGTTGCAGATTTAAATATTTTTTAAGTTAAAATTAGAAATTTAAGGGTTTAAAACTTAAGATTTAAAAATCTGAAATTGGAGATTTTTAAATATTAAAGCTGGAGATATAAAAAGTTGAAATTGCAGAAGTAATATAATTAATTTGGTAAGAATTACTGAAGATTTACTAAAATTACAGTAATAATAAAATCATCGTTTCACGTGGAATTATCCTCTTTCCAATTATATTATGATTTCTGCCCCACCCTGTATTTGTCATCTTTTCTTCTTCAGATTTCTTCTCCTGCTTCTGTATTATATTTTTCCATCTCTTCTTCAGGCACCTTACTCTTCTATATTACATTCTTCATCTCTCCACCTCCATGCGCCATATTCCATTCTTCTCTTCCCTCCTTCTTCACTTTAGAAATATTTCCAAAGGATGCAGTTCAATGTTTCTTTCTTTCTTCATTTCGCCATGAAAGTACTTCTTCTTTTCTTCAGTGAAGAGCATCTACCCTTCCCCATTGCTCATCTATTCCTTCTTTATCTCAAAGCCAACCACATTAGATTCCTCTTCCAGTATCTTCTTCTCTTGTTACAAAATCTCATGCAACCACAGTCTTCTTCTACCTTTTACCATATTTTCAACTTCCCTTCAGTCTCAAAATGTACCACAAATCTTTCCCTCGTTTTCTTTCACTGAACTCGCTGAAGTCCGACCGTGTCGTCGAAGAAGCCACTTTCCTCAGCTCCCAATTAATTCCTCGTCCGAATTGAATTATCGTAACCAGCTTGAGGAGATACGGCAGAAGAGAATCCTTTCCGCGGCTGTATTTCTCCGGGCTTGCGGGGCTAACAAATTTATTTTTTAATCTCGACCGGATCGTGAAAGGGGCTTATTATAAAAAGACCGAGCAGTCTTAAATGGTTCCCTCATTAACTCCGTTCGAGGCTCGATAAATCATATCGAGGGAACGCGTGCAATCCCGGGGCCCCGGTGGAACGGAGAATTAAGAATTCACGCGTGAAATATGCCCGACCGTTTAAGCCACCTCCGCATGGAGCCTCCATTACTCCCTTATGATCGATCTTTCGCGTCCCGATTCCGTCTCCGGAGGAAACCTTGTTATTAACGTTCCTTGCCCGTTGCGGGGAGAGAGGGAGGCTCTGCCCGCATCGCGGAGAGCAAACAGTTGGATCGTACGCGGCGGAAGACAAGATATTATTAAGGAGAACATACAAAAAGGAGCACCGGAAAATATTAAACGTCCTTAATAATAAAAGAACACGCGAGAAGTCGCTGAGAGGGGAGGAAGAATAAGATATGGCGGCCGAAGGCGAATGGAAGTCGAAGGCGAAGGAAATTGGATGAAGATGAAGCGCTCTATCATAAATTCCCCAAGTAATGAGAGTCGAGGGGGGAAAGAGATGACAAGTTCGTACTTGTGGAGTAGCAATTTCGAGTATCGAAGAAGAAATATATCCGTGAACCGTCGTGGACCGGGACGATTCATCAGGCCCCGGACGCAGGAAGAAACGAAGAACTTGCGTGAATGGAGAACAGCGTTGACATGCAAATGAAGTACGAAGGTTCATCAAGAGGGGGGAAGATAGATTCTGCAGAAGAAGACGTAACGAAGAAGAATGCACTTCGACAAAAAGTTACACAGACTTTAATCTGCGGCGCGCGTAATTGTGAAACACTTCCAAACGTATGGTTAGCAGGATCTAGGTATACATCAGATGTTACGTGAAAGCAGTGCTGAGTACAATTCAAATAAAAAGTATTGGAGATAGTAATTACAATACTTTTATTCAAATAAAGTAGTATTTCAACATTTATTTTATTTCTTAGTTCTACATAGAAGAATAATTGAAAATATCTATTTATTACACATGTATAGGAGCTATTAATTGAAGTAATATTTGCTGTGCGATGTTTTAGAAATAATTATTTGAAATAATAGTTTTCGTAGAATGTATTAGGAATAAATATTTGAAATAATATTGTTTTAAGGATATATGAAAATTAATTATTTCAACTAGTATTTCATAGTATTTTACTTCCATCTTTCTCTTACTCTATAATGTATAAGCATAGTTATGAATGTCTAGATATATCCATAACTTATTTCGGAGAAAGGTAGTGCTGAAGTTTCATTCCACTAATAATAGCAGAAATATTTATTTCAAGTAACTATCTTAAGTTCGTGCTGCGAAATACATAATTGAAATACATATTTCATATACTTGAGAGATTAAATAAATATTTCAAATAGTATTTCCACTAATACAAAAATAAATAGATATTTCAAATTATTCAAAATAACATAGTTTTGGAAATAATCTCTGAAAATATTTTTATTTTTTATTTCAAATACTATTTTACCCAGCCCTGCGTGAAAGAAGTAGGGTACTGGTCTCTATTAGTGAGCCTGAATCTATCAGTGTGCCTTTTTTTTATTTAAATAAGTAATAAAAAAGGAATAACTATAGAAATAAAGGAAAAACGTTTTTTTAGTTCAAGTTTGATAGTTTATCTTAATCAAAAGATTTTTCTTTTACTTCTTAGAGGTATTCTTCTTTGCAACTGATTTAAGCGTGAAGGCACACTAATAGGTACAGGCTCGTCAATAGAGACCTACTATAGTAGAACACCGATTAATCGGCTTAATTTTGGAATTAAAACTGTTGTGTTTCCATGACGCAGAATTTGTGTATTTTTAATACAACATCATTAATTGAAAGTTTAAGCTCTACTGAAAAGGTTTGTGTACTTTTATTGGTGATGCGTCGGATAGTTGAAGTCCAGAATAATAAACATATAAAATAATGTTACTGAAGTTCATTCTTAATCGAGGTTCTACTATCTCAACGTTGAAGACTCTGTGAAGAAAAAGAGGGCCTCTCCCAAGAAGAAGACTTATAGAAACTTCTGCGCGAGTTCGAGCCTTCGGACCCGAGGAAGACTCACGGAAGAGGCGAGGAAGCCGAAGAGGCCTCGGAAGGTGGCGAAGAGGAAGAAGAGAAGCCAGAAGGAGGAGGCGTACGGGCGCAAGTAGAAGGAGAAGGTGGAGGAGGTGGAATGGTCGTTGTGGTGGAGGGTTCGTGGGCCCGTTGAGGAGGCGGGAGGACCCGGGGTCTCCCTATCGCAGATGAGATCAGATCTCTCTCCTTCTCTTTCGTTCCCTCTCGAACCAGGCGATCTGGGCCCCGATGTTGGTATAGCAAAACACTGTCGGGTGATGAGCGTCATTACCCCCACCACGGCGAATTGGTAGGCCAGGAGGGCCGGTACCGTCGGCCATCTTGGTTCGAGATATCGCGGGGCCCCCGAGCCGCCGACGACGATGCTGGCCAACTGGCCACGGCAGGACTTCGTTCGCGAGGATCGCGTGCCGTCCCCGTCCCCGGCTCTAACGGTTAATTAATTAGGGGATTACCCTCGATCCTGTCGGCTCCCTCCTTCCACCGTCGTTTCTAACGCCGATCCTGTCTACTCCGATAGTTTAATAAACCTTTCCATTAGGAGAACACGGTGGCTCCTCCTGGATGATAAGAAATCCGGGAGAGGACGCTGCGAATTTTGAAGATCCTGCGACGGACAGTTCGCTGGTTAGATCTTTAACAGTTTGTAGGGTTGTCGGAGTGAGTTGTAGGCTCCTTGTGACTTGCAGTACTGCTGGGTCCTTGCGATAGGATCTCCGCGGTGCAACTTTGTGTAACCTAGAATGGACGTACAAGCTGTTGCGGAGGTATTTAGGTACCTGGGGGACCGCATTTTGGGGAAAATTAATCGGCGACGGGGATGTTTTGGGGGTTTAAGTCATTTCGGAGCAACCTTAACATTGTGTTTACCTCATTTGTCTAAATCTACTACGAAGATGAATAGATTTTTTAAAAGACTCGTACAGAAAATCGGAAGGATTCTTAAATTTTGGGAACTACAAGCATTCCTTTTGGATTTGTTAAAGCAATTTTTGGAATCTGCTCATAAATCTCGCAGTTCTTCGAAACCCTTGCGACAAGATCTTCGGGTCGCAATTTTGTGCAACTTAGGACAACTTAAACCTTTTTCTAAGGATTTAAGCAATTCAGAGATCCACAGTTTAAAGGAACTTAATCAGTGATAGAAATATATTATAGTAAATAAGTTTACGGAGGTCTCAGCATAATTTTTCATTTCATTTATTAACATTTGCGCAGTAAGAATCTAGAAAGGTAGAAGTGTTTTTCGCAAAAGTCGGATAATAGATTCCAAGAATATTTCAGCTACTAAGTATTGTTTCACGGTGGAGAACTTTTTAACGCAAACAACCGGCTGCCAGTATCGAAGCGTTTTCTTTCTTGTGATTGACGATAATATGATGTATCCGCACGGCAGCAGGACGTCGCCAGTTTCGCGTGAATTGGCACGGTTTAACCGTGAAGACCACGCCGGTACTTCCCATTTTAGTTTACGGGATAGTTCTGAAAGGGCCACCGTCAAAAGAGAATCATTGTCGGTATTCATTGGCGGCGCGAAATTATAATGCGTCAATGTCTGCCCGGACAGACAGTGGTTTATTGAACGTGGCATATGTCGGGGTACCACCCTTCTCGTGCATATTACACGGAGTCTCCTCACTGGGGCGATTCTTTCAATTGAAGTGAATTGAGAGGTGAGTACGTCTTATGCGAAGAACAAGGTGGTTCCACGGTTATTTTCTTGCGTTTCGAACTGTGTGCCAAGCATACTTTGGAGAGTTGCGTTTTCCAACTGGTATTATCTTTAGAAATGGAAAATAATGAACTTTTTCTACGTTACTTGGCGGTTATTAAAACAATTGTCTTTCAAATCTTACGTTGCTTTCTGTTTTTTTAGAATTTTCAATTCATCTAATTTTAAATCAACTAGTAGAGTCAAATGGAGTTTTATTTTTATTGATAATATCTACTCCTAAATTTTTCCAACTTATGCCGAAACATTGTTAGTATCCTTTAGTTCAAAGATTTTCTTAATCTTCTGTGTTTCAAGTTTCAACAGATTCACCTGGTTTATGCTTCGTCGATCCCTCAATTTTCCGACCAGAATTTTCCTGATCTCAAGTTCTCTGTTAGTTCAAATCTCCTGCAGCTTCTGGTGGCTGGAACTTTACTCATTTTCTTATAACAGGTGCCTCAAATTTAATTTGTTTAACATTTTCCCAGTTTTCTAATAAAATCAGGTACAGAATATTAATTTAATATAACATTTAATATAATAGTTGTTGAGAGTAGGACTCATAATTTTAGGCAGCGATCTATATTGATTATACTAATTATTCTAATTATCCAGAGAGTTTTGTCTGAGAGTATTAAGTTGATCATTAAGTAAAGTCTTTGAGGAATATTTTGGTTTTTAGAAAGACAGCTTATAATCTTCTACGACTATCTTCCACCTTCCAGAACGTTTTTTAGTTACTTATTTATACTGTTCCTGTTTTTTAAAGTCAGTGTATGAAACAACAAATAATATACAGGGTGGTCCATTTACAAATAGCCACCTAATACACTTATATGCAAAAAGCCATCGGTGATTTTGAAAAATCGAAATAAATGACTTTGAAACAAAAATATTACTTATTTCATATTCGTCCTTTGATACCATTCCAATGGGGCTAAACATTTTTGTATGTAATCACAGCTGAAGGAGATATTTAGGTGGTTACCTTTAGAACATAAGATTTCGTTTTTTTTTCTTTTTTTTCTATGTTCTTAAGGATGGTGAAATAAAAAATGACGTAATTACATAAACATCCGACGAGTAACAGTCATTTCCGAAGAAAATTGAAAGATGGGAAATATTGTAACATAAACAAACAACAATGCATAAAAACACCCCTTAGTACAAATAATATTTGAAAACTTCAACAATTTAAAATCTAGAGAAATTATCTTTTACACAATCCCACCATATTTACTATCTGATATATCAAATTCTGTTAAAGAAGAAGGAACCTTTAACCTAATCAGGAAACAACCACTTATTTTCGACAAAGATTTTCAAATTCACCTCCGACACACCCTGAAGACCATAGAAGACGCAACTTGGAAGAAAACCACCTCTTCCAATATACGTATAATACGCACTAGCCTGTACGAAAAAAGTCCTGCACTAAAATTCAATAGACGAGATCAAGTCACTTTAACAAGATTAAGAATTGGACATACAAATATCAGCCACTTATATATAATAACCAAAAGCGAACCAACAATGTGTAACAACTGCAACTGTATTATGCCAGTCAACCACTTATTTAGCTGTATAAATTATGAACCCACAAGATCCAAACTTCACCTTCCAACGGAACCCTGCAAAATTTTAAACGACGACAAATTATCCACACAATTTCTACGGTACCTGAAGGAAGTTAACTTATACAACCGCATTTGACCCTGATAACCAAGCCCCCAAGCAATAACAAAAGTCAAGATGCAATATACATACAGGGTGTTAAAAAAAAAACCATTCAATATTTATATGGTATATAGAATACACTGTACTGAGTAAAAAAGCTTTAGTAAACATAGGTCGAAAGCTCAACCGTTTCTGAGATATAAACATTTTTGTTTGCTAGTATCATGATTGACTTACTTGCTTCCATCGCAGGCGATGTTTACTTTAGTGTTTACAAACCGCGTTCTGAATGTTCTTATTCAAGTGCCGACAGTAGATTTCATTGAGAATCAGTCAGTTGTGGATCGGCGATTGTAGATTGTAGATAGATTGTAGATAGATATTACAATTATCAATTATGATAATAACAAACAAAAATGTTTATATCTCAGAAACGGTTGACCTTTCGACCTATGTTTACTAAAGCTTTTTTACTCAGTACAGTGTATCCTATATACCATATAAATATTGAATGATTTTTTTTGAACACCCTGTATATATAATGTAAAATCGATGTACAGTGGTCACTAATCACCTCAAGGTGGATGTGATCTTCATAAATAAATAAATGCATAAAAATTAATTTTATCTAAAGTTAAAAAGGCTGCATATCCTGAAGTAATTTCAATGAAAGCATCTTGAAAAAGTATTACATTCCTCACATTATTCTCAAAATTAAACCACCCGAAAAATACAAAAACCGCGATTGGTTCAGAAAAGATCCGAAGACCATAAGAAACGAAATATTAAATAAATTTCATTTTCTTCTATCTCCCATTTCAAAATTCGCATTTACCAATAAAAATCGATAATTCCAAGGTGCGAAATCGATGGGAACTGGTCGAAGGAACGAGCACAAAGATGGCGTCGCGTCGGAGGGAAGCGGGCCTTAGGCCGTTGGTTCTTTTACGTCCTCTCCCTCGGGGCCCGTTCGCTCGTTCACCAGGCCGCGAAGTATGTATTTGTTTTGCGGCCTGGGACGAGGCTCTGCCCGTGCCCTTTTTCCGTGCCCCGTTCCCTCGTCCGTTTTCGCCGGAGCCCGCGCGCGGGTTCGGGGAGAGAGAAGCCGCGCCTCGCGCCTCTCGTTGCTTCATTTGTTTATCGGCCCTCTTTATTACCTGCAATTTGGCGCTCGCTCGCGCGAGGGTAATTTCATATTGGTTTTCTGCCCTCCCTGGGCCCCCCTTCCCTTTCTCGCTCCACCTTCTACCTCTCCGTCGTCCCCTTCTTTTTCTTCGTCCCCCTCGCGAAACCAGTTACGAGGTAATGCCTTCGACTGCGAGTGCACACCGCTCGAAATTGATCGAAGCGACAAGAGAGGATATTGTAGCGGGTATTGTCGATGGGCACAGAAAACGATTCCCCGTGTTCCCCCGCGTTGCCATTCGCCTGGGTTCTTCCTCGCCTTTTTGCGATCGTTTCTCGGAAGATCCCAATGTTCGCGGAATATCGATTAGCGCCGCGGTAATTAAGAGCGATCGTTGGCTCCGCTCGCGATGCTCATTAAGGATAGTGATAATGCGTCTCCGCTTCCTTTATACGTACACCGTTTTCCCTTCTACCGAGCGAACTTCGTCAGACGCGCAAGATTTATCTACATCTAAATGCCGCTCGCTCCGCTCTTTTTAATCGTTCGATCGAGGGCCATTTTCGCGATCTCGCCACTCTTTCCACACCGTGGGAATCTAACCATCTCTCGACGAGATTATTACCGTGGATCGTACACGAGGTTAATGGTATCTCGCTGGAAATGGCTTCATTTGGCAAGGCCGCGGCTCCTCGCCGTTCTCCAGCCCCCGAGTCGAAGGGTGCTCGCGACGGAATTCAATTTACAACGAGGACACCTGCCGCCCCGTGTAATTGAGCCTATTACGCTTTCAATGATCCAGCCACGCGAAGATGTAGATCGATCGATCTTGGATAAAGAAGGAAGATCGATCATGGTGGTGATTAATTGTTGGTGGGGAAGGAGGACATGTTCCGCGGTTCGCAGGTGCTAGGCGCGATTCCGGAGGTCGATGAATAAAAAATGCGAATGATTTGGGTTTCAATTAATGCAGATACGTTTCTGGGTTGAATGATGGCTTTCTGATGGATATCACAAGTGTGGTGGTTACTGGTGTGCAGCTTGTGTTGGTCGAAGGTTAAGGGGAAGTTAGTAAGGCAGAAGTCACTTTGTATTGGGATGCGTTAGCTTTATTCTCCGAGATCAAGATTGTACAGAATTTCAATCTGCTAGAGTCTTCGGGTCTTTTTCGAGCCATCTATGTGTTTTATTTTTTTAAATAAAACTTTTCAATGTAAAGAAAAATATCAGAAAATTAGTGTTAATATTTACGTTCGTTTTTTCTTTTTTTTTTTTTTTTTACTTAGTTATTTAAGGTCGCATCAACCGTTTTATGGTCATTAGCGACCGCAGTTTACAATTACATTATATACATACAAAGTAACAAATAGAGTGCATATAGCTATACTTAAGATATGAACTAATTTCACATAATATTTACTATTAGAGGTACAGAATAGACTGCATGAGTTTGGTAATACAGAAACTTGGATTGGATTCGATGTGTTAGAACAAATGTCGGTGATAGGTATAGTTTAACTGTTATAATTTGTTATATACATTGGTATCTTTGAGGAAAAGGAGGAGATTTTTGGAGTGCTTTTCGTGATTTAAAGAAGTTTGGATATTATTTGGAAGCTTATACTTTGTTTTGAATTGGGAAGTGCTGCTGCAATTGAGGAGATGGTCTATGGTTAGAATGTGATTACAGAAACAGCATTTGTTTGGTTCACTTTTTGTCAAAAGATGAGCATGAGTTAGTTTAGTGTGCCCGATTCTGAGTCTAGTAAGAATGACCTGCTCTGTTCTATTGAAAAGAAGTGCGGAATTTTTATCAAAGATGCTTGTGCGAATCTTATGGATATGGGATGCAGGTGCGTTTTTCCAAAAATCATTTTCCATATTTTTTAATTTGGATTTATAAAAGGCTTGAAAGTCTTTGTGAAAAAGAGGTGTTTGTTGGGTATTTCTTTGAAATTTTACGTTTGTTGTTCCTTGATATTCTATAAAAATTTCATTGGGCACATTTATGATGGTTTATTAATAACTAAAATTCTAATAAGTCAGATTTTTAAGAAAAACTTAGCAGAGTTAAAATAAAATATTGAATGGATTAAAGTATTTGTTTGAAAAGTCTGTCAGCTAAATTAAATTTTTGAAATTTTTTTCATCTTTTTTCTAAATGATCTAAATAACACGTCATATAATAGAGCAAGCAATGAATATTAACATGTTTCGAAGTAGAAAATATATAGTGTCATTTCATTGAATATCGACGATTTTGAAAACCTGTAAAAATGAATTCCTAAAACAATTTTTCCTTCTCGTTGTTTGTGACTAAACGGCGGATTTTTGTGCAAAGTAGAATATTTAGAAAAGCATATAATGAATTAAAACTTGTTTCATAAATTCATATCATATCTCATCTTTTTTTTTATTATTATGTACATTTCATGCAATTCTAATGATCAACGTATTCCATTAAAAATTCTACCCCCTACTTCAAACGATCCCACACATTCCGAACATTCCAAAAATTTTTTCCCAACACAATCGTAATGCTACCCCTGCTCACATCCCCAGAAAATTTCTTTTCGTCATGAGGCCCTCAGAAAATTTTCAAAGGGAAGAGTCTCCGTCTAGAACAGCGAATCGCGGAACAAATATCCGTCGGCCACGGCAAAGATGGAAGTCCCAACGATCCTGAAAGCTCCGCGCAGCGTTTCGACGCTCCACCCACAACCCTTCTGACGTTTTAACAAACAGCGCCGCGCCCAGAGCGGATAATTATTTTCGCGAAGCTGCGGAGGGCGCCGGATCACCGCTCGCCTCGCGTCTTCATTTACCCGAGGCCTCGGTGCCCGCCTCCCCTCTTCCTCGTCGCATCCTCCCCCGCCGAACGCGTATAGACGCGCAAATGATTTTTCGTGCTGAAAGCGAACGCCTTTTTTGTTGTATGGGCCCCGGGGGCCCCTCGCGAGAGGAGAAAGGGCACGCGGGGCGTGGTGCGCGTTCAGCGTTTTAAATCACCTTTAGATGCATGTATGTACGCACGGAACACCTCCCCTTCGTCCCGACGCCACCATTCGCGTTACCCTACGGCGGATTCGCGATACCTTCGGTGATTCTTCGTGGAAACCGAAGTGGTCGTTTGGCATTTGGATGTGGGTCGACAGAAAGGTTAATATTTAGGATCAAATTTTGGTTTGATTGGATGTTTGTTTGTAGCTTTATGGATGCTCTGAAGTCTGACTTTTTGTTTTTTTAAGTGTAAATAGAAATTGACACTTTTTTGAAGCGGTAGGAGGTGTTGAATTTTTAAGTTAGTCGTGTAGTAAGCTTTAATTATTTCTTGAATAGTCTCAATTTTTTTGTCTAATTTTTTTTGGATAATGTGTTTCTTCAATTACTTAATCCTGTTAAGTAATATTCCTCAATCGATAATTTCGTGGCGACCAATAATATTCTAACTATGGAGACAACCAATTAGATTAGTGTGCAAATCTTGAACCCATTACAATGGACACATCTTAAGAAGGAAAGAATATTTGCAAATAGTCAAAAGTAGATTTCGACCTACAAAAATTTGGAGAGTAGTCCTTGTTTATCATTAATTGATTACATATGCAACTTAAAAGGAGCTCTGAAAATTCTTCTATTTTTCCTAAATTATACAGAATTGCAGATAACTAAGTAGATATGTCTTTAAAAAAATGGAGAATGTTTGCTAATATTTCAGATATAAAAAACTAGTCCTTGGTCCTCATTAATTATCTATGGTATCTCAAGAATGCCATAAAAATTACCTAATCTACTCTAAATTAACTATCTAAACTTTCTCTCATTCCATATACAGAGTGGTCCATCCAAAAGTAGTCACCTAAAACACTTATATGCAAAAACTAATCGGTGACCTTGAAAAATCGGAACAAATGACCTTGAAGCAAAAATATTACTTACTTCATATTCGTCCTTTGATACCATTCCAATGGGACTAAACATTTTTTTATGTAATCGCAGCTGAAAGAAATATTTAGGTGGTTACCCTTAGGTGGACCACCCTGTAACATAACAAAGTATAATCATTTTCACCCTGCGAGTCGATATCCACCAATCAACTTCGACCTCAACTTCAACCCCATAGTCCAAACCACGCAATTATAGTAAATCGACCTTGCGAAAAGTTATTCACGAAAAATTCCCTGATCCTCCCTCGTAGGAAATTGCCGGTTCGTCTCGACGACTCGTATTATTCCGTTGAACGTGTCAGTCAACGAAACGTCAGGGTAAAGCAGGCCGCCAATATCCGCGGCAACCCGTGGCCCAGATGGCGGGAGCACTACCGAATGAGTGTTGCCCGGAATGAAATTTTCTCATCAATAGTCTGTCGCGGGGCGTGCACACACACAGAGACGCTGCACGGTGGTGAAAATTCTAATTCTAGGTTGCACAAAAATAACTTTTCTCACTTTCTCCAAAATAAATGCAGTTGAAAAAATATTGTATGTTAATAAACACGGCGAATTAAATCAATTTAAACGTCCAAATTTCTACTCATTTGGTATTTTTCTTACTATTGTAAATCTTACGTTTCTACTATAGTTATAAAATATTTGATAATTTATGTGATTGATGCATAGTGTTACAAAGAAAATGCAACGTAAGCAACGAAAAAGATTTTAGAACTAGGAACTTTATTTCGTTCTGATCATATTTTTACTGCTTGGGCTGAAGAACTGGAACTCGATTGTGATTCGATAATTATCGAGTCGATTATAATCGGGCCGAATGGAGTGTGTACAGAGATAAATCGTATTTCATACTAAAAACATTTACTGTATTTTTCTCTGAATGTAGATTTTTCTCCCATTGTTAATTTTTTTGAGCCGAAAAGAGGTGAGTAGGTTTAGGGACATATGAATTAGCCTTATTAATGAATTACTTTGCAAATTTTTACTAGAGAAATTGGGACATTCACCTTATACTTCATTATTTCCATTGTTTTATTCGATAATGATTAGTTAAATGATCTGAAACTGCAATACATGCTAAGGACTAATTAGCGACGTGGTAAATAGCGTTAATTTAAAATCACTAATCCGGTGAAACTGTTAAATACAGTGAATTTCTGTGTCGTGCATAGCAAAATTGAAAGTCATTAGATATAAAATTAAAATTGGAAAAAAATGTAGGTAGAATGAATTCTAATTGCAAATGCTTCTTCTTTAATGAACAAGAAACTAAAGTAAGATTATACTTGGAATTAAGCATATTCAAGCCGTAATTTCTTTTGTATTTTTTCATACGAGTTGCTTAACAATGCCAAGGCAAAAATAGTTGCTACTATCTGCAACTTCGTGTGATATTTTCAAATTTCACATGCATACGCTATGTCGCAAAAGCAGTAGTTCAACATATAATTAAATAAATTTAGCAAGGACATGGTAATTTTCAATCTATTCTGATATGCCTTGGACTATTTTAGTAGTAAAGGTGTATTCAAATTATATTCAAATGGAGATGCAATGGTACCTCCGGTATGAGTATGTAAAATCCATAAAAACCATATATAACGCTATCCAAATTAAGTATCACATCTTCTAACAAATAACACTGCGAAGTGATTTGACATATCTGCATTTGTATTCGAAAAATTTCATTAGAAAACATAAACAAATCAGTACATAATACACAGTGTAGATTGCTAAAATTGATTATGAAAATTTATATTCCATTTAATGAACGCGTAATTTCACGATCAGATTAGATTCTTTTCTATGAGGCTTTTTGAAAAGTAAAGACTGCGTCAATAATTGGAAGACTATTGATAAGACGAGAAACAATATTACAGCCACCATTGACGAAATTGAGTCCTGTTTATGTGAAAATGTAGTGGAAAATTAGGTGAAACATATCGGACTCGGGAAAAAAGTTGAAGAAAACATTAGAATGACATTGCGTTAAAATGAAAGAACCAGATAAATCTCAAATAATTTGCGTTTTCTTTCAATTTAAAGATGTGACACACTATGTGGATAACCCTTCAGTTCCATTGAATAAGGTAACTTTCACCTTCACTGTATTTAAGCAGTCTAGTTGGTTTTGCATTCTTTATTCTTAATAAATAATAAATATATAAATTTAAACAGAAAACAATATTTTTGTTGCTATTTATATTTTCAATTTTCCATAATAAAAAATTTGTATAATAAATATGATTGTAATTAAGTATCGTGAGATCATAGTATGTTCAAAAGCAATTATAACCACCTAGAATCGCAACTTTTATCACTGTGCGCCGCAATTACCCGCAGCGTCGTTAATTCCTCGGAGGATCGAGGCGGAGGGGTGGACGTCACGAGAAGGCGTCGGGGGTGTCTCTTTAAAGGGTTTAAGGGTGGGCGGGCAAGTGATTATCTGCAGGTGACCGCAACAATCGTTCGCCGTGATGACTGTGCCGGGGTCACAAAGGGCTGGTTAAAACCTGAGGGTGGCCCCCCCTCCCTCCGGGCCCTGGCCAACGTCGAAATCCGCAAGTTTGTAAACGTGTTCTCGAGCATGGCCACCCTCGGCAAATCCCGAAATTATCCATTTAACTTCGTCGACCGATTATCTGGTATTTTTCTTGGTTTCGTCACGGAGGCGGCACAGATTCGCCCCGACGACGAAGTCACACAGGCCGTTTTTACGTTCCCCCGCCTAATCCCTCGGCTAAGTTCCAATACAGTTAGAGTAATCCTAGGGAAATTGTGCGTCGCCCGGACGTACCAACGGGTTTTACAAGGCGTGGATCGAGGATGATCCAGCGGACCGTGGCGAGACGTCAGTCTTGCGTGTTTGCCTTCGACCCCGTCGATGACGTTTTAAACCCGTGAACTCGGCCGTGGCGATCGCTGACCGAGGGTATCGTAGCCGAAGATCTCGCGGAGCTGGTCTTTTGGCACTGTGGGTTGCCTTTTCCGGGCGAGGAAGCTGCGGGATGAATGATCGGTTTGAAGAAAGAGATTAGCCGTGGGGATTGCTGGTCCTGAAAGCGGTCCAGCAGGGTTGGTTTCTTCGATATTGTAATCTCCGGTAATCCCAGGTTTAATGAAGGGCATTAGGTACTGCGACACTGCGGAATTGAATAATTGAAAAACTATTGCCCTTCTGGCTTTGCGCTTTGGGGTCCTTAGCGTACAAATTCCTCTCGCAAATCCTTTTATATAGGATCCGCCTTTTTCGTTTCTTTTTCCGACGAATTTGGGGAGCCACTTAGCGAACAATTTGGCGAACACCTTTTTGCAAAGTTAATCTTCTCATCAAATAAATATGCTTATTATGTTCGCAATGAATATGGCCCGTTTTCGCGGATATTGAGTGCCCCATCGAGGATCCCCAAATGCATAATTTTGGGTGGTAATAAGTCCCAGACATGACTAAAAAGTTATCAATCGCGTTTGGCCGAAGATGGCGAGAACCTGGTTCATGGGATGCATTCATGGTGAAATAAGGTCGTAAAAGGGACGCGTTTAGGAGCAGCTTCCAGGATCGAAGGCGCGAGCTGACGGCTTTTATGGTGAGCCCGTGAAGAGATCGGAAAGGCCCGATTTTAGTCTGGGCCCTGTTCGCCGGGAGGGCCTCTGCCGCGTGCTACATTACCGCCGATTTATGGCCGGCTGGATTTGCGCGACAAATTTTACTGCGAGCTTTGTGCGCAACGGGATCGTGTCTGGCTGGTTCGAGGGGGCGATGGGTGTTCGAGCTTCTGCAAAATTTTAGTTACCTAAATCAAACTATGGTGAATATAAATGAAATTTCGAAAAAATTAAGTCTGGATGAATTTTGAAGTTCTTGATGAAATTTTTAGCCTTGATTAAAGAAATAGAAGGGGCACAAAATTTTTTTTATTTTTCGGAGGAGGTTGAGGAATCTTCCTCTGAATACTGTGGGCCCTGTGTGAAGTGATTCAAACATCTCGGGTCCATCTTTAGCTCGAGGCACGACCGTCGCGTTATATCCTCGATAATGCAGCTTTACACCATAAAAAATATTTATAGCGAGAATAAGCTGCGTTTAAACGACGGATTCTGGTGGCCATGTATTCGCCTCGATGGATCGTCGTTACGTCGTCGTCATGATTATGGATTATGCTTCCGCTTTGAACAGGAGTCTGTAGAAGTTTACGTCTTTCTTTTTTGAAATAAAAAAACAGGGAAGAAGGATGGAGAAAGAAATTGTGGGGAGATGCGGACAGATAATCTAGCAAATATTATATTATAATATATGTTAATGAAATTTTAAGAAACGTAATCTTTGGATTTACTTTCTAAATGAACATAGTTTTTTTACTGTTGAGGAATTTATTGAACTTTCTATCTAGCTTTCAGATATTTTAGAAATGTAACTAATAATAAGCTATATTTTGTTCCATGTTTTTCATTTCGACTACCTTCAACTGTCTGAGAAAATCTGTGATTATGAAGCAAACCGATTATAGAGATCTTCTACTTACCAATTTTGAGATTAGGTATCATTCTATTTTTGTAGGTTCTTTTATATGGGAACTACTGTTACTTTTTATGGAAATCTAAACATTCGTTTATCATAAAGAAAATTTTGAAACTCGTTGATAGCTGACAAGTTGCACACAATAATTTATGTACGTACCATTAACTAAAGATATTACATTCTCCCTACATTTTGATATAAATTCATATTTTCATATATTCTATTTTTTTGTGTTTTCTATATTATGGAATCTATAAACAGTCATATAGATTTTTATATATTGACATTTACCGTAAATCCATAAAAATCCTCAGTCTACGTACAGTGACTCATAGATTCGTTCACATATTATTCGGAAGTATCTCGAGTCTCATAGTTTTTTTTATGAATTTATGTTGATTCAGATCTATATTTAATTTTTCCTCCGTTTCCATAATTTTTATCCTGTAAAGGCAAATATATTAACGTTTTGCTTCGAAATATTTGTTTTATAAACAAAATTCAAACGCTTTGTACAAAAAGTGTATAAATTTAAGCAAACATCAGTTGTATGCAATAGAATTAATTTATTCAATGATAAGATGAAAATTCTACTGATAGCTTATATTACCAGTAGATGGACCGTATCACGAAAAACATTTTTATTGAAAATGTTCGATTTCTTATAGAACAGACAATTTCTCAACAAAATAAGGAAACAATAATATAAATTAAAAACCCAGTTTTTTCATAATTATGAATTATAACCTTAATATTAATACCCTAATAGGAACTTAAAAGACGATCCAATAGCAACGACAACAATATTCAACAATTTTTAATGCATCCAAATGTTATATTATATTATTTAGTTAATGATAACGAATTCTGCTTTCAAACCTCTTGCTTTTATAAACCGCACTTCTAAACAATTTTCTAATATCTATATGTACTCTTTTGACATTCTACAGGGTGTAACAAAAATGTTGCACATTCTTGAAAGGAGTGATTCCTGAAATGATTTTAAACAACTTTTTCCATAGCGAAAATGTTCGTTATGGCTTTGTTACTTTGTAACGAGTTATTAACGAAAAACATCGACCAATCACAGAGCGAGGATAGTAGACGAACCTTGACGCGGGCGATGGCAGACCAATCATATGCATAGTTGTAGCCCGCGCCGAAATTCGTATATTGTACTCGTCCTCTGATTGGTCAGTGTTTTTTGGTTTATAACTCGTTAAAAAAACCCCACCTAAAATTTCCGCTAAGGAAAAAGTTGTTTAAAATCACCTCAGGAATCACCCCTTTCGAGGAACTGCAACATTTTTGTTACACCCTGTATAAATCCTTGGTCCGTCCTATAACAGAGTACGGCTCTGTAATCTAGTCTCCCTATTAAAAGAACTATGTAGCGTTAATTGAAAGCGTGCAACAAATTTATGAGATTCGCTTCTCGTTACATCGATATGCCGACGTCTGCTTGCAATCGCAATTACGATTCTATCATGTCGCGTCTCGGGTTATTGACCCTCGAGCGATGTCCATTATCTGCCAATCTAATATTCACGTACAAGGCAATTAATTCTTTGGTCGACTCTCCCCACATCTTTCATATGCTCAATTTGCATACTCTTCCGCGACATCTTAGAAGCCGTACTATTTTCATACTTAAAATGCATCGAACACTATATGGACATTTTAATTACCTCAATTGTCTTTGCTTAAAGCGAATCGTTTCTGCGACACAGTGGATTTCTTCAGCTCATTTAACGATCGGTTTATAGTGCGTAATATGTAATTTATAATGTACTGTAATTCATAACAAACTATTTTCTTGCTTCTTTCTTTTTTGCTTCCTACCTATGTAACAAAGGGTTTCGACCCGTTGATATTTAATGAACGTTATTATTATTATTATTATTATATTCATCAAGAGCAGCCACAAAAAGTGTCCCGAAAATCGACCAGGAGCAAATCGACTCGAAGCACCTTGTTTTCCGTCGTTCCGTCTCCCGGTCGCCGTCGAAATAAATTGGCTAAACTGACGTTAAAGCGAAAACACCGGTCGTTGAGGCCGCGGCTTCGGATATCGCCGTTAACGATGCTCGATCCACCTCGATCGACCATGCCCACGTGAGAGGCCGGAGCCTGAAACGCTGGTGCGCGCCTCTAACGCTGACTATACACTCCGCCCGGTGCAACGATGCACCATGATTACAAGCGAGTCGGTGCTTACGTTGGTAATATTAATGTCTCGAAGGGATCCTTTACAACCTCATACCCATCAGTCGCACGCACCATCGCTCCCTAACCAAGTTAAATAATACCTGGACGCGGGCAGACCAGCGGTTCTCATGCGTTCACCGCGGGCGCTCCGCGATCCGACGCGATAATGCTCGCCTTTGGTCACAAAGTAGGCCTAACCGCGTGAAAAATCGCGTCCACCAGCAATCCAGGCCCGGAGGAAATTGCGATTTCCTGGGTGCGGCGTTGATCCCCCTTAGAGGATCCATAGAGGTAAGGAGGATCCAAGGAGGAAGGTGTCCGCGTCGTAGGTGCCAGTGGGAGTCGATGGGGGAGATTGCGACTCTGGAAGCAGTTTTGAAATCTCTATCTGCTTCTGCGGAAGACGCGGAAAGTCATTTTTTAGGTTTCCTAAGAAGGAGCGCTTTGAATACGAGGATTAGTGTAAGAACAGGTTATACAGGGGATTCTAAGAAAGATCCCCAAAAATATGCATCGACGATTCCCCGGACTAATTAGACCGAAAATCATGTGTGCCATTCTTCGGGTACAAAAAGTCGAGATTGTTAATCCCACGTTATCCCGATCTTCAGAATCGCAGAGGATCTCGTGGGGCTACCGTTAGGGAGGATGACAGTGGGCATTCGAGTGAAATTGGAATACTGGATACAGCAGGTGCGCATTCGACATAATTTCGGGATATGAGCACCTTTCCACCGCGAAGGGGAACCCAGGGCCCATGAATCACACCCTCGTTAACCTATACCCCTCCCCTTTTCTCTCCTCTTGCGCTCTCTTCCTTCATCTTATCATCCGCGCCACCTTCGAACCGGCGGTCAGACGCCTCCCGAAGATGCTCCTCTCTCTTTTCCTCTCCCTCTGCTTCGATCCTCTCGTTTCATCTCAGGGGATCCTCTACGTTCGTCCTCCTCTCGTCTTCCACTTCTCATATTTGACCGTTCCTCTCGGGTCGGAGTGGCGTCCCTTTCTGTCCGCGCGGACGTTTGTCTTCTTGTTGGAGTTGTTGCGGTCGGAGAAGATGCCTCCGGGGGTCGCGACCCGGTAACACCTTATTATTTTAATTAATAACGCGTCTCGTCATTGCAACAGAGTGTACGTGAGTTTCGTGGAGCTCGGTGGATTGTTCAGGCGAGGGGAATTTCGGGGGGAGATGAATTGCGAGACAAGCAGTTTTTGTTATTGTTGTACAATGTTGAGGATGGCAGGAGTTGTGAGTTAATGTTGGTGAAACTTGGCTTTTAGGGAATTTTTATGAAAATGTTTCATTTTTTTCAAGTAGAATTTTTTTAAGATGGATTGTTGGAGGTTTCAATTTTTCTGATTTTTTTGTAACTTTGTAGGATTGTAGAAAATTGTAAAAGAAGTGGATAAATATTACACAGTTTCTTGCATGTATTACTTTTTAATTTTTCAACTTTTTTAAATATATTACAGTTACATATTTACATTTCTATCAATTTTGTTACAAACTCATCATAAATTGTATCTAACAATCTTGTATGAGATTGGTCAGAAAAATGTTTGTAGAGAAATATTATTGTTTTTTTCATAAGAAAAGAATATATTTTCAATCTTCTTCTTCTCCAAGACATTAATGTATAAAATATTCCATTTATTTTTTAGTCTTTGTACAAATTCCTCTATCTTATAGGAACACTTCGGTACTTCAAAACAAAAAACCAAAAAGGAAAATAAAAACTCTAGCCAATCAGATTAACAGCCCTGGAAGAATTGAAGATAACAGTTGAATTACTACCAACTGTTCCTCGCAATCACGGTGTATTATACAGGTGTTGCAAGTTCCCTCAGAAATGTGTGATCATTCGATGGAAGATCTTCTAGCGACCGCTAGAGTGCGTCTGAGTAGAAACATCCGCGGGGAGCGCTTCTATTGGTTCAGCGAGCTCAAGTGGTGAAGAGAACGAGTGCGAGTAAACCTCTGTAATCATCTGTGACGCACTTCATTTGCGCAGATGCATACCATACACGGAGTTCTGACTATGACGCCCCTAGCGGCAACCAGAGGATCTTCCATCTATTGATCATAAGAAATCAATTACTATTGAATTCAATAGTCTAATAATTATCGAATAATTCTCCGAATATCTTCCATCTTTCAAATAAGTGTCTCAGACTTCCAATCCTTCTTTCAAAAAAATTACTCCTTTCTCATCGAAACGTAAAACAAGAAATCTATACCTACTCCTAATAACAATCCTACCCAATAATGAAATTGTAAACTTCAAACCTGAATTCTTCAAGATCACAAAGTTGACAATCGAACTTCTCAATCGAACATCCTTCTCGAAGACGTACATACGTATCACCTGAAGCTCCTCGAGTTCCTTCCGAGCGAAGATTCACCGCGACTACCTCGATCCCCGACGCGTATAAACCGAGCGTCTCTGTCCAGAATCGATTATCATAAATAGCGAGGAAGAACGCGTGTATGTCTACACGTAGGTGCGTGACAACGCAAGATCGGAGTCATAATTTATGGAATCGAAATCGACTGACCCCTCGACGCGGGCCTTTAAAGGTTCGCACACCACGATCTTCCTCCTCTTCCCCCTTTAGGTGTGCCCCGTCTCGTTCTGTTTCTCCGCGCTTTCTGCGATAGCCCCCAGTTTCTCCTTCTCTCTCTTTCCCGTCCCGCGGCCAATTAAACTATGATTTACAGCGACCGTTTAGACGAGCATTTAGCGGTCGTAAAAGTCCCTCGCTACCGATAATTAGCCGGGCATTAAACTCATTAGGACCGATACTGGCGCGCAATATGCTAATTAATTAACAGTGGGGCAGCTCGTCAAAAGGAATCGTCGGTTGGAAAACCAGTCTGAATATATGGAATGGCGATTTCAAGGTTCGTTTTATGGCCGATGGAGCTCCAGTTCCTTCGGAATCCTCGAGGGGTTCGCCTTTCGTTTTGATATCGCTACGGTTTCTTTTAATTTGCAGCGGAATAATTATGAACATGGAAGGAATATACGTGTCTTGTAATTTAATTCGAGGATTCAGCTCAGGAAGATGTTTTGGAATTGCATTTAGAAAGAGGAAAACTATTACAGTAACTATAACCCGATTAAGTTTTCAAGATTTTTTTCTTTCGAGAAAGACACTCAAACATTTTCCAGAAGTTGAAAAAGTGATTGTGTTTAAAACGAATGATTCAATATGGTTCAAAGATTAAATATGATTCTAAGTCATTTTTTCTTTTACATATGAATCGATATTAAGAGGTCCAAAGCGGGGTCTTAATTTTGGTTAACGTTCATTACTTCTTTGAAGAGCGCAAGAAAAGGAAAGAAATAGAATTGATGCGCGGTTCATTATCGTTTTCCTTCCGCTGAGAACGCGCCGCGGATAGAATTTATTTAAAAGGTTCTGCCACTTAGGGGATTAAGGAGGCCGCGAAGGAAATCCATTTGTCCGTCGATGACGAGGCTCGCTCGGCCATGGGCTCGTTACAATCCGCCTCGTTTTCGGGGCGGCCGATTGAAAAGTCACTGGCTGACTAATGGACGCGGGCTAATTGCCAACAAAGGCAAATCAATCTACGTCGCGAGGGCCTATAGTTGAGTCGTCGCCTTCGTAGACGATACGATGAGCGTTAAACGGCGCGCGAACGCTGACAGGTACACAACCAATGGCGTAGATATTCTACATCTGGATGACGATGGTTATTCTACCCAAGAAATCATGAAACGAAGGCAGAAATCAGAATTGTCCGTAGTTGAATATTAATTTGGAATCTGCACTTGGGCGAAAATAAAATTACTGTATAAAGCAGAACAATTCTTAATAAAACGGAGCAATGAAGTCGTTCGGAAACAAAGATTAAATGGTAATCAATAATTTAACGTCTAATATTGAACATCTTTCTTCAAGAACCTCCCATATTACCCCACGTTGCCCTCAATTCAAACACACGCCCTTCTTCTCCCAATAACTCTGACACCCAAGAAACAGGACTAAAACCAATCGAAAGCCCATAAACACATAGTCTGAATTCTTCCACCACCATAATTACATATCGGCTCCGATTTTCAAGTTTTCGGGAAACCGTCGATTACGCCACTGCGCACACGCGAAGGTGAAACGCCATGAAATCTGGGGAGGATGCAAGAGGAACGGAGAAGAAGGAGGCCTCCGGATGCAGGAGGAAGAAGGGAGGAAAGTGGGTGAAGGAAGGGACGAACGAGACGTCGAACGAACGAGGAAGAATTATACGCGAGCCCGGGGTACGGGGATTGGAGGAGCTCCGTCCGAGGGATGAGTTTACTTTTTGCCGGGCTCTAATTAGAGGCCAATTATATCGAGCAGGCGTTTGCCTCCACACAATGAACCGAGGCGCGTTTAGTATCGATGCAGCCAGCCGATTAACTCCTATTTGTTGCGCGTTTTGTTCCCTCCCGGGGGTTTTGGACCGACCGCTGAATAAATACCGGGGCTTAAGGGGCGCGCACACTGGGTGCAGCTTTCGGTTTTCAATTTGGCAGTCCTTCACGCGAACATCTTCGATACTGGAGGACGTGGAAGGTATCAGGGAGATTTTAGGAAGTGTTGGAGTTCTTCGGAAAGAGGTTTCTTTAAATATTCAGTGACACGAATAAGTGTTCTTATCTGTCTACTTCTGGTTTGCATAAGATTTGAAATATGTACAGTATTGTTCGAATTAATGCGAACACAGCTTATTTTATTCGAAGCATAAATCGTTAAAGCTTCATTAATCGTAAAAGCAGTTTTACATGGAAATTGTAATTTGTTTATAGGCTCTTTAATTGGAAGTATATCTTCCTTTGATCAATCACAATACTTTATTGGTCACCTGTGTGCAAATATCTTAAATAACGCTGCGTTTACATTAATTCGTACAAGACTGTATTTTTTTTTGTATGTGGGATTTACGTCGCATCGACTGCTGGGTCATTAGTACTGCGGAAATTTATGCTAATTCATGGTTTTATTGACATACATTAGTAACTAAATATTAAATCAATAAATATTAAATATAAATATTAAATTATTAAATAAATATTATAAACTATATTTTTGATATTTTATTATAATTTTATATCTGTAGGTATCCTTCTAGATTTTTGTAATGTTAAAATTGCCATAAGTGCATAAACTTTCGCAGTCTAGTCATTAAGGACGGTTTAGTTCGATTATCCTTTTAGATTTCGTTGTAGGCATTTCGTGAAAAAATTCTTATACAATTTCATAAACTTTATAACTCAAATTTGAAAGTAATTTTTGCACTGATCAGGAGATGGAAGGTAATTGTACTAGGATTAGTGTCATACACAGAACGTAGTCTAAACTATTGACTTATACTACTGTATTTTAAAGGTTCATTAACTTACACTTAAATTCTATGAACCTCATCCGTCTTCTCTTGTCAACTTCTACTTGTAAATTCATTTTCCATGAACTGCCACCAAGATTTAAAAACTTGAGTCCCAGATCCGTAAACCTTAAAAATTACGATACCAGTTTCTACTTAACCCAATGAAAATAATTTCGTACGTAATTTTCATAAGCCAAGCACCGTGAAGCTACTCTAACAGTTTTGAATTTGAATAGAGATCAACTCTTCATCCGCATTCCAATATTTCACAATATTTTCTATTTCTGAAGGAACATCCCAGGAATTCACGGGAGTAGGAAAGAGTCGAGAAAATATGAAAAAAGGAAAAGAGAATGTGCAAAGGAATCTTAGAGGGGCCCGTTAATCGGGCAACCTGCTCATTGAGCCAATTATAAGAACGTGGACAAATTCGAGCGACTAATCAGCTTACGGGCATTATAATAGCCGTTGGTAGCCGCAGGGGTCTGCGTGGGATCTGATAGAGATCCCTCTTATTTATTATTGTACACCCGGTGCATTCGTGACAGCGAGTGTTGCGTCGCGCAGCCACGTGGATGCTCTCCTGTTTGCCCTGCTCTTCTTGGTGCATAAACTAAATTATTTCCGTGTTTTTATTTATTTAATAGAGGACTAACAATTTTATAATGTTATGAATTATTTTTTAGACAACAATATTCAGCTAGAAATTATTTCAATTTTTTACTTTGGGTATTTTGTTTTTATTTGAAGAGGATTCGTTTGGGTAGTACATATTTTCTAAAGCCAAACCTTAAAAAGAATTATTTAGTGTTTTTTATTTGAAGGGAATTGCTATTCAGACCTTTAGAATTTAGAATATTGTTTGGAATTATTTGAACTATTCTTCTTTCATTTGGATGATATAAATACTCATTTGAAAAGTGGAAGAAAATTTGAGAAGTGGAAGGTTATAAAGCTTCTTATGGTGAATGTTTTATTTTGGTTTACAGTTTAAGGTTCAGGTTTTCTTTTACAGATTTCACAAATATAATATATTTATTTTATTTTTAGATTCTTTGATTTTTCATATCCTCTTTTTTTTTTAATTTCACGACGTAATAGATAATAAAATATCTTCGAAAAATTCAAGCAATAGAGAGATATGACTAGGGTAACGTATACAGTTGTTCACCCCCCTATACAATGATTGACCCTTTCAAGAAAAATAAAAAATATAGTATAATCCTGTTCTGATATAGTAAAATATTAATTGTATTCGAAACAAGAATATTTGGGTCATTGAAATATATATATATATATTTTTTTTTTATTATGTAAGAAAAGGATTATACTATACTTTTTACTTTTCTTGAAAGGGTCAATCATTGTATAGAGGGGTCAACAACTATATACTTGACCCTATTTTCAAGTTCTGTTCCATCATTATGTTTATCATTTTCAAAACAATGAAGGTTCTCAAAATCCAAGAAACTACTCTTAAAAAAACTTTCAGAAGAAAATAAAAAATTGTCCTCTTAAAAATATCATTATAAGACTTTTTTCATAACTTGAATATTATTGTCTGTTTTCTTCAAAATATTAACGTTTTTAGTGCCGGCCGAAAAAAATGTAACTAAGCGAAAAATACTGAACCAAAGTGATGTAGTTTAATAAGATTTGAGAAAAATATAACACTTTGCGCAAGTGTAGCTAATAACGATATATTGTTCTCCGAATTCAAAAGATTAAATTTTAATGGGATTAAAATTTCATCGTCGTTTCTCGGAAAGGTGAAGGGTTTCAGTAGTTCTCTGACCCGTCCCTGGATCGTCGCGCAGAGGGGTTACTCCTGTGCATCCCACTCGCGCTCGATAGGCTCGGGCCTTGCCTCCGCGTATAATACAGATTTCATATGCTAATTCCGTGATTAACAATGCCCGGGACGGAGCGTTTCATCATCCCGCGCTACCAGCGACGTCTTAATACCGCGGATTTACATGCTAATTCGCCGAACGACGCGGATCTCCCTATCCAACGCCAGGCAACATCCCCCCTCGGGACGTGGACAATTTCTCCACGTCGAATTATCCGCGCGCACGTACGCCTAAATTCACCCATTATCCTTGTCGCGGCGATATCGATGCGATTTCACGCGATTTCCGCGAGTCCGTTAATCTTCCACCTCTTCGGATTAAAATCTCCCACGGTAGTTGCGTTCTAAAGCGACTCGGTCGTTTTTGACTTCTTCAATCATATCACGATTCCGAATAATCTTTCAATCTTCGGAATCTATTCTTGTTTTTTTTTTCTGTTTCGCGAATTGTGTTCGACGGAGTGGAGGTGAAAATAGAAGCGGAGAGGATTCGGGACGAGGCGGATCCTCGGTGGAAGGGAAGCCCAATCAAACTCCCATGATTCCGAATTAGCAGATGCTTTCGCCAGATCGAATGGGCGCCCCGTGGCGACCCTCGAACTCGAAACTCCGTGGAATGCGCGCCCGACCTTAAGATATTCACGACAACTATATTAGCCGCATCAGATAGGATCGGCATCATACTGCGCCAGCGACACGCTTAACCCTGAGGAAGGTCTTCTCTTCCCCTCTTGCCGCACCGCTGCAGCCGCTTCGGTACCGTTTTGATTTATACGAACGATCCTCTTCTTTAACACTTTTGCCCACAAATTCCCTCGGATGGGCGTCGTGCCACTTTAGCTGGAAGATCGAGAAATGGGTGGGTACCATTCGATTTCTGTTGGGTCCAGTATGCGTTCGAAATGAAAATATTTTAGTTCCTTTCAAAATTTTGACGATCGTTTTTTTAGAACTTGTTTATGCAAATTCATAATTTCAAGGACTTTAAAAAAAGAAAATTAACTTAAATAAAAGTGTTTTTTTCTTTCTAAATATTATTAAATTTATAAATTATTTATTTTTGATATTTCATGTAGTTTTGCATGTATTCATACTTTTATTTAGCACATTTAAAATCGTCATAAATGCATAAACATCCGCAGTCTAATTATGAGTTTTAGTTACTAGTAGACTGCGGATTTTTATGAAAAATAAAATTTTTATAAATGGAAATGAAGAATTGAAGCTTGAATAATAATGTGTCTTATATTCTAAGTATTATGAGTTGGGTTATCTTTTTGATATTTTGTAGATTTTGGTATATTATAACAGTGTAATTGATTTTTATATTTAAAATGGTAAGGAATGCATAAAAATTCATAATCTAATTATCAGCTTATGAAGTATTATTTTTTTTTTTTATAAATTGGGAGGATGTTTAATAGGAATAAAAAATATAGGATTTCTTAAAATAGATATTGCGTCTTTTCTTGTAAAGTTTTTACTTCGTAAGTTTTCTTTTTAAGAAAGACACTTCCGTAGGCTGAGTACTATGATGACAAAAAAATTACAAATTAAACCATTTTTGTTTCAAATATTTTGTACAACAAAGACAGAATTATGTCCATTGTAAGTCTGTTACCTACTTTTTAGTATTTCTATTTGCTTGTTTTCCTCAAGGTAAATTTGACTCAAGATGCATTTAACTAATTGACTTCAGTTATGTTTGTTTTTAGTTGAATTAATTACGAGTTGAATTCGTCTCCAGTTCAATTTGTCCCGAGTTGAGTTCGTCTCAAGGTAAATTTGTCCCAAGTTGAATTCGTCCTGAATATAATTTGCCCAAAGTTAACACTTTCCAAAGTTAAACTTGTCCAGAGTTGAATTTGTCCCATGCCGCATTTCTTCTGTATTGGATTTGTCTCGAGTTAAATTTGTCCCTAGTTGAATTTGTTCCGAGTTGAATTCGTCTGAAGGAAAATTTATTTCAAGTTGAATTTGTTTCCAGTTGAATTCGTTTAGAGTTAAATTTGCTCCGAGTTGAATTCGTCTAGAGTTAAATTTGCTGCGAGTTGAATTCGTCCCAAATTCAATTCACCCGGGGTTGAAATTCTCCAGATTGAACTCATCCTGCGTTGCACTTGTTCAATTTTGAATTTCTCTCTAAATTTGCGCTTACTTGAATTTGTCACTTCTTTCACGTTGATCTTGTCTTGACTAAAATTTTTCCTTCCTTGAACTTGACTCGAATGAGACTTCTAATACTATCTCCTAGAACTAAAAAACATACACAATCCCCTAACAAAAACGCCTCGAAAGAACATAAAAATAATTTCTCGAAACGTTTGCAACTCATTTCCGTTTTCTTCCTTTTTTTGAGACTCATGCAAATTTTCCTGAATCTTAATAACATCCTAATCATTTTCATCTCATCAATAACTTCTACAACTCTACCAGAATTCCAGGCTAACAAAATTCCTAACATTTCAATCCCACCCAGTAGAATTTCTCTGATTTCGCCGACAATGCCATTAATTTTCGCAATTTGAGTGGAATGTGCCCATTACGTCGCTGCAACTATTTATAACACCCATTCCTCCTTGACATTTGCCCGCGGACGTTATCGATGAACACACGAGGCTCACATTTTCCATTTTCCCCCACTTTTCGGGGCCCGTTGAAAACAGTCCCACGACACATGTACTGTACACCAAAACCAAAAATCGCCGTGCGGCACAGCCGGTCACATCGTGTCTTTATACGGAGATTAGGATTCCGTCAGATGCTTATCGAAGATAAGAATTCGTGCGGAGGTTGTTGGATAAAGTCGAGACGAGGCGTTTCGAGAACGTCGCGGACGTTTTACGCCGACGACGCGACGGTCCTACGGCTCATTTCGGCGCGTTACGTTTTCTTTACGCGCGACGGACGAGCGTAATTCTCGAATGACACGGGGCCGACCGAAGGGGAGGAGGGAATCACGGCTAGGCCGGGCGTTATTTCACCTGTAAAAAATAATGAGATTCCAAGGAGTCATCCGATACCTGCCTCGCGTTTCTCCCGCGAGCCTCCGTGAATAAATTATCGAAACACTTTATCGCGACGATTATGCGCCATTACAACTTATTTTCCTTTATTTCGTTCTTCGAAGAGAATGCGTCGCGCGGGAATATTATTCCATATATTCCCATAATCATTCCCGATATCGTTTGTGCAACGGGGAACGAGGGGGTGAGTTAAAGGGGGAAAACGACAGCGTACCCTTTTGAAGCGACGTTTGTTGTAAATTGCGGGGTATCGCGTTACGAGAGTAGTGCGTGGAAATTCTTCGATCGTTTATTGGCTCCTGAGTCCAGAACGCGAGGAGGGAAACTTTACCGTTAACGAAGTTAAGTCATTGCGGGGGAGGAATTTCTTTCGGAGGATTCTTCAGATTTTAAGAGATTAGAATATTCTGTGGGTAAAGAATTAATTGATGTGTATTAGAATATTTATCGAGTTACACCCTAATATTCTCTTCGGGTCTATTTGACCCATTTTATTTTGTTAAATAACTGTTTCAATTTCAAGGAAAGCATGAGGAAATTAGTTTTAATAAGACATACGTTTATTGCTTCTTGACATTTTGTAAAAATTTCATTTACCATATTTATAATGATGAGTTAATAATTCAAGTTGTAATAAATTAGAAATTAAAGAGGACAATAGCAGGGGTTAATTTCTTTTTATATTATTGTCAGGTAGATTATACGAGTATTATTTAGTATCATAAACATTGCTATTGATTAAATGTTAGATTAGACGTTTCTTTCCATAGAAATTATAGAACAATGTTTTATGTACTGTTTCTATGATTATTACTTGAATTTTTTTTATCTAAAAATAATATAATAATTCATGATTGAGTATTATTATCAATATTTCTCTATTTTTTATAGAAATCATGTTTCTTTTTCTTCCAAGGTTTCCCTTATCACTGACTAGAATGTTTCAGTTGCTCGATAAATAGGAGCGTTTAATCACCCGCATGATTCATAATCAGCTTCTTGTTCCTGAATATAATTATCTCCTAATTAAAAGCCCATTACGAGCACGTTACACGTACAGGATGTAGGATTATCGTATGTCATTGGTCCGGGACACGATTTCCTGTTATCTCGAACAGGAAACAAAGCAATGTCATTTTATCGTTGAAATGGGATGTATCTTCCGGGCTTCGTTTGTTTTTCGTCAGTATCTATGAATGACGACACGTGTGGGACTCCTTAAACTATCTTCCAGACTGAACACTGTTCGTTCACCACTTCTCACAATGATTCATAAAATATGAGTCAAACAATTAGTTAAAATTCTTTAGCGAACTGACAGCAGAAAATGTACTATTTTCCAATTACCTAGTGATTTCAACCGTTAAAATTTTAACAAATTTTACTATTTACAAAAGTATAAAGGCAGATATATTTTTTACCGTTTCTTTACGTTGCTTCGAATAGCAAATGAGTCCAGAAACACGCAATCCAAAAGCTTTCAACACCTCCATCAACTTTCTCAAACCCAGAAGAACACCACTAACTCCACAGAATCAAAGAACATTAGATCTAATCTCGAAACCCCCCCAAAAAAATCAATTATACATACTAAACACACACTTAACGCCAACGAAACCAGCGGAGCATCTAGGATCGCCTCAAGCTTACCTTGTCCCGGACATTAAAATTCCTATGTTCCGAAAAAGACCAAGCCCTCGAATCCGATCGCGTCGGAACGAACTCTCGACGGTGTCCAACGATCGATTTACACGCAGAGGAGAGAAGGTGGGCCGGGGGCGGGCGATAAATCTCGCATCGCGTTGTCGTCGTCGAGTTATCGAAGCGTCGACCAGCAGCGTTTCCGTGTAATGTGACATCATGGAAATCAACGATTCAAAAGCGTCCCGCGTCATAACCATTTACCGTTGACACCGTCTGCATCGTTCAACCGTTGTCAGAACGCCGGTCGCATCGACAATCGACTTCGTTCAGGCGTTCAAGACGAGAGAGAAAGAGAGAAATAGAGAGAGAGAGAGAGAGAGAGAGAGAGAGAGAGAGAGAGAGAGAGAGAGTAGCCGGAAGTCGCTAGTGACCGAGGCATTACCAGTGGCTGCCCATTATATCGCTGAGCATCGTTAATCGATCAGACATTTTCTAGTTAGATCCCTTCGATAATTCGGGGACGTGTCACGCGCGTAGGAAGTCGCGCTGGAACGCGTGTGAATCGATTCGAGAGGAATACTAATTGCGCACCTCGATGAATTAAGTAAAATTACTCGGGGGATATTGGAACTGTCTGCGACGTCCTGTTTGGGGAGTTTTGTGAGATGAGAAATGGGATAGTTAAGATTCATACGAATTGTTGTAGATAAGCATTGGAAGGATGGGAAGGATTTCGTGGCGAGGTTCTGGGATGATTTTGATAGTTGAATTGGTAAGGAGAACTGAGAAATTGGTGGAAAAGAAATATAAAGGTTTTGATAATTGAAAGAAAATAGTTTGAGGAAATTTTTGTGGATATTAATCCTAATGGTACGTTTTCACGTGATAGTAAAGGTAAATTTTTATTTGACACCAAAATCTTTTCGTGACTTTTAATCATTTAATCATTTAATCATTTGCGGGTGTTTAACCCTTTAGAGTACAAATTTCTTATAAGCGCTCATTTATAGGCGACAATGTTTTGCATAATCTAAATTTAAAGGAGGTATGAGAACTAAAGAAATCCAGTGAATCACAAAATTCATTAACATGTATAATCATACGGTTAATGCAGTTATTTGGCCATAATTTGATGTTATGACACTGTAACACTAAAAATTTGTGGTATGAACTCAATGTCATAACTAGACTGCGGATGTTTATGCAAATTCATATTTCCAAGGGCATAGAAAAAGAAAACATAAATAAAAGTGTCTTTTACTTTTTATAAATTATGTAAAATGTTCTTTATTTTCGATATTTCATGCAGTTTTGCATCTACACAGATCTGTATGCATTTTGGCATATTTAAAATCGTCATAAATGCATAAACATCCACAGTCATTACATTGCGACTTTTAATTTTCACGATCATCAAAATCATAGTATTCAGTGTTATCGTGCTAAACGTAAAAACTTATCTAAAAGCCTGACTTTTGGTGCAATGATACTTAATGTCAATTGCTTTCGCGAAAACTAGAAGTCGCATTGTTATGACTAGATTGCGGATCTTTATGTAAAATAAAATTTTCACGGGCACAAATAAAAAAATAGGAACTTAAAAAACAGTATGTTTAATGTTCTAAATGTTCTAACTTGAATAATATTTTTGACATTTTTGTATCGTAGAAGTTTTGCATACTTAGCATTGCCATAAATGCATAAAATCCGCAGTCTAGTTATGACATTGAACTCAATACCATGAATTTTCAGTGCCACAGTATTATGGCATTTAAATCATAACTAGACAGTGGATCTTTATGCAAAATAAAATTTTTGCAAGCACAAATGAAGAATTGGAACTTGAAAAACGGTATATTTAATATTGCAAACATTCTAAACAATATTGTTGATATTTTGTACATTTTATATATTAATGTTTAGCACTGCCATAAATGCATAAACGTCAGCAGTCTAATGATTACTGAATATCTGAGTGTTGATCATGAAGTGACAAGAGTAAGAAAATTTCTGTAGAAAAGACGACCAAAATTTTCGTCGAGAGGAACTGGCCCAGAGCCCAGGGGACGGCGGTCGTGTTCTCGTCGAGCTGGAGATCGGCCGGGCAGATTCGAAGCAGGCTCCCCCGACAGGCATTTCTCGCATTTCGTGGCGAGCCGACACGTGTTTGCCCGACACGGTTTTATTGGGATTCGCAAAATTTCTGCGATCGGTCTGACAGACGAAAAATCCGATCCCTGTGCGGATACGGGCGTCCTGGCGAACGACCGACGATCCTTTTCGGAACGGGCACTCTCTGATTAATTCTTGGCGACTAGATTGCCCCCTCGGCGAGCTTTCCTCCGCCGCGAAGACTATTTTAGGGAAAAGGGAGAATCCGATATGGTGAAGCGAAAAGATAAGTTCGCGAGTGGTTGCTAGAGATGCAGTCGAGGGACTTATGGAGCAGGAGAAACGGAGAAAAGGAAGAACGTGGAACGAGAACATTTTTTTGAGAGAATCTTTTTAGAAGAGGAGATCAATTTTTAGTAAGGATTTAGCCTACAATGCTATTTAATTGATCATTTGAAAAGATGCAATTGGAGATACGAAAAACTTTCTTTAACGTTGGCTTAAAGATTTGAAAATTTCGGGTTGGAGATTTTAAGGTTTTAAGTTGCAGATTCATAGATGTTTAAAGCTAGATTCATAGATGTTTACAAATTTTCATGTTGGAGGTATCAAGATATCAAATCAAAGATTAGAAAATTTTAAGTTGTAACTTTAGAGATTTTTGAGAGTTTAGAATAGGAGATTTAAAGAAATAATTTTAAAATTGAAGTTAAAAATTTTGAAAACTGAAATTGAAGATTCAAAGATTATAGATTTAAAGATTTGAATCGGAAAATTTGAGGAGTTAAAATTGAAGATTTAAAGATTTGAAGTTCAAGATATAATATTGAGATTAAAAAATATCAAGTTGAAATTTTATAGATTTTTGGAGTTAAAATTGTAGATTTTAGGGTTCGAAGTCAGAGACTCGAAAAATTGAAGATGAAATTACTCCAAACTTACTCCACTATACAATATTTATTGCACTTTGCCTAATTTATATTCTGTACATCATTCCTCAAAATCGATTTTTATGAAAACATAACTGCAGATAAAGAAAGACCAAATTTAGTCAAACTATTTCATCAGCAAAGTTCAATATCCACACCTGAACCCGCCACACACTCCAGGGCTCATTCACCTTTTCATACTCTTCCCCGAGAAATGGCGCTCGGAATGAAGGCAATAAACGTCCAGAAAATGTCAGCGAAGATCCGTTAAAGCCATCGTCGAACCTGTGAACCGCGTGACTAGTTCTACGGAGGAAAGGCGAGAGCATCGGGGATGAAAGTCACGACTGAACCGCGGTATAATCGGTGCCGATGAACGATCGATCGACTGGCCCGCTAGTGAACAACACGAGAAACATTGAAACGACGGTTTTACCGCGAAAGAACGGTGACTTACCAATGGATGATTAATCATGGAACAATGGGCATCGCCAACGGAAGGCTGGTACCTCGCCACTGGCGAACGTCCTCCTCTACCTGGAAGCCTGCCAATTAATCACGAATCGTGTGCACGCCTTGTGTACCTAACTCGGGGACCGAGTTAGGACCACCATAAACAAAACGCGCGAATGGAACGAGTCTCGGAGCTTTGGGTCTCCGCTTTGAAATACTGGACGTGTGTGACTGACATTCGTGACCAGGAGGGAAGGAAGTCTTTGAATGAACACTTCGACACTTAGGTAGAATTTTTGAAAATTTGGGGAGCGTCAGGATGATTACGTAATGAGATAGAAGAGAGTGGCAGCTTTAACATGCATTTTAGTTTTTGTTTCTCTGTTTGGGATAGAATTTCGGTTGTTGAATGTTTTATGTTATCTCTTTATCCAGAGATACATTTATTAGTTGTAGAAAAGCATTTTCTTCGATTTTAGAGTAAATCGAAAGGTTTATTAAAAAAGATATCATAGCTCAATCATTGAAATATTCACCATTGTTATCAATGACTTTACGCCACTTTTCTAGCAAACAATTTTTTATTTTATCTAGGATCAAGTTATTACACTAATTAGGTGAAAAAAGAACTCATTTTTAGACCTAATAAATGAAAATTCTAATCTAAGAAAAGGAAGTATCATCAGGATTTAATTCTTCCAAGCAAATCGAAAAATAAAATTAAGTACTTATTACATCCGTTAAAGTGGAATGAAATATGGGGACAAATTGTTTATATGCTGTTTATGATTTCTAATAGTGAACAAAAGTTACCTTCCTTCTCTAATGTTATTTTAGTTATTCAAAAATTAGTTTAGTTTTGTTCAAAAATTATTTTTATCATGTAAGTTTTACAAATTCCTTATAATTTTTTCAAGAATTTATTATATTATTATTCTTTATATATTATTTTATATTATATATTATGAATCCACACGGCGCTTTTCTTCCATAAACAGCAGATGAAACTGCAGTGAGGAATTTCATCATTCTGTCTATCGCTTATGTGTAACAAGGAAATTCTAAAAATTCGACTGACGGATCATCAATATCGTTTATCCAATTAATTCAGTTTTAACATCATGTTTTATCATAGCATAGTTATATGACTATAAAAACATATTTTAACGCAAGATTTTAAACGTATATTAAAAGAAACGTGAAAGTAAAACTTCGAAATTTTTATAGCACCTCAAAAATGTATTTTATTGGAACTAACTTTTGAATGCTTAATTTTCTTTTACGCAGCCATTTTATTTCCTTAAACCTGCTGTGCTTCTGGGGTTTATTTGACCCGATCCTGCATTTAATTTTGTTGAATAACTGAAAAACTACATTGTCTACATTTATAATGATAATAATTCAAGTTGTAATAAATTAGATTTTTAAGAGAACAGTAGGATTAAATATTTTTTTTAATTAAAAAAAATATGAGAATGTTAGTGCTAATATCTACAGTTTGTTGTGCCCAGATATTATATAAAAATTTCATTGTCCACATTTACAATACCGTGCTAACAATTGAAATTCTAATAAATATGCAGATCTTCATGCAAATTCGTATTTTCAAGGGCATAAAAAAAGGAAACCAACATATATAAAAATGTTTTCTACATTCTAAATATTATAAAATGTATGTTATTTTTGATATTTCACGTAGTTTTGCATCTATGCATATTCTTAGACCTTTTAGAATATTCAAAATCGTCATAAATGCATAAACATCCACAGTCTACTAATAAATTAGATTTTGCATTCGGGCAATCTCAATTTTTCCATTCTACCTTAATATCCATTGTACCGATGAATTTCTCAATTTACCAAATCCAAAACCTCATTTTCCCATCTCTTCATCCCCCAATATCGCCACCAAGTTCCATCCCCGAAACACTAAAAATTAATTTCCGTGTTCCTCGGTCAACACAGCACAGGTCCCAGCTGATTAAAACCTGCCCCCGGTCGAATCTGCATAAACTGGATAAAGGAATCTCGTTAGTATTACCATAATGTCATCGAATTATCAACGCCTATAACCCGCACAGATGCCCCCACCCTCTAGTGGCCGAAGACGGGCCAGGGTATCGTCTGCCAGCGTGTGCGCGTCCATCTATGTACGTGTACGAGGCACGCGGCATCGGCCATAAATAATGCATGGGCATCGTCGTGTCCCGGTCTGTAATTTGATTGCGGAGGCGTCGATTTAAAAGTTTGGCGCCCACCTTCCTCACGGACGCGACCATAATGGCACCTACACGCACCGTGGGCCAGCGAACAGATGGGGGGACGAGGGGGAGAGAACGAGGAACCGTTTCGAGACTTTCCATCGGGTTCGGCCGCGGGTCGGATAGATCGACGGGACCCGGAGAGGGTGGAAAAGGGGGTGGGATCGTGTATCGGTCGGGACAATCACACCATTGTTGCCGGTGGTACGTGTAATTAACGATACCATCGTTCGAGAATTATTCATTTATCATCGATCGGGCTCAGCCCTCCTGTCCTTTAAGCGTCTTCGGGGTGTGACGATTTGACGGTGCCACGGCCGCTAAATATTGTCGACCCCTTCGAGTGTTGACCCCGGGAGCATAAAGTCATTGGTACTGTGTGAGGGCTGCGATTAGAGCAGGGGATACTGATACTAGGGTGGAATTTCGCAGCATTTATTTAGAATAGACCGGGACGAATCGGATCACTTTCCGTTTAATGATAAAGGAATGATAGTCAAACGATAGGAATCTATTTTTCTATTGTAAATTCGTAATTAATGTCTATTTGGTTTTAATGTCAGTAATATACAGGGTGTTTCGGAGCGGTTAGTACAATCGGGCATGGGTGAATTCCTTACGAAAAAAAATCGGTCGTGTTTCTGTCACGGATAAGGACTACGGACAAATGTGAATACGTCTACAATGTGCGCCAAGAGATCATTTTATTGTCATTGGTAACGAAGGAAGGCAGAAAATAAACAATAAAAAAGTGGCAGAGATAGTTTAACTATCACGTGGTATGTTTCGATTTTCGATATAAATAATAGTTTTTGAACTGCAACACGAAACTGTGTTCCCCGATTTCGTTATTATCGGATTTTCTCTTATGCTTTCAGTATAAGAACAAATTTATAAACGTATTCCCGTCGATAAATAGAAAATGTAGAACAACAATTTTTTTTTGCCGCTTCGCTTTCGAGAAATTTCAGTAATATATTTCTCAATATTGCGTTTTCCCATAAAAATACATGTCAAAAGCTACCGAATCAATTTTTCTAAATTTTTCCGTGGAATTTTACTATTACATAAAGATTAATTCCTCTAATTTTCAAAGATTTTCGCCTATTTTTAATGTTAATGATGTTCATCCTTAAATTAAAAAGTCCTTGTTTCCCTTTTTTACAGAATGATTCCAAATTCTGGACGGTCAGGTATATCTATGACATATTTAGAAGTGTAGGATAAGGACTTTCTAATAATGAGATCTGTGATCTAGGTATAAAAAACTGAAATAAGCTAATCACAGTAATTCTAAAACATTAAGAGGACGGTGTCAATCAAATTGCAATAACATTTCTCAATAATTACTCACCATTGACTAAATTTATCCACCTTTGTATTATAATTCTTCGCAAGCAGAAATGATAAAAACCGAAAGATAAATCAGAGGATCAGCTACTTCAGTGCTCCTCATTTATCAACTTCAACAGCTTTAACATCTTCTTAAATAATAAAAGTATAATTAATTCTAAAATTATGCATAATTATTTGAAAAAACAAGGAATTTAAATAGAAACCCAGAAACTAAATAGAAAAGAAAAAAATAAAAGAACGCTAGGTGAGAACCACTGAAAGGAAGAATCCGCAGAAAATCTCGCGCGAGTTTTGGGTCGGCGA
Source organism: Perdita meconis (assembly GCA_030770465.2). NCBI lineage: Eukaryota > Metazoa > Arthropoda > Insecta > Hymenoptera > Andrenidae > Perdita > Perdita meconis. The sequence goes on along the minus strand of JASKOS020000004.1, from coordinate 14,117,702 downwards.
TTAGTCAATAAAGTGGCGTGGATGTCAGACATCACGTAGCGGTGGTTAAGCGTGTTTAACCATTATCGGCATCGGCTCGCATGACAGGAATATTCGCTGTTGCCACCCATGTTGCGTGAGTGCGGGGTGAGCGGGGAGTCACCCCGCGTCGTCCACCCTCGTCCAGCCGCGCGAATATGCGCGGAATCGCTTGTAACGCTGCGTGTGACGCATATTTACGTAGCAAGGTGCAGCTTATTAAGCCACTTTCACAGCGCACCGTTCCCCCTGAGGGCGAAGTTAATTTTTCATAACGAGCTTCCTTTCGCTGCTACGTGTCGACTCGAAACTGGTGTCAATTGTGCAAATGGAAGGTTTGTTGGGTTTGCACTGGTTCTTAATAACTAAGCATTGTTGACGAGTCTGAACGTCTTCTGAGAAAATTTCGTTGAGGTAGTATGTAATTAAATAATATAATAGTGCTTATTACTATGTGAACTTCATTAGTCATTAATTTGTTATCTTTATAGCTTAAAAATGAAACCCGAGGCACTAGTATGAAGTATTAATTTAAAACTGTTAAATATTAAAAGAGAAATGACTGTCTGTTTCATTAACTGAAACGTTGAACGTTTATTATGATCATTAAAAATGTTTCGGCAATTTTGAGACTCATATTTTAAGCAAAAAGGGTACATTTGTTACGCGAGCGGAGCATAATAATCAATTTCACCGTGAATATAATTAAAATAAGATCCTCGAGCAAGTGTACCGATGCATGTAAGTCGTTAAAAAAATTAATTATTTACACCCCAGATCTTCCAGTAACATAATTGTCCATTAACAGCCGCGGCAAGAGTCGACGGGTTCGTTTCACGGACAATTAATATTCATTTATGCGGTCGTTAACGCGATTCTAATTGGAGGCTCGAGGAAATGAAATTTCGCGTAAACAATTGAACTCAAGGTCGTGCGCGTTCCCATATTCCCATCGCGTTTCCATTGACGTAGAAGGCATATGGTCTTCGATCACTGTTTTACAAGCTTCGATATTTTCAATTCATAAATTCATACAAAACTTCGATCTTTTTCAATTTTAACAGTTAATTTGTATTTTGTGTGAGCGATACGTGGTATTCTATTGGATAAAGATGATCTAGAATTAGTCGGATGAAGATCTAAAATTACTTAAACGAAGATTTGTTACAATCTACATTCCACATTCTAAAAAACAAAAAAACAAGAAATATTATAATTTAATGTTTCAATAAGATTCCAATTTTCTTCTTTTATTATCTTTTCGAAATATTTAGAATACAATACGTTAATTTATAAGTAAAATGTTTTATAAATAGAAAACTACAGATAAATCTACACATTTTTTTATCACAAAGTTGAGTAAAAAGAGTTAATTAGTATACAGAAAAATTTTCAAATATGTGAGATACAATCCATAGTATTGTGAAGCACATTTAGAACATTAGTACTACTTATTAAATTATTTGTGAAATTGCATGTTGAAATAGCATGCAAGATTTGAAATTGCGATCCTCGATCAACGCTGGCGCCGCGTGTCTTCCTTTTCGCCATAAACGTTCCCCCATCGATAGAAATCGCGACTAAAACGTGAAAGAGGCGTGTGTGACCCTGTTCAGGGATGCCAGCACGCGTCGACGCCGTCATAATCGATTCTTTGAACGTCTCGTCGGCAGGGCGAAGTTGTTAATGACGATGCCAAAAAATGCCAACGACCACCCTCGAACCGTTTGCGAATTCGTGTTGCGTGTTGTGCAATCAATTCAGAGTCGAAAAATAGTAGCAATTTAATATGAACGAACACCTATTTAGTCACTAATTGGACATGATTTTTAAAATCCTAATGAAAATTTACAAAATAATTTAAGATCTTATACAAACTAAATACAGTAGAACCTCAATTATATGAATCACTATTATCGCAGAATTTTATTATCCCAAGTATCAATCATTTAATGAAATGTAAGAATAAAATACGACTTCAACTATAACTTGGATTATGATTTAATAATAGTTCACTGATTTCTAATCCTTAAGAGCTCACTACGGAAATTAGTTTCTCATCTTTAATATATTTTGGGGCAAACCTTGCAGAAATGAATAATTATGAACTATTCATATACATATATGAGTCTATGCATGTATTTTTATAAAGACTTCACAGTAAGTCTGTTATAATGCTGTTAACTAATTCATACATACAGTATAGTACTCAAGAGCTACAAATACATAATAAATATTCACTAACTTTTTTCCTTTTAACATTTTGTGTAACAAATATGAAGTCGGTTAATTAAAGTTCTGTAACACTTTTCCTTTTAATAAAAAAAAATAATTTAAAAAATTCTCATTTATAACGAAAAACTGCAGTATCCAATTTATGACTAAAATGTTTCAATATTGATAAAGTTTTCAATCTAAAAAATAATGAAACTTTATGCCTGAATGATTTTCTAAATTTTGTTAAAGGATTTATTGCAATTATATTGCAGTAACGTTATATTAAGTTCACGATGGTCCTCAAAAGAGAGGACGTGAACAATGTCCATCCAGACAAGATTCTCGTTTCTCGTCCTGTTCCCCGAATTCGCACGAATTCCTCGCACGTCCTGTGGACGAGCTGGCATCTACATTTGGAGGATTCGTGGTACAACCGAGGAAGATACCCCGGAGATAATAATGAAAAAATTACCGAGGCATTTCGCTCGTGAAACGCTCGCTGAAGCGTCCTTCTGCTTCATTAAAAAATATTGTTTGCCCAAAGTGTTCTTTTAAGACACAGGGATCCTCATCTTCCTTTCTCTCCTTCTCAAAGCACGTTGAGAGGCAATTAACTATACATTTTTAAGCCCATAAGTTTACCTAATCTTATTACATTTAGTTTCAAAAACACAAAAGAGAAAGTAATCCCTGGAAACCAAAGTCAGAGCAGACAAAAATTGATTCCGCGTTTTCGACTCAATTTCGCATAAAGAAACGAACCTTAACCCAAATCCGCCACAGTGTTGTTCACATCCTGTACAAACACCGATGAAAATTGGCCAGCAGCCAGTACCTAATTTCCACTCAACAATCGACTGACTTCCCAACAAAGGGCTCCAAACAGACAAGCGAAGTAAACATCCGCCGCTTCCCCGGTCCCTTCTCCGAACGCCACAAAGGCGGCCTCGTCGCGTTCGCGTTTCAGAAATCAGAAAATTAGATCTTCTTCCCGGGGAGGGCATCGAGCTAGCAGAAAGGACCAAGATAGGGTGCGAAAGGTGTGCGGCGCGGGGAGAAAAGACGCCGCCGCGGCGACAAACGGAGTCACGAGAGGCACGGGTAGAGCTCTTAACTTTTCCCCGTAGTCAAAATCGTGGCTCGGTTCTAGAGGGCATTGTCGCCGGTTAACGAGATTATCGCGGCCATTCAGGCTGACCGTCGGCCCGTTAGGGAAAAAATAAATATTTGGAGGGCCCATTGTGTCGTGCGTTCTCGTGCGAGTCGCAGATGCGAAATAACCGCGCGCGCAGGACTTCGGCCTCTGGCGTTGTACGCGCGAGGGAGGAGCCGAACCGGAAAGGGACAAAAGGGACACGATGGGACGAGATTCCGCGGTTTCCTCCTCCTCAATGGGCCGGATTGAAACGTCAACGGGACACCCCCCCCCCCATCTCGGTCATTGTCGGTTAATGTTGGTTTTACGAGCTTGTGCGCGGTGACTTTGAAGACTTGCAACCCCCGGAAGCCGCGCGGAAAACCTTCTCACATGGATGAGCGTCGGGGGTGTGGAAAACTCGAGATGCAGACGGGGATAAGTCGATGATTTTCGGAGTGGGCCTTCTTTTGAGTGCGATTTTCTGTGGTTTGGGTTGCTTGCTAGAGAAAGGATCAACTTTATCGTTTTCTAACAATACGTTATATTGAAATAGTTATTTGGAAATGGAATCTAAAGTTGGGAGATAAATTGTATATTTGTTGGAAAACTTTCAGGATATTCGGAGTGGTTTTAATTTTAGGGAATTTGTTGTTATATAACATGTTGTGTATTATCAAAATTTTTTAATAGGTTGATACAGGAAGTGGTTAATTTAGGCAGTGAAACTCAATATTTCTACAGATAAAAATACAAAATAGAAGCTTGCATGTAGTGTCTTGCATTTTGTATTTCATATTTTATATATTTTATAATTCGTAAAGATTCTTGCAGATTTTTGAGCATTGACATTTGTTATAGATGCATAAAACTTCTTAGTTCAATTATAAAAAATGAAATTCCTTTAATAAAATATTAAAATTTCAAACTAATACTCCTTTAGAAAGATTATGTTATTGAAATATTTGAAGTACCTTGTAGTACTCCTTTTCTTCTGTATTCTAAATAATAATCTGTTTATATCCCATTTAATCTACCTGTACTTTATTGATTACTATCAAAAAATCGTTTTAATTTCATTCGTAGTGTAATAGATTAATATATTTAACGGCGCATTATTTAAAGGAAGGAGCGCTGTTTTGGTTCCGCCCTTCCAGGAGCAATAGTTGTCTGTTTACTTTATTGTATTAACTGTTTACTGTTTACTTTGTATTAACTGTTTTCTTTATTGTTTCATTGCTACTTTATTGTTTAAGCGTTTGTTTCATTATTTCTGCGAAACGGGGTGACGGTTGGTTGTCACCGAGCGTAGCCGTGGGTCCGACCAGGGATTTTTAACCTGGAGAATCGGAAAAGGTTCAAGACTAATCAGATTTCGATTGCGAGTGAAACGGAGAGGTTCCATGGAGAGGTTCCACGGTCTTCGGTTCGCGATCCACGGATTCGTTATCCGTTTGAAAGTTTAAAAGAAAATAAGAGTTTTTGTTTCACGAGGAGTGAGGATCCATCAGACGCGATTCCTGGATGGACAACTCGCTCCGACATATTATTAAAAACGACGTGAAAAATACTGTCATTCAAGAAGGGTCCATATGATAATAACAGTATTAACCGAAGTATCGAATATTTAACTTAACAGATAATGGATATAACTTAATAGAAATATTAATATATAGTTTGAAATTTTTAAAAAATCTTTAAAAACCTTTAATAGAAAACAAATGAAAGCTAGACTCAGAGTTTAGTTTTCAGAGTATGAAAAAATAGATATATTTGTTTACAAAAGATTAATGAAGTAACTTTTCTAATTTCTAATCATTCACAAGGAGATATTAATAGTAGTTTCAAAGATTTCAAAATTTTTTAAGACTTCATAATAGTTTATAACAGTAAGAAATTGTTAAAAAATATTTTTTAACTTCTTAAAAACCTCTAACAGCAAAAACTTATATTTAAAAACATTTTAACACTTTTTAAAAGCCTGTAATAGTAAAAAATTAGGCTTGACAATCTTTTCATGCTTCTGAAAACCCTATAAAAGTGAAAAATTAAGTTTATCGATTTTTTTTTAGTTTTTTAAAAACTCTTCATAGCAATAAATTAAGTTCAAACACATTTAAAGCTTCTTAAAAATCTGCAATGGTAACAAATTAAGTCTTGAATATTTTATTAACTTCTTAAAAAAACCGTTGCAATAAAAACTGAAATTTAAAATCTTTTTAGACTTCCTAAAAGCCTGTAACACTGAAAAATTGAATCTCAAAATTTGTTTAAGCTGTTTAAAATCCAGTAACAGTAAAGAACTTGATTGATATTAAGAGTTTAGTCTTCATATTGTAAGTGTGAAAAAATTTGTTTGCCTATGGAGAATTAATGAAGCAAATTTGCTAATTTCCAACCGTTCTCAGAATCCCCTTTCGCTTCCCACCCTTCTCAATAAAAGAATCAAAACGAAGGAACATTGGTTTGTATAATGAGGCGTCAACTTCTTCATCACGCTATAATAGTATGAATTTCAGTCGAGATCCATTCCCGAGAACAAAAAGGAATTTCGTGGAGGAAAGGGACGACGTTTAGGTCTGACGTGGGATCGGTAACCATTGGTCCGTGGCTGGTGGTCCTTGCTCCTGCACCACCTCTAATCTAATCCGACAGGTCACCGATACGACGGACCATCGGATTAACCGGCGTTTTGTACAGGTTAGCCTACCGATTTTCGGCCCTCCTTGACGTTCCCCGAGACCCCGGGATATCTTATCTGGTTTTCTCTACCCCGAGGATCGTCTTTAAGAACGACTTCGTAAGCTGGCGTTAACAGCGTCTCGCCGCGACAAGCGTGGCTCGGCTATCGGCGTGTTTACAACTCGAAAACATAACCCCTGACACGGGGATTAATTAAAAACTAATTAACCCGGTTGATTCGACAAGCCGATTTATGTTTATGTCGAAGGTTTTCGGGAAGTTATTTATTGAATAGTCAGCGTCGGTTTATAAATATTTTAGTGATTGAGTGAAGTTCGTACAAAACATTATTGGTTGATATTAAAATTTGAAATTCAGTGGCTACACGCTATTGCGATATCCGAAAACGATTTCGAACGGCTGGCGAATGACTCGAGGGCGACTGGAGACGGTGTTTTACAAGATTTTCGAGAACGTGCGTAAAGGTGGAAGGCGCGAGATTCATATTCAGAAGTGGTCACCGTTGAAGTATGTAAACATTGAACCGACCAACGTGATCGCCATCGACGATGACGATGAATCGATCTGCCTTCGTGGAAAGAAATCGCTTTCGCGGAACGATAAAATATAAACAATCGCTTGATCGCAAGATTGGCGCGACCTCCCCCGCGATGTTGCTTCTCTTCTTCTTTATATACTCCTCCTTTCTCTGTTTTGACTTCTGTTCAACGGCGATTTTTATGCGATCGTTGACCCTCTGAGAACGTAAAAACCTTTGGAGGGAAATTATGGATCGTTTGGAGTCGTTTCGATATTTCCAAACGCTATTCATAAAATGCCGAGGACTGTTTCATTCGTCTTCAAATTTACTTTTGAATGTGGAACGCAGAAGAAATTTTTATGAATACTGATTAGATGTTTAACTTATTTTACATTGACATTAGAAATGATTCAAGATGACTTTGACCCAAGTTAGTTAAGATACGCTTGACTTGAAATACAGTTGATTTCAGGTTGCTTCGACTTTACTTACATTTGTCTTTAGTTAAACTGTTAAGCTTGCCATGAGTTGCGTTTGTTTTAAGCTTAATTTGTTCTGAGTTGTCTCTATTCTGAACTATGTTTGTTTCAAGTTGCACTTTTTTGGATTTAACCAGAATTAAAATTTTCCGCAGCTCAACTTTTCCAGACTTGAACTTTTCCCGGAGTTCAACTTCTCCAGAGATAAACTTTTCCAGAGTTAAACTTATTCAGATTTCAACTTTTCCAGAGTTGATTTTGCCCACAGTTTAACGTGTCCGGAATTTAACCTTTGTAAAATTCAATGGTCCAGATTGAAACTCGCCCAGTGTTCAACTTGTCCAAAGCTGAACTTGTCGAGAGTTGAACTTGTCGACAGTTGAACCTGTCTAGGGCTGAATTTGTCAAGGGTTGAATTTGTCCAAAGTTGAACTCCTCAGCAGTTGAACTTGTCGGGAGTTGAACTTGCTGAGAGTTGAACTTGTCAAGAGTTGAACTTGTCAGGAGTTAAACTTGTGGACGATTGAATTTGTCTAAATAGAGTTGAACTTATCGAGTGTTGAACTTGTCCAGCGTCACACTTGTCAAGAGTTGAACTTGTCAGGAGTTAAACTTGTCAGGAGTTAAACTTGTGGAGGGTTGAATTTCTCTAGAATTGAACTTGTCAGGAGTGGAACTTATCTATTTAGAGTTGAATTCGCTTTCAGTTGAATTCGAAATGGATAAACAACTGATAAAACAACCGCAAACCTACCTCACAGCATTCTCAAATAACAAAAAGCCCACAGTTCCCCCATCTTCCACTCCTTGATCAGTCAAGAGAAAGTTATTAAAAAGAACGCGTTAAGATCCTCTGAAGGGGGTTGGCTTCCTCAAACACCCTAAAAATCCCTACTCCCTTTGTGTAACAGACACGATTATCCTCACCCATTTTTCGAATTTTCTTCGAACCCCACGCGATCCTCTTCCAAGAAAGGGACTTTTTAAGCTCTCGACTTTTACGGATTCTGGGTACACTTCAAAAAATCATCGATCCGTGTTCCATCGTGGGCGTGCTTAGGACGTTTCTACAAGAAACATTTTGACCTCATGAATCGACCGGCTTGTGTGGGTCCCGAAACCGCGTGACAAATAAACAGAAGGAGTCGAAATATTTTTATGGATCGCTTTTATGGCTGGGACCATTTCTGACGTTGCGTTGTTTTCATTTGCGACATGCATTGATGAAAAGAAGTATGGGTCTAGGAAAAGGTTTAAAATTTTTCAGCGTCTAGGCGCGATAATCAACCCTTACGACTTATGATAAGAGACTCTGTTTTGAGACCGTTCAGAAAGTTTATAATGCGTCGCGTTGTAAAATTCGAAAGGGCGTTTTTATAGCTGTGGACTCAATTTTCCTTAAATATATATTTGTACTATAATCCAAACTTGACGTCTTCATAATGTAAATAAGGAGATTAGAGGTTTATTTAACTACTATTCGTTTCTCATAAAATTTTAAACTAGTAACTCCATAAGAAGAATATTCAAATTTACCAAATCCATATTTTGATTAGGTGTAGAAATGAATTCTTTCCGATATTTGAGTAAAATAAACTTTCTATGTTAGGTATAGATAAATATAATTAAACTGTTCTGGAGTATTACAAGCAAATATAAAAATAGTTTGATCTATACGCTTACAGGCATTAATCGCGACTATCAAATATCGCAATCACACACACATGTACCTCGCGCCAATTCTCCTAATCAATCAACCCGCGACAAACACACACATGCGAACGACTCCGACACTGAGTCGCTGGCAATAAAAATTATTACACTATTAAGATACAAATAAAATTGTTCAAGCATTGAAATATTTTTAATTATTATCAATGACATTATGCAATTTTTCTGGAAAACAATTTTTAATTTGATCTAAATAGGATCAAACTACTATTCTACTTGTGTGATGAAATTCGTCTAATAAGAACTAATTTCTACATCTAATATTTAATTTTTCGTCCTTTTATTAATCTTAGATAGAATTTTCAAATATTTTAGCTCTCAGTATTAATAATATTAACTGATAAAGATGCAGAGATGCAGGATCAGTTTAGAACCGCCAGCGTCCCTCATTTCCTACGGACCTCTGATCGCCGGATGGATGTAGGGGGTGGGAGGGAGATGCTTATCGAAAACCGAGGGCTTTGTGTTAAAGAGCCTAATTCCCAAATGAGTTATTACCTATAAAACCGCGCGGCCCTTAAGTGGACGGTAATATTACCGCGGTAATAAACGGCCATTTATGGACCGCCCCCTTCATCCCCCCTGGTTCCGTGTGCGTCACGGAAGCGATGTAAATAAACCCCCGGGGGCTCTCCTTTCTTTCCACGAAGCTCTCCCTATTAAAGTTTACGATTCTGCCGCCGCCATGGCACCGCGCTTAATTAATTAGGTTCAACAATGTGGACCACAACCGAATTCGAATCACCCTTACCCCCCTCTTCGCTCCTCAAGGTCATAACTTTGGAGTCTCTTAATTGATCCCTTCAATTAGCCGTGCTTAGAATTACTTTTTTTGCGATCTGTTTTTGCAAATATTCATTTCAAGTTTAACTTCTTTTATTACTTATATTTTCTTTTAACCCTCCACGGCTGACGCTGGGTCTCTTAGACCCAATGGCATAAATATATGCCCTGGTTTAAGGGGAGTCGAACATTCTATCCCCACCCGTGTAAATTTCCCAATATTCAATGTTCCTTTTCTCAGGAATTGTAAAAAATATCTTTAAAAACTTTTTGTTGTTTGATTCCTCATTTTATTCTACGTCTTTCAAGAGGGGGTTTTATGAAATACTACTTCTTTAAAAATTGATTCAACTGTAAGTGCAATTTTTTTTAATTTCCTGAAGATCAAATTATGAAGATTTATTACATATACAGGGTGTAAACAATATACGTTTAAATATTTTCAGGGCTGGTTGGGGAGCTCAAATGGAACACAAAATGTCCTATGACATAGTCCGATCTCTCTATTTTGCAGTAATAATGCTTTAAAGCTAACGGAATGCTTTTGAAATGGATACTAACTTCCTCTGTGTGCGTAGCCGATGCTCACTCCTACAAACATCCCCAATTTTTAAAGCTTTATAACAGTTAAACTATAAGAGATACAACAAAATGCATTAAGACTCTTTTACTCTATTCTTGCTTGTCGATGTGTTTGTAAAGTTTCAGAATCTTGCGACTATTAATTTAGCATATAGGGTAATAAACTTTAAGATATTATTACTGCAAAACGAAGGCAGACACTATGTCATAGGACATTTAGTGCTCCATTTGAGCCCCCCAATCACTCCTGAAAATATTTAAACGTATATTGTTTACACCCTGTATAATTTGTAAAATTTTTGAAATCCTCCTTGTTCAAGTATCTAGTAATAACCTTACTTTCCATCCTAAAATAATAAGCCTTTTATTTTTACTCTCTTCTAACACATTTTATGAAACAGAGAAGAAAAACATGAATCGTGACAGTCGGACAGATATTAAAAGTTTGATGAGTATAATATATGTATAGAAAATATAGATTATCAATTACACTTCTTAATTAACATACTAAATCTATTATATGTATATCTATATCTTACTAAACATCTTATTAAAAAAAAAACATCTTATTAATTAAATAATAATAATGATTTTTTATGGGTGAATCGCATTGAATACAATATTTTACATGACGTAATATGATAAATAGAACGTGTATTTTCAAATAATCAAGTTTTCAATATCTATCAGAATTCTCACGATTCACGATTTTCAAGTTTTACGAGTTTCAAGACTTTCAACGCATTCAAGACTTCCAAGATTTGCAAGACCGTTCAAGACATCCAAGACAATCGGGTTTTGAAAAATTTCAAATCCTTTCGAAGTTTAGATTCAAATGCCCATCACTGGCAAGAACACAAGATTTTTATGGAAATGAAAGGTGCAATTTGAAGGGGCAGAGAAGAACATGAGAATTTTATACTCGTAAGGGAGAACGACCACGTAATTGCGAGGCAAAGAGACGCGAAACGAACGTAAAGTGACGCTTCGAGGAAACTTCCTTTTGCTTTATCGCTCTCGTTAATTCGCACTCTCTCACACCTCCCCACCCCCTTTCCTTTTCGTCGGCCTATAAAGGGTCCACAACGAAACGGCCCGTAATAAATATGAATGCATTTCGGAAACCGTCCCGCTTTTAATGAGCCTCTTTAGCCCGTTATTAAATTATAAGTTATATGACAATCTTATCTGCCATTTAATGAACCGAACGTTTCGCGCTCACACTTAACATCGCGGTGAACACCTAAGTCCCCGCAGCTCCCTTGCCATCTGCTCGGGAACTGGTCCAAATTTCAGGATGTGATCCTTTTTGGGTCGTTAACATTTTCAGCGAAGGTTCTCGTTTTCGTCCAAAACAAACGTTGCTTGGAGAACGACTTCCACTTAGAATCTTCGTAGCAAATGTTGGCTCAAAGTTTTTGGTGAAAGCTACTGAAAATATTTCATTAAGGTTGAGTTACGTTTGGTGTAGGATTATGCGTAGAAAATTTCTTGAAATTTAATGTCGAAAGGTAAATTTCGTATCCACGTTTCTATTAAAGTTAATGTAAAATAGGTATAACTTAACCAGGAAAATTTAGTTTTAGTGCCGCTCGCATAACCGCGCCTCGAGTTTCTATTAAAACACAATTTACTCAAAGAAACGCACTTTAAGCCCCATCGAAGGTATCGTTTCCGAAACTCGAAGAGCATCGTAAACGCGAAGGCGACTCGTACAGAAACATTTAGAGAAATCAACTTTACGATTCATTTACATGACCGAGCAATAAATACCACTTCGCTATAAATACCGTTTATATGCACTTTAAGGAAATTTACACTGATAAAAAGTAAGTGCATATATTTGAAGCGCGTCCGAGGCCGAAGCACCTCTTAAATTCCCCGCGTGCCGGAGATTCTAAGCGCGTCTCGCCTACCAACATCATCGAACGAAATAATTCCTCGCGCAGAGACAATAAACGCCCCGGGTCCACGTATCGATTTTACACTTGTCGAAGGATCTTTAAAAAGGAGGGGAGGGGAGGGGGATTCCGGCGAATTCCTGGCAAGGACCCCGTGGAACGTAAAAACGGGTTTGTTATTGGTCCAGCGGGGCCAGAGACGCGGGGCCTGTTTCCACCGATACGAATCTGTGCCGCGGCGATAATCCGATCTCTTCCCACGTGGCGCCCCGCGGTGTGGACGTGGCTTTATTAGCCGTCAATTGTTTGTTCAACATTCCCCAAAAACCCCCGTAAACGTTCGCCGGGCTGATTTACTGTCCTCTCCGACGGGCCCACGGGCCCCTTCCACGACGGAGAGGACCCTTTGAGGAGCCAGACAGAACCTACGGAGGCGTTTCACCTTCAGGAAATCAGGGGGCGCGAACCCTCACCGCGGATTCCTCTTGGTCTACCTGCTCCCGTTGACGTGCTCCTTTTGTTCGTGATGCGTTTCGGGGAGGAATTCGGGGGATGTTGTGGGTAGGTTTCGTGATTTGGGGTCATTAACACGTTGACTGCGTCGACATTAATATGGGAGGGACAGCTATTCACTGGTCATAAATAATATTAATTTATACGATTGTGAATAATAATATTAACTTGTGACATTAACTGCGTTGAGACATGACATACAAAAAGAAAAAGAGATTTTCTCGAAGCATAATTTTGCAGCAGCTGATAAAATTATATGAAAGCCTTGAGAATTATCCCTAGTAGCATGAAATGTTGAATACATATTTAAAATATTTAAAAAAAAGGTTCAGTCTCTTTTTAATATTTAAATAGATATATAATATTTATTTTAGATTTTAAACAAAATATTTTTTCCTGAATATATAAGAAATATTTATTTTATATTATGAAATGTAAATGTTTTTTTTAATTTTTTTTTATTTAGTTATTTAAGGTCGCATCAACCGTTTTATGGTCATTAGCGACCGCAGTTTACAATTACATTATATACATACAAAGTAACAAATAGAGTGCATATAGCTATACTTAAGATATGAACTAATTTCACATAATATTTACTATTAGAGGTACAGAATAGATTACATGAGTTTGGTAATACAGAAACTTGGATTGGATTCGATGTGTTACAACAAATGTCGGTGATAGGTATAGTTTAACTGTTATAATTTGTTATATACATTGGTATCTTTGAGGAAGAGGAGGAGATTTTTGGAGTGCTTTTCGTGATGTAAATGTTTGTTTAATATTAGAAACGTAATATTTTTTTCGAACATGTGAGAAATATTCATTCCGCGTTGAGAAAAAAATATATTTTTTTCATGAACGAGGAACATTTATTTTATATTACGAAATAAACTTTTTTTCAAATATGAAGAAAATGCTTATTTGATATTAGAAACCAAATATTTTTTCTAATATATTACAAACATTTATCCCTTATTAAGAATGTAATATTTCTCTTTATTATGTTTTTAATATTGCATAAATATGTTTATGATGTTTTACATTTTTAAGGATAGAATTAGACCATAATACTTAAAATCACGATACGAATGAAAAAGATAATTCTAAAGTAATTCGAAGTTAGATACCTTTCGGAGTAACATGTTGGATTTTGTTGCAATTTGGATATGTTGAAAATTAACTAATAATTTATTCGTAAGTTATTTATAGAGCAGAAATATTGCATACCGAATTGTTGCTTTTTTTCATTTTATTTAGTCAATCATTAATCAACTGATATTGTCTATGAGTTCGACTCATAGCTCAGGATTCCTTCTGGTGGAAACAATTCCTCGAAAAGATTCTAAACAAAAGATGACAAGATAATAAGAACATTAATAACAAAAGGAGCTTAAAGTGTTCGTAGATGGATGAAGCACTGACTTGTTACCGAGCAATTATTTAAAAGAAATCGACAGGAGGCCATCATCGGTCCCGAACGGAGAGGCAAAAAGAGAACGAGCAGAAAGGAAGTGGGAGTCTCGGGGGCCCCAAGAAAAATCTCCCGAGGTCTAAGGACAATAAATCTCCGCCAAAACGTCAGAACTCGATCGTGACCCCCTTGAATCCACCGTGAAGCGTGCGTGTAACTATAATAAGCCACCGCGAGCCCCATTAGTTGGATTATTAAATTTCTCGGTGGTGGCGAGGGGCCAAGTTGGGGGACGCAGCGAGCAGGTTTCGCGTTTAGGCAGCCATTAGCCCGAGATTTACGCCGAGCCGTAACTCATCGTACTCATTTGTTCCTCCGCTATTCATTCCTCTTCTTCTCTCTCTCTTTCTCATGTTTGCTGGTCGCTTGGACCCTTCGGAAGAGAGACTATGGGTCTCTTTTTCTCGTCTCTTTCTATCTGCAGGATCGTTTCCATGCTTCGACAGGACTCCATTCACTCTGACCTCGCGATTGGTCGATTCTTCATTCTCGCGTGTGCATCCTGTCGCCTCTTCTTTTCTACGAAACTGGGCGGCATTCGTTGTAACGATTTGTAGTGGGTTCTGGGGAAAATTTTGCGAAGACTTTTCTGAATTTAGATTAAGGATTACTTGACTTGCATTGGATTTGGGTAGAATTGGATTTAGATAGAATTGAATTTCAATTAAGGTGAACTTTACTCGAGATGAATTTTAGGTGTGGTGTACTTGACTTGAGGGGAACTTTATTTAAGGTGGACTTGAATTGAGGTAAGCCTAATTCGACGTGGACTTCACTCGAGGGCGACTTGATTCGACAGGAACTTGACTCGAAGTAAACTTAACTCTAGGTGAACTTGACACTAAGTGAACTTGACTCTAGGGGAACTTGAATTTAGTTGAACTGGAGTTTAAATAAACTCGACTTTAGGTGAATTTGACGCTAGGGAAACTTAGCTCAAGGTGGACTTGAATCTAAGTGAACTTCACAATGGGGAAACTTGACTCGATGAGGACTTATGCTTAGTGAACTTGATTCGATGTGTATTTGAGTTGAGGTGCACTTGACTCGAAGGGAATTTGAGTCGATGTGTACTTGAGTTAAGGTAGACTTGTGTCGATGTGCACTTGCGTCAAGGTAGACTTAAGAAGAACTTGAGTTAAGGTTTACTAGACTCGAAGTAGACTTAACTCGAAGTGGGTTTGAATCCAGGTGAATGTGATTCAAGTTGGACTTGATTTATGTTGGGCTTGACTCAAAGTAAACTTGATTTAAGATAAACTCGACTCAAGGTTGACTTCCTTTGAAGTTGAACTTACTCTGTAGTAAACTTAGTTCATAATAAACTTCTTTCGTCGTAGATATCATTCAAGAAAGAATTGATTACTAAGGCGAATTTGATTCAAAGTAGACTTCATACAAGATGGACGTGGTTCGAGGTAGACTTAGTTGAAGGAGGAATTATCTAAAAATTCTAAAAATATACTCGAATTTTAGTCGATTTCACTTAAGGTAAATTCGAATCGACCTGAATTTGACAAAAGGTCAGCTGATCATAGGATAAGCTCAAGATGAATTCAAGGTAAACTAAAGATTTTGAAAAAGATCTTAAGTATCCATAAATCTGTCTTACGCCGTTCGCGAATTCTTTCCAAATTTGCTTCAAATTTTAATAAACTTTAGTTATTTGATATAAAAGCAATAGAGTATAACAGATGAAATCTGTAAAGTATCTTAAAACTTCACAGAGACTGAATTCTTATTCTTATTATTTAGTAAAAACCCAGATCGGTCTAAGTAATCCTAAATCACATCCTCCTAGAATTCTTACACTTACAGTGACTCACAGATTTGTTCACATGTATTCCAAATTTCAAGCGACTGAACTACAGTTTGATTCTGATAGCTATTCTACTCTGTCTCTACTCTTAGGTGAAAGCTGTCTTCAGCTACCTATTGCACAAATTTCATTCCAATACATTCCATTAGGGATCCTCGTTAATTTAATTTACAATCGTGTAAATTTATGTTAATTATACCAACGCTAATAAACCTATCACCCATACATAAGTAACGTATCATGAAAAGTGATAATTATGCATAATTTCTGACATCGATAGCCATCAAGATCTTCTCCTTTCTATATTCCGCGCCTCTCGAAGCTATATTCTTCTCATTTAAATAG
Source organism: Perdita meconis (assembly GCA_030770465.2). Classification (NCBI taxonomy): domain Eukaryota; kingdom Metazoa; phylum Arthropoda; class Insecta; order Hymenoptera; family Andrenidae; genus Perdita; species Perdita meconis. The sequence goes on along the minus strand of JASKOS020000004.1, from coordinate 14,101,479 downwards.
GTATCATTATTCCCAAACATTTCTTCCTTGACACAAATGAGTTCCGTTTACGAAGCTTCACCTTCCACAAAATTTAAAGCAGTTACCCACGTTACTCGCGATGAATACACCCGAGATAAGAACTTACAAACCAAAAAGTCAACTGCTGTTTCGTGCAAATTTCTCGATCCATGAGGCAGACTCGCGAAAGGTGTCCACTGCGAGGCAAAGAGGTTTGGGAGCAGGTGCCGGGTAATAAAGTCACCGGAAAGGCACAGCCCGCTCCGGAAAACGAAAGGGAAAGAGGCTGGTCGGTTATTTTAGGTGTGACGTTACCGAATGATTTGTAGGTTTCCTCGTTCTCCCTTGCAAAACCCTCGTTATATTCGCAACAAGGAGACGAAACCGTTCCTCGTTTTCGTACCACGCTCGAATCGAATCGTTTAACGTCGTCTTTTATTACTGATGCGGTCAGAACCATTGGGCACGCGCGTTTTTACTGTTCCCGTGACAGAGAAAAACGAAAAAAATGAAGTAGAAGGCAGAGGGGGAATCGGGGAAGACAGGAAAGGTGCTAATCGTAATATTCGGATGTCGAAAATAATAAAAATTCTTCATTAAGGGAGAGCTTTAATTTAAATGTTAGCAATAAGCTATCGATAAAATTAGTTAGGATATTTTCATATTTAATGATTGCTGTAAACTTGAAAATTATTCCATTTTAAAACCTGCTAATTTCTGATTCTGGAAAAAAGTCGATTCTTCAAAATTTGATACATATAGATAAGATCAAGTTTCAAAGATTTCGAAATCTCAAGAACAATCGAATCATTGTGTAAAATTGTTGACATTGGCTTTCCCCAAAATGTCAAATTCATCAAATACTTGACTGTCTTCATCATTTCCAAGGCTTAAAATCTCCAAAACCAATAATTATTACAAGAAATATTCCACAATCAAGAAAGACACCTATATAGCAAGTTTCTTTTCCCTCAAGAAAACAAAAGCAATCGGCGTTCCAAAAGAGCGGATCTTTTTATATTCCCTAGAAATCATGCAAATGCGAAGGCCCGTTCTTGCAGGCAAGATCGAAGCCAACTAAAAACGGGACTTCGACTGTAACGAGGCGCCCTTAAACGCACGAAAAGCGTGCAAATGATCGTCGGAGTGATCGAGCACCGCTTTTAACGGAGGCCCCGATCGCCCGCGATGGCGCAATCGGTAGAAAGAAAGACGGAAAAAAGCGCCAATACTCCGGGCCCGTAGAAGGAAAGGGAGCTGCAAAAAGGGAACACGAAACTGTTGGACGTTATCGCGAGTTATGACGCGAAGAAAGACACCGGACGCGCCGTTTTCGGCTAATACACGGTCATCGAAGGAACGACAGGCCAATTTCTTCGCGCCAACGCGTCGATTCTCGAATAATTGAATAACTTGGTGTTTCTCCCTTTGACGCAACCCTTCTGCGTGATTATCTGGATGCCATGTCCCACCATCGATGCCCGTTGCGTTTTGCCACTAAATGAAAGGGATTTGTATTCGGTTACACGCGTGTCTGGAGGCGTTTTTCTTGGCGACAATGAAAGAGAAACTTGAATGGGATGCCCTGAAAAGGAATACGTAGTTAGAAAGGTATCTTGGTCTTCGGGGTTATTGTTATAAGTCCCAATGCACACGAGCAATGAAAAGTCAAGTTTTTCACAAATACTAATAAATCGGACATCGTCACTGACATAGAATCGCAATGATCGCAGATGATCGCAGCGCCTTTGTTAAGATGAAGAGAAATAGGAGTTTAATTGTTTTTAATAAGCTCATAGGCAGTTTTATGATAGGACAATTAGCAGGTTGAGATTTAAGGATGGTTTCAACTGATTTTATTGAGTTTGGTATAAGAAATTATACGGATCATGATAATATACAGGTGATGATTAGAATATAGATATTTATGCAAATTTATATTCTTGAGGATGCAGATATAATGAATTGCAACTTCATTAAAAGTGTATCTCACTTTCTAAATCTAAATCATGCATGTGCCGGTGCTTATGAAAGTGGTGTAAGTCATATATGGGCGATTCTACAGAAATTGGAATTTTTGCGACTTTCACTTTTTAACACTCTTGAAAATGTTAAATCTTATTATGTTCTTGTCACAGGGAAAGATAACTGTGACTAACAAATAATGAAAAACTGCTAATTTCATTTATCTATATCGAAAGGTGATCTATTATGTGTGAAATTCTCAGTCCCTTGGCATGTCACAAACCCCAAATTTACATTAGAAATTAATAATTATTATACAGGGTGGTCCACGAAGCATGATCACCTTAGATTATTCTGCTGTTAGCGGTTCGATCGGAAGTTTTTTTTAGCAAAAATAAGATAGTTCAAGAAGAGCTTTAAAATGATTATAACAAACTTTTGTTAACCCTTTTTTTCAGAGTTATCAAGGATAAGGATTTTTATAGTGTTTTTTATGGTGCTTGCCGAATGCGTCTCAGTATCTCCTAAAATATGGGTATAAAAAAATGGTAGGTTTACCTATAAAAAACTGAAGGTGACCTTGATAACTATGGAAAAAAAGGGTTGACAAAAATTGTCTTAAAGCTCTCCTTGAATCATGTTATTTTAGTTAAAAAAAACTTCCGATCGAACCTGTAACAGCAGAATAATCTAAGCTGATCACGCTTCGTGGCCCACCCTGTATTATTAATTATTATATTCGCGCGCTTCTTTGTGCATTTTTACATATTAAAATTGCATGTAAATGAGACTAATAGAAATTAAAATCGTGGGAATTCAAAAGAATAAAATAAAGAAATACACAATGAAACTGCATCTTGAGTTACGTACAAAGTGTTTTGTAAATTTCCCAGACTTGTGGACCACCTTAAAACAGTTTCAAGCCTCTCCGAATATTAATACGTACTGCAAGCACACCATTATACCCCGCAAAAATAATTTAGTCGACACTGCTCGATTACCCCAATAATTCATCATTTAATTCGAAGGAAGGAAGTCCCTATCGACCGGCTCGCTGTACAAACGGCGCGTAGTCGCGTGTTTACGAACAAGTACGCGAATGAAATCGACCAGTGAGAAAATATCACCGAAAGTATCGACTTAATGGCCTTCGCCATTATTCTTATTTATTGCCGCGGCGAGTCCCGTGCAACGGGCATAAATAATCTTAGGTAATTGCTGGAGAGGAGCTGCGGAGTTCTCTCGAACCCCTTTCTTGCGGCTCCTCTGCTAATGAACGCCGTCGAATAAAGTTATTCTTCTTGAATAAGCCTCGCGATGGCAGGCTTCGACGGCTGGGGGACCCGACGAACGCGTACACTTACAAAAAATCACTGGTGGAGAAAATTCCTTGGGAAATTGAGATATCTGACTTCAATTCACTCCGCGTCTGTTCTGCTTGCTAAAACTTAGGATTTAGAAGAGGTTTTACTTACAAATATCAACAGGTAATTTTTTTTTTGCTAATTAGGAAAATGGCTGTTACAGTATTTCATGTTTGGTTGTTCAGAAATTTAGGAAAATATAGTTTTTTGTCTGCATTTTGCTATTTGCTATATTTTTCTCTTTTTAGTGTAAAATGGAACTTCAATTATCCGAATTGCAATTATCTCCATTTTTAATTATCTAGAATTTCAATTAATTAAGGCACTAGATATAAAAGTGCAGCGGAACTCCGAGTAAAACTTAAACTATGATTTATTAACGTTCTACTAATTATCTTTACTGTATGTTTTACTGTAATACTGTTGATCAATAGGAGTTACTAAGCTGATCTACTATGTAAGGTCAGACAAAAATCTTGCAGGTGTTTGAAAGAGGTGATTCAGGGAGTGATTTGAAATAATTCTTTCCTTAGCGAAAATGTCCTTGGAGGAATTGTTAACGAGAGCGGTGTTATTCATTAATAACTCGTTTCAGGAAATTTCAAAAATCTGCAAGAAAAATTCAAGACATTTTAGGAAATTTCACAAAAATTTAAGAAAGAATTTAAGGAAAATTTTAGAAATTTCAGGAAAATTATGAAAATTCGAATAGTATCTAGAAAACTAAAGGAAAATTTCACAGAATTTCTAGGAAATTCAAGAAGTTTCAAGGAAAATCAAGAAAATTCCGGGAATTTCAGGAAAATTCAAGGAAATGTAATAAAAAATGTAAAAATATCATTCATTCAAATCCATAAAAAATTCTACAATTGCAAAATTCTAAAAAAATTTAAGGAAAACCAAGAAAGTTCAAGGAATTTCAAGAAAATTTAAAGAAAATCAAGAATATTCAAGCAATTTTAAGAAATTTAAGGAATTCTAAGAGAATTCAAAGAAAATTAAGAAAATTTGGGGAATTTCAACTAGAATTTAAGGATGATTCAAGAGACTTCATAAAAACTAAGAAAATTCGTGGAATTTCTGGAAAATTGAGTAAAATCAATAAATTACAAGACATTTTTAAGAAATTCAAAAAATTTAAGGAAAATTAAGAAAATACCAGAAATTTCAAAAAAATTCATGAAATATAGGCAAATTTCAGAAAATCACTTATTCAAATCCATAACAAAATGATGACGTATCACGTCGGGAGATAACTCGTTAAAAGCTTTAATCGACCAGTGTCGGGGCACGAGATATCTCGTCCAGAAATACGAAAAGGTTAAACACAATGGTATATAGCAACAAAATAGAGGAAAACTAGAATTTCTTCACGATCTCGAAGACGAATGAAACCTCTCCTTCTGCCACAAAATCAAAGCAAACGCTCTGACAGACTGAATCTTCTTATTAAACCAATCGCAAAGAATCAAAGACTATCCTCAAGAAATAATGTTTCATCAAGCAACATTTTCGCGGTCGTTGCTCAACGACGCTCCATTAATTCAACGATTTATGCGCTCTGGAAGAAAAGTTTGCGAAATACGTCGTTACGACGATGACGCAAGATATCATTACCGGCGGTTTGTCTGGCCTAAAATGACTCTGAAATTTCGCTGGATCGCGCGAGGAAGAGGAGCGGGAACGGCAAGCCGGGAGACGACGGAGAAGAAGAAGAAGAAGCGGAGCGAAGAGGATTTTTACGCGGACGAGCGGTGAAACCGGCTGGGATGATGATTTGTAAGCACGTCGGAGGGTTGTTTATGACGGGCTAGGCAATTGTTTAACTTAATTGCACGCTGTTACGTCGGCACAGTTAGCCTCCCCATATAATAGAACGCCTTGAAGGGGGCGCAGGGGGGGCGTAACGAGTCGAGAGGATAGAGTTATTACCTGTCCGAGACTTTTAGAGCCCCCCTCGGCACGCCCTTCCAATGTAGCCGTTATTAGTAATGTGGACTATTAGTATTTTTCATTGCTGTTTGCCTACATCGTGCTCACTTTCTCTCTGTTTCTTCGGGTTTCTGTGAGATGTTTGTTCCTCGGCTTGAAGAGGAAATGATGGCTTCGATTGGGAGACCGTAAGTGGCAATTATGATGGGGAAAAGGCGTTCAGCTTCGACAGAGTAAGAGTAGTAGTTGTGGAGCCTTTTATAAATCATGCACCTGCTGTATCTCCAAAATATCTCTTCAAATTTCACACCAAAATTTCCTCTCCTCTTCACCCCCTCTATTATCACCATGTTTTCAGTTTGTTCCCAAATTCCCAATTTCTCGGATTTTACATTTTGCTCTGAACTAGATAATATTCCAAGTCGTCCAAGTTCCCTTTCCTTCCGTTTCTCGATTTCTAGCGTCCACATTTACATCCACCGATTCCATCGTCGCTTCTCTGTACATTGGACGACATAAATCACGGTATGGCGAGCATCGACACAGAAACTCGAATTTAATAAAGTTCCCTCGGATCCTGGAGCCCCGGTTCCTGGCAAGGAGCACAAAGGGACCGGACCAGTCGTCCTTTATTGTAGAATTTTCTACCCAATAAAGTACACAGGGGCGTGGAAGCGTGCGTAACCGATGGCGGAACGACGCGTTTGAGGATCGTTTTCATCCCCCTCTCGCCGTGTCCCTCTTTCGAACGATCGCTTCGTTCCGTCCGCGAGCACGAATTTTTCTATGGGCTTTATGACGTGGACCGTTTCACGGATTTTCTCGGATCCTCGAATCCGTGGAGAAGGTAAATCCATCGGTTATGCCGGTTACAATGCGAAGTTTGCCTACTACTCGATCACCAGTCGCTCCTTCTGTCGTCGTTTCAACACCCCCTCGACGATGTCCGACGTTATTCTCTCGCGCTAATTCAACTGGGAATTTTATGGCGCGACGGATTGACAGATTTCTGGCTTTCTTGAATTTATTTTGCTTGTTTCTCTTCATTTTTGGTGGAAGAGTATCAAGGACTCAATTTCTGATCAGAACCCAATTCTTAATTAGTTTATAGTAGATTATTCGACTCTCAATTATATCCAATTTTTTATTAGCTGGGGTTCAAATATTAAAAGGACTAAGTATAACGGTACAGTAGAACTTTAAGTAAAACTTGAACCAAACTTCAATAATTTTGAAATTTTGAACTACATCTGAGCCTTTTCTGTTTTTTTTGTTTTTTTGTTTTTTTTTTGTTTATTAAGCATATAAAACCTCTTACGAGATTTATTTTGCTGTACAATTATTTACAATATTTATACTTGTTATAATAATACTAAATTCTGAGATTGCAGTTTTTTAAGAATCTGCATATGCTTGGACAAGCTATAATATTTAGTTTAGTGATTATTTATGCGTAAAGGTAGATGTAGATCGCTTTTTGGTGGTTCCTTTATCAATTTGATACAATGTTGGTTATATAAATCGTATTGCCGGACATTATAATTAATGTCCTGATTCGTGTATCCGCATTGGCATTTTGAGTCACTGAATATATTCACACGTGAGCGGGACGCAGCTAAACTGTAATAATTTGCTTTGCTAATACTAGTTAATAATAACAAAAAGCTCACGTGGGAACTTATTGTGGCTGATAATTGGAGTTCTATATGTATATAAAAGTATATAAATTCTGAATGTATATAAATTATCATACTAAAAACTAATACTAAACTCAATAATTATTAACTACGTGTTTCGAATTTTACAAGTAATAAAAGGAACATAGTAGAGTTAACAGTTAACACAGGGAAAGGGTATGTAAAATAACTCCAGAAAGTTAAGGAGCACTTTTCCCCCGTTTTCCAGACATATGTTACTAAAACTGAAAATTTATATTAAAAACTACAAAATTTGTATCATGTTTTTGTATCACCTTTTGTTTTATATCTTACTCATTTTATAAGAGAGTGTCATTATTTTAATTATTGTTCGTATTAGTTAAAATCTGGAAAATTTTTGAAATAGGTATCGACTAAATAATAGCAAGGAAATTAGGCGAAAAAATACACATATTTACTTTTTAAAAACGGGGAAGAGAAGGTCCTTGTTCCTCTTTAAGGTCGTTTTACATACTCCCATCTATTTCACAAAACAAAAAATTTAATTAGGTACAATATTGAAGAGATACTTTGAAACATATTCCTTCTTGAGAATTTCCTTTGATAAACATAGAAAAAAACATATAAAATAATCAGTCTCGTTCAAGACTTAAAAATATTCTAATTTTTTTTCATCTTCCTACAAAAACCGTCTTAGAACCATTAAAAAATTGGACCTCATAACTCTTGCCTCTTAATCAATTATTTAATCATTAAATGCTTGGCTATCACTATCAGAATTAATTATTTAACAGTATTACAAAAGGATTACTGTAAGGTCTTTATAAAAAATGGTTTAATATATAAATAGTTCATAACACTCTCCCCTACTAACTTCGACAAGGTTTACCCAAAATGTTATATTAAAGGCAAGGAATTAATTTAATACAGGGTGTAACAAAAATGTTGCAGTTCCTCGAACGGGGTGATTCCTGGGTTGATTTTAAACAACTTTATTCCTTAGCGAAAATGTTAGGTGGGGCTTTGTTAACGAGTTATTAACTAAAAACACCGACCAATCAGAGAACGCGTACAGTGGATAAGTGTCAGCGCGGGCTCCAGCTGTGAGCAGTATTGGCCCGCCATCGTACGCGTCATCATTAATCCGCTATACTCGCTTCCCGATTGGTCGGTGTTTTTTGTTAATATCTCGTTAACCAAGCCCCACTTAACATTCTCGCTAAGGAAAAAGTTGTTTAGCATCACCTCAGGAATCACCTACTTCAAAGACCTGCAACATTTTTGTTACACCCTGTATAACACAATGACCCCAGCACACCACTTAAAGATCCAAAAACCCATAGAACCCTAAAAATTTCCTTGCTGAAAAGCGAACTATTTTCCTCATCACAGTACCATTTTCCACTAATCACAGTACCATAAGTTACCTCCACAGAACAGCAACCCCAGGAACCTTTCACGACCCCAAAATTGGCATTGCAGAGTCAAAGAAAGGACCAATGAAGGTGAAAAGATCGCGCCAAATTCTCCACCGAAAACTACCCCATTTCTCAAAACTCCCGACCATCTCGCCACCCCGTCAGAAACCCATCTCGCGTCGCAGGAAGTATCCATTTCGATCCTCCCCCTAAAAAGGCGACCGGCTTCGACTTCGTAGTAGCATTTTCCAAATGAATTGGTCCGAGTTGACGTCTCAATTCACGGACAAAACGCGCTACCATCGAGAGCGGCGACACCGGGGGAGGAGTGCGGCTATTAGATACTCGTGAGGAACCCATAGAAAATTTGCTTGCATTCAACCGGGGAAGCCGCAGGTGGCGCGTTCTCCTGGAGATCGTGAGGAACGTTCCGCGTCCAGTTCGTGCAGGGAAGGAAGGGGGAGGTGAACCTGCGAATTTCCACGCGATCCCCCCGGCATTGTGACGAGGAGACGGTCCCTCCTCGGCAGCCTTTGTGCCGTGGCGTGTCTCGAGTGTGGATTTCAGGGTGCCCATTGTCGACCGTTAAGGACCTCCTTTACGAGGATTGAAAAGGAGAGAAGGACTCGTGCTGCCGGAGGGCCTTCGAATTGTCCGAGTCAATCTTTGCCTCGTTAGGCGCTTATTTTCGCACTTATTTACACGCCTTCGACAAAAGGGCACCCGTGGAACCCCGTTGTCCTTGCTCTCGCTCGCTCGCGCGACCGCGCGCGACCGTTTCCTAGGGGAAAGCGCCGCCCCTTCGGAAAAGGAAGACGTCTCGGGATGTGTCTCTTTGTGAAGGGGACAATCTCGACGAGTGATTCCGTTTCTCAGAGATGCGTTCCACGAACGGAACGATGCTCGATTGTTCTTTCTCCGCGATGTTTTTCGGGGAGTTTTCTGGAAACAGGGACTTTGAAGAAATTGTCGATGGGAGATGAAGATGTCCCGGGAAGGGAAAGCTTGTTGAGAGATTGGCGATCTTAGATTGTATAGATTCTTTGGCTTTTTGGTTTGACACCACAATTATACTTCTTTCCTTTCTCTTTTTTTCATGAAAAAGGATGATTATGGGGGAGATAATCTCTCCTCTTTTTTTTTTTTTTCTTTTGCGTTGTATAAGGGACGACGAAACTATTTCCCGGATTCTATAGATAAATAAAACAGGAATACATGAATAAATGCCTTCGAAGTTTTGTAATGTAATCTAAAAATACATAGAATACAGTTTATTTCCATAAAGATTTGAATATTTTCTTCTAGCAGCTTTCATTTGCAATAAACATTCGAAATTAGTTTTTGAAATTTTGCAGCATCTGACGGATCATTTGTAACGGTATGATAATTCCTTTATGTATAACAAATAGAAAGTTTTAAATTATCAATATGTATGTCTGGATTAATATTTGTACATATTTGCTTTTAAATAGCCACAGAAAAAGAAATCTCAATGAAATCGAATGTTGCTGAATAATTTCGTTAAAAATGTCTTCTGATTTTTTGCAGTTCATGTTGTAGCTAATTTTTTTTTACCTGAAAATAAACTGTATTCTGTTTTATGTTTAATAGGCTTCTATTTAATAGGCTTTTATATTATTTTATTTTTAGTCAATTCTTTATTGGTTTAGACTGCGAATATAAAATTTAAGAAACTGTTAACATATGCCAAGAAAAACAAAAAATCAAAAATATAACAATCAACTTGTAATATTTAGAAAACAAGAAATGTAGTTATTCAAGTTTTAATTCTTTTTTTTATGCTAGTAAAAATTTAATTTTACATAAAAATTCGCAATCTAATTATAATAATACATTTGGTATATTTTTTAATAAATATTCATAGGAAAAGAACAGAAAATTGAAAATAATAGTAAAAGAAACATCAAATAGAAGGAAAAAGAGAATGGTATATTTTAAAATACAGAAAAAAGAAAAAAGAAAGTAAAATGCAGAGGTTTTATGTAAATTCATATTTCTCAAGGCAGAGAAAAAAGGGCGAAAGTTTAACAAAAATGTATCATATCTTCCAAGTGTTACAAAATATATTTTTGCATTTATGTGAATCCTTGTATATTTTCGCGTATTTGAAATTGCCATAAATACATAAAACATCACTTGTCTAATAATTGTATAAGAATTTGAGTATTAAATTTGAAACCTGCTACATTCCTAAAAATTTATTTTGAAATAACAGCGAAACTCTCATTCAAAACACACCCTAAAGAGTCCGGTCAATAATATTGATCAATCCTATGTAGTTTGATCATTTTATTGCGAATCCATTTCAATACCTTTCCATCTAATTTTGCCAATATCTTTCTTTCTTTCTAATCTTTAATTCTAACGTCAATCCTGCAGTTAATATCGACTGTAAGAATTCAATAACATTGTCAATATCGATAAAAATTGACAATATCGACTGCAGAAGCTCAGTAATATTGTCAATACTAAATAATTTGTACATATTGAAGGTCAGATTAATATTGAAATTGAAGATTAGAAAAACAGAAACATGTTAAAAAGATTAGATAAAAATGGTATTGAATTAGGAAAAATCGAAAACCAACTTAAATAAAGCTGCCTTTTACTTTCTAAATATCACAAAATTCATTTTATTTTTAATATTTCATATATTTTTGTACCTATGGACATCTTTATGCATTTGAGAATGTTTAAAGTCGCCATAAATGCATAAACATCCGCAGTCTAACAATAATATTGCCAAACTAGGATTGATAAATATTATTGGCCATATGCAGGATCCTTAATAATTCCTCAACTCCAATAAACAAATCTTGCAAGCCATCAAGTCCAAAATATATTTGATTTTTCTCATTCCTCCGTTCGCCGATTCGTCGAAAGAAGGTGATATTGTCTACTCCCCAGTCTCTTGTCCTCTACTTTTTCTTCTACTTCTTCTAACGTCCATGAACTCCGAGCTAATTTTGCCATCAGTCATCCCGGCGGTTCCAGGAAGTTAGGACGAGGCTGCTGACGTTGGCGCACGAATCTCATCAGAGTTAGTGCCGGTTTAACGTCGAGACAATGCTGGGCCGTTTTCACCCTTGATCCCTTGGGGTGTGCCTGCCTCTTCATGGTCCTCTGCCACGGGTCCTTTCCTTTCCGACAAGGTGTGAAGCGTGACAGTGGCCGAGGAAATTAGGCGTTCCTCTGCACGGTGTCCCTAACTCAATTCTACTCCCTATCTTTTAACAAGGGAATAAAAAAACACGTGATTTCGTTTCGGTTTACCCATTCTACTTTCCTTTTTCGACAAACTCGTCCATTCTTTCTCTTCTTTCATTTGCAATCAATTCTATTATTATTTCTTCTCTCTGCATTATGAGTATTTCATTTCCCAATTTGACTTTCCTTCAGATTCTTTTTGGTCACTCCATAAGTTCCTCTTTCTTTTTTCTTATTGGTCTCAGCTGGCGCGGGCAACGCCTCCGAAACGAAACTCGTAAACACGTTCACTCTGCCACGTATAAGCGCACCGAGCGAGACGGAACCCTCGATTTGAATAACGATCGAAAACGTCCTCAGGAACGAGGCTCCTGAGAGACGTTTACGTCGGTCGAGTTCGGCCCCAATGAAAAGATATTACCGATCCTTTTTATTACGCGGCCTAACGGTGTGAAATACGACGAGATCGATTAAGATTTCCTCTTTTTTTATGGAAACGGCTTCCCGGGGACTCGACGCCTCGATGGGGAAACGCGATCGACGGAAATCGTCCCTGGCATCTGTCCTGCGCGTCATTTAGCGCTTCTTTCTGCCGATATTCGTGTCGTAACTTGGACTCATTAAACATATTTCATTCCATAAATTACATTTTTAGTACAGGAATTTTTGAAGAAATTGATTGGAAAATTAGTTGAATATTTAAAGAAGGTTTATGGTTAATAAAACATTCATTTTATGTGGATAATTGAAAGAACAGATATATCTTTTTGAAAGACCTGATAAATTTATAGAGAATTTAATACTCCAAGCAAAAGCAAAAAAAAAATGTTAACTAAATTCAGCAGTAAATAACAGCTTTAATAAACAGCTTTAAAATTAAAAATTTGTCAATCCCTGGAATCCTTCAGGGTTGGGTGCATTTTATTTAAAATAAGATAACAAATAATTATTTTAAATAATGACTAATTTCGTATAGTTTACTATTTTCATTTTATAAATGACATAAGGGAATCTATTTTATGTTTTACTCAATTCAAATAACTTTTTGACTTTGATAATTTATTATTTCAACAGCTTCACTAAAATAAAATAACAAATAATTTGACATGGGAGGTTATTGAAGTAAATTATGTATTTACTGAACTTAGAATATGAAAATTTTTATAGTTAATTGTTCTTGCTGTAGATACTTTGTCAAAAAAGCTTTCATGTTGAATAATACAACTCTTGAATAATACAGTGACTCACATATTTGTTCATGAAGAATGTATTCAATTCTTCTAAACTATAAAAAAGATATTTGTCTTTACACTATACAATTAATGGAAACTTAGCAACAATGAATACTATGAATTCCACAGTTAATTAACATTCAGAATACATATGAACAAACCCGTGAGTCACTGTATGTGTCCTGAATTTGTATGCATGGGAAGATATACAAAAATTATTTATATATATATATATATATAACACAGTTGTCTATGTTGACATAATAAAATTAGAGAGTATTTGAGAAACAATTTGAGTAAATACTTGATCAAATTAAAGATTAAAATGAACTATTATTTTATTTGAAATATAAATAACGAAATATACCCAAGGCAAATCATTTGCCTGTTCAAATAAACTAACACACGATTATTTCAAATAACACATAGTCAGATAAAATAATAGATTATCTAGTGTTGGGCATTATTTAAATAAATTTCTATTTAAATGATTACTTACATTGAAACTTATTTAGTATCTAAAAATTCAAATGAAGAGATAATTATTAATTGTTTGAATAAATCTAAATGAATGATTTAAAATAATCAAGTTTATTTGTTACTTTCAAATGCAAGTTTCACTATTATTTATTATTAACCGGATAGTAAAATTTGAAATAATATTACACAGAGACAGCATTTTTGGGCATAAATTTATATGAATTTTCCGTATCTACTCAATTTCACTCACACGTTGTATTAATTTTACCCTGATGTTTTTTGTACAAAGCGCAAAAAATATTCATATCGCGATTCTTTTATGATACAAAGTAAAACAAATATGAAAACGCAGAAAACTATTTATTATTTATCTAAATTCAAATAAGAAAATTTACTTGTTATTTACAATTAAAATCATACTTTCATTTATTATTTAGTATTTGTCTATTTAAATAAAAATTTTCCCAACTCTGATGTTATCTTAACGATTATATTTCAAATAATTTATTCGGACAATGCTCAATCTTGGAATCCTTTAAGCCCCTTTTTCCCTCCCTCCATTCCCCTCCCCAAAACCGACGAATCACCAAGACGAAGTTCCCCAAATCGAAAGCAACCAGTCGTAAGTCATCCCCGGGCTCGAGAGCGCCCCGAAACGAAACCATTCGTTCCTGATTTATTAATTAGCCGAGAGTTAATTAGTCAACAACCGTGACCCAGATGAGAGAGAGGTCGATTCGGCGGAAAGGAACCAGGGACTGGTCCCGGTCAGGTTCGTAACGGTAGTGAGGAACCAGTTCGCGGGACAGAGCAGAGAGGCAAGTCAGTGGGCGAGGGCGGAAGGGGGCAGAGGAGTCAGGGCCCGGGACGAACGTGCTAATATACGTACGGACCATAAACAATCATCATAAATATTTCGGTCGACACATTAGCCGGCTCGTCTGCCAACACTTGGGGCCCACCTTTCGCAATCCCTTCGTCCTTAATCACGCGAAGAGGAAAGAGAACGGGCTGAGAAAGGGCCCTGCTGGCTCCGGTGGCATCCTCGATCGCGCTCCTTTTTCTTCTAATTAAGATAATAATAACGGCTCATTAATTTGCCACCCTCTCGGAACTCTCTCTCTCCCGCGTTGCACCCCGCTTCTTTTATATTCCAGACCGCGGTTCGCCTGATTGTTTATCCTCCTGCTTTTTCTCTCGCCTCTCGGGTGCCTCCATTCGCTCACCGGGCTCATCATTTGATTCATGACGTGGATTTTGCGCGGCCGGATGAAGAATCGTGCTCGTATGCCTCGCGAAAAATTGAATACTTGGGTCTGACTGTAAAAGTTGGGCGATATTAGGTTGAATTTGGTTTTCTGTGCTTTGATTTTCAAGTTAGGAATTGTAAGAATGGAGGAAAATTGTGTTTGAGTTTGGAGAAGGTGTTGGGGTGTTAAAAGGGGATGAGTTTTTCTTGCTATGAGGAAAAGTTTTTCTTATTCATTGTATTGTGTATTTGAATGTTATTACTAAATAGACTACAGATTTTATACATTTATGATAATTCTAAATATTCCAGAAATTTTCGAATTTGTTGAATTTATAGATGCTAAAATATACCAGATATCAAAAATATAGTTTAAGTTACAATATTTGGAAAATAAGACATTCTGTAATGTAAGTTTCAATTTATTATATGCGTTTCTAAACATTATTGTATTTTACATAAAAAATCAGCAGTCTACTTATTACAGGCTTATTTAGAAAAAAACATTTTTTCAATGTATTTTCTCATTTATAAAATGCAAATTCTATTGTCTAAACTTATTGAATTAACACTTTGATTACCATGATATACATATGTTATCTATGAATGATATTGGTTTATATAATTGTGAATCATATTTTCAAGATTTTCTATTACAAACTGATAGAAGAAAGGGAGTGCCGTAAAATAAATATAGAAATGAATTAAAATTAACTTTGTTTGGACTTTAAATCATTACATGTGTTGAAGAAAGTTTTATAAAACTATTAGGTGCAGAAGTGAGTTCTTGCCGATGAAATTTTTAACACAATTGGAACAGTAATTTGATTCTATATGAAATAAAAAATTATTAGCCAGGAAAATGGTGTGAGATTAATAACAATATATTGATGATTGAACTATTGTATATTTTTCTTAATACAACCTTTAGTTTAATCAAAAATCGGAAAGAATTCATTTCTACACCCAATGTTTTAGTAATCAAAGTATTAAGACAAGAGAGAAAAGCAAATATAATTTTTCTGCTCTTACAAATATTGTTAATCTTAATCTTAGAATTCATTACAGTTACGACGTAAAATACAAATCTTAAATATTTATTTGTATCTATAAATGAAAAGTAGAAAATATATTGATACAGAGAAGAAAAATACAATTAACAGAAGCAGAATATTTGAAAAATATCATATTTAAGTTCATTAAAAACCTTGGAAACTAAATTTATGTAACTTCCCAATGTTGTCCAACTGCTAAAGAAGAAAATATCATTTAATATCTTCAAAATGTTGAAATCATTTTTCAAAAATTGAGTTTATATCTTAACTCATACCTAAAAAAACAGAATTTATATTTTTATCCGGGAAACAGTGTACCTACTAAACCGATGTTTTCCTTCAAAAATGAAAATCTAATAAAATCATACTCCAGTATTGGCATACAGAACTTGATGATGATAATACGTTTATTTAATGACGCATCAACTGCTATGGTTATTAGCGACACAGAATTAAGGCTTACATACATCTTACATAAGGTAATACTTGCATATTAATATTATATACTGAAAAATTTTGGTTACAAACATCGTACATATAACTTAGGCTATATTATTATTACCTATTATTATATAATTTTACTCAGTTAGATTTTTGAATAGATTGATGTTTCTTTTAGGTAATCTATTAATTTCTTCATATGTTCATTTTTGGTTAACATTTCTTTTACACTGGTGCTACCCGAGTTTCTAAGGTTATTGAATGTTACACACTCGTACAGAAGATGTTTCACTGTGATTGGAGTATTGCATTCTTCACAAATTTTTGGTAGGGATTTGTCCATCAGATGTCCATGTGATATGTTTGTGTGGCCCATTCGCAATCTGGTTAAAATGACTTGGTCTCTCCTACTAAGTGAACTATCCTGTATTTTAAAATTAAATTCTTGGATTATGTCATGAATTTTCGTGTGTTTGATGTTCCAAATGATGTTCCAATCTTTCTTGATAATTTTGTTAATAACCTGTTTGACGTCTTGGTATAAGAATTTTAATTTAATATCGGATATTTGAATTTGTTCTGGTATTTCCTCTATGATGCTGTTGGTTCCTGGTATTAGATATTCTAAAGTGATGGTATTATTGGAATAGTTTTCATGAATCATATCTTGAATTTGTATTATAAATTGGTTGGATGTTTCTTTATTTGTGACAGCCTTTAGCGCGTTTAACGAATTTGTAAATATTATGGTGTTTGTATATTTGTTCGTAATTGCTTGGTCTATTGCTATAAGAATAGCATATATATCTCCTGTCAATTTATTAAATTCTCCTGGAACTGCATACTTAACAGTCGAGGTTTGGTCTTTGATTATATAAAATAATCTTTCGTTGATTCTTTGTGTTATAATATATATGTATTTGGTGTCCATACTATCCTCGTTTAAATTACTTTCATCATTTGACTCAAGTACCTTTGTTTGTGGTGTTTTAAGAATCCATGGAGGATTTCGGTGGAGTTTTCGTTCTGCTATGCAGGGTAGTTCAATGTTCAATTCATCGAGATATTTGCTAACTCTTTTGTAAAATGGTAGAGGTAGAGTGGTCTTATTGGTTTTATTCGTGTTACATTGATTAAATCTTGAAGCAATTGTATTAGTAAAAGCTGAATTATTGGGCGTGGATTGTATTGCAATAGCATATTTTAAGCTTAGTAGTTTTCTTCTTTGGTGCAGGGACGTTTCACCTGATTCATACTGTATGCTTGGTATTCGGCTAGAACGGAAAGCTCCTGTAACAATTCGTAGTGCTGCATTTTGTATAGGATCTAACATTTTCAAAATTGTATGTTTTGCTGAATTGTGGCATACAGAACTTGAAACGCGAATATCTCGAAAATGAATATACAGTGACTCACAAATTTGTTCACAAAAACTATATTAACGTTTAAACTCTAAGAAAGATCTTTGTCTTTACACAATACAAATCATGAAACCGGAACAACAATTAATCGTGGAGACTAGATTGACTCCAATTGAAAGAAAAAATGAATACTGTGAATTTTGCGGTTGATTAACATTTGGAACGCATATGAAGAAACTTGTGACATACGGCGTGTTGCCTTATAACCCGAGAAATAACTCATACGCCGCATAATACATATTAAAATACCACTAAATATTTTTTTCACAGCTACAGAATAATTTAGGAATGAAGGGCTTAAATTCTAATAATGAAGTAAGAAATCTCCGTGTCCACAATTTTTCAACAAGGAGTATAAAAATGAGCACAGAAGGGGAAAGATGGTTAACGAACAGCCGTCGTAGCGGCCGTCGCGATCAATATCGTCGCGGATAATAAAAGATCGCTAAATCAAATCGTCGTCGGGGCCCCAGTCCGCAGCGTGCGGAGGTTACTTTGTTACTTTTACCGTGGAAACGCAGTAAATTTCGTCCCATAAAACCGGCGGTTTTAGTGGCTACAAATTTGACCGGTGGCCGTGCGCGCTCGCCTCCAGGCTTTAATCCTTCTGGCTGCTCGTTGGCTCCTCGAAAAGGATATCCACCGGTCCGCTACCTTTAATGAGCTACGAACTTTTGAATTATGCACCTCCGCCCGTAGCCGCGCGCATTCATAACGCGCGCGTACTCGCGCTCCTATCCGGCCCTCCAGCTTTTTCTCTCCTCTTCGCAACACAGACGCGCGCGTACACGTAGCCACGAATCGGGGATAAAAGTGCACGCGCAGGAATCTGCTTACTTCTTTTTCTTCCTCCTACCGCGGCTCGAGCGGAGAGTCGGGAGCTATCGATCCTGGTGACGGCAGCTGGACACCTTTAGTGACTTTTCGACTTTCCTTGTCCCCCTTTTGGTTTTGCTTTCGTGCGACGTCGAGGATGGAGGAGATCCTCGCCGAGGATCGCGTCGGTTTTGAGGGGATTGCGAAGGTCCCTTGGTTTTTTGGGGATTATTTATTTGAAGGGATAACGACTTACGTTGTTCGGTTTGGTGTGACGTGGAATTAAAAAGGTGGATAAAAATTATGTAATATTAATAAGGCATTATTGAGACAGTAGTCGTGATAAAAAGCCTTGGGAAATACAGCGGTTAGCTATCGTTTCGTCGTTTTTAATCCTTGGCCAGCAAATGTTGGGTCGAAATTGACCCGGCGTCCGCCTGCCATTGTTGCTGTTATTTCTGTGACTGTAGGGTAAAACGATGTATGTCACATTTAAAAAAAAAATTTGTTTTTATGCGTTAATTGAGATCCACGAAGGAAAATTCATATTTTTACCAGAGCAAAAATACATTAGAAGAATATTTTCCCATTAAAAAAATAAAAATATAAGACAATTCAAGAACATAAGACAGTTTTGATGTCTAAAACTTTAAACACACACTTCTGTCCAGAAATCACCGGACGCTTTCTTAGTTTCACTGAAATGATTGATACAATCTTCTGTTTTATTTTTTCTGAGTACTCTTAATATTCTAATAATTTTAATAAATATTCAGAACATAAAACTGTAAATACACATTGGTAAATAGTAGATATATTTTTAGTTCCTTGAAACTTCCGATAAAACTATACAGAGACTTTTAATTTGCTTTGAAAGATCGAAATTACTCTTTGAAAATTACTTTGAAAATTACTCTCGGAAAATTAGAAAAATTAGTTACCAAATTACTCATAGTCATAGGAATTAAATATATTCATGAAAAAATTATAAACATTATTATTCTGCATTTGACATGATCTTTAGCTGTATAATTCGAATTTCATATTTTCTACATTGCGAACAATGAATAAGTGTTCCTTTGTGTTGTAGTGTCGATCGTTTTATACTCTAAAATCGTTCATCCACTACTTTTATTGGGTATCCGGTGACTTATGGACGTGAGTGTACGTAGTATTACCTTAAAATCACAGATTTTTAGAATTTTTATAATCACAGTGGTTTTAATTTACACAATAAGATGATTAGTATTGTTAATTTATCAAGTCGTTCACTAAATTCTGAAGATCGTTCATTCTTAAATTGTCTTACAATCACAGACGAAAAATGGATTTATTATTATAATTCTTCTTGCAAGAGAAGTTGCTCCGATTCGAATGATTAGAAATTGATTCAATTGAAAAAATTGTACACTCACAGTCCGCTGTCCGAAGGTTAAAAATTTCTTCTCATGTCATAAGATTTATTTTTTTCCTAATTATATTCTAAGCTACTACGGAACAAAGGATTAGGAAGCAGCCCTCGAAAATTGCTCTCATTTCCTTGCATTCGGTAATTAAGAAAGCAACCGAATATCGAAAGCCAGAATCAATTTCGGCGTAGCTGGTACTTTGACCCGTGTTATTTACAATAGAAAGCAATTCCGCTGGCTGGCCAGAGGGCAGACGGCAACGAAGGCAGCCAGAACTAACAAGGTAACCTAACCCCAGGGACTCCGAGGAGACGAAACCGCAACAGGGACCGCGAGGAAGTCGATGGGGAGAACCGAAATGGCCGACGCATAACTCGTATCCATTTCAATATCATTAGCACTCCGAGTCTCCGTTAAATTTCTTTCTTTCCTTCCTGCTCCTTCTTTTTTCTTCGCTTCGAGGTTTTTAGCTTCCTAACGAATTAGCCGTCAGAAAATTCTTCTTTACTTTCTATTTTTCTTGTTTTTTTATTTTTTTTATTTTTTTTGTTTTTTTATTGGAGCAACTATAATAAAAGGTGTATACTTTTATACAATGGGATTCGAATTTATAATTAAAATCAATGACGGTTTGTAATCAAGTGTTACGTTGTTGCAATTAAGTGCATCTAGAAACTGCAGTACTAAACTAAACATTTTATGAACTATTGTCTTTTTGTGTTCAAAACATTGTATAAATGCGACAGGAGAACCTCGATTACCCGAGTTAATATTTTTAATATAAAATTGATAATTGATTGCAAATTACTAAAGCATGGTTCAAGATTTACTCGAAGTTCTACTAGTCTTATATTTAATGTTTGTAATAATTGCAATGACCAACTTCACTTTTTGAGTTTTATCCATCAACACACTTGATTCTGCATTTTACAAGGGAATCGCATGAGGTGTTGCACACCGATTTGGATGATAACTTTGTAGGAAGATGAAAAAACGTAAAAAATATTTGACCCATGGTTAGCCGAAAATGTAGATACTTAATAGTTTAGAAAATGTTTAAAAATGAATAAAATGCTTCGATATAAAAAAGTGCAGTTACTTTAGCACCACACCACAATACTATACAGTTTACATATAGTGCGACGTTTAAATTTCGAACATTTATACCAGCGAATATAATTTTTGTTTTTAAATATTTTCTAAACTATTAAGTATCTACATTTCCGGCCAAACATGAAGCACATATTTTTTACTCTTCTATATTCCTACGCAGTTTCCCTAGTTAGTAATAAAATTAGTAAAAGTTTAAAAAGTGGAGGTTATCGCTTTGACTTTCGAACGATTCATATACTTTGTACATGTTGAGTTAGTAGAAAATGTGATTAATTTTATATAAAAAATTAATTTTCTTCCAGCAACATCAGACAGTAATTTTCGACTCCAATTTCTGGCTCCTTGTAGTACAAAGTACGAACCAACATTTAACATCGCATACTTTCTTCAGTCAATTACTGGAAAGATTAAAGGTTCGCTCGATCCCAAGCAATTTATTAAAATCGTATTTCCAAAAATGTTTTACAAGAAAATGATTCCTTATCTCCATCGTCGCGTTGAAAGCTCTCAATTTCAGTCTCCGCGTTCCTCCTCTCTGAAATCAATCTCTTTAGTTTGCTCTGACGAGCGCATCGTCATCTCCGATTACGCGTCATTTCGTCACTTTCGGGCCGAAGGAATCGATCTCCAATCGTCCGCCGCAACAGGTGCACGGAATCAATTATCAGAAGAGAACGTTCCACGTAATTGCATAAACACGCAGCGATTTTCTGAGGCAGCCTAATTACCTCGAGGCGCGATCGAAATTTCAGCGATCACCGGTGCAATACGAACACGACGGGAATAAATTTCTCCGTTTCCACGAACGGGGTAATCGAATCGATTTCACCGAATCGATCCCTTGACACGGACGAGAATTGCCGGGACCGTCTTTTCCGAGGCGATGCGGTTACGGCGGCGTTTAAAAGCAAATTTTCCTTAAATTGAAGCGAAGTTCGACGAAACGGTAATTTTCGTTTAATCGTGGTCGTCGGGACTCGCCTCGCGTTGTTATTTCGTTCGGTAATTCGAGGGAAGCTTGCGTAAATCACGGGGCCGAAGGCTGCGGCCCGGGCACGGAAGGGTTGCGGTGGAGGGGGTGTGCTAATGCTCTTATAATGACGCGAATTATTCGCGTGCCACGATTACGCAAACACCGTTTCTGCATTGGAACGCTTCTTTTTCCTTTTTTTCTTGACTCCGCTTCTCGTGATTCATTGGGGGTGAACCGAGGGTTGGTCATTTCTGGTGACCGCAGGGGTTACGTGGCACGAAAAGCCTGGCTAAAAATTAAAATGTTACATTGCACGAGGGTCTCGAGCGCATTTAGATTGAAATTGAATTGTCACTGAAACGTGAATCCATCATTTCTTCTCTGATATGCAAAATTAATTAGGAAATATTTCAGCAGAGGTCTGTGTAAACGTTTGAAAATTGCGAGATTAGTGTTCGAAGTCCATGCGAGGATCATTCTATCATCGCCATAAATTGAAGGTATAATAAATATTAAGGAAACATTTTTTTCCAGAGCACCACCTTGCGATGTGTGCAATATTACAAAATTACAGGCCTTGGAGGCCCATGCAATAAATCACGAGAAAACACCCGGAGACTTTCGGCAAATAATGGTCTGTGTATTATCATATATATTGTGTAATAACTATCACGTAGATAGTTTTATATGAAACACTAAAGAATTTTTTATAGCAAAATTTAAGGGTACTAGGCAGTTGCTCTTCGTGAAAAAGAAGCTTCCTTTTTTATTGATTCATGATAACACGAGCACAGATCTAGACGTATCCTTGTACCCAGTTTGTGTTACTATCATATAGTTTGGAAAAAAATTGGTGCTGAATACGTGTGTTTTAAAAATAGTGGTCGATACTGATAAATATTTTAATGTTTTCCTATAGTTTTGCCCTAATATCAGTCGTAAAAAGTGATATAATCCAATTTTACGGTGTGATTCTTTTTTATTGGATACATAGTTTTGAGGTAAATCTTTAAAACTAGACATTGTTACAAAATTATTAATTTTATGGCCAAAAAACGGCAATTTTTTCGGAAAAAATTCGTCATGGTTTGTATACTACTGAAAAACCGTGCGTTTTTTAATTTTTTTGTAAAAATCTTGAATTTTTAAAGACTATGCCAAAGGTTCACCCAAAATATCACATGTTCTACAAATCCTGAAATTTTTTCAATTCGATCTGAGCCTCTGTTTGGTCGCAATCAAGGAAAACCCAAGAGAAGAAAAGATTTCGAGAAAAATGCGTTTAAAGTACTTTTTACGTTTTAAAGTACTTTTACTTATTTATACCTTGCTCAACGACCTCCAGCAGAGCATTATAATGTTTCTAGTTAGTTCTGTTTATTCAGAGACGATAGTACTTTCTAAAAATGCAATAAAAAGAAAATCGATTTTTCGACTGCCAGTAAGTCGCAAGCTAAACGCAGTTTCTATCAAATTTTAAGAGTGAAACGTTTAATAATTTAATCGAGTAGCAAATATTTTAGTAATTTACTATGTACGGTACGAAAACTAAAATTTAATCGAGTAATTTAGTAAAACAATATGTAGCTACTTACCACTCGACTAAATTACTAAACGTGCCTGTTTTAGCCTTTACTTATACTTTAAACGCTTGAATTGGAATTCCACCGCGGCAACATAAAACAGTATATATATCGCATGGTGAATCAGGCTTGCAACCCAAATATTTTACACGACTTTCTTTTCCACATTCCTCATTCGATAAAAAGATACCTTGGCAAAATCCATCTTCGTTCTCCTCAAGCTTCAATCACCACAGCTGAAGATACATGGACCTAGGAATACATATAAGAACGGAGTGCGAAGTCTCACTACACTTTCAACCAATTAACGATTCTCCACCGCCACATGCGCGGTCTCATGTTCCTCCCTTCCTTGCGTGAGCTTAGACCCCGCAGGCTTGTGCTCCGTCCTTACATTCCTAGGTCCATGTGAAGATACGAAATATTGAGAGTAGCAACTAAACCTAGATCACCAATATTCTCGACTCCCCCGCTAGGGCCCGGTCCCCACTCCAAAAAATTTCAATCTCCCCAGCAGGGCCCCTTAAACACCGGTAACACCGAAATAATCGGCAATATTTAACGGCGTTTAATTCCTCTCGAAGCTACCCGTGACAACGTAATAATCCCGTTCGCGACCAAGGGACAGCTTCTCGAAGAGGGGGGCTCGGAGGGCCGAAGGGGGCCCCCGCCGGGGCGGAGGACGCTCGTTGCCCGGGACCGTAAAATTTCCTCGGCACCCGTCCCTCCGCAGCGGCTCGCTCGAAATCCCCGTGGCGCGACCATTCGTCATGCTTAAGTATACTAATGCAAGCATAACGTATTAATAAACCGGCCGGGGCCCGGCGCGGCGTCATAAATTGCGGGAGGCGCGGGGCCCGCGTCGGACAGGGGCCGTGTATGCGCGCGCATATATCCACATACTTATGCTAATGATAGCCGTGGAAGAGAAAGGTGTAAGCCCTTTTCCCACCTGCCGCCCCCCTACCGTGTCAACCACGCTCGAAAGCTCTGCTCGTTTGCCCCCCTATAGGTCCCCTCCGCGGCCTCTCCTCCCGCGTCGGGGCCCGGTACGCGACCCCTACGGACTCTCGACGCCCTCTCGCGCGGAACAGATATCCTCTTCTTGCTCCCTTTTCCGCCGCGGAACAGGCTTTTACCTTTCGACACGATCCTGATCTGTTCGGGACGCCTTAATTACCTGGGCCCACCTTTCCGTGGACGCGCTAATGAACCGATAGATTGAGAGCTGGTTCTTTCACCTGGGACAAGCCGGCACTTTCCTTCGCGCTTCTTTCTTTCTGAAGCGAGCAATGAGATTAAATGGGATTAACTTGTCTGGAACTGTTCGACTGGGACAGGTCGCGGAGATTTGGTGCATTGGGCAGGTGGAAAGGTGAGAGGTAGTGAAAGGGAGAGGTGGGAGCGGGATCTTGAAGGATTGTGAATAGGCAAGCGGGTGATAAAGTGCTTTCGAGATTTTTTTAGAATAGTTTGCTTGATATCAGTTTTAGTTTTCATTCATTAACCCTCGTCCGTCCTGTGTCAATTTGATCCAATTTGCTCATGAAACGGTCTATTATTCAAATATTTGAGGGAACATTTACTTGAAACTTTGTGATTTTTATTTTTTTAACTCAAAAATATTTTGTATTTATCTTGTCATTTATTGATTTTTTACCATTGTCTCAATTTCACACCAAGGGATAAATTATGTTACGAAAATGAGGGACGGATGAGGATTAAATGATCAAATCTAGACGAACATTAATTAAATACAGTAGAATTTTTAGAGCAGTTTCAGGGGATACTTGTACGAAGTTTTAGAACTCTAATAATTAAATTAAAGCAATGAACTTTGATGCCATTATAATCTTTGCTTATTGTATTTTATTGATTTAAAAAATAACAAAAATATTAGAGTTCCCTTAATAAAGTAGTATTTTAAAGTATAATATTTTCTTAAAATAGTCAATAATATATTTACTAGAAAGTGGATGTTTATACAATTATGACAATTTAACCCTTACTCCATAAATCAAGATCTTTGCCACCTGAGCAAATTCAGAAACTGTATTTTTTCACTTTGTAAATTTGTAATAATAACATAATTCAACAAATTATTGTTAAAATATTTTATTCTAATCTCAGTCTAAAAGACGTAAAGATGCTGTACAAATATTTGAACCAGAATAATTAAAGATTTGACGTTGGAGATTTTAAGAGCTAAAGCTATAGATTTATGGGATTTAAAGAGTTAAAGCTAAAGATTTGAAGATTCGAAGCTGGAGGTTCGAAAATGAAAATTCGAAAATTTCAAGTTGAAACTTAATCAATTTTAAAAACTGGAAACTTGAAGAATTTAAAGTTGGAGATCTGAAAAATTGAAGAGTGAAAATTGTAGAAACAATATGAGTTCACAAGTAAGAAGATAATTTATATTTTAGATCACTCTCCTTAATTTATATTTATATTTATAGTTCATTCTTCAAAATTGATTTTCTCGTATGAAGCCTCGTATGAAAAATATCTGCACCCAAGTTTTTCCTCATTTTTAACATAGAATCGCCCTTTATTTCCCCAATAAAAATAAAATACATTTTACGAAATTGATCAGGTAATACACATTTTTCTTCAAGCTTCACTTACTTGCATCCGTCCTTAAAAAATATGAATTTCCACAAACATCCACTGTCTAATAATTACCACTATTGAATTACAAATAAGCTACATCTGAATACGATAGAACCTTGATTATCCGAATCACAATGATCTCTAATTGTTACTATGTAGAGTTTCAGTTAATTCATGAACTATAGGTATAAAAGTATAGCAGGACTTTGTGTAAAACTTGAATTATGTTTTAATAGGGCTGTACTAATTATTCGCATTTTATACAGGGTGTTTTGCAACAGGTGAGAGAAAATGTAAGGTGTGATTCTAGACGTCAAAATAAGAGGAAAATCAAGAGTTACGAACTGGCGGTAACAGCTTTGTTTTTTAGTTATTAGCATTTGGAAAATTGGGCGAAAACCTGAAACATGGCAATCCCTATAGCATCGGGTCCTCTCACTCAAATTTACATTCATTCGGTCCTCCTTTGAAATAATCAATGTATCGATTCACGAAAACAGCTGTGGTTTACGTTACACACACATCTTCGTTTCATACAGACAGCTCTATACACTGAATATTCCGTAAATTTTGACATATGCCATAGGGATTGCTATGTTTCAGGCGGTTTTCGCCCACTTTTTCAAACGCTAATAACTAAAAAACAAAGCTGCTACCACCATTTCGTTACTATTGATTTTCCTCTTATTTCGACGTCTAGAATCACACCTTACATTTTCTCCCACCTGTTGCAAAACACCCTGTATATAAATATCAAGTGGGTTAATCGAGCTTCTACTGAATTAACAAATTCAAAATCTCGTTTCGTACAGAAAGTAATTACTTATTTAGAAAAAATAGTTATCCGAAATTCACATCCCATTTGCATCAATCCAATACTATCACAATCTACTTACAATATCCTGACATCTCAAGAAACATCCCATAAAACACGTATCCAGTCAAACAACAATTTCCACAACTCCTCGCGTCGCATACTCCCGTTGAATCCTCGCGGCTACTAGACAAAAATGGCAGCCCGTAGCCAAGCAGCAACTTAATCATCCTCTTTATTAATCATCAAACACGTAGCGCGCGTGCATGGAGAAGCGGTCGGAGAAACGCGGCACGAATGGTGGTGCACGAAGTCGACGGGTACAGTACTGGGTAGAGGCACCACGGGGCAGTACAGAAGTGATAATTTCGTGATTGAATATATCGAAGGGGCCCCATGCTGGGTCGAACTCGTCCGAGGCGTCCCGGGCCCCATAAGCCGGTATGGGTTTACACGTATAATCGAGGAGGAGCGAGTCTCGGCCGGGTGGTGGTAAAGCATACATACATTATAACACCATTAAAATACCCGGAGCGAAACACCCTGCGACTTGAACCCCTATTTTACGTCCCCCGGTATATCGTGCCAACGTGCTGCACGTCGTTAATGGTTTCTCCGCTTTCTGCCTTCTTATATTTGTGCTTTCGTTTCCCATCCTTTTTTTTTTTATTATTTTCGTCTTTTTGTGCGTTTCTTTTTCTCCACCGACCGCCAGAAGAATCCGGGGCAACGGGGAATATATCTACTCGTTGGAGTATCGTTATGGAACTTAATTTATCGAGATTCGTGCTCGAATGCGCGGTTTAGGCCTCTTCTCGGCGGCTTAGGGGGATTAGAACGTCGCTAGATTAACCTGTTACTGGAGACGATGGACTCTGCGTGATGTACGGTAGCGATGGAGACTCTGAAAACGAGTAAATAATGAGGGACATGGAATATTTTAGAGTTTTGGTGGGAGAAAAGGCTGAAAGGAGGAGAAATGCAGTTGGAGGCACGTGCGTTTTGAACTGGTTTTGATGTTTCTTTCTGGTCATTGAATTTAGGATCACCCAAAAATTTTCAACATTTTCCAAGGGCTTATCATATTCTTTATTTTCTTTCTTTATTTCATTTTAACGGGATAAACATTAATAATAAACCGGGATAACTTTACTGTCTATTAAAAAAAAAATTTGTTAATTTTGTTGGCAGAAATTTTATGTGCAAAAACTTGTCAAGTAATTAATCAGTCAAAAAAATCCAACTTATGACTGTAAATGTTTGCAGTATTAGGTATTCCTTATACATGGTCAACCTATAGGAGCACAGGTTTCAACACGGGAAATGATCTCGTTTTCCGTTCCGACGCATTTAGACAAACATTGCTGAGTATATCAGGACAGCAAACGTGACCATTTAGAATTTTATACATATAAAAAAGCCAGATAAGTTTTACAAGCATAAATAAAGAATTGAAACTTGAATAACGGTATATATTTTATTTTCTAGATATTATAACTTGAATTATATGTTTGATATTTTGTATGTTTTGACATGTATTAATAGTCTCGTAGATTTCATGCATACTTAGTATTGTCATAAATGCATAAAATGCGCAGTGTAGACTGAGAAAAATAATGGAGGAAAAATTACTACATTGCGTAGTAAAGAAACAGGATATAGTGAAATGCATTTCTTTCTACCACATTAAAAGGAAAAATTAGCACATGTGTTTCAAAATTTAATAGACCAGTGTAGTAAAATTTACGGTAGGCTGTGATACACAGCGACATCTACGCCGAAAGAAGTGGCGTCTCGTGACATAACCTCAATTTGCTTGGATTTTAGCATTGTCTTTTCAATGCCTTTCAATGCATATCATATAAACGTCCAAAAATGGTATAGTTAATATTGGAAAAACTTATTTTCTGACATAGGTATTTGTTACGGGCCGTTAGCAGTTACTGAGCATACGCCTAGTTTCATAAGGCTTCCGCTAGAGTGTTCTCGTAATAATCGTCTTTCTCGCTAGTGCTTGATCCTAGCCCTGTTCATATTTAAGACGAGTTCCGAAATAATCTTCTACAGCTCTAGCGTGGGTCCGTCAGCACAGGTCTACTGAGATAATTAAGCAAGTCTTCGTTGATCTGATGGTTCAAAACAAAAATCGCCGTAGCCCCTTCTCTCTTCTTCCATATCCCAAAGTTTTCCTCCTCCAGTCGTCAATACTCTTTGTATAACCAATAAATAATTTCTCTTATCTATCCTATACCTTGCCTCCCCCCGTCGCCAAGCATTACCACCCCCCTCAGTATTTCCATAAAGAAAAACTCTTTTTAGTTTGAGCGAAAGTTCCAATTTTGCTACATTCGTGTAGTAAAAATCAGCACACGAAGTTGTAGTTCTTACCAAGTCTTCAGAACCAAATATTACTACACTGGTGTAGCAAAAACCTAACCACTTTCACCAATTCTGCCGTTTTAGTAGAAAATGTAGTAAAATTACTCTCATTTTTTTCTCTCAGTCTATTGATAACCCTCTAACCCATCTCCATTCTAGTCCAAATATCTAAATACATACTTAAGTTAAAGGCATTTACTCTCAATTTTTACAAGCATATAAAAATAAATTTTCTACCCTACACTTTACAAAATAAATTTTCCGAGCAATGTCTTCCCCAAAGGGTTAACACTTTCCCCGACCTCCACGATATAGAGTTTCAAGACCCCGAACATCTCCATGCCGAGCACGGTGCCCCATCAACAGAGAATCAAAAACCAATAGACCCACCAACAATCGGGACCCCGATTAATCAGCCCCGCAGAGCAGTTTTTCTCGAGCACAGGTTCGAGGAACGAGGGACTCCCCCGTTGCGAGGTTGCCACCCTCAATTCGACAAGTGAAACCATAGACGACCGGCCGTGGCACGAAACGCGTTCGGACGCGTGGCCGCCCCCCTCATCCATCGACTTCCGCGCGGGGGGAACCGTCATTAGAATCCTCTTAGAACGTGATCTCTCACGAGGTATCGCCCGCTGCGCGTGGATTCTCTCATATCGTGTACGAGGTGATAAGTATCGCCACAATGCATCACTTAAACAAACAGCTTATGCCGACTCTCCGGGACAGGGGAATGGGGGTGGGAAGCCTCGTCCGTCCAGGACGGACGTGGACGAGAAGGGTACGAGAGGGGCCCGACGAGCGGGAGGAGGCGACAGAAAGACGGCGTGAAAGGGAGGAGGGAAGGGACGCGGTTGTAGAGGCTGGCATTTGTTGGCTTGTGGCAAGAGAGACATCCATCGTTGCCGCGGGGGGTCCATGAAGTAATTGTCTGCCAGACACCGTCCAATCCCGCGCCAGCTCGACTCTAGATTAACGTCGAACCAAATTCTGACCAGTGGCTCTCATTAGAATTACCCTCGTTCTTATCGTTTTGCGAGAAGGAGACGGAGTAAATAAGGGCTTCGTCTTTGGAAAGCTTTTTAAGAGGGAAACTTGATTTAAGACGTTAAAAGTAAGCTTATATTCGAAAAATTTTTTTTACGGAACGGCTGAGTTGATTTTTCCAAAACGTTTTAAGCATTTTCTTTCATATTCTAACACTAAAAGTTAATTTTTTCGTTAGAAAATAATCTGTAGAAATAGTTTTATATATTCAAGTTATTTAGTTCTTTCTTAAAACAGAAGAGAACAGGTATTTCCTATTTCTCATATAATCACATAGTCGATGAACCTAAAAAACTAAAAACAAGCACAAAACTGGTAAATTGGTAGGACTTTAAAAGAAAAGTTATGATTTTGACTAAAAATGTTCGTACTGTTTATACACAAGAAATTGTCTAATTTAATTTTTTTTTTATAAAAGTTGGAGGTTCATTG
The DNA here is from genome assembly GCA_030770465.2 of Perdita meconis. Classification (NCBI taxonomy): domain Eukaryota; kingdom Metazoa; phylum Arthropoda; class Insecta; order Hymenoptera; family Andrenidae; genus Perdita; species Perdita meconis. The sequence goes on along the minus strand of JASKOS020000004.1, from coordinate 14,070,857 downwards.
ACATGTAATCATACGAAGAATAAGAAAATCCTTGGTTTTTTTTATTTTAAAGAAGATTTAAAGGCTCCAGAATTCCAGCAAATTTGACAGGCCGGCGATACGGATTTATTTATGACATCCATTCTTGCGGACAATTTTCAAAAAAATCAGCTTTTATTGTTTAAACATGGAATAACACCTTGCAAATTTCGAAATGATTCGCTTCGTAGTTTCGTAAAAAGAAAATCCCAAAAAACCAGTTTATTTTGAGAAGTCCTAAACCAGCTCCCCCCTTAAGATTTCTGTTTAAAGGGTTTCATTTTGAGCGAAGATTCTAAGAAAAGATGGATCAGAATTTTCTTCTTTTAGTTAGAAGTTTAATATCGCATTAACATTTGGGTCATTAGCGTGAGTTGTTGACGTTGAGTTTATTGCTCGGTATATACTTTAGGAGGGTTTTCACGTTTTCTATATTGTGGAAGGATTCTTTTGATGTTTTGGGAACTTGGATCAGGTTTCGAACTCTTCAGTTTCAGTAAACTGCTTTCAGTTTCGTGTTTCGTTCGAAACACGATTCGAAACTTAGAACTTTTGAAAGTTTTGGAAGTTTTGAAAGTCTTCAAAGTAAAAGAAGCAATCAAACAGCGTGTAAGATATCAAATACTCATCAAGCTTTCAATAGCTGTCGAAACTCTCACGATTCACAACTTTCTAATCTATCTAGAGTTTCTATCTATCAAAATTTCTAAGACCGTTCTCGTCTGGCCAGTTAGGATTCGATCAAAATTTTTTGAGATAGTAAGAAAAGACACCAAAGTTGATAAAAATATCAAAATAATTGTTCTTTTTCATAGGTAACTGACCCAATTACGGACAGATTAGTGGTTCCACGGGCTTATTGTTGCTACAAAATCATAACAAACTATTGATGATTCCTAAAAATCGTGTCCTTTAGTAAGTGTAATTCTTCCGGAATCCTCAAATAATAATTCTTTTACGGATTCATTAACAATGAACGAAATACCAAAGAAAAAAAAAGAAAAGAGCTATTGCACCTATTACGGAGTCTTCGAAGCAGAAACGCTTATATTACAGAATACAATAATTTACTTTACTTTTTTTTTTAAATATATGTGGTTTATTCCAAAAAAAGCACACTATTAATTTTTACTTACGTAAAAATGCGACTTTTTAGCCCTTTTATTTAGACTGTTGGAAAAATCGTGCCTAAAATACCCGGTGCAGCATTAAAGTATGAAATTGCATATATTTAAAAGTGTCTTAAACAGAAAACTTTTAACCCCTCCGAATAAAGTAGGAATTGAAGTATATTATAAAAATAGTATTTCAGGTATTCTGCAAATGGAGTGTCTTTAATACACGAATACGTAGTAACCCTCCATAATAGGGACACCATCCGTAATTGGGACAGTTACCCTAGAGGAATTTGAAAAACAAGGATTAAAATTTTGTATTCTCTATTTATAATTCTAATTGCTAAGATACAGTGACTTACAAATTTGTTCACGGAAAACATGTTTTTGTTAACATTCTAAAGAAGGTATTTGCCTTTGCACAGTAAAAATTATAGAAACTCAGAAACAATTACACGTGGAAACTGAAACGACAGAAATTCATAGAAGAAATATAATACTGCGAATTTCACATCTTGGATTATTACTACATACAATATTTTTAAAAGACAATAAATACATAAGGTAAAGTAGTGAAAGGAAAGAAAATAAAAAGGAGAGAATTATTTAAAAAATATATAATAAAAGTCATTGTCACAGATCAATTTACCAAGAATAGTTACAGCTCTAAGTCAAAATTTTACTTCCACATTGAAAGATAAAAAATTAAAAATACTAATATTGTGAGATTGGAGATTATAATAAAGATAGAATTGTAGATAGAGAGTATAATGATAATGATTTGGTAGCAATTAGTGTGAATGTAACAGTGCCGAATTCTTATTTGTTTGAAATTGTTCTGCGTAGTGAATTTCCTGTTCTTTCGTTGTGTATTGTATTTGTGTTGTATTGTTTATTTATAAAATTGTCCTTTATTCTGATAAATCCCACAATTTTGAATCTCTGAGAACCACTGCTTCTTATTGAGTTACAATTTTTCAAAAATATTCTACATGTCCACCGATTCAAAACCAAGTATCAAAATCATTCGCCTCGAAGGATGTTCTTAACGGAGGACTTTGTTCGCATCCCGAATCCTTCGGTTGAAGCGACGATTATTTATTACGTGCGAACATACGGAGACAATTTGCCTGTAACAGTTTGGAAGTATAATGAGGGTGATAAAAAGTGGCATAAGCCGAGGACGTATTACGCAGTCGAGGGCCAACGCAACCGTCAGGACCGTGTAACATTCAGAAGATTGAGCGTTACATCGAGCGAGCTTAACGAGCCTCTTTCGCTTCCTTAATTCGGATCGTAATTAAATTTTGTCCTGGCTTTCTTTAAACACTTTCCGCGAGCGATCCGCTAGAAATTTACATACTTAAGCCTTCTCCCTCGATCGTTCATTAACGTCTACTTAATTATGCCCCCCTCCGCCCTTAATTTGCACAAATTGAAGTAGCTCGGCCCTCGAAAGCTGAAAAAGCGGCCAACTCGTTCAATAAATACATAATTAACAGAGACGACCTTATTAACCACAATTATCCAGGACCGTAAGTCTTCAGGTAACGGCCGTGTTCTTGAATTAACCAAATTCGAAATGCTTCTCATTGCTGGCCATTCGTCCTGTTCAAAAAATATTGTCTCAGTGGTTCTCAGCTGGCCACTGAAGTCACCTAAAGATATTCTAATTTCCTTACACATTTCCTGAATCGTCGCAGTAATTTTGTTCTCAGTTAGCTTTCATAATTCCTTTACAATAAAATTCAGCTATTGATCTTCTCCAAAAGAACGGAATCCCCAAAAGAAAAGTATTCCCAAAATTACAAACAGAGGGCGAAGTCGTTGCCAGCTGCTGTGCCCGAAGTTCAAGTCGTCTTAAGCTCTCAAAATAATCCGCGAAACGACACGAGGCTGGCGAAATGACTTCTCGGAAAGTGTGAATACGAGATTACGGGGCGGATCGAATCGGGTTCCCGCATCCCGAAGGCAGAAACCGGCGGCTGAGAACTGAGAACCGATGCAACGAGCCGTGGCGAAGGGTACCGCGCATAAGCGATTTAATGCGGACAAATAATATTGTAAGGTCCTGCTAACACCGCGGAATATTACCATAAGACACGCATCCGAGCTCTGGCAACTGCCACGGACCAGCCACATTGTGGATATGTTTATGCGTTTGCGTATTCGAGCGTGTGCTGCCACGATGACCGCGCAGTTTATGGTGTTTGTGCGATTGGAGAATCTTTTGTGGAGATCTTTGAGGTTTGCGTGGCAGTAGTGGCCAGTTGTGACTCTCAATTTTGATAATATAGACTGATAAGCAAGAGGGAAACAAATTTCGAAAATATTATATTTATTGGTAAGATGATGTCTGTTGCTATAAGGAAAAACGACGCAAGTTACGTTTTCAAAAAAATTTTGTTTACGTCTTAACTCAAATCTAGAAAGCAGAATTTATATTAGGTGTTATCGGAGAGAAAGTGTATGAGACGAAATTTTCTTTTGAAAACAACAGTTTAATAAAATTCAGTCTTATAAAAATGAATGGTTAAATAAATTGAAGTTTGTTTTTTTTACATATTAAATAAATTAATATATTATGGGTTCACTAGTATGTTTAATTTTTTTCTAAAATAATTTCACAATCGTCATTCGATATTTGAAGCAAAATAATTGAAAGTGACAGTAATTTGTCATGATTCAAGACAATCAAAATTCTAAACAGCGGATTTTATGTATTCATAATAATAATAATAAACGGATTGTTATCATATGTCAAGAATATCAACAATACTATTAATACCAACAATTATTTATTTGCGCTTGTCAAAATTTTATTTTGCATAAAGAGCCGCTGTCTAGTGTCATGACAATGTAACATTGAATATTTATAATATGAAATTCAGTGCCTTTACAAAGCGATTCATAGTTTTCACGATGACTGAAGCCATGACAATTTGTGTCATGACACTAAGGCTCGGTTCAGGCGAGCAGTTTCCGGTGATTTAACGCTGCGTTTAAACGGAATACTGGTTTGTATGAAGCAGTTCACACGAGCCGCAAATTTCATGAGCAACGAAGCGGCGCTGCGTGTTTGCGATCATTTGACGGCAAATCGCCGCAAACCGCTCGTCTGGACCGAGCCAAAAAGTCGCGACTTACTGTCACGTAAAAAACCTTTAATATTTATAATACAGAATTCAGTGATTCAGTGTCATAACAACGTCATTCATAGTTTCCACGATGATAAAAGTCATGATACCGAAAGTCGCGATTTACTGTCACGAAAAAACGTACCACAGACAGTTTACTCTTAGACTCATCATTAGACTGAGGAAGTTTATGCATTTCTAGCGATTTTGAATTTGCTAAAACGTATAACGATGTGTATAGATGCAAAAATACATGAAATATAGAAAACAAAACACATGTTATAATATTTAGAAGGTACGAGACACTTTTTATGTTGATTATCTTTTTTTACGGTTTTGAAAATGTGAATTTGCATAAACTTCCACAGTCTACTCATCATCAACAACGGCACAATCGATCAGTAAATTCCGTTTCACTGTCAACAAATAGGAAAACACACGTTAATTGGCATTCCCGACCATTCCCACGGGAATCGCTCTGAAAAAGTCTAGCCCCGAAGAATCCCTAAATCCCTATTCCCTTTTTTCAGTTCGAATCAACTCCCAAGAGACTTTCGTCGACTCCTAGTGCACAGGAACCAAGAAAATCGCTTCATCTACACGAATCCTAACTTTTCTCCCGAGGCATTTAAGGGATTCCAACAAACTGGGAAGGCGTGTTCGCTCCTGGTCCCAAGGTTTTTAATTCTCCACAAAATTGGCTTAGACCGAAAGCTCGGTAATCCAATTTCTTAGCAACAATTAGTAGCTGATCCGAGGTCTTTTCCTTCGGGTACCGTTTTAAGCCTCGCTCACACGAGCCTTGACACCTGGGATTACGCGCCGCCTAATCTCTCCTTATTGTCTCTGTGGACAGTGCCGATTGATTTACGACGATTTACAACCTGTCCGAGGGTGGATACCCGTTTTGTAGGCCTGGTGCCACGTGATGAGAATTACGCTCGTTAACGATCGATCATGGGTTTACGACTTGGCTGTGTCAACGGCCTGGACTATAGAAATATGGTCGACTCGAATGGAAGAGTGATTTGTTAATTATCGGTCTGCGGTGTGTTCCCTTTGTTAGTTTAATGATCGTAATTGTATTATACTTTCAGTGTTTGAGACACAGGGGATTTTATTGGAAGGAAGAATTTTAGCCTCTGTTGTGTCCATTAACCAAACGTACACACAGTTTATTGGAGTCAGCAATAATTATAGTAACTCATTTGCATATCCACTTAGAGTGGTTTTGTCTTTTGTCGTGAAAACCGTAGGATTTTCCACTCACAAATGAGATATATCAATTATTTTTTAATAAAAAGGAAATTAATTCGTGGAATTGTTCATACTGGCCATAATGATGTAGATAAGCAATATATCTTAAAATCATTTTTTTTTCAAGCAAAATATTTTTAATTGCCCTGATAGCCATTTGTCGCCAAACTGGTAGCAAATTGGCAGCAACTTTAACAGTAGCCATCTGTTTCCGCATTAGGCTTCCATTTTGCAAACAGGGCTTGTATTATCAGATCGGGAAGCAGATTGGCGTCAGAAACCCAGTAAATCCTACTAACAGAACCTATTGTGAAATTGGCAGGAGTATCTGTTTGAATTCTGCGGCTAATCTGCCACCAGACCGTCAGCAGATCTCTCAACAGGTTCTGTCAACAGAGTTTCTGTCACCAATCCGTCAACAGTTCTGTACATTGCAGATCTTGCATTAAATTTGCTGTCAATCTAATATTACAAAAAGAAAAGTACAATACAATACAGTTGTCAAACGAATGACGTAAATACAGTGAAAAGAAAAAAGTTATGCAAAGAAAAAAGTAGGAAAAGTTCCTTAAAAGTAAATCACTCCTAGTAAGGATTGTCTGCATTTATTAATAGATTTGGAAAAAATGTCAATTGAGTCAAAGATGCTATTATCATAGTAACAAATTCTAGTAATGGAGTCACTAAACCTTAGATCACTTTTGAATGAGTCTATAAGGTGAATGTTCCAATTTCTGCTCATTTAAGCGTTCACTCGTTATGAAAAGGATATAAAAAATTTGTTTGCAGTAAAAATTTGCAAAGTAATTGATTAATACCTCTATAATGAATCAATTAATTCAAAAATATTTTAAAAAGGTGTTATATGACGTTTAATTATTAATAATGGCTAATTCAATGTAGTACTCTAAATGTCCGTATTTCTGCTCACGACAAATAACTCATAAAAAATCCAGTAAAAATCCAGAGTAAAATACAGTGAACGTTTTTAGTATTAAATACGATTTATTTCTGCACACACTATATTCGGTCCGATTATCGAATAGCAATGAAATTGCTGTTTTTTAGTCTAAGCAGTAAGAATACGATCAGAACGAGTAAGTTCCTTGTTCTAAATTTTTTTTCGTTGCTTACGTAGCACTTTCTTTCTAAGAAATCTGTGTATCACTCGCATGAATGATCAAAGAACTTATAATTATTTTTTTACAATTATAGTACAAACGTAACATTTATAATAATAAGAAAAATACGAAGTGATTATAAATCGGGACATGGGCAGAAATTGGGACATTTACCTTACGGAAGGCAGGACTTACAATTTTTTAAATCTAATGATACACCAAACAACAATAGATTCTCAGAGAATCACTTACCTTAGTACAATTCTTCAAATCAATAAAACACTATCATCTCTCCATAAAAAAAACTTCAACAATAATCAACAAAGATTCCGTATGGTGTTGTTAAAGTCTCCAAACATTAAACCTGGGCCACATCCAAAGATGCTCACCAGAGAGAGCCAGTTGTCCGGTTCCCCCCGAAGAATTCGACTCCGTGATCTCATGCAGCGATCGTCGACCGCAAAGACGATTAACTTCGCATCGATTTCATTGTATTAACGATCGTCGGTTCTGATCCTAAACCGGTTTAGTCCAGCTGGCGTACGAACCGAGTCCGCCACGAGGCGGCGCGGCACCTTGGCTAATTGAACCAGTCGGGGATTAGTTAGCGCGTACGCGCCACCTCTAAATATTTTGGCATTAACGACGAATAAATCACACGGGGCGACCCCGGCCACAAATAAATCCTGGAATTAGTCGGGCATTAGGCGGTCGCGGCGGCGGCAGTTCGTTCCTCGTTTCGCGTGTCTCTCTAGCCAGCCCCGGGGAAACAGGACTTCTCGACGATTAGACACCATAACTCACCGCGATAACTCGATTAGATTTCATAATTCACCGGGAGAACCGCGGTTGCTGGACGTCTGCAGCCCGCTGGGAGGCGATGCCGTGCCGCTGGGCACCGTTCCGTTAGAAAATGGCAAGATGCCTGGATTTTCTGGGACACTTTGGGCTCTACTCATGGGAACCAAGGTTGATGTTTTAGGGGAGACCGTTGAAATTGGTAATTTGGCCGAAGGAGACAAATGAAACTGTTTAAATTAATAAAGAAAACTTTTACATGCACAAATGACTGGATTTTGTGGTTAAGAAGGTAGTACTACTGTCAGATTATCGGATTTCCGGAGTCCAAGAGTTGCAGAGTCTTAGAGATCCAAAGTCCTAGAGATCCAAAGTCCCAGAGATCCAATGTCCCACAGATTCAAAGTCTCAACATCCAAGGTCCCAGGCACCTACAGTCCTAAATACCTACAGTCCCAGACACCCAGAATCCCCCATATCCGAAGTCCCAAATACCTAAACTTCTAAAGATCTAAAGTCTCAGAGATCTAAAGTCCTAACATCCAATGTCCCAAACGCCTGAAGTTCCAGACACTCAGAGTTCCAGATACCTTATGTCTCAGACACCCAGAGTCTTCCATACCCAAAGTCCCAAATACCCAAACATCTAAAGATCTAAAGTCTTAGAGATCCAAAGTCCCAAATACCAAAACATCTAAAGATCTAAAGTCTCAGAGATCTACAGTCCCATATACTCAAATATCTAAAGATCTAAAGTCTCAGAGATCCAAAGTCCCAAATACCCAAACATCTAAAGATCTAAAGTCTCAGAGATCCAAAGTCTCAGACACTCAGGGTCACAGGCATTTAAAATCCCAAACACTTAAGTCTCAGACACCAAGAGTCCCAAATATCCAAAATTGTAGAAATCTAAAGTTTCAGAGATCCAAAATTCTAACATCCAGAGTTCCAAACACCTGCAGTCCCCGACATTCAGGATTGCAGACACGCAGAGTCCCAGACACTAAAAGCCTCACACCCAGAGTTTCAAATACTCGAATTCCTAGAGATTTAAAGTCTCAGAGATCCAACGTCCAATATTCAAGGGCTCCAAAACCTCAAATTTTCATAGTCCCGGATTTCCAAATTCCAAAATTTCTAAATTTTCAGAGGTCCAAATTTTCAAAGCCTCGGAGTTCTGCAGATCCAGATTCCCAAAAGCTCAATATTCCAAAGTTCCATAATTATTAATTCACGTTCTCGGATACTGGGAGTTTCAAATTCTTAATTTTCCGTGAACTATGCGAATAAAAATAACACTCTAAACCTAATTCTTGTAAGAATAATTTCACCCTAAACATTGGTGATCCACAAATATAACTTCTATACGCACAGATGACTAAATAGATTTTCTGGTTAATCCTGCTACGAACTTCGGATCTTTGTTGACCCATCAGAGTATTCTATTTCCTGTAACAACTGCTTTACGTTCAGGAGGAATGTGAGAAGTTTAGTCTTAATATTTAGGTTTCTTATTCCTTGACATTGTATTAAAAATTAATTATCTACATTCTTAATAACATGATAATAATAGAAGTTATTCCATCGAGGATTTTTAGGGGGAACGCCTCAAGGTTAAGGAGTTAGTACCTGAAGTTCAGATTTGCACTGTGCCAATCATAATATACAAAAATCTCAAACTTTGCAACGCTAAAAAATACAAACACAAAACTTTAGAAAAATTGATTCCTCAGGAGTCAGGAGGGATGAAAATCCTTCACCCTAAATCCACTTCTTCAAAGTCCACACCCACAACCAAAACGCTTAAGAATCTTTCAACTTCTCGTATTCAGCATTTAAAAAGAATCCCCATATTTATCACCCTGTCCAAGCCTCCACTCATCTTTCCAGCCTTTACCAAACGACTAAATCCAAAGTCCCAGCCATGGACCACGAAAACATCCTCCCACAGGACACGTATTAATTAGACCTAATTTTTCATATGTTAATAAGGCGGTTTATTCGAAAGCACAGGATAACCGTGGCACATTGGACACGTACACGTGCGATTCGAGCGGGTTAACTGTTAACCGGCAGTAAACCCGATTCACGATTGGCTTCATATGGCGGTCATGCAGCTGGTGAGGATCGCGCATGCGGCTGAATACGAATGGCCGCATTGTTCGTGCGCCAAATCGCTTTAATGGAGTCTTATTATAGCCACCTTCTCCCCGAGGTTCGATAAGAGAATCGATGGCCGATCCGCCGAGGAAAACGATCCCGGGCGTTATTGCTCTCGCTGATAATTTCCATCGTAATTTCTGGGCCCCACCTTCTGGTTGGCACGGTTACCTGCGGTGGACACCGGCTCCGGGGTCTTCGGATTGTTGAACGTTGGCTTTCGATTGTTGGACATCGAGTTCGGGTCGTCGAACATCGCGTGTGGGTCGTTGGACATCGCCTTTTCGATCTCTTGGCATCGATTTTCGGGTTCTTAGGACTCTGCGATGCGATCGCGCGATAAGCTGTTTTCTTTATAGCAAAAGGTAGTCGAGTGAATTTAATTTTAATACCAAGGTTCATTATAATTAAGTCCAATTATCTATCTTAGAACTTTTTCAACCCCTTTGAGACTCTCTAAACTTTCTTTTCCATACTTTTAAGTTGATCTCCAATCGATTTCCAGGTCATAATTTTGTTTTCATCTGCGGACAGGAGTCCCGAGCTCCCAAATACAGACGTCGAGTCATTGTCCCGGCAAAGTATGATTAATTCGACGGGAATAATCGGCGTCGAGCAAGGGCCGAGGCCGATAGTCAGGGTAAGATAAACCCGGGGGCGGGCTTTCCTTGGCCGAGGCGAAGGCACAGGCGTCCCTCGTCACCGAGTCCTTTCGTCAGGGCATCGATTTATCTTCGGGCGATCTAATAATTAATTTTAAACGCAATATAATTGGCCGCTCGTAATTTAGCTCTGGCCCCTCGCCCGCCCCGTCCGTCCGCCGCGGATGATTAGGGCAACGTACGATCTCGAAGGCTTCTTAATTGACTCGTCGCCTTCCTTTTCCACCGTCTCTCCCTCTTTCCCACTCGCGCGGCGACGTGTTACCTTCCCCGTTCCCTCGTTCGCCGACTTTGCTTGCGAAACCGTCTTGTCCTTCTATGGTTAATGAATAATTAAGGCTCGCCGCCTTGCCGCGCCGGTTTCTCTGTTTACCCTCACATTTCGCCGCGCGTTGTCCCGATCGGTGGGCGATGAAAGGCTAAGGAGGAATGGATATATGGGGTTGAAAGAAATGTATGGTGCAAAAAGTAGGAAGGGTGACGGAAAGAGAAGAGAAGAAAAAGGGGAAAGTCATTTTACAAAAGCGGAGGACGTAGGGGAAGTGATGATAGCAAATCGAGAATGTGGTAGAAAAAGGAGAAAGTTAAAAATAATAGGAACTACTATAAATAGAAACTAGAAAATAGAAAGTTAATTAACTGACTCAATGTTTATAATATATTTAAATTGTTAATGAGCAGCAGAAAATTATTAAATCTTGGTTCTAGTTTTACTTCAACTTTTTACTGTACGCTTACACCTAATATACATTTGTTTACAAAGAGTGTGCTGCTAAATTCCAGAAAGGATAGTTGCTTTTGCACAATAAATATTATAGAAACTGAGAAACAATTAAACGTAGGAGCTGAAATGGCATAAATTGATAGAAAAAAAAATATAATACTGTGGATTTCACTGTCAGTTTGGAATACATGTGAACAAACCTGTGAGTGAATGTATTAAATAATAGAAATTCTGGATAATAAGAATTTGGAGTAATTAAAAACCGGATAATCGAGGTTCTGCTACTCGATTTGCTTTGCTATTCGCTGCCTAAATATAAAACACACATCAGAAGTGTTGTATATGATCTATCTACGTTTCAGCGCAATATTTAACTCACTTTTTAATTATCTTCTTATGTAAATTGCTTTACCTATCTAAGGGTGTTGCGTAAATAAATGTAAAAATAGCAAAAGTAGACTACAATTTGTTAGTAATACAATAAAATGGTATCTTCAAAATCTTCTTACAATTTTTTCTCATAAATATTTGCCATTAGGAAAAAATCATACAACTGTCTTCAAATATCTGAAACAAAATTTCTCACAATTGTTATAAACAAATGTAGTATATTACAGCCCCCTTTAATCATTTGCAAAATTAATATCAACAATCTTCACTTGCAAATCTATCTTACTCTTCGCTAAAAATTACTTCAGTAACGTAACTTATTTCGCCATCTCCAAATATTTCAACCTAACTTTTGCAAAACTTACTGCACAAATGCATCCCCAAACCTATTGCCTAAAAAATCGCAGAATCCAACGAAGCAACTTCCACCAAAAAAAAAAAATTTAATTTCCATATACAGAAATCTCCAAAATAAGAAAAAATACTACCTTGCAAGTCTTCAGACACCTCGATCCACGGTTCCCGCTTCCCCGTGTTCCCTCCGTCTATCGACTGGGAATCCATCGAACGAATCAATCGATCAAATTCCCCCCGGCACGAAGCATAAATCAGTGAGCAATACGCGCATAGTTTCCGCGCGGAAAAAGCTCGAAGATTCCACGAGGGGGACGACCGGGTCCTCTTATCCGCGACGCGCGTTATTCTTTACAACGCCTTTAAGGACATTCCACGAGGCTGCGAACTCCTCATCCTGCTCCTCCTCCCTCTGCTCGCAGTGTCGCAAAACACCGGCCCAGCTTCTCGGAGATTGATACATTTTTAATGGCAGGACAGGGACGAGCTATGGAATCCTCGCGAGCAGCCCGAGGGAAGCGCAAAAGGGAAAAATGGAGGATCCCGGTTGAAGTCCGAAAGTCGGGGTCGGAACGGGGGAGGCGGAGGACGCTCCACTTTCGCGTGGAATTCTTCGGGACGACAGTTTTTTGCGATTCCGAGGGACGCGGTGAGAATCTAGAGGAGCGTCGGGCGGACGCTTCTTGTCCGCTCTAGCCGGCGAAATCGTCTCCTGCGGCCGTGTGAATTGTCCCCCTTCCGGGAATTATGAATGGTAACAAGGGGGATTCAAATCTCTGATCGGAAAGAATCATCGGTGTGTGGAATATTAAATAAGTTCCTCTCCGTTGGAAGCTTTCGTCATATATTTATTCATTTATTTATCGATGCAAAAGAAAGTCTATTTGAACAATATTTTTCAGTGTCCAGAAGATTATGAGAATATTTCTGGCCTACTTCCCCAAAGATTTTTAATTTTGCAATGCGATATTTTCTAAATTGTCTGCTTACTTCGCTACAGGAGACTTTCCCACAAAAAACTCCTCTTCGATTTCTAAAATCTGGAACTTTTCACAGTCCTCCTCCAAATCAGATGTACCCAAACGCGTCCGGCTCTCCCCGAATTCCTCCAGCGAGGACCAAGTAAATTCGCCGTCGAATTTTACGTTTGTCCCCCGCGCGATGCCGAATATGGCCAGACAGAGGGGGAGGGGGCAGAGCGGGGGCACGGGAGTGGTCCCTTCGAAAGAGGCAGGAACATCACTAAAGTGTCAGCGGCATCACAATTCGCGAGGAGCAAAAGAGCGCTTGTTAGCGGTCTCCGAACCGGCAAAAAAGGCAACCGAGGCCTTCCGAGGCAAATAAAAGTCCCTTCCACGGCCCCCCTGCACGCGTCTTCGGCGGTGGAGGGGGGGCGAAAGGGGCAGCACGGGGCCCGCCGGGACCCCGAAAACTCCGCGGCGAAACAAAAGCCGCCGCCGCGCTCGTTCTCCTTTTCGAAATGGATCGACCAGTGAATCGCATTTGTCCTCGGCTCCCTGTCGATTCATCAAAATTGCAGAATTTTTTGAGCCCGTTGGCCCTATGGTTTCTTTATAAGCACCTCCTTGGCGTGAAGTGCTCGACGTTTTTGTGTTCGCGCACCTTTTCTGCGAATTTTCTTAGAAGCGCGAAGCTTCTTCAACTTTTATTGTTGCTCTGATAATGTTGGCGAAATATTTATTGGTGTGAGTGATGTGATAAAAAGTTTTGTACTAAAATTTTGGATTAAAAAAAATTAGTAAAGGATACAAAATTACTTTGTGAATAATTAAGAGAAGCAAGGCTAAGTTTTCTATGGTAGAAAAATTAAATATTTTGAAGTTAGAGGAAACCGCAATTACTGTCAAAGGGATTTCAAATCCAAAAGAACTCTATTATGAAATTCGTAAACTATTCCAAGACGGATATCTAAACTATTATTTAATATTTTTGTGTCCTGTTGCAAGAAGTTGATTCCTGTTTCAAATTTTTTTCTAATACAAAAATAGAAGCAAAACTTATACTATTTGTTATGCTATTAGTTCTGTATAAATTTCGGGCCACAAGGAAAATTAACTTTTATTACAAAAATTTTTACATTGGCATATATAAGTGTCATTATAGTAATTTCTAAGTAGAATTTGAAGTTGTCATTTTTTATATAGACTATAGAATATGGTAAAATTGTTTACAAACTCAAAACAGGGTTCAACTAATTTTTACTATAACATGGCATTGGCACTTAAGCCACAGATTCAATCTTACTGCGTAAAGGTTTGCGAGGCGCTTCCGTGAAATTTTCCTCCGCTTACGCCATTGAGATTTCGCAAGGGCACCCCGCGCGAATTTCCATGGTGGTCGAAGGGGACGAGTCCGCGGGGGATGGAAGGGGGCGAAAGTCCGCGCACGGTTAACAAAAGCGACTCATCCCCTTCAGAATTCTTGCGATCCCGTCCACTTCCTCCCCACGACGTTTCTTCAGGTTCCACCCGACGTCGCGGCGCGATCGGTCTTTGGCCGAAAGCCGACAGCTTCTCCCCTCCGCGATGTTTCGATACAAATTACATGAAGAGGGACACGGACGGACCCGAGATCCAGGGTATCCACGGAGAGGAGGGCACGAAACGGGACAGGGAAGACTGATGTTATCACGAGCCCCTGCGAACCGGCCTCTTTGCCCCTTCCACCTCGGGACGCGACCCCCTTTCATTTTTTGCCCCCGATTTCTTCGCACTGCGCCGCGATTTTTCTGAGTTTCGCGAATCCCTCGCTACATAAGGAATCCTTTTGTCATTAAAGATCAGCTATTTTTTTTTTTTTTTTGTTCAAATACTCGTAGTTTTCTTTATTCGGAATTGCAAATGCAGATTTCTCTTTTACGATCGCCACGTTTGCCTCTCATACGTGCGCTTAGGGATTGCCGTTTGGAAGTGGCGAATGGCTCGAGAGCGGCGTTCGATACTCCATTTGGTCGGCGTCGCAGCGGAACTACTCGAGGGCGCAATAAAATTGTACGTCATAATTAAATTCGAAATTCCCGTGGCGTAGAACTATAAATCTCGATTGGTCGTTGGTCGGCGACCATGCGGCCGTGCACCTTCGATTGTTCGGTGCGAGCCACTCTAATTACATGGCACGTATCTTGGACTGTAACTTATCGTCAATTACGATCGCATTTGTATCGACGTCCACGGGCGATAGCAACAACAATTTGAACAGCGCGTACCTACACAGATACCGTAGGCAGCACAATCGATTCTAAAGTTTCTGCTCGCGGCCGTTGTAAATCTTTGCTCGTTCGGCGAAAGGACACGAAATGGCAGTTTTAAACTTCCACGCTATCAAAGTCTCGGGCATACTTATTGGAAGTTCCGAGGAAGTGAGAGGTTCGAAAGGAAATATCAACCGTTTGAGCTGTCGTGGAAGTCTTTACTGTGTTGGAAAAAGCCTTCGACTGAGTTAAAGTTGACTTTACTTTTAAAACTTCGTCGAGTCTCAAGCTTTCGGATTTTGTGCTCTCGAGTTCTTTGATTTCTAGACTGTCAACTCTTCACACTCGCAGACCTTCTGGATCTTCGGGTTTACAAATTTTCGGACTTCTAGATTTTCAGTGTCCCAAAGTCCTAAAGTTTTAAATTTCCTGAGTTCTGATTGTTCGGAGTCCCAGAATTCCGAGTCCAAGAGCCCAAAATCTCAAAGCCCCAGAATCCTAAAGTTCAAAAATCTTAAATTTCAGAGTTCCGAATTTGTAGATTCTCAGATTTTCGCATTTTCATATTTACAAATTTCTAGAATCCCAGAGTCTCAAAGTTCCAGAGACTCAAACACCCAAAGATCCAAAGACTTCAGAGTTCCAGAATCCTAGAATCCCAAAAATCCAGAATCTCAGAGTTACAAAAATATAAAATCCCAGATAAATGAAATTCCACAGATCCAGAATCCAAAAATGTCAAAGTCTCAGAGTTGCGGAGACCCAAAGACCCAAGAGCCGAAAGATTCAAAAGCCCAAAGATCCAAAGACCCAAAGTCTTACAATCCCAAAAATCCACAGATCCAAAGTTCCAGAGCTCCAGAGTTCCAAAGTTCCAAGAATACAGAATCTGAAAAGCCCAGAATTCCAGAAATCCAAATACCCAGAGTCCAGCTTTTCGTAGCCACAAATTTCTAGATTTTCGGAACCTCAAAGTTCCGCAGTTTCAGAATTTAAAACTCCTGGAATTTCTCATTATCAAGTCTTCGTAATCTGTAATTCCCACATTCCACATTCTTCAATTCTTTAATTCCCACATTCTCAGATTGTCTTAGACTGTTTTAGATTTCTAAATAGCTAAATCCTCAAGCTCGTAGGTTCAAGATCCTCAAGATCGGAGGTTCTTAGATCCTCAAGGGTTCAAGCGATCGAATCCTCCAATCCTCAAAATTCCCAAACTTTAAAATGTTGAGTCACAAATATTAAATCTCAATCAGATCTTTATTTCCTCAAGTTCTCCACTTCCCGCGGTCTTAAATCCTGCAACCCACAAGTATCCAAGTCCAAGTCCAAGTCCTACAAGTTACGAATTCCCCAAATTCCCTCAAACTCCCCATTGCAATCTCTCGTGACATCAGGAAATTAACCACCGCGATTGCGCGGATTAGCGATTTTTGTATCAACCGATGGAATAGTTTCAAAGGGATAGAAAGATAGGGCCGCGGCCGTCGGCGAAGGCGCGGAGTGGCTCGTAATCCCCGACACCGGTAGTTTTGCGCGGCTTTATGGTGTTTCTTGCGCCTGCTGGCATCGCCGCTACAAGCGTCACTAATGCACAGCCGGCTTCGGCGTTTCCGACGCTCGCTAACCTCGTGCCTGACCACCTGTCTCCTCGCGGTAATTCAGTGAATCGCTTCATCTCGAGGTGGAAGAACGCTCGTATAACAGCTCGTACGTTCCTCTCGCGACCAGGTAGCTCTAATGAGCGTTTAATAGAGTGAACTCTCAAACACTCGAGACGCAGGTTGCTCGGCCTGACCTCGGGTCAGCCACGCACTGTTAACCTCGTCTGAGCAATTATTTGCGCGAGTCGTGTCGCTAGCCTAAATAAATGCATGCGATAATCGTTTATGATAGAATAATATCTCTCCATCCGTGGACTTCAGGAGTTGAGTAATGTCTACCGACTGACATCGAGATAGCAGGAACTGCAGGGACTGCACGTGCGTTCAATACTTTGCGTTGATGAGAAAAGATCCCCAAATGGATTTGGAGTGCATGGCCTTTTGTTTTCGTTAGAGAATGTTTTCTACATCTCCTTCTTCCAGTTCCACACACATCTAAAGTGGAAAAACAGATAGTCCATTGTTTGCACACGGTAAACAAGAAATATTGAATTGTATTTATGCTTATATTTACTAGGACTGTTAGGAATATTTGAACCAAAGAGGATTAGATAGAGCGGAAGGTCGTGTAACTTCCTTTAGCAGTGCCATCTCAGAAGTCAAATATGAAAGAATTGGTAAAAATTATGAACCCTGTTTCCTTTCTTCAATTTTTGTGTGTGTGTTGGCGTCAAACATAAACAACTGACGCTAACCCAAGCTACACCATTTTGAAGTATTGCTGGAATACGATTCCTCAGAGTCAGAGTTGCAGCAGTATTTACATTTTTCAGAAAAATGCCTCTGAAATGTTGTGTTTGTGGAAAAATAGGGAAACAAAACATCTGTAACTTGTTTAATATACCAAAAGAGCAACGAACTCCGAACTTGAGATTTCAGTTCCAGTGTCCTGTATGAAAATTTAGTCATAGAATTTTAATATAATTGGAACCGCAAATTGAGAGAATGTGGTGGGGGTAATTTTCGGGTTGCGGGGCAAGGGGATAGATAAATAGTTCGTTTTTGACTCGTTTGAGAGTGCTGCGAAACGAGATACACATTTATACATAGGGCTCTTATGGAACCTTCCGCTCTATCTAATCCTCTTTGATTCGAACATTTGAATATTTCAATAAAAAGAAATATTCAATTATTGGAATAATTAGGAATTTTTAAATATTCGAAGTGTTCGAATTTTGTTCTATTGTACCGATAGAAAATATTGCAAGTACTGATCCACGAATGGAGAAATTCGAATAAGGATGGATGAGATAAAATAAAGGGTGTTGCGGAGTTCTTTC
This sequence comes from Perdita meconis, assembly GCA_030770465.2. NCBI lineage: Eukaryota > Metazoa > Arthropoda > Insecta > Hymenoptera > Andrenidae > Perdita > Perdita meconis. The sequence goes on along the minus strand of JASKOS020000004.1, from coordinate 14,052,966 downwards.
GTATATTCTCGCCCACATCTAAAAAAACATTGTGTCCTTTCGTCAAATATTTATCCAATGACAACCTAATCAACTGGATGAAACCCCCAATAATGAATTCGCCCCTTCAGTTTTTTTTTCTAAGCATTAGAATATTTTTTTCCAAAAAGACACTGCTAACATCCAAACGTGTCAGCAGTGAGAAGGCGTATGAAACCAGTCCAGGAAAGCCTCAGACTTGATTTGAAACGTCACCCGTATCAGAATCTCAGACGGCGAGGCAATCGCGCAAGGAAGGCAGCCTCGCGAGAGTCCTCGAAAAGGAGAAAAATGGACGGACCGCGGGGTTTCCAAAGCGAAGGTGGAAACTCGCGGCGAAGTCGGCCGTGGTGTCCGAGGCCGGAGCAAATTGGACGAGCGACCTAATCGCGGATCAGCCGCGGCAAAAGGCGTCGCCGATTCCGTCGGTCTGATCGCTCGGCACAAGGAACAAGACCGGTGCGTGTCGCGCGCTCGTTAGCAGCCGTTCGAACCGCGCGCGCTGGAATACGCGGCCTGGGTCCCTCTTTTCCCTCCGACTGGTTAACGAGCGATCCGCCCTTCCCGCCAGGGACAGGACCGCCGATCCACCGTCTAATCTCGATCGTTACGACGTTAAACGCGCGAAACCGACGACCTCTTCGCTCTCCGCGGCCAGCCGGAAACGTATATCTTGCACGGGCACAAGCAAATTGCTATCCTTCTATTGCCCGTATTTGTGTGTTCGCCCCTGCTCTCCCTCCCGCCCCGTATCACCACCTCCCGCTCCTCGCGACGTCCACCATGACCACCGTCGATCCCTCGAGGCGCGCCTCTTCTTTTGGAATGCGTCTTGTCGTCGGTCTTGTTTCCAGCTGGCCGCGGTTTCGTTCGTTCGCCGCTTGTAATGTGGACCGGAAAGGAAGAGACGGTTCCATGTGGGGGATCGAGCCATGAGGAGAATCCGACGAGATCGGGCTTGTTCGGATCTTCAACAGGCTTAGGGGTTGCGATCGGCTCTGCCGAGAGATCGTGGATATTGGGCTTTGGGATGCTGGAGGAGATTTGATTGGGAGTGATAGTTGTCGGTTGACGGTGTTCTGTTGAAACGAGGAAGAAAGATAGAGCTTTGGGAATATACGGTGTGTTTGTTCTGACTGGAAGCTGTAGAACATCTCGATGGGAAGTTAAACCATATAAAAGAGACCATATGCAGTACTACTAAAATTTTTGCTATACGTTTAAAAACGACAGATATTTCAAGGCTCACTTAAGTTTTTTAATGGAATGCTATAGTTTTTTATTTACAATATTGTAGCACTGGTTGAGGCGAAACCAACAATGGGCAGCTATAAATATTCCGTTTTGTAGAAAATCATAAAATCGTTAGGACATGCGTTGACACGAACTTTCTATAGAGTGGAATTACCTATCGTTGTACATCGTTAGTTTCGTTTCAACCAGCGCTACAATGGTAGGAATAATTTTCCTTAAAATTGATATTAATATGTAATTATTAGACTGCAGATGTTTATGCAAATTCATATTTTTAAAGAGACATAACTGCAACAGAATCATATACAAATAAATATACAATATCATATACAATGATACAATACAATAATGCATATTGTATACAAATAAATGTACGTTCTATTTTCTAAATATTATAATATGTATTTTGTTTTTAATATTTTATGTAGTTTTCTATATCTGAGCATTTTTATGGGTTTCAAATTGCCATAAATGCATCAATATCCGCAATCTGGTAATTATACAATAGGTAATTAAAGATTAACATAGATTGATCTCACTCAGCCATCTCGCTATTCAACTAAAACATTCCATTTTTATCGAATATTCGATAAAGGCAGCACATTTTTAGAGTCAACAAAGAAGTTACCACGTTTGAAAATTAATTGAAAGTCCATATTTGGGAAACATCTCTTGCGTTTAGAATAATCTTAAATGTTTTCAGCATTGAATAAATTAATTTTTCAGTAGGAAACATCGTTCCAAGTTTCTCAGAAAGCCCATGCTTTATCTCATGCTACAAATATTTAGTGGAGTTCAAGTTCGACTATTAAGTCTATGATCCTCAGTGAAAAATTGATTCACTCAATGCGAAAAAAATACAAAGCCACCCTCTAGAATCTAGAAGCAAGAAATACCTTCATAAAATATTACTTTCTTTGATGTTAAATAAAAGTTTTATATATTACTCAAATTAATTCAATCTTAACTACATTTTATAGAGTTTTCAATTCGCTAGTAGAAAATATAAAGTCTACACATACTAAAGCTTTTTGTTAATGTTAAAAAATAATAGAAATAAAACCAATGGAAAATGTAACTTTTTTCCGCTACTGTAAGTAAATCATATGTTTTTGAAATAAATATTCCACTTTGCGAGCATTGCAATTATTCAAGTCAAGGAGGATGAGAGAATAAAATCAACACATTGATAATATCTTCTAGTACCTAATCTATTATCTCTTCCAGCTGACAAATTGAAAAGTCTCTTATTAGTAATAATAATAATTCAAAACATGAACAAATTTCATTTAAATTATAGATCGCTATTGCGATGCTTATAACTAGCCTGCAAAAGTTTATGCAAATTAATATTTTTATAGATATACAACAGCAACTGAATCTTAAATAAATGTGTGTTTTATTTTCTAAATATGATTGCATTTTTATACCTGCAGGCGTCCTTATAGGTTTTTGTAATTTGAAAATTGTCATAAATGCATAAACTTCCGCAGTCTACTTATAACAGTACATGTAGCAGCTTGTACATCTTCCTACTGTTATAAAATCTGAGAATTCAATAAATTCTATAAACTTTCTATAAACTCTTAATTTCTGAACTCGCTATCAACAGTGAGAATGAACCGATCATCAATAAACGACCCAGACACCTCGCAGTCGGTGTCAAGCGCAATTCTAATGCGACTCATTCGTATTCCTCGATAGTTAGAACTGTCGACGAGCGATTCGTCCAACTACATAAATTTGTATCGCACGTTTGTTCCCGGGAAGCAAAACTAGTCTGACCGAACGACAGGGTCGTCGAAATTCACCGATACACAGTGGCGGGCAGTGCGATCGGGACGGGTGAAACCAGGAGGGAACTTTTCTTGCGTGTCTCGTTCTTCCGCTCCGACCTGAGAACCATTCAGAAGAGGAACACCTGTGCGGGGCTTCGTACGCATTCCGCCGTTTCTTAGGTGTATCCCGTACGAGTGTGTGATGTCATTCCTGGCACGATCGCGCGAACGAATTCGCAAAACCAACGAAAACAGCCGGTAAAAATGTTGACGATGCTGTTCTTCGGTCTCTCCCCCTTCCCCCTCGAGGTGTCTGCATTCTTCTTTCTGCGCCCGCTAATTCTTCTTTCAGCCCCTACAACTTCTTCTTTTTCCCCTCATTGCGATTCTAGACGGGTAGTATTCTACTTGGATTCTGATACGGTTTTCTTCTGTTTCTTCGGCCGCGCAGGAAGCTCTTCTTCTGCCATTTTTAACGCGCTTTCGTTTCAAGGCAGCAAATGCAATTCTGATCACGATTCGTTTATATCTACATTTACTATAGTATTTGATCCTCGGTTTTCTTGTTTTGATTAAAGTATGGAACAGTTGATTTCTTTCCTGAAATATTAGTCGATCATTAATTTTCTTGTTTGTTTCTATGGCAACTATGCTACTTTCTTGCTCCCTCGGTAAACCGTACATTCATCTTCCTGTCATTTCTTCTCCAGAAAGCGTTTAACTTCCTCCTGTTTCTATTTCTCTTCAAGCATTCATCCTAGATAATTATACTTCTTCTTACATCTATTTGATGTAACTACAATTTTGATTTCTTCTTTTCATTAATGTGTCACCGTTTCTTCTTTCGCAATTTCTTTTAGTATTCATTGTGCTCGTTCCTAATTAACCTGACATCAATTTTTATTAAATTATATTGTACCACAGTTTCTCCTTTAACTATCCTCTCCGTAACGAATTTCTTCAAATGATAATATCTCAACATTACTTTTTTTTTACTAAAAAATTTTTACCCATTAATCTCATTTATGTTCATCGAAAATAAAAGAATTTCACAGCAGCGTCACACACACTTCCTAAAAACATTCTCATTTACTCTGCATCCACCACCAAACATCAAAATTTTCTTCAGTGTATCCAAATTTTTGCGCCTCCCCCTTCCCCAGAATCGCCGTTTCCCTCTCGTCCTGAGCCCGCCCCCTCCACTGGGCCCCGAAGGGACTGGTCCCACGATGCAGGGGCCACCTTCGATCCGCCGTCGGGAGAAGCGTGTCATCCCTCAACGTCAATCCAGCCGTGTCGGAGCACGCAAAACGAAGCGACGAAACGATTTGAATGCGTCCCGAACGCGCGGCATTCCGAAAAGTCCCCGCCGGTTTTGTCCTTATACCTTCGCCCCCTCTTTCTCCGTGCCACCCCCGCGAGGACCCCCCGAAGGGGATCTACCTGAGACGTATCATCCGCCGCGGGACCCGGGGAACGTCGTTTTTGCGACACGCGCGAAACGAGATAATTAGGGCCGCTTTGGGAAGAAGGTTTCGTTAAGACACGTTCGCCCGGGCCCAGCGTGCCGCGGGACACCTTTTTTGGGGGATTCAGCAAGGTTAGAAAACGATTGATGTGTTGATCAGAGGGGCGACTGCGAGTGTTGAAAAAGAAACTTAAATAAGAGGACGGATTTCGGGTGATATACTTTGCGAATTTGGATTTCGCGATTTGTGTTTTCGGGAAAGGTACTTCTATTGAGACGGAAGGAAGTTTAATAATTTAACAAAAAAAGGAATTGAGGCACTGGATGGAAAAGGGGCACACAGACTAAATTTCTATGCCAAGAAAATCGTTTTCAAATTTTTGTGGTATTAGTAGACTGCGGATTTTTATGCGTTTGTGACAAGTGACAATCCTAAATATGTAAAAAGCTACTAGGATAATGGTCCCTATTAATGAGCCTGCACCTATTAGTATGTCTTTACATTTAAAAAATATCGTTAAGATAGAAATAGAAGAGAAACGTTTTCATAGTTTGACTTAATTAAAAAAAATGTTTTTCTTTTATTCTTAACGACTTATTTAAATGTAAAAACACACTAATAGATACAGACTCATTAATAGGGACCATTATCCTAGACTGTTGAAAGAAACAAAAATATACGCAATATTAATAATATAGTAGTGTTCCGATATAAGGACAATCTTATAGTGTTGACTCAAAGAACGACGCTTGAGTTTAATTCGAAAAAGGGATTTCTCTATTTTCACCACTTTTTCGCCGATACGAGTCTCCTCGTTCCGTTGTGACCGAGATCGAACTCGACTCGAAAAAGGGCTGCGCTAGGTTCTGGAACCCAACCGTTCTTCAAGTCAACACTGTATTGGGTTGAGTGGAAAGTTCGCGCCGTTCATTTAATTTTTTACCTAGAAACCCGAGAAATTCTATAGGAATGGAATAATGATATCAACGACGAAGAAAGACAATAATTTACAGAATAAAATGAAGAGTACCACCATGAATAAAGCTACATTGAAATAAAGGAATATTGACATCTCAGTTGACTGAAGAAACAGCACAAACATTCTACTTAACCTAATATAACGTACATAATAATACTTAGAATATAAGATAGATTGTTATCCAGGCTTCAATGCTTTATTTCTATTTTTAAAAATTAGATCTTGCACACAAATCCGCAGTATAGTTATTCAGTATTCAGCAAACATAATGGAATATAATTAAATTATTTTTAATCTAAATAATATAAAATATAAACCACGAAATTTGACTTTCTATGGTATTACTAACTGTTAACCGGTATAGTGGGGTCACACGTGATCCCAAGCATGCAAATTTCGATGTAAAATATATTCTACCGGTAGGACTGCTTCCTACGTCGCAGTACTTTCATGATTTCTTAGAATTGAGTCTATGCCTAACGTATGTGCTAGTAGTGTGCACTGTTCTCGAGTTATTTGTTCACTTGTTGTCAAACATAGTGATGAAATTGGGCACAAAATGTTGTAAGTTTCAAATTTTTTTCCACTTAATTTTATTTAGACTTCTGAATTAAAAGATTGAAATCCGAGTGTTTCATTCGCAAATTCGAACCGATTAAACGGCAACGAAAAAAGAAGAAAACGCGCGCGTCATTTTGCGAACGGCCCCCCTTCAACAAGGATCGCGGAAAAGGATCAAAGGATTCCCAAGGAATCCCTTTCCCAGCGAAGGAGGTCGAAGACAAATGCCGTACGAATCGCGGACGTTAAAGAGGCGATGTAAACGGAGGCTATTACCGGAATAGCCCTCGCACTGCATTCCTACGGGAATCTCGGACCCCCTCGCCGTCCCTCTCCCATCGCTTCGTCTCTTTTCCGCTCTTTAACGCGGCCGGATCAAGCGGGAGCGCACGGAAATTCCAACTTTTGCATATCAAGGCACCGCCACCGTTTAGCCTGCCATTATCCCCGAGAAACGCGACCAATTCGCTTCGGAGACTCCTTTAGTTCTCTGAAGACAATTCTGGGTAGTCGATTCGATTCCGGAGTTCTCCTTTCGAAGATTTTCTGTCGCGGTGTTCGGCCGGATTCTCGTATAAGATCTCAGGATCTTCTTTACTTATGGAGTAGATTCTTAGTGCTGGAATCGCGGTTTGTTTAATTTCCTGATACCGGGAGTCAATATTTGTTTAGCTGTAATTGAGGAGGGGATACTGTGTAGTATGTATAGAATTTTTTTTAAATATAAAGGAGGGTACATGCAACAATCGTAAAGAGTTAGAAGTCTTCCTTTCTTTAAAAAAATAAATGATTAAAATTGCAGAAATTTTCTGCCAATGAATGAAATTTGTTTTGGAACATTTTGTAACAATATCCAATTAATTGGGAAAATTACACTACTAGCAATAGGTCGTTTAAATAACCGGTTAGAAATGGTCACGTGAAAATCAAATATTTTTAATTTGTTTAAATATGAAAATCACAACAAAAGAATATTTAAATTATTATAAGCTATTCTTGATTGTGTGTGAAATGTTTGAAGAAATCTAACAAGGAAATAGCAAGAACTGCGAAATCTCGAATGATTTTGCTGCGTGGGCATTTAATACTTTAAGTTTATAACAAAAGAGCACCGAAAGGGTTAGGTTTTCGAGAAATAAACAAAAAGTGTCAAGCGTTGGTAGATTTATACATAAATACAATTCAATGAAATATTTCTTGTTATTATATAGAAACAATGGATTATAGTTATATAGAACAATGGATTATACAGACACTTTGCATACGTGTGTGGAACTGGAAAAAGGAGACGTGAGGAATATTCTGTAAATAGGAAAAGAAGAAATTGCAAGGCAATACATTATTTTTACTATACATTTTTATTAATTTCTCAAAAACAAAAAGCCGAACTCAAATCTTTTTGAGGCCCTTTCTAAGGATAAATTGGAATTTTTGGTTTCAATTAAAACTTTTAGTTTTAGTTTATCTGTACTTTTGTCTCTTCTATAGTTTGCGTCTGCAAATGATCTTCTTCATTTTTTTTAAATAAATACAATTTTTACAAATCACTATTAAAAGCGCACAAATTTCAATTTGACTCATTGGTCTAATAGTTCCTGAGATATTCGATAAAATATGTTTTTCATCCCCAACTTTAAAGGCGATTTTCACCCCTTCAACATAAATGATTGTCGATAAAAAAAATACGTGTCAAATATTTTTTCGAGTTCTATACTATACTAACAGTGCATAAAAATCGGTGAGTATGGATTGGGTAATCCCATTGTAAAATATCCCTTGTAAGATTTCTAATATCTTCGAATTTAATTGTGTATATCACATATGTTACTATTTTACTTGCGTAGGAAGAATTCAGTTTGCTTGATTAAGGTTCATTATCCAAAGTTTCCACATGCTTAATAATTTATTTTCTAAAAAAAAAAAGGAAAAGGTGTTTCTTATAACTACACTACAGATTTTTATGCAAAATTAAATCCTTACAAACACAAATAAAGAATTGAACATTAAATAACAATGTATCTTCTTTTCTAACTATTTTAGCTTGTATTATATTCTTAAAATTTTGTACAGTTTAGCATCCATCTTCAAGTTCATAGATTTTTGTTTATTTAAAATTGTCATAAATGCATAAAAATCTGCAATCTTCTTATAACTCTCTGAGCTTCTGTGAAATACAAAAATTCTAAAAATTCGAGAGAAACCTGACTATATCCGTTTTTAAAAAGGTGCTGAATCTCAGTTTACAGCGTATCATGCGTATTTAACAGCAAAATAGCAATAATATCAAGTTATGCAAATCGCAAGAACTGCAAAAACCGCCGAATATGTCCACCTGGGACCCGAATTAAATTCACAACCCGATCGACTCCGAAATCTTTCGCCTTTCTCGTGGTTCTCTTTCTGTCTCTCTCTCTCTCTCTCTCTCTCTCTCTCTCTCTCTCTCTCTCTCTCTCTCTCTCTCTCTCTCTCTCTCTCTCTCTCTCTCTCTCTCTCTCTCTCTCTCTCTCTCTCTCTCTCTCTCTCTCTCTCTCTCTCTCTCTCTCTCTCTCTCTCTCTCCTCCCCTTTTTCGAACGCTGCGCAAAAACCATCGCGCTTAAACTCCCATAAAGAAGGGAGGGAATCGAGGGAATATTCGTCTGCCTGGATCGCCCCGAGTTCAGCAACTTTTTGCGATCGAACGGAAGAGAATTATTGTGATCTAGCTGAACGCTTTTCGACTCGGGCGAAAGAGGGATGATCGAGGAAGATAAGTCGTTGGTGGGTTATGCGAGGGAAGCCAGAGGGTAGGGAGGGATTGATGAAAGAGCGCGACTTATGCATACCGTGTAAGTGACGCGCATGAATTATTCATTCTAATAAAATAATGCAGCCCGCGAGGCACTCTGACCGAACAAAAACCATTCCGAATCGACGTTAGCGATTCCCTTCGATGGCCGCCACTGAATTGGTGAGTTCGCACCAATTTCCCTTTGCGGTGCACCGTTCGTCCTTTGGTTTCGGCTGATTGTGAGCGATTCTGATTCAGACGTAATCTTTTTTATGTAGTAATTCTATTGTTTTCAAAGATGATCTTGAAAAAGGATGTTATTGTTATATAAATATTAGTAGACCGCGTATGTTCATGCATTTATGGGGATTTTGAATCTGCTAAAATGCATACAGATGTAGATGCAAAAATATATTTTTGGTAATTATTTACATTAAGGGTTTCCTCACCGATTTCGATGACCTTGAAATATGTTGTCAAGGTCATCATTCTGAACAACTTTTCCCTATATGTGTTACCGCCGCTCGGCTTTAGTTTCCGAGATATTCGCAAAAAAAGTTTCAATAATTAAAAGACTGATCGGAGTAGGTCGGGGTTAGATTTGAAATTGTGGCCGCCGATACGGCGGCCACGGTTACAACTTAAAACGACTTCAATCAGTTGAGATCCCCTGTCTTGTCTGTTTATGTTTACAAATTGAAACGTGAAATGGATCGTGTCGAACGCGAACGAATTCAGCAGTAAATCACAAAACGAACTTTGTTGATCCTGACAGCGGTGCCCATACGCAAAATATAGAGCGTATTTGGCGAGAAACAAAGGCTAATATTCCCCGTTGTGGAACACGGAAACAACATTATGTTGGATATACTGCAGAATTTTTATTTCGTCGATGCCATAATTTTAACAATAGAATAACAGCATTTTTTGAAATAATGGACGAAATATTTCCTTAATAAGAAGAAGCGAGTGACGTGGTATACTTTCAATATACTTAAATCAGTCGTTTTTCCATGGCGCGCTTCGCGCGCAAAAAATATAACATCCCCCTTTTCCATGAGAGATCACCGAGCGCAGACAGTATTTTCAAAGTTGAACCCTTACTTTCCAAGTAGTGGGGGGGCCTGGCCCCCCCAATCCCCCACCGGGGGCTCTGCCCCCGGCCGCCGATGTGCCGGTTTTTCAAATCTAACCCAGACCTATTCCGATCAGTCTTTTAAATATTGAAACATTTTTTGCGAATATCTCGGAAACGAAGGCCGAGCGGCGGTAACATGTATAGGAAAAAGTTGTTCAGAATGATGACCTTGACAACATATTTCAAGGTCATCAAAATCGGTGAGGAAGCCCCTAATGTAAATAATTACCATATTTTTTCATGATTTTTCGAAGACGAAAGACACTTTTATTTAAGGATGAATTTTAGTAGCAATAAAATAAGCGAAAATCGTTGAAAATTGGAATAATGAATCTTTATGCGGTAGTAAAACCCTCCGCAAAATTAAAACCAATTGATTCGATAGTTCTTAAATTATTTAACTTTCAATTTAAGGATGAACTACAATAATATTAAAAATAAGCGAAAATCTGTAACAATATGAAGACTGAATCTATGTGCAATAGTAAAACTCCACGGAGAATTTTCGAAAAATTCATTCGATAATTTTTTAATTATTTAACTATCAGTTCTTATGAGAAAGCGCAATATTGATAAATATAACAGTTTCTAACAGTTACATTTTAAGTAGATTCCAACAAACAAGTTTGTGACCAATGATCAATATTTTTGACTGATTTTCATCACAAGAAGAAGCCTTGTTAATATCTTCGAAATTGATTAACTTTTGACTAAGATTGTTACTAAAGTTTTCTATTTTTATGCCTTTAAAAACATGGATTTGCGTAAACATTAGCAGTTTATTTATTAGATTTGGACTTTGTGGATAGATAAATATGGAGTGGCTATTACTTAAAAAGGAAAATGTAAATAGAAAAATAGCAAATAACAACAGATTGGAGGGCTGAAAAAATAAAATCTGAATCTAAAATTATTTAAATCAAATTTTCCTCAAAATATCTAAGTAAGACGGGAGACACAATAAAGACTAAAGTAGATTACTTGAAGTTCATGAAATAGATCACTGCTACGTAATAAGATATACAAATTTCAATGACCATTTCATTAAAGAAAGTGTTTTGTCTTCAAGGATACCATTAGTTTTTCTCGGTTAACCAAGACCCAGATTCAGTGCAAATTTTTGTATAACGATATTTTAATTCTGAATGGAGACATGACTGGCATGGGAAACTTTCAGCCATGACATGATTTTCTATCACAGTTTTTCAACACGTTGTAGATTCTAAGCAGCAGAATGATGCTCCGAATATTCTGAACATAGCAATGCATTTCCTTGTTAATATAGTCCCATTGAGACCTCGGCCACACGAGCGTCAAATTATCGTCCGTTGGTCGTCCGTCGCTACGTCTGTCTCATGTTATACTACGACGGACGTTGCGACAGCATAGAAACGGACGATCGACGGACGTCAATTTGTCGCTCGTGTGGCCGAGGTCTGAGTTTGTACCATTTCCTTTTTACACTTTCTACGTTTTAAATAAACAGACATTCGTAGAAAAGTTCAAGCTATAACAGTGATTGCAATGGAAATCCTATTCCTTAAGAAATATTAATAATTTTTGTAAACCATTAGATAAAATCTTGTAGAACAAAATTACAATTCACAAGCAATTATCCCATAAACGCATCTAATTCGAATTCATCCAATAATATTCAATAAATAATTAAACAATCCATAAAAATTACAACTTTTTCAAACCACTCAGAACAATAGAAATTCCGCTTCCAAACAATCTCCCCAGAAAAACACCTTCCTCAGCCATCGAGCGTCGAACAAGAAAATTATCGAGAAGTTTCTATTCTATTTGGAGCATCCTCAGCGGAAACGCGGGGGGTTGAAATCGCGGCGAACCTCTTTGAAGGGGTGGAACGCTGGAGCGGCTGGAAGGTTCCAAGCGAAAAGGCTTGGCGAAGATACAGGATCCCATTTTCCGGGCTCGATCCGCCATAAAGATTTTTATCCTCTGCCTTGCAGCCGCGCTGGAAAATAGAATTGTTGTCGGTAAATCGGAAATTGCCGGTTGGGTTTTCCGGCGGTGTCGTTTCCAAGGTCGAACGAGCGACTCTTTTCACGAGGACTTCTTCGCTGGGTTTATTTAATTAGTATCGCCGAGGAGGAAACTACTGGACGTGGGGAACAATGTCCATCACGAATTTATTTTCCGGTTTACTTCGATGCTAGATCACTGAGTTTATTGTTCGCCATGATTCTCAACTGTTTGAAATTTTAAAGATTTCTTTTTGGGAACTTTGTTAGTGTATTCGTTGTTTTTACTGCGTTTTTATTGTAATCAGGGATTTTGTTTAGAGAAGTGATATTTGTGCAACTTTAAGATATTGTTGACTGGGGGATTTATAGCTGTCTATTTTTCTCGTTGTTTTATTATAAAATATCTTATCGCCACCACAATTTTTTAAACTTATTCTTTCATACAAAAAAAAAAAATAAAAAATGGTATAGATGTTTTCGTGGACCTTAAAACCTAATTACAAACTTATCAATACTGAATAATTGTAAGACTATGTATTTCTATTAAAAGACAAAATTTGAATAACTTTATTGGAAGCTCACAATTAGCCAAATTTTACCAAACGGTAGATTAACAAAATTCCCTAAGCCTAAAAAATAAAATAATTCCTAGTCCTCAAAGGTTAAACGCAAATACATTTCCCCCAAAACATCGGAAGCATAATGCAGAACTAAAAGCAAAACGGAAAAAAAAGAACGTCATCCACGGTACACGGAAATTGATTTTCCCCTCCTTCGAGATCCGCGAGGAATTCCGCCCGCGAAGAAACTCGCACAGGACGCGCAGAGGACGAGGCGAAGAAAAAAGGAAACGGTGGAAAAAACCGGGGATAAGCCATCCCATTTCCCGGATGCTCGATTCGCCATAAAGATTTCGTGCCGTGGCCGAGCGGGAAAATAGAATCGTCGCCGGTTTCGAGGACGCTTTCAATTCCCGCGGCAGGACGACGGAGAAGGAGCCGATCAGGAGTGGTTCGGACGGCGAAGAGGATCGACTCGGAGGATGTCCGCTTGGGGACACATTCAATCGTTCGCTGGCAAACGCTCTCAAGATGGCGAGGCCCGTTCCGAGGCTCTCTAATCGATAGATCGCGAGCCACCGGCCAGATTTATGGATTCCCGGGGACGTCCTGCCGCGAAATTGTCTTGTTTATCGGGAGTCCCGGTCGGCCAGGACCTTCGGAACACGCGATGGAATCGGCCGATCCACCTTAGTGCCCTTCGAGCCCTGGAGAGGGTGGATATTCCGTGGCGATGATGACGCGCGAGGTCCTTCGATTTTATAAGGTTTCGAGGATATTGGAAATTGTGGAGGGGATTGGGGATGGTGGTTGGAAAATTTGTGCGCGGAGAAATTGTTATTGGGGGGTTGATTGAGAGGGTTTGTTGGCGAGGGTGTTAACGGTTTATGGGCCAAGAGTTGTAGAGGGTAAAGAGGCTTACTACTATTTTTCTTCTTTTTTTTTTTTTTCAAAGACTTATATGGATTTATTAGGTGATCCCATAAGGAGTATTGTTGTTTGTTTTGAGGGGGGACGACAAATATAAGTTGATTTTTGGAAGTTTCTTTTTACGGAACTATTAAGCGAATCTTTCTGAAATTTATGGGATGTATTATTTCATATTTAGGCAATAAAAGCTAATTTTTTCATTTAAAAAAGTCTATAGGGCTACAACATCAGACTGTCAAATTTACGGGAATCCTGGAGCTGTAATTCTTCTCGGACATGAAAACGAACCAAGAATTTCCTTAATTCTCGTATAATTACATTGTTAGTGAACTTAAAAAACTAGAAGACAATACAAAATTGACAATTTGGTGGGACTTAAAAAAACAGTAATAGTTTTAACCAACAATTTTTGTACCAATGTATGTGCAAGAAATTGTTTACTAATTTGATTACTTTTTATAAAAGTTGTAGGTTCATCGACAATGTAATTATATGAGAGATAAGAAAATCTTTGTTTTTTTTTTGTTTTAGAAAAAAGTTAAAAGCTTTAGAATTCCTGCAAATTTTACGCTCCGGTTATATGGACTTATTAAAATTAACTTTTATTGTCTAAATATGAAATAAAACACCTTGCTAATTTCGAAAAGATTCGTTTAATAGCTCCGTAACAAAAAAAATATAAAAAAATTAGCTTATTTTAGAGCTCTAAACCAGGCTTCCCCTTAGTTCTGATTATAAAGTACTGACAATTTTTGAACATGCTCTTTTGTACTAAATTCTCCACAAAGGATAGAATATCTACTGCGAAATATCTTCAAGGACTCAAAAAGGAAAGAACTATTATTATTTCTGAAGAATACAAATCTCCTTAAAAAACTGTAGAAACTATAAAAACTATTTCTGTAGTCGAGTCACTAATAACCTAACTTAGTAGTTGATGAGACGTAAAATAACTAAATATGTAAAACAATTTTAAAGACCTCAAAAATCGTCTGAAGAATAAAAGTTGATCACAGAAAACAATAATCTGCAAATCAGTGATTAAATACAACTACAAACAATTTTACTTGCGAAATAAAATATTCTGCAAAGACATTATTTATGGAATGACATAAATGTCTAGTAAATTGATTCTTCTGGTACAAACATATGTTTTCATAATGTATATATACCAACTCAGTTGGAACTTTATTTTTTACTGTTCTAAGGGTTTAAGAAGTTTGAAAAGAATTCAATGAGACTTATTAAAATGTATTTTATACAATACAATCGTTTGTTACATGAAGTGTTTGAAAATTTTTGTAATAGAAATACAGATTCAGATGATTTTTACAGCTCAAAGTATGCCTTTCATTATACAGGGTATAACAAAAATGTTTGCACGTCCTTGAAAAGGGTGATTTCTGAGATGATTTTAAGCAACTTTTTCTTTAGAGAAAATGTTAGGTGGGGCTTTGTTAACGAGTTATTAACGAAAAACACTAGCCAATCAGAGAGCGAGAACAGTAGACGAACCTTGGCGCGGACGATAACAGACCAATGGTACGCATAGCTGTAGCCCGCGCCGAAATTCGTACACTGTACTCGCTCTCTGATTGGTTGGTGTTTTTCGTTAATAACTCGTTAACAAAGCCTCACCTAACATTTTCGCTAAGGAAAAAGTTGTTTAAAATCACCTCAGGAATCACCCTTTTCAAGGACGTGCAACATTTTTGTTACACCCTGTATACTTTCATACTCAATCTGGTGTACCTTTCTGGAAAGGTACACTTTACCTTTTTTCAGAAATTTTAAAGACAGCTCATAAGCACTAAGCACTAATCAGGATGAAATGAAAAAGAAAATATTTATGTTCGAGTTTTAAGTAAAAATTGTTAAGTAATATTTCTTGTAGAATGTCCTAATATTTTACAGAAATATTAAATGTGGAATTATATTATACCTACAATTTTCAAAACCAATAAAAATCACTGAAAATTAAAGATCTCCAAATTATTTTAATTATTCTATTAAAATCTATTTATATATATATTTTCCAATCGCTATTTCATCTATTTAAACATTTTCCATTTTCCAGAGAATATTTCATTTTCTTCCTTAAAAAATTCCTGTTCTTCGGAACTCAAGTATAAAATTCAAGCTAATAATTTTACTTCCCAGAAGAAAAACCACAATCAAATTTTCTTTCCCCCTAATGAGTTGTACACACGCATAGAAATAATCCATGAAATGGTTGGCAAGTTTAGTAACGAGGGAATGATTTTCTCCGCGGAATAACTGTTGACTCCCCATGAAGGATGGTGGCGACGGTAGTCGACAGGTTTCCCGAAGGAAAGAGAAACGAGAGGGATGGATAGAAAGAGGAATCGACGGGATCCCCCATTTCCTGCCGGGTCAACGGATGATTCTCCCCCTTTCTTTACATATGGCGCTTAGTACAGGCTATAACCATCGATAATATAATCGGCCAATAGGAACGAGCCCGACGCGGATCCACGCTATCGTCGAACCCCATAGATTCGTAGGCAGCATGACAAATAACTCTCACAATGGGCCATCGTTTTCAGCCCGTGTCTACCCCCTTCTCCGTCAAACCCTCCCCCTCCTTTTCGATCCGCAGTCGAGTTTCCAGCCCCTTCCTACCACCCCCCTCGTGTTATACACGACCAGATCGGTTCCGGCAATTTTACATTCACGTCAGAGCGCCGCTGATTTATTATAATGTTTGTTGCTCGCTTTACTCTCTCCCTCTTCCCTCTCCCCGATTCCCTTCTCAGTTTCACCTCTCACTGCTCGGTTCTTCTTCTCTGGCGATTCTTGACTGAATTTGCTTTTGATTTCTCGCTATTTCTAATTTCGCTTACAGAAAAGCACAAGGTAACATTTTCTTTTTTTTTTTTAATTAATTTGATTCTGAGAGTCGAGTGATAACACTGTTCAACACGCCGAAAAACGATGGAATCAAACTTGACATTTGTGTTCAGAATAATTTGCTGAATCCGATGGTAATTTTGGTTTTTCGCCTAGACGTCACAATTTTTAGTAATTAAGGCATAAAGTTAGTTTCATGCCATCATTTAAAAATTTTTCAAATTTTGCTGAACAGTGTAATCTATTATATTCGGTTCAGCTGTCGATCTTTTAAAGATATACAAATGAAAATTATGGTTTAGAGCTTAGGGTGAACTCAGACCACCTTCGGACCACTTTAGAACCACATGACAACCACAAAACAAAAGCAATATAAAAAATACAGCATCTGTTATACCATTTAAAAAGGAAGAAGAGACAGTGTAATTCAAACTCTAATTATGTATATATTTGTAAAAATTTTAATTTGAATAAAAATCTGCAGTCTATGTTAGAAAAGATGGCTGGTAAGTAAACCACGGATTTCTATGCAAAATAAAATCTTTAGAAACGCATATAATGAATTGAAGCTTGAATAACAGTACATCTTAATTTCTAAATTTTGTAGCTTGAATTACAGTTTCGATATTTTGTACACTTCGGCATCTGTTAACGGTCTCAAAGATTTTTTAAATATTTCGAATTGCCATAAGTGCATAAAATCCGCAGTCTACTCATAAGAATTTCCAAATCCCTTCAGCAATCATAGAACCCGAGAATTGAATTTTTAAAAACAGAAGCAACGAGAAAATACACAAATTCCAAAATCCCGCTATATTCAATTTCCCCTTCTTTTTATTTCTCCTCCCCGTTCTCGTAATTCCCTCCCCTTTCGGAATTAATGTGTCAACGAATCGAATCGATTGAACAAATCCGTCCGCGCAAAATAATTCGCCGGGCGTTCGTTTCGCGCGGCAACGGAACCGAGTGGTGAAAAAAAAAAAAAAAACAAACCCACCACCGAAAAACGGGGCGGAGAAAAAAATAGGCAGCGCCGTTTTAATGACCGAGCCCCAATCGAATACAATCCACGTCGACCAGTTTCGATCTCAACGCGTGCAGATCGATTCGATATATCGCTGCCGTCGACGCGACGAACGTCCGCCGATATCCAATCGGCGTTGTTTGGTTTAAGTTCCGTCGGCTCTCTCTCTCTTTCTCTCTCTCTCTCTCTTTTGTTTGTTATTTCGCGCGTGCCGAATTAAAATTCGCCTCCCCGCCGCCCCCGCGTTTTTTCATTTTCCACCCGGGACATCGGTGGGAACCGTTTCAGGCTCGTCTGTTTTTTCAAAGTCTTTGTTGCTCGTCGGATTTTTGTTCGTTCGTTAAATTTGAAATTGACCGTGTGGCGGGCGAGAGAGAAAAGAGAAAAGAGGGAATAAAATACGTGGATAGCCGTTGAGTACTGAACATTTCCGATGGAAATAATATTAATGGGGACGAGGGAGAGGCGAGGGCCGCGAGGGCTTCGTGGCTGATTTACATGAAATCCCAATAAACGCCAGGAATTTCTCGCAGATTTAATTAGCGGACGCGCGAACAGCCGCGGGAACTGCGCGAAAACGTATGTCGAACGACGACTGACTCGACTTTCATCGGCTCGAATTGATGGCAGTTTAGACGAGCTTAATGGAAACGAAGTCCTCGCTCTCTTCGTCTCGCGTTCCTCGCGAGTAGCCGCCTTCCTTCCTCCTTCGGCATTCTTCTCCCGCCCGGAATTATGGTATATTTATCACTGTTCCGCTGGTGGGAAGACAAGGCCGCCAATTAGCCGACGCCCGATCATCGCCTTAAATCACGGCCTCGTTCGCGAAAGGTTACTCGGATTAACCCTGCATTACGTCGAATTAAGTCGTGGCCGCGACCAACTCGGTCCGCAACTTGAGGAATCGAGTCGCGCAAAAGGTTTGCGAGGTTCTCGCCTGTGCAGGAAAAGCGAATCTCTCGCCTGTGGGAAAGACTTTATGGTCACTCGTTTTGCAGTAGTATATTGTGGGGAAAATTTTTATTGTAACAGCTTTTAACCTACAATTTTTTCCAGACTACAAGTTTATGAATTATATTAAGTAATAGATAATAACATAAAATATGTAACTACTAAGTAATTGCACAGGAAAAACAAAATAATGTAGTAGATTTAGGGTCTGATTCTATAACAGCTATCGCTGAATCTTGCCCTTTGCGAAGTAGTCAGAAAAGAATTAATATCTATAAATGAAGTAATAAATGAAGAAGCAAATTGGACACATTCTCTTAATTTTGTCGCGCTTAGTCAGATATTTCGAAAACGAAAATGCTTCTAAAGAAGGTGTAGTACTTTCGATTCTCGGAATTTAATGTAAAATTTGTTCGTTACGAAACGCAACACCTTCAACTTCTCTCTTTTTTCGCTTTTAGTTATTTATATACAGGTAATACTCTTTGGTACATAAAGGAGTTTACATAAGAAGACACTTGAATAGTGGAGTCAAATATTGCGTTAAGCACAGACAGATCATATGTCATATACAATACTTCGGACTTGTTTTTTAAATTTAGACAGCGAATTGCGAAAGAAATCGAGTAAATGCGATCAAATTGACATTATTGCAGATGCAATTAATACAACTAGAGCCATAGTTAGTTCTGTGAACAAATGCATTTAGTAATTGATCTAACAACGTTCATTCCAATATTTGGGACCTAATTCTTATCACGAGTGCCATAAGTTATTATAGGACGAAGGATTAATTGTAGGGTGGGTTTTACGTTGCTGAAAGTAGCTCAAAATAGTTAAATCATCCGTTTGCATAAAGAATTATACAGTTTGGACTTAAATATTAGAGTTTGAGGGCTTTTACGTGAATTCAGTTGTCATAATTAGTTTGTTATAGTTTATTCATTTGGTTTAATTTGTTAAAGTGTATATTATCAGTCTACGTAATTACCTTATATCATTTTTCAAGTAATTTGCATTTTCCATGATATCAATTTTTCCATTTTCATCAAACAGACAATACTAACTATCTTTTACAGTACAAATTAAGATTATAGATAGTTATAGGTCCTATTTTGGTTTAAAATAATAATAAAAATTCCTAAACATAGGCATTTTGACCGTCTGGTCGTAAAGTATATTAGTTCAGTTGAAATCAATAGGAAATTATGTGAAGCTGATCGAGGATTGACATTGTAATTTTGGATTTTGTGTGGGATTGTCGACTTTGAAAAGTGAATACAAAATAAAGTCTAAAAAACTCTTTAAAAAACTCTTTAAAAAAAAAACGCTTTTAATAGCCGGAATTCTGCATAAATATTTTGTCAATCCAAATCAAATTAAACGCAATGAAACTAATTTCTGTGAAATTTATAACCACATAAAATCCATATTGTTCATAACTATATAAATATTCTGCTATTTCTCAAACTAATTGATAATCAATATTGCCGACTTTTATGCAAAATCAAAATTTTAGAAACAAAAATAGGGACTAAAATGCTTAAATAACAGTGTACCTAATTGTTAATTATTGCGTCTCATGATATATTTTTGATATTTTGTACATTTCGACAATTATCAACAGCCTCGTAAATTTTTGTATATTTAGAATTGTTATAAATGTTAATATTAAACATCAATATTAAACATTCAAAAGCCAAATTATAAATAAAAAAAGAACGTTGCCAATTACTTCGAACTAATATCAACATTATCAAGAAAATGAGGATCACATCAGAGTCTCCTGCATTTTCTACTGACCAGAAGTGAGCAAAGATCACAAACAAATCTACCAGAACCAGTTGCATAGAAGTGCAACGTTGCACCCTCGGGGGGCTGTGGGAACGCGGCTTGAAGACTTCATTATTTTTGAGGGGAGAAGTGCCCTTTCTCGTTAGGGGATTCCTCGCCCAGGGCGACGCGAGCCCGTCTTGTTAAAATTCTCCGAACTGCATATAACCTGGACCACGCAGCCTCTCCCCTTTCCCTTTCCCTCTTTCTTTCACCCTCTTCGTGTCTCTTTCCTCTTTCCTCCGCCCGCGAACTCCGTGTCTTATTTCGCATTTCGCGGGTAGTTGTGTTTCACTGCTTGAAGACAGTAAAACTGACGCCTCAATTTCCGTGATAGAGTTTGGCCCGTGAATTGAGACGCCGCGCCGCGCCGCGCCGGTAGGATGTACGTACTGAGTACTGGCGACGATTGGGATTCCTTTTTGACGAGCGACGAAACCTTTTCGGTTTTTTTGTAACGATGGAAACAACACTTTTTGCGATTATGCTTATTCTGGAAGAGATCTTCTAATGAGATGAAATTTAAAAATTTTATTTTTATTTTTAATTTTATTTATTTGCCAGAAAAACAATGCCGTTGCATCAAATATACACGTAATATACACGTACTATACTAGACCCAACTGCCATCCTACAGAGATGCATAGAAGCATCTGTTCGTAGGTCAGGTCACAACATAAGGCTTACATACTAGCTTATACTCTACTATACATATAAACTTTCCAATTTATAATAACAAATTTATATTTAAAACAAAACAGTGAATATTATTATTATTATTATACATACAATTTTATCCATAATTTCAACTTCTTTTTAATATTAATGTTGTCTTTAGTAATTAATTTTAGCTCATTCGGTAAGCTGTTATAAAGTCTGATAGCTACCAATAAACTGTTCTTATTACTGATAGTTTTTTTGAATTTGGGTATCCGAATCGCTTTTTTTCTTGTTTTACTGTTAGATTTTTCGTACTCATTTTTGAGATCTAAGTAGTGATACGTTAAACACTCTAAGCTGAATAATTGATTCAAATTAAAAGGGTAATTTTAGCATGACTTTTAGATGTGTAATAACTAGACAGCGGATTTTATGCATTTATAGCAATGCTAAGGGTGCAAAAAATCCACGACACTGTTAATATATGACAAAATGTATAAAATATCAACAATATTATTCAAGTTAGAATGTTAAGAACATTAAGTATACTGTCTTTCAAGTTCCAATTTTTTATTTGTGCTTGTAAAAAATTTTGTTTTGCATAAAGACATATATCAATTTAATTATCAGATAACAGTAAAGTGAATTTAGAATTCTGCTCGAATTTTCTTTTCATTTGTTTTAAAGAAAGTTTTACAGTACAATCTAATCTACTATAAAATCTTAATATACGTTTCAAGATTATAACAATAAGGTTAAAATGATTCTTCTTCTTTTTTTTTTTTTTAATTTTATATAATAGGGAAGAGGCAATTCTACAAGGCACTTAATAAGATCTCAATTTAAGAGCGATCATCCCGCGGCACGGTAATCGTTCCCATTTCTCCGGGGGGCTCGACGAGGGTGGCTAACCCCAGCAACCTCGCTCCGATTGGCCCGCCGTTTAGGGGATGATTCCAGGCACGATACCGTCGCCGGTTGGCCGGATTTAATTAATCGATCGCACGCATTACCAGCCGACAAATGGTGGCACAGGCGGTTAGAACGCTCGCAGTTAATGTCGGCGATCGTTCGTCACGAAGAATAAACAAGTTCCGTTACGGAGATGAATTCACTGTCGCGTTTCCATCCCCTCGATTTTCTGTATATGCGGCTAATCTCGTTATTATAACCCTTTCGCATTAACTATTCGATCGGATCGATTCCCATCAAAGTGGTATTTATATTTAAAGATTGAACTTCTGTATGAAGTCGTTCGTAATAAGTAGAAATTGGAGGGTGAATTTTATGTGGGAAAAAATTGTGGTAATTGGCTGCGCCTGTACTTATTGTCTTCTGTGGAATATTCTGATTTGCATTATTTACCCTTAAATGCGTAGTTTTCTTCTAACCGAATGAAAATTTTAGCTTTGGGACTGAAGGACTGATGAGTTAACTCATGTGAACTCGGTAAATGCATATTGTTAACTGTTTTGTTTTTCAAATCTGTCCTCTGGGCTTCTCTACTTACTCTCCAATTTGTTATATTAAATCGCATTGAGTAGTCAACGTTAAAAGTGCTTATTGCGTGTCATTAAATATAAGATATACAGGGTGAGTCTCGCAACATAATCATTCGAATAATTGGTAAGTCATTTGCTGTATAAAAAAATGTGCCCAACAAAAGTTGCATGATTTTCTGAGGTACATACTGTGCCATAAATGATTTTTTGTTACTTTGCTTTTTGTTTGAAAAATTTCATTATACCTTAAATAATAAATAATACCGATCATAAAAAGTGATCATGCTGCAAACTATGAAAGAGTACGTATATACAACAATCTACCATACATCAATAATCCTGCAAAACCAAACAACAAAAACTAAAACTTGAACTCTAGTGTGACATGGGATTTTCTAAACATTTTTTAGGAATTTTTTTCAAGGAACAAATAAAAAATTTGTGAACTTTTTACTATACAGGGTGTTCTAGGTTTTAACACCAAACTTTGTCAGTATATTCTATGCACCATAACAAAAAACATGTTATATAAACATAGGTTGTTTAACGCTTTTTTGAAAAGTTATAAACAAAAATACGAAATTCAAAAGGAAAAGTTAAGCGATATTTACATGTTTATAACGCAAAGAAAAATACATGTAATGATAGAAATAATGATGGCGCTGCAACCGACGAAAGTTGACCACTTAGAAAAAACCCAGTCGACTGGTTGCCAAGATTCTGGTCATTGTGTTCGTCTGAAACAATGAAGACAAAAAATAATTCTTAAATAATATGGGTGCGGCTATTATACTTTATTATAGGTACCAGATTTTGGTTGAAATATCTCAAATTTGCAAAATGACTGCCGTTTGTAAATTAATTACTGATATTTAAGATTTTTGTCAACTTTTTCGAGTTGTAATAATGAAAGAGCAGCATAATTTGGTATAATTCTGGTAGAGACGATAGCGACACATCTACTGAAGATGTGTGCGAAAAATGAGCCCGATGGGCAAAGTAGAATTTGAAATATCGTGGCAACCATTTTCCAAAGCACAGTTTTGAGAGAAACGCGTTTAACATTCTGCACGCAGTTCTAATAGAAAAAAAACTGTTATAATGTACTAAATATTTAGTAAAAAATTGAATCTAAACATTTTTCATTAAGTTCTTAAAAAATATTTCTAAAAAAAGTTTTTAAAAATCGCATATCACATTATTTAGAAGATCCCTGAGATAATCGTGATCATCTTCAGCAACAAAAAAACCAGCTACGCCTCTCGCTCATACACCGCCATTTTGGCATCCCAAAAATCCACAAAATGTCCTCCAAACCCAACAAGACGCCTCCGCGCAGCGTCCGCAACCCTTCCAGCCCCGAAGAAGCCCCAGGAAAAATGTTTCCAGCTACCCGCGAGGGTCGCCATCGCGGGGAAGCTCGCTCCCCCAGCATCCGGGAGGAGAGTGGCGAGGGTGTGGAGGGGTGACTCGATGGTTTCATAAGTTATCGATTGAAAGGGAGGCACGAATGGTGGGAAGAGTGTCAGTTTCCATGGCGACCGAACCTGCGCCCTGCAACTTGGACGTTTACCTTAATGCCCGGGAATTACGGGACGTGATTTTCACCCCCCGTCGGCTTCTTCTCGCCCTCTCTGTCTCCCTTCCTCTCTCGTCGAGGACGCTTTAGGCGATAATGTAATTTTATCTGCGCCCCGTCGCCCTTCCGCCGTTCCTCCTCCGTCGACGATCTTCCAGAGGCGCCTCCGCGTTACCACTCTGCGCCCCTTGCACCCCCTCGATCGACGAAGACACCGTTTTCTTCGGCAAACAATGTTAGTTCATTGGCCGACGGCGAGGAATTAATTGGATTCCCGGGAAATTAATTGCGGCAAAAGCCACACCCGGCTGGAAATTATCGCGACTAACGTTCGGGGGCGTTTTCCTCCTACCACCGGATGAAATTCGAAGACCTTTGGATGGAAAAATTATGAATTCGCTGGGATCGAGGGGTGAGCATGGACTGGCTTTGAACTGTTGCTCGGTTTTGGTGATTAGCGATTTTAACGCGGAGGTTGAAGGTATTTTGAAGAAGGGTGAGAGTGAGTGCAGAGAGGGAAGTAAGAATAGGGGTGGTTTTCAAGGTTGAGTCTCGTTTTTTTTTTTTTATAGGAGAATTGTAATACAGTAGAACCTCAATTATCCGATTTGGTATTTACAAAATAAAATGCTAATAATTAGTAGAACGTTATTAAATCATAGTTCAAGTTTTAAGTTCTCCGCACACCAACGCGAATTTCCGCAGTGCCAAAATTTCGCTGCTGCTGTCAATTCTTTTCATTGATCTGAGAAGCGTGGTTTCTTTTGTGTGATAAAGATTCTGTGAACTATGTATTCATCGAATAAAGAAGAGGCATTATGGTTACTTTTGTTAGAAGAAAAAGAGATTGCGACGTTTAAAAAATGATTGATAATGTCGTTCCTAACTTCTCCGTCGTTCAAGTGTCAATTGTAGTTCTCCTGAACACGGCACAAAATTGATTTTATATTTTCAATCAAATGAATTACATTTTTATTGTAGAAAAAAGAAATAAGTACATGTCTCCGATTTTTCGACGATGATATAATTACTGCCACTGCGGAAATTCGCGTTGGTGTGTGAGGCACTTTACTCGAGGTCCTACTAAACTCTTTAGGGTCTCGCACATGGTCAATAATATCGATGAATCCTAGTTTGACGATATTATTGTCAATCCACTTCAATGCTTTTGTATCTGAGAGTTCTAAAATCTTTCTTTCTTTCTAATTTTCAATCTCAACGTCAATTCTACCTTCAATATTCGCTGCACACTCTTAATATGATGAATACTGATAAATAGACTGCGGATGTTTATGCATTTATGGTGATTTTAAATGTTCTAAAATGCATAAAAATGCGCATAGACGCAAAAATACATGAAATATTAAAAATAAAATTAATTTAATGATATTTAGAAGGTAAAAAACTCTTTTGTTTAAGTTGGTTTCCGTTTTCTATGCTCTTGAAAATATGAATTTGCATAAACATCCGCAGTCTACTGATAAATATTGACAGTTTTTAAAAATCTACTTAAAAATGGGTGAAAATAGGAATCGGAAATGAAAAATGAGAAGAAAATGCATGTTAGCTTCAGGAAATTTTCTACTTGCAGCCAGATAGAAGAGGGAGCATTCCGATCGGAGGAATTGTTAGGTCGAGTCGATGCGAGGGGCGCGATTCACCCCTAAGTACGCCAGTGAAGCCACCCCTCGGGGGCTGTGCCGGCACAAGCTCGCATTAGCTAACTGCGCCCTGATTCGTCGTCAGATCGATCCGAAAAAGGAGGAAACTTAACGCGAATTACGTCACCGAGAACGGAGTTAATTCTGATAAAATGAAACGGAAACTGGGGTTGATCGTCAGCAAAAAGTCAACTTATTTAAAGAAACGAAATGAGGGAAAGAAAATATTATCCATCGGGAGGATATTATATCGTTCGACGATTTTCGCTGAATTTTTACTGTGTTATTCATGCATATGAAGTGCAATCTTTTATTTCTTATGGGGGAAGAAAAATATTAATTGAATCGAATAATTTATGATTGTCAGAGAATATAAATCTTTTATGAATTTTAATATATTGGCTGAATTATCGTAAAGTTGCGTACAAATTATAACTCGGCAAGATTCGAGGAAAAGCTGTCCTCCGAGGGAAAAACGTTAAATTACGAGCATTTATATTCTCCGGAGAAATCCACCCCCTGGGGGCTCTTCGAAAAGGCGGGGTCTCGATCCCCCGAGAGGGAGAGTGATACCGTTACCATGGTGTTATGTAAATCGTCGGATTACTCGTCTCTGCAAATTGGAAATCGACCCTGGGTAGGGGCTAGTGACGGCGCCGAAATTCCACGGACAAAGAATTCTGTGAAAAATTACGTATAATCGCGTAAATCTACGTAACTTAAAACTTTGAGATAAAAATTTTCTTTAAATTCAAAACTTTGTAATATAATTACTAAACTGCAGATGTTTATGTATTTATGATAATTAAAAAATTGTGGGAACCCACAAGAATGCTCAGATATATAAAAATACATAAAATATAAAAATTAAAATAGATTTTATAGTATTTGATAACAAAACATACATTTGTTTATGATTCTGTTGCAGTTGTATGCCTATATAAATATGAATTTGCATAAACATCTGCGGTCTAATAATTACTCATTCTGAATTTTTGCTATACGCAGATGATCTCAAAATCTTTAAGAAAATTCATGATATGCAAGATACTTATAAGCTGCAATTTGATTTCGAATTATGGTGTGAAAATAATAAGATGAGACTTAACATATCGAAGTGCATGGTAGTAAGAGCATCTCTTTAATTAATCCATATGAACTGCAAAATATCATATTAGCTACAGTAATTTAGGTAAAGTTACATAGTTAATAAGCCACTCAGAACTCTTGGGTTCATAACTATTTAGACACGCTAATAATTTCACAAACATAAATACATTCTTACTATTATACACTTCCTTAGTTATGTAGATCTGAATTGGAGTATGATTCGGTCATCTAGAATCCTATGCAAGATTACGACTATCTTATTGAAAAAGTACAGCATACATTTCGGGGATTTGCTGCTCGATTCCTTGGAAATCCAATGGCGATAACAAATCATGCTTACAATAATATTTCTAAATCTACAAAATTACAAACGCTGCTTGAACGTAGAATTATATCTGATTTAGTTTTTACTTTTATTGCCCTGAACTTATCCAAGGAATTAATTTGTGTGTTTCTCAGAAAAATCTGGAATAATGCTGTATTTACTTATAGAATGCCGTTATACAAATGTAATTCTATTTATCCTGTAAATAGAGTATTGAATGAAGCTAATTTATATCTTGGTAATATTGATATATTTTCTCTGTCGCTAAACGCATTTTGTAAAGCAATTAAATCTTGTATGTAAGCTACCACCGAACTAAAAGCCAAAACATGTATGACTCATTTTACCTTGTCAATATTTATTAAATTAATAATAATAATAATAAAACACAGAAAACAGCAAATAATATTTACAATTATTCAAGAATTCCCCTGAAACAAAACAGATCTCAAGAATGTAGAGAAGAAGAAAACCAGAAAGTCAAAAGAAAAACAGACGAAGACTAATAATTTGCTCGAATAATTAAAAGTATTCGAATAATTAGAAGTACTTGAATATTCGAATAAGTCAAAGTATTCAAATATTCAGCGTCATCGATTTTTCGTTCTAATAATACTATTGCACACTTTTAACTACATATTCGAATAATGTTCAAATATTCGAATACTCCTAATTATTCGAATAATGTTCGAACATTCTAGCTGCTACTAAATAGGTCCTTTAGGCCCTCTCTTACCTTTTATCCTCTAATTTATTAACCGTAGATGCGCAATGGCTAATGTTTTTGGTGGCGATTTGGATTTATTTTGTGGCTCAATTTATTTCTTCAAGTTATCTCCTCTAATTTATCTTCTTTAATTTATGTTCCTCGATGTAGATTTTATGTTTCATCCTTCTTTTTCTACGCTAATACCAAATCCTTCTCGTGGAACAGAAATAAATAAATAAATTTGATTTATTCGAATATCAAATTCGAATTCTACTGGTATTTGAACATTTGAATATTAAAATAGTTAGAACACTGAAAGATTCTTAACAATCCCTTATTGAAAGCATCCCAGTTCTCACCTAAAATATCTTCCGCAATTTTGAAAAAATATTCCAAATTTCTGTGCAGTTCCGAAAAAAAATCACTGGCAAAGTTGCAAGAGTGGCCATCGTCGCGAAGGGAGCGCCACCCTTCGAGGTCGAGCAGCAGACCGAGATGGGGTGAGGGGGCAAGGTGTCACCAGTCACCATCCCCCGTGGCGAAACGAGGAGCATGAAATAGGCGCAGACTCGCGTCGAATCGTCCCACGGGTCGCGTTACACGCATTAGCTAAACGAGGCCTCCGATTGGCTCCCTTCTACCACCCCAGCGCACCATCAACCCCCTGGTCCCTTCTAAGGTCAAACCGTTGGGCTAGAACCGAGAACGTACCAACTTCGGAAAATGATATCTTCTTCTCTGGCGGAACTCGTAGTCTCCGCTTTTTGGACCGATTTTGACGATGGTGTAAAAGGGATGTTCTCAACTGCACGTTGACCGGGGGCTGAAATCCTGTTACTGGTCCTTGAACAAGCAAAGGATTTTGAATTTATGCGTTCGCGGAGAAAGAACGAGGGGATTGATTTTTATCGAGAGGTTTAGTTCGAATCGCGAGGGTGGTTTCTGGAGGTTTGCCAAGGTGGTGGTTTGCCAGCTCCAACATGGAATAAATTGGGAACAATGGTCTTGATTTTTTGGTTCTTTATTGGAATTGTTTCAAAAATGGAGTTAAAGGAGTTGCAGTTGGAAATGAAGTTAATATGGATTAAATAATAATAATTTAAAGTGATTAAAAATAAATGGTTTAGTTAAACATTTGTTGTGATAAGAAAGAAAGAAATAAGAAGGTTTATTACGGGCTCATTCTAGTTTGCATGCCAAGAAATTAAATATTTTTTCTAAAAAGTTTAAAGCAGTTTAACAAGTTAAATAAAAAAAATCGATTTTTGGCAGACAAGAGGCACGCGTCATTTTGTGGTTGCGTCAATATATCGGTATACATACAGGGTGTCCCAAACAAAGTGTGGAAACCGGAAAGGTGTGATTCCTGAGGTAATTCTAAACAATTTTTTGCCTAACAAAAATGTTTGTTATGGCTTTGTTAACGAGTTATTAACGAAAAACACCGACCAATCACAGCGCACGCATAGCAAAAGATCAGCCGTGAACGCTACATGTAGCTTGGGCCAGCCACTGAACGGCCGTTCGTCCGTTATACGCGCTCTCTAATTGCTCTGTGTTTTTCGTTAATAACTCGTTAACAAAGCCATAACGAACATTTTTGCTAAGGAAAAAGTTGTTTAGAATCACCTCAAGAATCACCCCTTTCCGGCTCCTACACTTTGTTTGGGACACCCTGTATACACATACACATAAAAAAACAATCGTTGAAATGTTAACGTCAAAATTACGTTAGCGTCATGTCTGCTTTTATAACGCAAATATGTCGCTCGTCTGGACCGACTCCAAGAAGACAATTTGGTCAAAGAGTAGATACAGGGTGATTCTGTCGCCAGTGGACTCAAAGGCAGTGTCGCTGCCTAAACATAGCGACAAAAAACCCGGTTTTTATACACTCGTCTGTCGATTAAGAGGCGATTTATTGTGTTTTCTTAGGCGTTCTAATTGTGAGACTCTCGTTTTCAGTACTCACACGTACGCATACAGCCGTCTCTGCTAAGTAGTCATCCTCTCCGAGGCCTCAAGATCGATATGGATCTCTTGAAATCAGGGTTTTCGTGTTTATGTTTAGGCGGCGGCAACGCCTTTGAGTCCACTGGCGACAGAATCACCCTGTATAACACGAGATGACACTTCGTCAAAGAAACCACTTTTAGAGAAAGACAAAATGACACAGCCAATTTAAAGGGACGCTTGAAGTGTCGCCTGTTATCTTTGGTTTGGTGTTTTTCTAAATCTATGGTTATCCTGAAAATTCGATATTCAATTCCAAACACAAAGTAAGCACAACGTAGACAACTTCGAGTCGCAAGACAAGTAATGGTAGGTTAGTTGATTGTCCTCCCAGAAAAATTGATCTAAATGTTAAAATATCCGAAAATTCCGCTTACATCGGAGTCCAATGCCTCTAATCGGAGCGAAGCTGTGACCCTTGACGACTTATTGGTCTACTTGGGCAAGTATATCCAACATTCCATTCCATAACTCATCACTTTAAACCTATTTAAAAGGCTCTCCAATTATCAGTCATTTGTTCATCCGAATCCCAATTATCTGCTATAGGAGAATTCGCCTGCTACCAAAAATTCCTTTTCTGCGTATTATTGGTATTCTGCATGTTCTTGACCTTCGTGTACTTCACGCAAAGCTTCCTCGTCGTGCTGCCTAGCGAATATTGGTGCAGACTACCTGAAGTGAAACAAATATCCAAGGAGAAATTAAGACAGCTGATGATTCCCAGCTCGAAATTAGTCCCTTACGAAGGACACGGGTTGACATATTCAAGATGCTGGATATACGATTTGTCAGTGGAAAAGGTTCTAACTATGAACAAAACAGATGAAAGTTTGCCTTTGAAGAAGTGCAAGAATTGGGAATTCAACCTCAGCTTTCATGACGTGCCTTACATGTCCGTCGCTGCTGAGCAGAATTGGGTACTAACTCCATTCGTTATTTAATTCTACAGTAGAATCCATTCCCATGTTTCTCAAAATCTATAGAAATGAACGTTCAAGTCTTACCGTCATCTTGAAATTGCTAAAATCTCCTCAAGTGTCTTCAACTTCCTACAAACGACTCCCATTCCCAGGTTTGCGATCAAGCCTACAAATCGACATTAGCTCAAAGCATCTTCTTCGTCGGCGCCATTTTCGGCGGCCTGATATTCGACTGCATGGCAGACAAATATGGTCGACTACCAGTTCTAGTCGGCGCAAACATGATGGGCTTCATCGGAGGAATCTCCACAATGTACATCAACGAATTCTGGCACTTCTGCGTCTGCAGGTTTGTTGTTGGTCTAGCGTTTGACAACACCTTCACCGTCGCGTACGTCCTCGTTTTGGAGTACGTCGGTATAAGATGGCGGACATTCTTCACGAGCATGACCTACGGAATGTTCTACACCCTTGGAGCGACGGTCATACCTTGGATGGCTTATGGGATTGCTGATTGGAGGATGCTCGCTTTAGCGACGTCCGCTCCGTTGGCGTCCGTCATCGTTGCACCGTTCATCATGCCTGAAAGTGTCAGGTGGTTATTTTAAACTAGTGTTACAGTTGCGGACAGAAGTTTCCGAACGATATCGATTTCATGTATTTCATTTGGAGTAATAGAAAAATCTAATTATGTACATCGCTAGAGAATTTAATGACAAAATTAATGACAAAAGATTATTAAGATTTGGTTACATGTCCTTTACTGTCAATGACAGCTCAGTATCTCCTTAAATTGTTTAAAATTAGTTTTTGCAAACAGGATTCGAATAAGGAATTTCAATTTCGGATTATTTCTATAAATAAATCGTCACCTTTTTTATATAACTGCTTTCACTTCACCAATCTATCTACGTCCCTTCCTAGATTTGGAGACGTCGATCTTCTTCGTTAAGCGTCGTTGACGATTCTTCATACGCTTCAAGGGGAGTTAGACATTGATACTGATAAAAAATTTCGAATTTTTATTTAATACTTACATAGTCTTTCCTTGATTTTCAATCTAGTTATTCAAGAATTGTATTTTTCCACATAAAAACTGCATGAACTGTTTTAACTTAGTGGATTAGAAATAGAATGAAGAAAATAAAATTTGTTTTTTGATGTTGAAGATGGTTGATCAGCAAAAAAAAATTTGAAAGAGCTTTGAACATCATTGCGAAGATTGAGAAGATGAACAATTCTGAAGTGCCGCAGGAGGTGTATGAAGAGTTTCTTGATGATTGTGTGACAACTGCGGAGAATATGGCTACTCGGGTGTACACGGTGCGTCATCTCTTCAAGACCCCACGCATGAGGTATCATCTTGTGGTTTCGTGGTCTATTAATGAATTTATTTTATTTGGTCGGTTCAAGTTTAAGCATCTCAAATTTGATTTAGAGTAGGAAATTATCCAAAGTATAACTCACAATTTTGAGATCTTGGTCTTCATAGATTCCTAAGACTTGGATAATTTTCAATGGTTTACACGAGGCTCCTTCCTTAAGTACTTAGAAGTTATTTGTCATGCAGCTATGTTAAGCCACGCGATACAATGTCAACAGATTACAGATCTAGTTAACGTTTTCGTTCATATAATAATATTGAATACGGCCCGCGTTTGATGTACGTACATCGAATTGACTGGCCCTTTGCTGCATTTGAGTTTGAGACTTCATCATCATCATCTTCATCTCTGAGAACCTCTAAAAACATCTTTGGTAGCTATGAACTGAGCAGACTATTAGAATACTCTTCAACAATAGTCAGTCTGTCCATATTCAACATTTCCAACGACTCTATCCCAATCTACGCACGCCTAGAAACAACTTTCGGACAGAGTTGGGCAAACTATAATCATTAATATGATTACTGACTAACGACTAATGATTAAATAAATATTTGAGTATGACTAATGACTAATGACTAAATTTTTATTAAACATGAATAATAAACATTGACTAGTGAGTAACTTTAATCGTAACTAATGACTAAATGAGTAATCAAAATTGAAATATGACTAATAACTAAAAATGATAAACTAAAAAAGCCACGGAATGATAACAAAAAATATATTTCAATACTGTATAATCTTTTGATATAAAATAGTAAATATCTAAACTCCGATTTTGATGATCCTGAAATATGTTGTCATATTTATAATATGTAGAAAAACACACTAGCAACTAATGATTAATCAAATGTAATAACTAATGATTAGTCATAACTAATAACGAATGACTAATGATTAAATAGAGTTGTAAGTAATTTATGCTATATAGTCATGACTAACCAATGAAAAATGTTTAACTAATGATTATTAATTATGATTAATGATTAATCAGATAATTAGTCAATTTTAATTATCGGTTGATTTATGCCCTACTCTGTTTTCGGAACACACCAGGATTCTCCCAAACCCTATCAGTATATCAGCTTATCTTTACTCCTCTTCACAATCCTAGGAGAATCACAATACTACTCACAATCTGCTGGGGCATCGTTCACATGGTATACGATGCTCAGATCAGATGCTTAGACCACCTAGGCATGGACGTCTTCACGACCTTCACAATGGCCTCCGCGACAGAGTTCCCAGCGGAGATAATCATGACCCGCATCATGGACACGTTCGGACGCAGATGGACGTTTTTCGGCTCGATACTCCTGAGCGGATTGGTCAGCTTCGTTGCAGCTTACTTCCCCGTCGGCGTCATCTTCGCCTCCTTGGCGATCTGCGGCCGTTTCTTCATCAACGTCGCTTCGAACATTTCGATACAATACACCGCGGAGCTGTTGCCAACGGTAGTCCGAGGCAAGATGATGGGCTTAATTCAGGTTTTCGGATACTGCACCTCCACCTTGAGCCCATTCATCGCCTTCTCTAGCATAGTGATGCACAACCTGCCCATGCTCATTCTGGGCACCGCGTGCACGATCGGCGCGATTCTCAGCCTCTTCCTGCCGGAAACGCTCATGGAGCAGCTGCCGCAGAGTATGCTGGTAACGTTCGGTTTGCGGATGGATCTGTGGTTGCGTCATCGCTCGGTGCAACCGACAGTTTGGAATCACTTTCTGAATAAAGAGGAGTGTATACTTCATCCGGCTGTGAACAAAAGTTTAACAATCTACGTTATTTTAAATTGCGTTGCGGTTAAGGATATATCAATCCCCGTTGAAAGAAACTCGGTTACGAGGTGCAGGTTTATTACAAGTTGACGAGTGATTCCAAACTTTCTGCTCACAGAGTAACTTTATTTTTTCTAATCTACAGGGTGTCCCAGATTAAGTGCAAGAACAGTTAAAGGGTGATTCATGAAGTGATTTTAAACAACTTTTTCTTTAATGAAAAAGTGGAACTTTTATTTATTTGTTTGTAAAGTTGCATCAATCCAAGAAGTCATTAGCAAGTACATTCATTTACAATGTAAAATAAGTAATTTTATTTAAGTGCAATCAATGAGGTACACTTGTTTTAAAAATTTTAGTATGTTTGAACATAATTTCGCTATCCCGGTTGCTTCATTCGTATTATCACTTATTTGGAATAATCTTCTTTCTCGAGTTCGATAGAATTTGTCGTATTGCACCTGTTAAGCAATGACTGATTCTCGTTCTTAAGCAGGAATGAATGTGATAAGTAGACTGCAGATTTTCATGCAAAATACTTCCTTTACAAGCACAAATAAAAAATTGTACCTTGAATAACAGTACGTTTAATTTTCTAAATATTTTAACTTGGATTATATTTTTGATATTTTGTATACTTTGGCATATATCATATTAATAATCTTGTAGATTTTTTGCATACCTAGTACAGTATTCTCTCGCTATAAGCTCGCCGTTTTCGTCGCTTCATCGAGCCACTCTTCAATTTCACTGTAATCATTGACGACGTACAAAAAGCTATCGATTCCATTATTCCATTACCTTCACGGACGTGTGGTTGACACATACTATTGCTCGATGAAGCGACGGAAACGGCGAGCTTATAGCGAGAGAATACTGTACCACGATAAATGCATAAAATCCGCAGTCTAGTGATAAGTTTGTACGTCATTTCGAATGCGCCAAAATTTAGCTGCAGAAGAGTTTTTCCAGAGAATATTCCAATGTTCTTTAACAATGTTCCTTGTTTTAATGAGAAGTTGATTGACATCTTGGCGATATGCAGGAATCTTTATCACAAGTTACTTTAGTTCCTCGTTATCTTGGATGCTAACATGTGTTCCGTGGCTTGTTTGTCTGATAGGATTTTATTATATTTGCCAATAATTTGATTCATGATTGGATTTTAGATATTCTCCAGTGCTGTAAGTAATCCTTTGGAGTCAATGTAAATTATATATTTTTTGTGCTCGTTGTTATAAGTGGAACTTTTATGAGTTATATTAAGAGTTATGAGTTACTGAACAATCAGAACGCATAGTTGTAATCTGCGCTGATATTCGTCCGCTGTACTCGCCTTTTGTTTGATTGGTGTTGTTTGTAACTCATGAAAGTTAATAACATCACTATTTTTGCTAAAAAAGAAATTGTTTAAAATCGCCCCAGGAATCCCCCACTTAAAGGTTCCTACATATACTTTGGGACACTGTATAGTCTTTGTCATTCAGTTTCTTGGAAATATTGTACATTGTTCGTTCTTCCTTTCATGATTTCTTCAAAATTTGTTTACATTTCTTTTCTTCCTTTTTTCTGAATCTTCCAACAATCTTATTAAAAAATCTTGCAGCATTAGGAATTGATTTTCATCATTTGCCAATAAAATTTTTACCATAAAGCTAAAAGTTTCCCCGTGAACGTTAAAATGATGCAATTTGTCTTCATCAAGGATGGAGAACTGTTCGGAATCGACCAATCATTCTGGGACACTCCGTTTTCAAGGAAGACGCCTCTGGAACCCAAAGGACACCACTTGCACGCGAAACATCCAGCCTCAAGGCCAGGAATGATGCGAAGCAGCATGGTTTCCGGTCTATTGGGTAACCGGAAGAGATTGCATGATGTAAGGGAAAGGGCTAAAATGTACACCGGGCAGGAACGGTCTGTATCGACATCCAATTCACCGAACGAATATCTCCAAAAGCTTAGGAAGAAAGCTAAGCAACAAAAAGGCACAAATTCGAGGTATAATTCTGAGGACCTGATTTCTCTTGATAGCGACATTTCCTTTTGAAACGAAAATTCTCGTAAAAACAGAAATTCTGGTGAAAACGAGAATTCTCCCGGAAATGAGAATTTGCGCGATAACGACAATTTGCAGGAATAAAAAGAGATAACGCAGTAGCTGTGATATTCTATCGACCTAGTCAAGGGATTTATTTAGAATATTGATAATTTTAACGTAGTTTATTTTTAATTGATAGAAGAAAAGGGGGAATAGCGAGAATATTGTGCGTAAAGTACCTATTTTACTTGTAAAAGTTTGATTTAGACTTATAATTAGACATATTATCAATAGTCTCCTAAAACTTCAATGTAACATCACGATAAATATGCTTGTGCCAAAATCTTCATTTCGGAGATGCATTTAAAAGTTAGTCACTTTAGTTTTTCTTTAAAAATGTGAGAAGAAAAAGAAGGTAATTAAATTAATAATCTATCGCACTGTGTTTTTGTGAAGCTGAAAGTATTTCCTTACGACGTCAATTAATAATCATTAAATACAGAGAAGGCAGAGGTGGACAGACGTTTAGTTAATTGCTGAGATTAGCGACAACAGAGGCTCGACATGTGGTCTCGTTTACCATGGACACGTTCCCGAACTCAAATTTCGTTTCCCTTTCTCTGAAAACACATAAATCCCGACGGCCTTTTCTCGTTTCAGGGACGTTAGCTCGCCGTGGGTGGTTGACTAAAAAAAGAATTCATTGGAAAAAGGAGGCATGCTCGCATTTCGCAATTTCGTCAAATCTTTCGATCTCTTCAAAAATGTTATTCCACGTTTTCGACTCATTTTTCTACTTTTCTACCCTTTTTGAATTCCACTGTTGGATCATTAACACTCCGGTTTTTAGATCCATAGACGGGATTAAATTATTTCCGAAAATTCAGAAAAAGATTCAATGAAGTCTAAAAATTCGTCAAAGTAGAAAGCTTAAATTACTCCCTGATATTTATTTTTTTAAATTGTCTGAAATACTAAATCAAAGAATCCAGTTTAGATATAAATGAGTTGAATAGACAGTGTTTTATTACAAAAAAATCATGCAACTAGTTTTTTTGACTGGCTTATTTCGAAGACACATAAAGATTTTGACTAGGAAGGAAATTCTTTCTTCTTAGCGCAAAATCTGGCTCCCCACGAGGGGGTTATACTGTTCTCCAAGAAAGCCACTGTCCTAGAAAAAGGAAATCTGAGCCAAATTCATGGCTCGTCACTCGACACGCCTAATAGCCCCATAATGACCACTGTGTCCATGGGTGCCGGGCACACCCACAGTCGTCACCCACACACGAAACGTTGTTATGAAGTGAAACTAACTGAATCCTTGGATTAGTTACTAACAATATACAGGGTGTTTCGCAATTCGTGGGAAATCTCCGAGATACAGGCACTAGACACGAAAATAATAAGAAAAGTTCCTATGCAATATGCTCGAAAATGGTTAGTTTATTAGTTACACGCGGTTTTATGCAGGGTGAGGCACTTAAAACCGGCCACCTGAATAACTTGGCTGCTATTGGTGATAGGAAAAAATGTATCAGGCCAAAATTATTTGGTATCGAGGGGCTGATCATCCGATGTTACTAGTTTTTTTATAGGTGGAGGCGTCAAGGAGATATGAAGGTCATCTCTATTTTTTTAAATGGAACGTATGTTTTTTTACTTACATTCTGATAAAGTATTTCAAGACGAATACAATGATTCGTGGTTTGGGTTACGTTCCATTTAAAAAAAAAAAAAGAGTTGACCTTTATATCTCCTTGACGCCTCAACCTATCAAAAAACTAGTAACATCGAATGATCAGCCCCTCGATACCAAATAATTTTGGCCTGATGCATTTTTTCCTATCACCAATAGCAGCCAAGTTATTCAAGTGGCCGGTTTTAACTGCCTCGCCCTGTATTTCGTAAAATGTCGACGTAATAAAGGCTCATCCCCTGTAAGGTCAGTGACCGCGATTTCGGCCCCTGCATCGTAGGAAAGTATCAGTTGTGTTACATTCGTCGTAATTTTAATTTTTAATTACAAAATATGTGATTTTCCATTCGAAGAAACATCTCATTCCAAAACACGTTGCGAGTCACCGGGGCCCACTTAGGCCCAGAGATGCCTGGGCCTTTATGCGGTCACTGGATTTAAAGGGGATGAAGCAGTGTTACGTCGGCATTTTACGAAATGTAAAACCGCGCGTAACTAATAAACTAACCATTTCCGAATATATTGCATAAGAACTTTTCTTATTATTTTCGTGTCTAGTACCTGTATCTCGGAGATTTCCCACGAATTGCGAAACACCCTGTATTTCCACGACGATAATCATAGTGGTAATATCCTGTTTGATCTGACAGATAGACAGTTCCTCGAATTTTTTACTACGCGTAGGTTGTACTTAAATACGATTCTCTAAAGGACACCTGGGACTTTTTCTAGGAGCCTTTTAGTTATTCTGAACCCTTGATGACTATCCAACTATCCACAGGTAGCGCATTTTTGAAAACGGGAGGCTTAGCAAATTTTCTCATTACAGAATCATTTGGCAAACAGAATGGCAAATATGATAGTATTTTTCCATATTTATTTACTTTGCATTGCTTCCCTTTTTTTCACATTTTCAAGTCATCACATTTTGATATAAATTCATATTTTCAAAAACGCAAATAATACAGTATTTTATTGTTTAACTAATGTAACATGTATTATTCTCAGCGTTATCAGACGTACCGATTTTCGCGGGACGTCCCGATTTTACAGGTAAGAATCAATGTCCCTCGCGGGACGTTGAAAATACCGATTTTTTTTTTTTTCAATTCAGCCTTATCCAACTTGATATTACCTGAAGAAAATTTTCAAGAAATAAAATGAAATTACTCGTTAGCTATTAGGTTTAGGGCTAATGAAGGTCAATACTTTTGTACTTAGAATTCGATATTCTTCCATATGTTGATATAAAAAATATAGTATTGTAGGAAAACAGTTATTTAACACGAAAAGTTAATATATTTTATGTCAATTCGTTAAACTGTTTTACAAAACTGTCAGAATCTCTGAACATTTGACAAAACTCGGAAACAAGATAACACTAAATTGAGTTGCAACGCAGTTGCCATGTAATATACGTGGTATACTAAATGTAACACATCAATAACCATAACCCACAGTATTCTATTTAAAAAAACAAAGTTGACCTTCAAATCTCCGAAACGCCTCCACCTATAAAAAAAAATACACTACATAATGTACCCCTTTAAACCATGCAACTTTTGTATACAAAATTTTTTCGTGCAACGCATACTTTGGAAGTTATAAGAGGTGCACAAGTTGCGTGGACCACCCTGTATAAAGGAAAAGAAAGGTATCCTTACTCAGTTAAAATTATCTAATAAATATAAGTAAAAATTATAATTATCATTAATAATAATTAGCTATGTATTTTTAATGTGTTTATTATTATAAAGTTTGAAAATAAAAATATATTTTGTATTTATTTGTATTTTTTCGCATGCCCCGATTTTTTTATTAAGATCCCGCTTTTTCAGGACTTCATCAGTCTTTATCCCGATTTACGAAAACAGCAATCTGGCAACGCTGATTATTTTCTATTTTTAGCGTTTTCTATATTATAAAATCCTTAAACAGCCATATAGATTTTTATACATTTATCATAAATCCATGAAAATCTTCAGTTTATTTACAGTGATTCACAGATTTATTCTCATATATTTAAAATGTTAATTAACTGTGAAATTCACAATATTAATTTTTTCTTTCAATTTCGATCGTTTCAATCTTCCGCGTTTAATTATTGTTCAGTTTGCACGTCTATTATTTTGTAAAGGAAAATATATTTTCTAATGTTTGGACGAATTTAATATACTCTTCGTGAATAAATTTGTGAGCTCACTGCATGACGAAATAAATATGATTAACTTCCCCAATAATAGCAATTTAACGAGACCAAACATAGTTCAGCTCACCTACAATATTTCCTCAGCCACTTAAAAATCGCAACACTTGCGCACAACTTGCATCCCTACAAAAAATCCTTCATCTAATCTTCATCAGCTCAATTTTCACAGCACCTCAACCACACTATAGCATCGCGTTCTACCGTGAAAAGAGAAAGAAGAAAGTCATAATCTAAGCGGCGGGGGGAGGTTTTCGTATTTCAAGGAGGAATTGCCGCTCGTTGACAGGGTGAACGAGGAAGGCTCGTAAATGCGAGATTGCCTGGCCGCTTTACGAGCTTTCTATCGCGTTTTCGGGATTATTTGAGAAAATGGAATCCTTCGCGAGGCTCCCATCCGCGCGCGGTAGACGGAAGCGGCCGCGACGAAGGAGGGTGGAGCGGAGAGACGAAATGCAAACCAGCTGGAAAATCGTAAAGGGCGAAAATGTAACAAAACGTAATCGCTGGACGAGCGTGGGCGTGTTGCGGCTGCGATGAGAGGAAGCCGCGACGGGGGCGGAGGTGACGGCGGTGGTTGGGAAACGAGATACCAGAAGGCATACGTCGGGCGTTTTATTGCGCTCGCGTCCTCTCGAAGAAAGTCTCTCGTAAAAGGGCCGCGGTTGTAAAAGTTTTCCAGGCGGTCGCCTCCCGGTGCGCTTTTCCGTTATCGCGCTGCTCGCCGTTTCGCCCTTTCTCTATGTTCCACCCCGGTTTCGTGTCTAATGAGCCGTGCGCGAAGAAAATCGGAAATCAGAGCGATAGATTACCTTTTTTTTTCTTTTTCGGTTTCCTTCGGGTTTTGGGGTAAATTGTAACTTTTAAAGAAACGGGGCGGATTTATTGGAACTATTTAAATAGGTTGACTTTGTTGCGTAGAATTCTGGGAGAATATTTCACTTTTATGTTTTACTTAAGATGCACACAATTTTTATGGAAAGTGATACATGCAATGAGAATTATGAAAGACAGTAAGAAATTGAAGGTACAAAAAGATAATGGAAAAATTCTATTTTTGAATATTTTTATTATAGTCTTAAGCCTACAAAAATCGAATGAATGGTACTTATTTCACTCTAATCATTACGTATCTGTAGATGTATCAATTGTATAAACATTGGAGGTGTGCGAATACTCAATTTATTCGAGTTGAATAATAATTGGTTCGTCGAACCAAGTCGAACATTCGGATTCTTCCAACTACTTACAACAGACAAACTGCTTGAAAAAAATGCGAACTACTTGAATAATTCAAACAGCTCGAATCGTTTGAACTTTGAATCTTTCAAGTAGTTCGTATTTTTTCGAATAGTTTGTCGATTTCAAGTAGCTCGAAAAATTCGAATGTTCGACTCGACTCGAATAATTGAACGGAGTTTGACTCAGCTTGTAAATTTCATCTATTAGTAAATAGATATAAGTAGTAATAGAAATAGTATTTATTTTTATAATGATGGTGAGGCCAAGTAGAACAAAGATTTACAGAAATTTTACATTGTATTTACTCTAAATGGTTCACAAAGGATTAAAAACCTTTTCTAAATATTTCTGAAACACATAATTTTTAAATTTGAAGGAAGAGAAGGCAAAAAGTGTACCTAATAAAACTTTAGAACAAATAAAAAATTGAAGAATCAAAATTTAAGCTGAAGGAATTCCAAAATTGAAAAAATAATCTAATAATTTAAAAAATGAGAAACTATGAAGCTAAATCTATTTAGAATTGAAGAATGAAAGAGCCGAACTTATAGTCAGAAAGATTGAAAAACTGAAGAAACAAGTCTAGGATACTTGAAGATTTAAAAAAGTAAATCTAGTAAGTAGAGTTTAATTACTCATAAATACTGCTTAATTCTATCTTTAATTCCTTATGCATTGTCTGTCTCTTTCACCTTGTAATGTTTTTTAGTTTTCTCAAACAATTTTCCAACTACGAGAAAAATTTTAATTGATTACGAAGAGTATTTATATTTTTCTGCTCCTTGGCAATTCTCCAAAAATTCCTTGATCACTCTATAGAAACGTGCCAAAGAGTAATAAAAATATTAAAGGACAATAAAAATTATTACACATACGTTAAAATTGTCCAAAGAAGCAAGCAACACATAAGAACACATAAACATAGTTCAATAAAAATCCAATCGAGATCCAAATTTGAATACATCTAAAATATTAACGAAAAAAACCTAGAAAATTATAAAAATCTCACATTCTTAAAAATCTAAGAATTCTCACTGTCACAATATTTTCCAAAATTAAAAAAAAAAATCGCAACACCTCCCAGTCTCCTCCTCCTCGCCAGACCTCCCCAACCGGAAACCATCGGCACCGCCATTTTGGCGAACGCAGAAAACAGCGAAGGCGTCGAAGGCAGTAAAACGCGCGCAGAATTACACCGCGCAATTTCACCTCAATGTTTTGCCATAATCCCGGAATGTGGAGGTCGATTCCTGCTATTTTTCCGCGCGCCTGGAACGGCGCTCGCGAAGAAACAGCTTCGCGCGGCAACAAGGAGCGCAAGGGGATGGCCAGCGCGGGGAAACGGCGCATCCCGCGAGAAGATCGAGAGCCGAACAGGAGGAACGGGGGCGAGGAAATTGCGAAAATCTTTGAAGAGGCAGTTTCGTTGGGCGGAGTGGACGGCTAAACAAACAGTAGTTGCCGGCGAGCAATCACGTAGGAAGCGGAGAATCGTTCGGGGCGTCCGCGGACGAGAAGATGATCGTTCGAGCTCTCGAGGTGAAAATTGCCGGTTTGCCGCGGCGGCGGCGGCTTCGGATGCGGTGCATCCGCGTCCATCCACGGGGTATGGTAGCCATGGCCGCCTCGGAGGGAACGCCAGCAGCAACCGTTCGGTTTTATCGACGCAAATTGCCCGGAAAGTCGGCCGTCCGCGCGCGTGTGCCCTCCGCTTCCACAATCGTTCGGCCACTTCCAGACAGTTTGTTTGCTTAGTCCGTAATCTGAAAGGGTTTACGGGTCGAGCAGCGGGATCGAACTCCCGCTTTGATGGGGGTGTCTGAAAGAGAAGCGCTTTTGAATTTTTATTTGAACGATGGGAGGGCGAGAATCGCTCCGTAAGTAAAGAGACCTGTTCGATGGGTAAACTGTGAAAGTCTGGTTTATATTATCCGACTCAGACGCGGAACGGTTACGGAAAATTCAAATTAGTTGTCCTATTTTTATTTTCAGTGGTTTACACATGAACGAAACAAATGACGATTTTCCGTAACCATGCCGTGTCTGAACGGATAATAAACCAGGCTTAAGCGATATACACTGAGAGAAAAAATAAGAGAAATTTTACTACATTTTCTACTAAAACGACAGGATTGGTGAAAGTGGTTAGGTTTTTACTACATCAGTGTAGTAATATTTGGTTTTGAAGACTTGGTAAAAATTACAACCTCGTGTGCTGATTTTTACTACACGAATGTGGCAAAATTGGAACTTTCGCTCAAACTAAAAAGAGTTTTTCTTTATGGAAATACTGAGGAGTGGTATGCTTGGTGACGGGGAAGGCGAGGTATAGGGTAGAGATAAGAGAATTATTATTGGTTATACAAAGTGTTGACGACTGGAAGAGGAAAACTTTGGGATAGAAGAAGAGAAGGGGACCACGGCGATTTTCGTTTTGGACCATGGGATCAACGAAGACTTGCTTCATTATCTCAGTAGACCTATGCTGACGGACCCGCGCTTGAGCCGTGGAAGATTATTTCGGAACTCGTCTTAAATATGAACAGGGCTAGGATCAAGCACTAGCGAGAAAGACGATTATTACGAGAACACTCTAGCGGAAGTTCTATGAAACTAGGCCTATGCTCAGTAGAGTGGGTATAAGGAGAGTGTGGCAGACAGGCTTGCTCATCGA
Source organism: Perdita meconis (assembly GCA_030770465.2). Taxonomy (NCBI): domain Eukaryota; kingdom Metazoa; phylum Arthropoda; class Insecta; order Hymenoptera; family Andrenidae; genus Perdita; species Perdita meconis. The sequence continues at coordinate 14,009,331 of JASKOS020000004.1, read as the reverse complement.
TGATTGGTTCCGCCATTTGTAGGACTATGTCCGACAGCTATTGTATGTAGTTGTGCAGTACTTATCTACATATAGATACTGTATGTGTGTAAAAACGTTAACGCTAACTTCAGAGGCGCGAAGTTTGAACTGAATGTAATAGCAGGTGATGCACCCGCTTGTCCTCAAAATGGCGATACCGGCTAATCGGCCACACTCTCCTTATACCCACTCTAATGCTCAGTAACTGCTAACGACACCTTGCTGGCTGACTGGTCTACTTGTGGTGTGTATGGTATCGTGCTCATCCATGAGCAATACCACAATTGCAATGACTGATTAATATCTTAAGGAAATAATATTTCTACTACGTCTTTATCTATTGAGATGCAACGAAGTACCTATATGACATGTGATAAAAACAATAACATATCGTATAAATTATATTTTTATATACACGTATTTAATAACTGTTATCTTTTCTTTAGAACTTTGTCTTTGACATGGAGATATTGTGTTCAATTCTTTATTTAAATAATTCCAAAGAGACTATATTATAAGACTGTTGATTTTTCATATCTTAATTTATAGGCTGTGTCAGAATAAGAATTATAATGTACAAACTAAAGGAAGCGAAAAAATCTTTATATGTAAAAGAGACGTTTCGAATGAAGTTAAGTTAGTACCAACTTTTTAAAACCTACAGTGAAAGAAATATAAGGTAGTACTCGTTCGTTGGGCAATATGAAAGACTTGAGTCATTCGAAGCGCCATCTTCAGATGAATTGTAACCTTACTTTATGTACAATATCTGGAGAAAATATACCATTCATTCATTCATAACTGCTAACGGCCCGTAACAAATACCTATGTCAGAAAATAAGTTTTTTCAATATTAACTATACCATTTTTTGGACGTTTATGCGATATTCATTGAAAGGCATTGAAAAGACAATGCTAAAATCCAAGCAAATTGGGATTATGTCACGAGACGCCACTTCTTTCCGAAGCGTAGATGTCGCTGTGTATCACAGCCTTCCGTAAATTTTACTACACTAGTCTATTAAATTTTGAAACACATGTGCTAATTTTTCCTTTTAGGGCCGATGTACACGAGCGACACGAAAAGCACGATCATTGCGATTTCATGTCATTGATGTTGCTCAATTTATTTGTATTCGTGAAAAACATAGTAGTATGCAGAATCGCAGCGACTTTTTGTCGCTCGTGTATATTGGGGGCTTAATATGGTAGAAAGGAACGCATTTCACTATTATCCTGTATCTTTACTACGGAATGTAGTAATTTTTCCTCCATTATTTTTCTCAGTGTACGCACACTGCGAAGGTGCCTCGCGAGTCGCGAGGTTCGGCCGCTACCTTATTGTAGAGTACGAAAAAGAAACGAGGCAACGTTCGCAATCATCTATTCTCCGTCGTCTCGCTTTTTTTCGTGCACTGAAACAAGGTAGCGACGCGAGCCTTGCGAGGTCCGTACGCGGCTTTATATCGCTTCACCCGTTTCGTTCTTTGCTTATTGTAGAAGCGTCCCTAACTTAGAAATAATAATTTAGAAGGTTAAACTATCAAAAAAAAATTTGTAAGATACAATATTTCAATGATTTATGTACGAGTCCAAAATAAAATTCGGAGCGGCAGAACTTTGCAGTTTGCTATTTCTGCTAGAGATCAGTCGCATTTTATTTCTCTGAATCTAAATTATTATTTTTCAAAAAAATGTATCTGTATTCACTGAGATTTTCCAAGGAGAAAACGTGTATGAAATTCTGCTGGAAACTTTGAAAAAGTGGTATGTACCTCATACAATAAAAGCAATATTTTATCGTGTTCTGCATCAACATTAACGAGCAGCTGTTCCAAGAAGTTCTTAAATCATAGTTTCAATCATTAATGAAATCTTCAGCACACAGTAGCCGGAAAATTAGATCATGAAGTAATTGAAGGAGTTATGAGAGGCCTCTATTCTTAGGAGGCTTCTATTTTTAGAAATCTCGATTAACGTTTTATCAGACGCGAAGCCATCAACGCGCGGTCGAGAGAATTGAATTTCTGGCGACTAATCTCACCCCGTCGGTGGCACAATTTGAAAACGATAGCCAGCGTAAAAGCTCGAATTAAAAGGAGCCGTGGCGATAGCGGGCCACTCGCGGTAGCGATTTATGCGAGCGCATAAAAGTCGACAATGCCCGCGCTCCCCATTAAAATCGGTGCCCGTGTCCAGGCTACTTTACTGCCGCGTCGTAAACATTAATTAAAACATGAAAAGTCGACGGAGCTCTTAATTTTTCGGTATGTAATGTGGGTCGACTGGACAATAATTCGATAACACCGTTCTCCTCCTGTTCTGATCGATGAAATTAACAAAGTCTGCATAATAATGCTCCAATTCTTTTGAAAGGAAATTAAAAATACTTTTTTGGTTGACGGCCATCGAATTTTTAAATTATACTTTCCTCAGTTTAGAATACTAAATTTGTATTATATTTAATTTTACAGTGACTCACAGGTTTGGTCACATATATTCAAAATGTTAATTAACAGTGAAATTCACAATATTAATTTTTTCTTTCAGTTTGGGTTGTTTCCATCTTCCACTTTTAATTATTGTTCAGTTCAAAGGAAAATACAGCGTGTAACAAAAATGTTGCAGTTCCTTAAAAGCGGTGATTCCTGAGTTAATTTCAAACAACTTTTTCCTTAGTGAAAATGTTATATGGAGCTTTATTGACGAGATATTAACAAAAACCCCCGACCAATCAGAGCACGAATACAGTGGACGAATTTCAGCGCGCGCTCTAGCTGAGAGTAGTATTGGTCCGTCATCGTCCGCGCCATCATTAATCCGCTATACTCGCTCTCCTATTGGTCAATGTTTTTCGTTGATTACTAATTAACAAAGCCACACCCAACATTTTCGCTAAGGAGAAAGTTGTTTAAAATCAACTCAGGAATCATCCCTTTGATGGAACTGCAACATTTTTGTTACACCCTGTATATTTTCTAATGTTTAGACGAATTTAATATACTCTTCGTCAACAAATTTGTGAGTTAATGTAGTTCCTAATTTAGGCTCACGGAATTTGCAAATTTCTAAAGTGAGCCGCACACGGTCAATAATATTGTCAATATTTATCGATACTGACAATATTATTGAACGTGTGCAGTTGATATAAAAAGTAGGATTGATGATGAGATCGAAAATCAGAAAGAAAAATATTGGAAACATTAGATAGAAAGCTATTGAAGCGTGTTGACAATAATTTTATTAAACTAGGATTGATCAATATTATTGACTATATGCAATTTTCAAATTCCTGAGCGCGGAATTCTGTCAAATATTTCTTCCCAAAATTTTTAATCGTACCCAATGATAAAAATATAGATAAAGAATAGAATAAATTTGCTTATAATCTCCTGTACATAAAAATTGATTGCAAATGAACTTAATAGACAAAAAAATTTCCAAAATTTATCCACCCCTTTCGAAATAATGTGCAAACATAAAAATACTTTTATTATCCAAACTCGGCGTGAAAATCTAAAACTATGGGGGCCACATAGATACAGAGAAATCTAGAGAGCATTCTCCTTTACATCCTCGCATTGAAACATGTCCGAATAACAGTGGGGTGAGAAGAAAAACATCGCCATTCGAGGGAAAGAGTCCCACCGCACGTAGTACATTACGCATTGTGTGCTTACAGTTTATAGGGTGATGCGTGGCTGCTGTACAGACCGTAGCACGATCATCCCCCGGCAGTTAACTCAAATTGCATTATGGGAGGGCTGGTCGCGTTCTGGGGCCGATTGCGGGGTGGGCTGGAGCAACCCCCGGCGATCTAGGGACGTCGTAACGCTGTATACTTTACAAACACCGTCGTATTTGTACGGTTTATTGTTATCGATCACGGACGATCGTGATCGAGACGATAACGCGCGGAGGATGGACGGGGGTGAAACCAATTCTCCGCGGTGCACGGTGGTTCCATATCGCCAAAACATTGTCAAAACCTCGAAAATGAATTTCTCGCTGCGGGAATTTTAATTGCTTGGTTGAATACTGTAATAATCTGTCTATGGAAAAACCAAGGTCGAAGGTTTTATTACTTACTAGCTTTGTCTGTGGCTTCATCCGCGTGGATTTTTGTTTCATTTTTAAGCTGTTGCCGATTGAACTGAGTTTCTATATTGATACCAATTTGTTAAAACAAATTGAGAAAAAATTATATTTAAGAAAGAGCATGGAAAGGAAACCTAACACTACAACTTATAACTAAACGAAACAGAAACAAACCCAAGATTCCAAATTATAAATCGAACATTCAACAAATATCAAAACAAAAAGCAAACTCAGAAATCAAGAATCAAGCACATTATCCCGATTTTGAAGGGTGATTTAGGGGGTTAGAAAAATCCTATTTTTTCGCGATACAAGGTAACAAGATCGCAATGTTTATTTTAACGAAGAAATTGTTTACGAAAAACGTTCCTATCTTGAATTATAGGGCTAGGAAGCTTAAATGTTTATGACAGTTTTTTTCAAAAATGGTTGAGTTTGGACCCAAGTCATATAGAAGTTTTTTGTTTGTTTTCACCTGATCTATCACCCCTTCAAAGCTTTGTACTACTATCTCAAACATCCTGTATACTATTAGTGTAAATACCTGCAAAATGATGACCGTTTTTAATATCGTCTTCATTCGTTATGCAGTTTTCGCGTTGTGCAGTGCGGTGACGAAGGAAAAAGTATAAAGCATGTAATTTTGGAAAAAGTGGAAGTGGTTTCAACTCTGCAAAACGGACTCTGTTCCTGAAAGTGAGTAGAATTTTTTTTATTATTAATATTTCTAAAATAAGTAATAAGAATAAAATATAATAAGAAAAAAGAAAATAATAAAAAGAATATAATAAGAAAAAGTACTTTTATGCACGATTACTAAAAAACGTAAACTAAAAGTTGTGTATGCTCTGCAATATCAGAAGGAAATTCTTGTTCAGAATTTCTGCTTTCATCTACTTTCCTCGTCGTACGGTTATTTTTATACAGATTAAATAGTTACGTTATTATTAACCTGCGGGCGTTTATGCAAATATTTTTTTTTGAATGCATAAAGAGAAATGAAGTCTAGATAGAAATTTGTTGTGCGATTACAATGCTTCTAATTATAAACAATGTACTTTTGGGTTCTGATAATACAAACAGTTTCACTGCTTTAAGTTTAAAGTACTTTACAGTTTACTATTTTAGCAATAAATAATTTTTAAAAAATTCGTTAGAACGAAATGTCCCACTAGAATTTAGAGGGTTAAATAAAATTGTCCATTTCTCAAATAAATAAATGAACTGTAAAATAAAATATTTAATAGATGTAGACAGCTGCACACTGCTATATTGCAATAGTAAATCGATCAGAAAAATGTTTCCAATTCTCAATAGACGAACAACCTTTTCGAAGGTCTCTAAATCTTTGAAATGCACCCCCGTTAAAATTAATGCCCCGTGACCCGAGAGGTCAACAATTAAAATCGCCAATCTAGATCGTTGTGGGTCACCGGAAGGGGCGATCGATCGATCACGAGCCGCAGTAACAAGATCGTTTGACGGAGTACAATGAGGCGATCGTTGGGCGAAGGGCGTCACGTGTCATTTGATTTCAATTCTGGCACCCTGTCGCCCCCAACCAGTCGGCACAATAATCCCTATTAAACAAATAGCCTTGATCCGAGCGGGGGTTGCTCCATTACTCGCATACGCCTCGCGCAAACACGCCTATTGTTCGTGAAATCGCTTTCTATGGTACATAAATGTAATTAGAAATTGGAATGATTTTAAAAATTAAAGTCACGGAGATGGAAGTTTGCATTCGTTAGAAGTCCAATTTGATATATGGGTATAGATATAAACATTTTCTAGCTTATAGAAGCTTATACAAAATCTTCAAAATTATAGAAAAAAGAAATCAGCTTAAATAAAATTGTCTTTTACCTTTTAAATACTATGAAATGTATTTTAATTTCGATATTTCATCTATTTTTGCAACTATACACATCTTTATACTTTTTCGCACATTTATACTCGTCATAATTACAGAAACATCCGCAGTCTAAATTAAATACAAAGTTTCATGTTAATCGATCGTTTACTTATTCTTTTACTGCTACTTTCGAATTGTCTAGTTTTCCACATTGCCAATTAAGTATCTTCTCAAACGCATACGCAGAGGAAAAACTCCTTTATTTTCACCTAATTTTCCCCAAAAATACTCTTCCAAATATACTCTCCCGTCATCGAATCCGTGACTCAGTAAATCACGATCTCCTAACAAGACAGTTCGATCAAGCTCCGTTAATTGACCTCGGCGAACGCAGCGCGTGCCTCCTCGTTTCCCGAATTTCCACAGTAATTCGTCACCCGCGTCACGGAAAATCGAGAAACCCTAGAAAAAGCACCGGGGACAAGATCAGGAACGAAAGAGGGGAAAAAAAAAAATCTCGGCTCGGAGGAAGAAAATCGGCTGCAATAAGGGAAGAAGTTTCCACGGGGAAGCGCGACGGGGGAGAGAGAGGGAAGATCAATTCCAAGCAATATGTAGAACGATTTCTCTCCAGTCGTGAGTAACGAGAATCCACGGTGGCAAACGGCATCCCTTGCCCGCCCTCCCGTGTATTCTTTATTCCGCCCGGCGATTTATTCTCTGTCGTCTGTCGGAGATGGGTCCAGGAGAGCGAGGAAGGAAGTCGCGAGACGGGGGCCATCTTCTGCTTTGAAAGAAGGTTTTATTGGGCTTTTTATGGGACGAATAAACGTGGATTTGCATGGAACTCGTTCCGCGATTCGCCGACGCCCGTTTCATACCCCCTTTGTATCTGTGGTTTCCGAGGGTGCGAAGCGACGGTTGGGAGGATTACGGGTCGAGGGGGAGGACGATGAAACTGGGGGTTGATGAACCTGACGAAAGGGGCAGACAATTTATCCTTCTTCGTTATTAACTGTTAGGCAAGTACAAAAATTCTGATATAGACGTAAGGTGAATGTCCCAATTTATGCTCATGTCCCGATTTCTAATCACTTTGTATTTTTGTTATTATTATAAATGTTACGTTTGTACTATAAGTGTAAAAAAATAATTATAAGTTCTTTGATCATTCATGCGAGTGATGCACAGGTTTGTTAGAAAGAAAATGCTATGTAAGCAGCGAAAAAAATTTTAGAACAAGGAACTGACTCGTTCTGATCATATTCTTACTGCTTAGACTAAAGAACAGCAATTTTATTGTGATTCGATAATAATATTATAGTATTTAATACTAAAAACGTTTACTATATTTTACTCTGGATTTTTTGTGAATTATTTGCCGTGAGCAGAAATACGGACATTTATTTAGAGTATTACATTGAATTACCTATTATTAATAATTAAACGTCATATAACATCTTTTTAAAATATTTTTGAATTAATTGATTCATTATCGAGATATTAATCAATTACTTTGCAAATTTTTACTGCAAACCAATTTTTTATACCATTTTCATAATGAGTGAACGCTTAAATGAGCAGAAATTGGGACATTCACCTTAATTGTTTTTAGAATGTTTATTTATTTTTTATGCATCTCTAGAAAATTATTAATTTAGTTACGCGACTGTCTTCAGCTCTTTTTTAATCGATCAATAACTTGTAAAGAAAATTTTTTGATTTTTAATGTCAGCAAGTTACAAGTAGATCATTTGCCTTTCTCAAACTTCAATTTTAATCTTTGCCAATTTAATTTTGTACTTCCTACACATTAACCCTAATTTTAATTATCTTAACTTTGCCATCTAGCAAACTTATTAGTCTGTATTTTAAAATTGTCTCTCCTCTTTCTAATAATCAAAAAGCGAGTTTTTAAGGGGTTACGCGGAAAAAGACGAAAGTTTACAAATTTTTTATAATGTATGATAATATTTTAGTACATACGTTTTGGTATCTGATAAAATGAGTTTTCATCAAATTTATACAATTTTTCATTGAAATATATTACTTCGTTTAGGAGATATAGCCAATTTGCGACAAGTCTTCTTGGAAAAAGTGGTTTTTGATGAGCACGATTATTCAGAACTGGATCATCGAAAATAAAAAAAATTCGTAAGAATTTAATTAATTTATTAGTGTATCTAGTCTTTAATCGTTCCTTATTTTTAATTGATTTTTGACAAAATGATAGCTGTTTAAAGTTTAGATATCGATTTTGTAAGGCAATAACCGTTTTTTATCCATAAAATGGAAAATATGTACTAGAAAAAGAAATCGAACGATCGAAGGCAAGATTTTTATATTTAAAATAAACCTGTAAATTTTGTAAGATTGTTAAGTGATTTTCAAGTAATTTGATCTATCGACTTTGAAATCATGAGTTTGAGAAAAGCGCGTCTAAAGTTTTAGGAACAGTTGACATTTGTTTTATGCAAACAAAACATGTTTTTTTTTTGCCTACTCACTATCGTCTATTCCAGGACCATAGAACAGATAAAAAAATTGATTTCTCGATTTTTTTTTTAGACTCTGAGTAGGCATAACCTGTTAATTTTATATACATAGTCTCTAAAATGTACCTAAGAGTCCAGAAGTAAAAATTCTTTGCTATAAAAATTATTTAGGATCTTCATTGCGAATGATATAAAGGTCCTAATGGTACCAAAGGGGATGAAGGGTAATTCTCGCAAGATGGCGGTGAGTGCAAAGGCGGCAAAAGCCACCGAATAATCCGACAGTCCGTCGTTGACACAGTAAACAGCGTTTCGGTGTTGGGAAAATATTATTCCACGGAGGGTCCGTTTCCCTTCCGCGGGGCTCGTGAAAGCGATACACCGTTTTGTATCGGAGCCAGGTGGCAAGTTCTGCAGATAACATTAAAGCCAATAAAGAAAATATCGCTAGCTAAGTAGAAGGACGGCCACAAAGAGCTGCGAAGGACGCGGTAATCGTCGAGTAATAATGGGGAATAATGGAAAAATAACAGAGAGGCGGTTTGGCGAAACGTTCGACGTTGAAATGAAAAAGCCTGGAAGAATGGAAAAATATGGAGGAAAATATGAGAATGGATTTCTTGAATAAAAACTGAAAGGAAGGATCTCTTAAATAAAAATTACGGGTCTCTGCTCATCTTTCGCGCTGTGAAAAAACAGTTAAAAAAAATATCACTTTAGACAACGCGATGAAAAAGAAGCTTTTAGTATGAACTTCTGTAACATTAAAAATAAATGGAAATGTTTGCAATAGTAAAACTTCCTGCGAAATTTAAAAAAGATTGATTCGGTAGTTTTCAAAACATTTAACTTCTAATTTAACGTGTATTCTTGTGGGAAATCGCATTATTGAGAAATATAACTGCAAAATTAAGGGTGAAATAATACGTCAAAGTTATTAGTCAGTGATTAATAATCAGTTTTTAATTCAATCCGAGAGAAGCCGCTTATTTTAGCCTTATTTCTAATGCATCTAGAAACCCCCTTAATAATAAATTATTCAAACGTAAAACACAAACTACATTTCCTTGATAAAATAAGCTTAAATAAAAATTACACTTTCCTGCAACTATTTTTCCATTTAAAAAATCATGAATCTACTGAAGAAATAATTTCTGAAATATTATCACAAAAATTAGAGACAATAAAAAATTCAAGCTATTTTCTAAAAAAAAAGCGACCACCTAACCGGGATCTAATTAATTATTCTTCCTCCGCCCAGCTGCGTCTCTCCCAAACAAATTTTCGTCGAAAGACCGAAAAGAAGCTGTCGGCACGCGCTTTCCCCTAATTCGGAGCAGATTTTTCAGGAACATAAATTCGGTCGCGAGACACACTCTTTACCTCGGCCCTTATCTACCGCTTTACTCTTTCACCGAAAGCCATACTCGCGATCGACTTTTACTCCCCCGACCGCATCTGGTGCATCTCCTCTTTCCTTTCGGCGGCCGCCTCACCTTCGGGAATCGGAGAGATCGCAGCTGTTATCTCGGAACACGCCCGTTGTCGAAACATTTAATGTTACCGGGGGACTTTTGATTACAGCCGAACGCGGAAAACACGGCCCGAAACGAAATTCCCTCTCGTCGGAACACCGTGTTCCTCGGTTTGCGGGGCAATTAAGTTCCCTCGAGAGATGTTACCACGCTCTCCCCTCTCCTTCCTTTTTGCTGACGCTCGATTCGCGGCATTTTATTGCACACTTTGAACGCTGAGACCAGAAAGTGTCGCCTGGATGCGGAGGAAAGGCTGAGGGGGAGAAAGGGTTACGGTGACGAGGTAGAAAAAGTGAAGGTGAGATGAATTTAAGAAGAAATTTCCTTTTCCTTAATCAATATTTTTCCAAAATATTGATTTTTTGGTAATTTTTTTTATTACAAAAACTGTACAGTTAATCAGTCTGAAACTTCGTATCAATGTTTTAAAAATACAGTAGAACCTCGATTATCCGACTTATTATTTCTAATATAAAATGCTAAAAATTAGTTAAAAATGGTTAAAGCACAGTTATTCAAGTTTTATTCACAGTTCTAGTTTACTATTACACCTAATACATTTAATAATTTGAACCCTGACTAATAAGAATTGGGGATAATTTAAAGTCGATAATCGATATTCTACTGTACTGTTTTAAGAAATTTGTCTTATAAATAACATATTTTATTTCCAAAAATGTATATTTTGGGTTAAAATAAAATAGATTACACACCATTTACTGTTTGAAATAATATTTTGCCCAGATCTGATAAATCCTTTTACAGAAGAATAGCATTATCTTTATTTTTGATGGCTCGAAAGACTTTCAGGGCATCTGCATATAGTGAAAAGTTACTATTTTTAACCCTTAAGTGGTATATTATCAGTATTAATTATTTAACAGCATTGTAACGGAATTGCTTGCTATGAGGTATTTATAAAAATGGGTTCATATACAGTGACTCACAGGTTCGTTCACATGTGCTCCAAATGTTAAGTGAATGTGAAATCTCCAATATGATATTTTTTCTATACGTCGTTCTCAATTCCCCATATAACTGTTTCTCAGTTTCCATAACATTTATTGTGCGAAAGCAAATACCTTTGTATACAAATTTAATATAATCTTTGTGAACGAATGTGTGTCATTGTATGAATAGTTCATACAGTTAATTAGAAAAAATTAATTTATTATAGCATCGTGACCTCAGTATAAAACACTCTAATTATCACTTATAAAAATATTTTAAACAATGGAAGACTCAGGTAGAATTCTTGTGGGACACCAGACTCGGCTAGGAAAGCAGTAGAAAAATCAGATCAACTTAACCCTGCTGTTCTCTTCGGGTCTATTTGACCCAATCCTGCACATGATTTTGTTAAATAACCATATCAATTGTAAGACAAATATATGGAAGTTAGTCTTAATATTTACGCGTATTGTTCCTTGATATTCTGGATATTCTAAAATTTTATTGACCGTATTTACAATGGTGCGTTAATAATGAAGATCTTTCAGCATAGGGGATGCAACTCTATTTTCAACTACTTTGAGTAAATTTGAAAAAAGTGTTTATAAAATTATTGCTGTGACTTAATATTGAAACAAGAATATTAAATAGTATTGGTGATGATTTTAGAATATACATATACTAGTAATTTAGAATTTGTATTATGTATATTGTACGTCGAAATTACGAAATTATCACAAATAATCCTCAATTCAAGTTTTTGTCCTCAATTCGAATTTTAAGGGGAAAAGAGCAAGCTTAAAGAAGAAAAGAAAAAATAAATTGGTATAAAGGAGAATTGAAGAAGAAATAAATTAAGAAGAAAACAAGACGTAGGAAAAGAAGAAGAAACATGTAAAAAAACTATCAAAAATCAAGTAACAGTTATGCTAGAAAGAAAAATTCAAAAACAGAAGAGCAAAGACACTAAAAGAAATTCAAGGAGAATAAACTAAACAACGAAAAATTGAAAAGAAGAAGAACGTACACCCAAGTTTCAAAGAAGAAATGAACTAAAAAAGCAGCAATCAAAAATTAAGCTAATAATTGTCCTTCAAAAAGTACAAAAAGGGGAGACAAAGCTCAATCCCTTGCATATCCGTCGAAATATCCAAAGGAAAAAAAGAAGAAACGCCGCCATCGTTCTTCTTCTCTTCGAGTCCCGCCCGCCCTGGACGTTGAAGGCGCGTTAACGATACCATCTCGAAGCGGTCTTCGACAAATTCATAAAGTACAGTTCATAAAACGTACCCTTAAGACAGACGGGGAACGAAGGAGGCGCGGGCGAGGGCTCGTAACTCAAGCGTAAACGGGCGTTGCGTTTAAGCCGAGCGGATAAAATGATGGCTCGTGCGAACGGAGGCAGATGCATCCGCGTCGAACGACGTAAGTGCAACTCTTGGCACTTCATACTGCACCCCCAGCCCCCTCCGAGATCACCGTTCCGGAGGCATCGATGGGACTGCGAGGGGAAACCCGTTCCCGAAAGCCCGTCAGCTCCGTGAACCATAAAAACCGTCCGCTGATCGGTTTTAAGAAGCTCCGTCAAAGAGGAGACGCTTTTTTTAGATTCCCTCGGGGAGAAGAGAAATGGTTCGGAAAGGGCCGCGAGACCTTTCCCTTTGATTCATGAAATTGGAGCAATCTTCAGTCCGGGGAAGTTGATTGGCTTTCTTCCGAACGAGGAACGCCTTCCAAATCGCGTAAAAAGAAGAAGCAGACAATTAAGATTATTGAGGATCGTTAAATTGTAGACTTAATGACTCAAAGTCCGCAAAATGATAGGTTCCAATTAGTCGTCATTTGCAGCCCTTTAATTTAAGTAAGGGCTCGTTCCAATGTGACGCCCGAGAAAATTACCGTTTTTGTGATTTTTTTTACAACAAAACGAATGTTGTTACTAAATTCAAGTTTTTCCTACTTCTTAATGCATTTTTTGGGAACGTAGAAAAATTGATTTCATAAGTAGACTGCGGATTTTTATGCAAAATAAAATGTTTACAAGCGCAAATAGAGAGTTGAAACTTAAATAACAGTATGATTAATTTTCTAAACATTGTAATTTGAAGTATATTTTTGACCTTTTTTTATGTTTTAGTATCTATCAACAGCCTCATAGATTTTTGTGCATTTCGAATTGCCATAAATGCATAAAGATCAGCAGTCCATTCATAAGTTATAATGCTTAGTTTCGCTGAAATAGGTGAACGTAAAACGTAATATACGCTTTAATAAAAAATAACGCTTGGGTTACGGACATGATTGCACAAAAACTACTTGACCAATCAGTCTGAAGTTTTTGTACGTTATTCTACACATTAATGGGTATCACCGGAACCAGAATCATAATTTTTCGTTGATTTTTTCTTGTATTTCGCGTCGTAAAATGATTAAATGGTTCGACACCGTAAATGATTCTTCATCAATTCACTTAATTCTAGTTCGAGCCATAGCAATAGATGTACTGATTAATATATCTTCTTCGTTTTTCTGTTTCATACAGATAGTTCCTATAAAATCGAGTCCGCAGTCGAACCGTGTTTTTCTCCATGCGTATATTACATCCACTTATTTCGAAACAAATAAACTAATTTTTTATGTTCTCAAAATATGTATTAAAAAGTAGGAAAAACTTGAATTTAGTAACAACATTCGTTTTGTTGCAAAAAAATCACAAAAAACTGACCCTATAAGACAAGAAAAAAAAAAGGGCAAGACACAAGGGAATCTAATCCGTCTCGTTTCTTCGCGCGAACAAAATCCTCCAAGATTTCCGCGGCTCGAGCCCTAATAGCACGAAGAAGCGGAATTAATTAGCATTTGCTCGCCAGTCAAGGGACCACGGTATAATATTCGTCAATGGCACTCTCTGCCCCCGGGGGCCAAACATCTAGACGCCCCCCTCTCTCCGTTTCCAGCTCTCTCTCTCGAAGAGAGAGAGAGAGAGAGAGAGAGAGAGAGAGAGAGAGAGAGAGAGAGAAGGAGAGGCTGCGAGGGATGTGTTAAAGCGTATTCTAATGCGTGAATGCGTGCGTGCTAGGCCGCGTGAGCGTGTGCACGATGGTTTAACAAGGGTCTGACAGGCTCGTTGCCGTTGTTATTTATCGGTTATGTCGGCGCATCTCCCATCTCGCCGAGAAGGAGAGAGACTCGGCTCTCTTCCTTCCTCTTCCTCCGCTTCCTTCTTACTCCACGATCGACCTTCTCTCCGCATTCTCTCTCTCTCTCTCCATTCCTCTTCGCGCGTGTAGACACTTCTGTGGCCGTGCTTTGGACACCAGTAGCGTAGTCATCCGCGATCGAGAAGGACTGGGTCTGAAAATCGACGGGGATCGAGGGGATGATTTCAAGAGTTTGGAACCATGTTTAGATTTTTAATTAATTTTGAGAAGTAAACTTTGGAGAAGGATGATGGGAAATAGTTGCATATAGAGTCGAACAAAATTAATTGGGTTTAGGGTAATTTGTGGGTGAAGGGGTGAATTTCTTAGTGGACGAATCATGCGAATTCTGAAGAATTATACAGGGTGTAACAAAAATGTTGCAGTTCCTTGAAAGGGGTGATTCCTGAGGTGATTTTGAACAACTTTTTCCTTAGTAAAAATGTTAGGCGGGGCTTTGTTAACGAGTTATTAACGAAAAACACCGACCAATCGGGAAGCGAATACAGCGGATTAATGATGGCGCGAACGATGGCGGACCAATAGTACTCACAGCTGGAGCCCGCGCTGAAATTCATCCGCTGTACTCGCGCTCTGATTGGTCGACGTTTTTCGTTAATAACTCGTTAACAAAGCCCCGCCTAACATTTTTGCTAAGGAAAAAGTTGTTTAGAATCAGCTCAGGAATTACCCCTTTCAAGGAACTGCAACATTTTTGTTATACCCTGTATAGAAACACTATTATATACAGGGTTTAAGAAAAATGTTGCAGGTCCTTGAAAAAGGCGATTCCCGAGGTGATTTTAAAGAACCTTTTCTTTGGCGGAAATATTAAATAGGGTTCTGGTAACGAGTTATTAATGAAAAACACTGATCAATCCGAGCGGACTAATTTTGACGCGGATCATGACTGGTCAATACAACTCACAGTTGTTGTTAGTAAGGATTTGGTTGCTGGTTATTATTAAACTGCGGAGTTTTATGCAAAATAAAATATTTAGAAACGCATGCAGGGTGTAACAAAAATATTGCGGTCCTTGAAAGGGACGATTCTTGAGGTGATTTTAAACAACTTTTTCCTTAGCGAAAATGTTAGGTGAAGCTTCGTTAACGAGTTATTAACGAAAAACACCGACCAATCGGGGAGCGAATACAGCAGATTAATGATGACGCGGACGATGACGGACCAATACTACTTACAGCTGGAGCCTGCGCTAAAATTCATCCGCTGTATTCGTGCTTCTATTGGTCAGTGTTTTTCGTTAATAACTCGTTAACAAAGCCCCACCTAATAGTTTCGCTAAGGACAAAGTTGTTTAAAAGCACCTCAGGAATTACCTCTTTCAAGGACCTGCAACTTTTTGTTAAACCTTGTATATGATACCTTGTATTCTGATTCGATGTTTGAAGACTTTCAGTAATAATTGAAATATTCTTTATGTTGATAAAGCTGCAAAATAATTTTAATTGTTTATAGAGTCTTACACAAAGGATAGTGAAACAGTAAGTAAAGAAAATAGCTGCGTCCAATAAAAAACAAAAGACAGAGAAACATTTTGTCTCTTACCATGTTGTTACCCAGATTTGAGAAAATTTCATTGGAATAACGAATACAAAATGACGAATCTCCAAGATTTGTTCGTAAATAACGATAAAATGTGTAGTATTATTCGAGCCAATTTGCTTATAACAGGCCACCTAAAAATATACATATTGTTATGCTCGCTGCAATATATACACATAAAAAACATAATTGATCTGGAGAAAAACATTAAAAAATGACATTTATGAAGAAACAATTTTACGGTTGAATCATTTATTGAAACATTCGATTTACATTGCAAACATTTTTTGGATTTAACGAGATATAAAAAATATGTAAGAGGCCCCTTTTAAGCAAAACACCCTGTATAAATATGTGTTTCACTTACACCTCATGAATTCTAATACATACATACATCGACCATTTGGCATTTGTTTTACTCGATGATTTATTCGAGCAAATTTTTATTCGTTATTCTTGAATAATGTCAGTCTATTCGTTACTTTTATTCAGCACATTAATCGAATAAAAACTTATTAAAATAATGCTCAACTCTTCTATTACATCGCCGCTATTCTCACCGTGCATCGCTGTACTATAGTCGCAACATTAAACTTTTGTTTGTTTAAAGAAAAAGTGTATGTGTAATATGTACTTCTTTTCATTGAAGAAGTGATTTCAGTTTATACATTCATGAGGTAAACTTGCGATGAAATTTAAATAAGTGGATTGAATTTTGATGTTTGATATTACATACATGGTTCAAATAGATGCATTCAAAAATACACAAAGTTGGACTGATTCATAAGAAAATACAGAGAATATTTTCTTTATTTATTATATTTCAAGAGACTCAATAGAATAAAAACGTGCTTACAATTAGTGCTATGTACTTAGAACAGTTTAAACAAGTAGATCTAGACGCACTGGTCAGACAACCGCAAGTAGTATTTACATATTTATGTTCGCGTTTCACATGTCTAAAATTCGAGAAACAAAAATGTTTTAATTACCCATTATTATTAATAGACTGCCAATTTTTACGCATTTATGGCAATTTTAAATATGCAAGAAATAAAAATATTAAAAATGTAGAACGAATTGCAGTATGTAGATAATAAGTAGCTGCGGATGTTTATGCATTTTTGGCATTTTTCATTATGCAAAAACCTGAAAGAATGTGGATAAGTGCAAAAACATATGAAATATCAAAAGCAAAATACATTTTATAATGTTTAGAAGATATAAGTGTTTTTATTCAAGATTCAGTTCTTTTTTTGTGATTGTAAAAATTTGGATTTGCATAAACGATTTGCATATCCGCAGTCTAATAATAATACACACTTATTCCAGCTTCAATTTCTTATTTATGTTCATTAAAATATATGTTTACATAAAAATTTTGCATAAATTTAGTTATTAAGTATAGCTAATTTTATGATATTAAAGTTCATAATTTTCACATAATATTTCTAAAAAAAGAAACTAAATCTGTAGCACATATATAATTTCCACAATTTTAGTGCTATAATTTGCTACGTCGAGTTGAGATAAGATACATAAATCTTTCATTTTCATAAAAAAGAATACAAAGAAATATGCATACGCATAGGTAAACATTTGCCATTTTTCTTAGACTGTAATTCTTTAAGAATTCAAATCTTCTGTTCCGTCGGTCATTAGATAAATCACTATGAATGAGTGTCATCCTCAAAAATACTTCAACTCTACTTCAGCATAACGTTATTATCTCTACAAATATTACATTTACTTATAAAAACCAGATTTCGTTTCTCGTATTAACAATTTAAATGAATGGAAGTAAAAAATCCTTGTTACTAAATCATGAAGAAATTGAATTACAAAAAGTTTAATAAATACTAATGAATGCAAAGCAATATACTATATATGGTTTTTCCACCAAAAACCGACGAAAACCAAATTCCTGGTTCCTCTTCTTCGCCCCACGAAGTCCCAAAGCTACGCCAATGCGCAAGCCGTGGCTTATGGAGAGGTGGTCGTTGCAGGGTTCTCGCCTTCTCCCATGGTTTACACCGCGGGGAAAGAGGGTGAACTGTTAGGCTCGAGCACGTGTTAAAAACATAACCACTTACTTCGATGGGCTCGTGGTTTATTTATCGCGCGCCGCCACCCCCGCACAATCCGCCCAGGGTAATTCGCTCGCACGGCATCGACTTCGAACCCTGAACATCGTTTCCTTCGTCGCGCTGAGTGATTTCGACGCTCGCCGATGACGGAATTACGCGATACACGCTACCCTGAACCCGTCCAAAAATAAGTATATCTCCGGACTTGCCCGATCTCCTCGCCGGGAGCTCGTTTCGCTGGGGAACGTTTAATCGGTCGCATTAGCGTGTCGATATCTTAATGCTGGCGCCGCAGGAGCGATCTTCGAGATGTGTTGCATTACCAGATGCTTGTTTTATGCTAGTCGCTGCGTCGCTATAGCATCAATATTTCTGAGAGTCGATTAACACTCCCGTGTCTTTTCCCATCCCTTTCATGAGTCTCCTTCGAAAAGTGAAAATAGCAGAGCTATACCTTCCACCAATTCTCCCTGCGCTAAATCTAATTGTCTAATCTTAGAACGTGCTGAGTCAAATTGCTAAAATAGAACGCGCGTCTCTGAAATTTTACATCGTCCCTGCATAAAATTTCCATTAAAAAAATACCCAAGACCGTCGCAAAGCAACTAACCCAGCAAGCAAGATCCGCGTCCGTCCAACCCAAGAAAAACTCTGTTAACGCCCCTCGTCCCCGCGTTCCTTTTTCATTTTCCAAGGGGTCAAGGGGGTCAGAGGGACCCCGACGAAGCGTCATAAATATATGGCCAGGCGTGCGGCGATGGGGGAATTCGCATAAACGAGCCAGATTTCAGGGAAATCAGAGTTAACATCAGCCGGACAGATTTATCAGGGCGTCGCTTTCCCAGGGGAGGCGTCGCCGGCGGTGGTTGACTGAGCGCCCCCATGGGCACCGCGACCGTTCATACATGCGAATCGAGGAAAATTCTCCGCGTTGGAAATCGCCCCGGCCGACACGCTTGTAACAACAGCCATCAGCGATGGAATGGTGGCGGTGCACGCCGGACGCGCCGAGTGGAGGGTCGGGGTCGAGCTCTCGTTACCGTTTTAATCGTTTCATCAACTTGTTGTTATCGCGGCGAATGTGCGGCCATTTTGCGGACGATTGGACCGACGGAGCCCGGCGCTGGCCTTTGTTTTCTCCCTTGCGGGTTTTCGCGGCGATTTGCGCGGAATATTCGCGGAAACGAGCTGCTCGCTTCGCAACTTTTACGCGATGGACGCTTCTCTATTTGCCTCTTCTCTTTCGGGATGAGAGACAGGCGAGGGATGAAGTGGACTGAACGAGTTTTTAGAATGGGGTTGGATTAGATTATTGTTATTCCTGTGGTAGGAGATTTTTTTTTATACCATAGGCATTATTTTTTGCTTCAGTTTGAAATTATTGTATTATCTTTGTTTTGTTGTGGATCTTGATTCTGATGAGAGAAATGAAATTCACGCTTCTGTTGATTCTAGAAATGTACTGAGACTTTGAAATTTGTTTTTAATTTTCAGATGAAATTTTTTAATATTAGGCTTTGTCAAATACATTTTTTTTACGTATTCCCACTCATTAAAATTTAGAATTTTTATTTTAGAGATTAGTTAAGTGTACTGTGACTTAGACGTTGAGTGTACAAATTTAAGAAATCTCATTAAAATCAGTAATTTTTAATAATTAAAATTTAAAATAATTAAAAACTCGATAATTCTTCTTTTTTTTGTAATTTCTAGCTTTTATAGTTTTAACTTTATACTTCAATTTTTGACTTCGATCTTACGTACTGTTTACATTTAATCTTCATTATGAAATATATAGTGTCTTCTTACACAATTACTGAATTTTTTTACTCACTCTCACGAGTATGGATAAATTTTGAAAGTTTTTAAAACAGAGATTAAGTCATTCCTTCCCTGAAAAATGAGAATAAGCTGTAGAAAACAGAGAAAAATATTTTTATTTATGTAATTCATAATATTTTCTTTGAATAAATGTATTTTTAGCCATAAAAAAAACTTACAAAATTAATTTACACTTCAAATAGACGTTTTTTTTCTATTTTTCATACAAACGAAGAAGCAGTAAGAGTCATTTAGAAGCAGTAAAGGGTAAATACAAATTTTGTACATAAAAATTTATTGTAACACGAATTATAATATGCAAGAATGATTCGCAAAAATATTGTTAACTATATGTATACATATGTGTGCATAGAAAATCTTGTATACCACAGTATATTGTATACAATAAATTATTACACTATATTATATGTATGCATGTTTGCATATTTGCTTATTTTATATGCATATTTGTTTATTTTTAGTGCATAAGGGTCATTCCACCAAATAAAATTTTTTTTAAGTGTGACCCCCGCGGATTTTTTTCAAATTTTGTGGAGATATTCTCTACATAAAATTGATGACTCACTGAAGAGTTTAGCTCTTAATATTAAGTACTTTCGTAGTAATGATTTTTTGAATTTTGACCATTTTTTTAACCTTTTCGTTAATTTTTTTGAACTAGAAACATTTTTCATAGAAATACGAACAGTACGGTTTTTATGTAAAAAATTCTTAGCTATGGAGGTACTTCAATGGAGGTATTCATTTTTCATTATAAGTAACAGAAGACCCTTAAAAATTCAATTAAAGTGAAAAAAGCGATTTTTCTGACATTGCGGCAAGTTTTATTTCAAATTTGATATTTTTGTTTCTGAAAGCTGAGAATTTTTTATACAAAATATGACATTTTCACGATGGGCTTATTTTTTGTTTAAATACAAATAAATAAAATGTATGCTCTCTACGGTTAAAAAACTTTTATTTTTGAAATTATTTCGGATGTTGATACAGTTTTAATACACGCACATCCTACTTCATCATTAATACGTAAGAAAGTGTGCAAAGTTTGAGTACCTTTCACAGTTTTTGATTTGGAATATAGTGTGTCTAAAGCATTTTTTTGTTCAAGAACAAAGGATGTAAAGTGCATGTATTAAAACTGTAGTATGTGCATGTATTAAAACTGTATAAACATCCGAAATAATTTCAAAAATAAAAGTTTTTTAATCGTAGAAAGCATACATTTTATTTATTTGTATTTAAACAAAAAATAAGCCCATCGTGAAAATGTCATATTTAGTGTAAAAAATTCTCAGCTTTCAGAAAAAAATATCAAATTTGAAATAAAACTTGTCGCAATGTCAGAAAAATCGCTTTTTTTCACTTTAATTGAATTTTTGAGGGTCTTCTGTTACTTATAATGAAAAATGAATACCTCCATTGAAAAGCTAAGAATTTTTTACATAAAAACCGTGCTGCTCGTATTTTTATGAAAAATGTTTCTAGTTCAAAAAAATTAACGAAAAAGTTAAAAAAAAATGGTCAGAATTCAAAAAATCATTACTACGAAAGTACTTAATATTAAGAGCTAAACTCTTTAGTGAGTCATCATTTTTATGCAGAGAATAACTCCACAAAATTTGAAAAAAATCCGCGGAAGTCACGCTTCAAAAAAAAATTTTATTTGGTGGAATGACCCATAAATAACATGTGCCTTTTGTATATTTATAGTGCATAAAGATCCGCTAACTATAAATTACACTACCCAAATTGTCTAAAAATCGTTTCCACTCCATTCCTGACAAAACTCCTTAATGTCCAGCTGCTCAACAGCGCCCATCACCCAGCAACCATCTGACAGAAAACTCCCTGCGAGCAACGGAGAACAAAGCTCACGGAATCGCCATGGCAATGCCAGATTCACGTAGATATAAGGTTACAGCGTTGAGGGTTCACCTACGCGGTCGCGGTTTAATAATCAATTTCGATTAAACCCGGGTCCGGAGTACACAACGACGGAGGAGACCGTGAGCCCTAACGAGGCCATAAATCGTGGAAAGAAGGGCTTTTTCCATGGAAAGAAGCCCCGTGAAACGCGGTGCCTCCGCGCCGCGACATTCGATCTGTTTTCGAATTAGACGCCGTCTCGGAGGTAGTCGCTCGTAAAGATGCCGGGACGCGCGCGAACCTAACCCACCAGTTGTGTAGATTCTATCTCCTAGAATTATGTCTTTATTAGGCGGAATCTCTGTCCGATGACCATAACGGTTCCACGGTGTGTCCGCAGGTGTCCCCGGGGGTTGAACCCCGCGACGCGAGATGGGAAAAACGGGACACGTTCTCGGTGTACACTCGGGGTCCACCGAGTCCTGGGATCGCGATCGTCGTTAGTCACCGCGACCGGAGGCTAGATCTACCGGCGATCAACCGAACGCGACGCAGATCTACGGGACCGGTGCTCCGCGATCGGTAGCTCAGCTGTAAATCTGTCGTGCTTTTTCGCGGGCACCGTTAGCTTTTCGTGCCTCCACGAACGGGATCGCCGCAGGGTCGTCCGAGGTATCCACAACAGGAGGAATAATGGGAGAAGGGAAGAGGATGAAGGGTGGACAACGGAGATCCTACGGTGGATAACTCGGTGAAATTAGGCAAGTGGCAAGGACGGTTCCGTCGCGTTGCGTTTCCGTGGAAAACTGTGATCCTATCGCTGGGTAACGTGTTTTCTTCTTTTGATGGTCCAGGGAGGACCATCGCGGATTTTTTATTAAGGAGTCTTGTCACTGGGAACGAAATTTATTTGCTTTTCGGTTTTCTTGGAATTTGGGTATGGCACTTCGTGTAGAAAATACTGTGTTACAGTGTTAACTGCAGCCAGGTTTGTAGTGCAAAATATTTTTAAATATTTGGTTGATTTTACGAAAATAGAAATTATTTGACAATGATTTTGTCCCAGGAATTTTCATTTCATTTTTGTACTGCAACAGGCTTGAAACATGTCAGAGGACATGTTAGTATTAGTTTGTAAAGTGGCACGAAAAATAAACAAGTATATACAGGGTGCGCCAAAAGTATGGAAACGGTCAAATATTTCGGAAACGGAACATTTTTGGGAAAAATGTGTTAGAACAATGTTTTAGGGTTTTAAAAATTCTATTGAACGGTCGTATCCGTTTGACCTTCAGAGGTACGGTCAAGGTCACGTCAAAGTCAACATGATTTTTTTAAATAGAACACCCCAGTTTTGATCATACAATGTTAAAGCTGACGGTGAGACGTTTTCAAAACACTAGCTGATGACCTATTTCTCTTGAGAATTGCCTGAGTGCTGTGCTTTAAATGTTTCCATGCTATCAGCCTTGGTGTTAGTATTATTTAGGGTCATGGTCCTCGCGTATGGACTTAGGAAGGGCCGTTTAAAAAATTCCGTTTTCGAAATATTTGACCGTTTCCATACTTTTGGCGCACCCTGTATAATTTTATTCATATTTTTTTAAATTGCACTGCCAGGGAACTGAGAAGGTATTTCAAGGTATCCAGGAGACTGAGATATCAATAAAAGTTTTACGTAAATTACTTTCAATAAAACTTTTGAAGAAGAAAAAATTGTCCATCAAATATGCACATTAAAAGAATTATCGAAAAATTTGAAAGAAGTGCTTTTAAATTCTCTATAACTGTAGTTTACCAAGTCTGTAGATTCCGTTATAGGTAATCCTACTGTTTCCAATTTCTTCATGGAAACTGAGAAACAATTAAATTGAGAATCTGAAACGACATAAATTTATAGAAATAAATGTAATACTGGGGATTTCACAGTCAATAAACATTTGGAGTACATTGTGAGTCACTGTACTTTGTGCACCGCTATATTTATTAATTCTTTTAACTGGTGACACCGCATAAAAGACAACGCTTCCAACAGAAAATAGTTCTAAATTATATTCATAACCGGCGAGTGTCAATTTGCAAAGAATCATTTAACCCATTTGCCTCCTTTAACATTCTAAAACGCGAGCAACTAGAAACTTCAACCAACCGTTTAATGCGACGGCCGCTACCACGGTTTCGCGATTATATTGTTTTTACGTTAGCAAAATTGTCTGAGGCTAGGCAATTTTAATGTCCCCCTAATACCTATAATTAGGCATTTATTATCGTTAACCCGATTTATTATCGTCATTTCGCTTGTTCGCCATCAAAAAGTTTTTAGTTCCACGCGATACCGATTACCAACTCGACGCATAATTACGTGTAATTTCCAACTCGTTCCCTGTTCTCATTATTATAATGACCGCCACCATAACGATATTATGGGAATCTTAATCGTATGCAAATCGCGGGAAAGTATACTAGGTTTCTGGGTGATTACAATGTCCTTCGTCGCCCGGATCGTTCCTCTTACGTTTGCCCCTTTTTTTGTAATTGATTTCTAATACTTGTCACCTAATTCGAGAACAGCTTCTACGTTCAGGAAACTCTAATGTCATTTACCTTGTAACGATAACGGGCATAGCGTTTTACATCTTTTACGTAGAAGCAGTTCCCCTCAAGGTCTTTTTCAATTACGTGCAATTTTCGCTAGGTTTCATGTTATATCTTCTAGGTTTTCTACATTTATTTTGATTTGTGTGAACGAGAAATAGAGATGAATAATATTTCTTTGTTAGTTTACAAAATTCTAAGTTCCAGAGCTTCAATTATAATTACTTATTACTGCATAAATTACCAGCAAATATCTATATCTATGATCTAATTTCATATTTCTAACGCAAGAACTGCTAATCAGAGTCAGATTTAATATCAGTAATTCATTGCTGAAGCTCTTTCTTTAGACGTGCAATTTGTACAACATATAATACAAATGTTTATGTATTTACACAATTTATGTCTACAATTATACTTAGATCGTGCGTAAAGACCTTGCGTAAAGAAATTATCATTACTAAATAGACTGCGGATGTTTATTTTCATAAACATACAACAGCAACTAAAATTTAAATAAACATATGCTTTAATTTCTGAATATTATAAAACGTATTTTATTTCTGATATTGTACATATTTTTACATGTGCAAGCATTTTTATAGATTTTGGCAATTTCAAAATTACTATAAATGCATAAAGATCCGCAGTCCAATCATTACTTTTACTATTATCACTATAATAATAATAATAATAATAATAATAATAATAATAATAATAATTTATTTCTTGTGTACGGGTGAGAACCCTTTGGTTACATAAACAAAATAAGAAAAAGAAGAAGATAACATAGTATAATACAATATAGTATAAACAAAAATATATGCAACAATGCAAAGAGAAAGAAAGAGAGAAAGAAGAAAGAAAAGAAATATAGAACGAAAGAAGAAAGAAATAATAATAATAGAATTGTGATCTATTATAAGAATAATACAATAAGAATAAAAATAAAAAAAAATTTTTTTAATTTATCTAAATTTTTTATATTGTAATTATTAAAGTCAACCCATTTTTCCTTCAATATCCAACAATATCAAATAATTTAAATAACTATTTCTGATAATATATAATCTTAGCTTTTCCTTTTGTCAAAAAAAGTGTACTTTATTTATTTCTAGAAGTAATAATATAAACAGTTTTCTGATCTCGCAAGTCCCAGGAATCCGAGACAGCTCGCAACATCTCGAGTGGAAAACCCGACTGGATTCGACATTTCCACTGAACCGTCGAGCAACATACGGACGTCCTGGTTTCCCGCGGTGATACTTGACAAACGATGCCCCATAATGTCCCGAATAACAGGGCACCATTGACTCGGGTAGCATTGTCGTGCGGGACAGCGTCGAGCACCGACCACCAGGAGGTCCATGCCCCGGCCACTTACTTATTTTCCCCCCATTGTTCTCGCCCTGTCCCTCCTCGTCGAACAGTTTTCACGCTCGCCAGTTTACGGCACTTCGTGAAACCGTGTCACGTTCCCTTTCCATCGCGCCATGACGAATTAACCGATCACAGAAGTTATTTTGATGCGGGAAAATCGACGGGAAATTGGCCAAAAGGATGGAAATCTTGGAAACTTGGGAGACAGCATAGGCGAAATTAGAAAAAATGAGAGGATTTTATTTTTTGAGGAATCAGTTGAAGTAATCTGGGAATAGATCTTCTTTTTATTAGTATGTAACGTGGTATTCTTTTTTTCATTTTGTAGAATGATAAATACAAGATGATTAGGAAATAATAATCGAAATAGTGATGATTCGATATGAACATAAACATTAATTTTTTTCAAGGAAAATGGTCTACGGAAGCATTATTTATGGGATGACTCAATATTTTGAAATTTCGGTAGGAATTATTATTTTTCTTTTATTTCAATTGTTTAGTTTTTCAAAAGTTGCATCGATCACTTGTGTGTTTATTAGCGGCTATAATTCAAGGCTTACAGTTTGTTGTATAATTTGATGCATTTCAGGTATTCAAATGTATTTTGTATTGATTCGTTGTTCTTTAGGTTGTTTGCCAAATTGGGTTTTATTTTGTATTACCGTCTGTCCGCAATGTATTTTCTGCATTGTGTGATGTGTTCACTGTCAGTGGGTATTGTATATTTCGCAGATTAGAGACTCCTTGTTTGTTGAGATGTTGATGGGTGTCGATGGGTGTTGATGGGATTTGATACTGTCTTATTAAAGTGAGGAATGATTTCTGGCAAGAAGAATCTTCAATTTTTAACCAAAATAGTTTTTTGTAATGCAGAAATATACTTTATAGTGAACGAATTAAATTTTTGATAGCATTTTGGCAATTACTTTGAGCGATGTTAGGTGCTTATGAATTATTGGGGTACTTGGGAAAATGTTTCTTGAGCTAATTGATCATTCTTTCTGAATAGATTTACCTACGGTAGAACCTCGATTATCAAATTATCCTCAGTTTTAATTACCTAGAGTTTCAATTAATTATTGCACTAACTACAAGAGTTCAGTGCGACTCCGAGTAAATCTGATACTATGAGTTAATAACGTTCTTCTGATTATTAGTATTTTATTTTATAAATATTAAGTCGGATAATCGAGGTTCTACTGTATTGCAAAGGAAACGAAATTTTTATCCTGAATTCTTATTTCATTCCAGACCAATATCCATAATTTTAATTATATTCCTTCCTACCCCTCCAAAAAAATTTTGAAAAATTCACAAATTAAATACTGAAAAATTCACATAAAGTCTACCAAAATATCTCGAACGTTCCTTAACTTATTATGATTTATACAGAGTGTTTTGCTTAAAACAGACCACCTAAATAGTTTTTCTATCTCTGGAAATCCAAAAAGGGTTTGCAACATTAATTAAATGGTTCAAAAGATGAATCAGGAAAAAAATTCTTCAGGGAATGTTTCCTTTTTTCAAGATCAACCATATTTTTTGTGTATAGGGTCATTCGGGGTAAACGGACGCACTTTTGCTGTTTTTGCTTCACTGAGCCGAAACTACCATGATATTAGAAACACTTTTTTGCGCTATCGGTAGCATATTTAATAGACTCATAAAATGTAACGACTATTTGACGATAGGCCAAACACTTTTTTTTTTTAATTAAGCAAAAAAGTAACTTGGTCAGACTGCGTATCTTTACCCCTACAGGCAGGGTAAAAATACGCAGTAGTGTGGGTAAAAGTTCGCATGTGGAGTAAAAATATGCATTCAGGTGTAGTAAAAGAAAATGAACAAATAATACACAGATGGAACATATTTTTATATTATTTTTAATAAACGAAGCTAAAGATGACAAAAACAATAGAAATTAGGAACTTCAAATTTAGGAAACTATCATAAAATTATAATTTTTCATAAATTCAAGAAAACGAAATTATGCTCAAGCCTTTATCAGAGTAGATGTGTTGTTAGTCCAAATATTATTAAGAATTCAAAAATAAGTAGACAGTAACCTAAATACCAGTGCGTACTATTACCCCCGTCCCTTTACCCCATTTGACCGGCCTAACCAAAACAATTCGTACTAGGTTGAAATCCAATAAAGTTAGGTTAAAATGTTATTCTGGAAAAAATCGTTCAATAACTATATAAAATCAACAAAAACAACTTACCTCTAAGAATACATAAATAATACTTCCGCAAACTCTTCCCTGGTACGAAAAAAAATCGAAATTACATGTCAATTTTAAGCTTTTACTTGTAATTTAAAAGCGTGACTCGCACTGCTCAACAGGTGTTGACACAACATGGCGGCCCACGCGCATCCAATCCCGACGAGCCGGCATCCCTGTCCTCTTACCCCCCCCCCCCCCCTCAGAGAAAACGGCACTTCGTACTTTTACCCACTGCGCGCGTTTACCCCGAATGACTCTATACAATTTTAGGTGGCCTATTTTAAGAGAAACACCCTGTATATTTATAACTTGTAATTTTTGTATCAGTCAAATTATTTTTCTTATTTTCAGTTGTATTTTTTTTCTCTTTTTATTTCTATTATTCTGTTATGTATTAAATAATCTCAAACTACCTTTCCTTCGTTTCTCAAAACTAAAACTCCTAAAATATAAGAAAAAGAATTCCGTCGCTCCAAAAATCTTCCCAAATCAAGAGGAAACCAAAAAGCACACAAACGATTCGGAGCAGAAAACTTGTACATACGACTCGAAATGTCTGGATATAAAAAAAAGTCACAAAGAGGAGAAGGACTGATTAGATCGGAGTTGATAAGGGAAGTCAGATGCTACGCCACTGGGTGCAAGGCAATCGAAACGCCATTAGTACCCGGTGGCATTAAACGAGCGTGTTCTCGAAGCAGGTAGCCATCTTCCGCGGCGGCTTCCACGAAAATTAACTACTCGCGGCGGTTCGATTCGAAATTCATTAATTTCCCCGAGACGCGAATGCGCACACACGCCAGCTGGGAACGATCACCCGCGGTGTTCCGCTCGCTATTAATGCGCGACTCGCCTCGTTCCGAAATCGAATTACACGTCGATGGAATTAGCTTCCGTCAACGAGCCGCATCGTTGCTCTTTATTAAAACGCGCGACCGCTTGCACCTGCTTCGAAATTATCTCCTTCCGTCCGATTTTCGAGGCAAATTGTCCTTGGAATTTCCTCAGCCTCGATACAACTTTCCTTTCTCTTCGTCATAACTAGAATAATAAAAAAAAAAAAATCGTTAAACGAGAAACAATTAGGCAGCCATCGACTCGAGGCTTTTTGATTTTGATAGGCAGAAACCGCAGCAGAAGTCATGCCGCACAATAGGGCGAGTCAATGGGACGGTTGGACATTCGTATATAAGTTTGGAATAAGTGAAATATTCCTTACAGATTGTTCATAAAAAATGATTAAAAAGGTATTATATCTATTTTGTTATGTATTTTTCAAGTTTTTTTTATAGAATCACGTCTTTCCTAGCATTGAACATGAGTTACGAATATAACGGAAGTATGTCATACTTTGAACACTTACATCTTCAAAACTAATAATCACAGAGTAACAATAATACATTGTTAGAGAGTTTAAATGGTCTCATTAAATATAATAATTTAATCTTTGATTCAACAATGATTACACCCTAATATTCTAAAAAATTTCTTTCGTTTTATTTCTTAAAAATGTTATATTTGTAGAAAAGATTAAAGGGGCACAGTGACAATTCTACAGTAACTTAAAACGTACTACAATCACTAGCATTATTTAATGCTATTACCTCACTAGTCCTATGTCATTGCTCAGGTGTCATGATTGTCAGCAATAAAGAAGTGTGAAAAAGAAGCAATAATCTAGAACAAGGGAGGTAGGGCCGTAAAATAGTGGTAGTTGATGTACTTCTATATAAACTCGTAGCACAATTTCTACTGAACTCCTTGGTTTAAGGGGGGAGCCCGGTTTGGAACGCTAAAAGTAAGCCAATTTTCGGGAATTTTTTTTTACGAAATTATTGAGCGAATTTTTTCGAGACATTCAGGGTATATTCTTCTATGTTTCAACAATAAAAATTAATTTTTTCGTTACAAAATAATTCGTAGAAATAGTTTTATATAAACAAGTTCGTAAGACTTCACCGCCGGAGTCTTCGATTTGCGGGAATTCTGGAGGCTATAATTTTTCACTAAAACAAAAAACACAAAGATTTTCTTGTTTTTCATGTAATTACATTGTCGATGAACCTAAAAGTCTAAAGAAAAGTACATAATTAGTCAATTAATGGGACTTCAAAGGAAAACTTATGATTTTGGCTAAAAATTTTCATATTGTTTATGTTAAGAAAATTGTTTAAATTAATTTTTTTATAAAAGTTTTAGGTTCATCGACGATGGTTGATCATTGTTTAGTTGTATGTACAAGGACAGGTCGATTGAATTAATAGTTTTTTTTCTATTTGTCCCGCAAGTTTTAAAGAAGTGGTTTCGAGAAAAACGCGGATACATATTCGTGTTGGGAAATGTCTTTACAGGCCGAAATTCGGAGTTTGACTGACCGTTGACAGTAACTGCCTAAAAAAACGCAGTACTGGCGGAAAGTCATAAATGTGGACTCACAAAATTCAGGTAAACAGTTACCAAGCTCGGAAACTTTATGCGACGGACCCAGAACCGCGGTTCGCTGCGCGCCTGCAGGTATACCTGCTTGACGCGCTGCAGTTTCATGATCCGTATCTACATAGTTCCATCGAATTTCGGTCTGTAACTTTGGGAACATAATTTTAACATGTATTACTATTGATTAAAGCAAAAAAAAAAAAATCGATTTTTTGAAGTTGACAAACCGGGCTCCCCCCTTAATAGTTATATTATTTTTATAAAAAACAATTAAATATTACTACACTATGAACTGTACTATGAACTGTTGTACGCGTGATGCAAAGTGACGATGACTTCTCGAATGCGACTGTTCAACTGGGTCCAGTCATTCAGTCGATGTCGTGCTCTGAGCAGTGTGACCTGAGCTAATTAGCAATAAGATAAGGCTTACGTATCGATGAGACACACAAATGCTATATCTTTTGAATCTGATGGCCTCGAAAGTTTTAAAATAAGTAGTATTAATTACTGTTACCGTTGAAAAAAATATAGTAAATACGCCCCAGATTCGGGGCTGTAATTAGTGCAACAATGAGAATTAAATTAAATTTCTGCCGAAAAAGCAGCAAAAAGCAAAAACTACTTGAGTAATTATAATCTGTAGAGTGTCAGTAACAAAAAAGTGAAAAGTTTTTCCTGGGCGAATTTAAGCAATTTTTGTAATTCAATAGAATATTTATAACATTTATCATAAAGCATAACAAATTTCCATTATCAGTTTAAAAATCTTTTCTATTCATTTTGGAACGATTAGAACCTGAAGATTACATATTGCACACATCCTTCAGCTAAAGTCGTCAAATAAAGACACTAGCACGCGAATTAACAAAAAAAGAAATTTCACCGATGTATTTAATATTAGACACCATGAAATAAATAGTGCTGCAAAATGTCAAAACACTATGGAACATAATTGGGAAAGGTTTATAATATCTAAAAAATATATTGACGTTCCTAAATTTGAACTTTCATATTTTGACCCAATGTCCAACATTACTATGGAGTCGCCCCACTGTGTGCCACCTTGATTACCCTAGCATTAAAAAATACGCGTCATTAATATTCGTGACGTGTCGAAGGGGACGCAGGCAGGACGCGTAACGACGAGACAGTAGAATTAATTAAATTACTCTCTTGTAGTTATTTGTACGCCGATTAATTTAATTAATCCAATTAATTTAGCAAGGTGCAGGAATTTCGACGGCCTGCCTAAATGAATGTCGATCGTTACCCCGACAACAGGAACGATTCGTATTAATCCGGAAGTGTGGTAGGGGCACGGAAGGTGGCAGAAGGACTGAGAGTCACGGGAAGGGATAGTTACGTAGCGATGTTCCTTAATGGGCGAACTGATAAGATCACCCTCGAGAGGATTCACGCGTGACCCGTGTTTTTCCCCTAACATTATGCTATTTCGTGACCGATAAATCGAACGGAAGCGCCGATAACACGCTCAAAATCGAGGAAGGCACTTCATCGAAATGCAGCCACCATCGCGTATGCAATCGTGAAGAAGTGCGGTTTATGAGGAAATGCTCTGATTACGAAACATATTGTGCCATTAACTAATAGAGCTTGTGCTTTAGAAAATTTCTCTATATAGATTTTTTTCTTATTTTTATTTAAAACGGAACTGTGCAAAAAACACGACATTTTTTTTGTATGAATAGTAATGGTAATAGTAATAAGTAAATGTCATTTGTTGAAAACTGTCTTGTACGTTTTTACAATTAAAACGTATTTTAGAAAAATATTATGATCCAGATATTGAGTCGATGCACTCGAAAAGTCGCCGTGATTTTACTACTACATGTTTTTCACAAATACGAATAAATCAAACAATGTCACTGACATGAAATCGCAATGATAGCAAATACCTTTCTTAAGATTTAAGGGGGGAGCCTAGTTTAGGACGGTAAAAATAAATTGATTTTTGGGATTTTTTTCATGGAACTATTAAGCGAATCGTTTCGAAATTTGCAGGGTGTGCTGTTTTATATTTAAACAATAAAAGGTAATTTTTGCGTTAAAGAATTTTCTGTAAAAATTGATATACATAAATAAGTCCGTATCGCCAGCGCATCAAATTTCTGAGAATCCTGGAATCTTTAATTCTTCTTTAAAACGAAAGAAAAAAACAGGGATTTTCTTATTCCTCAATACTATTACATTGTCGATGAACCTTCAACTTTTATAAGAAAAATCAAATTAGACAATTTCTTGTGCATAAATGATACGAAAATTTTCGGTTAAGATCATTACTTTTCTCTTGAAATCCTACCAATTAGTCAATTTTGGATTTTCTTATAGTTTTTGAGGTTCATCGACAATGTAATTTTATGAAAAATAAGAAAATCCTTGGTTTTTTCGTTTTCCCGCAAATTTGACACTCCGACGATGAAGTCCTATAATCCTATGTTTCTAAAGACAATTTTTTAATGAAAAAATTAACTTGTATTGTCTAAATATGAAACAACACACCTTGTAAATTTCGAAATTATTCGCTTCATAGTTTCGTAAAAAGAAAATTCCAAAAATCACTTTATTTTTACCCTCCTAAACTAGGCTCCTCCCTTAAACAAATTCAACACAGTCTTTGTGAACAAATTTGTTAATCACCGTAATACTTTCAAGGAGAGAAAACTACACTAAATTCAATTTGAAATTGAAAGTTAATTTAACATCCGTACAGTGTCCCTTACGAGTTAATTATCAGCAAGCTTGTGTCTACATAAATCCCCAGAAGACACCACTGTAATTTCGTATTTTGAACAGTGATCAAGTAGTCCTCCCCCCTCGTTGATTCGCCCCCGCAGGCGATAATATTATTCATAAACCGGTGTATTGCGGAACTAATCGAAATCACGAGCGCCATTAAATCGACGTGGTCCGCGGGCCTTTAATCGTCGCCTGACAGCGTATAACGGGTCCCCCGATTTGTCATCCACGAAATTGAGTCGCATCTGCACCGAGGTCCCGAACACGTCCGGGATCGTTCTGCTTCCGAGGACGAAACGGAACTCGCGCGCGTGTGTGCGTGAACCGTGAACCCCATTGGCGGGCGCAGTACGCGACGCTCGGTCGCTGGAACACGGTGTCCTCGAGGACAATAATAATGGCGGCCGGGCGAATATATACGGGCGCACGGACCATTAATATATGGCCACGGGGGCCATTGTTGCGAATTAGGTACCATTGAGCGACCTATTGTCGATGACAACGGGGGAGCGGAGCTCCACGCTTCGACAACTGCGTTTTGATGAACTTCGCCGGATGCTCCTTCGGCTCTACGACGTCCCTCCGCTCCAGGGATCGATTAATTTGGTTGGATTAGAACCGTTTTCTAACTTACGCGTTGCCTCTGTGCCGTGTTTGGAAATGAGGGGGCAGGGGGAATAACCGAGGGTGGAAAAAAAAGGGTTTATGGTATGCAGGGTCATTAGGAGAACGCGCATAGTCTTTTACGGAATTCTTAGTAAGTTCAATTCTTTCGGAATCCTCGAACAATAGTTTAACTATTAGTGATCCTGAACCTATCAGTGGGACTTTACGTTTAAGTAAGTTGTTGAGCTAGAAATAAAAGAAAAACATTTTTAATTAAAAAAAAGACACTTTTAATTAACAAAACATTTTTAATCAAAAAGAATGTTTTTCTTTTATTTCTGGCTCAACAACTTATTTAAATATAAAGACACACTAATAGGTACAGGCTCATTAATAGGGACTATTACCGTAATTCTTTTACGGAATCATTAAAAATGAACGAAATACCAAAGAAAGAAAAGAAAAAAGTTATTACACCTATTACGAAGGTTTTAAAACAGAAGTGTTTATGTTACAGAATACTATACTTTAATTTATTTTTTTTTATATAGGTAGTTTATTGCATTAATTATTCCACTATTTAGTTTCGCTTACGAACAAATGCGACTTTCTAGCATTTTCATTTACAAGGAACACCACGCAAGTGTAAAAATATTTGACACGTGCTTTTTCGTATCGGCGGTAATTCATTCTGAAGAGATTTCAGAGAGAAACAGCCCTTAAAGTTGGAGTAGAAAACCTATTTTTTCATTTTTTGAAAAACCATTTACATAGAAGGATTTATCGCTAAAAGATAAATAAATTCTGTATTCAAACTTTTTTTTCTAGGAACAATAGTTCTCGAGATATAATATGAAATAGATTTTCTACCCCAACTTTAGGATCCATTTTAACCCCTTCAGAGTGAATTACTGTCGATACAAAAAAAATACGTGTTAAATGTTTTTTTGAGTACTATATTATATAAAAGGCGTATAAAAATCGACGTGTTACAATTGCATGATGTCCCTTGTTAGACTGTTCGAAAATTCGTGCCTACAATGTCCGGATTCAGAATTAAAATATGAAATTGAATAAATAAGAATGTCTAAATTAGAAAACTTTGAATTCCTTCGAATAAAATAGGAATTGAAGTATTTTATAAAAATAGTATTCCAGGTATTGTGCCAATACAGTGTCTTTAATAGATGAATATGTAATTAACCCTCCATAATAGGGACAATTACTCTATTTTTAGAGAATACAATGTTCAATTCTTTATTTCTGTTTTTGTTTAATTGACAGAAATAGTGACACTGTGATAATGAAGATCTATATACAATCTCCTCTATTAATACGTGCGAATAACATTCCTTTAAATCTGTTTAATATCATATAATTTCAGTCACATCCCCATACATTATTATATTCTGTGGGTCCTAACAAATCTTGTAAATCATAACGTATGAGTAGTTGTAGAAAATTAAATAGGCATTCTTATCATAAATATCATGTATCAACTGAGATTATTATAAACCACAGCACACGATAATTAGCTACATAATAATTGACTCGGTATAGAAAATTAAAAAGTTCGTTTAGCGCGCGAACTTTTATATACTATTACCATTTACTGATGAAACTTATGAACTAATTTTAATTCGAAATTACTACACTAGAGGATGCCACTTGTCAAATATCTGTGGCGTGTTCTTTATTATATAGAAGACAACAATTTAAATAGTTGCATGAAAACCATGGATTAATCTATTTGTTAATAATATTTTAGCTTTATAACTACTGAACAGACGAATGTGATTTAATGAATATTAATTGTAAGCACTCATTTGTTAATACTTCAAACTTTTATATTTATACTTATTATTTTTTGTGGATATTTTTGTATGCTCAGCTTATAAAGTTTTTCAATAAATAATTAATAATAAATAATAAATGATCTACATAGAAAACTTAATTATAACTTTCATAAATGTACTTACAATCTTCTTACAATTTTTATTTCTCCATTTATAAGCGTTGCTAAATATGAAACAAACGAACATAACTTATAGATAGTGTAGCAATAATTAAATAAACATTTTAAACGTGACTAAGCTTAAATTATCGACATTGCCGACGTTATTTACATTATCTACAGGACCTACATTACCTACAAATCCAACATTTTCTACTTATCATAACGTCGTTCACTCATGAAACAGTTTTAAAGCATTTCCGCCAGATGGCCATCCCTGCTTAGTCCACTAAACTCAACAAAGTTTGAATGCTCAGAAAAGAATCACAAATTATTACCCACTTAAACAATATCAAGTATCACAAACTATATTTACCTTTTATATTTATTTAGAAACTCCTGAAATTAATATACTATAAAATAACGCAATAAAAAAATCTATAATAAATTTTAAACTGATTATACAAACTTAAAAATACTTCATGCAAAAACACGCATAACATATAAAAACAGTATCAAGATCTGAGCCAATAATAATTGACAGTAATGCTGACAGTTGACTACATGACATATTCCTATGTGCATGCATGACATATGCGGAACATAACCTAACCGTTCTGAAGTGACACTTGTTTGTTATTATTTATAGTATCGTTGAAACATTTGTTTATGGTTTCGTCTCATTGTTTTAAACTATAAATTGTTAGTCAGTTTGCTATAATGGCTGAATCGTCGTTTTCTAAATCAACGAATGATTCACAGTTTATACGAAACGAACCAGTGAATTACACTACCGGTATTTACGATCTGAACTTTTTATTCTAATATTTGAATGCCAATTTTTATTTTTAAATGTTCTGGGAGTATCTGTAATACGTGTTACAGAAATTAAACAAATGATGCACGGTTTTGGAGATAGTAGCGAGCCACTAACTGAGTCTGCGAAAATCATTGAAGAAGTAGTTCTTCAACAAATGAGGACAATCATAAAGAAGGCTTACGAAGTGTCTGAGAATCGAGGAAATTCGAAGAAAGGCACTACCATTTCTGCAGAAGATTTGATCTTTTTAATGCGCAAAGACAAAGTGAAACTGCAGCGTTTGATCAAATACTTAGGTAAGCCTAAAACTGATTCTCCAAGTACTAAAATTCTACAATTAATTATTAGCAAAAATGATATAAATTTAAATTTCGTCGTTATTGCAATTTTCTTATATTTTACAGAATTAAAGGAATATAAATCGTCATTGCACAAAACAACAGAAAGCGACATGCCAGAGGATCTTTTAAGCATTGAACAAATAGAAAGTTCAGAAAAGAAAGGACCGCTTCACAGTTTTCTTAGTCAAATTGACAATACCGGCGAGCTTCTGCAAGATGCTTCCACGGTAGATGAAATTAAACAACAAAGATGCATACGTGCTGAGATTATGACTAGATCCATGGACGAAGCAAGATATTTAAAGTTTAGTAAAGCGCGTAATGCATCGTTCGCTAATAAAAACAAACATAAATTTAGCGATTGGCTTTTACCAGACAGTAAGGATCCAAATACAAATTCATTACTTTATGCGAAGCAAAATCATGTTACATTAAAACTGTTTAAATATCTTTTAGACGATATAACAATATCAAAACAGGGATACACGATTCTAGGATATTTAGCATATGAAACTGTGGCTCAAATTATAGACTTGGCATTATTAGTTAGACAAGATCAAAACAAGATATATGGAGATGCCATAGATCGACTCAGACTCAGTTATGTAAATCCGTACACTTATAAACCATATTATCACGGCAAGGTTTGTAACATATTTCCAATACTTTTCGAATTCATAAAAGTATAAAAAGCTTTTGAATATTTGACTGTATAGGTTGCAATAACGAAACCAATAACACCAGCAGAAATAGTTGAAGCACTCAGACGATACTGGTCTCCGCAATTAGATATGACTGGCCCCTTCAATCGTTGGTCAATGAGAAAACCACATTTAAAGCTTCTCGCCTGTTGAAGCGTGTTTTGAAAGGGGTAAGAATTCATTTCACAACAAATCCATATTTGTCTTTCACAGAGGAAATGAATCTGAGACGATCTATCAGTATTTTATGCTATAAGTATATAGCAGGATTTTATGTTTACCAAATTAAGTTCACAATATAGAAATATTTTAAAATTGACCAATGTTTATTGACATGTTCCTATACCTCTTACACATACAACTTAAGTTTCTACTTATTACAAAGAGTAGATATAACCAAATGCAACACTCGAAAAGAAAACCACTTTTAGAGAAACACAAAATGACACTGCCAATGACACTGTCCGTAGGGTGTTTTGATCGGTAATTTCATTCTTAGAAAGAGACGAAATGACAGCCAATTTAAATATCCGTAGGGTGTTTTGATCGATAATTTCATTCTTTGAAAGAGATGAAATGACAGCCAATTTAAAGGGACACTTGGAGTGCCGCCTCTTATTATACCTACTCTTTGCTTATTAGGTTTACACATGACAATCGTTATACGTATTGGTATGATGATATTTTTACAAAAGTCAAGGTCATATTACTCATTAAATAGTAAGATGACATTTATAGTTGTCTTGTGTACCCTTTTTACAGTAAAATTACAGTATTTTCCGTATATATTACAACTGATAGTCCCTGATTTTAATTTAGGGGGTCATGTCTAGTCAGGAGGGCGAAAAAAACGTGTTTTTTAGGAATTCTTTTTTTCTAAAAGTAACATTTACAGAAAAAAAACAATTTATGTATTTCAAGGCGCATGTCTTTACGGACTTTTTGTAATTTTTGTAGCAAAAAATATATAAAAATAACAATAGTATAGTAATTTTACTAGAGATCCTCTTAATGCGCCGCGGTGACCACTCTTGCTCAGACTGGGGTCATCTAAAATCAGAAAACGAAAAAGATTTATTTGGTGTATGAAATTATCTAGTCTTTGAACGAAGGGTTTTTCGAAATATTCATTTGGAACAAAATGATGGGCGTCTGAAGTGAATGTTACGATTTACGATGAAAATGTCACTTATTTTTTATTAATAAAAAAAAAACTGTATCGCAAAAAGAAATCCTTCGTTCAAGGATTAGATAATTTCATACACAAAATAAATCTTTTTCGTTTTTAGATTTTAGATGACCCCAGTCTGAGCAAGAGTGGTCACCGCGTATTAAGAGGATCTCCAGTAAAATTACTATACTATTGTTACTTTTATATATTTTTTGTTACAAAAGTTACAAAAAGTTCGTAAAGACATGCGTCTTGAAATACATAAATTGTTTTTTTTTTTTTTTTTGTGTAAATGTTACACTTTTATAAAAAAAATTCCTAAAAAAACACGTTTTTTCGCCCTCCTGACTAGACATGACCCCTTAAAGGTATGAGTATAATGTATGATACGTTCGTATGAATTGTACTTTTTCATAAAATATTGGGATCTTTTTACGCAATTATGATGCTTAGAATGTGTCACATATATGTATGGACAGATTGAAAGAACGAAAGTCACCGATTTCAATTGAATCTTGAATCAGTAAATCTAAAGCAAATTGTAAGAGATTCATGTTTATATAACGACAAAGTAACCCTAATATTAAATATCTTTAGGAATATTATGCATGCACACAGTTCAGTTTTGCTGTAGATTCACTAAAAATGATCCGATTGAAATTAGCGACCTCGCTTCTATGATCTCCGATCATTCAATATGACTGTAAAACTTTCTTAATATTCAGTACGATTAAGTATTTCATATCTACAAATTTGACCTAGTGTTACGAACTGATGCAGATACTAATTCTGCTTTTGTATCATGGTGAAAGCAACGTTGATACTCGCACTTTTCCTTCAGCCCCACCAGTAATACATGTTCCGGATTGATTGGCAGTAGACCAATCGCAACATAGTGTACCTTTGTGTCCTCCTAATTCTAAGACTTTGGCTTGTGCACCTGGTGGCATCTGTACAAAATTTAGCAACTGTTAGAATTTGCATCACGATTTTAAAACATACCGCGTAGACAATATCGCTCACCTTATATATATTTCCTCCAGTTTGCGTGCAGAGTAGCATATAATTACCGCTTTGGTCGAAGGTAAATAATTTCCCGTGGACAGTATTCTTCTCCACCTTAATCTTCGTCTCCCATAAAACTTTCCCCGAGTGATTCAAACTCCTCTGAGATAGTTTCCCGTCTTCGCTTTGCGTACAAATGTTCGTGTAATCGTTAATCAGCTCGATATCGATTACTGGGCTCGAATGACAGCTAATATTGTCGATGATCTCGTTCCTCCTCAGATCATGTATCAGAATATTCCCATTTGACAATCCTGTAATAAGCAGCTGACCATTGTGATTGAACGCAGAGCATAACGCGGTTACGTTTTGTTCCATTGGCAAAGTTCTCTCCAATTTCCTCGTTTTTATATCGTACAATAACAATTTCCCTTCGTTCGAATCAGATACGGAACAAACGAACGTAGATTCCGTCGGGTTGCATAACAACGTAATAATTCGAGAATTCTCGTGCTGAATATCCCATAGCGTTTTGCAATCGCGAGTGTCGTGTAATTGAATTAAACCATTATTATCGCCGTGTAAAAAATAACGTTCGTTCTTCGATATCCAGTCCAACGCAGTTATAGCTTTGTTCGTGTTTGCCGTGCCCGACGCAAACGTTGTCACCGTTCTGTTTAATAAACGAGATTAATTGCATACAATATAACGCAAGAATTTCGAATATTTATACGTACTTTGGTGACGGTATCGGAGTCCACACTTTGATAATGCCATCCGCGTCACCCGTGGCGACATACGAACCGCTTGCGTTGCTTTTGCACTGAATTATCGATGTTTTGTGCTCCGTATACTCTTCCTGTAAATAATTTCCTGTTACGCAAAATTTGTAAAACGTTCGCTACTCGTATAAATGCCTTGTTTACCTGGCTAAGCAGAATATAAGTGGAATCGATCTTGTCTTTAGCCTTTCGTTCGGCCATCGCGTCGATGGACGAGTCTCTTTTCCTAGTGCTAGTTAATCGTGAATCACAGCTGGTGCTCCTCTTCGTAACCGTTTCAGATTTACTGATCGAACTCAGTTTACCTTTCGTATTCGTTCTCTTTGTCAACGTCGCTTCAGTTTCCGCGGCCTTTTTCAAACTTGACGACGACTTTCTACTTAAAATTGGACTGGAACCGCCTATGTTCCTTATGAGATTTCTTAGAGTTTTAGGATTTTCCAGCAAAGGAGATTCTCTGCTTAATAAAAAAAGAAAGTATTAGTGTAGTGAATTGTATAGCTGAATTATGACGCATGATATATGAAATATTTACTGTGCTATTATATAAAAGTCATCCATGAGTGGCGGATGTTGGGGAACCGGCCCTGGATTCACATCCAACACATTGTCTATTTTAACAGACTCGCTTAAGCGTTGTTTCAGTGTTTCATTCTCTTCCTGCAGTCGTTTCAACTTATTTGTATCCTCGTCTATTGTGAGAAGTGTTGGTAGCGGCATACACTAAAATATAAATATTAATTAGAATTGTAATTATGTATTAAATACCTTCGTACAATGAAATACCGAAACTTGTGACATAACAGGTACGACGTAAAATACCTTTCACCTACTTGAAAAATAATCGAAAGGAAATTGTGCAAAGACAATAGCATAGTATCCTGCCACTGTCTGCTAAAATGTACAGAATACACTGGATTGTCTTCAGGATTCTTAACAAATGGAAATGCTACAAATAAAAATATATATTCAGTTAAATGGAATACATTTTCTTTCCACGATTGTAATTAAAAAGGTGGAATAAATAATCTACCAAACCACTCTTTCCACTCTGAATGCCCTTGCAGTTCCGGCGTCATTTTCACAAAAAATTCTTGAATGCGATCCGGTTTATTGTTCACTGCCGCATTCACCAGGTACATTTTTAAAACAGAATTCTCTAGCTTCCGCACAGCTGGAGTGAAATGGCTTTCCAGTCGAGAAAACATTCTTACGTCTAAATGTCCCCATAGTTCCCTCAAAGACGCCAAATCGTAATTGTAAATATATTGCATCAATTGATCGACGATTTTGTCCACCTAATAACGAAAAACAGTTTTTCTTGAAAGACCAAATCGACTTCGTTGTTAAATCGTAATATTCAATTAATAACGAAATTGTTCGTAATAAGAGATAAAATAATCGTCACGAAATTTACAATGGGTAAAACAAATTCACTGATTTATTATGATTTCGTTCATTGTTGTACGTTTATGAAGCTTTGTTATTGTATATTCTTCTCTTTCTATCACGCTACTATGCTTACCCTGAATCCTTTCTCTTTTTCGGCTTTCAAATCATTATCGAAGGCTTTCAAGGTTTGACTGAAGCCTCTGAAGAGCAGATATTCTTTGACCAATTCATCTACATACTGAATGTGAGACATTTTCCCTCGATTCTTTTCAAATTGTTTAATTTCCCCTTCAACTGACAGCCGTATGTTGTCATCCTTTGGCCATTTTGATTCTCACTGAACATGCAGTGAATTTCCGTTTATCGTCTGACAGACAGTATTGCCAATAGACAATACCAACATGTTTCGTAATATTTCAAACTAATTTCAAACCAATATAAACGTGCTAACAGTTTGTCAATTTATTAACTTATTTTGAGAAGCCCTAAACCACGTATTTCTAAATGACGCAATATTAGAAAAACAATAAGGCATTGTTTAGAAGAATATTATGTTTATTAACAATAGACAAGCGAGTAGGTAGTTTCGAAAGGTTCGCGTGTTTTCCTCGTTAATGTTTCTAATACCCAAGCTACGAAAATTCATCTATTTACATCGTAACATTGTGAAATCAGTTGGTTTTTCAAGTTTCTAGGAAGCCCGTGATCGGTCGTCGTCGGTCATCGTCGGTCGTCGGTCGTCGGTTTGTCGTCCGCCGACCGACCACGCGTTCACGCATTCGCTCTGTGACAGCCGTAAACGTTGGACGTTTTATAATCAAGTAAGTTTTGCAATTGACTTGAAAACTTGAAACTATTCTAAGTCAGTTCAAATACTCTTCATTGTTACTTGTAATTACCGTCAGTGTGTTTCTTTCACTAGAAATTTGAAATTTCGGGCAAATAAGATTCGCCTCTTCCAGTCGTCGACCGTCTTCCCCAAAATATTACTTTTCGCATTCAATTTCGACTTTGTAGAATCAATTTCGCGCTTGATCGTTGCTCAATCGCGATATCTTTTTACTTTTTAGCCATTTTTGTGGTGTTAACCTCTTTTTCGTCAGTTTCAGGCCCAAAAAGTGCAATCTGAGGAATGGCGCGAAATCAACCGACGCCAGAGGAGTTCGCAATAAATTAAAATCGCCTACCGCGGAAATTTGACATACTCGGAACTTCCTACAACGGAAAATTGGTATAATTTAAGCGTATCTATATTTTTATTGCTTTTTATTGAAAGTTTATTGTCTTTATATTCATTCTTGACAATATTTTTTGGATTTTGTGATTTTTTTTAGTGT
This sequence comes from Perdita meconis, assembly GCA_030770465.2. NCBI lineage: Eukaryota > Metazoa > Arthropoda > Insecta > Hymenoptera > Andrenidae > Perdita > Perdita meconis. The sequence continues at coordinate 13,966,306 of JASKOS020000004.1, read as the reverse complement.
AGAAACGAAGCGAGAAAAAATCGAAGCATAGATTTTTCCTTTCGAACTGTTGCTTGTTAACTTACAAATAGTGACGCAACATGGCGGATCACTTTGTAACGGAAATATTTTCAACTTTCGATCTTTTGAATTTTAGATTCTATTACATATTTTCTAGCTTTGTTTCTATAAAATTCATATGCATTTTGGTTGTTCTTACTTACTTGTGTTGACGAAATCTTCGAAATTGTATTTTATAATAGTTTTCCATACAATTTTGGGAAAATCTATACTATTTGCGCAGATGATTGTTCAATTTGTGTTTTTAAATAAAAGACTCGGATCTTTGCAACAAATGTTGAAAATTTATGAAAATAGCTGCAAATATTACATTTTCATAAAATTTTACAAATTTCCTACTCAAAATATAATACGTTACATACAGTATACAATTTCAAAAATGATGCAATCATTAAAAAGCATTGAATTCTTTTAATTACATTTGTTTAGGGAAGGAATGTTTTTTTAATTAGATACTACAAACATTAATTTTTCGTAGTGTTGCGAAACTGTTTTTTCTAAAAATGCAATGCATTACAGAATTTAAAAAATTACGCAAATATTAATTAATGATAAAAATTATTAATAAAACATTGAAATTGATTGAATTGAAAATATGTATTTGTATTTGGTACTATTTCATAAAATAGAAAGGCAGGATACACAATTAAAAACAGCAGTATTTCCAACTGGAACATTCTAAGGGAGAATTATTCCCTCCCTCTAATAAAATATTTCTTGCAGCAAAGTTGTGGCCGCGCGCAAAGCGGTCGTAGAGTCACTTGCGAGGCATGTTTTTGTTTTGATTTGGGAGAGCGAGTTGGCTCTGAGTAGGGTTCGGAAATGTTTTTTAGATTCCCGCGAGACTCGAGTCAGTGTTGTTCGAATTCCAAATGATTCCAGAGCCCCGCGAGGCTGGAATGCACCGCGATTCGAGTCAGTGTTGATCGCAGAGATATTTTCAGTCGCGTTGGTAGTTGATTACTGTTTTATTATTTTTTTTTTTTTTTTTTGTTCGCTAAAGTGTCGATATATCGCTATGTAGAGTCGCAGCAAGAGCTCCAGAGTTGGAGAGTTGGCGAGTTCGGGCGCCGGAACGCGAAGAATAATGTAAGTACTATTTTATATTATTTATTTGAGCAGTTTAAATGTTGAGCATTATCTAAGAGTTTTAAAATGGGGAAATTTTGAGGGTTTGAAAATTTTTAGTCGATTGAAAGCTTTGCGTCCAGTAAAATCGATAATTTGAAAATACAAAAATTTGGGAATTCGAAATTTGGATAGTTCAAAAGTAATTCAAATCGTTATAAATTTGACAATTTGGAAGTTTGAGAATTTATAACTTTGAAAATTCAAAAATTTAGGAACTGAGAATGTGAAAAATTCGAGACTTTGGAAACTCAAAATGTGGAAAATTCGAAACTTTAGGAATTCAAACATTTTAGAATTAATGAGATTAGTAGTTTAAAATTTGGGGAATTCAAAACTTTGTGTATATATTGTGGTTACTAATGGCTTATGAAGTCGATGCGACATTAAATAAATAAATTTAAAAAAAAAACTTTGTGATTTGGAAACATTAAAAATTTAAAAATTTGATAATTCATAAAAATAGTAATTCAAAAACTTTAGGAATTCAATTTCCCCAGTTGAACAAATATTGTATGTTAATTTTTTCGAAGGTTCCAAGTTTTGATAATTTTTTTCTTAGTTTAAAGTTTCACATTCATTAAAATCGAAATATGCGCAAGTAAGCAGTGCTTAATCGCTTGCTATTTTGATTCTAGGCCCAGCAAACACCCCCTGGGTAAATCGTCGTGCTGCCTTCATCCCGCGGGTGTCAAGGTAACGCATGTTTACAGTTCCTCCGGTTGCCCAAACATGCTGTAGGACGTAAAGGTCCCAAGCGGCACGGGCGATCGGTTGTATTTATGTATTTCTTTTGACGAGCATAGTGACCGCGGGTGTTGGATTGCACTCGCGAGTAGCGACTTTTTTCTGTGTACATATTTATCAGGCTAGGGTCTTCTTGTGCGACGCGTGTTTAGACAAAAACTTACACAATTTCACTCAAAAATGTATTTGGGCGAATAAATGAGTATCCACACAAATACATAACACACTTTTCAAAAGGCAATGAAAGAAAAGTCTGTACAGTATTGGAAAATAATATACACAACTTGAATAAATATTTGTAATGCAAATGTTTATTCTTCGGTGGAAAAGTCAGACGTTTTCCGACTTTATTTCCACAGGAATTCTACATTATTTACAATAATGTATGAAATGATAAAATGGTCGTTTATATTTCTCTAAGAAAATATTAGAAGATAATTGTTTATTAGTAAAGTTCGTTCGTTGGAGACGAAACATTTGAAGTTTGAAGCATGAGAAGACATTCGCGACGGGCGAATTTCGTTGTCAAGTAATAAAAATGAACAACAATTTCTCTTCTTTTTTTTTTTAAATCTTTGCTTTGACAACGGAAGTCGTTCGAGGTTGAAATTTTGGAATAGTAAAAGTAGAGTTTGTGAATGGAATATCTATAAAGTAGTTTTTGACGAAGAATAGAATAACGTAGAGTCTTGATTTTTTTCATGAGGATTAAAATAATATCGTAGAATTTTTTCTCGCTAAATAAATGAGAGATTAGAGTCACTTGCTTTGCTAATAATTTGCATAATATCGAGTCCTCTGTAACGAGAATTAAATATCAAAATCAGTCCGCTAGATTCTGTTATACTAATCACTGTTTTAGCTCAGGATTTTCAGCAACTAATTCCGTACTCATCGCCAATCGCTCAAGTGCCCAGGTGTTACTTGGGCGAGTGAAAGCGACGGGGTACGATGATCTACTAATTCTAATAAAAATCGGCGGCTGGCATTGCGTTAGCGTATCGTGCCCGACGTATTTTCCACTTATGTGTGTGTGGTTAGGCCGTGGAACTGCGTCGGTTTTTCATTCTAATTCTTCTCGAATCACTTGCATCTATTCCTCTGCTACTTATGCTAATATAACTTCAATACCTCGTGGAATATGTACATGAAACGTTAATAATATGCGCAGAACGTATATTATTAATTATCTCATCATAAACCAATGTTGCTTTTCCCTGTAGTTTATCAATTCGTTTGTAATGGTCGCTAACCTTGCCAGTCGATTTCAGGAAAATGGTACGTACCTTAGAGTATGATTGTTGAGTGCGACACTCGGGTGTCGGAGGCGTCCCGGGACGTCTCTCTAGTGTAGGCCCTTGCGCCCGGGTGTCTGAGTGAGAACCGTGGAGCGTTGTGTGTTTGTGTGATTGCGATTTTGCTCTAATCTTTTTAAATATAGCGCTAGGCAGGCAGGTAGCATACTTTCTGGGTGTGAATGTTAATTATAAGTAGGTAGGGGCCAGGGCGGGTCGCCGCTGTCTCTTTATACTTTATCGGGTAGGCGCGTCCCTCGAGCAGTGGCCCGCCTCTGGATTCATTCGAAGAGACCAGGACGAAGCTCCGGCGACGTGGAGCATGCCGTCGTCGGAGGTTTAATCTCTAGGCTCTTCGAATCCGGCAACATTGCACTCAGGTCGCTGGACCGCGGTCGGAAGGACAGGTTCGAACGAGCGTGCTTCGGGATTTTGCGCGGGAACGGGAGCAGAATCGCCGCGAGTCCCGAACTCTCTGCGATTTCTGCTCGGGTTCTCGCACATTTCTTCTGCCGGAGAACTTGAGTTCGTTCTCGGTGGGGCGAAGAGTCTCGGAGCACCTAGACGTAAGTTTCAGCCGGCGGACCGCCGAAGAAAGAAGCCGAAGAGCCCTGCAAGAATGGGGAACTATCGATGGCTCGCCATTCGAGGATGGCGAGTCATTTGTCGCTACTTTGTCACTATGCTCGATTTAGTTTTGTAGTCGTAGTATTTTCATGTGTTTGCAGTGGCAGATTCAAGGATCTTGAAGAGATACTTATGAAAGTACACAAGTAATTTTTTCGCCCTTTTCTTTTGGACTTTGCAATTCATATTTAAAAATTTCTGTCTTATACTATATATAATTGTAAACGATTATAAATGGTATATGAAAGTACATAAGTAAATTCTTGAACTTTCCTTAGAGATTTCATGCATTGCAATTCATGTTTTAGTATCTCTATTTCATTAGAGTTCTATTAATTATTTGCACATTAGGAAAATCAAAGCAATGTGTAAGATTCCTGTATTTGATTAGTTTCAATGACTCGAGTCCTCCCCTGAATCTGCCACTATACCTTGTTGGCCGCCTTCGGCTGGCCCAACGACCACCCAGTGATTGGGCCCATCGCGGTTTGAGTTAGCGTAGCGAAATGATTTCGGTTTGCATTAGAGTTGCGGGGAGATCGCGAGTTGAAGTAGAGTTGCGTGCAAATAGTTACGGTTTGGACTAGAGTTGTTGAAAAATAGAGACGTTGAAAATTAGCGTTGCGAGTAAATTTTGAACGCGATTGAATCCCTTTTTGAAATTAACTTTCTTTGGTTAGAGTTTGCTATGTTATCGAGTCATTTTATGAGATTAATTGCCTTCATATTAGAGTTTAGAGTATTGTCTTTAACGTAGTTTAATTATTCCATTCCTCTTTCTGCATTAGCGTTGCGGGGTTAATCGCGTTATTTGAGATAAATATTTTCACTTCCAATAGTATTGCTTCTCAATTAGCTTTGTTTTTTAATTAACTTCCATTTGCGTCAGTAGCTTCTTCCTTTTAGCGTTGCGCCACAATTCCATCGCGTTAGCAGTAGTGTTGCGAATAAAAAAGACCCAAGAATGCCCAGAAAGGCCAAAATTGGCCACTGGGACCACAGAATCACGCCAGTGGTCCTACGCAGCCTTCAGGAAGGTTGCATCATATCTTTCCGTTGTAGCGTTGCGAATTTCACAAACTGGGTGCATAGAATTTTTCTTTTGTCCAATTATTGCATTCAGTACAATTGTTACAGATTTTTCCATATTTATTGAGTATATAAATTAAATTTAAATTGAAATACAATGAAAAGAAATTGTACATTGATGAAGCACCTTCGCGAATTTTTCAAGGTAGCGTTGCGAAAAATTTGGCGTCCTTCGTGGCTTCCTCCCGGGAATTCATTTTCATTGAATAAATATGCCAACCAATTGTTCGTTCCTTTTTTGGATGCGATTAGAAACTTTTTTCTTCAATGAATTGTGAATAAGTTTTGTGATTGATATGGTATTGCGATAAAAAAAATCCACTCGACGCGTTTTGCTCGCGATTGTAAAGTAAATGAAGAATTGTTGAAAGCTCTTCTGGCTTGGGACACGAGTGGAGAATTAGAAGCCCTTTTGGCTTTTCTTAGCGCCCGCTGTGGCTGCTTTTTTTTTTAACTAAAATGTTCGTTTTTGGAAATACTGCTGATTGCAAGAAATACTCATTATTCGAAGAAGAAATTTCTTTGAATTTCTGGAATCTTATTAGAGTCACTACTTTTTTTTTATTATATTATTAATAACAAAACTGTATTGTCAGTGATTTAATATACGCATTCTTTAATACATTTGAGAAACATATAACAAAGTGGATATTTAAATAATTTATTAGATTATAACAGCATTTTTTCTATAAATTTTCAGATTTTTTTACATTAATCCGAGTTAAACTTAAATCTATAATTAAGAAGTATAGTAAAATAATAGATAAAGTTAATCGAAGAACGATGAAATAATAAAATATATCGAGCCATTTGATTATTTGAAACTTTAGTATTTGTCGAAATAGATTTTTCTAAAAGTCATAAAATATTTTGATTTCCATGTATATGATTTTTCTTTATTATTGTTTCTACGAACAATGGATATGGTTTTCAGTTATGTTTCATTTTGTGTCGTGCTATATTTGTTTGTTATATTTGAATTTCTTCGTTTCATTGTGTTTGGTGTGCATTAATCCTTCAGCCGCGGATTTTTATACTTTCTGTACAAAATCGCAAGCGAAATATATGTATAATAATAATATTTATTAACTACCCTTTTTTATATAAAAGCTTTTGGTTATACATTTGTACTTTTGGTTCCTTTCTATTCGATCTCCTTAAAATGCACTTGTTTTTTCCTTTGCTCGGCAATAGAAATTTCTATTTTCTATTAATTTCATTCGAATACGAACCAAACTTCTCATTCCACATATTCGTTTACCACCAAAATAAGTAGAATTCTATCTAGAATTTTAATTTTTCCCCGCGGCTGAAGGGTTCAAATTTTTCTCGGAAACCGTTTTATTTCTTTTTTTTTTCTTTAATACTAATGAGATAAGTAAGTTTCTGTTACAGAATATTTATAAATATCTAGAATTCATTATAAACAAGGACTTGAAACACTGATGACAAAAATAAAGTACGATGAAAAAGTGCAAAATAAAATTTGACAATCCAAAGTGGGATCCTAATATAAGTTTCAGGAATTTGGTGAGAAGGGTAAAAAAAATTGAGACTTGTGTCTCTTGATTCATGGAAAATTGCATTTAATATTTTCTTTACTTTACGGTTGTTATTTTTATTGTGACTAATGTTTAATGCTGTTTTTGAGTTTGTTTCACAGAACAATATCATCGCTCCAGCTGAAGACGAAAATGAAGATGGAGTGATTAGGGTGAGGGTGGATTGGGAGGGAAGTTATGGTTGTTGATAGGCAGGTGTATCACATTTAATAGGCTGGGAATAATATTTGATGGGTAGAACTGAGAAAGAATTTTAGGTAGGAGAAATATTAAATGTTGGGTAGAAGAAAGATTAAATGTTAGGTAGAAGAAAATACTGATTGCATTAGGCAATGGTTTAAAACAAAAGGCCAAACATAAACAAGAAAAACAAACAATCAAACAAAAAAGTAACAAAAACAAATGTAAACGAGAAAACTCATTAAAATAATTAGGAATTCCTAGTACATAAGTAATTAAAATAAGTCTCTTTGACATCGGATGGTTCGAATTGCCGTGCGATTCTCTCTGAGTTGTCTTCACTCTCTCTTTCTCTCTCTCTTTCATTCTCTTAACCCTCTAGCCCCTTAGCCCCTGACCCAAACTCTTAGAGCCCTCAGTTAGGTAGGCTAATCTACTAATAAATTTCATTTTTCCCACTAGCTTCTAGCTGGAAGAAATATCGGAAGAAAACATCGCATGAAGACATGAAGAGAAAATACAAGATTATATAAGATTATACAATAGAAGATTATAGAAGATTATGGACGATTGTAGAAGAGGATAGAAGAGCAACCGCAGAAAAGACTCTTAGACTTAATTTAATGTAACACTCGCTGTCAAAACTGCCAAGCTATCATTTGTTAGTTGTCTTTGCTCGATTACTCGCTGCTCATTCGCGATGAGAAGATCGCCTCTGCTTTTATTGATATAAGTAAGTGATCGACTGTGCATTAGGTGCCGTTGGGTCAGACCACCACTGGGACTACTTTCGAGGAAAAAGTGTTTTGAACGTAGGGGGATGCGTGTTAACGCGTATCCGCCTGCAGAAATCTCCCGGGGGCAGGTAGGCCTTTCTTGGTTAGCCACTCGGTTCAAGGTTCATCCTTGCGTGGCTCCTCGTAGCCTACGAGTCGTAAGGTGCAGGGAAGTGGGACTGTCCTCTGGAGTGTCGATATCACTTTCCCCTTTACTGAGCGCTTGAGTTGGTAGGCTCTGCACATCTCCGTAAGACCCTTTTCTCAGTTGCGCCGCGGTAGACTTCCCTCTTTCATTTTTGCTAATTTTGATCTCGGCAGTTCTTTAGTTTAGTTCTTTACTTTAACACGTTCCGTGCGGGACTCGATAAATCTATCGAGTTCACCACGGTTTCTGAGCTTCGCTCGCACGGAACGCGTTCAACTCGGAACCAAGGCTGGAACATTGATTCCATCCATCTTTGAGGTTCACTAGTTTAAAGTCTTAGATTTTAGGATTTTTGTGAAGGGTGATCGATGGAACTCTGATTGGACGTACCATCTATCTCTCCTGGGTCTTCATTCGCAGCAACCTCCACGTGGTGAGACCTGGGCAATCGGTAATTACCGAGCTAATTGGCTGCGAATTGTACGTATTCGACATTTTTTAAAATTCTTTACAAGAATAAATACTTACCACTACTTCTAATTTTAATTTCCATCATAAATGCCGCTGTAATGTAAAGCCAGTGCTAATTGATACATTCGAATATATGTAATGTGAAAAGGGGAAGATGCATATAGGTTCTTGTAAATGCTAGCGTTGAACTAAAACGGTTAGATTCCTACTATTTTGCTACAATCGGCCGCTGGGGGCAGCACTTGCCCGGGGATAACGAAATTCTGAGCGTGAGCACTCTCATTTCCTCTCTGATACTGGCTATTTTAAAATTGTAATATATATTTCTGTTTCCCTTCTTCAATTGTCACCGACACCGACAAGCTATGCTTTCAGGCTACGATCTAGCTAAAATTTTAAAAATTGTTCTTCCAGATAAAAACAGCATTAGTGAGAAAAATTGTTGGCTACACGAAAATTATAATACTTAAAATTTTGTTTTTAATTTTAGAGTCACTGTAATTTTGAAAACTCTCTATGATGCTATGATTTTGCTAAAATCCTGAAAATATTATGTTTCCTTTAGATAAAAACAGATTTGCGATAAGGATTATTGCTTACTGAAAAGCCAAGACCCAAACTTACGTGAAAAACGTTTTACTGTTGTAATGTCGCTTCCAACGTTACCGACAGAACAAAGATTTATTTAAATTCTACAAGATATACGTTCCTTTATACTCAAGTGATCAAGTGTCATCGGTTTTACTGCGGAATCGGAACCTGCCGTCAAATTTGTCAGCAGTATCTGCTCGAAACCTGATGCCAATCTGCCATCAGGCCGGTAGCAAATCTGCCAACAGGTTATGTCAACAGGACCTGTTTGGTTTCTGTCGCCAATCTGCCAACAGTCCTGTACATACATTACAAATCCTGCATCAAATCTGCTGTTAATCTAACAATAAATACCGTAATTGCAGATTCTATAAAAATCTGCTCGATCAGATTTGGCTATTTGGGTATACAGGGTGTAACAAAAATGTTGCAGTTCCTTGAAAGGGGTAATTCCTGAAGTGATTTTGAACAACTTTTTGCTTAGCGAAAATGTTAAGTAGGGCTTTGTTAACGAGTTATTAATAAAAAACACTGACCAATAGAAGCGCGAATACTGTGGATGAATTTCAGCGCGATCTCCAGCTGTGAGTAGTATTGGTCTGTCATCTCCGCGTCATCATTAATCCACCGTACTCGCTCCCCGATTGGTCGGTGTTTTTCGTTAATAACTCGTTAACAAAGTCCCACCTAACATTTTTGCTAAGGAAAAAATTGTTTAAAATCACCCCAGGAATCACCTCTTTCACCCTGTATTTCGTGTTTCTCATAAAGTAGATATATATACATATGTATTTCGCTATTTTTTAATTAATGAAAGAATACAGTATATCGTTTTTCGAGAGAGTAAATTAAATATACTCCGTAGATTTAACTTGTAGAAATAATTGTTTATTTGTGCTCTCCACTGCGTATAAGGGAAACCGTAAACATAACTGAAATAATCTCACAATGTCTTAAACATTTATTCGTAAGTAAAGTTCATACTGACATTATTATTACGATCTTAGTAATAACAAGTATTCGTTCTCGGTGATCAGCAATCATTTTTCGTTCCTCTCACACGAATTCGTAACGCGTAATAAAATTGCAAAGATATTTCGTAGATACTAAGCAATCTGCCTTCTCTTTTCTCTTCTCGATAGTAGGAAGGAAGAAGTGTTCTTGATGCTAGAGAATAGCAACCAGTTTACGCCATATTCCTTTTCTACAATCATAATTTAAGCGCATACGCGGGAATCCCTATCGTATCTGATAAAATTTAAATAGTTAACACAGTTCATTCTTACAAAGGCACAAGTTTTCCCTTCCTCATTCCGTGCGGCGTAAGCCTGTTTTTCAACGCTCCAACACTATCAAAGTTTGATCAAACACACTTCTTTTTATAAATATGCGCAGCGTTCTCCAACAATATACGTATAAATTTTACGTCAGATTTTAGCAGAAATAATTAATGATACAAATCGTCATGTCACACTTCTCTTTACAAAATTTTACCCTCGCTTCATTTTGTTCTACCATCGATTAACAGCAAGTTTTGTTATATTACCTATTTCGTTTATCATGTATTTCATGCACCACGGACGTGAAATATCAAATTTTCCGACGATACATATTCTTATGCCTCCAGACGCTTCGTTAGAAAACGCTGCGTTGAGCTTCGACAACACGCGTATAATTAAGTACGATCAGAGCTTCAGCATGAAAAATATACATCTTCGCGTGTATGCATTTTCGAGCTTAATTGGAGAATCGCGCAAACAATAAGATCGTTGAAGACAGAAACGTTCAAGCGAGTCTCGTAGACCGAAAGTTCGTGCGAGCTGCTCGATCACGCGAGCTGTTTAAACTTTCACGATACTCGAACAGCTTGCGATACAACGTAAATATGAAAAAGGAGGCGAACAAATGCTCCGATAAGTGATACAATACAATCTACAAAATATACAAAATACGTAATTCGGTAGGCTTATTGTCGATAAGGACTAGACTACGACGAATAATAAATCGCGAGATTTAGCGTCTGGCGAGAGCAGCTGTGAAGTCGCGATACTTTCTTCATTTTCAACCGTAAAGTGGCGTTTCTTTATTTTTTTTTTTTTTTTAATTTTATAATTTTGGTTTCATCAACTACTTCGAGCGATAAAGTTTCGTTTCAATGAAAAAAGTCGACTGGATGGATAGTCCCTACGTTTTTGTGCAAATTGATTGTTCGTGAGCAGTGTCTTCGACCGGAAGTACACGCGCAAGCTGAAAGCGATTCGAGTTCCTCTGGGTGTTCCATTATTCTATAAACGATCGTTCGCGTCGATCATCCCGCAAATATATTCAGGATCAGCACCTTCTTTAAAATTAATGACTAGATCGGAATCAAGTGGAACCGAACGGTAAACGATCTTCGAAATCACCTGATAAAAGTTGATGCTCAAGAATGCCGTCGGTAAAATAGTGTCACGCAAATGGTGATTTCACACCAAACACGAAGGAATTCTTCGTCGGGTGCATCGACTACGGTGCAACCAGAGCTACGAAAGATTGTAACGATCGTTGGATATTCCGTCGCGCGAAAGCTACCAAAATCTCTGCCCACACGTAGTTATTTTTGTATCGATCAGAAACGATCTAGAAATTCGACCAAACCGCTCGAATGCATATGATATTTTGATATCCATATAAATATTTTAATTCGCCTGGACGCGATCTGGACTCGCTTCGAGTTCAATCCAATCGCGATGGACGACGAACTAACTGTAAAAGCTGAAACAGATATTTTTATTAATTTAGTCGAGTGGCAAGTAGCTGCATTGTTTCACTAAATTACTCGACTAAATTTTAATGTTCATATGTAGCAAATTAATAAAACACTTGCCACTCGACTAAATTACTAAACGTGTCTGAATCTGCCTTTAGGGTCGGTTTATCTTGAAACTGTGATAAACGGTAGAGTGGCGATGTGAATAGGATGGTAAAAAAGAGAGATACGTTTTCTCTTTTGTTTTCCTACTAGCTCGTCGCTCTTATCGTTTATCGCAGCTTCAACATAATTACACGAGCGACAAAACGACGGACGTTCTTTTGACGGACATTCAAACTGTGGTCACACGCATGGTGGAATTCAATAAAGTGAACCATTCAAAGGGAACCATCAGCTAATTAGTTCGGACCGAAATTGCAGAAATCCAATATGGCTGCTTCTGTACGCGCACGCGTAATGATACCAGTGTTGACTCGATGAACGGCTGGGTTTCAAAACCGAGCGCAGCCCTTCTTCGAGTCGGGTTCGATCTTGGCCGCGTAACCCGAGGCGGCCACGGTGGAATGAGGAGATTCGCGGCAGCAAAGGATTAGTGAGGATAAAGAAATCCCTTCTTCGGATCAAACCCAGGCGTCGTTCTTCGAGTCAACGCTGCACCTCCGAGAGATTTAAGATTCAAAATCTTGTACAAATACATTGTGCTATATTCGTTGCTTTTATTTCATAATTCGACATTTTATCAGAATTTATTACTTCTGTTCGACGAGGATAAAATTATTCATAAGAGTTTTTTGAAGACAATACATTAACATGACGGCTATTAATTTCAAGTTCTAGCTGATAAATTGATTTCAATAAATTTCTAGCTGATAAATTGATTTCAATAAATAAATTGATTGAATCATGATAAAAGCGCTTATGCGATCTATTTAAACTTGATACTATGAATCAAATTCTATTCCTTCTGAAGAGTCGAAATTAAATTGACTATTTACCTTTGAAATACGAGGGATGCATTTTCGGGCGTTCGCCATTGGTTGTTCTACCATCCAGCCATGGGACACTTTGTCTACTTCCACCATGGATGCACGGGCATTTTGTAGCTCATGTAACCGGGCTCTAAGTGGTACCTGAAGGTCTTATTGGTCTTGGGATACTTTTAATTTGTCAGTACCAAGGTCCACATTTTAGTGTAATGCTACTGTGAATGGAATAATCAATGAGAGATTATGTTTTGAGGCCAACCATCCTCGATTCGGCGGGAAATTCGACGGAGAAGCTCGTTTATAAGTCGACGTCTTCTTGCTTCGCCCTGGGCGCGATTTTTTCTTCGCTTTCGGACTCCTTCACGGTGGTGTGGACGTCCGCGATTTCGACCGCTGGAGGAATCGCTGGGTTCACCGATCGATCCTCCTCGGAGAACGCGAAACCGATCGTCGCGCCGATCTTCTGGCTTGCCTGCTTGAACGAGTCCGATAGCATCACCTGGTGCAGCGATTAAAAGGATTAAATTGACGGGGATTAATAGAAGTAAGAACTTTTATTGATAAACAATTCAAATAATCTTTATTTCTCACGATACATCCGCCCCATTGAAATAATAATAATTCATTATGCACGGAAATTTTATTGTAGAAGTGAATTTTAATCAAAGTTGTGAGTAAGTAGAAAATTGAATTCTTGTTACAAAATTATTTTTCGTTCGCGTTGTAATGCGATTTTAAGGGTTGAAATCACCCATTACAGAAAATTCAAATTGTTGTTTTTTATAGAATGATTCGAGAACTGTAAAAGATAGTAAAAAAAATTTCAACAAAAGTTATATATATTTTTTTTATATCTACAAAACTGCACACTAAACTTTTTTGAAGAATTAACATATTTTTTTTAATTGCTATACCTATGGAGTTTTGTAGGTGCGCAAAGAATTTTAAACTTTATTTTCGCTATCTTTTACAGTTCTCGAATTATTCTATAAAAAAACAACAATTTGAATTTTCTTCAATGGGTGATTTCAACCCTTAAAATTACATTATGGCATGAACGTAGAATAATTTTGTAACAGGGACGAACTGCTCTACTTGCACACAGAATTTTTGAAGTCTGTAACTTTCTTTGTAAGTAAAGTTGTGAAGTTTCTTAAAATAAAATTAAGGATAAACTTCAGTAACGTTAAAAATAAACGAAAATTTATGAAAATTGAAGGAATGAATTTTTATGCAACAGTAAAACCCCACGTAAAATTTTAGAAAAATTGTTTCGGTAGTTTTTAAATTATTCAACTTTGAACTTAAAAATATAACTACAAAATGAAGGGTGAAATAATAGGTCAGTGTTTATGGTATCTTGTATACAGAAAGTTCAAACACTAAACAAAATTGTCACACAAGTTCAGAATAATTGATTTGATGGTTTTTTAAAAGAATGAACTTCAGCAACGTTAAAAGTAAGTGAAAATCTTTGAAAATTGGGGGAATAAATCTTCATGTAATAGAAAAACCCTTTCGAAAAATCTTAAAAAAATTGATTCGGTAGTTTTTAAATTATTTAACTTTCAATTTAACATTTATTCTTACGAGAAAACACAGTATTGAGAAATATATTACAAAATTAAGTAAGAGTGAAGTTGCTATAACAGTTTTTATAACATTTGAAGCACATTACAACAAACAAGTTTATGACCAAAGATCAACATACTGATTTTTCATCAGTATACTAAGATTGTTACTGAACAAATCTAATTTAGAGCTAAAAATTTAGAAGTGTGAACCTGCTTTTAATCACCACAGTAAAAATATTATAATAAATATTATAATGTTTAATTGCATACCTGTACAACGTTGATGCACATAGATGTGAGTGCCAGGCCGAACACCAGGTATATTATCGAACACATCATGTATATGGGATGCTAAACCAATCAACCAATCAATCTGTTAATTTCCGCGAGTCAACTTTCATTGGGCAATTTTTTTTTTGTGATTTTCGCTAAGAGAAAAATACGTGCAACTGTGCTGAGTGAGTCTTATGCGAAAAGCACGTACGAAATAGTGTATATACGGTGATGTACATTTTGTATAATTTTTTTTTTTGTTTTGTTTTGAAGATGAAGATTTTTGGGGGGTTTCAAAGCTTACCATCTGCACGCCACCGTGAAAAAAAGAAGCAACAGAACGAATTAATACGTACGATAAGATCGCTAGCAGAGGATCGAGGATCTAAAGTAAACGCTAGTCGCAAATGCAAAGCGCAGAAAATTCGTTTCTTACTGCAAAATTACTCGATCGAAATTCTACTGAGAGACGCTTTAATTAGAAGAATCTGCCATAGCAAGAATCTACGATGAATTTTATCCGAGCATAGGCTGGCAGAAAATGAATTTTAAGACAGATGGACGTTGTATTTGATAAGGGGTGATCACCTTTGGCACGTAATCGCCGAAACCGATAGTGCTCATGGAGATGAAGACAAAGTAGAAGCTCTCGAAGAAGCCCCAGCCCTCCGAAAAGCAGAACAGCGTGGCGCCTACGAAGATATAACCGAGGAGGATGAAGATGGCCACCGAGATGGGTAAATTGAACTCGTCGTCGATCGCGAACGTCGACATCGCTGGCGTTCCGGGCGTGTCGGGAACACTGCCGTCCAAATTGAGGACCGTTTGGGATTGCTGCGCTTGCTTCTGTATCTCCTCGATGTCCTCCGGATTAATCTGCGAGGGCCGCTTGAACGTCGCGAGATCGTAGACCAGCTGCACGCCCTTCATCACTTCCTGTTCATCAAAGTCACGATTACTGATTTTCTGTTTAGAATAAGAAGATGCTGCACCTCGCTTATCACCCGCATACCTCTGTATATTACGATGCAACATATAGGTACATTCATATAGCGTAATAGAGACGTTTAATAATAATAATAATGAATAGAGATTTTCTGGAATTTAAAAGAATACACGAGACTGTGATTAACTCTAGAGTTGCTCTAGAACTACCAAAATGATAAAAATGGTTTGTGTCTGCTATTATTTTTTCATACGCAAGTTATTGTGGAAAATTGTAGAAAAATAGAAATATTAAAGTATAAATCGTTTTCTGCAATTATGAATATTTTTAATATATTGCTAAAATTCTAATCGTTGGTAGTTCTAACGTTAAAAATATTTTAAAAACTCTGAGAAGTGTTCAAAGGAAAGAGTGCAATATAAAATCATAGAAAACCGCAATTTTCATTGTTTAAAGGCTCTATGGAATGACAAAAAAATTTGACGCTATCATGAATAGTTACAGTGACTCACAAATTTGTTCACGAAACATACATTAAATTTATTTAAACTTTAAAGCAGATATTTATTTTTGAGTTATATTTGTGAGTATTCTTCTATTATTTGTGAGTTACTGTATATAATGAGTGTTCAAAAGATATGGGTAATTTTTGGGGTTTTGCACATTTCATATATTCGAAAATACTTAGCCTTTTTACACACTGTTTTTTATTTTTTCAAGTATTAGTTCAAACTTAATCTGTTTGCTTATACAACGTCTGGCAAAAAGTTTTTGACCAAACGTTATGTAACTATACTATTTTGTAATACTATAGTTTTTGAGATGTAAAATGCGAAGGTATAAGTATAAAACGCGTAGAAATGTTGATATTAGATATAGAAATAAAACTAATTCAAAGTTTTACTTATTGTTAAAGAGAAAGCAGTAAATAGCGAAATAATAGCTGCAAAAAAAAGTATTTAGTCGGTAGAAATTCTGGGGAAAAGATTCATTATTATAAATTTACAGAAAGACAAATATTATAATGAATAATTACAACATTATAAAAATAAATACTGTTTTCAGAACTTTCAATGACCAAATTCTTCTTCTCAACTATCATTTTGCTCTTACTCTTTTTTTTTTAGCAATAAGCAGAAGTTTGATTTTTGTTTTGTCATATTTACCCCATGTTAGATGAAACTAAAATTCTCATACTCTTATACAGGGTGTAAAAACTAAAAATATCCTATACTATAGAGGGATAAAACATATCCTACAATGTATAGTGTCCGATCTGTCTCCATTTTGCAATAATAATGCCTTAAAATTAACATATCTATACGCTAAACCAATAGTTGAAAGACTCTATAACTCTACAAACACATTGTTAAGCAACAAAGAATAAAAAATTTTTAATGTAGGTTCATTTTTGGTTTTTTGATTCGCAGAAGAAAAAGTTTAATGTTTCTATTCATTACATATTACTGATATTTAAGCCAAATAGGTATTAATTACGAATTTATAATATAAAATTAGATTTTTATTGTTTGACTCTCATTTATTAATTATTAAAGAGAAAGTTCAAGTTTTTCACACCGGTCTACTTTACATTTTACATTTAAAAAAATGGTACATTGAGAAAAATAATGTTCCAAATGTCACTATACTTTGTACTAAAGTGTAGTAAAAATCATAACACTTTCCTAAGAATATTTACTACGGTAGCTTGGGATTTTCACTACACTATGATAATCACTATGATTTTAGTAGCAAATGTAGTAAAATTTAGAACTTTTTTTTGCTCAGTGTAGAAACTGATTTTTAAACTCTAAACTGATTAGGTGATCAGTCAAAAACTTTTTTCCAGTGGATATACAGTTATACATACTATTTAACTACACAGATTAGACGAATCAAATTTATCCAGTTTTTTCATTATTTATTTTGCTCCAAAACCAAAATGCTTCGCATTTTAATCAACCCCCTGAACAATGAACAATACATCTTCAAATTGAATTTAAGATAAGCGAGAGAACGCAAACGAAGTTTGTCAGTTCCAGAAGGCTCAACTTCACTCAATCGCAAATGGGTTGAATAATTGAAACTGTGTTACCTGAACGGGTACTGTTCGACGGACTTTCCGACAACTTCCTGTGTAGTATAGTCTCCTCACGAACGCCCAGAGGAACTTTATACCACGCGTGAATAATTTACCGAAATCAGCCAATATTATCAGAAACATCGGGATCCCGAAGATGGCGTAGACGATGGTGATGGCCCTTCCAGTGTTAGTACTCGGCGAAATGTGTCCGTAACCTGAAACGACGTAAGCATGTTCTTTTTTTTATTAAAGTTTTTCTTTGGTTCAACAAATTTTGTATGGTTTCGGTCATTTGGATACAGGAGTCCATTCCATTTCTACGGGGGTAAAAATAAATGCAGAGACGCTAAGTATACGGACGGAGTCGGACTAAATTTAGCGGTTTTAGTGGCATAATTTGGCGGTTGTTTAGCCGTAAAGTAGCCACGTCGCGGCTGAGATCGCGGTATGCAGATGACGAGATATGATTGTCGGTGAAAATGGAATTTCCGCGAACTGAAACTCCGAGTTAATTATTCGTACTGGAAATAGTATTTTCATATGCGGCGAAAGTTCTAAAGTATATTCTGTAACTTCGTATTCACAGTGACTCACACATTTGTTCGCGAAAACTATATTAAATTTGTTTAAACTCTAAAAAGGATTTTTGCTTTTACGCAAAACAAATTATGAAACCAGAACAATTAATCGTGGAGACTGGAAACGACACAAATTGCAAGAAAAAATTAATACTGTGAATTTTACAGTTAATTAAGATTTGGAACACATTTGAACAAACCTATGAGTCGTTGTATGTAAAAAATGATTTGAGAGCATTGAACTTTTAGCTTCACTTATGATTTAATTAAGAAGACTAAAAAAATACAGTATTTTTATCAATTTTAAAATGGTACACTTTTGAAAATAGAAATATATTTTTTCCATCTTCAAAGTTAATCCTAGATAATAAAATGCCTCTAAAGTAGGTTAAATCTGAGTATTAAGCACACTCAAGCTTGAGAATAATTTGTATACAGGTGCTTTTACTAATTATGAGTCTGCAATCTGTAAGCAACTGCTTAAATGCATCTAATTGCTTGGAATTATGAAGATTATGCTAACTTCTGAGATTAAATAGTCGAGTCTTGCTTGCAAATAATATTACCTCTTATAAATTATCGTGGATGAAGTTTAATCTGAAGCGCATCTTATTTTAATGACTGGTAATAATAATCATTAGACTGCGGATTTTATGCGTTTATGACAATGCTAAGTATGCATAAAATCTAAGTTAACACGTGCTAACACATAAAATATAATTCAAGTTATAATGTTTAAAAAATACAATTTACCGTTATTCAAGTCTGAATTATTTATTTATGCTTGTAAAAATCTAATTTTGCATAAAAATCCACAGTTTACTAATCATTTTAATGCTATTAACGAGAATAGTGTAATTATAGAAAAAGGACTTGTAGAAAATATTATGTCAATTTTCAATCTTTTTATAATATTAATTTGGAAATTGATAGGATACACATTTATAGTGTTTTTAAATTTAAATGAATAGCAAATTAAAATAAGAGTTTTTATAATGACAATAAATTATAATAATACTTATTTATGCGTTTGAAAAAATATTAGCTGTAGCAATGAATTCTTTCCGATGAATTTCTTCACACAATTAGAATAGTAATTTGATCGTAGGTAAAAGAAGAAACTATTTGTCAGAAAAATTGCGGAAGGTCAGTAATAACTAGACGGATCTTTATGCAAAATAAAATTTTTACAAGCAGAAATTAAGAATTGGAACTTGAAAAACAGTATGCTTAATATTCTAAACATTTTAACCTAAATAATGTTATTGATATTTTGTATATTTTGGCATATGTTAATAGTCTTCCAGATTTTTTTCATACTTAGCATAAAATCCGCTGTCTAGTAATAACAAATATTTCAATTTTAATGTTTGAGCAATTCTACTTAAATATCGGAAAGATTTCGATAACTAATACAATTTTTTTTCTTTATTAATTTGGACTATATTAATGCAAAAGAGTAAAAATATAGTGATATGTTCTTAATTATAAAATTCTTAGTAAATGAAAATTAGTTAAAATTTAGTAAATAATTTATGTACTATTTGAATTCAATAAATCAGCTAACTTTACCTTCTCTTGAAAATGTTTAACTTCAGAAAGTAGCATCGCTAAATTTTATACATAATTTTATGAAACTTTCGCAAATTTAATTAATTTTCCAACAAAATAACGAGGTAACTTTTCTTCCTCAAAAATTTCATTTGCAGGACTTTCGCAGTGTTTACTACAAGTACTCTTCAATTGCATTTCAAACTTTCACCCCTATTAATGTAATTTTCCCATCGTCAGCCTCTAAAGGTCAATCCAATTATCAAATAATTTCTCCGCCGTCTGAAAACGTCAACGCTCCAAAATACCAAATTCAGCGTTTCCGCTTGCATCACCGAACGCGTGCGCACACAGTTTTGACAGCGGTACCACACGGTGCACCGCATAGAAACAACCGTATTCCATCGGAAAATCAATACAGAACTCATAAAACGGTTTTACAACCGCCTCATAATTTCTCTGTCACCGGAAGCTGTCCCGCCACGTCGGAATTCCTCACCGATAGTAGTGACGACGGTCAAGCAGTAAAGAACAGCGTTCAGGAAGCTCCAACTCCTCTGTCCACTATACGTTTGCACTCCGGCTTCGTGCGCGGTGTGCAATTGCTCCTCGAATTCCATCAGTTTCCGTCGCGCCATGCTCTTCCAGTCCTCCTCCTTCATATTGTGACTGTGGTCCCAAAGGCTGTCCAGGAAGTCTCGCTTCACCCTCTTCACGCCGCACTTGTAGAAGCTCTCGAAGGCGCCTTCGGTGAACCGGAAGACGAAGGCGCCTAAACCGCAGTAGATGATCACTAGCATCAATTCCGTGAGACAATCGTTCCTCAGGTCTCTCATGACCTGCGCCTCTCTTGGATTCTGCGCCACGAAGGCCTTGAACTCTGCGACCACGTCTTTGAGAGCTCGCAGGAAATCCAAGAAGGTCACTTTCTTCGGTAGCTCCTCGACCTCCAGGAGTTGAGGATCTACTGGTGAGGTCTGTGGAGGAGGTTTGGATTCTTGTTTTGGTTCCTCGTCGTCTGAATCCTTGTCTTCCTTCTTCTTTTTCTTGAAGAAGGGAAACCAAGAGAACCAGGATCTTTTCTTCGTCTCCTGAACCTTGTCGGACTCTTCTATGGATTTGGCAACTCTTTCCTCCTCGATCTCAGAAAGAGGTACACTGAACTTTCTTTGCCTGAGGATTGTCTCGTCTTCAGCGTCCTCGAAGTCCGGAGTCTCCGGGTCTAGGATACTTTGCTCCCTCTTCAGGTACTCTCTTTGCGCCTTAGCAAAGTCTTGGATGAGACTGTCGTTGCTTATGGGGATGATTTGTTTCTTTACCTCGGACAATGATCGTTTGACGATGACTTCTTCAGTGCTGCGTCTAGAGGTTTCGTTTCTCTTTGTCTTTTGGTCCTCGTCGGTGTCGTCGCTGTATATTTTAGAACGTCTTCGTTCTGACCTTGGCTGACCCTCGGCCTCCTCGAGCTTCTGTTTACTCGACCTCTTTTCCCGCGGCGGTCTCTCCACCGTCTCCTTCTTTACGTTTTCAGGGTCACCGGTGACCGCTCTCTTGGAATTAGGCTTCTTTACCCTGATTTTGCTCCCCTCTGGCGATTTGGTCCTCCTCGAGTGCTTCTCGAGCTTCTCGTCCATGTCACTGGAGTCGGTCGACTGGCTCGGCTTCTCGGCTCTCTCCCTCGACTTCTTCTTCAACCGTCTCTCAACCTTTCTGGGTTCGGTCTGCTGGTCGACGTCGGCGTCGATCTCTTTCGACCTCGGCAAGGAATCCTGATACCTCTCTTTCGTCACGGTCTCAGCACCTTTGGAGGCTTCTCTCGCCGCTTCATCCGGCTTAGCCATGAGCTCCTTCCTTACCGACGCGGCGACCTCCTCGACAGCATCCTCACGTGCTGGCATATTGCTTGACTTCTCCTCGTTGCTGCTTCTTCTTTTTGCTTCCTCCGCACTACGCCTTCGCGTCTCCGAATTCCTCTTCTCCTCAGCCTCCAACGACGTCTTCTCCCGCTCCTCCAGCTCCGCGCGCTCCGCGTCCTCGGCCATCTTCTCCATTCTCGCGCGCCTCGCCTCCTCCTCCTCGTCGTCCGACGCCTCGACCATCTGGTTCCTCGAGGACGGCTCCGGCGTCTTCTCGCGCCTCCTCGCCGCGGCCTTTCGCCGTCGGTGCACCGTGTAGCTGTCCTCCATCGTCCCCGGCGAACGGGCGTTTATGCGAACGGGCGCGACGACCGTGCGCGACGACGTCGACGGACAACAACGCTCGCGGTGAACGCCACGCTCGCGGCCGATCGCTCGGCTCCTCCTGGCCCCGGTGCAGACGTACACCGGGACAGAAATAAAACGGAGGCTGCTCCCACCACCCCGGGGACGGCAGCGCGGCTCCGGCTTCGCCCGCTGCGAACGCCGAAACTCCGCTTGATTTTGACGCAGCGAGGGTATCGAGCGAGGGCGCCGCGCGAACCGCGCGCAACCGAGCGTCGCGACGTTCGGGGGCGTCGCGATGCCGCCCCTGCGGATGCCGCAACCCGTGCGACGACTGTGCCTGCTTCGAGGGCAACTTACGGACGCACCTGGTGACTCGGGACGATTCGATCGAGAGATTTATAGATCGTCAATTTGTGGGATAATGGGAAACGAAAAAGCAGACTATCTTGCTAAATCAGCAACGAATGTAAATTATAAAATACCATATACTGATGTGAAGGAAGACACTAGGAGGAGACATAGGAGTTTGGAAATTTACAATTAGTAGAGTTTAGTACAAAAGGTAAAAAATATTACGATAATCGTTATGAGAATAAAAGGAAACTGATTTCACTAATTAAATATATCTAGACAAGTTATAGCTAGATTTTCTAGGATAAAATTAAATTGTTTAAATACGGGTGAATCACTAAGATTTAATATAATTCAAAGTGCAGCTCTTATTTTAATCAAAGTATAGAGCATGTATTATAGGAATGTCCACAATATGATTCATAACGAAAGGTAAAGATTGATAAATTAATTAAAGCAAAATGGAAACCTCCGTTTAATATAAATGTTATCCTTAGGAAGCCAAATTTTAATTATTTAATGAATTTTTCGAGTATTATAATATTAGTCTATAGAAAATTGAAACAAAGACTGAATTATATAGAAATTAAGTACATACATTATTTTATGTACGTATATATTTTATACCAAAGTTTCATACAACCTATTAAACAATACATATCTTTTATTTTTATAATTCATAATTATAATTTACCTAAGTTTGACAATTTATTGCGAATAAACAAATTGCTTTATTAAAAATCTGTTTAGAGGAAAATATTATACGTATCTTAAGAAGCGTAAAAATACATGTGTGGTGGTATCTTAAAGCAGAATAAAAAAAATAATTATTATCTACATATGAAAAACTATGCAATACGTAGAGATTTCTCAATATTGAATACTTTCTTTATAATTAACATTTTTCTGCGTAAATTTTGCTAAAAGTCAATATTTTGAAAAATCCCTACGTACTTTAATAGTTTCTGACATACAGATAATGAAGATTTTTTCGTTTTACCCTTGGATAAACTGTGTGACTGAAATGGTGTACACTGTTTTGCATCTGCAAAAAAAAGATGATTTGACAATTGGGCCAGGCTATCGGCATTTTGTACATAAATCAAATAATGTTTTTTGCACTTCTCAATAAATGTACAATAATAAAGTCATCTAAACAGATTTTTCATAAAGCAATTTATTTATCCACAATAAATAGTTCAAGATGGGAGTGACCCCTTAAAGAATCCGTTAAAAGTTACCGAATTATGATAAATATTGATTTCCTTGCCAAGTTTGTTAGTTGACATAGACATGCAGTTAACGGGCTTGAATTTACCATAAGACATTCGATGTTGTTGAACAAAAAGTGTGGAAATCTTGACGCTCTGCAAAGATTTTAAACAAAATACTACATTATATTGCAGATTTGGTAAATCTTAAATTCTATTTGAAAACTTTATATCCGTTAAAGTCTGTATCTATAAACAGACTTCAAGTATTGATATTATTGCATTGTTACGAAAATTTCGTCGCGAAATTGTGACGAAAATAAAGAATACTAAAATTGCGGTAAGGCTTTCCTTTATTAGTTATAAGTATAGTGTTAGGGAACTCAGTTAATTTCAAGTACCGGTAATTAAGTATTCGATCTTTCATTCGGAAGAACCGATTCTCTAACAAATGAAATCGGAATCTGGTTTGAGTGCTGTTGGTTCTGGCTTAATAAATTTGTTTGTATAGATCTGTCTTAGTAAATTTGTCTGAATAGACTAAAGAGGTTTGAGGTTTGGGGAAGAGTAGGGTGAAGGAGCAGAGCAGACAATGGGAGGGATGAGAGAGATATAGGGATGAGAGTATAGCGCGCAGTGTAAATTGAATTTGCAAGGAGAGGATATATTCTATCTTCGATGCATCCTGCTGATGCAGATACTAATGCAGCGTCAATTTAATATATTGTGCGTGGGAGGCAGGAAGCTATAGTGCCTGGAAGATGTTGGAAATAAGTAAATGGCTTTGGTGAGGATGAGAAACCTGCGTCGGCGTCTTTTCGGGAATGGGGACGAAGGGTTTGAGAAAGATAGAAAGTACCTATGTGCTGAGAATTTGTAATTTCGTTCAGCAGTGTATGAGACACTTTTCTTGAAAACTGAAGAATATAAAATATTCCCAGTTAAAATAGCATTTTCGTTAAAAACTGGAACATATACTAATACTAAGAAACGTTACATATGTGCTAAGAATATGCGATTTCGTCCAGGAACGAATGAAGTATTTCTATTGAAGACTGAAAAATATGAAAATATTCTAAACAGCATGAAATACTTAGTGTGTGTTAAGAATGTCAAAATTTTAAGAGTTCGAAAGTGCATGTAATTTTTTAATTGAAGACTAAAGAATATGAAAATATTCTAAATAGTAAGAAATAATATATTTTTATTGAAAACTGAAGAATATAAACATACTCTAAATAGCATGAAAAGATACTTTTGTTGAAGACTGAAGAATATGCAAATATTCTAAATAATATAAAATAATATTTAAGATTGAAGACTAAATAATCGTGAAAAATGCTTCAAATTTGTAGTATGAAATAGTGTATTCTAAGAATTTGAGACTTTGCTCAGTATTAAAAATACTTTTATCGAAATCTGAAGAATACAATAACATTTCAAAATACTATCAAAAATAATATTTTTGTTTAAAACCAAAATATATAAAAATATTCCAAAAATCTACTAAAGAAAATATAAAAATGGCAAATGAATTCATTCTGTTTTTGCCATTAATTTCACTCTGAAAAGGCGAACGAATTTGTTTGTTAACCGAATATATTCAACATTTTTTTAAGTTTAAGACTTGAAAGAAAAAATCCTACTTTTACTATCATAACTCTGTCAACTATATGAGTTTACAGATTTACGTAATATAAAAAATGTAAATGACTCTATGAAATTTAATGACTAAAAATAATATAGAATACATAAACTTCTATACACCACATCCTTTTTCTGTCTATTCGTATTATGTTTTAAATTTTAAAGTATGGAACATAAGTGTAAAGTAACAGAATTGTGTTATCCAAAATTTCTGTTATCAGGACATTTTTATCTCCCCATTTGTTTCGATAATCATAGCTGTATTGTACTACTAACTTTAATTAATGTTCAGAATTTTCGTGACAGGAAGAGATTACGTTAGTCCCCGTGACAATGATGTGGGTTGCTCAGCGAGGTATCGCCTCAGAATTTTCGTACATTAAATATTCAAGAACATTGTCTTGATGATCGATACATGCCCTTATCCTATTTACGAAATTACTTACATGTATTACACCTACAATGTATGAACTACAAACAGACCAAAAATTGGAAACCGTAATTTATTTAAAATTACTCAGAACGAACTCGTTAAATTCGGTATCATTTTATGTAATGTCGAACTATACAATTTTTCTCCGATTCATTTCTCCCAAAACCCTTTTTTAAACAAAAAATATTACATTTTATACTGTTAATGAGTGATTCGCATTTATGGATTAAAACTTGATACCCTTTACTCATGTCTCCACCAAGCATAAAATTCATCAGGACGTCATCACTGGACTAGAATCGCGAAACTACACACAGTGGTGTAGCTGGAGTTTTTGCCGCCCGGGGCGCTTCCTGATTTTGCCCGCCGCCCCCTTACCCCTCAATTACCCAAACGTATTAAAAATACTACCAAAGAATCAAAATAGCGTATACGGAAAAACAAATTAAAACACATTTATTTTGAAAATTAACACATTTTTATTCTGAAAAATAAAACTTTAATTCTAACGTTTTACAATTTCTTTGTGGATCTTAGATAATTTTTAATTAATTTCAATTTAGAAAAGCTCCTCTCACAACTACCGACGTTTACAGCAACCGTGAGAAAGATTTGCAGTAATATGACAATATTTGGAACTGAGTTTTCAAGATTTGAGATAGATGCTATTGTTCAATGTTAAAAAATAAAATTGTCTTACGTAAAAAGTGCCGCCCAGGGCGGACCGTCCCCCCCCCCCCCCAGCTACGCCACTGACTACACTGCGAGCAAATACCATTTGAAAAATTTCAGACTTGAGGTCACACGCGAATTTCAACTTGGACGGACGTGTATTTCTTAAAGGACGGAATCGACGCTCGAAAGTATAAAACCTAGGTCGGTGAAAATGTCAAGCATCAGTATGTGCTCTCATCTCGTTCCTCACCACCACACGTAAAGAGTTCTTAAGGAACGTCGACCACTCTAATGACCATCAACAAGAGTCTTACAGTTTCAGGTGGGCTTCAAGCCACGAGAAGTCCTAGACGGTCATCCCTTTAAACAGTAACTAACAGTCCAGCGCAGCTTAATGCTTCTGTTGTCTACATTTTACGCGTTAATGCACAACCAGTGTCTCATAACGCGTTTAATTGTATCGTGCGCGCACCACTGACACGTTATCGGGATAAAATTTGCACATTATAGGTATTCAAATGAAATTAAACGTTCAAAAGACTGTGAATAACGCGCAGAAATGAACGCAGCCTTGTGCAATATTACGCTACCTTCGTACATACAGTTTTCAATTATAACTAATGTTCAAATTTCATTCTATTTTCCTGCAACTACAGTTCCACTCGACGAGGTAAATTCGCACTAGTTGCTGCAGTTATATAAACGGTGAACTGCACACGCTGTGCAAATTCACTGCTTTAAATAGTCAATGTTTTCTGTTGACTCTGGGTAAAATATCAACTTCCAAGTACCCTCACGAAAAAATTCTAATGGAAACTTACACGCTATTTGCGTTCCTTGGAAATGATTTAATTTGGTTCAGAAAATAATTTTTCGTCGTCCGCTTTCGCTTCGTTCGACCCGTATTTCAAGTTTACAGGGTAGACCAAATTCGCCTTCACGAAGAAAAATTTCTTTATCCTGAAAAAAATGGCACTATACTGCACAAAAAATTAATTAGATACACGATGTGAAAACTAGAAACTTCAAGTTACAAAATGGGTGTTGTCAATATTTTTCGTACCTATTTTTCGCGGAGATACAGCCACTTGAAAATGACCTATCCTATACAATCATTCTGTAATTAAACATACACCTTATAAAATCGAAAACATAAGGTACCATTTCAAAAAGGGAAATAGATCTGAATTTTCTCATAAAAAAGAATATTTACAATTTTTTTCATAGAAGGTCAGGGATGGAAGAAATAAATTCTACATACTAGTAAATAAAATATTAGAAAATGTTTAATCTATTACTTTCATTCCTGACACACACTTTCAATGAGAAAAAAAGATTTAAAAAACTGAAAGTCACCTTCATTTCTCAGAAAATATTACAAATATAAAAAAAAGTTACATGCGTACTGTTGCTAATAAAATACAGTATAACTTTTTCCTCTTCTATTTTTTTCAATAACTTACTCTGTTTACGAGAAAACCGTTGATCCATAATACTGCGAACAACCTGTATACTTTTCACTATTCATATAATGTACCATTTTTGCGGATTCAATTAAATTTTAGCAATTTTCAGTTTAACGAACAATCAAAATACGATTTTACATAATAACGACACAGCTATTCAATTTGAATAACGGTTACACAACATTGTTTCTCGCTTTCATTTATTATCGATCGAATTCGCATGCGATAACAGCGAAAATTATTTTCCACCATGTTCGTTCTCCGCTTTTTAAATCCACATTCATCTCCTAGCTGTTTTTTTCGCGCTTCCCTCCACGCCTTTTGACTGCATTCCAAATCAATTTTCATGGCGCTAAACACCCCTGTTTTTCCAGCCATTTATTCCCTTCACTCATCGCGGACATTTATATTAAGGGTGAACCGCGGGGGATGTGTTTGCTCTTGGCTGAAATTATGTTCGAATTTTGTACGACAGCTGCTTTGTCCGCGAAGAAATATTTGCTTTGCCCCCGCTAAGTTTTATTAATATTCCCATTGTATTCTTTCAATCACTCTTCGCGAACGGAATTTCCTAAAATATATCGCCGCGGAAACCCTCCATAAATTCATTCTGGAGCGCTCGCAGCCGGGGGTGGCTTCAGTTTTTGATTCGTAGCATCGTTCTCGCAGTGTTCTCCATCTGTGAAGGCCGTCTCATCCTTCATGCATCAAAGCTTTTTCTTTTTCTTATATATTCCCGTTTCCCGCTTCAGTTTGCTCTTTCTGCATGATATCTCGCTCGACTCCCGTTTTCGATCGTGACGTACCATTTAATATTGCTTCACCGACGCTGAAAATACTGGAACGCGTATTTTCTATTTAAAAGGTCGAGGTATTGGGGTCAACAGCTGTTTTGTATGTTGATTAATTTTTATTTTCCTTCGAATTTCCATCGGAAGAGTCTGCTGAACTAAGAAGAAACCGGAGCTAAGTTAATACAATTTTCCATGGTTGTCCATTACGCGGAGAAAACAATTTCCTTGCAAATTTATTCTTTCCCTTTAACTTTTGCTTTTACTTCTCGCGGAAGTCACAGTGCTTCTTCTTTCCTTATCTGAACGAGAAAAATTAGCCGAGAGCCTTGTGTCATTTTACATGCTCGAAAGTAATTGAAAGAACGTCTCTAATTACTTCCTAAAGTAATTAAAAGCGTTCCCGCGAAGTTACTACGTTCACGGCACCGTCGGAGGTGGAAATTCGATGACAAAAGTTCTCGTCAACAGATGCGGAGAAACATAAATCTGGATGGAAGCGAATTTCGTCGCGACTTCCTAGAACAGTTACGATATTTTCGCATCGGAGGACAAAGTTCGCGAGAGCAGAAACAGCGAGTGTGCCATTTGGATACAGGCGAGTCCCAATTCGCCGGGCTCGCGATTTCCTTTTGTCTCTGCGCTGCTTTCCGTCTCCGAGCGGAAATTTTTCATTAGACGTCGCGTCGCTGCGGAACGCTTTAAAAATTTCGAGGGCAACGACGACAAATGTGCATTCACGAAGAAGGGATGTATGTATTTATGTATGTACAAGCCATAAATGCACAGAATGTGTATTCTTAATGGCACAAGATTCAGGCATTTTTTTTTTCTTTCTTTCTTCGTTTTTGTCGTGTCTTCGCATTTATCCTTCGTCTAGAAGTCATCGTCAAATTCTTCCCTTTCTTAATATTCAGCTTTTCTCATCTGCTTTTTCATTCAGACCCATTATTGACGATCCGGTTCATAGCTTGAGACTCAATTATTCGCCACCTCTCTGATCTCCTAGTGAGATCTGTTTTCCTCTTCTTTTATTCATGTTCTCTGCATAGAAATCATATTTCAACATTCAATTATTCCGGCTTCTTCTTCCATTCCCCTACCACAATTTGTCAGCTATTTAGGTCTGACGTTTTTTAATACGCCGCGTTATCAGCTCTTTTGTTGGATATTAGAACACGAATAATTGAATTCTGGTAAGATGAGATTAGAGAATAACGAGGAAATGAGGAAATACTTGTGG
Organism: Perdita meconis; assembly: GCA_030770465.2. Taxonomy (NCBI): domain Eukaryota; kingdom Metazoa; phylum Arthropoda; class Insecta; order Hymenoptera; family Andrenidae; genus Perdita; species Perdita meconis. The sequence goes on along the minus strand of JASKOS020000004.1, from coordinate 13,936,868 downwards.
CATGATCGCTGAATTGTGATAGATCGCATTTCACTGAAAGTGAGGGAAGTTCAGGTTATAAGCCAGTTGAAAAGTGTCTATCATAATGTTGGTATTATAGTATTTTAGGTCTGTGTAATTGAAGTGATAGTAGAATATAAAGAGTGAATAATGATTTAGAATTTAAAATGTACATATTCAGATTTGTAAAAAAAAATATCATACATGTATTGTATTAAACGGAAATATTTTTGTATATGTTTATTTTAGAGTATTTGCATTAACAATAGGGTCATTGTCATTAGTTACGTTGCTTGGTGTTTATAATATTTGTTATACATTGCTGTTACTGTGGAGTTGTAGAGATTCGAGTAGGTTAATTTCTTTGAAAAACTGGATTACATTTTTAATATTTTTGGCTTCATCTAAATTAAATTTCAAATCAGCTTTGGCGTTTGCTTGATTTCTTTGGTATGAAAATTTTGGGCTTTGTAGTTAAATATGTTTTATAGTTAAGGGTGTTTCGCAGCATTCGCATTCTGGGGGCGATGATGATTGCTTCGAGATAAGGTGTTCCTGTATAATTCTTGAGTGACCAGTGCGGATGCGAGTGAGAGTTCCTTGTTCCTTCCTGTTCAATTTTGGGACGTTGGGTTTTTCATGCGTTTTCGATCTTATTTTGTGGAGTTCAGGGCCGCTTTAAGCTAAGGCACAAGAGGCACAGGCCTAGGGGCGTCAATGGCTTTGGGGCATCTACATCGTCAAGGAAAAAAGATAATACCTCTGAAAATAGGACTGATTCAGGAACAGAAATGTGAAGCGTTGGTGATATAAAAAGTGCATCCCAAAACATATGTTGCAAGTGGCGTCGTTTTCAGCATTTTGTGTTTTCAGTTCGCCTATTTGATTTTCGCACCAAGCGAAGTAAAAATAAAAGTTTCTGAATTAAATTTTATGTAAGATTTTTAACTCTTTTGTATTCTAGGAATTCTCAGAAATTTTAAGGCAAATTCAAGAAATTTCAGGAAAATTTTAGGAAAATTGTAGGAATTTCAAGAATATTTTACGAAAATTCATTTGAATCTAATGGAAATTAAGAAAACTCAAGCATTTTCAACAAGAACTTTAGGAACATTCAAGGAATCGCAGAAAAATTTAAAGAACATTAAGAAAATTCGAGGAATTTCTAAATAATTCAAAGAAAATAAAAAAATTTCAAGGAATTTCAGGAAATTCAAGAAGTCTGCAGGAAATAATTCGAGAAGTTGCAAGAAAAACCAAGAGAATTCCAGTAATTACAAGAAAATTGAAGGAAATGTAATAAAATGGAAAAAAATCACTCATACAAGTCCAAGAAAAAATTCTAAGAAAAATTTCAAGGAAACCAAAGATGTTCACGGAATTATAAGGAAATTAAAGGAAAATCAAAAAACATTCAAGGAAAATCAATAAATTTCAAGGAAAATCAATCTATTTCAACGAAAATCAGGGAATTTCTAAAAAATCCAACAAATTTCACGGAAATTTAAGGAAATGCCAGGAATCAAGGATATTCCAGCAATTGTAAGATATTTTAAGAGCATGTAAGGAAACTTAAGAAAGTTTAGGTAATTTCAACAAAAATTTAAGGAAGATTAAAAGAATTTTAGAAAAATCAAGCTACTTCAAGAAATTTCTACGAAATTTAAGAGTTGGGTTACGAGATATCTCGGTAAAAGCGTCCATCGGCCTGTAACGGCGCGCGAGGTATCTCGTCCAGGGATACGAAGGGGTTGCAATATGTATATTCTATTTCGATATGGCCTTTTTGGAAAATTTATAAAGCTTACAAATTTTAAATAAAAAACAGATAAGACGCTGAAAACCAACTTGTTCTAAGGGCGTCGCATACCATTGAGCCGGCCCTGGTGGAGTTTCGTTTACTTGCTAGTGAGCTATTATTGTTCCAAAGTTTTTCTATGGCTCCGCTAATCGTGTTTTTGCATCGTGGATGTTGTTCCTAGTTTCTTCATTAGTAGATAGTTTGGTAGCTTCGTGAGCAGCCCGAACTGCATTTTCGTTGCCACTAAGTTCAACATGGCTGGGGATCCAAGTGATTTTGATGTTCTTGCCTTTGCTGTTGAGGTCCAATATGATTTTTTGTATAAACTGGACGGAAGAGTGCTGAAATTTGGTGTTTATGGTTTCTATGATACTTTTTAAGTCGGTAAAGTTAGTAAAATCATTAGTCTTGGCGTCATTTGCAGGGAAAAACGTATTGAGTAGTCTGCAGGTGAAATTAAAGTTGTCTGTAACAAAGGCACATCCAGCTGGAAAAATTGATGTTATGTTCCATTTTATTGCATTCTGTTTTACATCTGTATCTTTGTGAAATTTCCATGGTTTGAATAAGAAATAGTGTTGCAAATCGTTGGTGACTTCATAAAATCTTGCATTTTGTACATTATAGATTTAGAAAGAACAATTTATTACAAACTGTTGCCGAAAATTGGCACGAATGAAATTTGACGAGAAATTGTTTGTATTCTGTCAACAGAAAAGTCGTTTTCCGTCTGGATGAAACTCGAGTGCATTTGAATGTAATAAACCGAAAAAAATTAGGGACTTCGAGCAGAAAATAATAGAGCATTCTTTAGATTCTTTAAAATTTAAAACAATGTAGTAGAATATTATAGAATGAAAACGTACGTAAACGCAAGTAATTTAAACTGTGTCCTTTAACTTTAAATATGATGACAAATATGTGCAGTTGTAAGTTAAAACAACGCATGTCACATGTTTTCATTTCCGAGATATTCGCGTTTAAAGTTTCAAACATCAATACTGTCTTATCTACCTACTCGAATTTCTTTATAATTTTATTTTTAATAAAAAACACTTTTTTAAATGCATTTCTTCTTTGATAAAAATATGAATTCTATTTTCTAAATCTCAGTTATGGCATAAAATCCAATTTTTCGAAAATATAACATACGTCGTTTTGTCTTGCAGCGACAGATATGCACTATAAGTAACTTTAATATGATCTTATTGACGAACAAAATGATTCTAACATGATACTGAAATCGAATAATACACATGAGAAACACAGAGAACATAAATTCCTCAAACATAAAATAAAGCGAAGAAAGTGAAACTGGAGTGAAAATAGGATAAAAGGGAAACTTTTCTCCGAGAATTCTCTGAGGTAATGACAGTAACACGTGTGATGCAGGTTTCAAGAGAGCAACTTAAGTGAATTCTAAGAGTCCCGAAAACAAAATAACACACGAGAATAAATTTTTTGGAAGGCTACCAAATCAGTCACAGTTAAGTCTTCAAAATAAAATACGTACTGAATTGTCGCGGCGGTCTCTTTGCGGTCAGTTTTAAATTTTCTGTGACTAATTACAGTTCGTGGTAGTGATTCATCGTCTGAACCATCGCATAATTCAAATGATTATTAATAGTTTTTCTTTCTATCAAAGAATTTCAATTATTTTTAGAATGAAGAAGACTAAATTTAGAACCAGAATTTATTGTAAATCCAGAATATTCTAATCCTGCTGTATCATAAAATAAATGATACATGTGTATTTATAATTCGAAAGTCGAACATATATTTTTGTTTATTCCAATGAAGACTTTCAGTTATCAGTAAATTTTTTAAATAATTTCAGTTTTATATTTCGCGATGTCATTAAAATTGCCTTATATATAATATTATAATAAACTTGTCGTTAAAATCGACAAAGAGTCTGTCTAGAATCTAGTAAATAAAAGTAAATAAAAGTTCCGAGTTCAAGGAAGATCATTTCATAGAGATATTATAACAAAGTGATTCAATATTCATCGAAACGGTTTGTTCTCGAAGATAATAGCAGATTGTTCTTTAACTGTGTCACGTTGCTACGGACGATGAGCACCAACAAAACGGCATAAGATCTTCGAGGAATCGTTACAGAAAGGATTACGCGAGATAATGATTCGGCGGAGACTGAATTAAGTTGCCTAGCAGCCTGTGCATCTTCGCCTCCCTTCTTCCGTATTGTTCCGTCCTCGATGCTATTTCGAAGAACATTATTTTATGGTGACCGCGGAAGAAGGTTTAACAAAATTTTTTGAAACCGTAATCCGTGAACTGGGTCACCCCTTGAAACGAAATACCTTGGAAGATAAATTGATAAACTTTATGAAATAAGAAGTGGCGAGAAAAAACATCATTTTTTAGGCTCCAAAGTTGAAATACATACAAAAAGTGAAACTGATCGGTTTTATTTCCGACAAACTCGTACGACCTATTTCTTTTTTCGTTTTGCGATATTTTTCGGCGTTGAACTTTCGCGACGAGAATAGATCAGTTCTGTTTCGTTCTTTTTTTCAAGTGAACAGGCTTCGAATATTTTCCTCTTTTTTTATTGCAACGTGTTCTAATGAAAAACAAATATCACGTTTTCGAGTTCCACGAGCAACCTCGCGGGGTAACAATCAAACTTCGCCGTAACAGTTACATTGTTCTTAGCTCCGAGTGACTGAAAAATTTACGACCAAAGCACTCCGAAGCGAAGCGTGGTTCCCCTCATTCCACAGATGTTCACAGTTTCACAGAAGGATCCCGGTGTCGCGACTAGATTTCGAAAACGATGGCGCCTTGTCTTTCCGCGCTCTTCTTTTTCGTTGCGTAATAAACACTCGAAATAGTACGCGTGGGCACATTTTCCCGACACTCGAAATTCGCGCGAATACGGGACACTCGAGAGCAAACAAGAACAAACGTCGACGCATCCGTTTCTACAGGACGATTCAACGCAGCTGGTCGAAACTTTGAGACGTGAGTTTCACGTGCCAAAAGGGAGAAGAAAGAAAATGCTCTGCAGATTGGATTCGAAGGAATACAAATTGATCTATTTATCTATCTAGATATCAGTCTGTATGCTATTCTAAAGCAAAGGAATTTGTATCTTGTTGGCAAGAGCGCAAGATCTGAGGATGATTGTCGCTTATTGGTTCGTAAGTTTTGCTCATACAGTTTGTATAAAAAGTTTGTGTTTTCGATTAATGCAGTTTTTTAAAGGAGACTAAAATTGTTTTATTGCATGGCAATTCTCAGGTTCGAATTGACTTTACTTATTTTATTTATTTCTGATTATTGGATAATTCCAGTCGATTGGTTTGCGAATATGCATACAAATTTTCCTGAAAGCAATGCCACTAATTTTGCCTGATTTTGTTATTCTCTATTTCCATAGAATCTCCTTGACCTAATTTCCGTCTTGAGTTCCACCTTCTGTTTACTTGCATAAGTATCTATACACAAGCACAAGTACCCATCTACTTGTTTATGTATTCGTGTGTTAAGCTATCCGCTTATCCTGTGTAACTATCTAAGTATCTACCTAAGCACCCACCTATTTATTTATCTATTTACTCGTATATAGGGTGTCTCATCCGATTTAACATCTTGATCTTTTCTCTATTATTACTTATAGCGAAAAATGTTTCGTATGAATAGACAGCGGATCTATATTCAAAATAAAATTTTTACAAGCACAAAGAACAGAAACTTGCAAAACAGAATATTAATGTTCTAAACATTCTGACTTGAATAATGTTTTTCATATTTTGTATATTTTGACATACAGTTACAGGCAAAAGTTTCCAAACGATATCGATTTCCATATTTCATGCAATTTTATGTTTATTTTTTATATGTGTATTTTATCTATTTATTCGACAAAAGTTTCCGAACGATTTATTAGTATTTGGTATTTGGTTAATGTGATTTCTTCACGAATTTTAGGAATTGCTTATGTACTTTTCTTAGATTTCCAGGAATTTACTGTACCAGTTACACTGTTAATAATGGAGTTGACTTTAAGTATGTGAACAATATTTAATAACTACATTTGCTAAGTGGCTCATAAACGCATTGCCAACAAAATTGAATCTTTAATTGCAGAGTTTCGCAATTTCAAAACATATACAAATATCGAAATCAACATTTTTCCCTTAAATGAAGGAGATCGACGTCCCAAAATCGAGGGAAAGACGTAGAAAAATAGGTAAAAAGCAAACAATTTTCAAAAGATGACGATTTATTTGTAGAAGTAATCGGGAACTGGAATTCCTTATTCGAATCCTATTTGCAAAGACTAATTTCAAATAATTTAAGGAGATGCTAAGCTGTCATTGACAGTAAAGGACGTGCAGCCAAACATTAATAAATTGTTTGAAGTCTTTTGTCATTTTATATTCCAGGCATGTATGTAAAATTAAAACTATAAGAAAATAAACATATTTTCTATATAAATAAGTTTGATAAATTCTTGTAGATTATTAAATTCTCTAGCGATGTACATAATTGGACTTTTCGATTACTATTCAAATTCAATACATTAAACTGCATGAAATATGGAAATCGATATCATTCAGAAACTTTTGTCTGCAACTGTACGTTTTGGCATACTTACCATTGCCATAACTGTATAAAATCCGACGCCTACATATTTATGGCGTATATTCTGTTATTAGTTTTTCATAACTGGACGTGTAAAGGACATACGAAAGTCAACATTGATTTTTTAAATGGAATTATGTACTTTTTAATACATTCGCTATAAAAAAAAAAGTATTAAGCTATTTATGCTGACAAGATTGTAATTTAAGAAATATTTCAGTTTAAATAATTCTAATATACCATTACATCCCCTTGGATTTTTCATATGAGGCCACTTAGACAATAAAGTTTATCCTAGACAAATATTATTTAATACTTATAAGAGTACAGGGTGCAACAAAAATATTGCAGGTCTTTAAAAAACGGTGATCCATAAGGTGATTTTAACCCTGCTGTTCTCGTCTTGAAATTTTAATTTATTACAACTTGAATTATTGACACATCATTACAAATATGGCCAATGAAATTTTTACAGAATGTAAAAAAGAACAATAAACGTAAATAAAACTAATTTCCTCCAACAGTTATTTAACAAAATAAAATGTACGATTGAATGAAATAGACCTGAAGAGAAGAGTTAAATAATTTTAACGGTTAAATAACTTTTTTCTTAGTGAAAATGTCCTCGGAGGCTTTGTTAACGAGATATTGACAAAAATCTTTGACCCATCAGAGCGCAAGTACAGTGGGCGAATTTCAGCACAGGCGTCGACTATGTCAATAAGTAGTATTGGCCCGCCATAGTCTGCGCCGGAATCAGTTTGCTATATTCGCTCTCTTATTGATCACTGTTTTTCGTTAATAATTCGTTAAGGGGGGAATTTTTTTTCTTAGTCAAAAATATAATAAACAAAACTGTCAAGAAAATGATTTGAAACTTTGTATATGTTTTTAAAATACTTTTATTAGGTAACACAACTTTTTTTTATTGAATTATTCGAAAATACAGTTGGAATCAACTGCGGATTAAACGCATCACAAACTTTACGATTGACATGATATCTGTCCTTTAGTTCATATGAAATCAAAAATTTTAGTGTAGTTTTATTTCATACACGTATAGTTATCGTTCGATCTACAGGCAAGGCGATAGGTTGTAATTATTTTTTTTAATTAGCAGGATTTGAACAGTTACCATTCTCCGAAAAATAATTCTTTTGGTTTCATTGTAGGTCAAACGTTACCAATATGTGCATAAAATAAAATCACATTGGAATTTTTTATTTTATGCGAACTAAACGGCAGATATCATGTCAACCGCAATTTCGCGATGTGTTTAGTCAGCGGTTTTTTCGTATGAATTCAACCGAAAAATTGTGTTTCTGAATAAAAGTAGGTTAAACACACATACAAAGTTTTAAACCATTATGTTTATAGCTTTGTTTATTTAAAAAAAAATTTTAAATCGATTTTCGATCAAGAAAAAAGAAATTCACCCTTTAACAAAATCCCACCTAACATTTTCGCTAAAGAAAAAGTTGTTTGACCTTCGTATGACCTTTAAGTGTTCACATTCCAAAGAAATAATAACAGCAAAATATGTCTCTCAAGATATTCAATTATCATATGAAGCATTTTTTATATTTTAATAATAGACAAAAATTCAAGATATTAAAATGAGGTGAGACATTTTTGAGCTCACCTATTTACCTATTTATGTATATATATTTCCTTATTTATCGATTAATCTATCTATTTTAGCCACAAGCACTCTCGATCACAGTCGCGAAATGGCGCAATGAAATATGTTACTATAATGCGCGGCCGCCGCAAACAAAGATCGACGACTAATGACGGAGGGCCAGCTCGATGAAACGAGGTCGCGCACTATTAATTTCAACTCGCAGCTGTACCCGTCATACGTTTTCCATTTCTGTACAATATACGAAATGTCCCCGTGCCTTTGAGGCTTTTATTACTCGGCCAGCGCAACAGGAATTTCAATGTATTAATTATACCCTTCCATCGATGCGCGACAAAAAGTAATTTATAAAACGTTACTGCGTGTCGAATAATCAATGTTCGCGAAGCAATAAATTTTCATTAATTTTACGGCACTCGTATTTATGCTCACGCAAAATCTACTTAATGACTTCGCTGCTCGTCTGTTGGCTAAATTGAAATTATTAAACGGTACGAAAAATTTTAACGCAGTCTCGGGAAAAACCACTTGACTTTTTAAAATTTTTTAGAGAAATTATGTTTGACATTTCGTGGGATTGAGACTGAATTTAGAAATTTTCCGTTTACGAATTTTATTTAGGCTAAGGAAAACAGCAATAGACACAATTATCAAAATTAATTGAAAGTTTTATACATAATGTTTTATAATATATAAAATAAATTTACTTTCAAGACATAACATCTTAAAATTAAAACATTTTCATAAAGTTTCCCATATTTCTAATAAGTTATTACTTATTGTCGTTAAATATGGAGCCAGAACCGCATTTACCTTAAGACGCAAGCTGGGGCCACATTTTGAAGCATTGCTTCAGATAAACAAAATAGAAAACAGTCTATGTATAGTGCTGGGATGAGAAGTTATCTCGTGTGTTGCGTTGATTTTGAGGGAATATAGGAGTCTTTTTTTCGTTGCAGTATATTTGTAGTTAAAATGCTTATTATTAAGTATCAAATATCAATGCGAACATAAACAATCTTGAAATTTGCAACTCAAATTTTTCAAATTTCCAACATGAAATCTTTAAATGTATTCAGACTTGAAATCTTGAAATCTACAAATCTTCAATTTGGCTCTTGAAATTTTCTGCTCTAAACCTTTCAGTTCCTAACATCAGCTTCTAAAATTCCCATCTTCAAATTTTTAATTCATATCGTCGAATCTCCCACTAAAAGTCTTCACATTTTCCATTTTAATTTCTTCCCTTTTTTGTTCTTATGCGCAATCAAAATGTTACAAATGTTTGAATTGCCTAATGCTTCTATCTACGTGGAACTCCTGCTTAATACTCAACAGTTTCAACAGGAAATATCCCATCAATGGTGGACGACAAAAATCAACAGCCTGTGACTCTTTATCCGGTCCCTTATTAAAGGGTCCCTATAGTGATCCCTGAACTGCGAATTTCTATGCATTTATAATAATTATTAATCTGCAAAAATCTATGAGACGGATGAAGTTTAAAATTCCCCCAACGAAACGTTCATTTTCGAAGTTTTGACCACGTTTTGGTAATTTAAGACCACTACGTAGCAGTACGATTTTCCTACGCGAATAGCTGCATTTAAACGGTTCATTAGAATCCCACGCGGAACACTCGACGGAGCAGGAAACGCGGCTCCATTGATTCGAGTTAAAGCTACAGCCATCGGATTCTACGGTTCATTTCTCCCGATCGGCGAGTTTACGCGGTGCCAATCTATGGTCTAAGCGTCTCGCGGTGCACTTCCTTAAATATCGATCGGCCACGAGCAGTGCGTGAATTCGCGTAACAGTTTATGGGAAAACAACTGTGAACCTCGATGGGTGGAGACTGTGTCGGAACAGTAAGTCGAGAATATAAAATGGGGGGAGATACGAAAGAGGATAATCACCACTTTATCGAGTCTCGGCGATATGTAGGTCAGGATTGTCGCGGGACTTCGAAGGATTTTCCCTTGGAACACAAGAAAAATCGTGTTCCGAACGCTGCAACGTTTCCCGATACGCGAACACGAGAATGCTTGACACACCTTTTTTACGGGAGAATGCATCGTTTCCAGTCTGTTTGCAAATTCCTAGATCCTAACAGTACCATGGTTCCTCGCGATTTTAGGTTTCACTTCGCGTGCTCCGCGTTGTAAATCAATTTCCTGGTCTTGGCGTGGATTTGCGCGATTTTTCAGATCCTTGTGAATTCGACGCGGATACGTCGCGATCGCTCGATCCGTGGACTTGTGAAATGGCCCACTTCGGGGAATTGGAATTTTTTTTCTGTGATGATCGAGGGTCGGGTGATAGCGTTGCAGTTTCTGGGGTTAAACTGATATTTTAGGGAGCTAATCCTGCTGAGCTACTCCTTAAATGGTGTTTCAGACCACATGTGTAATTTTCAAACAGATTAAAAGCTAAATTATACGAATGCGAAAGCTTGTAACTATTATAATGTAATATAATTTATCAAGTGTAGAATATGGAAATGAGTTCTTTCCGAGGAATTTCTTCACACAATTAGAATATTTAATAATAATTAGAACAATTTAATTCTAAATAAAATCAAAGATCGTTTGCCAGAAAAAATTGCGCTAAGTCATTAATAACAATAACAAGCATTTGAATGCTTGAACGATTCTATTTTTTTCTGAATAGAATTTTTATCAGAAAAAATTAATTTCTACTCCTAATAACTTATATTAGTAAATTAATTTCATCTTATAATATTCAAATATTAAGTTTGAAATAGGTTTATAGAATTTAATCGCACTCTGTAAGGGTTAATTTGAAATATAGTTTTCCTCTGTAATGGAATGATCTCTTCTCAAATTGATGATAGGACCAGGCATTATAAATTTAGGTCGTTATATAATTGAAACGGTGATTAATATGATGATCATCTGTGACTGGCGTATGAAGCATAGGTACAATATTTCTGTGAAACAGTCGTAATAAATAAACTTTGATATTTATCAACTTCAGGACTTCGGGGAAACATGAATACCATGACGAATAATGGAAAATTATAAATGCATAAGTGAATTACGAAATGTTTGCATAAATGGATGGGTGGAAAGTTATGTAATGATTAACGCGTTAAGGGTTTTAAATATCCAGCTTATAGACGGTGATAATAATAATAATAATAATAGCTAATAAATATTAATGGAAAACCGCGTATAGATATTACGAGCAGCATGACGCTTATACATATTTATATTATCAGTGAAAACCACCAACCATTATAAAATAATGTTATTGTAATTTACATATTTGTTGGGTATTGAAGTAATTTTCCTGCATATTTTCACTAATGTTTGTCCAATTTCGAGAAAATGTCAAATAACTTTCATTAATATTTGTGTCTTTTGTTATTAGATTAGACTATGTCAGAGGTTCACTTTTAAATTCATAATAACGAGGTAATTATACAAATTCTAGATTTAATATTAATCTATAAGATTCTAAATCATTATATCGACTGTCCCAATGTTTTAGGTCTAATTCAGTTTAATGCTCCGCACAGGACTCTCAGAAGCTACCCATTATTCTATGAATCTTCTTGTAGATCTAACGTTTCCGCCTACGAATGTATCAGACGCTGCTGTAGACAGGCTAATATGCATGCCAACCAACTCGACTTCTTTGGTTGTCCCAATTCCAATTAAATCTTTTATCAATCGTTGTAAATCCTTATCGTACAGCGAATCTTAATGCTATTATTATTTCAATTGTATCAAAGGGTGCCATCCCGTGAAATAAATAAAAAATAAATAAATAAATATATAAATATATAAATAAATAAATAAATAAATAAATAAATAAGTAAATAAATAAATAAATAAATAAACAAATAAATATTTAAATAAATAAATAAATAAATAATAAATATGTTAAATTCTATTATTGGCATTATACTTATTTATTTTCTGTATATTACGTCCCTTTAATATCTTGCAATCGAAATCCTAAAATTCTATTTCTAGCAGAATTGTAGTACAGAGGGTCAGAAATATTTGTAAAGGGTACCAAGAACTTCTCAAGCTTAAGAAACAGACTAAAAATGCAGTGATTTTCGAAACCTCAGTTGAGTCACGCCGATGACTCGATCCCAGAAACCGTTAGATCTTCGAGGGGATGTCTCACTTTTTCTAGATTCTTATTTTTTTCCGCCTCCTCGCATTAAACGCTGTCACGGCACGAAAATACACTCCGGCGCGAGTAATCCTGCAAGATTCGTCGCGAAAATCGCGTAGGATTTGTTCTCCGAACGCCGTGGAATCTAGATATAAAGTCGTCCCGATCGGAGAGCATCTAACAATAAGAAGAAAAAGAAGTTGCTCGGAAAAAGTGACTAATCCGGGAGATTATTAATGGAACTCCCGGCGTATCGCTTCTGCGAGCCTTCAGTTTCTGGATCTGATTAACCCCTCGGTAAAAGCATCGACGACGGTGAAAACGCGCGGCGATATCGTTGCAGCGAGAAGTCCACCAAACAAACGTAACAATATTTTCGCCGCGTGTTTCAACGTGGAATCGATTAGCGGTGTCGGTAGCCGTTGTAAAGCAAACAAACGGACCGAGATATCGCGAAGACTGTGGATAAATGAATCGGTGAATCACGCTCGCCTTTAATACCTGCCTATAAACTGAATCGAAGCACAAAGCCCACTCTTTTTTCGAAGTTCTTTTCTTCGTCGTGTCGTCGGGGCACGTTGCTCCGCAGTTTTCCAACGTGATTGCGTCGTGCATTACGTCAGGTTTCGTAAAAATACAACATCGCGGCGCAGAGTTACAGAAATGAATCGTTTTCCCTCTCGATCTACGTAAACCAATTCTTTATCTGTCTGTTTGCAACTGGTCGATTTGAAAACATTATTTACGAATGCGAGAAAGTAAACAGAAGGGAATTAGGTGTTTCCCCGTTTTTTTTCAACGACGCGACGCGACGAATACGCAAACGTCCGTACGCCCACGGATTCAATTATTTTTTCTCTGTTTAATCCAAACTGAAATAATAAACGTGACTAATCGTGTGGTTTGATAGTGAATTCTAGTGTTTCTAGTGTTTCTAGAGTTTCTAGATTCTTCATCATTTGAAATTGTGAATATTTTATCATTTTTATTTTTAAATTTTTTTTGGAAAGCGTGAAAAATAAAATAGTCATTTATTTGTTGTAAGGTACTGGTCCCGGGTTAGTGAGCCTGAACATATAAATGTACCTTTACATTTAAATAAGTTATAAAAAAGAAACATTTCTAAAAATAAAGGAAAAACTTTTTTTCCCCATTAAGTTTAGTAGTAATAATAATAATAATACAATTTTATTGTGCACTAACTAATTGTTATTGCAATGTAAATACAAATTATTCATTATAAGAATATCAATTTTTCATACCACCTTAGTGTGCAGAAGGCGAGATTCAGCAATTAATTCAATTTAATAGTTTAACTTAATCAAAAAACATATTTTTCTTTTATTTCTTTTATTTTCTCTTTGCGATTTATTTAAATGTAAAGGCACACTAATAGGTGCAATTTCGTTAATAAGGACCATTAGCCTATCTATTATATTGGTTATTTGAACTTTTCTACTGGAAGAAATCTGCTACATAAATTCCAGGAAGAAAATTTTATTTTCAAGTAGCTTTGCAAAATAGTATTTTATTTCGGTGAAATCTGTTTAGTATTTATTGCTACAGTGTTTTAAATAGTCGATAGTCAATAATTTCTATTTAAAACCCTGTGTAAAAGTGTGAAAAGATAAATAAGACTTTATTACAATTTTAGAATAGAATTTTACTTATAGCAGCTACAATTTAAATTTAATTAAATTACATTTTCTAAATATTATAGTATCTGGTTGAACTCTTTTTAGCACATTTTAGTGTTTTAATAAATAATAAGATGAATATCTATTCATAATGTAAGCCCTAAAATGATATCTGATTTTGGAATGGTAGTGTGAATAAATGAATAACTTTATTTAAGAAAATCAAAGTGCACCTTATTATATAACTATTGAAGAATAAAAAAGTATTTTTCAACATTTTTTCGGTTCACAATGGTGTCGTATTTTTGCGGAATCACCTTTTACAAATTCGATCTGTAAGGTTTCTCTATCACATCTCATCCTAGGGCAAAAAACTAAAAATGTACTTTTTCTACATAAAATAAACTACTGAAGTACGTAGGATTTTTCAAAAATATTGATTTTGTTAAATAGCGGCTGTTTCTAAATATGAATTTTGGGTTAAAATTTGCATTTTTTCTAAAAATAGATGTCAAATGTTTAAAAATCAACATTTTTAAAAACTCCTACGCACTTCAGTAGTTTATTTCGTGTTAAAAAAGTACATCTTTGGATTTTTGAGATGTGATGGAGAAACCTTGCACACCGAATTGTATCTTTGGTAAAAGGTAATTCCGCAAATGGTCGAATACGCCACCATTTGGGACTGAAAAAATTTAAAAAAATATTAGTTTACTCTTCAATAGTTATACAATAAAGTGCAATTTAATTTTCTTAAATAAAGTTATTTATTTATTCACAGTACCATCCCAAACTCAGACATCATTTTAGGGCTTATAAGGTAGCGTTAGGTCTTAAAAAAATAAAGATCATGAAGTTTCATTAAAAAATTGTGTCAAATTAACTCAAGGAACGGATGAGGATTAATTTTCGAAAAAACAGGAATGAGAATATAAAAACGCGTGAAAGAAATATTGACAAATAAAAATAATAATATATACGCTACAGTATTATATTTATAGACTTACTATATATAGTATTATAGTGTATTAAACGAGTAGCTCTGAAATGTGTTAAAACTTCCTTCAATTTTAAAAATAGAATTTTATTTATAGTATTCACTATTTCATTGCTTCGAATCATTTTACTAAAAAAATCTTTGCTAAGCAAATTACCGACAAAAATTCCATTTTATTTAAAATAAAGTTTCCAAAATAATATTTTATTTAAAACAAATTTTCTGAACAACATCCACTATTTCGGTATTACAAATCGTCTCACTTAAAGGTGTCTGCTAGACAGATTGTTGAAGGAAAATTCTATTTCAGCAAGCTGTATTAAATTCTTTACACCCTCTCCCGCCACAGTGTATCCGTTAAGCTTTAAAAATGATGCTCTTCGACTCACCTATGGTCGTGTAAATGGTGCCGCAGTAGAACACAGCGTTCCAGAAGCTCCACACTTTCTGCCCACGATCCGTGGCCCCGCGTTTGTAGAACTCGAACAGATGTTCCTCGTACTTCATCAACTGGTTCCTCGCTTTCCCGTCCCAGAGCTCCGAATCCGACGCAAGCCTCTTGTCGTTCCAAAGTTCTCTAATTATTGTCAGTGTCTCGTTCCTGCGCAACAAAAAAGGGTTCGTTCTATTAACGGATTTCGCCTGCGTTCCACCCGCTGATCATCCGAGCGTCGTCGTGTTTTGCTTCTTCATGAAGTATGAGAAGCGTTCGACAAGGCAACTTTCCTAGAACGTCGCGATGAAAGCTTGCGAGAGAAATTTGCGATCGTTACGCGGGAACTTTCTCTTTCCGTCCTTTCATCTCGAATCGTCTTCTGTTCGTTAAGAGCAAGGAAAAACTACAGGGCTGGGGCGCGTCTTTTGTGCGTTGATTCGAGCCCGGATCACGCGGGCGCCTAGAACGCTTTCAATTATTGGGGAGCGACGAGAAATCGTCTGAAGAATCTTGATTCCGTGTAGGCAGCAGGTCTTAATACCCACGCATAATAGAGAACGCCTTCTGATCTTGTTGCTCGACGAAGTGCATAAACGTCAAGCAGTAATTGTTCAAGTGCGTTCATTATTCTGAATCAATGAAGGAACAGCTACTCGAGCTCCTGGTAACTGTTTGATCCCAAATTCTATGCTCAATAACAATCAAGGAAGTATTTTCCTTTGAAAATTCGAAATGAGAAGGAATTATCAAATTGCAGAGTTTTACATACTGAATTTCTAAAGTCAATAAGTAGACTGCGGATATTTATGCATTTATTTATGAAATATCAAAAATAAAATACATTCTTTAATAGTTAGAAGGTAAATGACACTTTTATTTCAATTCGTTTTCTTTTCATACAATGACGCACGAATTTATTCACGAAAAACATGTTAAATTTGCTTAAATTCTATAAAAGGTATTTGCCTTTGCTTAATAAAAATCATGCAAACTAAGATGAAACGACGTAATTCAACGAAAAATATAATACTGCGAATTTCACAGCCAATTAACTTTTGAAATACATGTGAACAAATCTGTGAGTTACTGTATGTCCTTAAAAATAAATATCTACAGTTTATTAATAACTAAACCTCTAATATATTAAATAAATTTCTGCATAGCTTGCAAAAGAGAATATGAAAACCAGAATCGAGGAAAAAAGTTTATAAAAAGATGCGATAGAATAAATTTCTCTATTTTTGATAAGGTAATTAAAATGTTGATTCTTAAGCCCCAACGAATTGGGAATTTGTAGGAAAGGGAAAACCTATGATAGCAATATTAATTAAAGTGCATTTATAAGTATTTAAATAAAGCATTAAAAAGAAGAAAATTCTTGAATACGTCGTTTAAAACAATAGCTCCGTAATTATTTTAATCAGTCGTTTAATTAGCGTCAGCATTGCGTTTGAAGTAAAAGCTTCGACTAACCCCTGAGAATTTTCCATAACCTTTGATATTATCAAGGCATTTGTTAACTGCTTACCATGTTAACATTGTGTAATTATGTTTTCAGTACGCGTGCCGGCAAAATTTGTAGAGGAAGGAAAAAAAATTGTAAGGAAATTATGAGCACATTCATTGTCAAGGTGAGCAGTTGGAGCATGTGAACCCCTTATTTATCGAATCAGTCACGCCACAGGTATTTTTCTGGTCAAGAGAGACCCTGGTCATCTAGAGCGAGCCTAACCTTCGACTCGAGGTCGATTGATCCAGTAGGAAAGAAATTGCGGGAAAATCGATCTCGATTTAAATAAGGAAATCATTTATAACTCGGCAGTAGAGCGAGTCAAGGAAAGCGTAGACGACTGGAATGATTCTACTTCCCTGGAACACTATTTTATATACAGTACAACCTCGATTAATATTTGTAATGTAAAATGTTAAAAATCAGTGAATTATTGAATCAGTTGAATTATTAACTCATGGTTCAAGTTGTACTTGAAGTCCTATTTTACTTTCGTATCTACTGCATTAAATGATTGATACATTGGATAATAAAATTCTGAAGTAATTGTGATTCGGATTATCGAAGCTCTACTTTAATAAAGCTCTCGCTTGATGTTAACGATACTATTACGAAAATTTGATTAAAGAATTTAGTTACTCCTGAAGTTTTTTTCAAATTAAAACGAAACCTGCTGTACAAGATTAGCGAAAATTTCAGCGCACTTATTAGCACGCCGATAATTGTACGCATAATCCTCAAAACCAGAATACGACATTTCTAGCAGCGAAAGGATACAGTTCAAAGTTCAAATGGAAAATCAAAGCATAAAGATCAAAGATTTCTCTTAAACATCGTAAATGTATCAAAGGAAAGTGTATCAAATGTTCCGAATGCAAAAGGTTGAAGTCGTTTGTGAATACTGGTTTGCAGTTTTATTAAACATAGATGTCTCTCGTGCAACATCAAACTTGTGTGATTAGGATCTTGATATTTCCTCAAATATTCATTAATGATTTCTTTATAGTGTTGATCTCATCAGTGAAAAGACACAAACGACGCTTGTTCGATGCAGAATTCACGAACAAGCGTCGCGTGTCATAAAGTTGCGGTATTATCCGATTGAGTTCCGAGCTAGTTAATGATTCAAGCACCTACACGTTGTTACACAGGACAATAGTCCCTGATCTGGGGTGATCCAAATGGATAAAAGACTCTTCAGAATTCGCTTCAATCCCACTTTCCAGTTGATAACTATAAAATACAGTAACGGCCAAAGAAATTGAATCGATCATTTCATAGGGTAGATGTCAAAATTGAGTTTTCGCTACGACTGGACGCAGCGTCCAATACAAATAGCATTTTTCAATATACATGGGATCTACGGCTTTTGATTTTTCATATTTGTGTGTTGTATGTGTTGGACGCCGCGTTCAGTCGCGACGACTGACAGTCATAACGAAAACACACCTTAAAGTGTGTAAAATCGCTCGTGCGATTCTTTCAGCGTCGTTCTCATTCTACAGATTTTGAATTCACATCGGATGGTTCGAATTGCCCGTGCAATTCTTTCAACGTCATTCTCTCCCTCTCTCTTTTAATAATTCTGAATTAACATCGGGTGATTAGAATCGCCTGTGCGATTATTTCAACGTCGTTCATTCTATCTCTCATCTCTTCACCACCCTCAGCCACTGACCCAAACCCTTATAGCCAATTATTAGGTTGGCTAATCTACTAATCAATTTGATTTTTCGAACCAAGACGCCCGCGACCACCATGGGATTTAATGTAAGTTTAACTGTAGTTTGAGATATCTAGGTTTAAGATTATAACACTCGATGTACATACAATTGCCAAGCTATCATGTCTTAGTTTTCTGTGCTCGGAAACTCACTCCTCATCCCTGGATGAGGAGATCACCTCTGCTTCTATCGATAGAAGCAAGTGATCGACTGTGGGACCGACACCGATGGGTCAGTCCATCCTTTGCGAGTCCGGTCGAGGGAGAAGTGTCTCGGACGTAAGTGTGTGCGTGGTAACACGCATTTGCCTGCGGAAATCTCCCGCGGGCGGGTGCCCTTCTTGATCAATCGCCCGGAACCAGGACCTCGCTTGCGCGGCTCCTGGGAGGGTGCAGGAACTGGGTCTGTTCTCGTGAGGTGCCGATCACTTTCCCCTTTACTGTGTTCCCGAGGTGGTAGGATATGCATCATCGAATTCCAGTTCTCAGTTGCGACGCGGTAGAGTTCCCATTTCCTCTTTCTCATAATGATAACTTGGCAATTCTTTGAACTAAGGGGGTGGATGGAACTTTGATTCCATCCGTCTTCGAGGTTCGCTAGACTAAGACCAGAGTCGACGGTATGGGAGGAACATTGATTCCTTCCATCTCTGAGGTTCGCTAGTTTAAGGTTTAGATTATAAGATTTTTGTAAGGGGAGATCAATGAAATCCATGAAATCCAATGGGTTTCCACTCGCAGTAACCTCCACGTGGTGAGACTTGAGCAATCGATAATTAATCATCGAGCTAATTAGCTGCGAACTTGTTATAAAATAGACGTGAGATTGTAGTTTTAAGGTAACGTTAAGAATATCGGTAGATGTAAGATTGTAGTTACAAAATATACTAAAGATTAACTATTACTAATGTAGGCATACCTTGTGATCATTTGTAATGCAATAAAAAAACGTTTATATTGCAAAGACTTTATAATTGGGCTGTATCCTCAATTTTTTTCGAATTCTTAAATAACTTCTCGCTATAAAAAAAAGCCTGCATTTGTTAACAACAATTGCAAAATAAATGGTTGAAAAAGTTTTTTTTCCATTGAAATAATTTGTATTAGATACTTCGATGTCTCCCTTATAAGCACTCAAAAGCACATTTTTATCAGTTGGCTAGTTCAAGAGCTTAAAATTTATATAAAAAAGCGAATACTAATTTCAAAGAGCTGTAAAATCAACAAATTCTTAAATTTTTAAAAATCCTTTGGGACACATTTATATATCCATAAAAACTACAACATATAAAAAATTCAACAAAATCCGTGGTGTTACTCAAAATAGTGTCCAATTTCGTATGGAATGATCCTGTCAAATTGTCGTACGACCGACCGATATCGGTCGAATAAACAACAACGATTTTGTCGTTGTACAACATTTAATGAGAACATAGCGTATCTAGATATTCGACAAAATGGGTTATCAAACAGTGATGCAATTTTATTGGCCACTACTATAAATTAATATTCCTTCATATACCTAAAATTGTAGAAGCTTTCAGCTTCTGAAATTTGGGGAATTTAATTTATGTTCCATATATTTGCCCAGTTTATTACTTTAAAGAGAAGATGAAGACCTCTCCTTCGCAAAAGCGAGGATAAACTGTATCGATCGCTGTTTGATAACCATCGAACGGGTTATTGCCGGTAAAAACACACAGTTAAACCGCGTCATCTTGAGTACAGGGCGCGTTTAGACCATGCGTTCGATCGTCCCACATTTTCCTCGCAGTATTGTCGATTTACTGTTTCGAGATGCGACCGATATAACGTTGCACATTATATTGCGTTCGCACGCATGCCTTAAGCTCATTTTACTTGGTGCGAAGGTTGAGAACATGAACACGCGAAAACGGTCTGGATATGCCAGCTCCGCGAATTGAAGGGATAAAGTAATAATCTCGCCGGGTGAAATAGAATTGCATGTGCGCCGGGAGAAGCGGAATATTCACCGTTTCGAATTGGAAACAATAACTATAGAGTTTTTCCACGCCAGAAACACTGAGAAGAAGTAAACTTTGAACTGTTAATTTGATATCGTATATTTTTCTGCGATGTATTATTTCATTAACGACCGCACGAGGCGATCTATTCTTTGCGGTTTGGTCTCTTGAAAATTTCATAACACTTTGCAGTATTCAATTTCCGAGATAAATTTCTGTGTAAATGATATTTTTTGTTAGTAATGAGGTATGTGAAACTCGTTGAACGAAACGAGAACGCGTTGCGTTTCAAAGGCAGTACGAACTTTTTGAATGATACGGAGTATATTGTTCGCTGTGCGTTTGATATTTACTGAATGAAACACGTGAGTGAAATGAGCCTCGAGGGATAAAAGGGGGAAACTATAACGCGTTTCAGAGCCTGTGAACGTAAATTTCAGAATGATTTAAAGACTTACAAATAGGGAGAATGATTTGGACCGTCTGAATCAATTTTGTTTTCAAGTTGCAGATGGTTTTGTATTCCAATAATTCTCTTTGGAAGCTAAACTGAGCTAGCAAAGGTTTCAATAAAATATAGTTTTCAAAGAAACCGCTGAAAATGAACGCGTTGGGCCGCAATGCAATCTGCTAAATGTCTTCTCGAGGGAAGTAGGAAATATAGATAGTATCTGTTTGAAGTCGAATTGTGCTAACACAACTGTCTTGTAACTTCGAAACGAGGCTAAATAGGGCAAATGTTTGCACAAACATTATTCGCTATTTTTATGCGTTTAATTCAATTCTCAAATTAATGTTGCGCGTTTTGAAATAGGTATTTTTTAAATGGCGTTAAGTGTTAATTAGTATTTTACTATCTAATTAGCTATTACTTTGTAAATCTCAGGATTCACGTGGGTCGTTCTTATGTGTTAAATTACTGGCGTATCGAGCAAATATTACAGCAAAACCACCGTGTCTCAAACTCCTTTGCGAATACCTGAAACCACGGATTTACGTAGGTAAATGAGATGTGGGAATACAAAGGTTTTACTGTGTTATATTGTACATATGTACATGCTGTACATACGGTATATAGTATTGAGGCGTTTGATGAAAAAAGGGCACATAAGCTAAAATATCATTTCCAGAGAACCAATTTCAGAGTTTTCGTTGCGGTAATATTTAATAAAAAATAATGCAATTCCATTCAATTATCATTCCTGAATCTAATTATATCATTTTTCATTAAGTAATACTGTAATGAAAACTTTGTAAAGGATTTCTTTGACATGATATTTTAGCTTATGTGTCCTTTTTCTATCCAGTGCCTCAATTTATAATATTAATATATGCATGGCATTAGCAATAACTAAAAATATTTTATAATAATTCATTTAGTAACAAGTAGTGATCCTCAAAGGGGTGATGAGAAAATGCACAGTCATATTGACCCACATCCCTTTATCTAGTGTCTTTGTCTTCTTCTATTTTTTGGTTTCGCTTATCTACTTTCTCTCTTTGTTTTCGGTTTTGATTCAAGATGAACAGAAAATGCGGACATCGTTTCTTATGACTCCCTTGAGACTCACTAGTAATAAGTAAACTGCGTATGTTTATGCAAATTCAAATTTTCTAGGACATAGAAAAAGAAAAGCAACTTAAGTAAGAATGTCATTTACATTCTAAGTATTATAAAATGCATTTCAGTTTCGATACTTCATGTATTTTTGTACCTATGTACAAATTTATACATTTTTGCACATTTAAAATCGTCATAAATGCATAAACATTTGCAGTCTAGTAATAAGTAATAATTAGACTGTGGATTATGCGTTTATAATGTGCGAGTATATGTAAAAATTTACATACAATATAAAAAACAGAATAAATGTTACAACATTTAGAATACACGAAAGATTTTTATTCAAGTTTCTATTCTGTTTGTGTTTATAAGAACGTGAATTTATGTAAGCATTCCTAGTCTACTAATAAGATAACAGTGAAAATAAAATAATGAAGGTGATAAGATAAAGTGATGTGAATAAAGTAGATGTGATAAGTAGACTGCGGATTTTCATGCATTTATAACAATTCTAAATATGCAAACATCTAGAAAACTGTTAACAAATGCCAAAGTATAAAATATATAATACAAATTATAATGTTTAAACAAATAAGGTACGCTATTATTCAAGTTTTGATTCTCGATTTTTATTTGTGAAAATTTGATTTTGCATAAAAATCCGCAGTCTAGTGATAAATAAACTACGAATTTTTATGCATTTATAATAAATCTATACGTGCTAAAATTGACAAAGCTCAGTTGTCAAAACGTATGAAATATAAAAAATGTAATATATTTTATAATATTTAAACAATAAGACACACTATTATTCGAGTTTCAGCTTTTTATTTGTGAGTCTAGCGATAAGATCTGTAAGTACGGATCGCATCAAAAGGATCATCTGCATCGAATAATCCTGGTTTATAAAGCGATAACCATGTTGATGGTTCAAGATTCTCGATAATTGAAAACTGTTTCACTAAAATCTCATATCCTGTCTAACATTTGTAGTTCCTTCCTTGTATAGCATCAAAATATTGCCTTACAACCTTTAACATTTAACTACACCTCCGTTGTTCATCTTACTCTTATTAAAATATGTTATTATCAATTATCACTAATAATATTTAGCAATCCTCCATTTAATATTTCCTAAACCACAGACGAAGGTTTTATATTAAGCACAAAATGGTCCCTTCATCCGCAATGTAATAACTCAATTCTCCATCCGAAAACCAAACATACTACACAAAATTCTACTAAATAAAAAACTGTCTAATCTCTGCACAGGGTTGGATATTATCCAAATAAATTTTTTGATAAACAAGCATTAATATAATCTATTGTTTTATCTGATAAAATGCTATTTCAAATAATCATGTGGTACTTTATTTAAACCAACAAATGATTTTTCTGGGAACTATTGAATTTTAAATAAAAGAGAGTTTTTTTTTATTTTTTATCAATCAATAAATCAATAACTTCACAAAATTAGACATTGTTGCAGACGTTGCGCGGTCGGTCCGACGAAAAATAAACTGCTTTCATTTTTCAGACATACGATAAATACGATTTTGTCGCATCACAACCGTTACCAATTTGGACGAGGTCATAAAATATGCTTCGTGTTGGCCGGTCAATCGTGCGACAATGATTTTGTCGCTGTACTACATCTAATTAGGACACAGTCTAACGCAGTTGTCGATGTTGACATGATAGACAAATTATTTGAATAAATGTTTGATCAAATAAAAAATAAAATGAAATATTATTTTATCCTAAATCTAAATAAGGAAAGAATCCTAAGAAAAATCATTTGTGTGTTCAAATAAACTGACGCATAATTACAATGAATTCTCGATAGTAGCGACCGTTCGTTATAAGTAGACTGCGGATGTTTATGCAAATTCACAATTTCATAACAGTTGAAATTTAAATAGAAATGTGCTTTCTATTTTAAATACTACACAATGTATATTATTTTCAATAAGTTCTCACATATTTCAAATTGCCATAAACATCCGTAGTTTCGTTATAACCGACTTTCGATATAAGCAAATTCGATTCCAATGATTCGTTATAAGCGACTGTTACGTTATAGGACCGCATAGGCATATAACACATAGAGAAGTAAAATATCAGAAAAATCTACTTATCACCAATAATTAATTTGTGGCTCTCACCCTCTCAGCCTCACATCTACTCTATGCCTACATATGTTTTTATACATATTATGGTCGAGACTGTGAGGTACGATTGGTTCTCTGGTGGACGAGTTCTGTGCCGCCATGAAATGTAACCAATCGAATGTCACGATGCAACCAATCAGATTCTCCAACAACAATTGAGTCCCTTCTTCTTTCAATGATTAAATTTTTTTTTTTTTTTTTAAATCGATTCATCTTGGGTCGCTTATAAAGAGAATTCACTGTATTTCAAATAACATGTAGTCAAATAAAATAGTATGTTATCTTTCAAACAATTTATTTCATTAATGGCCAAGCTTGCTATCATCTATCCATTACACGAACCCACCTCTCCTTACGTATGTTGAAGTGCATGACGTCCTCGTTCGTTCCCTCGATCGTCACGAAGATCATCGCGCCTCCAATGCTGTACAAAAGCACGATAAAGAATAAGAAAATGTGCGTGAACCATCGTTTGCTCCAGGAACTGACCTGTACACAAGACACAGGTACCGATCAGTAGTGCTCATCGAGCATAATTTCGCCGTGATTCGTTACTACGATATCTTTAATTTCAGCAGACCTTCTCGTACAGCCAGAAGGCGCTCTTCTCGCCGACGCTCAGCCCGGACTTGGTCAGGTCCTTGATGCCTTTGAACTGACTGAACACGAACTCGCTCGCCTTGTTCGTATACATCATCTGCGGCTGCCCAGAAACTGGCGTCATGGGTATGGGAGTCTGCCCGTACGGGGTTGGCACGTACCCCATACCAGGCTGAGGGAAGTACTGCCCTGGCAGAGGAAGCTGGATCTTCGGTCTGGGGGGCGGTTTTCGGGGTCCTGGTGAATTCGACATCTTGCCGATTGACTTCGGTGACGACAAAGACAGAAATTCGTCGATCTCGGGATATTGACTGTGACGGTACGCCGCTTCCTTTGTGCTTCTATTCTTAATTCTAGTATTCTAAAGAAACGTTCCTGCGGTCGTTTAATTTGTGCACTGAATTTTTATTATTCTACGCGCGTCGTCAAAATAGTTGCACATCGAATTACTCTATTTTGTGCGTATATTTCCGTGCTTCCAGCGGATCTGGGGAGTTCTCCCTTCAGCCGTTTCCTTCTCTCGGCGTCCCACACGTTCTCCGACGTTCGATTTCGCGAACACATATAAATAGATGGCATAGGCCGACGTTTGGCAGGACCCAGATAAAATCCCGCGCGATATTTATCACGCGGGGAAACCGGGTCGTCGAGCAATCAGTCACGCTTTGCGAATTCACAACGATGTACTCCAAGATGCGGCCGCGCTCCTCTCGAACGCCGCGCAATTTATCATGCCGCAGTCGCGTGTCAAGTAATCCGCCTCGCAG
This sequence comes from Perdita meconis, assembly GCA_030770465.2. Classification (NCBI taxonomy): domain Eukaryota; kingdom Metazoa; phylum Arthropoda; class Insecta; order Hymenoptera; family Andrenidae; genus Perdita; species Perdita meconis. Next base: position 13,911,269 of record JASKOS020000004.1, on the reverse strand, counting down.
CACCGCCGATGGGGAGACTCGTACAATATCAATCCGGAGAAAAATCCAGTAATTTCATCCTCTTTCATTTATCCGTCGACGGAAATGTTCGTTTCGAGCGTGAACCGAATCTGTCTTTCGGACGATGGGAAAGTCGAAAGGAAACGACGTTTGCACTCTGCACTTTCCACTTTCCGGCTCGGGGACCTAAGAAAACCCGACGGAGACGAGAGAAGAGAATCCGTCCGTGGAAAACCGCAAAAGACTTTCGATCTTGACCGTTTCCACGATCTCGAACTTGATGCAGCCGCGATTCCCAATTTCGGACCTGTCTAAAATTATTCGGGTGACATCCCGCGGGTCGACGACCCTCGGTGCATCCTAGCAATAAATAGATCGGACTCTCCGCGAACGTCCTAGGTTTAGGCGGCAAGCGTTTGAATATCTCCGCCTCCGCGCGGCGATTTATCGAACCGTTCGAGTATCAGGTCGGACGAAATGTAAACGTTCCGCGAGAGCACAGTTCAGATCGATCCACGAAGACACTGGCACACTGGCTCGCGGAGCGTCGACGATCGATTACGCGATTAAATCTCGGTGCCCCCCCCCCCGGAAGTTCCTCCCCCCTCGGGATACCCGGCGCGAATAAATAAGCCTCGGTTTTTCACTTAACGATGCAAGTCGACGCTCTCCTCGAGGACCTCTCCTCCGTTTCGCTTCCCTCCCTCGGAAAGTTTTCCGAGATCGATGGGAAGCCTGGTTACGCTCGACTGCGCTCGAACGCGCTTTTCCCGCGAGTTATCCGAGCAGCGAAGTCATTACCAGATTTCCAGCCCGTGTCCCTCGCGTTTCATCGCGTCGTCGGATATTCGGCGCGCCCGCCCGATCGATGAGTTCCGACTTCGACAATTAATTACGAGTCATCGTAATTAAGGAGGCTGGTTCCGGTGAATTCGACGGATCTCGCCACCTGTCACCGGTGAGACGCTGCTTGACACGGCAGCCGATAAGGCTCGCGACGGTTCTGTCTCATGCAGATTCCATTCATCGGAGAACGTTGTCGAATCCTCGCCGCCTATTCCTCCGCGTCTCGAGTCGATCGAAGGAATTGCGAGCGGTTCGTCATGTGATTCGGATCGGGAACGTGGTCACGTCGCTCGTCGCCTCCTCGGTCCTCCTCCGCATCGTCCGCGCAAAGGGCACCGTGTCACAGCTGGATAACCGTTTTCGAGGGTCGAAGATGAAATGCCGCATCAATTGTCCGCGACACTGGCACAAATAACATCACACTTCAACTTTAGATGAGAGTAGCATCTCTTTTCCAATCGAATTTGTGCGTAGGACTTTTTCTGTTCCTTCGAAAGTACTTTTCTGTGTGATATGTTGCACGACATAGGAAGCGTGGCTCCGCTCTTCCAAACTTTGCCTTCGCTGGGTGAAAGGTTGATTGGAAATCGATGTGACCGGGAGTAGATGGACCGTGAGAAGCGCAGGGAAAATTGTATCGGTTTTCACTGATCGCGTGCACTGCGTCCCTTTGAATAATTGTCTCTGTCTGATTGTATCAGGTGGTGGGTGGTGTCGTGCATGCCCCGCGGAAACCTCTGGCGGCGGCGTCGCGACGCCAACTGACTACGAGCTGCACTGGTGCCGGGCGTCGAAGCGTTTTGAAACGGGCGCTACGTTTCGCAGGGCCGTATAAACCGAGCCGAAATTCCCCGAATTTGATCGAGGAAAGGACAATGGTGGAAGTTAGTTGATTTTTTACCTAACCGCCAAGGAAACATTTTTACAGGATATGTTTCTATAGGTTTTAAGGGGTCTGAAACGAATAATATTTATCCGGAAAGTGAAAGAAAAGTTGCACAAAATACGCGTAAACTTGGAAATGTCACTGTCTCTAATTAATGCATTTTGTCGATATCTTTTTTTGATAATGGTCCATCAGCAAAATCATGTAAAACTTCAGCACATAGGTTGATGGTAAATTGATGTCGGACATATCCAAAAAAAACCATAGAATTGTTCTTACTTAGGAGCAGAAAACAATCCGTACATCAACTTCACATCCGCTTTATGATCCGCAGACGGTAACGACAAAATATATCAATTGAGTGAGAGTAATGAACGGCGATGTTTCAAAGATTACGCGCATTCTTTATAACTAGACAGCAGATCTTTATGCAAATGCATATTTTGAAAGAAAGTAAATAATCCGATCTCGACAGAAATTTGTTTTGTGATTAGAGGATTTTAAAAATATATTTTTTATTTTACATTTTTTGCATAATGCATGTGCTTTGTATATTTACAAAAAAATTCTTTTAAAAAATATAGTGCACACGCATTTATTGTGCGTATATGGAATATCTTCCTTGCAAATTAATTTTATTTATCAGTAAAATTCTTGTATTATAACTCTATGAATCATAAAGAAGAAATCATACTTTTGTAATTAAGTAATCTTGTAATTGTGCGTTAATTGTGGCAGTTTGTGATTGAAAAGTGACTAACACTAAATGTATTTTTCAATAATATACATATAATAATACATAATACTGTATAACAGTGTAATATAATACGCAATGGTATAATAGTATAGAACATAATATAACAAAATAGCACAGTTTATAACGGTACGATTAAATATTTTACAATATCTTTTAAAAATGTCCTTTAAAGTCCTTTAAAGTCTTACTAAAGCAAATTTGGGTTTGAAATTTTGTTATTGGCGAAGATGATGACGAAAGCTTTTATTACCGAATTTGTAGTAGGAATTTGGAATATGATAAAAAATTCAAAAAAGAATAACAATGTGCCAGAACGGTGTTAATGTAAGTTTAAATACGCACCAATTACATCGTGTGATATAGAGCGGACATTCTGTGCGTTTAAATTAATTTTGATAGACAAATGTCATAGGCCAGCAACGTCAAATTTAGAATAATTACACTATGTTATATATATATATATATATATCTGCATATGTTTAGTGCATATTTACTTATTTTATTCGCTTATTTGCATATTTTTAGTGCATAAAGATCCGCTGTTATAACATTCTCTTCATTCCCCGGATAAATAATTATGTATTTTAAACTCCTTAAAACCCGTAGAAATATATCTTGCAAACAATTTTCGTTGAGAATCAAATCCAAAAGCCAATTTCTACCATTGTCCTTTGTCAAAAGTCTGTGGAAGATCTACTGATCGTCATTCGTTTCATGATGAAAGATGAACTTCCGTAACATTAAAAATAAGTGAAAATATGGAATATGATTTACATCGTTTTGCCTTACAGTTACAGCGAAGTATTTTTGATATTTGTTATCGGAGTGATACCGATGACCAGAATGTGAATATTTATGCATTTATGACGGGAATATGTAGAGTAGAAAAGTGTGAAAGTATTTGCATAAATTCGAAAATACATAAAATATAAATAATAAAGTTAGACGCACTCTTATTTAATAATAATAAAAACTTTATTTATCTGGATAATCCAGGGAACTTCGTGAATGCGAGCACAGCTTCTTTAAAACACCACAAAAGGGGAAAATGAAGTAGTCGGTGCTTTGAGGAGAGTTTGAAAGAAGTTACACTGAATAAAAAATTAGATTAGATGTGATATTTAAGGTGTTTTAAATATAAAACCACCTGCAGAAAATGTTATTACTTTGAATACTTGGGATTCTGTAAATTTTTATAAATTGAAAGGTACTCTTTCTGATACTGAAAATTACTAGCCATGTAATATACTGAATGTAATAACAAATTTTCTGTGAGTAATTAAATTTATTTACTTAATTTTCTCTACGAATAATAAAATTTATTCAGTCCCCTGATTAAATTCCTAAAGAAATATTGTCAAAGGAATACTCAGAATAAATTCAAGAGCTATTAAATATGAGTGATCTATTATATGATCCTCCAAAAAGAGACGTACAGTTTCGAAAAAGAGAAAATCGTCAATTTTTTAAATAGAGAGAAGTATAAATAATTCCGGCAAAGAATTTCAAAGAACGAAAATTCTGCAACCAGAAGGAACAGTAAATATTTCGCGAAAAAAGCACCGCAGAGATCCATCGGAAGAGCTACGAAATTTTCGAAACCGTTCTCTGCCTCCAGATATTTCTTTAACTTCTCTTCACTCCTTCCTTCAAAACCTAAAAATTCGATCAAGTGTATCCCACGATGGGTCATTCATATTGATCCCCGATACTCTGCCAAACTGTAGCGCGATGTTCCTCGCAGAGAAATTTCAAGTTCTCAATAGGGTCCTAACAAGTGCTTAAAAATGAAATCACAGTATTCACTAATACAGCAGCAAGAGTCGTATTAAGCCCTTCGCAATTCCAGCCTCCCTTAAATCTAAATTATGGACTGAATTCATCCATTCCATGAAACGCAATGCTTCTCTTCTGACAAGCATCGTGCCTTGCAATATAGGTAATAGTTCTACCAGTCAATTAACCACGAACCGCTGAAACTATTCTCTGTGCGCCCGTTTTAATAAATCATTAAATAAAGAAAAGAGACGATCATTGACAGAGTTATTACCGTGAGTTACGAGGATGACCGATCCGCGTCTACGCGTCCGGAAGTTAACGATCGCAACTTGGTCCGCGCGAGCCATAAAGGAGATGACACACGTTCTTTCGCAATAATGTTCTGCGACTCCGGTCCAACGGTGTCGTCTAGAATGCGACTCCTCCCACGCGGTCGTAATCGCGTATTCAGGGAAGACGGCTGTCGCGGAAGATCGCGGCGAAGCTTCTGCCAACGCGAGCGCGATCACGTAAACGCGGATCGATGCGCCGAGGAGAGAACACGCCGATCGTTCGATTTCTTTCGAGCGAAGTCAAAGAGCAGATTCGCGGAAGAATGCAGGCGCGATTGCGACCTCGCCGATCGGCTCTGTGCTTTTCGTTCGAACCCACCCGCGATCGGCGTTATTGTTCACCGCAGAATGAAAAGGGTCGTTTTCTGGATCGCGCTCAAAGGCACGACGAGACTCGCGACTGCACGAAACAATTCGGTGACGCCCCGGCTATTTTTAGAGACGAGAAAGACGCGGTGGACACAAAAAAAAAAAAAAGAGGAAACTTTTTCAAATCGGGGACAAGATACTCGTCAGCGTCGGTTGAAAGCATTTTTATTGTAGACCAGGGCTTTGATTAACTGGGACTCGATTATATGCGATCTTTGTTTTCCTGAGTTTCGATTATTTGATGCACCGACGGTGAACTGGTGCGGTGCTATCTTTATTAGAACTATTAGTCTAAGAGCTGGCTACGAAAATTCCACACTCATTTCATTAGTCAAATTTCTTACTTTAAACGATACAGGCAATGTTACCAATTACAAAACCGACAGTCTGGCTGGTCGGAACTTTTGCGTTTAGCGGGGGCGTGCGCCCAAAGGTGTCCAATTTCAAGGGGTAAAAATTTCATTTCATTAGGGCTGCAAATTTGTTTGTTTGTACTACATGATGCTACGAAACACAAGATACCATTGCCAGACCATTTGGACCTTGCTAAAGTACTGCCAGACTGAGTTAAAAGTGCATATGAAGTGCATAAAAGTGTTTTTAATGTGTTATATCGAAACGAAAAACCGTTAGTTTGAACACTTTAACTTAAATTTTAAGAGATAACCCGTGGAAACATAGTAAAAGTTGAAATATCTCCTAAACTAACGATTTTTAGTCATAAGCAGGTTAACAATTTTTTACAGGGAATGGCGAACTGCATCGATTAATTAATTAAAAAATATGTGGTTTCCTTAAAAAAAAATAAGTTGACCTTGAATGACCTCTAAATTTAACACCAAGGTCAAAGTCAGGGACACCTTTGGATGTGTCCCTCTTACTCCTACAACTTTCGTCTAAAACATTTTTTTCTGAAATGCCTTCCTAAAGATATAACACATTAAAAACACTTTTATGCACTTCATATGCACTTTTAACTCAGTCTGGCAGTACTTTAGCAAGGTCCAAATGGTCTGGCAATGGTATCTTGTGTTTCGTAGCATCATGTAGTACAAACAAACAAATTTGCAGCCCTAATGAAATGAAATTTTTACCCCTTGAAATTGGACACCTTTGGGCGCACGCCCCCGCTAAACGCAAAAGTTCCGACCAGCCAGACTGTCGGTTTTGTAATTGGTAACATTGCCTGTATCGTTTAAAGTAAGAAATTTGACTAATGAAATGAGTGTGGAATTTTCGTAGCCAGCTCTGCGTCTATATTAGGTACAGAAATGAATTCGTTCCGATTTTTTGGCTAAATAAAAGTTCTTTGTAAGTTGTTTGTAAATGAAATATTCGCCAATGTTACTAAAGATCTTACGCCATTTTGTTGATAATCTTTGATTTTATGTATAATAGAATCAAATTACTATACTAAGAATGAGTGTGTGGAAAAGTTCGCCGGAAAGAAATTTCGACATCTAATTGAATCATAGAATAATTAGAATTTACTAAAATTTTTTAAAATTCAGAGTCAAGAGAGTTAACCAAGGTTTTATTATTATTTATACAAAGTCCGGCCGAATAATATGTAAAATCCGGCACGACGTGATTCCTTACGAAAGTAGTAACAGAAAAATATAGAATAATAGTACATTGTTTATGGAGGGCGGAAATTATTATAGGCTCTTGCTACGAGAGCTAGTTCGCAAACCTAGCCGAAAGCGAACTGCACACAATGTTTTTTGTCCTAAGTTGGACCGTGAAGTGCGTGATTATATGCACGTAGGGAGGATGCAAAATTGGTTACTTTTCCACCCCAAGGTGTTACTTTTCGCCATAATATGGCAGTAGGCAACTTTGCCTTTGCCTGTGCAGGTAGGACAAAAAGTATTTTTATTTTCCGGTTAAACGACCCACAGACAATACGATTTGTCGTACGACAAGTTGCAGACCGGCAAGTCTGAAGCCTGAAGAACGGCAAGTTGGACAGACAGTTGCAGAGACAGATCGTATTCACTTTTGCTCACAAACGATCATACAACCGATCGTACGACCGATCAACCGATCTCACATGCAATGCGATGAAGAATTTCCCTGGTCACCAATTTGTTACGACCTACGTCGCGTCGCGGACTGGACACCCAAGGCTCCAAGCCCTAATTCCGCGTCTAGACTGACCGCAACTGTTTGCGAGATGCTCGCAAGCTGTTCGCTAGCACAAACAACATCGTGTCCATACTGAAGCTCGCGAACAGCTCGATAGCAGATAGCAGATCAAAAGCAGTTAAATGCATCGGGCCAGCGAACAGATCCTTTGATGTACCGCCTTTCGAGCGAACTCTGGTCGCTGTTCGCTGATCAGTTCGCTGCTCGCTGTACGCGAAAGTGTCCACGCTACCGGCGAACAGCAGTGTAGACAAGGTATAAGGTGTGCTCACGACGAGGAAGGGTTGAAAGGATACTGCTCAAAGGAGAAAAAAAGAGAAAAAAAACTAATGCTCGATCTTGCTAAAAAGAGAAGAAGGGTCCCGTAGGGTAAGGATTGGTGGTATTCAGGTACTAGACACGACTAAAGCGAGATTCACACTAGGGCTCGAGATTTCAAGTGAACCGAATGAGATACCCGAGTACCCGGGTACTCGTGAGATACCCGGGTATACCAAAATTACCCGTACTACCCGGGTATCTCGCGGGTACCCGAACGCATGAGATAGACAAGAATCTCATGCCGAATTAAGCCGAATAGAACCGAATTGAGTCGATAGTTTTTCGGTACGTATTTGTGGCTTTAAAAATAAAAAACAAATTTCAGAATGAAATGAATTCTGTATGAATTCTGTATGAATCACATGATGAAAATTGAATTTAATGGACCGTGGTTATGTTGAAAATGAGCTCTCTCTCTCTCTCGCTCTCTCTTGCGCGCGCTCTATTTTAAAATCCAGAAACACATACCGAAAAACTATCGGCTCAATTCAGTTCAATTCGGCTTAATTCGGCATGAGATTCTTGTCTATCTCATGTGTTCGGGTACCCGTGAGATACCCGGGTAGTGCGGGTAATTTTGGTATCCCCGGGTATCTCACCCGGGTACCCGGGTATCTCATAATCAGTAGCCCTAATTCACACTACGCCGTAACGTAACGTACCGTAACGTAGCGTTAGAAGAAGGGAAGAAGAGGGAAGATCCGTCCTCTTCTTTGCTCCGGTACGGTACGTTACGTTACGACGTAGTGTGAATCTGGCTTAACAGGAATCCAGGGAGGAGAAGATAAGATGCGTTTTGTCTTGAATCTCCGCTATTGGACTCATCATTTACCTATAAGGCAGTGGATTCCTGCCTTAGCGCGTCATGATGAATTCCGTTGCAGCATTATAACATTGTCCAACAACATGTTAACAGTGTTTTTAATTTTATTGACCAACGTGATCACGTCGGGGGTCGCGTTAAAATTGTTAATATGTTGTTAGAAATTGGAGCCAACACGTTAATGCTGCAATGGAATTTATCATGCCGCGTCTAATGCAGGGATCCGCTGCTAGCCATACTGATGGAATCCAATAGCGGATCCAACGACCGAAACGCACCTTCTCTTTTTCTCCCTGGATTCCTCCAGCCGTGTCTACTTGAACATCATGCTTACCTACGACCCTTCTTTAGCGAGATCAAGCATAAAACCGGGAATCCACCAAAAAACTAAGGTAAGCTAAGCTAAGCTAAGCTATGCTATGCTAAGTTTACACAATACATTTTTATTAACTTGGCTTAGCTCTTGGTGGAAATGGATAGATTAAAAAAATCATTTGAAAATAATTTATTTGAATTGAACAAAAAATAAGATTAATTTTCTTCTGTTATTTCTAAAATGAAAATAACCAAATGTTGTAAATAACTTATTATTTCAAATAATTATTCGTTGTCTTATTTCAAATAAAAATATGCTCAACCCTGTTTCCGGTATATACAGGGTGGTCCTCGCAATTGTTTCTGATCATAACTCCGTTATTAACGCATTTACGAAAAAATGTCAAAGAAGAAAGATAAATGGCTCGAAGAGTACTACATCTGTAGGTCCTTAGATTTTTTTTAAATGCAACAGTGCATGTGCAATTAACAATTGCATCGTTTCTTTAAATGGAAATGCATATTTTTTATTGTATAGAACGATTTCTCTGTTCCTTTTACGTAAAAAATTATTAGGGTACCATGGCAAACAAATTATTAGTTCTCGAGATATTTTCAAAAAACGTCTTTATTGAAGAAGATGCTCAAATGCTTCTGACTATGTTGTAAACGCAAACACCGTTTCGACATTGTTGTCATAACAGAAAGAGAAACTTCTCATTTGCTACTACTGATTTTGGAATGTTTTTTTTTTTTGGGTTGGTAAATGGTGGCACCATAGTGTTGCAAATTGTTATTTAATTTGTAAAACAATTGTCGCGATGGTTGTCGACGGTTAGGATATTTTTCCCGGTACATTCTAGTGGCGGCACTCGGATTCCTGTCACACAATACAAAAGTGTCGTTCATATCTTTTTTCTCACTGTTAGTAAGATACATTTTCTTTTGTTTAATGCTGTTAAATCCATAATGTTTGTTAAATCCAATTTTTCAAATTCCTAGTTTTTATATTCGAGTTACGATACGTAAATTGCTACGGAATAATGTCGAAATGGTATTTATATTTACAACATAGTCATGAAGCGTTTGAGCATCTTCTTCAATAAAGACGTTTTTTGAAAATATCTTGAGAACTAATAATTTTTTGCCATGGTATCCTATTCATTTTTTACGTAGAATGAACAGAGGAATCGTTCTGTGTAACAAAAAATATGCATTTCTATTTAAAGAAACGATGCAAGTGTTAATTGCACATGCACTGTTGCATTCAAAAAAATCTAAGAGCCTACGGATGTAGTGTTCTTCGAGCCATTGATCTTCTTCCTTTGACATTTTTTCGTAAATGCATTAATAACGGAGTTACGACCTGAAACACTTGCGTGGACCACCCTGTATAGTTCCCTCCTAGACTTTTTTTCTCTCATCGAGTAGAATATATTCATGCAATAAATTTTAATTGTCATAAATAATTTTTCCGGAAGTTTTTTTTACAAATATCCACTAATTCAGAGGTGTACTTTCACCCCCGAAAATAATTGACCATAACTTCTTTTTACACTCTGTAAATAACTAGAATTTTTTACGCTAATTTTTTATTCTTATGTACAAAACAGTTAATTAACTTTACAATTCAAATAAGGGACCCGTAACATTGCAGTAAAATAGAATTCTACAATGCGAGTTAAACACCCTCGCCGCAAGATAAATTTGCCTACTAATTAGTATCAGTGCAACTAGTACGTGCTACATACGTATTCATTTAAACTTCGGAAAGCTAAGCGGCGAGTAAGCGAGCGTAAAGTTGCCGGAAAAATAACGATGCTGGTATTCTTTTCAATTTAACGATATTGCGCCAGACACTCAGCTAGCAATTCAAACTTTCGTTATTTCGCTCGAAACTTGAAACAGCCGATTGATTTATGTTAACAGTTTCAGTCCAATCTCGTATCTTGTATAATTACTATGTTACCGAGTCTCCTGCAAAATTTCTATTTGTGTATATACATATTTGTACGCGACATATTTTGTGATAACATATATGCACATCTATATGCATAGTGCATAGTCGACCCACTTGTCCCGATACCGTCAAAGAAATTTTTATCTCGACCCAAATGCCTCTACTGACATTCGCACAGTAAAAATTGTAGAGCAACGAGAATGCTTTTTTATAATATTCAGATTCGGTAATTGTAATGGACAAGATATCCAATGACGTCGAACCGAATTCATGTATTATAAATAGCGATATGAAGGTTAACATTACTCACATTTATTTTAGGGTTACCATGAAAAGTAAACAATCGTTATACATTATATCTAAACATATATTTTTTGATTTGTTTTAATTCTCTTTATAATTACTAGAACTAGTAAAATAGGATTGTAATAAAGCGATAAGAATCAGGCACTTGTTAAACAACTTGTAATGATCTTTTATGAGCGATTCTCGGTGGAGATGTGTGACATGCGTTTTTACCAATCGCGGGAAACTACAATTTTTTAGCGGAAGTTACGAGGCTCGTCTCGATTTAACCGTAAATCAACGACCACTTTCCTCGTTAATTATACATATACGGTAATTGGGAACTTCAAATAGCCTTGTGAAAATAAATGATTCAGTTACTCCATCTAACGACGGATGGTTCAATTAAATGAGAACTTGACTTTGAAGTCAGATTTTCATGTTGTCCGTAATTTTGATTGATGCATAAAATATTTCCCTTTTTTTCTCTTCATACGACACATCCAAAATCACTATGTAGACACATAAAAGTATATCATATATTTTCTCAAACTTACCACTAATTCCATCGTTGGAAGCATTTGCGTTACCGATGGAGATTAAATTAACTTTCACCGAGCAACAATAAAGATTAATCACCGCAAAGTAATAACATAAAGAGAAATGTAATCACTCGGAGGGAATGAATCGTGAATTTCGGTTTTTTCGAAAGAACTTTGTCACTTTTACGGTTGAAAGATAAATAAATGTTGCGAGTTTCGGACGCGAAGACGCTTGGGCCAATGAGAAACGGCGGCTGAAGGCGACCGGCCAATGGGAGGCCGCGGTGCAACGGACATCGGCGTCACCGGGAGCTGACCTTGGCGGCGCTTGGCTGTGTTCACGGAAGGCGGCCGAAAACGCTTCGGAAAAAGGCATCGGGGGCAGCGCGCGTTCGTGTCGCCCATTGTTATCCTCGTCGCGTGTAATGGCTACCGCGGAGTTTGTTGACGGTGCTCGGTCTGGTTGTTCGCGCATCGGCCTACCTTGAGCCACGGTACGCGGCGACGTGGCCCCAACCTGACTTGGGCGTAAAGGACGCGGATCAGTGGTGCGGCGCGAGGCTACCGCCAAATTTTATGCGACCGAGAAACCCCGCGCTTCGTGCCACCAGTCGCCGCAGCCGCCACCGCGCTTGGACGACATGATCTGCGCGGGTCAACGCTGCTCACTGACAAGCGTGTAACAGAGAACGGGGCATCGGCGGCGTCCACGAGGGCCAGGATCGCGAACGGTGCCGCGATTCGCGTGCATTTTCAGCGGGATCGAAGAGGCGGCCGAAGCAGGTGCATCGGGTCTCTAAATCGATCGCCATTGATTTTTCTTTGCCGCGACCACGGCCCAACCGAACACGAGAAACCCGTTCCGCGGATGTTGTATTGGACGATAAACCGTGAACCAGTTGCTCGGATATCGCGACCGCCGGGAACAGTGTGACCAGCCGCGCGGCACTCCGCGCCGCAGTCATGGCAACTAAAAGATCGTCCGTTTGGCAGACAGGCATGTAACCCCGCGGCGCCCGTGTAGACTCACATGTGAGTATGTCGCGCATCACAATCGTGCTCCGACCCTTGATCCCTTAGTTCCGTTGCCTTCGCAGTCTATTACTTTCTGGCTACGCTTCCCACAATTCCAACCAGCGTAGAAGGAAAAGGGTCGGAGACAATGCGTCTGAGGTTCCGTTGGTTTTGTTTAATGTATGCCGATTGATTTACGCAGGGTCAAAGGCAACACATCAATGGCCCTAGAATCAAATGGCAACAACGTGGTGTGGTTGAACACAACCCGTCCTGATCAGATACAACAGGTACGCGTCTTGTATACTATGGCAACTTAAAGAGGAAACAAACTTTCTCAGCTGGTATTCGTTCGTCTCTCTCTGATGTTTTGATACGCATAACGTACATCAGTGTATGTAGCTCGTTGACTGAAACATAGCTTTGCGGTATCTTGATTGTTTTCTTAAAAGCAACAATGCAAATACTACAATGTTTAACGACAATTAATATTCGACAGAGCCAACCGATTGAGCAACCAGTGAAGTGTTCCATGTTTACTCAAACTGAGCAAACTAATAGTTTCACTCAGACGGAGCAGAGTAATTCGAGCTACGGCGATCAGAGACAGGTTGTTAATTATTGGAGTACAGACAGAGATAGGTTTCTACGTGCGACGAAATGCAAAAGAATATATAGACTCATGCTACGTTATATTGTATGAAAAAAAAAGAGCATTTGCAATGTTTACCGTTAAATGGCTTATCAAATTTTGTTTCTTCTCATATTATTCTGTTGCGGAACAATTTGTTGTCATAGTGTTTGTATTTATTGAAGGATAATGTATTTACCTGTCTCTGTTGGAGCGTGTTAAACACAACAGCGTAATAAATAATGTCATTCATTATTTATTCATTTTCAGCAGCAAGCAGCTATGTTCGACCCGCAACAGATACAGCAGCAGCAAGCTGCTCAGGGTCAGCAGTCGCAGCAGCAGCAGTCCCAGCAGATGTACGTTACGACGGATAAGAAGGAGGACAAGACACAGCAACAATCAGCAACGGCGGAGTTTCCTTTCTACTATAATGTCAACATGCTCCAGAAGGTTCAAACGAACGCAGTGAGCACGATCGGTGCGATCACCACCGACGACAAGGGTTGCTACCGTTTCGACGTGCAGCCCGTCGGTTATAATACATTATTGAATCAGATGAGCATCGCCGCTGCCACCAACGCGACCTTCAAGTGCGATATTTGCGGCTTAGTCTTCGGACACATGAGCCTGTTGAATCATCATAAACGGATTCACAACACGACGCCTAGTAATCTTCAACAACAACCGCAGCAGGTTGTTGTGCAAACGCCAACAACGGTTACTGTCGCGACCACACCGGAGAGACCGTATACCTGTGATGTGTGCGGAGCGTGTTTCGCATTACCAGGAGAATTGAAAAGCCATAAAACAAACATGCACCAAAAGCCGAAGGTGCAGATTTGCGAAGATTGCGGTAGCGAAGACCCCTGCGAACACCATCCTACTAAAGTTAAAAAGAGTATGTTTCATAGATTTTCTCTTATAGGGTAAACACGCCAATAGATGGACAGATTTTAGATTAATCGATAATTACGAAGAAACTAGGATTTTCATTTATATTATTGTTTCTTTATTTTGTACAGAAATCGTTTGTTAAGTTAGAAACCTAACATTTTCAATAAAAGCGTTTTTTTGGATTGTCTATCTACTGGTGAGATTCAGATTATAAGTAGAATTTTCATAATTTCATGATTGAATAAATTAATTCTATTAGATGCAACTTTTTTTTTTTCAAATTTATACATTTTTTTTGCGTCGAACGTCGAAATTTTTTTTTGCGTCGAATGTCAAAATCTTGCTTACCCTATTGCAGCAATGAATTTTTTGAGAATTTGAATTGACATAAAATTTTGTGTTCGTAGCTATAAAACCTGGCCATCATCCCGTGAAACGAAGGGGTGTTACCAGTGTCACCAAGTGCCACAAATGTAATGGTACAGGAATCATTTTTATTGGTGAGTAGAGATTGTTACATGCAACGTATCTTTTTGTTGGTCCTTTGCAGAAAACTAAACAGTTGATTGTTGATTGCAGGTGGCAAACAAAACAGCCAGAACCAAGCAGAGAAACCGTTTCATTGCAACGTATGCGACGGTACGTTCTCTCGGTATTCGTCACTTTGGTCCCACAAGAGACTTCATTCTGGAGACAAGCCTTTCAAATGCGAGGTTTGCGGCTTGGCCTTTGCGAAAGGTGAATAGAAACGTAACAACGAGGCTGTAAGATGGATTGCAAATAATACGATGTATACGTAAAACGTGTGGTTTTTATTTTCGCAGCTGCTTATCTGAAAAATCACGGGCGAGTGCACACTGGTGAAAAACCGTTCAAATGCAGTGTCTGTGGTATGCAGTTCTCGCAAAGTCCTCACTTAAAGAACCACGAAAGAATTCATTCTGGTGAACGTCCTTATCAGTGTGAAGTGTGTGAAAAAACATTCGCCAGACATTCGACGCTGTGGAATCATAGAAGAATCCATACCGGTGAAAAACCGTATAGATGTAACATATGCGGTTCGGCCTTCAATCAAGCTACACATCTGAAGAATCACGCGAAAGTTCATACCGGCGAAAAGCCGCACAGGTAACGCGTTAATTATAATTCTGTACGCGATCGTGAACCATTAGAAAATAGTATATCGACGAAACGCGAGATATGAATCACTTAGTTAACAGTTAATAATAATTTTCTACGTAATAACGAAAAAAAAACGAGGTGATAAATGACGTAAACGATAAGTCGATAGTTCTTAAAAAAAAAAAAAATGAATAAGCGTTTCGTGACTCACGAATAAAAAAAACTAATTACATCAGTTGGCGATGAAAAAATAGATTAAATCTACGATTAAAAGATACTATGTTCGATTTTAGATGTGATATATGCGAGATCGGGTTCTCCGATCGTTTCGCATTGAAGCGTCATCGTGCAATCCACGAGAAGTACGGACAGACCGCTCGGAATCAGAACGCGAACAATCCAAGTAACGCACAGCAAGCGAACGCGAGCAATCAACAACAGCAACAACAGCAGCAGCAGCAGCCCCAACAGGCGCAACAAGGTCAACAGGTTGTCGTGGTGAATGCCACGACTCCTGTAACCGTCAGCCAAGGTCAAGGGCAAGCGGTAATGCTAGAAGAAGTCTACAAGTGTCAGGTGACCTTCCCAGAGCCTAAATGATTCAGCTAGAGAATACCTTTCAGGAGCTGGTAAAGGGGTTAATTTTTTAACCTTTTTAAACGAAAAACAAAAAATATTAATTAATAATTGAGAACGCGGTATACACATTACACCCACAACACATACACGAGAGAAAAAACACACACGTGCGTGCAGAATCGTATATACTATGCAGAGACGTGAAACAACATTCAGCAAGGGGATAAGTTTCCAGAGTGACTGGCGGGCACGGTGGTATCGTTTGTGCTGATTCAGGTTCCGTCGGGAGAATATTTTATGGTGGCAACTGAAATTGTAACTGCGCGAGGGGGAGAAAAAGATATTTGAAAGAGACTCAGCGGTATGTTTTGCGCGAGTGAGTAACTTTTAAAATCGGAAACGCGATTCGGAAGAGTCGGGCTCGTGAAAAATCGGAACTCTGCCGACAGCAGTTGTCAAATAGTCGCCGCTTCGAGGGAAGTGTTCTGTGAACGACCTCGAAGCTAGATGGTTGGAGGAGAAAGAAAACCATAAAAAAAAATCCATACTTTATATTTTCTCACTCGGAATAGACGTATCATTTAAGAATGATTGATACGTTCGCTAGAACGACGTATTGCTTCTCGCGAATTCATTTACGAGTCGGAATTTAGATTAGTTCTTATTTTGTCTTGTGAATTTATTTCGATCTCTGCCGCGCGTCTCGTTCAGTTAACGTAAACGTAAATCGAGGAACTGAAGTACGAGAGCATACGATATATTATCGAGGTTCGGTGATTGGTTCGAGTGATACGATATCTCGACCACACACGAAACGCGCGGTAAATTGATCGCCCTAATACAAGGTACGCGTTGCTAGGCAAATTTAGTGACGGAAATTTACTTTGTAAATTTCATTTGTGGCGGAGAATTCATGTGTAACGCCTTGAACCTCGGCCCTTTTTCATAATCTAAGTAGATTGAAACTAGACAAGAACGAATTAGTATTAATTTATACCATATATCGATCGATCTTGCTAATTGGAATTATGAGTCAATGGACGAAAGTGAAATGGATAGAGACAATGATTGTCATCTTCATACCAGTTTCTTTTCTTTTTTTTTTTTTGTTTTTGCTTCTGTGTTTAAACGGAAGTCGTGGTACGGAACAGACGATATCGCGATTTGAGCGAGCCCTCTTCCGTCCAGTCATTCGGGATCAGAATAATAACAATAAATAAATAGAAAACGGAATATTGCGTTATTGCAATGACAACGACCACGGTTATTAAAAAAAAAAAGCGACGGTAGAAACGCCCACGCGACGATGAAAAGATTTATTATCTCACTGAAGCTGCAATAATAAATAGTGAATATCGACGGGCAGACTAATCTCTGTTTTATAATTTTAAGGCCGTGAACTATATTGAATATCAGTTACTAAAAAAAAAAAAAATAATAGTTGCTAGTTTGTAAACGGCAAATAGCTGACTAGATTATCTATACATAATGCGTATGATTAATTTTTATATCCCCAATTGTTAGGATAGCGATGGCATGCCAATCGGCTGTCGCTCGAAAAACTCTTGAATAACGGTGAATCGGATATCGATTCGATTGTAATAAGAAATAATATGTACAGAGTCTTTCGAAATTATAAGCACAAAATTAACTGGATGATCGAACTCATGAAAGGATATATAAAAACAGTTTCGTTCAGCAGCGTAGAATCATGTTTGTTTCGATACGAAATCGTTCATTATATAGACGAATTATTGATCGATTGTAAAGAAAACCTGAATATGCAGAGAACGATTAATTCGGATACTTCCGTTTCTTTTGTCGAGTTCTATAAGCCAGTTGACCGAGTATCTATAATTTTGAAACGCCCTGTGTGAACGTCGACGATCCCACAGCTCCGACTGGTCGGTAACGTCGTGGTGTCGTCGACGATCAAGATGCACTTACGCCATTCGAAGAAAACTGCTCCGTTCCTCGGCTATTTATCGCGCGTATCCTCGTCGTGTACGTGTTGTTCTTTTTCAACTTCCGATCTCTTAGATCCTCGATCTTCACCCGCGTTTCTTTCGACTCGGTGATTCGCGACGCCGCCGCTACATTTCTGTTTAGAGAGTTCGCCAAAACGATCGGACGCGTACTTCTTGTACGAGAGAAAGAAAACCGGAGCAAGCGTAACACATTAAACGACTCATGAGCACACGAGAGATAGACGATGGCTCCGGGATTTATCGTCCCGGGATCGTTCATTTTTTATACACTGTATAACCAATCAATCACGCGAATTCGATTTTTATTAGAGTGGGAACGACATAGCAAACGCGCGTACGTTAACACACGATCAAAGTGATCGACGATGGAGGGAATCCAGTTTCCCGATGAGGATCTCGCGAGGTGTCCGGGGATTTTGGGGATTTTCTTTGTTTTATCGCTATAACACACTTGTAAAAATAAAGATATGCTATTTACGTTTAATTTACTTTTAATGTGGTCATAATACCTGCTACAGTATTTTCGATTTAGATTAGAGATCTTTCTTTCTCTTATCGGTGTTCCCTCCCTCCCGTCCGTGTTTCTCTTCGTTTCACCCTTTTTCTTTTTTTTTTTTCCCCCGAAACGCGGCACCTGTTTCTCTTCTTTCTGCAAGACTGAGCGGCTACTTCTTCTCAGCTCACCAGTGCAATCGTTCTCTTCGATATGAAACAGCGAGATTCTTTTTCCGCGTCCCGATCAAATTCAGCCGCCTTCAGTCGTACGCATTTCCGACGTAGCCACAGATGTATCAATTTGGTAGGTCAAGCCGTCTAGAACACAGCCTCGCCTTCCTCTTTTTTTTTTTTTTTTTTTTCCCACTTAAATTGTACCTTCGAACGAGCAGAATTTGTAAATATCATTGCATTGTGCGATGTCCCTCAGTCGAAGGGGAGGGCTCTAATCACTGTGTTTCACGAGAGCGATTCACTTTCGTTCGATCAAGCGAGTGAAAGCATAAAACTTGTAGCCTGTAGTCCGTTGTTTTCGAATGGATTGCGTTTACCATACTTCGTAATACTTCGGGACTGAAAATTGTATGCAAATACTTAACTACTTGCGCTGGAATGTCGCATTACTTATGTTCTAGATTTACCGCGCCACGGTTGTTAACTCTACTTAGGCAATCATATTTTTTCTCAACAAATTCGTTCCGAGATTAATTCTTTATTGTTCTAGAACTTGAAACAATTTGGGATCACTTAGCAAAGCCTCTACTAATTCTACAAAGCAATTCTACAAATCAATGATTTTAGGAATAAAAGAAAATGTTCGAGAGCCGACGACCCAGATTGCTTATGGAGAGTTAAAAACCACACGTATTCCAGTTTATCTAAATCATTTTAAATGCATGTCAACAGTATTTGTATAACTTTTATACGTAAAATTTCATCAAAAATTTTTGTGAATAAATTTCCAGCGCGAGGCGTTAAAATCAGGCGCCCAAAATAATTGGAAAATCACCGAAGTAGGAGACAACATGAACCCACTGAACCGTATTCAACTCTGAAGGCCCTAACAAGTTAATGAAAACGTTACGTTAATCATACTTAGCGATAAGATTCGAAGCTTCACCGTTCCATATTAAAATCGCGAAGGTCGACCGCAGTCGCCGAACGTCTGTAAGATGATTTTCTGACTGTTTTATGCACGCGTTGACGAGACATTTGTAACGGAAAAGCCCTCGAGCACTTTCTTCTCGAAAAGAAAACGTACTTTTATATGTATATTGTACCTACGTTAAGAGATCAGCCGATGGAAAGGTCGACGGAGAATTGTAAGTACGAAGTACTAGACGAATAAGTAATTTTAGGAAACCTGCGTCGCGGAAATTGACGAAGGAGATACGGAGCCATTTTTGTTAAACAGGAAAATGAAGAAGAAAAAAACGGAAATCGAAAGAGCAAAGCTCCCATAATGTAATCGGCAATTTTTTACGATGAACGCTTACTACTTATCGCGCGCGCGGAAATCCTGTAGATACATTTGTTAATTACGATCGTAGCACTCGAAGAGTCGATATCGCGAATTTGTACATATATTTCCTGGTCACGTAGCTCCTCGCAATTTTACCACGCTCTTAGGTAATGTTCTGCGAACGATACGAAAAATTCGGAGCTTCCATTTTTAATCAAAACACGCCCCACCTCCCTTTTCCTTCCCCCCTCCCCCCGGAAGCGTCTTCCTGAACCTCGCCGGTACCTGACCTACCCTAACGATTCTTGAAGCCTCAGTTTCACTTAAGTAAAACACCGATTGATCTTCTCACCGTGAAGTTACGTTCGAAACCGGTATTCATCCAGAACTTCAGGGTCGAGGTTCCAGGGTCGTTACGCAGCTCAAATTTTATGTAATTATCTGTACACACACACACAGCGCCGAACGAAATGTCACCGTATGAATTTTTGTCAAACGAAAAATGAAGGAAGAAAGAACATTCAGTGTCCTTAAAAATGTTCAACCCTCTTTTTTGTTTTGTTTCTTTAAATCGAACGCGTTTCATTTTCAAAGGACTGACGGCTTAATAATTTGTGCGCGCGCGCACTCACACTATTCTCTCGTCGATCGATCCTCATCTGGATCCGTCGATCCCCTCTGCGAAAGCTAGTTGATATTACCGACGAAGATGACGTCGTCCAGATAAGGATCGATCGGATCTATCGACGCGAATATACATACGTAAACTTTGTATAAGTATTGTAATAAGTCTGAACCAGACGAGTGTACAGATTTCGTCCGTGCTCGAAGAGAGACGAAAAGAATCTTTTTGTACAAAATGAAAACACAAGAAAAAACCTATCCTCGTTACAGCGCAGACGCGAAAGGAGAATCGAATTTGCGTTTTTCTTTTCTTTGGTTTGATAGTAACGATTGTTCATGGTCTAGCCAGACGAATAAACGAAAAGAAGGAATACAGAAAGAGAGGGAAAAAAGACCGAGTATACGGTTACACACGGAATATACCGCATTATTTAGAGACGTATTCGTAAAGAGAAAATTTAAAAGGAGTGAGGAGAGAAGGAAGAACCCGTGAATAGATCGTAGGAATAGCGTGCAATTTTAAAGAAGTTTCTTAATTAAACGAAGGAAAATATTTAAAAAAATGAAGAAAATGGAGAAAAAAAGCAGAATAAAGGGAAAATATGCAGTCCTATTGCGACGATATAGATTAATTTTTACATGACATACACACACGTACACGTACACGTTGTATGGGCAATAATGCTGATCATACGAATTTTTGATAATAAAAAACACGTTCCTATTAAATTATCTGTTCATTGTCGTATACTGTTAAGTCTTCGAAGGCGATTATTAGGACGAGACGAATATCGCTGAGATGTAGAAACGGGATAGAAGATGACGATAAACGTATACAAATTTCTTTCTTTCTCGAGACGAGATGCAATGGAAAGAGTCGAATGGCCTCTTTGTTAGATAAGAATTAAACCGAGACATTCTATACTTTAAAAAAGTGAAAACGAAGAATGGCAAAATAATAAATGAACTCCCGTAATTTTCTATCTAATATCGCGACGACAAAAAAAAAAAAGGAACCTTCGGTAAGCGGTGCGAATCAACCACATGAGACTGTATATTTAACGTAATTTATTTTCAGGGTATCTATCAAGATATTTTTTCATTTGTCATTGTAAAAAAAAAGAATTTTTGGGAATTTACGCACTTTCTATAAGCTAACTACTGTGTAGGATTGTAAAGTTATACATATATATAAAAAAAAAGAAGAAACAAAATTGTAAAAGAAAGAAAAAAAGAATCATTATTTTCGTCCTTTCGACGAAAAATCGTCGACGACTCGTCGGTACTCTCATCGTCGATGGCCGCTGCGAGAGTACCGAAAGTCGTCGTGTCACGAGCGTTTGTAAATGACGATGACCTTGGTATTTTGGATCGCTTCTCGCGTGAAAATATCGAGAACGCTCTTGCGAAAGATGTAATTAAATAAAAAGGAAAAGAGAGGAATCACTTTTATCATGTAACGCGCGAACAAAACGAAACGAAAATGTACCCCCGCGACGGACGAGCACTTTTTCGGATTCAATTTCATCTTCCGTTCTTCCTTTGGCTTCGACTTCCGCGAGTATTTTTCTTTCCTTTTTTATTCGAACCTAGAGACAAGAAAAAATTGCTAAGTAACTAATGCGCGGTGGCGAAGTCACTGTGAAATTTTACGATGCGTGTATACACACATACACACTAGATACACGAAACACCGTTTTTGTACGAAGAGGAACAGTCGTGACGAAAAAGAGAAAAAAGAAAAAACTGAGGATTGTCACTTTAGATTAGTCTGCTGTCAATATAACTAGAATTATAATTTTGAATGTAACATGTATTATATTGATTATTGCCTAGATAAGAAAACCGTACCGATTAAAACGTTAGCGCACGATTATATCAGACATTAGGTATAATTAATAAATGATGTCCACGGGACATTTTCATTTTTGAAGACTCACGTTGAACTTCATTTAGTAGATTTTTATATTTGGTACGCCTGAAATACGATATTAATCATTCGGTCTAATTTTATTTATTATTTTCTTGCATATTTTCAACAATCAAGGTTCCATTTTTCTTCCTGTCACGTGTTTCTATTTTCAATACTTAAATCAATTTCAAAGAAATGCCCTAATCGTTGTATGAATTGCCAGAAAGTTCAAGCTTCAAAAAAGAAATTTATTCTTACGAAAAGTGCACCTAGAGTTTTTAAATACATCGACGTATAAAAAGTGTTTGAAATTTGGCGCGCCGTACCGCGCATGCGCAGAAGGTTTGATGTGCGACGTGAGAATAGTCAATTGAGAACGCAGTGAGTGAATCTAGTCACGCCCGTACTGTTGCAGAACAATTGTGGTGCCGTGGGTAATAATTGTGAGTCGTGTTTGGTTCGAAGGAAATTTTTTTTTTTCGAATTTCAACGGATCCAAAATTGCTATCACGACGCGTTTTCATATCAAGATATACCCGAGGATGTTACCTACCTACGCTTAGAATTTCACCAAGGACCACACATCGAAGGTGAGTCAATCAAATAGTTATACATTTCTTGTTTAACATTGCTATATTTCGAAAAATCAGGTATAAATAGTTCGATAGTTGCACTTAGATTGACACGATTATTTTCTGATAGAAATTTGCGCCTTTCCATCCGTGAAAATTCCTTGACTGTCGTAATTCACTGAGGAGTTATTTTATTATGATAATATGATAAAATCTTTCGCAGCGTTTATAGGTTTGTTCTAGTACACGAACATTAGTTGGATGACACAGGCATTTTACTTTAGTGTTGAGTTTTTGACACCGATGCGTCTGGTATTTTGCATTTCTTCTGACGAGTAATCATTAAACTTGTGTTATTAATTCACCTAATTGTCAATTACAACAACAGTAAACTGTTAATGACCTTTCAAGTTACGTTAAATGGTTATAAAATTGAAAGATACCGTTTACGAACACTGAAATTACATGTTATGAACAGTAAAGAAACTCGTATATATGTTGATATAGTAATTATAAACATCTGGAATTATGGACGCCAGATGGATGTTTAAATCGTTTCGATTACATGAATTTGTTATGATAGTCATTTTAAACGACTTATGATACCGAAAATACTTTCCTAAAAGAGCATTTTAAAGTCTTTAACAAACATTTTTTTCTACTCCGTTTTTCATTATAAAATGTTACATAACCCAAATAATTGCTGATAAATTATGAGGAGCTACGTTTAATAATAGTTAGCGCGAAAACTGGTTAAAAAGTATTGTTCATTATTACTATAAAAGATACATATTACTGTTGAATTAATTATAGTTGCATTTATGATATACGATCGCGTGTTACTTTCTAATCGACAATGCAATAAATGAAAAATATTTTTTTGTATTTTCGAAAAAAGTTAATTCGACGAATCTAGCGACGTAGGCAAATATTCATTATTCGCTGATTTTCGAATGTTTGCGACAACCAGAGTTGGGAATGATCTAGTTGACTAAAATTCTTTGATTGATTGATTGATTAATACTTACGATTAAAAAAGATAATTGTTGAAAAATCGACAATTGGTTTAATCGGTTGACGAAATGAATTGGAAACTAGACCATTGGATCACCTTTCTTCTACATAAGAACCGAGTGTATTTTGGCCCCTTGTAAATAAATTCTAAGATGGCTTCATTACCTACAAATGAAATTATATAGATATTCCGTTTAAAATTATTTTTACTATAGTTTGTCAAAGTATTTACTTCAATTTGGCGTACAGTGTAATTACAATGTAAAGAAGTTAAAAATAATATACACAGCCGGAAATGTTTAAAGTTTAGTTCAAACCCAAAAAATACTAATTTTAAAAAGAATGTTAGGTGTTAATCGTTAATCAGTTATTGAATTGACTACTAAAGTTGAAATATATTTAATTGACAATGACAATGAATGACTAAAGTAGAAATTTTTTGCTTAATCGAATTTAAAGGAGGAATTTAAATGTTAATCACTGATTAAATTTTTGTCCAAGTCTACAGTAACTTCAAACATATAAGCACATAAACAAATATTGTGGATCTACTGACAAAACAACTAAACTCGGTTTAAATTTTCTTCAGTATTTTTGGAGTTTTGATTTCACATTTTATTTCGAATAATTTCATTTCGAAATTTCAACAGTTAATTATTAACCAGTTATCTAATTGATGGTTACAATTGAAAGAAATTTAATCGTTTATCACAATTAGCAACTGAAGTAGAAATTTAACCACTAATTGCAATTAACGATTAATAGGTATTTAATCGGTAATCGCAATTAACGATTAAAGTACGAATTTAATTGTTAATTAGTAGAAATTTAATCGTCAATCGTTGATTAAATTTTTGTCCAACTCTGGCGGCAACTTTTAAACCTACAAACATTCAAAGTTTCCAATCGAGATTATTCACCATTTGCCAAATAAGCCCTATTATCACATTATAATACTTATACTGTGCTATTATCTAGTACGAAGATAGAAACGAATTTAGTCGAATGCCAAATGTTATCTTCTGCACCTATATAAATACAAATGTTGGTAACTTAACCTAATAGTATTTACCCGCGTTTCTGTCATGCATATAATAAATCAATTTAATAATGCATTTTTGCTACAATGCGCAATACGCATTTTTTTTAACTCTCATCGTGGAATTATGAAGCGAAAACCAGTTTGTGCCTGTAGCATTAATTTTATTTCCCATAACTTCGTGCATTTGAATAATCGTAATCGTAGCTCTTGAAAAGTCTAATGAATATTTACAAATTGCTTCCTACATTCAGAAATGAAACTCGTGGAAAGAAATGGAAAGAAATCGCGTTTAATCATTGTACAAACGGATAGACAACGTTCTGGCTCTGATCTAACGGGTGTACGTGAAGAATGTTGCGAGGAGCGTGTCTATTCTTGTAAATGCGACACCAGAATCTTAGCGTGAAAAAGTAGACAATTTCCACCAGGGAAAGGAAACTGAAGCCCATGAAGAGTCCTAGCAGTCCTCCTGTACTCGCTGTGTACAATAAATTACGTAGTTAATTATTGTAAAAGTTCTTAAAAATAGGTGGAGTCAAAAAGTAGAAAGAGATAAAAAGAAAATGTAGTAAACATAATATACTGCTGAACAAAATTAAGGGAACACTAACATTTTTCGAAAAATTTGCTCATTTTCAAGTGGCTGTATTTCCACGAAAAATAAGTATAAAAAATATTCAAAAGAGCCATTTTGTAGCTTGAAGTTTCTAGTTTTTAAACCATGTATCCAATTAATTTTTTGTGCAGTGTAGTGCCATTTTTTAAAAAGATAAAGCGCAACAAACGAATGTTACAAAATTTTCGTCAACTTTAAAGTGATGAATGGGCTGAAAGAAATTTTTCTTCTTTTTTTTTTAAAGGGAAAAGTTTGCTCTTTAAGAACATTTAAATGGACTTATGAAGAAAAATTTCTTTCAGCCCATGCATCACTTCAAAGATGACGCAAATTTTTCAATATCAAAAGAAACAATGAATTTTGAAACAATGATTTTTAAAAAAGTAAAATCCACTTTGATTCATCCCTTGTTGAATAAATCCGCGTCTACATTTAAAAAACGCACGCGATGAACGCAGATCACTGCTACTTACAATTAGACTTTAGGCTTTAGACCAAAGAAACGAATCAGCATCGCTGTGTGCTTCAAATTCGTTCACCGACGCGTGT
Organism: Perdita meconis; assembly: GCA_030770465.2. Classification (NCBI taxonomy): domain Eukaryota; kingdom Metazoa; phylum Arthropoda; class Insecta; order Hymenoptera; family Andrenidae; genus Perdita; species Perdita meconis. The sequence goes on along the minus strand of JASKOS020000004.1, from coordinate 13,885,389 downwards.
TTTCCCTGTATGCGTCGCGTGCGTGTGTGCGTTTGCTAAAGGAAGACGCAGTTTAAAGATTCTGAAGGGATTATACGCAGTCAGGAAGACGAAAAAAATTGAATTTTCAAAAATGTTAGTTTCTGAAAATATTTGATCTCAGAAATATTTCCTGAAAGGTTCCAATTCATCTGAATAAACCATTTTTTAAAAAGTATTTGTCGAATACTACTAATAACTTCCGTATAAATTAATAATTTTACACAAAAAAGTTAGTAAATATTCTTCAAAAAATTACTCTTTTTAGATAGAAAGAGTATTGTACCGATTTATGTTTACGCTTTTTTAAAAAAAATTCTTAAATATTCGCTTTAGTTCGGCCTCTTGACTGAATAAAATAGTGGGGATAGAAAAAGAAAAATACTGAGGATAGAGCCCATGGGATAGAGTATAGAGTATCAAGTAATCTCGAAGTGCTACTGTTTTCTATCCTGACTATAGTCCCAGGATTTAATCTAAACTTTCAGTTATGCCTACGGCCTACAGCATCCAATACTGTATCAAACAAAAAGCCAATCAGTATTCCTGATTTACTCACAAAGGAATTCCGTAAATCCAAACAGCTCGTTCTTCACATATTTCGTGAACTGAGATTCGACGAAGAACAGATGCACTACAGCCAAGTTTTCGCTGCTTGGAAAGGACAAATAAATCAATTAACGATTGACTTCCGATTCTGAATCGAGTACAAAACTCTCGAATATAAATCTTAGGCATGTTTATATTACGTGAAATATTCCTTATCTTTCTTCACGTAGTTCCCATCGACGTGAAAGGTGGGCACCAACTTGCTCTGCGAGATTTCCACGTTGTAATTGATCTCGAAGCAACCTGGGTAGCAGTTGCAGCTCGGTCTGTAAATAAGCGACGTCTTCGGTTTCGCGATAAGACTTGAGAAGAATAACGTTGCTCACGTTTCTGAGACGTTTATGGACGTTATGCCGCTTTCGTCATCGTATAGCTTCACTTCCATCGCTCTTCGTGCGTTCGTCGCGCATTGGTCGTCTTTTTTCTCGCAGATTTTGGTGTTGGAGGATTCTGCGAGCAAATAAGAAACATGGATGAATCTTTGTATCAACTGTAATTATTTTAAAAAGTAGCAATAGTTATAATAATACAACTTTGTAATACACGTTATAATATTCCATTTTTGTTGCTTTTTACTTTTATGTAAAAAAAATACACTTTCTTTATTTTAAGAAAGAGTAACGAAAATAGACTTGGATTAGTCTTGTTCTCAGGAACAGAATTTCTCAATTTCAGTTTTACCATAGGATTCGGCAAGTTTCGTTAGATCTAAAATTATGAATATTCTTTTTGATTGTGGAAATTACTGGGCATATAATACTGGACACAGTGGCAAATCTTCTGTGTGAAATTCGCCTCGCACTCGAGCACGCAGTTCTTCTGCGTGTAAGTCCTGTAGTAACGTAGCTTTCTCTCCGACGTGAAGAAGCATTTCCTCTTCCTCAGGGGAACGGAGATTATCGACTTGCTGGCGGTCGATATCCGGGGCGACACGATTATTCGGGTCTCCTCGCCTGGGGTCACAGTGAACGCAAATTCGGCGATTTTCGGTGTTTCCACCGGGTTGTGCAGCAGCATCTGCAATAGAACCCTTCTGCTTTATCGCAAAATTCAAACTCCATAACATGATTCTCTATCTATTTAACCCCCTTAAAGTCCTCGAGTTTATTAAACTTTATTTCTTATTGCCGATTTTAATGATCTTAAATTATAGAAATATCTTATAGAACTCGAAATTGTGAACAACTTTTTTTTTTACATATTATTACCGCTCGGCTTTAGTCTCTGAGATATTTGAGAAAAACCGTCGCTACTACTACATACACTGAATTTCATCTTCACATTTCACATGTTATTTGCGTGCAACGTTGGGTCAGCGCGGCTCGAATGTTTGACTGCTCTTTCCAAAAACACATCACAGCACGACGCGGTATGGCAGCGGACAAAGTTGCATATGAATGATGAATTCGACAAAAAGGTATCTTCTTTAATCCTTTTGTATCCCTGAACAAGATATCTCGCGACCCGGTACGTTAGAATTTTTTATGGATTTGAATGAGCGATTTTATAAAAGGGGGAGTGTCGATAAGGCCCTTTTTTTTGCCCCAGACCGATTCTTCTCAAACTTGGCAGAAATAATGCCCCTCATAGGCCACATAATTCCTCAAAACCGTTTATCGATAGGCCACTTTGTTTCGGAGAACTAGGTGCCTAAACTTTTTAGATTTACATGGGATTTTGTACACTTCAGGATTCATTGCTGCATTTCTTACTGTTCCCGTTTCACCCCAGTAATGCCACTTCGTCAAAAACTGTGCATATATATAACCTATAAAATATGTAATCCGGAATATCCTAGTCGAGTGCGCACATACTTAACGCGCAGCTTATATGGAGGGAGGTCTATGAGGCCGTTTTTTCAACCAACACCGAATCTTTTCAAACTCGGCAGAAATAATGCTCTACATAGGCCACATAATTCCTGAAAACCGTTTATCGATAGACCACATTGATTCGGATAACAGGATGCCTGAACTTTTTAGATTTACATGGATTTTGTATACCTCAGAATTCGTTGCTGCATTTCTTACTGTTGCCGTTTCACCCCAGTCATGTAACTTTGTCAAAAACTGTGCATATATATAAGCTATAAAATATGTCAGCCGGAAGATTCTAGTCGAGTGCGTACATACAGAACGCACAGCTTATATTTAAAGATTTTACCTTTTTTGACTCTGGTTATTGGGACGGGGGCCGAACCCGACATTCTCGCACATTGGCGCGGCTGAGGTGTTGCGTCTGGTCGTAAAAACAGACCCTTTTTGAGTGTCTGCAGGTAGAGATTGCTTTTTTCCACACGGGATATTCGCTATGCGCGTCCTTGCGCATCCGCGCACCGAAAAATAGATGTTGCGGATGTAGTATGAAAAAGAGGGCGCGCAGTTTCTGCGTGAGGTCATTCGAGAGGTCCGAACACGAGAGGCCCAGTTAGTTGGAAAGAAGCGCTCAGACGAAGAAAAATAAAATACGCTTTAGAAAAAGGAAGAATACGCCTTCAGTTAATCACCCTTCAGCTTTAAACGTCGTGAACGTTGTAAAGGACGGGCAATTTTATACATAAAAAATAGAAAAACATAAAGAATAGTGAAAAACTGTGAAGTTAAAAAATAGAATAGAATTGAGGAATCAGCAATCTACAATCTACAACATCAATCAACTACAACAGGCATGCTCAACTGGGCGGTTGGCGAGCACGGGTACCCATTTCGACCCGCGATCGAGGCGCGAGTCAGCCTGTGAGGAGTCCTATCGGTGGTATATTTTGGGTGGGGTGAGCGCTTAGTGTGTGTGCGCGGACTCGTGCCGTAGCTACGTTGGAAGAAGCGGTGAACCCACACTAACTAAGCGCTCACCCCACCCAAAATATACCACCGATAGGACTCCTCACAGGCTGACTCGCGCCTCGATCGCGGGTCGAAATGGGTATCCGTGCTCGCCAACCGCCCAGTTGAGCATGCCTGTTGTAGTTGATTGATGTTGTAGATTGTAGATTGCTGATTCCTCAATTCTATTCTATTTTTTAACTTCACAGTTTTTCACTATTCTTTATGTTTTTCTATTTTTTATGTATAAAATAGCCTGTCCTTTACAACGTTGACGACGTTTAAAGCTGAAGGGTGATTAACTGAAGGCGTATTCTGCCTTTTTCTAAAGCGTATTTTATTTTTCTTCGTACGAGCGCTTCTTTCCAACTAACTGGGCCTCTCGTGTTCGGACCTCTCGAATGACCTCACGCGGAAACTGCGCGCCCTCTTTTTCATACTACATCCGCAACATCTATTTTTCGGTGCGCGGATGCGCAAGGACGCGCATAGCGAGTATCCCGTATAGAAAAAAGCAATCTCTACCTGCAGACACTCAAAAAGGGTCTGTTTTTACGACCAGACGCAACACCTCAGCCGCGCCAATGTGCGAGAATGTCGGGTTCGGCCCCCGTCCCAATAACCAGAGTCAAAAAAGGTAAAATCTTTAAATATAAGCTGTGCGTTCTGTATGTACGCACTCGACTAGAATCTTCCGGCTGACATATTTTATAGCTTATATATATGCACAGTTTTTGACAAAGTTACATGACTGGGGTGAAACGGGAACAGTAAGAAATGCAGCAATGAATCCTGAGGTGTACAAAATCCCATGTAAATCTAAAAAGTTTAGGCACCCAGTTCTCCGAAACAAAGTGGCCTATCGATAAACGGTTTTGAGGAATTATGTGGCCTATGGGGGGCATTATTTCTGCCAAGTTTGAGAAGAATCGGTCTGGGGCAAAAAAAGGGCCTTATCGACACTCCCCCTTTGCTTATAATTCCTTTAATTTTCTTGAAATTTTCTTGATTTTTCTTAAAATTCCTTGAAACTTATTAATTTTCCTTGAATTTTCTAGAAATTCCTCGAATTGTCTTAATATTCCTTAAATTTTCCTGAGGTTCCTTGAATTTTCCTTAAATTCTTGATATACCTCGAATTTGTTTAGTTTTCTTAAATTTTCTTAGACTTGCTTGAATAATCTTGATTTTCCATAAATTTTCTTGAAGTTCTTTGAACTGTCTTGGTTATTCTTAAATTTTTTATGGATTGAACGAGTGATTTCCTTCAGTTTTCTTGAAATTCCTGTAATTTTATCGATTTTCCTTGAAACTTCTTTAATTTCCTAGAAATTCCCTGAATTTATTGATTTTTCTTTAATTTTCTAGATATTCCTTTAATTTTCTCTTTTTCCTGAAATTTTCTTGCAATTCCTTGAATCTTCATTAAATTCTTATTGAAATTCCTTAAATTTTCTTTATTTCCCTTGATTCTCTAGAAATTCCTTGAAGTTTCCTTACATTTTCGTGAAATTCTCTAAAATTCATTCAATTTTTCTCAAATATTTTTAAAATTCCTTGAATATTTCTAAAGGGTTATTAAAATTCCTTGAAATTTCTTGAATTTTCAAATTCCTAAAACGTATCGGATCGCGAGATATCTCATTAAAAGCGTGAATCGGTCAGTACCGGGTCGCGAGATAACACATCAATTTCATAAATTCATTTTCAATACCTGTTTCTACATAACTGAGTTTCGCAAACGTAAAGTTAATTCTACCTTGAATCCCACACTGGCGGCGGAGGAGCAATAGTATTCCGCAATGTCTGCATCAAGGACCAAAGTTAGCCCATAGAACTGACCAGCGCCGTACGGCCTCCATGGCATGGAATCCGCGGCCACGCTTTCGTCGTATCCAGTTTCGGGATTCCAGTCGGTGCTATTGAACGGGAACGTGATGTTCAGGTCGGACCAGTCGAGTCTGAAAGGAGTATCGAACGCGTTGCTGACTTGTTTGCAAAGGGGGAACAGGCCCCCTGAGGATCGAAGGTGGCAAAAGATTTAGGCTGTTAAAAAGTCCAGTCGGCAACGAAGCTGCACGCAAAAATTGCATATTCATCGAATACTATTAAAAAACCGCCAGAAAGCTGTTTTTTGCAGCGAAGTTCAGCAAACTTTGTTTTTATCGCATGAAGTTCGATTAGTTAGTCAAGCCACATCAGGAAGTTTCAAGTATTTTAATTACAAGTCGCATAATTTAGAAACTCTCACGCTGAAATATGTTGCAATGCATCGATCTCTGGTTTCGTGATACCAGTATCAGTTTCACGGCTTCTACACATGTTGAAACATGCTGCGATACATCGATCACCTGAGTTTCACGAAACTTGTATGAGTTTCAGTTCGCCACTGCAAAATTTCTGTTCAAAGATAATAATTGGGAGCTAGAACTACATTTGAGGTTCAATTAAAAATAACCTTTCAGTGTTGCTAAAAACAATATTTATTGTAGTGTTAGTAGATTGCTGATGTTTATGAAAATTCATACTTTCAGAAGCATAGAAAAATAAAAGCAACACAATCAAAGTGTCTTACCTTCTAAATATTATAAAATATATTTTATTTTTTATATTCCCTGTATTTCTGCATCTATACTCTAAAACTATTGTTATACATTTTTGCATATTATAAATCGCCATAAATGCATAAACATCCGCAGTCTTAGTTATCAGTCACTGTGTTAGCACTATTCAGTAGTTCTACGTGAAGCCACAGTTAAATACCAAGAACAGGGGGATAAAGAAAAAGATAAGAAAGTAAACGAAGCTCTTGTTAGTCCTTAATCTTTACTCGTAAGAAGCCGTGGAACAGTTTGTAGCTTAATCCTCTGCCATTCCAACCCAATCTCTATTTCCGACGTGCAATAAAGCGTAATTTATTAGATTTCTGTCTTAATCCCAATGAAATTGACTCACGGACTATAGAACAAGTATTTCCTGTGTACAGAGTTAAAGTTGCAGCAAATACCCTCGTCGGTCATGGATGGATTGAAGATCTTCTCGCAGTCGGTTAGATTCCCGTGCCACTGACACATATGCAGCATTTCTGAGCAGGATTGCGATACCTGTCGAAGTGGCAGAATACAGTCAATGTTAATAAAATATTCAATCACTTAGAAATACGCTCTTTGACGTTAAAAGTATTTTTTCATCGCAAAATTCATTGCTATCTTTGCTCTCTTTCTTACTCTTCTTTTTTAGTTTTGATTTTAGTAAAACGAACTCGGCCGAACTTAGAAATTACCTTCAGAATTGAACTATAATAGTCATCATGGAATACCACTTTATCAAATAAAAACAAAAAAACAAGCAACCTCACCTGCACGAAAGCAGACTTTTCATGTACAAATTGTGAAGTCACAAAAGTAGAGTGAACTTTTTTATGTGTTTTTAATTGTTTATCTATAAACTTTAACATAACGGAAGGAAAATCTAAATATCTAAATATAAAAGTTATAAACAAAAATGTAAGGACGTGTACAGGGTGCAACGTTTAATGCTTAACATATGTTTCCGGATAAACAAATAATCTGGAACATAAAAAGACAGGTACAGTACTGTTTCGATATAAGGACAATCTTACAGTGTTGACTCAAAGAACGACACCAGAGTTTGATTCGAAAAAGGGATTTCTCTATGCTTACCACTTCTTCGCCAGTGCGAATCTCCTCGTTCCGTCGTGACCAAAGTCCAGTCCGACTCAAAAAAGGGCTGAGTTCGGTTCTGAAACCCAGCCGTTCTTCGAGTCAACACTGTATTTTATAATCTATAACACAGTTTCTACATTGTGTCAAAAGCTAAATTTTGGAAAAATTCCAATTTAGATACAATTTCTATGTCGAAAAATATGATTTTGACATTTTTTCCCTTGCAAAATATTTGTCCCCCCCCCCTTTTTTTTTTTTTAACTTGTATTCTACGTTTCCAACAAATTGTACACAATAGCATTGTGCATCTATGGTTGAGAATTTGCATCCAAATCGTTGGAGTGGTTTTCGAGATTTTATGTTCACCGTCTTGAAGAAGGTAGTTTGTGGCAAATCATGTTTAATGATTAAGTTCCTGCATTTGCGGTCGTTCCTTACATTTGTGGTCGTCATTTCGTCATGTTTTATAAGAATCCAAGTATCGAATTTTTGCAAATTACGAGTTGCCTACCTCCTTGACCCTTTCAGTGCCAAACAACAATAATATCGTTGTTACCGATACTTGCGAAAAGTTTTAGGTTTTTCTCAAACATTATCAAACTACGTCAATTTGATACGGTATTTTTCGTTTAGCCACATATTTTCTGCCGTCACTAAAAGGGTTAAATAACTTAAATATTCTTTCTACTGAAATTCTTCACACGACTTCGCTGCACTTCGGTCTACCGTACACGGCTCAACAAGATTCACTTATTTATTAAACGTTGCATTCGTAACTTCATACCTTACTTCGCCGCGCTTCGTCAAAATGCTTGATGATATTTATAAGTTTCTTCGCCAATATAGACCCGAGACTGTAGCGAATAAAGATTACATTCGAACTTTTCTTAATTTATCCTCGAAGACTTATCTCTCCAGCCACTGACCTCTCTAACTCGACCCATCTCGCATCAGTCCGTTCCAACTCACTCAAACTCGTTCAAACTTACTCCAACTTAAATCCGCTCCAACCCTTTCGCGTAGGTCTCGGAAGACCGAAGCACCGAGAGACGAAAGTCGAACTGTATATTACTTGTTTGCATGTGAGGAAAAACCGTAATAAGAATTTTGCTCGAAAATATTAAGTGAAATCGAAAACGTTGAAATAATTTTTGTATAAAAATATTGCTTAAGATTTTGTTTGCCATTAACCATTAGATCTATATGCATTAAAAAAAAAGTATCTACTGGAAAATTAATTATGCCAAATTACGCCCCCCTCGAAACCATTTAATTTCTTTGTATTGGGTTAGAACAGAAGTTCGTAGCGTTTTTGAAATTCTAACGAAGAATTGACGTTGAAATACTTGTACACAGATTTATTCAACTATCTATGCCATTTTGTTCCATTACTTTTCGCCATCTTTAGGGTAGCTTCACGATTTCATTCTCTAAGAACTTGATATTTTTCTGAGTGATGAATTTGAGCCTTGTCATTTTTACAAGCTTCCAGTGAATTAAGATTTTTTGCATTAAAGAAATTTTATATGGACTGAAACAAGTGGAAATCAGAAGTTGCCGCATCAGGTAAAAAATTAAGAAAAAATAAACAAATTTCTAAAAAATGAAAAAGCACGAGATGTCGGACACCCTGTATATTTTTAGTTTAAATATTGAATATACTAATTTTTAAGAAGAAAGCAAACACTGTGTGAATAGATTATCACTAGACTGCAAATTTTTATGCAAAATCAAATGTTTACAAACACAAATAAAGAATTAAAGCTTGAATAACAATGTCTTACTCTCAACATATTGTAACCTGTATTACAGTTTTTATATTTTGTCTATTACAGCATGTATCAATAGCTTTGCAGGTTTTCGTATCTTTAGAATTGCCATAAATGCATAAAAATCCGTAATCTAATTATCACAACGTACTCTGGTGTTTTAAACATTCCTCACATTGATCATAAAATGCAGCATGCTGTTCCAAGTAATCGCACTCTCGTCAAGGTCAAAGGTCGACATGTTTGACTCGAAATTGCATCTGTCTTCGAGGAGGAGCTTCTTCCTTGCGTCGTTTCTGTATTTAAACATTCACTTTAGTACCATATTTCTTAATTAAACAACGTTCTATTATCGTTATCAATCTCAGTAGCACAGACCGTGTAGATCGTTTATCAGAGGTGCTTTTATCTCTTTCATTGTATTCTACATTGACAAATTGCTCACCCAGCGTGTATGCGCATCGCTTCGCTCTTTTTTGCGTTGTTCATGTTGCAAATGGTGATCGAGGGAAACGGAAATTCGTCCAAAGATACCGATTCGGGGCTCAGGGAGATGATGATTGGCGTCGATACCCATTTCCGATAGAGGAACCAAATGTAGTAGGCGGCTGTTAAAACCGCGAGAGTGAACGAGATCATCCAGAAGATTCTGAGAAAGGAATATTAAACATTCAACTGATTAATGAGATAATCAATTTTATTTATGTCGTGTTGGAAAATTAGTTACCTTTCGACGATTGTTAGATTCGAGTCGCCGATGTAACGTAATCCGTGAAGAGAACTGTTTGTACAATATTGCTTTAATGTGTTCTTGATATCCGAATTTTTCAAACACCGCTGATTTTCGGTTTTCCTACTATTAAAAAATTTTTTATTAATATTTAATTAATTAACGTCGACAAAATAAATTACCTTATGCCCTTATCGTCATCTTGGTCATCGTTTTGAACCACCGCAGTGTCTTTTTTGGATATCGAGTTCTTACTTCTGGATCTTAGTGTTGTGTCCCTCGGTCGATACATGATCTTACAGAGAATCAATCTGATTAAATATCGTTTAAAAGTTTGAAGCACCCTTACCTTTTCACACGGAATAAATTATTTTTAACACATACGAATGATTCGTTAGAAATTTTTTCACTTATATGAATATTTAAATAACATTATATATTATATTTTGCTCTTAGAATTACAAGATATCACTTTCGGTTCTATAGAAAGAATGGCTACCATAAAAGATGTTTTTCATAAGAAAAGAAAAAGACTTTTTTCTGTGATTTAGGTAGCTCTTCAGTAAAATCTTTGAATATTAGAGGAATGAATCTTTATGCAAGAGTAAAACACCACGCAAAATTTTAAAAAATTGATTCGGTAGTTTTTAAATTATTTAACCATTAATTTAACGTGTATTCTTATGGGGAAACACATTGCATATTGAGAAATAGGACAAGAGTAAGAGTGAAATAGCAGACAAAAAATTTAAGAAATCTTAAACAGAAAAATTAAGCACTAAACAAGTGTCACAAAAATTCAAGACACTGATACGGTGGTTTTTTTAAAGAATGAACTTCAGAGAATTAAAATAACCAGACTTCAGTACAATTATAAATAAATCTTTGAAAATTGGAGGAATGAATTGAATCTTTATACAATAATAAAATCCCCCGCAAAAGTAAAAAAAATTGATTTGGTAGTTTTAAATATTATTTTCAATTTAACATGTCTTCTTATTAGAAAACGCAATATTGAGAAATATATTACAAAATTAAGAGTGAAGTTGTTAACAATTGAATTTCAAATACATTACAACAAACAAGTTCATGACAAAAGATCAACATTTCGGACTGATTAATTACAAGAAGAACCATTAGTAATATTTTGGAAATTGATTCATGTTTGGCTAAGATTACACTGTACAATAAATTTTAACTTTTTTTCGAACCTGTAACATTCAATAATCATTTCTTATAAATTTTTGTGCGCTGAACACGAATCTGCAATCCGTTTGTCGCCATCACCCTCAGTTTTCGAAAAAATCAATTTTGAAAATAAATGCAATTTTCAAACTGTGAACAATTGTTGTGTCTAAACAGTAATAGTTATTCAGTTGATTTTTGCATGAGATTATTCTATGAACACTCCAGAATAAAATAATATGCATTATTATTGAATTATAAACATTTAAATATGTTTAAACAAGGATCAAAGGGAAAAGGACACCCGAAATGCACCACTTTTGGCAGATATTTTTCAATTTATTTAAAAAACTAAGGGTCGAGCAGAAAACCTCACTCCACCACGCGACGCAACAGACATTTTTCCTTCGGAAAGCATCGACAGAAGTAGTAAGTCCCATTTTGTTTTCAATATAGAAACAAAATAGTTTGGTAAAACGTACGGCGCCGTCAACGGTACTCAACTGCGCCCGCGTAAGCCCGCGTGTCCACTGTATAGAGATGCATATAAGAATAGAGCGCGTGAGAGGGCTGAAAAAGCGATATAGGTTTAGAAAGAGAATGCTGCACAGAGGCCCCTTGTATCCTCGTCTAATCGCGTATGCGCGTATGCGCACAAGTTCAGATATTTACGTTTGTGTTTCTTTGACGTTTCACGTTTCTTTGACGTAAAAAATATTGGTTATTATTGATATATCCTTAATTTTTACAAGTTTTTGTTAAATAATTTTCACATAATAGTTTATGTAAGTAGATGTTTATGCACACATATTTATGTAGATAAATATTAACCAATATTTTTTACGTCAAAGAAACGTCAAACGTCAAAAAACTGGTGCGCATACGCGATTAGACAAGGATACAAAGGGCCTGTATACAGCGTTCTCTTTCTAATCCTCTATCGCTGCCACCTATGGGGCTAATATACGGCTTATATCTCTATGGTCCACTGTGGTCCATTGTACTGCAGCCGGCATCGCGCTGTTGAGTACCGTTGACGGCGCCGTACGTTTTACCAAACTATTTTGTTTCTATATTGAAAACAAAACGGGACTTACTACTTCTGTCGATGCTTTCCGAATGAAAAATGTCTGCTGCATCGCGTGGTGGGGTGAGATTTTCTGCTAGACCCTTAGTTTTTTAAATAAATTGAAAAATATCTGCCAAAAGTGGTGCATTTCGGGTGTCCTTTTCCCTTTGATCCTTGTTTAAACATATTTAAATGTTTATAATTCAATAATAATGCATATCATTTTATTCTGGAGTGTTTGTAGAATAATCTCACGCAAAAATCAACTGAATAACTATTATTGTTTAAACACAACAATTGTTCAAAGTTTGAAAATTGCATTTATTTTCAAAATTGATTTTTATGAAAACTGAGGGTGATGGCGATAAATGGATTGCAGATTCGTATTCAGCGCACAAAAATCTATAAGAAATGATCATTGAATGTTACAAGTCCAGATGGCTGTTGTACAGTGTTATTACTGAAGTTCATCCTTGAAAAACATGAGAATATGTTTTCGTTACTAAACAAAAGGTTCCATCAGTCATACTTTCATTTCAGGATTATTTTGTAAATATAAATTGTTTGGTTAATCAAACAGTCTTGCTAATAAATTTACCTAAAACAGTGTTATTTCTTTTAAAATCTTAATGTGTTCCAATCTTTTGATCGGAAGTGTACATTAATTAATATCTTACTAAGGTGAATGCCCCAGTAGTGAACAATGCTTCTTCAGTAGTTGACACTTTGAATGTGAAATGCTAAAATACAGGGTGGGGCAATAACTATTAGCACCTCAGATATCTCGGAAACTATAAGTTTTACAGGAATATTTGCTGAAATAAAATTGCACAGTACGAAGGGGGCCATCCGGTGACGATAATAGTTTTTTTGCAGGTGGAGGTACTTCGGACATTTGAAGGTCACCTCCATTTTTTTTAATTGGATCGGTATGTTTTTGCTTCCGTATCATGATAGAGGATCTTAAAACGAGTTCAACGACCTATTACATAAGGTCATTGAAGGTCATAGAAAGTAGAGGAAGACGATAATACTTACGGTTTTGGTAGTAAATGAATCGCCTTTCTCTACTTCCTATAACCTTCAATGACCTTATGTAATAGGTCGTTGAACTCGTTTTAAGATCCTCTATCATGATACGGAAGCAAAAAAATACCGATCCATTTAAAAAAATGGAGGTGACCTTCAAATGTCCGAAGTACCTCCACCTGCAAAAAAACTATTATCGCCACCGGATGGCCCCCTTCGTACTGTGCAATTTTATTTCAGCAAATATTTCTGTGAAACTTACAGTTTCCGAGATATCTGAGGTGCTAATAGTTATTGCCCCACCCTGTATAACAACAAAGGCGTTTAAACTTGGAACTGTTTGAAAGTAACTGAAGTAACCAAGTAGATGCCCTGTTATTTTACACAGTCCCAATGCCTTTGAATTTTATTTTATAGCATTTTAAATTCAAAATGTCCACTACTAATTCTCCACGAGTTTATGAAACTAATCAAATACTTTTAAAAAATAACGTTTCTAAAACAGCAAAATAAATAATTGAAAAAGACACCTTGAAAGATGCTGGTCGAACTTTAAAACTCTCTCTAGTCGCGTATCCCTCCAATCGATGAGTCAACTTGTACGGATTCTGCAAGTGAACAGTGTTGATCGAGTAAGGTAGATTAGGATCGTGGCTCCTCAGGTAATTCAACGTCGTTTTATCAGTCGTCCTGTAGGAATTTTCAACCGGCACAGTCTCGTTCTCCTGTTCGGTTTTCGAATATCCCCTGTAGTAAAGTTTGATCGGCATGGCATAAATATCTGTGATCCCCGTCTCTTATCCAAATTTCTATCGTCACTCAAAAAATATTCGCAACAAACTCAAAACTCGTCTGTCCTTTTCTCTACGGAATAATTTTTTTAACGACCAAAAAATTTGATCTCCTCTTCCTTCGAGTCTCCTACAAATTCCGTTATCTCAGGTTCTTGCCTCTCGCGTCAGCGATGATCCTCCGTCCCCGAAGAACTGGAAGTAGCTTTATCGAATGGAAAGTGCATGTACTTCGAATAGAAGGCGACGTGGAATCCGTTTGGAACGCGAGAACTCGATGAACTTCGAAGTTTCGAGGAAGTTTCGCTCGTCGACGCTCGAGATCCTCGATTCCTTGCTGCCTCGGGTGCTTCTTCTTCCAATAGTCGCTTCGCGAGACTCCGGCGTCGTTTTGTCAGAAAATATTTTTACGCAATTAAGGGTGGTCGGAAAAGTGTGTCAACCGGTTGTCCTTCACATGGCAATTTATTAGTGCCGACCCTTATTATAGATTATCAACGAACGGCGTCTGTCAACCGACTGGGAATTAACAGTAGCATGAGATACCCTTTTGCCTTCGGTAGACGGGATACTCACATGTCAACAGCTCTTGTTGTCTTTCGCCTGCGTGGGAGTCTTTGCGATGACACAGATAATTGTAAACGAGCGGTGTTTATCGTTTTTCTCGCGAAAACGATCTCCCTGTGCGACTGGTCAAAAAGCGGCGCATCCGCTAAGCATATGAACTCCGCTGGAAGGATCTTCATTCACTGTTTTCTGCTGCTTTCATTGAAATCGATGGTTTGATCCATGATCTTGTTTAAGGGGGTATTCCACTGTAACGCGCCAAAAATTAGTGAATTTTTGGGATTTTTTTTTTTATAATAAACAGTATTGGACAACCGACATTTTTACTGTTTATTATACTGGTTTCACACTATATTGTAATGTTTTTTATTGTCATTTAAAAAATCTATATTTTCTTTAAACACATTATTCTTAAATCCACTTTTTTCCACTGGCGCAGGTAAAATAAAAAAAACTACTGGACCGATTCGGTTAAAAATTTTCGACATTACCCTACAAATATCTGGCTCTCGTTGGTACCAGAATCATATTGTTACTTTAATTATTAATTACTTTTGACATCGATAAACAGTTAAAAAGAAGACACTTCTTTGATATTTAATCTTTTAACGCGCGCCGTCTTGTCAATTTTTTATTTATGAAGATAAATCTGCTGTGGATGAAAATTGTACAGTATGTAGATATATTAATCACACAAATTTTTTGAATTTTTTATCTCGGATTGATGTGTCATCAAGAATCACCTGCGTTAGTGACGATTTACTTTTACACACGGTAACCTTGACCGCCTGTTAAACTACGTAAATTATCATTAAATGAAAAATAAACATTAGAATATAGTTTGAAGCGTCCAATACATTTTATTATAAAAGAAATCCCGAAAATTCACTAATTTTTGGCACGTTACAGTGAAATAAATAGGAAAGGAAACTGAGATAATAACTCATAATTGAATACGTTTTGTTATATAAAACAACTCATTTAAGCAACTCATATACAAAAATATTACGGCTTGAGTATAATCTTACTTTAGTTTCTTACTAATTAAAGAGAAAACGTTTTCAATTGGGATTTATTCTAGTTATATCTTTCTTTCAATTGTAAGAAAAAAAAGGGAAAATTAAAATTAAATTTACATTTAGTAGTTTTCCGTTTTACTATGTATGACACAGAAATTCACTATATTTAATAGTTTCACAGAATTAACGATTTTAAGTTAACGCTCTTTACCACAATGCTAATTAATTCTTAGCATAGACTAAGAATTAATTAGCATTGTTGAAAACCGATTCTTTGGGGTAAATTTGCAATACTCGAAAACCCGGTTTAAATAGTAAAAATCGTTTAAAATAATAGGATTAAATTGATGAAAATTAATTAGTTATTTAATTAAAAACGTTAACTTTTTGTCTTATAATAGCTTTGTATTGTTTGTAGTAAGTATTACAGTCAGATTAATCTCCATGATTAGGAGAATGTTTAACATGCAAATCCATAAAACAAATAAAAAGAAGCCTGGAAAAATTCAATTAGAGATATAATTTTATCTTGGAAAAATAACATGAAATCTGAAGACATTGGAGCATTAGTGCAGAATCTGAAAAATTGTAAAAATTTCAGTTACTTTAGTTTTTTAAAGTGCATTTCATTTTATTATACTTTTATAGTTCTATATAAATATTAAATAAATTAAACAAACTACTAAAATAACTATAAATATTTTTTTTTTGTTGTTTAGATTCGAAATCCGGCTTAATCGATTTTTTGAAAATACTAAAAATACTGAATTCGAAAACCGGTTTCCTCGAAACTCGGCTTTTGTATAAACCTTAGACTGCAGTTTCAAAATATTTGACTATCTGTATAGTCATTACCGGATAAAAGAATGAAAAATGATAATGTATAATTATAGAGTTTATTTGTTTCGACATGTTTATTAACATGTTTCTTCGATTGCATTGCATCTATTTTGGAAAAAGTGAGAAAAATTATTCTTGTCCAGTTAGAATTAAAGTTTTTACCACTGTGCCAACGCTGAGTAACGCCAAAAGAAAGTTTATATGTGAATATTTTAGTTTATTTATTTTCAATTATACAGGGACTCATTCTCATTAGTATACATTGGTAATAAAAATGTTATTCAGAGGGCGTACATGTCAATACTAAACGAAAATAATATAATATATAACTAAATAATATAACAAATTACATAACAACGAAAATATAGCAATACAATAACGATAATATAATAGAAGAAGTCATAGAAAATATTACTTAATTAAAAGAATTTAAATATTACTCGTGTAAGTCTTTCTTATTTATAGTTTCAGATGTATTAAATTCTTATTTATAGTTTAAAATGTAGTAAATATCTAGTAAAAAGTTCAGTCCAAAAATCTTTCACCCAGGCTTTGAAAAAAATTCCTGAAATAAGTTCAAAGAATCGCATGTCACACTAGAAGACCCCCCCTTAAATCAACATGACTGGAACGCTCTTGTTATTATCCTAATTGCGTCATACAAGAAAAGTATAACAGATCAGATATTGAGTAGTATTTTCTTCGAATTAATTGACTTCTACGATATTTCTGAATATTTAAAAGGAAAGATAAGAAAATTGCTCTACTATTATTGTATGTAGGTTCTGAACACTTTCTCAACACCAAAGACCTTGCACGCGGAAAAAAAGAAGGTACCAAGGTCGACGGAAGAGCATACATTGTTTAAGTTGTCGATTCTGTGTGTAAAGTCAGGCTTTGACGATCCTCCAGCGAGATAATAAAAGAAGCTACAAGCAATTACGCGTTCATATTTTATGCCCATTTTGCAGAAATTGTTTCGTGACTGTTGCTTCTAACGATACAGCTCCTCGATACTCGATACAGTTGCACGACGGATATTGTTTAGCTTCTCAGACGCTAAGAAAATGCGATATCAGAAAAAAGGTGTTGTTTTTTAAAATGAACTATCATTTTTTATATATTTGCTCCAAGCCAAATCTTTCGCGCAAATTTTAGAGTTTCGTGAAAATGTCAAATATATTTTTTGTCACAAAGGAAAACATGGATCAATATTCTAATATTTATTTTTCATTTTACCTGTTAAGAGTTTCTACTTCCTCAGTCACGTGAAACTTGCATGCATGTGTAATAATTTCTGATGTATCTACAGTGAAAAATGTATACATTACTTGTTCACATAGCGAAAGTCTCGTTAATTAAAGGGTGCAACAAGCGTTTGTTGTTCAGTACATTTTGCATACTTTGTCGAACTCTAAAGTAAATATGGACATAGGCACATAAAAATAGAATACATAATGCAATAATTACGAAACTGTATAATTAATTAGAATTCATTTACTACAAGAAAACTTAATCTTTAAAACTGCACAATTATTATCGCTACACGTGAATTCTATATAATTTATGGTTTATGTTGAAAAATATTTCAAAGCTATAATGGAAAGTATTAATCTAAATTTCAGCTGCAGAAAATGTCGACGAAGAGCAAGAAACGAAAAGTAACCGAAGAAAACCGGGCATTGATCATCTGGGAAAGAGCGAATATTTTTCCAGCCGAAGTAAAATATGTAGTGAACACTATGTGGGAGGTATGAACATTTATCCTTAATTCTAATTTTAAATTTTATGTAATGCTTTTTAACATTTATTTGCTCGTGTTTCAGATTCCACAGATATTTCAATTTCTTCTTTTAACAAAGAAATCTCTACGTTTAGGTAATTTGTCGATGTACGAAATGGAACGTATGTTTTTGATACCAAAAGCTTCTAAGCAGATGGCACAGGTTATGACATCATTGTTAAGGTACAAACTTGTCCAAATCGCACTTGAAACAAAAAATAAGAAATTGGCTTCTATTAAAAGTGAACTTCAGTAACAATCTCAGAAAAAAGTTAATCTTAAATAATAATAATAAATAAGGCTTCTTGCTTCTTCTTGTAATGAAAACCAGTTAGAAATATTAAATAAATTTGTTTGTTGGAATGTACTTGAAATTAAACTTTTAACAACTTCACTCTTAATTTTGTGATATATTGCTCAATAGTTTTCTCAGAAGAATTGAAAGTTAAATAAATTTAAACTTACCGAAGGAATTTTTCTAAAATTTTGCTCATTCTTCCAATTTTTAAAGATTTTCGTTTATTTTTAATGTTACTGTAGTTCATCCTGAAATTAAAAGGTAAATAATTTAAAAACTACCGAATAAATTTTTTTATTAATTTTGCGAGGGATTTTACTGTTGCATAAAGATTTATTCCTCTAATTTTCAAATATTTTCGCTTATTTTTAATGTTCAGAAGTTCATCCTTAACTTCCATAATCTAATGAAGTTTTTTGTTTTAGCCCCAACATATCTCAAATGAAATCAAGGAAAATACCACTCATGCCATATGAGTTTTGGAATAATATCCTTGCTTGTAAAACGAAAAACTGGTTCAAACTGTACGATGAAAAGCATGGAAACGCAGTAAAAGTAAATATTATTATTGCATTATTCAATATGTATAACAATTTTCTTTTTAGAAAATAAAATGCTTTTGTGCATATAGTTATGGATATAATGGATGCAATTTAACGCAAATATATGTATACAGGGTGTTTCGCTTAAAACAGGTCACCTAAAAATATAAACACATAAAAGACACAGTTGATCTGGAGAAAAACATTAAAAAATGGCACTTACAGAAACAATTTTACGGTTGAATTATCTATTGAACCATTCGATTTACATTGCAAATATTTTTTGGATTTAACGAGATATAAAAAATAATTCACGCGATTCATCTCAATTCACGTAAAATTGCATCCACCATAATTTCGACCTAAGCTATCATCGCGTATTTAAATGATGAGAAATATGATCCAAGATTTTTAGATTCTAGAAAATGCTGGTATCGAACCGCAATTCTGGAACGTTTTTTCTGAACCACCTTTTGAGAATGGCAAAGAATTCGAGGACTTAACACTTCTACAAAGAGTTTGGCTTCTGAAAACAATCTGTGATACATACCTGGTAAGACGGAAGAAATCGTATCGCTTTCGAATGGCGGAAATATTTGTCGCATGCTTGATAAAAGTCTTCGAAATGTTTTAGCACTGTAGAAAATCCGTGCAGGAAGAATTAGCCAAACAACCAAGTGAAAACCTGTCTGAAACAGTTTTGGGAACTGATCGCCATGGGATAAAATACATATACTTTCCTCAGTTCCTTGAAAGAAATGATCTACGTATTTATAAGCACAATCTAGATAATGACATTCTATCAACAGTAAAGGTATCAGTTGTTAAAAACAGATCGTTGGAAATTGCTACAATGTTTTAAGTTTCGTTGCTGATTATACTGTCATTTCAGCCCAGGAAGAAAAAGCAAGCGTCCGAAGGTGATAAAACTTACAAGCGAAAGTCGCGATGGAAAAATGGTTTGTTGATGTCGAAGAAAACAATCAGGAAAAATACCGAGAGAAGTCGGCGCCACCGCCTGAAGAAGGCGACAAATTTCTTAGTGAGCAAAGGCAAAAGTTTGGGTAATGCAAGCAGCTGTGGTAACAATAATAATAGTAATAGCAATAATAATAATATGGATTTAAACGCCGCAAACGAGAAAGACTCCAGAAGTCCGTCAAGGTGTTCAAACATAAGTATCGAACGTAACAAAGTGCACTGTGACGATACCAAGTTGAACAATTGTGACGGGAACCCTCCGCTTGATACGATTTCTCACCAAGAACCATCTGAAAAAATGTTCCATGAATTTTCAAACACTAACGACGATCAATGTGATAAACAAGAAACGAATAAACTCTTAGGCGATTTGAACTCGAATTCAAACGAAAGGAGGGATATAGACGATAGCGATACACCCTTGTTGCAGAGATTACAGAAGCAGCAACAGGAATCAAAGGAAGTTGATAATTTGCCCAATATTCCGAAGACAGACGATGAGAAATTAAATGATATTCTTAATGCCGAATTGAGGAATAAAGATTCCAGTCTTTTTCAGTCGAAATCCGACGATGAGAAGTTAAGTGAAACCAGGACCGATCACAGAGTAGAAAGAGATTATGATTCTGAAGAGGAGAGCAAGGAAAATGATTTTAAACAAAATGGACAGTCTATTAACGCTGAAATAGGATCTAACGATGACAATTATTTAAATGAATTGAGGAACAACTTACACAAAGAAGCGGAAGAAAATGATTTTTCTGTCGATGAGGATAGTGAAATGGAGAATAACGATAGGAAGTTGA
Organism: Perdita meconis; assembly: GCA_030770465.2. Lineage (NCBI taxonomy): Eukaryota > Metazoa > Arthropoda > Insecta > Hymenoptera > Andrenidae > Perdita > Perdita meconis. The sequence goes on along the minus strand of JASKOS020000004.1, from coordinate 13,864,845 downwards.
AGAATACAAAAATGGCAAAGAAGATGCAAAAGGCAGAGGATTTTTATAACTTGTTATTAGATCTTGGCGTGTCGAAATTTCAGCTAGTCGCTGATAGTGTCGCCTCGTTAAGACGACTTATTAGTAATTTTTCGAAAAAATCATGTACTGATGTCGACGATAATAAAAATGATAATGTACGTAACTCAATTCTCACTTTTTTATATTCATTTATTTTACGACTAAATTCCAGTATTTTTTCAGAATGAATTTATTCCTTCCTGTGAAGTGAAACTGGTCCAAAAATTGAAGGAATTGCTCTCTAGCGTGGAAAACATCGAGCCAATATTAATAGAATCATCGCAGAAAGCCAAAGAAAAACTACAAAGCGAATGGCTTGATTTCAAAAATGGGTATATTTAATTTTTTCTAATATATCAGTGCATGTTATGACAATATTCTAGCGTTATTCATTTTATATTTGTTCTTCGCTAAAGTTCTTAATTAATATTTCGATAAATATTCAGTCGTTTTGCGTAATATTCTTAACCCCTAATTAAAGTTTCTTATTTGACAATAAGATTACTGCAATCGGTAACTTTGAAAGTGAAATTGATCCACAATTACTCATAGTAACAGATTTGTTAAGCATATATGGCAGATGAACTGCTATATGTTATAGCAGTGTGGAGAATCACGACTCATCTGGGAAGAGTCTCAGCTCTAATTGGTGGGTTGTTGGATCGCAGGGGTGCCCACTACAAGGGGATGCAATACCACGAACGTTATCCCAGTCTACTTTACCCTCAACTTGCACCCAAGCCAAAGGAGTTCGAGGATTATCTACTGACCAAAAACAAAGTGTCGCAACTGCTCCAGAAAAATGCGACGTACATGAAAGCGAAAACAAGGCAGATGAAGCACAAAACAGCAAGAGTGAAGGAGGCGAAGGAGGAGACGCCGAAAGAGAAGAGGAAGACGATGGAGACAATGCACATAGAAGTACAGAAATCAACGAAGACACAAACGAAGAAGGTAACAATATGGTATTATATTTCGCGGTGATATACTGTTTCCCTGTTATTCGTCATCAAAGTTGGGCAACATTTAATCCGATTACAAATCGCGAATTGCGATTAAAGTGTAATTGTTCACTCAATTACAAGTTATTTTCTGTAACTGTTAATTGTTACAGACTACAATTGGACCGTGTACTCAATAAAGATTACTGATTACCAGAAAATAATGTGTGACTGAATTAGGAATTACATTTTGACGATTACAACGACGATTTGCAATCAGATTACATTTTGCTCAACTCTTAATATACACAATTTTGAAACTTTATAAAAATTGCTATTTTTGAGAATTTTTTTAAAGAAAATGATGAAGAAAATGGAGAAATCTGTCGGAAGGAAATTATTGTACAATTATTGAAGTATACAAGTTTTTTTTTATTTGTGCACGATAACTGGAATATTGTTAAGCCTACAATAAAAAATCAAATATTTTCATTTTTCACGCGACATTTACTAAAGAAATACGTAGGGATTTTTTAAAATATGAATCTTTGCAAAAATAGTAAACATCTAAAGAAGAATGCCATTTTGGTCCTAAAAATTTAGTATAAAAATGTTTGTAACAAAGTCAATCTTTAACATATCGCAAAACCCCTACATATTTCTTTAGATCGTCAAATTGAAAGAATCCTCTCCGAATTTCAAGAGAATTGGATCAAAATTGTAAGAGTTATGCTGCACGCCAATTTTAAAGATGTTGTTTCGAGAAAAACGCGTTTAAAGGTTTACGTTCTAATATGTACTCTGTGTATAAAACAAAAAATTACTTTTAATTTGCAATTGCGACTGCATTCCATTGTAACTAATGGAGCCTTTTCAAGACCATAAACTATTATTTGAAGAGAAAACATTTTCAGTTTGTTTAAATGTTCAAAGTGGTATAACCCCTTAAACACTGCTTTACAGTGGTGCGCTTCTTTTGCAACAGAACAACAAAGCCGTCGAGTGCTGCGTGCTCGTGGAATCTCTTCGTATACCGAACAATTGTATTCAGACGACGACATCGAGGGGAAAGTGTTGGACGAATGGACCGATGTTGAAGCGATCTACGCGTCCCCTAATGCAGAGACAAGCGACCCTGCCTCTTGTCACACTCTAAAAGCGAAACATTCGGATGACCGAACGAACGAAGAGGACTCGGACCAAGATTGGATTCTACCGAGCAGGAGAAGGAAAGCTAAACGTCCTTGTAAGTGTACAAATGTTATCACGCCCTCACATTAAATCTTTCGCGAATGCAAAACAAACACATTGTGTTCTTACAGCCGCATACAAAAGATTAAAAGCATTCCAACAGAAATTACAAAGTATCAGAGTTGACGAGATACAGGAAGCAGCAGTATCAGTAGTATTATCAACGTCCGCGAACGAAAAAAGGGAGAAGCAAAAACCTGTAATTAAAGATATCCAAATATGTAATCTGAAGAAGCCGGTCGTGTCACTGGCTACCAGCGTGAAGAATACCGAAGAAAATCAAGAGGCTCCGTTAGAAAATGAGTCTGAGAAAACAACAGTGCCTTCTGCCGAAACGAGTTGTAAAGTCGAGAACATTGAAAGCGTGCATTCGGAGCTGGATATCAAAGATGAAGGCCCTATATACGATTCCACGTCGGAGCAATTCGACAACAGTTACGCTACAAATCTCAATCCCAGTTACGTGATGCTCAAACACGATCAGAGTCCGATGAGTTATTACGTGATGCAGCCAGACTCTGCAGTCGTTTCGCAGAATACAATTGTGCAACCTAGTACAGTACTTCCCAATATTACGCCGCCGTTGCAACAAGGTTACTATGTGCAGGGAGAACAGAATTACATTATTCAGACTCCCCAACCCAGTTTCATTTCTCCCCATCCGTTTCAGCAACAAGGCCCACAAATTGTAGCTCCGGAACAATTCGTTAATCACCCTGGTTACGTGCCATATATGATGACGCCGACACAGACTGGATTCGTTGCCACGGATTCCCAGATCATTGCGCAGGGAGTGCCTCAAAATTCCACCATTCCTCCATGCAATCCAACTCTGTCCCCCAGATTTCCTCAGAACAGGTATCCCGCGCCACGGCAAAGTTATCCGCATCCGAACGGCGCGGTCATAAGAAGCAACGTTCCTTTTAAAGGGCATCCGCCGCGAAATAACGCCAAGTCCGCGAGAAACGTTCCTCAGCAACGCGCGACGCCTGTCAGAGCGCAGAAGCCGAAGAACCAGACAACGCCTCCGGAAAACCCGAGTCAGAAGATTACTTCCTTGATAGTGCTAAGCGACAGCGACGACGAGATCGAAATGATTATCACCGAGAAAACGAATCCCGAAAGCGATGCAGACAAGACAAGGAACACGGGCAGAAGAAGTAGTAACGCGCCGGCTGCGCAGAAGTCGCCTTCGAACGTAGCCAGGCCGAGGAACGCCATTTCTCCACAAATTTTGCAGCGAATGAATCAAGGCGGCATCTCGATAACGCCTGTCAAACCACCGCAGCAACCAGTTCAGAACACGAGTACGCAGTTGGTGGTGGTTGTTAACGAAACTGGGAGTCACTATGCCTTAGCATTACCTAATGGAAGTAAGTTGATCCTCACTAATGAACAGGTGGCGCAGATACGAGCTTCGAATGGTGGAAAGCTGATTTTATAAAATTGAATCAACGTCAAATTAAAAAGCAGCCACAGGAAAGGGTCTTCGTTCAAGTCGGCAAACTGCGAACGTTGTGGACTTTGATCTCTTTCTATATTACGATATACTTTTAAGGCTGATGTTCCTACGATTCATAGTGCAGATATGAAACCTTCCTGTTCATCTTAAATTACTCATGATTTTTTTTTTTTTTTTTTTTTAAAGGAAAAGTGCTCTTGAGATGTCAAAGATAATTGTGTTCTAATGTCGAACTGAATTAATTTATAATCTGTACATTTCTCTTTTTGTTGTCGCTAGAATTTCAGTGATTCTGTGAGAGATGGTCGGAATGAATTGTTCTAAAGCTATACACGATTTTATGCCATTTTGTATATCGTTAAAGAAAATTTATGATCTATTGTTCTCATTGATATTCTAAAGTGCGGTTTTCCAGTTGCAATGCTACGAAACGATCGGAGTGATACTCGAGACCTGTGATGCCTATATCGATTTTTATATATTTTTGTTATATCGTGTCGAAGCAATATGGATGTACTATAAATGATATGAATGCGTCAAACATTGTAGCACAAAATAGAAGAGACTTCTTTCGGGCGTAAGACAAATTTGAAATAGTTTTACGGCGTAATAAGTATCATTTTATACGTATAATACATATTATACTTCGTGCAATGTGTAAAAATGTGACATATATACATGTGTACTTCCATATCATTTTATTAATAATGCAATGTACGTTATAAATTTATATCTTCTAATTTAAATTTAATTTGCAAGCGTAACAAAAAAAAAGATTATTTTCTTTATGGTATACATCAGATTTTTATATGTGTTGTCCAGCTTTGAATAATATTACGAACTATAATATTAGCATGCATTTCTTGAGTTTTTATATTAATAATTTATTTGGAAGAATATTCAATTTTACGCGTGGTTTGAGAACATCATGTTTAAAATCATTTCATTACTTTGGGTTTGAAAACTTATTCATATCATTAACTACAAACACATATTTATTAAACATTAGTGCATTTAGAGTATCAGGAATGAATGAGTTTAGTGTAGACTATTCTTTAATGGATACGAAATAATGGCCGATTGTATAATTGATATTTTATCTATAATTTATACAATTTGTAGTGTATTTATAAAACAGTACGCGAGTTTATGAAAACAATTCATTGAGTATAATCATTTTACTCTTGTAAAAAATTTAACACGTGATTTTCTCAATATCACGAACAGAAAACTTTTTTTTTTTTTTTTTTTAATTTTAATTAAACGTACCATAATTCTTTATATTATCGAACTGTTAGTTTAACTAGGAACTGTTTAATCTCTGAAGATACGTGTATTTAAAATAGTTTGTTTAATACATTGTATAAATTATATATGTTCTGGGTTTTATTTTCCATATCATCTTGTGTTACATGAAGCTTGCAAATATTTACGAATGAAACTAATAGTGCTAATATAATAATAAGCAAACTTAATCCAATATTGTTATTTTTTTATTTTACACATAATTAACAATGTACAAAGAGCATATATTATTTCTCATTTGTTTACAGTGCATTAAGTTTATATTACACGTATATTACAAGAATACGTCACGACGCGTTTGTACACTTCACACAGAATAGGAACGTTACCTACTTTTTAACAGCGAGTGAGCTTTTTCATTGGATAAACCGAATCAAATTGCTGGAACATGAAGAAGCTGCAGGAACTTAAATCGTCTAAATTTAACAAATTTTGCGACAAATTACTGAATTGGTGAAATTCAGTTATTGAAATAATTGTGACAATATTGATTAAAGCGTTTGCAATGTCAAGAAATTGGAGTTTCCGATGCGTTGATAAATTAATCACAGCAAAAGGTTCAAGAAATGTAAGCAAAAAATATTTTTACTATAACAAAATTAAGCATAGAAAGGTTTTGCTATTAATTATTGTTTTAAATCTGATTTTTCTTCTTGGAAACGTCTTTATCGACAGCTAGGAACCTGGAAAGACGTGCTCCATTGTAGGGCGTGTCGCTTCCTGGTGGATGTAGCCGTGTCTAAAACAAATACATATAAATGAAAGGAGAACAAACACAAGAAAATGCAGGGAACGATCAAAGTTAAGGATAATTATTGCATTGCATTTTTTTATTTATTTACTTGATAAAATATTACGTACCATAGTGTATACGCATTTTTGCAGTCTTCCTGTTCAATGTTGCTTTTAAATTAATTAAAAACAAATCAGATTATTGTGAAATAATGAACGAAAAATGACCAATTCGTTTCGTTAGAATCGCAATTTATTTTTGTTTCTCGAAACAATGGATTCTTATTTCATGTCTATATAAACGATTCAAAGAAAGTCGATTTTTTTCCATTGTAACAAATAGTGCAAAGTTAGTGAACAAATGCTGATCGACGTATCACGAATTGCACATTGCACATATATAACTAAATAGTTTCTTGTTCTCTGAAGCAACTTTCGAAGCCACACCGGAGGGATTAATAATTAACTGGCCCAGCTCCACTGTTGTTAGTTTTATTAATATTGTTATAAAAAATACAAATCATCCACCAAGCTCAGACAATGAAAAGCGCCGATACATTACTGTCTCAATTTTGAAACTAAACAATTATTGAATATCCACAGTGTATACAAAAAAAAATGACTTAAAAGACTATCTTTTCAGGACTTTACACGCAATAAATTAATGACAATACTGTATTTCAAGTTTTACATTATTTATCAAATCGCGTTTACATTTTTAGAATTATTCAGTCGTTCAGGTATTCGTGAAATAATTTATATAAAAAAAAACACGTGCATTTGTATTATAAAATTGTAGGATGCAAGCTTGAGCATTAGTGGAGGACCCAGCTTAATCGCGCATTGCAAAATTGCACACGCAGCTCGGCTATGCAGCGCCAAACTCCCGTCTATTTGTTGGTGAAGTCATCCGCAGCTTTCTCATCCCCTTCCGCGTTTCTGAATCGCTTCTGCAAGAAAAAAAACCGGCACCAATCGGTTACACGTGATGAACACGGTGTTACGATGATCGGACGATGCGTGCATCTTGGGTACAACTAACTTTTCGCTTGGCTTACTTTTGCGCGTGAGAAATAAGGTTCAATTGGGAATTTCACCTAACTCTTTAACAAACGAGTCTTCCTCAATCACAGAAATTTATAATAAACTACTGCTTGTTTGTAAAGCCAGTTTCAAGCTAGATTCACATTAGCCGTCGCAGTATGATCAAATCACGATCAATCAAGATCCAGGATTTTACTAAGGGGTCATTCCATGCGAAAACGGACACTTTTCGGAGTAACATGTTGGATTTTGTTCAAATTTGGATATATTGTAGTCTCTAGGGATATATAGACTTATTTCGAAGGATTTTTCAAAATGTCAAAAAATGTCGATTTTACAGCTCTTTAAAGTTTGATTTTTCATCAAAAAATTTCATCTGTGATCTTTCTTCGAAAAATTATAACAGTTGAACTAATAAACCGATTAAAATGAGCTTTGTGGCGCTTATAGTAGAGACTTTGGAGTATCTATTGAAAATTATTTCAGTTGAGACAATTTTTTTAACCATTTATTTTGCAATTGTTTTAAACAATTGCTATTTGTAACCGCAGGGGAATATTACGTAATATACGGCACTACGGCGCGCTGTGGGGCGCTTCATATAAGGATCGCGGAAAAAACCTCATAACTTTGATGTTTTTCAATATTTTTCAAAAATTTTTTGAACAGTATTTACCGTTGTTAATGCAATATTACGTAATTATTAGTACATAATTATAAGATATGGTCCGTATGTCCAAAGTTTATTGCAATTATATTAGTAGTAAATGCATTAATTTTATTAATATTTATGTCCATATAATAGTTGAATAGTAAGAAGTAATATAAAAAAAATTTTTTGAAAAATATTGAAAAACGCCCAATATTCAAATATTGAAGCGCCCCACAGTGCGCCGTAGTGGCGTACGGTTTGACCAGTCGATCGGTATGTTTCGACGCGCCGCGTTACATTCAAATAATTTTCCTGTGGCTAATATTAAAATGACCATATTTTTAAAAAGTTGACCATGAAGGGGACGAATAAGGCTATACCTTCATTTTTTTTCAAATTTTTAAATATTCTCCTGCGATTACAAATGGCAATTGTTTAAAACAATTGCAAAATAAATGGTTAAAATAATTATTGTCTCAACTGAAATAATTTCTAATAGATACTCCGAAGTCTCTACTATAAGTTCCACAAAGCTCATTTTAATCGGTTTATTAGTTCAACTGTTATAATTTTTCGAAGAAAGATCACAGATGCAATTTTTTGAAGAAAAATCAAACTTTAAAGAGCTTAAAAATCGACATTTCTTGACATTTTGAAAAATCCTTCGAGATAAGTCTATATGCCCCTAAAGACTACAACATATCAAAATTTCAACAAAATCCAACATGTTACTCCGAAAAGTGTCCGTTTTCGCATGGAATGACCCTAAGGCATTCACTATAGACTATTAAAAATAATCGCAGCTTCCCTCAGCTTTGTCCATTCTTTCTTTCTTTCTTTCTTTCTTCGAAAAATCGGTGATTGATTTAATCGATTAATAAAGTTAATCGTCTAATGTTGATTAAAGAAAATTAATCGTTGGAAAAGTCCCAAATAGCCAAATCTGATCGAACAGATTTTCACAGAATCTGGCATTACAGCATTTGTTGTTCGATTGGCAGCAAATTTGATGTAGGATCTGTAATGTACAAGACTGTTTGCAGATTGGCGACAGAAACCAAGCAGGTCCTGCTGACACAACCTGTTGTCAGGTTCTGCTGACAGAATCTGCTCTATTTCTAACGCCAATCTGCTTCCCGATCTGCTGCTAATACAGGCCATGCGGAAACAGATGGCTACGGATTTGTAAACAGATTTGCTGCCAATCTGAACGCAGATGGTTTATAGAGGAAATCATCAATCGTTGGTTACATAAAATTGATCATTGAAAAATCGGTTGATGGTATTAATCTCCGATAATGTGAATCTAGTTTAAATGTAGGTTCCAATTGAACCTCATATGAAATTTTAATCACGTTACAATGTAAATCGCATGATATGCGGCTCAAGCATAGAAGCTCCCTTGGGTGATTTCATTAGCAACTTGTTTCGGTTTGTTGAACTGATGCTCGTTGACCGTTTTCGGGGCGAGAGAATTGCCTTATTCGCGGTTCGTGACCTCACCGATGACTCACCATAATTCTGTATTTCTCTTTGCAGGCGTACTCCGTTTCATCCACGTCGTTGTAACAATCGCTTTTGTAATCGGGTGGTATCGGTTTGCCCTCGAATTGGCAGAGCCTGGACAATGGTTTCGCATTGACGATCATCTTCTCGAACCCGGTTGGCTTCGACTGCGGACAGTAAAACACGTCCGGAGTGTTTTTGTCAAAGACGATGCTCTTGCGCATCATGTCGCCAGCTTCCACCGTGATGAGAAGTGCCTGACAGAAAAAATCTGCGATGAAATGCATTAGAATACCTTAAGGGGACTAGGCAGTCAGATTTGGTAAAAAGCGAAACGTTTTTAGGGGAATTTATTACAGGGATAAGAATGAAAATTGTGTCTTGTGCTTTTGGATAATATTAGTAAATATTGTAGAGCGTAAACAAATTTTGTAGTAATTATTGTAAACAGCTTATTCAGACTTTAACCGTGTTTTTCTCGAAATCATACTTTTTCTTCATTTTGCAACGATTAGAAAAAACGGAGGTTCCAATCCACTTGACAAAAATTAAGTATCTGTAAAACATTGCCAGTTTAGGACTGAACCTGTTCATAAGTTCATAAAAACTCTTGGGTTAATAAAAAAAATTACTCCATTTTTTTAATGTAAAATCACATTTTTGCCGCATTATTGCCAACACCTGTGCAATTTTTATTGTTCTTCTTTTCCAATAAGTTGAGTGCAGAATGGGAATCTATATGGAGAGAATTTCATAAAGAGCATTTGATAATTCCATTTCTGATATTCAGGATCACTGCAAAACCGCATCGGTTTAAAAAAAATTGTCTATACTTTAGATAACAGTAGCATTGCTTGCTACATATGTTTATTTTATTTAAAAAAAATCTTTGTTGCGCTTTACGATATTACGTAATACTACCGAAAAGCACAAATTACAATTTTCATTCTTATCACGAATAAATTTCCAAAAAATGTTACTCTTTTTTACCAAATCTGTAGAAACGATATTCTATAGCTTTGACTTAATTACAAGTTCCTGCATTTCTATTTTGGATCAATCATTAACATAACTATCAAATCATGTCATAAATAAATGCAAACGCCAACTTCCTGTGAAAGACGACGAAGTATAATGATTTGTTTACAAGTATAGATTACATGTATCTTTTCTAGTAGTTTCTACAAAATATAAATCTCGTCAATTCCCAAGATTGCATGCATAATTTATATGCCTCGGTGATTAATCGAGACTCCGACGATATCTCAATCAATCAAGTCTTATTTGAGGAAATGAAATTTTCATTCCAATCTAACATAAAAGGGAAAAAAAGAGACGACAAAGAATCGTACGCGCTTCCCATGATTCATACATCATTAACTTAACTTTCCACTCGTGAAAGGAATCGATACTCGCCAATCAGCGGGTTCTACGCAAGCGACGGTGGTGATTTCTGCCCGAGACACCTGATCATTACCGAAACAATAAGTGAAACGCTGAATAGTGCGGCTTCACAGTGTGACGAGCAATGGACAAAAGTCGAAAAACTGAAGTTTAAAATTCATAGTTTTTTATATCTTAAAATATTAATAATGGATCGTAGATTCTAATACTAAGAATTTTCACTAAATTTTTAAATTATTTGACAAAATTTACGCTTAACATCTACTCATATTTTTAGTGCATTTTTTCAAACATGTGCCATTTGTAGAATATTTATCCAATTAATATGATTTTTATAAGTTATATTTAGTATTATAAGACCTCTTAAATTGTAGAATAAATTTTTCATAATATTAACAATGTATTCCAATTTTTTACCTTGAATGTTTATCAACTTTGACTTGAGTTTTAAAAAAAGTACCAAAAAGTACCTCCGTGAGTTTTGGTCCATTCATTGGGGGCACACTAAACTTCATATTTACGTTAAATTTAGCTGCTCAAATTTGCTCGAAATGAAGAAAATAGTCAAAATCAGTATTAAGGTGCTCAGCGTCAAGGTTGAATAATAATAGATGAATCACTTGAATCATCAGTTACGAATACCGATTCAACTTTTAATTCGGATACAGATATTATTTAATATTCAATATGTATAATTTATTTAGAATATATATTTAAAAAAAGTTTTAAATGAGTGTTTACTTTTTATCCCTAAAATCTGTACGTTCTAATCAATCATTTCGATTTTTTTCGCAGTTTCGATAAATAAACAAAAAAAATTTTCAAACAAAAGTTAATTGGTAATCAAGCAACAATATATTGCAATCGAAAAAAGGAGAAAAAACTTTTAATTTAAAAAAAAGTTAAGGCTATAAATTGTTTTTTAATGAAATTTTTGTTTTTGTTTTTATTAATCATTGCATCTTTACGTCGTCTTTAAAAAAGTATTAAAGGTCTTCGATCGAAAATCCATTAGTTTACAAGTTATGAATTTTGTCCCGAACGCCCATATACTCGTCACACTGTGCGACGGTCCGAGGACTCGGAACCGGCGAACTTTTGATTGCCGCGGGAAGATTAATTGACGGCGCGAGATTTCCCGATTTCTCGCGGAGAGTAATTGCATAATTTGCGCGTCGCCGGGTGATTCGAGTATCCCGCGTTGCGCGCTCTCTTTTCCGGGGAGCGCGAAAAGTGAAAAGCGATCAGCATGATTCCAGAGCGAACGTTTCGCTGGAGATACTTACGGCGAGCATGGTCAACCCGCTGCAGACGTAGGCGGTCCCTGAAAAAGAAAGAAAATGTCCAGATCGGTTGTTGAGTCTGGAAGTAGGTCTCTACATATATGGTGTGTGCTTCATCTGGAAACGTGTAAATATCTGGCAAAATATTTATGACGTGAAAAAATAGTTCAAACGAAGATTATAAGGGTTTAAGGGGTACGTGTGTTGCCTATGCTTAATTGAGCCTATAGTGACCTCGAAAAGTTGCATGAGAGTCGCGTTTAACTCTTTTGTATACCTGGACGAGATATCTCGAGTCTCGAGACTCGGTACTGGCCGATCGAAGCTTCTAACGAGATATCTCGCGATCCTATATGTTCTAGGAATTTTAAGAAATTTGAAGGACAATTCAAGAGATTGCAAAAACGTTTGAGAAGAATTCAAGAAATTTCAAGAAAATTTAAGGAAAATTAAGAAAATTCGACGAATTTCAATAAGAATTTAATGAAGATTCAAAACATTTCAAGAAAATTTAAGGCAAATTAAGAAAATTTGAGGAATTTCAATAAGAATTTAATGAAGATTAAAGAAATTTCAAGAAAATTTAAGGAAAATTAAGAAAATTAGAGAAAATTAAAGAAAAATGTATAAAATTTAGGGACATTCAACGAAATTCAAGAAGTTTCTGCTGTATGAAAGTCACGTTTAAATATCTTAATAGAAGAAATGGTTTAAAAATCTTAATGCTGGCTGCTCATAGGATTTCAAATGTAATATCAGAGTTGGGCAAAATGTAATCTGATTACATATCACAAATTGTGATTAAACTGTAATTGATCATTCAATTATGAGTTATTTTCTGTAATCGTTAACTTCTTCTGACTACAATTTGTCTGCGCAGTCAATAAATATTAACAATTACAGAAAATAATGTGTACTTGAATTAGTAATTACACTTTAATCGCAATTTGTGATTTGTAATCAGATTACATTTTGCCCAATTCTGTGTAATATCTTGACATTGGCTAGTGTAAAATACCCAGATAGCCAAATCTGATCGAGCAGATTTTTACAGAATCTGGCATTATAGCATTTGTTGTTAGATTGGCAGCGGATTTGATGCAGGATCTGTAATGCACAAACAGATGGCTACGGTTTTGGTGACAGGTCTCTTAAATTTGCTGACAATTTGGCAACAAATGGCTATTAGGGAAAGCATCTTTTGCACCCCCGCAAGGAACGGCACTGAACATATTTATCCCGTAGAACCCTATTTTAATTTTTGTTGTAAACTATTTTTTCGTGTCATAAATATTTTGTCGGATATTTACACGTTTCCAGAGATAACACACACCATGTAGTAGAGACGCTTGTGCAAGGTAGTCGATGGACATGCACGGTCATTAAGTAAACGTAAACTGTGAAAACTGGGCCGCTAGGAAAAGGGAGTCAATGCCGTGCGTTTACGTAAGAGGCAGTTTTTTTTATTTTTTTATTGACAGTTCTGATTGATAGGCCACAGATAATAAGCCATAGAGACAAAGTCTCAGGGTTTTATATACAGTTACGTTATGATTTATAGTGCTCAGTATAGACTTAAGAACACTTGTCATCTATCACTCATTGCCAGCAGAGGAAATCTAAAAACAGGTACTTTAGTCTGTTGAATTTCAACCTGAGATCCAACAGGTATTTTCCTTATTTCATGGATCCTCAAGTTAAAACTAATTTCTTCAGTGTAATAGAGGTTTTTCAGCAGGATGCAATTTTCGCATACTTATTTCCACTTGCCATTACACATTATACTTTGTCCATATATCCATTTTTTAGTTAGATGAAAATTCACCTTTTTTGTCTTATAACATTTTTATTCAGAATAACGATAAATGACTAACAATTTCGGTCAGAGAAGATCAACTATCTCTTCACTTCGCATACAAGCATCAGCAGGCCGTGAAATTATACTCACTGTGTTCGCAACAATATCAATTCTATTCCAAGTTAAATTGTTTACCTCAATTAGAAAGTAAGGTATTAAAACTTTCAGATGTTAATGATACTATATACAATCAACTCAGGATTGTAATGAAAGTAATTTCGAGGAAAGAAAAGCATCCAAGTCATATTTGAATATGTACAAATAGAAATACAGTGCTATCCCGATATAAGGACAATCTTATAGTATTAACTCAAAGAACGACGTCTGAGTTTGTTTCAAAAAAGGAATTTCTCTATCCTCACCACTTTTTCGCCGGTGCGAGTCTCCACGTTCCGCCGTGACCGAGATCGAACCTGACTCGAAAAAGGATTGCACTCGATTCTGAAACCCAGCCGTTCTTCGAGTCAACACTGTAGTACCAATACATATCCCGAACCTCGATTATCCGCCTTTGAATTATCCCCAAGGTTTCAATTATTTAATGCATTAGATAAAAGAGTAAAACTTATTTTAACAATTTTCTACTAATTATTAGCATTTTATATCACAAATATTATATCGAATGAATCGAAGTTCTACTATACAGGGTGGGGCAATAACTATTAGCACCTCAGATATCTCGGAAACTATAAGTTTCACAGAAATATTTGCTGAAATAAAATTGCACAGTACGAAGGGGGCCATCCGGTGGCGATAATAGTTTTTTTGCAGGTGGAGGTACTTCGGACATTTGAAGGTCACCTCCATTTTTTTAAATGGATCAGTATGTTTTTGCTTCCGTATCATGATGGAGGATCTTAAAACGAGTTCAACGACCTATTACATAAGGTCATTGAAGGTCATAGAAAGTAGAGGAAGGCGATAATACTTACGGTTTTGGTAGTAAATGAATCGCCTTTCTCTACTTTCTATGACCTTCAATGACCTTATGTAATAGGTCGTTGAACTCATTTTAAGATCCTCTATCATGATACGGAAGCAAAAACATACAGATCCATTTAAAAAAATGGAGGTGACCTTCAAATGTCCGAAGTACCTCCACCTGCAAAAAAAACTATTATCGCCACCGGATGGCCCCCTTCGTACTGTGCAATTTTATTTCAGCAAATATTTCTGTGAAACTTATAGTTTCCGAGATATCTGAGATGCTAATAGTTATTGCCCCACCCTGTATACACAAAGAAAACCTTCGCAATAAAACGAATGAATACTAACAAACGACTCGCTAAACAATGCAATAAGAAGATAAAAACTCCCCGACATTCGATAAAGAAATGCAAACGAGTAGATTAAGGAAAATAACGTGTCCTTTTATAAAACGTGACGTAAAACCGAATCGATTCGGTAAACAAACTATGGAAGCCCGCGTTAGGTCGATGGTTAATGGAGAAATGCAAACACGATGTATCGGCGTCGGCGCGAGCCGAGGAACAGCTGCAAGATCAGTTCCCTTGAACTGATCTTTGACATTATGTGTCGAGGTGCGAGTGGGAGATCAGTCAGACACGGGCATTACTTTTGCTCGATCAGATCTAACCATCGATCCTAAGCAGCGCTCAAGCGCGTCTTCTGCAAGGACGACGGGGTCAGTCGGTGCGGTTCCGCGTGGTGCATTTGATCGGGCTGCTTCTGTTTCATCGTACCGATACCCTTCTGACATTTCATTAGAAGGATACGATTTTTACAGACGAGCGGAGCTCTTGCTCGTTGCTGAAAACGTCGCGAATCGCGAGAAACTTCAACGTTTCGAAAGGAGTTTAAGATATGATTTGAGGAATATGTTTCTTTTAAATCACATTTGTGTCCTAATTCATCTGACATCTAAAGCTGCGTACACACTATGCAGTGTTTGCAAGCAGTTCGTAAACTTTTTATAAACACTACTCAATCCCTTCACATATGTTGCACGAACCATTCAAAAACATTATGCGAACAGTTACTACGAAATTTAATTGCCATATTGTTTGCGAACAGTTAATGAACGCTGGTGGAGACGTACTTTAAGGATTCAAGATTAAGAAAAAAAATTATTTACAAGAAAATTACTCTCTTTACGTATTTGGAACGTAAGATATTTTTTGAACGCAAAATTCAATTCTAAAAATAACTTTTCTAAGACTGTTTGTAAAAATAAGGAAAGAAGAAACAAGGATAGCATCGAGAAGAAGAATCACGTTCCCACCCACGCATTACTATGTTCTTATTTTTTCTAGGTCAATGTTTAACGAGCTGTAGAAGTGCGAGTGTTACGAAAGTGACGTCTGATTCACGTTTCATTATAAATTCGTTCTCCAAAAGTCTTATACGGTAATGCGCTCATGTCGACCGTCATTTACATCATTATTTTTTCATTCACTTTTAACTCAATTAGTATTAAGAGTATTTGTAATTGGTAATAGTTAGCACAAGAAAGAAACTGCATTTTAATGCAACATTTCTCCAAGACATTTCAAGCTTCAATGACTTTCACTGTACCATAAAGTTCATATGAAATTGATAGTTCGTTATAAATACTAATATTATATCTCGTTTAATAGCTAAATTTGGTACGATAATTGAATCGTTCAAGCATATAATTATTCTACCCCAAAAAATTGAGCAAACTATCATAAATATACTAGCATACATTTATAGCAATACTAACTAGTAACTAGTATAGGAATACTATAATTCAAATCAGAATGTTTAGAAAATTCAACATACTGTTATTTAAATTTCATTTCTTGTAAAAATTTTATTTTGCATAAAAATTCGCGGTCTAATCATAAATTATCAATGTGTCGTCTCTAAAACTATTCACACAAACTATATTTGCTTTACATAACACATTTCTTCTCCTGTTATAATCCTAAAATTTTATTAAAAATGGTTGAAAAGCAGGAAGACGAAACGTATTAAAACTTCACAGCTGCTTCCCAATGTTTGTACGTGGAGTTTCAAAATATCGTATGAATTTTTTATTTAAAGTTGAACGCGAATCAGTTAATTGCAAATTACAGCAAGTACTATTATTGTATAAATAGCATAGCGTCAGCATAGTGCCTTAACGTTATACATCGCGTGTCTCATCCCGCATACCTAAACGAAGACGCAAGGTATTATTGCGTGGGTTTCCCGTTTAATTTGCCGAGTTCGGTATAGTTGAATATTTCCCCAATATGCTCGCCGTTCCCACCGCAGGAAACGGTACTAGAACCTTCGGCTCGATTCTCAGAGACGGATTGTAGCGTAAGCGACACTTACCCATGCTGGTGAACGCGTTTTGCACGGGCAAGAACACCTGTTGATCCACGCGAGACGGCGTCTCTTCGTTGACTGAGATTGCGGCAAATCCACGCTAACCGAAGGCCCTGAAAGTGAGTGCCGTTATATTGTAGAGGATGCGCCAAAAGCAGTGGACTAACAGTATCCACGAGTCACTGACAATAATTAAGTGACAAGTGACATTAGCCAATCCATCCACAACGATTTTGATGCGCTTTTAGTATAATATAGAACTAGAAAAAAAAATAACATGTAAATTTTTATTTTTATCGGCAATCATCCACGTTGAAGGGATGAAAATCGCTCTAATTTGGGAATGAAGAACATATATATTTTATTTTTATTATATGAACAGATTTGCAAAAATTGTATTTGTTTTAAAAAAAGTTATGAATTTTTATATTTTCGCAAATTTTTTTAATTTAACTTTCCAGCTATTTTCATCATCATTATCTAGAATCTAGACAAACGATTCGATTAAATTGGAATTTTTAGTTTCAATTTGTGCGTATTTTTTATTTTTTTGTCTAAATATATACAGAATGTTTACGCTACTATAGCCAGTGTTTTTTTTGTAAATAAAAATATTTTTAAAAAATTAAAGAAAAAAAGTGATACTGTTTTTTGCAAACAACATATGTAACTTTTGTCTATGCAATTTTTTGTATTACTTATGCTATTTCTTGAGTAATTAGGTTTCTTACAAGAAACAGAGCATTATTATTATACTTTTTTCACTTTCATTTTTTTTTAGTGAACACCTGTATAGTTTGTATGTCCAATAATGATGAAAATAGCTGAACAATTAATAAAAAAAATTTGAGAAAATATGAAAATTGTTAATTTTTTTTTTAAACAAATGAATTTTTGCAAATCTGTTCATATCATAAAAATTGCCATTAAAAAACGCGAATATTGCAATTTGAATCATTAGTCTAGCTCTAATAGTGCCTGAGATATTCGATAAAATATATTCTTCATTCCCATAATTTCAGCGCAGATGATTGCCTCTAAAGAAAATACGCATCAAAATTTTTTTCGAATTCTATATTATGCTAAAAGCACATAAAAATCGGCGTGTATGGATTGGGTAATGTCCATTGTGAGTCTGACTTCCAATGAAGGCTACTCGAATAGTTTAGTGAACTTCGTTTTCATTGTTCGAACTGAACAGATTGTTATAGTGCATTAAATTAACTTGATTATGTAAATAAGCTCGAAAGGGTTCAGGATTTTTTTTAATAAATCGAAGTACTTCCTTATATTTATGCTATAACTAATAACATATTTTTAACAAACAGTTAATTTTACGGATGAAATTCTTTACTTTATAACATTCTTACAATATAATAGTTTAATACAGGAAAAGAAATTCGTCAAGTTTTACAACAATAAGTGTTAAAAATTTTTATTACAAATCGAAGTGCTTTATCATAAAATAACAGTAGTTACTTTTATAAATATTTGCGAACGCATTTGCCCATTGGGAATTATAAAAAAATTTACAAATTCGTCTCAGAGGTTCTTAACTCACGGTCTCAATTTCCAATCAATCTCTGTTTACAATGATGGAAGCTGAAACAAACATTTTTGTACAACATTTCGGTCTGTAACAATCTCATGAATAATTAAAATGAAGGTAATATAAAATGTAAATCCGAAGACGTGATCTGAATTAAATTATAATTACCTTTTCTCATATTCCTTAAACCATAGAGCAAAACTTTGCACGATTCAAAAATCACTTCTAACATACTTTATTTCAAAAAGGGATATCAGACTTTCAAACGAATCTCTTAGAGTAAAAATTCTTAAAGTAGAAAGTAGTTTTTCAGTTGCTGAAATACTCTTTCTTTAATTAACATCTTGGAGAACAATTTGTGGAACAATAATGTTTAACAAATACTCAAAATCCAATGTTGACATTCTTATAAAAATGCTGAGACCACTTCTATTCTTGAATCGAATAGTAGAAAAAGATCCTGTATGTTCAGTTAATATATCAACTCAGCATCTTCGCCTCTTTCTTCTCGCTTCAGTATTTACAATTACAGTGCTACACAGGATACGTTTGCCGTCAGTGCTCGACATGTTTACAATTATTATCTAGGATTTTCCGAAGACAATCATCTATTAATTTGACGTGGGCACAATATATTTCCTCAAATCTGAATTCTCTTCTAATGTAAACGATTGATTCGGTTCAGACGTCATACAAAACTCCCTAGACGGAGCAAACGTGGTTTCGGCGGAGGTTGGTTGAAGCGCAATGATTGGATCCACTTGTCGAAAAGCTCCCATAGACGCTTGAAACAATATTTGATTAATTTTAAATTGTACCACATTACGCTCGTATTCTGAGGACAGTTTTCTTAGTTTGTGAGCAATAACTTCTCCATATAGAGAATACTCGTCCTTTTGGATTTCTAATCGTTCTTTTACTGTTTGTATCGTTTCGTACGCTAAATCCATTTGGTCCAAAGGCTTAAACCTTTTTGGTTCTACTTTCTCTGTTTCTTTCACTGCACCATTGTCTTTGTTATTAACATAATTAGCATTTTTGTTCCAATATTTTTGTTCACTGTCTTCATAGTCGTCTGCCAAAGGATCAACCTCTTTACAATCGTCCTGAAAAAATGATTAACTAAAGCGAATTCTACTGACAATAACAAATGGATTAGAAGTTGAAAAGATACTTTAAGAACAACATTACTTTACCAGTGAATTTTTCGATAACACGACAGTTTTGAATGACAGAGGTTTAAGAAAACATGCACTACTATAAATACTGCAAACATTAAACATTTACCTTTATGGAATTTGACGATTCCTTCATTCTTTTTGGTCTGTGAATACCATGCAGAAATTTCATGTGAGGATAGCAAAACCATTTCGAAGTATACAGATAATCAATGCCATTCTCCGATCTTTTCGAGCTAAAATATTTTCTCCTTTCTCTCCGGTACGTAGCCCAAAGTGATCTCATTTTTTTCTCAATTTCGGGAACGCTCACGTCTATGTTTTTACTAATATCCCGCCATGCCTCCTTTCTTTTCGGCAACTCTTTGTGTTCTGGCACATTTGTGTTCCACAGGCATACGTGCTTTTCAAATTCTTTAAGTAATTCTATCGTTTTCTGTTGGGTCCACTCCACTTTTGTAGACATACCTATGCACACAGTTTTCACTGTCCAATAAAAGTGTGTATACAAATATTTATATGCGAGAGAGAAGCATCAGAGTGTCAGGAAATATTAACCAAGTAACCAAGTCTTTACTTCGCGGATCTCGCTATAAGCTATAACGCTATAACGCTATAGTGCGCTATAGTAACTCACGCAAATTGATTCGTTCCATTCGAGGATTCAAGGTGGCAGAAAAGTTCTCCTCCTAAATGCGAAACAACTTCAAGCTGTACACGCGAAGAATGCGTTTGAAATTTTTTTCTGACACTTGTTTGACGGTTAAAAATTTAAACATAAAGCATTTCTAATCGAATGAAATTTATATATAGTTTCTTCAAACCTAATTAAATACTCGATTTTACCGAGAATATATCAGAAGCTTTGATAAACAATAATTTTATGTTTTCGCTTTTCTATATAAGACCAAAAATGGAACAACCTTATAATTAATATTATTTACAATTACACATCAATTTTTGATTATATCTATAAAGCTCTGTTTCGCACGAAATACTTTTGTTGGAATATATAAGCCATGTATGGAATAAGCCATGTATGTATGTATATGCATATATGGACAGACTTGAGCAAATTTTATTAGAATAACGAATAAATCTTTAAGATTTATTAGTGAATAAACCATGGACATATGAACGTCCATAGAATAAACAATAAATGTGTAGCGTTATTCGAGCTATAATTTCATTCGAAAAAAAATTGATTGAAATTTTATTGGAACAGTAATTTATTCGAATGATACCCAACTCTGGTATAGAGTATAAATTCTTGTATGTACATGTTTATGTATTTCCTATGTAACTGTAAAATTACTTCCATCCAGGAATTTCGGATAACATGAAAACGATTAGAGTAGGTGTAATGTGGGTGTCATCAATTTGTGGTGGGTTTCATTTCAAGGATCGTTTTCTGACCATTTATGATACACGATGAATATATTATTTAATGGCACTTTATTTCATATTTCTTTTAAATACAAATTCTTCGGTAATCAAGAGTAAGAAAATATAGTATAAATTCATTTTATATTAATTGATAGGAATGCGATGTACCTACATAAAAATGTTTAATGGTTGTATAGAATACAACTCTCTCATAAAACTTGATCAAGAAAATAATACTGTGACCAACTTATTAAATTATATTTTAGCAACCTGCAAAAACATCGGATAAATGTAACATATGAAATATGTGCATGTATGAAATATCATTTTTGGACTTTATATTACCAAATCGTCCAAATCGACATCCATGGTATCCATAGATATAACTGGTTCGTTGAAAGAATCATTCATATCGTCTTTATCATCTTTGGTTAAATCATCTGCCCCAAGTTTATTATCTGTTGTGCCATCTTTTTCGTTTGATTCGTCTCTGAAATTAAATAAAAAATATACATATGTAGTGAAAATATGGATTACAGTTGTGCTAGTATTCAAAGTATCCTCACTTCTTTTTGCCTTTGGGATCTATGTCTTCTAACTGGAACAGTTCTGCGATCCTCTGTAGATGATCTTTGCTTCTTTCTTTTACCACAGGAGCTTCCAACAGTTCTTTCAAATGATCTTCCATAGGCGGCAATGGTTTCTTCGGATTAAGAGCACGATAGGATAATACATTCCACCTATGCTGCACTGCAGGACTGGGCACATATCCTGCTAAAAAGTACTGACTCCCTTCTTCGATACAACTATCTCTGTTTGAATGTATAAAAAAAACACAAAACATTATTATGACAGAATATGCGTAATCAACGTGACGAAGTAAACGTAATAATTTACTCTGTTTCGGGTAGCATCAAAGAATCCAACAAATTATCCAAAGCTTCGTTTTGTTCATTTGACAATTGTTTAAGAATTGATTTGAGAGGTCTTGTGTCCATTACTCTTCGATCTTCCGCGAACGGTGTACAGACTTCTACCAAACACTACATGGAGACCAAAAAGACGTAATCTAGCAATGCATATTAGAAACAAATACCGTAATTTTGAAATATTTGTTAACATACCCATGGTTCATCAGGAATATTCACACACGGAAATAAAGCTACTATTCTAGGAGCACGATTGTTGGCATAAACTTTTCTCACAATGGCAACCATGTTTTTGTTATGCATTGCTTGCACCAAACTATAAAAAGTCTTTGCTGCATTCTATAAAGCAAAATTGTGTACGCTATTAGCTTGAAATTTATATTAAAAAAAAATAAAAAAAAAAGAACTTTTGAAACGTACATTCGCTTTTTTCGAAGGAAATACAACGCGCGTAGTTGTGTCGCACCAATATTCCAAATCGATGTTATTTCTATGTGTGAAACTGTGAATTCTGTAACATTTTGGCCCACTTTTGTAACTCAGATCTTCCTCCAGTTGTTCTACACTGACAAAAGTTATTTATTTAATTGTAAACCAAATTTGTGATGACAAACAAAAAAAATGGATTCCATACTTTCGACTGGAACAAACTTTTCTCCATATTTGTATCCAGCTATTCGCTCATCAGGTTTGTAGGTATTTCTTTGTCTGTCTATGTATTCTGTCACGGATTTCAGTTCTTTACCATCTTTTCCTATCTTCCACGGTGGAAACTTGTCAGCATCTGTTACCTATCAAGAGTTACAATGTTTCGTTTGAACGGTTGCTACAACATGTTGTACACAGCTTTACAAAGTTTATGATTTCTTCCTTACTTTAATGTAGCTGACAACATCTATCTTTATATCGCTCAGTTCTAAAGTAGCGTACCATGATCCTGGATCAGATGGTGGCTTCACGTAGAATTTGAAATTTGATATAGCATTATCAATTGTTAAATGCTGACCATTGATCTAAACATAAGACAGTATAACAGAAATTTTGTACCAGAAATCTATACAAGGACATTAAAGTGAAAATAATTTACCTTACTATGTAGTTCCTTAAGAAATGCTTCACTCGCTGTAAGAGAACTTTCAGGTCGTTCATCTAATGATTTCTCTCCTCTGTGAAAATAAAATTATTAAGTCAAATCATATAGAACTGTTTACACAAAAAAAGGTGAACCTGTCGATGTGCTACGCCCTCACTGATTTCGATGACCTTCAAATATGCTATAAAGGACAAAATTCTGAACATCTTTTTCCTACGTATATACTAAGCGATCGGCTTTAGTTTTCGAGATATTCGCGAAAAATCGCTGCTACTACTACGTTGTAGTTAAACTTGTAAAAAAACCATTTCCTCACCGATTTTGATGGGACTTTCTTTAATCACTTTGTTTGATCATTCTGAACAACTTTTTCTTATACATGTAACCGGCGGTCGGCCTTAGTTTTCGAGTTATACAGGGTGTAACAAAAATGTTGCAGTTCCTTAAAAGGGATGATTCCTGAGGTGATTTTAAACAACTTTTTCCTTAGCGAAAATGTTAGGTGGGGCTTTGTTAATGAGTTATTAACGAAAAACACCGACCAATCAGGGAGCGAGTACAGTGGATAAATATCAGCGCGGGCTCCAGCGGTGAGTAGTATTGGCCTGCCATCGCCCGCGTCATCATTAATCCACTGTACACGCTCCCCGATTGGTCGGTGTTTTTCGTTAATAACTCGTTAACAAAGCCCCACCTAACATTTTCGCTAAGGAAAAAGTTGTTCAAAATCACCTTAGGAATCACCCCTTTCAAGGAACTGCAACATTTTTGTTACACCCTGTATACGAAAAAAGTTTTGATAATTATTCGGAATAAGGGTGACCTCACCGATTTGGATGACCTTGAAATATGTTGTCAAGGTCATAATTCTGAACAACTTTTTCCTACGCACATACTCGGCGGTCGGCTTTAATTTCAGAGATATTTGCAAAAAAAGGAATCTAACCCAGACCTAGTCCCGATCACTTTTTTCGCCAATATCTTGGAAACTAAAGTGTGTATGTGGTAACGTAACGTGTATAGGGAAAAGTTGTTCAGAATGGTGACCTTGACAACATATTTCAGGGTCATCAAAATCGGTGAGGTCGCTTTTATTCCGAATAAATAACAAACCTGTTTTTGTGTATAACTCGAAATCTAAAGCCGACCGCCTAGTATATGCATAGAAAAAAGTTGGTCAGAATGTTGTACTTTATGACATATTTGAAGGTCATCAAAATCGGTGAAGACGTAGCACATCGACAAGTTGATCCAAAAAAAATATAATTCATCTGCTGTACATTGTAATCAGCTGTATACTTTGAGCTGTAAGACTTTCCGCGATTGAATCTACTTCAAATTGTGAAATAATATCTTCGTCTTCATTGAAGTCTGACATCAACACTATTTTTCTTGAGAGACTAAGGCTGAAATAAAAAATATTTCATTCTTTAGGAAATTAATATTAATCTGTGTATCTACAGACTAGGATAAAAACTACATTTTCGTTTGTCATTATAACAAAGTACATACAGGGTGGTCCACGCAACTTATGCACCTCTATAACTTCCAAAATATGCGTTGCACGAAAAAATGTTGTATACAAAAGTTACATGGTTTAAAGGGGTACATTATGTAGGGTATTTATTTTTCTTATAGATGGAGGCGTTTCGGAGATTTAAAGGTTAACTTTGTTTTTTTAAATAGAATACTATATTTTTTATATCAAAATATGGAAGTATATCGAATTCTAAGTAAAAAAGTATTGACCTTTATTAGCCCTAAACCTAATAGCTAACGAGTAATTTCACTTTACTTCTTGAAAATTTTCTTCACGTAATATCAAGTTGGAGATTCAACCTTATCACAGATTTCCGCGATTTGATATTGCGTAAAAAAATTTTCAAGAAATAGTGAAATTACTCGTTAGCTATTAGGTTTAGGGCTAATAAAGGTCAATACTTTTTTACTCAGAATTCGATATTCTTCCATATTTTGATATAAAAAATATAGTATTCTATTTAAAAAAACAAAGTTGACCTTCAAATCTCCGAAATGCCTCCACCTATAAACAAAATAAGTGCATTACATAATATACCCCTTTAAACCATGCAACTTTTATATACAAAATTTTTTCGTGCAATGCATAGAGGAGAGTAGGGTAATTACGAACGTGGGGTAATTGCGAACACAGCTATTTCAGTCTATTAAAAAAGGAAAATAGATCAAGTCCAACCGCCAATCGACAGGTCCGAACGCATTCAGTGTCAGGCAATAAGTGGTAGAGAGAAGCATCACGTATGGTTTAAGGTAAATTCACTTTAAACTTTTCGTTACTTTTCATCTAATTTTTCGTGATGTTACTTTGTCATATAGCCTCTATAGTGAGAGTGTATTTTATTTTCAAATTTTATTGATATTGATTACTGTAAGTTATAAATGAATAGTTAAACTACAATTATAATCAATAAAACGCCTTTTTTCATACTCAGCTATCGTTTTATTTGAATTCTTGCATAGGTGTTCGTAATTACCCCACTCTCCCCTATTTTGGAAGTTATAAAGGTGCACAAGTTGCGTGGACCACCCTATATAAATGAAATTTACATGCTTTTGAACTTACGCATTTTGCCTGATATATTCCATTGTTACTTCAAGCGTTTCTATCCAATTGGAACAATAATTAGTACTTTTCAAATGCATAATTTTTTCTATTAGATCCCAATTAGGAATTTGAAATTCTTCAAATTCTGATACGTGTTCCGTATTCAAACTGTTTTTTGTGTCCGAAGTACCCATCACTATCACACCAATATCATCTTTTGGTCTTAAGAAAATCTAGAAATTGATGGACTCATCATATGCCCCATTGAACAATACAAATATTTATTCTGTACCTTTTTCTCGATTATTCTTTCAGCAACATGTTTTGCTTTCTCCAATAAAGAAGAATTACTTTGCGAATTGTATTTTGTCACGCCAATATTAATTACTAATGCTAACGCCTCCTGGTTCTGAAATTATTAAAAGAAAAATATATGCAGGTAAAACATCTTTACATTCGAAATTCATTTAATAAAAAATATAAAAATACCTTTCTGGACTTTGGCGGCATATTACACAGTTGCAAACAGGATAGAAAAATGCTAATACTAATATTAAATTTATTTCACGATTATGAATATCGGATGTAAAAACAATAATGATTTTTATTTATTGTTGATGATTCTTAGCATAAATGAGCATAAGAAATAGACAAATACAAATATCAATAAGAATACGATTGCAGTGTCATCAGTGTCAGTGTCACCAAACAGAACAGCGACCATTGACCACCAGCGACCAGCGACTAAACTGGGAAAAACTGAAACCAAAGAGGATTAGATAGAGGAGAAGGTGCTGTAACCTCACAGAGTATTAGAGACGAAACTCCTAGGGAATTCCTTAGTCCTCGGTGTCCCCGATCTAGCAGATGCCAGAGGTGTCGCTTGAATATAGCTCCAGAGTTAGTGCGCATGCGTCAAACCTGGCGGTGTTGACTGAATATAGCACCAAAGCTAATAGCGTGTAAAATCAAAATACATATGTAACTGAAATAACATATAATGTAATAATGTAATGGATCTACAGATTTCAAGGGATGATCCATTACACTATTACAATCTATGTTATATCAGTTATACCAGGTTATACATATTTTTCGATTTACACGCTATTAGATTTGGTGCTACGTTCAGTCAACACCGTCAGGTTCGACGCATGCGCATTAACTCTGGAGCTATTTTCAAGCGACACCTCCGGCGCCTGCTAAATCGGGGACACCGAGAATAATGGACTTTCGCCTCTGTAATACTCTGTGGTAGCTGTAGCCCTACAGAGGGTAAAAAGCACAGACTTCTATATAGAAGTCTGTGGTAAAAAGACAATGTGGCAAATCAGCCGGAAGCCGCCATTGAAAGGAAAGTTCAGGAGGCTCCGGATTGGCTCAGGAAAATGTAATGCCTTGTGTAATACGTAATACGTGATATAGAAACCTATTACACCTATTAGCAGAGGAAGTTTTCCTGCAAATGGCGGAACCAATCATCTCAAAGGTAGTTGATTTGCTCACTGAACAATAAACTACCTGGAATGAGCAGTTCAATGGATCGGGATAGGAGAAACCGTGCCGACAGAGAGGGCTATACGGGGTATCTTTGTCCTTGTCTAATAACTGTTGCAAATATAACAAATGAGTAACTGCGCGTAAATAAATGACTGCGCGACGTATATAAAAAAGAGACAGAGATACCCCGTATAGCCCTCTCTGTCGGCACGGCTGCTTATGCATGTACTGCTCATTCCAGGTAGTTTATCTTGACTGTTTTCGGGGTGCGGGGCAAGGGGACGGATGAATAGTTCGGCTCCCGAAACGTTAGGAGCGCTGCGAAACGAGACACAAAGCAGTTTTAACATAGGGCTCTTATGGAACCTTCTATGGAACCTGCTCTATCTAATCCTCTTTGACTGAAACATACTTCGTGCGTTTAGGGAATTATGGTTCTTTTACTAATTTACTGCGATTATGATCTATACCGTTGGCAGTATTGAGTTCAAGATTAAGGAGTTGTCCAGTTAGTAAACAATAATACAAACAAGAAAGTGTACGTTGAATGACCGGACGCTTTTGTAAACATACGTGATCGTTTCTGTTTAAAGAGTTCCATAATTTAGTGTTTGAATTGAAATGTAGTTGCTTAATTTAGTTTATTCTTCTGTGAAAGGATAAAATATGATGCTTAGTATATCTGCTTTTATTTGATGAAAACCTCGCAGTTGCAGTTTGTTATTGATGGGTTTAAGGTACTTTATTTGCAACAATTCATATATTCTACGTTTCTTATGCGAACCATTAACTTTCTAGTTATAACTTTTATTCGTCTTCAATATTTTATAACCATTTGTATAACATTAATCTTTTCCAGACAAAAGTATTAAAATGACTGAAAAAGGTACTGAGATTTGTGGCTTTTTAGATGTTAAATATCTAGGTGGTAAATATAAGGTTCAAAAAGTGAAAAAGAGAGCGTTGGCATCTTGGAAAGTTTGGAAGAGACATTGGTGTTCTATTAAAAAACTAGGCCCTGGATTAGGCATTAAAGTGCAACTTGATTGTGGCATTGGTAGTAACGCTTCAGCATCGCCGAACGATCAAGAAAATTCGGTAATTGTGCCACTAGATGCTGTTATTTGCCGAACTCAATCAAGATCCAAACAGTTTGCCTTTGGTATATTTCCTACCAAAGAAAGAAAGCCATTGATATATTTAGCTGGTAATTCAGAAATAGAATCACAGCGATGGATAGCAAATATTAGGCAATTGTTGAAACCTAGAAAGTATGAATGCGAATCGAGATACTACAACGTCTCCGTTATTGATAATGCGCACGCCAAAGCGTCGGGACTCACTGGTATTAAAAATTTTTCATACAGGGTGTGTTTTATCAATGAACGCTTAAATATCTGGAGAAATATTGATGATACAAGAAAATAGTTAAGACAAAACTGGTAGGGTTCGGGGCCCATATGATGCCTATATCAAATTGACCCTGTGATGATCTTGAAAAGCTGTATGAAGGTCATGGGTACATTTTTTAATGGAATGCTATATTTTTTATTTTATATTCGTATAGTTGACATTAAAACGTTTTCAAAACGCTATCTACACATGCATTTTGCGCTAACCAATCTGGAGATATTAAATGAGGAATCATGTGTCGCCGGCATTAGCGTTATCTCGTGTACACCGCGGAGAGGTTGCTCGGTCGGACTTTGTAAATCATGGTGGCTCTAAAAATGGTACATACTTCTTTTAATAAAAGGGTCATTCCACGCGAACTCGGACACTTTTTGGAGTAACATCTCGGATTTTGCTGAATTTTGGGTATGTTCTAGTTTTTGGGGGTATATAAACGTGTGCGAAAGGATTTTTGAAAATTTTAAAAATTATGGATTTTACAGCTCTTTGAAGTTTAGTGTTCACTTTTTTCTATCAATTTTAGCTCTTAAACTAGCAAACTGATAAAAATAAGCTTTTGGGTACTTATAGTAAAGGGATAGGAGTATATGATAAAAATTGTTTCAGTTCAGAAAATACTGAAACAATTTTTATTATATACTCCTAGTACCCAAAAGCATATTTTTATCAGTTTACTAGTTTAAGAGCTAAAATTGATAGAAAAAAGTGAACACTAAACTTCAAAGAGCTGTAAAATCCATAATTTTTAAAATTTTCAAAAATCCTTTCGCACACGTTTGTACACCCCCAAAAACTAGAACATACCCAAAATTCAGCAAAATCCGAGATGTTACTCCAAAAAGTGTCCGAGTTCGCGTGGAATGACCCTTTTATTAAAAGAAGTATGTACCATTTTTAGAGCCACCATGATTTACAAAGTCCGACCGAGCAACCTCTCCGCGGTGTACACGAGATAACGTTAATGCCGGCGACACATGATTCCTCATTTAATATCTCCAGATTGGTTAGCGCAAAATGCATGTGTAGAAAGTGTTTTGAAAACGTTTTAATGTCAACTATATGAATATAAAATAAAAAATATAGCGTTCCATTAAAAAATGTACCCGTGACCTTCATACAGCTTTTCAAGATCATCACAGGGTCAATTTGATATAGGCATCATATGGGTTCCTTCGAACCCTACCAGTTTTGTCTTACCTATTTTTTTGTATCATCAATATTTCTGCAGATATTTAAGCGGTCATAGATAAATCACATACCCTGTACAATACAAACATGTAGTTTAAAATATGTTTCTAATTGTTGCCATGCTTCCACAGGACTGTATGGCGATTTAATAACCAGTACAGCGGGTGTTCTTATAAAAAACAGTTCTTCGGGCGACGTGATAGAAACTTTTAAATGGTCAGAGTTCGATCAGTTTCATCTGATTACAGCAGGGCAACCAGAAGACGTTAAATGTATTTGCGTTATTCACACGAATAAGGAATTCCGTGGCGGGGTTGGAGAGCTTCACGTGTTCTGCTTAGAAGCTAGTAAATTACTACAAGATTTAGTTACACAGGGTCGTGGTCCAAGAAATAAAGTCAGTCAAAGAATTCATAGCTTGAGCGAGGGAGATCTTAGATTATCTCTATCTGAAGAACTTCGACTAAATTGTCCAATTATTAGTAGAAGAATGGAAATGAAAATGTTAAACAAAAATCAAGAAACTGATGTAGGACAGGAGGAAACGAAATCGAAGACATGCAGTATTATGGAACCTGTCTACCAACCAGAACCAGACAGCGTTCCAAATAGCAATCAAAATTCAAATTTGCCTTCTTCTACTCATGACAGAAGAATATCTGACATCTCAATAGCTTCTGGCATTTACGAAGAAATTTCAGACGCAATAGATAGCTGTGGCGCAAGTGCTTCTGGGTTTTACATGGATCGATTCTTTCATAATTGTCCGTCGGAAGAGCCACCGCCTTTACCTCCGCGACAAAGATGCGCCTCGGAATCAATGAAGGGCGTCAGGTATACATTTATAATTGTTAATGCTTAATTTAATTTCTATGTCGTTTAATTTCATGTATTTTAAGGTCACAAGATATTCGGCTCTCTGAACGCAGTATTATATCTATGGCATCTAATCGACAGTCTGTAGTGGGTAGAAGAAATGTGTTTGCATTTGATAAAATAATGGACAACTGTATTTATGTTCCTATGTCACCTCGCTTAAGAGACGTTGCTTTATACAACCTACAAACTCAGGCATCTGTGCAAGAAAATGACTACGTCCTTATGAAAAAAAGGGCGAGCGAATTTTCGTAAAAAATTATTTGACGTACATGTAATACTTAATCCCTTATCTAGTCTTTTTTTCTTTTCTGTTTCTACGAAAAATTATTTCTTTCTTTTGAAAATAAATTACTTAATTGAAATTACTTTAAGAAGTTACCAAAATTACTGAGAAGGGATTAGGAAGACTTAGAATTAGTGTTATGCTTACTTATTAATGAAGCTTCGCCATGTTACAGAGTTCGACTAGCTGAAAACTCCTATACACCATTTTGGAGGCAGATGGCGATTTATTTACCAGATATTAATAATTAAAGTTGATCTTACTTTTCACACTCCAAAACTGTTTTTTATCCACTGGCTTCTTCTATCTCACAAAACGGAAGGAGATAGCAAGTGGTTCACTCTGCTCCAGTTCAGCCAGTGCAGGAATAAAAAAAACAGACCTACCAATATCTCACAAACAATTAGCTGTCTGCCTCCAAAACCCTCAAAAGGCGAAGTTTCAGTAGTAAATAAACGCAAGACTTGAGCAGTTCTCCTCGTAAGACAGAAATGTTTAAATATCCGTACAAAAGTTCATATATTCTTTATTTCTATATAGTTTTGTACAGGTGCGAGGTTTCGGTCTTCGAAACGTTATTGATAGTATTAGAATTAAAGTTTATTGCTTGCGTTTCAAACTATAGCAGAATTGTTTAAAAAATTCTTTTTTCTTTATGAGTTTCATTGTTTTGTTACCAATTTTTCAATTAATCCATTGTTGTCAATCGGTATTTCGAACCCAGTCCTTGATTCGTGAAGATATCGAATTCTTCACGGTTCATAAGAGCTCTGCGTACATCGTCCAAAACGATTACCTTCGGATATCTATAAATTATACACGAAAAGACTATCACAATTCTGTGATATATTTATACTGACGTTTACAGCGCGATAATGAACTGTGAATTTGATTAAAATATACGCGCATATAAATCTTTTGAATGAAAAAGTATTTACCCATTATCGCTACATCTTTCCCACGCTTTTGCCCAAGACATCCGAACGAGATTGTCTATGAGACACTCTACAGCCTAAACAGAAGAACAATCATTTATAAATTATATAAAACTTTATATAATATAATTATATGGAATATTTTCTATCGATTCTTACTTGCATTATCATTCGACTGGTTGCGCAATATATAACATTAGGTAGAATTTCCTCGGAACTTAGTTTGATGCCGATTTCTCTTGCAGTTTCACAAACAAAGTTATAAAGTGGTACTAATTTTCCTTCCAATTCTAATACTGTGATTTTTGTATCTGAAGGTGCTGTATTTTCATTCTTTTCTTTTATACTTATTTTCTTGTCGTTTGATAAAAATTCATTATTCATAATATCGATGTCATTGTCATATTCAGTGGAGTGTAACAAATCAGAGTCGTGGAATTGATCGTTAGATCGTCCTGGATACATTTGCAACCACTTGTAGAAGGCATCAGGCTCGGTACACGTGAACGTGCTTTTGGTAATCGTAGAATTAGGTAAACTTTTTTGTTGTTTCATTGATTGGACGGCTAAATTGGAGCAGAGAGGTGTATATCCGTGTAATCGTGCCCAACTCATTATTTCCTTAATAGACCATATTTCTTCTTCTAGATGCAATTTCTTTTTTAGGAAGCACCGTATCATTTTCGCTCGATTCCATTCGCAAGCCGCGCGTTTCGCGACACTGTATTGTAAAAACTCGTCTGCACTTGCACAGGCGTAAGGATGGATTTGCCTATAATCAGAATCTGTAGCATATCGAGTCACGATCGGCATTCTTTTAATAATAAATCTTAGCAATCCCTGAATATTTGTAATTTTCGCAGCTTCAATTGTTCGAAAAACTTCATCATAAAATTCCTTCCTACTTTGCAGTTTGTGCTTATCTTTACCCAAAGTGATTCTCTGTTTCGATTGCAATTTTAAGTCTCTCTCTTCTTGATTGTTTATTTTCAATGCTTGCTGTTCAATACCTAAATCATTTTGTGCGTTAGGAACATGATCGTTTTGCAAATTTCTTCTTTCGGCTATTTTTAATGCTGGCACACTGGAGTTAACATTTAAAAGTAAACTTTTAGAAAGATTAAGTTTTACTGTCTGCTGTGTTTCTTTTACGTTACAACTGGAACCTGGAGGCTTTTTCAATAAACTAATGCCGCGAGAAGCAGTTGCAGGCGTTTTTGTGTTTTTTGTGTCATTATTCAATTTGTCCACGGGGATAGTTTTATTATTTTGAAGAACTAATACGTGCTTATTTGATGATTCAAACAATGGTGGAATAGAAATTTCCAAAGGACAAAGATTAGGTTGAATTTTGGAGCAAGATGATGGAAGCATTTTCAACTCATTTTTATTAAGTTGATCTATTAACAGAGATGCAATCGGATTAGTTTCTTCTTTACATAAATCTCTGTTAATAAAAGATTCAGTTATTGCTGCATTACTATTTGGTAGTGTTTTCTCTTCGTCTTCTTTCTTTTCAAAATTCTCTTCATTTTTTGATACATCCACGGTTTTCGTTGTCGTTGAGTGATCGATAGTTAAATTTTCTTGAAAATTGTTAACGTATTTCGAGTTACAATAATCATGGTCAAGTTCAATACAAAATCGTAACCGTTCAGCAGATTTTGAATTTTCGCCGATCTTGTTATTTTCCAGTGGCTCTTGTTTGATAGGCACGTCATGATTCTTACTCATCGATGCTGCTGACTTATGTACGTCTTCGTCGGTGAGTTCATGCGTTGAATTAGAATATTCGTCATTTTCTAGTTTAATTTTACAGTAATCAGCAGAAGTTATCTCCTTTTGAAATTCGTTTTCGGATTGAACGATTCTATTCGCATTTTGTTTGGAATTTCGAGGATCCGCGTAAATCCATATATCAACAAGTGTTTCAGATCCTAACGTTTGCAGACCGGTATAAGTGCGGTCCAATTTCAAATGGTGAATTATATCCATAGGCTTATTGAGGGTGCTTTTAAAATGTAGTTGTACTCTTAAAGGAAATTCGCCCCAACCACGTCTGGAAAGAGAAAATGGTGCCGTGGTAACTTCCACAACATCGTTAGGTCTATAACTAGGATGCAAGAAAAACCTGACTTTACTAACGAAATCGTCAATGTCAGGATTCTCTTTATTTCCTCTAACATACATAGTCCATTTGTGACTAGCCGCATCTTCTCTCCATTCTGGAGGTATCCACTTCGAGATATTTCCGATAATTATACGCTTCCTTACTTTATGCCTAATGCCTCTCGACGGACACGGAGGTTCTGGAATTCCACTTTTTGGTGGGATGTATCTAGGTATCTTTTTGGGTCTCGATTCCTCCTCTGCCTCATTGTTTTGCTTTTCTAAAGAATCGTAGTTTACAGTTTCTTCTTCCAACTTTTCAGACTTCAATAGCGTATAGTCGATCGTGTTCAAAGGAGAACTCGATCTTGAATGCGTCGCGGCGGAATAATGACCATGGTTTGACGTTGTTGCTGGCGTAAATTGTAAAGAATTGTCGGATAGTTTCGGCGATTTGCCAATCAACTGTTTTATAGCTGGATGAATTTGGGTTTGCTTAGCTTCTCCATTTTGTGAGTTTTGACATTGTTTACGATTGTAGAAATCTGTGACAATAACATAACGCAAAAGGTGTAAAACTTTTGATGCTCTGTGCAATCTTTCTTGTATTTCTAATACTTCTTTCTCTTTCGCATTTATTTCTTGAGAAAATTCATTCTCGATAATAGCTGTTATTTTTTTCGCAGTGTTACTCCGAGCTGAAAACAACGGTAACAGTTATTTCAGAGCGAGAGATTGTCATATCTGACAATATTTTTAAGAAAGAGTCTAGTAAAAAGAAACGCAACATACCAAAGTTTGTAATAATTTTAATGGATATAGAAATATGTTATATTTGTTAATCCTTATTATGCTGATAGGTTAAATAAATTACACTTTTAGATAAATCATCGAATAAAAATGGAATAAAATATTGTTCTTACCGTTCTCTTCATAAATGCGTTGATGCTTTTCATTGTTTACGACAGACGACCCGTAATCGGGATCCTGATCTTTTAAAGCACTCATTTACCATACTCAATTTGAAACATATAATTCAGTAAAACAATAATATAAAAGTTTATTAACTTAAACAGGTAACGTCTCATACACTGCAGAGATGTATTTCTATCATTAACAGTATCGTTTTTTTTCTTACAGTGACACTTGTCATTTAAATGACGAACATGTGCTCTGCACTGTGCTTTAAAGTTCCTTTCTATAAGGTTACGTTACGATCAGTTGCGATTTGAAGTAAATTGACGGTAAAAAATGTTTTTTACTTAAAAATATTTTAGTCGGAAAAGACTTTTTATTTATAGTATATACAAAACTGATTAATTATTTCAGTATCATACGTGAAATTGCATGGTTCTATGCGTAGTGATTATAATTGCAATTGTGCAGCTATATCAAGATATATGATGTGTGCATATATAGGGTGCCCTGTAAAAACTGTTGTGACGGCTTCTTTAAATTATAGATATCGGAGCTGTATAATATATAATATTTATTTTTATATTTTTCAATAATGTAAGAATTTTGTAGTATAAAAGCTTTCCAATCTTTGTAAATCTTTCAAATCTGTTTTATCAGTCCGGGCTGAATATTCAACATGATTGGCGAAACACTTGAGACACCCTGTTTATGTCCCGTTAGTCATAGTTTCTTGCTCTTATATTATCTGTGATTATCTGCTCAAGATTTTCGGAACTGCTTGACAATATATGTGAAGTTGTTGCTATTATTATTCACCTAAAGTTGGTAACTTACTAATAACAGTGTGCTTCATAAAAAAATATTAAATATTTATTTTCAAATCTAAATGTGTTATGTTATAAATTATAAAAATATCAGTTTCATTTACGAATCTGATTTCGATAAGAAAAAAATTCATAGGTACAAGAAATCCAACGAGAAAAGTTGCAACAAACTTTTACCTTTCACTATTTCAAAACTTATAAACCCCGTAAATTTTGGGCGCAATCGACTAAAATGTATACGATTCCAGAAACAAGGTTAAAAATGATTTGAAACGTGAATTTCGCAAATGATTTTCAGAAAGTGATCGGTGATCGGTGAATTTTCGTTGGAGACTTTCTTTCATCTGCTTTTATAAAGTTTTGCATAGGGACTTTTCGCCATAGTTGACGCCTAGGGGAAATATCGCGCGGCAGATTGGCAACGACTGGCCAGGCAGTGTGTGCGAGTGTGCAAGTGTAGTTATAGTTATGGCTGTCTGACAAAACATTCAAAATCGGAATTAAAGCAATAGTTGGTTATCGAAGGTATCATGTTGTTGTTCTCACGAGGCATAACATCGTCTTGATTCAGATTTCGAAGGAATCGCGGCCGATATCGCGACCGTGGGATCGCATTCAAGTTCGCATACTTGAACGGGCATTCGTGGACATAGTTGAGGAATAATAATAAATAAGTGGGCAGAGTGCATCGGTAGTCAGGAAGGAAGTACGACGGGGGTTCAAGGTGCAGTTGAGCGCGAGCCTACGAGGGTTCCCTTGTTTGAAATCTCGTCTGTTGAGCGTCGTGTCCAACGACCACCGACGATCGATTACGCAAGATGACCATTCTGTCGAAGAAGAAGACGAACGCCTCGAAAGATAGACGAGAAGGAGGCAGCACTTCCGAAGTCGATGTTCACGGAGTACAAAACGAGCATAGCTCTGGGAACATCGCGCTACCCAATAGCCCGTATCAGGTGAATGAATAATCTCTTCTTTGCGACTATGTCACACACATCACACAGCCCTATACCTTGCATAGTTGTTGCGAGAGCGAACCTTAAACGACCTTTTGCGAACCCTGACAGGTACGTGCAGCAAACGGTTTCGCGGTCGATCTCCACGGGGTTCAAACCGATCACGGATCTGGTTCCATCGTTCTGACCGGTAGCTCGTACGAGGTGAGGAATCTGTTACAAAAAAAAAAAAAAGAAACAACAATCGTTCGTGTTTTAATTACTACTTTTATGCTAATTACGGTAAACAAATCGAATTTTTTGGGTATTCCTTAAGCTTATAAAATAAAGATCATACATATTTACTCGTACATATATTTAAAAAATTTACTTTTAATGAATAATAATAACTATCCTTATAATAATAAGGGTGATAATTAAATGTACTTTTATTGGTGTATAGGGATTTATACCTTTTTTTGTTTCAATTAAATTTTAGAAGTCTTATGTAGTCTTTTGTTTACCATTTTGTCTTGAGATAATTGAGAATGTTTCCATTAAAAGCTACATTTATTAATCAAATTTGCCTAAATTTTTACTAAACTAATTAATAATTAACTTTAGATAGAAACTTTATTGTACATATATTATAATTTTTTACTGATCATAAAAAATATTAGACATAGTAAATATTCAAAATAAATAAAAATTTGAATAAATGTAAAAAATTACAAAATAAAGATGGTCAATGTTTTTTTGTTTAATTTATTTTCAAATTTGTTTTTTGCTTTTGGCTTCCATAAATTAAAAAGTACACATTTTCTATATCGTTAATTAGTATTTTCATTTTTAATCTAAATTTCTCAAAATTTAACTAATAATTGAATTTGCACTTTTACCTTCTAGAAAAATAAATGTGCAAAATGTTTGTGAAGAAATTCCGAGCACAATTCACTATAATTTATTAATGTATATTATACTACATTGCATTTACATTATCATTAATTTATAGAATAGCGTTGATCGACGCGAAGACAAGCATTTTGAAGAAGGAAGTGGTCCAAGTCATGGCAAACGTCATAGACAACGAGCAAGCCCACACAGGTACTTGATGCATATAGTGGAAGAAATGTATGATCAAAGATATTCCAATTGTAATTATACCGTTATTTGCCTTTTTCATTTACCATGATTTAATTTATCAGTGGCTGCATCGGAAGAAATTCACGTTCTAAACGTGAAAGAGAAAGAGACAGGGGTCGAGAAAGGGACAGGGAAAGAGAGAGGGAGCGAGAGAGGCAAGCTACACCCCCCACTGCATCTTCCAGCGGCTCGCAAGGTTTGTTCTCGCAGCATTATGTTTTAAAGAAATTAATTTTGAAATAAACAGTGCAACGTTTCTTACATCGTATTTGATTTCATTCGATTAGCCACAGATGCTAGCGTAATAACCAACAATCGGATGGCTATTGTTGGTGCTGCTGCAAACTTAGAACACGAATTAGCCAACGGATATAATAGTGGGGATGAATATACTGGCAGGACTGGGAATAATCTTACATTAGCCGAATGGCAGGAGGTTGGTTCAGTTAAATTGATTTACTACTTTCGAAAATAAGCATTTTTAAATAAGCAATACAATCATTAAAAATGATTTCATCTTTTTTTTCTACGTAGCGGGACCGATGGTTCGAAAAGCGAATGCGAAAAATGGGATTTATTGTTAAGAAGATGGGTGAAGACGGAGCATGTCTCTTCAGAGCTGTTGCAGATCAAGTCTATGGCGATCAAGAAATGCATGGTGTAGTAAGGAAACATTGTATGGACTATATTGTGAGTATTTGACGTGAGTGAGAATTAAGTTACTGTTTCGAAACGAATTTATTGATTTGATTAATTTTTTTGTAGGCTTCCAATCAGGAATTCTTTTCTCACTTCGTTGCAGAAGATTTTAGCACGTATGTAGATAGGAAACGGCAGGAATACGTTCATGGAAATCACATAGAAATGCAAGCAATGTCTGAAATGTATAATCGTAGCATTCAGTTGTATTGCTATGGCACTGGTATGTATTATACCGTTTCACGTTGTTTCTATACTTAACAGAAATTTCTAGAACAATAACAAATCGTTTTTAATTATATACAGAACCTATCAATATCTTCCATACAATGGTTGAAAGCGACAATGAACCAATACGGTTATCTTATCAACGTGGTAGTCATTATAATAGTATAGTAGATCCATATAAAGCTACCATTGGCGTTGGACTCGGTTTGCCATCATTTAATCCCGGTTCCGCGGATCGACAACTGATATCTGATGCAGTTCGTCAAAGTGAAGAGTTACATATTGAACAGGTACGGTAATTTACATTTCTTTCTGGATCATTCCATGCGAAGACGGATACTTTTCGGAGTAACATGTTGAATTTTGTTCAAATTTGGATATGTGTAGTCTTTGGGGGTATATAGACGTATCTCGAAGGATTTTTAAAAACGTCAAAAAATGTCCATTTTACAGCTCTTTAAAGTTTGATTTTTTTTTTTAAAATTGCATCTGTGATCTTTCTTCGAAAAATTATAACAGTTGAACTAATAAACCGATTAAAATGAGCTTTGTGGCGCTTATAGTAGAGACTGGAGTATCTATTAAAAATTATTTCAGTTGAGACAATTTTTTTAACCATTTATTTTGCAATTGTTTTAAACAATTGCCATTTGTAACTGCAGGGGAATATTTAAAAATTTGAAAAAAAAATGAGGGTATAGCCTTATTCGTCCCCTTCATGGTCAACTTTTTAAAAATATGGTCATTTTAATATTAGCTATAGAAAAATTATTTGAATGTAACGCGGCGCGTCGAAACATACCGCTCGATTGGTCAAGCCATACGACACTACGGCGCACTGTGGGGCGCTTCGTATAAGAATCGCGGAAAAAACCTCATAACTTTGATGTTTTTCAATATTTTTCAAAAATTTTTTTTATATTCTTACTATTCAACTGTTATAAGGACATAAATATTAATAAAATTAATGCATTTACTACTAATATGATTGCAATAAACTTTGTATATATTCGCTATATAAGGACCATATCTTGTAATTATGTACTAATAATTACGTAATATTGCATTAACAACGGTAAATACTGTTCAAAAAGTTTTTGAAAAATATTGAAAACCATCAAAGTTATGAGGTTTTTTCCGCGATTCTTATATGAAGCGCCCCACAGTGCGCCATAGTGGCTTGGCCAGTCGAGCGGTATGTTTCGACGCGCCGCGTTACATTCAAATAATTTTCCTATAGCTAATATTAAAATGACCATATTTTTAAAAAGTTGACCATGAAGGGGACAAATAAGGCTGTACCCTCATTTTTTTCAAGTTTTTAAATATTCCCCTGCGGTTCAAATGGCAATTGTTTAAAGTAATTATATAATAAATGGTTAAAAAAATTGTCTCAACTGTAGTAATTTTTAATAGATACTCCAAAGTCTCTACTATAAGTGCCACAAAGCTCATTTTAATCGGTTTACTACTTCAACTGTTATAATTTTTCGAAGAAAGATCACAGATGCAATTTTTTGAAGAAAAATCAAACTTTAAAGAGCTGTAAAATCGACATTGTTTGACATTTTGAAAAATCCTTCGAGATACGTCTATATATCCCTATAGACTACAACATATCAAAATTTGAACAAAATCCAACATGTTGCTCCGAAAAGTGTCCATTTTCGTATGGAATGACCCTTCGCTAATACGATAGAATATTTTGAAGCACCTTCAAATCTTTTATCGACGAGTTAAACGTGATTTTTTTTTTTCTTGTAACAGACGATGCTGGAGGATAAAATAAAAGCAACTGATTGGGAAGCAACAAACGAAGCGATAGAGGAACAAGTTGCCAGAGAAAGTTACTTGCAATGGTTAAGGGATAATGAAATGCGAAAAGCGGTAAGTTACACGTAATTTCTTTGCATTGTTTTAAATTACCGGATGTTAAAACGTTGACTCCTGATTGTCGAATAAAGCGATCAGCTAGTAGTAGCAGTACAAGTACAGTAACAAGCGCGCAGCACAGTCATACGCATTTTCATCCCCATGGTGGTCGTGGGCAACAACGTAGCCACACTTCTTCTCCAACCACGACCCAAACTAGCCAAGATTCTTTACGCAATTCTCCTAAGGTCCGTTTTGTGCTCTAACGCTTCCACGGCGATGTAACTTCAAGATGTTACGCACCGCGTTAATAATTTCAGGTGAACGATGCAGCGAGGTACAGTAAAAGATCACCGCAGCATCAGTCGGCCCAAGCATCGGCTATACCTCACCTTGCTTCAGATTTCGAATCCAAAATTTCTCAAGAACCTATGCCAGGCAGCAGTAAAGGAGCTCACGCATCGCCAGATATCTCGTTGTTCAATCGGCTTCCACCCGAAATATTTGGTGAGCATTGGACCTCTGTAAACCACGATAACAATAATTCCTATATGAAATATGCGCTCATTTGTGATTAGGTTTAACCGATTGGGAGGATAGCGACATACTCTCCAAGGTGTTGGCAACGTCGCAGCAAGAATATTTAGACAGCTTGAAACAATCGCGGAGTTCCCCATCCTCTGGAAACGATACTAACAATATATTAGATTCCAGTAACAG
Organism: Perdita meconis; assembly: GCA_030770465.2. Classification (NCBI taxonomy): domain Eukaryota; kingdom Metazoa; phylum Arthropoda; class Insecta; order Hymenoptera; family Andrenidae; genus Perdita; species Perdita meconis. The sequence goes on along the minus strand of JASKOS020000004.1, from coordinate 13,823,685 downwards.
TTAATTCTTAAAATCGTTATCGACGAAGTTCAAAGAAATACTGCAGCGAAGGCATATGGTATTTATATGCAGCGTTTTTCATAGGGTGTGATTATATATGAAAAAGTAAGACAGTTCTAAATTAAAACAAATAAAGCAATTTTTATTGTTGTCACGTGATCATTTGCTTTCAAATAGTCGATGGCGCTTATGTGGAGTAATGCCCAATAAATTTGACTTCAAAATCGCTAATAACGAGTTGAATCGCTTCCTACGGATTCCTACGAATAGATTATTTTCGGCTTAGATTTAATTGTGCATTGCAATTAATTGAAACTATTGAATGTGCATAAACTAAGTATAGAAATGTCTAAATTTATGAACGACGAACTAAACATTCAAGACTTCTTCGGTGCTTCATAAATTTCGATAATAATGATCACGTAAAAGCACCGAGAATTGCTTTATTTCTAGTTAAAACGTTTCTCATTTGACAGATACGTGTGCATCTTATGGGACACTCTGTATATATTGCAGTATCATCTAATTCTGCATTACATTAGGGTATAAGGTGGTTTGCTTTTTCATTAAAGTAAATGTTATGCAGTGAGCATAATCGTTCGATTTTTTTTTCCCAGATCGTCGATGTGTGCATAAGTACTCTAAGTAAAAAGAAAACAAATGTACACACATCGGCGTCACTGCACCTTTTGAACACGAGAGTAGTTATACTTTTTCTGCCAGCAGTGTTTCACCTCACCATGATTGAGATATTTTATACGATCGCAAAGGTAGTCCCTTTTCTCCCCATTGTCACGGACCTTGTTAGTCTATATTAAAATCCTCTGCGTGTTCTCAGATGCTCATTATTGCAAAATATGCAATCTAATCAGGTCAACTGCGTAGTTGTGACATTTGTTTCGTGGTACGATGTAGTACGTTTAAACGCTTTAGGAAAATCTTTATTGCGTTATTTGTAAAGAAAAAAAAAACTATAAATAAAATTACTACGATGTAAGTTACAGCCGAAATTTTCACTCCCCTTTGATGTGTGCTTTCATGCAGCCGAGAAAGGAAAATTCCGCGATGTTTTTGAAATGTATAAAAATTGTTTAAAATGCGAACAAACATATGTATAGGGTGTTTGATAAGATACAGATCCTAGAAACATTAATGGTAAAATACTTCATAAATTGTGAACTGGAATGGTGTGTCTTTGTAAACACTTTTTATGAGTAATAAATCTAAGATTCATGCACATCACGTTCCCAAAATGTGCTTGTTAGATTACTTTTTATCCACTGGTTTCATTTTTCGAATTTTTAACGTTCGAATCATTAAAAATTTGACAATATGTTCGATAGACGAAATTTATCAATGTTTGCAATAATATCTTTTAATTTGGCGCCATTATTCAGCAAAATTAGTCAACTCAGTGTCTTACGATGTTTGTTCAGTGATTTATTCACGAAACTAACAAAACACTTGAATGATTTTATTTAAATATATTATTAGTTTTTAGATATGCGATTATGAAAAGATTCCTAATTTATTAGAAAAATTGAAAGTAATCCAGCACGAAGAATGAAAAAGTTTGTGTCACTGTTGTATTTGTATACAAAGCAAATTGATTTGCCATTACAGTTGTCGATCATTGTATTCCCTTATAGAGTTTATGATATGAGTTTATAGTGAATGGTAAACATGTCAATGCATATCAGTGATTACGTGTACGAAACGTTGCTAGGACGTGGAACATTTGGGTACGTTTTTATATCTTAACTTCATTTTAAGTAGGTTTCCTCATTACTGATTATTTCTAGATCAGTTTACTTGGTTCGAAGGAAGAAAGACTGTAAACCGTTCGTCGTGAAAGAACAAATTTTCGATACATTGAATGCTCTTCCCTTCAAAGTGAGAAATTTTAACAAAGTCGATTTAGTAGATAAACGTAGTATTTATATAGCATATTCACATCTTTTTATTTTATACTATAAATGAATGAAACATTTGTGTGTGTTTATAAAGATCGTGCAACTGGTAAATGTTCATTTACTTCCAAAGCTTTAACTAAATTTCAATTAATTATATACAGTATTATAAATTATTTATCACATATGAAAAGTAATAGAATTGAATTTTCTCCATATTCCACGATTCTCTACAGTTCTCCGCGATAAATATATGATTCAAGAAATTCGAAACTATCCTTACAATTTTGCCAAACGAAAATCTGATAGAATCTGATTGACTAGCGTCAAGGATATTTCAAGTTCGCCTGTGTTTTTGTTGGGGAAACAAAATAGGTTTCACAAAGTATTAAAAAATAAACACTTACTGTTACGCAATAATTGTTTCACAATTCCATTTATTTGATTTTTGACTTTTTTTAATAAACGATGACCCAACTTTCAAACGTTACGTTTCGATTAGTTTCTATGAATCTATGTGCAGAATATATTAGGAGAGGTGCAAGCATTGCACACGTTGAGGCATCCTAACATCGTATCTTATTACGGAGCCTGGATAGAGAATAATCACTGTTATATTCTAATGGAATATGCAACGCGATGTACTTTGAAACATTTGTTAGAGAAGCGCCAGTCGCCGCTACAAGAAGAAGTAAGTTCAAACTTCAAACAATATTTCGAAGAAATAAACAGAATCGACAAGATTGGAAAAATACGCATTTTTTTAAATTATTTTGTTAGTGAAAGTTAAAAATCTTTATTCTAAAGGTATGGTCCATTCGTAAAATGGAGCGAAAATAAAAATTTTAATCGCGTAATTCACGAATTTTTTCTTTTCAGGGTCGCATTTAAACTTTTGAAGGCCCTATAAATAGACTTTATAAAGAGAAGTCTATTTCATTATGTTTATCGAAAATAAAAGATATACATAATACGAATAATTTGATAAAAATTACACAAAATTACTCAGAATTATTAACTACTATATAATAGAATTTTTATCGTTGAAGTTAAAGATTCGAAACTTTAAAATTGATAATTTGAGGAGGTAAAAATGAAAATTCGAAGAATTTTTAAGATTTGATTTTAGTGATTTAAAGATGTTAATTTACAGATTTAAAGACTTTTAGAATCAAATTAGAAATTTGAGAGTTTGAAAATTTAAAAATTTGAATTTGAAGTTGGAGACTTTAGGAGTTAAAGTTATTGGAAATTTAAATATTTAAAATTGAATATTCGAAGGTTTTTACAATTTCAGTTAAGAGATCGTAGACATTTAAACTTACAATTGAAAATGTAAAAATTCCAAGTTGCAGATTTTTAGTTCAAGTTGAAGGCTTTTAAAATTATAGTTGATATTTAAGAATTTTGAAGTTTGAAATGAGAAGGTTTCAGGTTGGAAAATTGTAAATTTGAAGTTGCAGATTTAGAGATTTATAGAGTGAAAATGAGAGATTTGAAGATAATTAAGTTTCAGATTCAGAGGTTTAGAGTTAAAATTGGAGATTTGGAGATTTCCAATTGAAGATACGAAAATTTCGGGTTGACGATTCTAACATTTCACTTTTCTGATTTAAAGATTTCTCCGAAATTAAATTTTGTAGATTTGAGGGTTTCGAGTTGAAAATCTGAAAAAATTGTATTGTAGATTTCAGAATATCAAATGGAATACTTAAAGACTTGATGTTGAATGATAAAGATATAAAAGTTGAAGTTAAAGATTTCGAAGTTCCAAGAAATATTTCGAAATGTAAAAATTAAAAATTTGAAGATTTCATGTAGTAGACTAGAAAATTTCAAGTTGCAAATTTAAAGATCTTTAGAGCCAAAATTCGAAATTTGAGAGTTTGAAGATTTCGAGACTTGAAGTTGAACATTTTAAAAATTGAAATTAGAAATTTAAAGATTTGAAGTTGTAAATTTAAAGATTTGAAGGTTCTTAGGATTTCAGTTTAGAAGTTTTAAATATTTGAATATTTTTAGAGTTGCAATAGATAATTTAAAAATTTGAAGTTGCAGATTTAAAGATTTCTAAAATTAAAATTGGAAATTTGAGTCGCTTGAAGTTGGAAATTTAAAAAGCTAGAAAGATTTCAGATTGGAGACTTGAAAATTTGAAATTGTTAATTTAGAGATTTTAGAGTAAGAATTGAATACTTGAAAGTTCGAAGTTAGAGTTTTGAATAGTTGAAGACGGAGAATCGAAAATACCATTTCAAATGCAGAAGCAACTTTCATTTAAATATTTATTAATGTATTTAATATTAATATTAATTTTAACTTATTTTGTCTAAAATGTGACTCCACAAAAGATGAGGCCTCAGCTTGCGCCTAATGTGTCTCATGATAAATGCGGCCCTGCTTCTTATTACCATTTTTATCTTGCTTGTCTCTCCACAATTTTCCATTCTTCCAATTTCGTACATTCTACGAATTTATAGTGTGAATTAACACTTATACGTTTACGCATCTTCGCACAGGATGCGTTATACTTGTTCTCACAAGTTGTCCTCGGGGTCCATCATATACACTTCAAGGAGCTACTTCATCGAGATTTGAAGCCAGAGAATATTATGCTAACCGGAAGTCGCGGTGACATCGTAAAGATCGGAGACTTCGGCGTCTCGAAGAATTTTCGCGAGTATTATTCCACGTGAAACACGGAGTTATGTTTGCACATTCAGGAGTCATATACGGGTCTCGACATTAAACCGCATGTCAATGAACAGAGAATGTTACAGAACAAACTATTCAATCAATTGACTTAATTCATTTTGTATAGTAAAAGTAACAGTTTATAGAATAGAGAACAAGAATGAAAAACTGAAAATTATTAAAGATATAAAGATAGACGCTGCGCTTGTACTATGAACAAGCAAGTCGACATGTATCCCAGATGCAAATAGCATTATTATAAGAAATGAAAACGACGTAACAATTAAAATTGTGCCGTTTATCATTTTTTGTTTATCACTGAAAATGAATAATGATTCAAAATTCAAAATTTTGAAAACAAGAAGGAACAGTAGAAAAAATAAGTTGAGATTTGTATACCTAAAATTTATATAAGTTTTAATTTGTAGTCTTTTTCTGTTAAAATATTTAGTACTTGTGCTGTTGCTTTACTTGGAACAGATTAATAATATATTTCGTCGATATTATGCCGTTTGCAAATAGTCATACACAAGATATTTCACGATTTTCTTCTTTCTTAATTATTTAACTTTTTTTGGACTCATAACATTCAATAATCATTTCTTATAGATTTTTGTGCGCTGAATGCGAATCTATAAACCGTTTGTTGCCATCACCTTCAGTTTTCGAGAAATGTGATTTCGAATATAAATGCAATTTTTAAACTTTGAACAATTATTGTGCAAAAACTATAATATAGTAGTTATTCGGTTGCTTTTCGTCAATTATTCTATGAACTCTCCCGAAGAAAATAATATAAATTATTATTGGATTATCATCTAAATATGATTAAACAATGCTGGAAGGGAAAAGAAAGCTCGAAATGCATCAATTTTGGCAGATATTTTTATATTTAAGTAAAAAATGTTTTTTGTTAATGATTTTCGAGGGAAAAATGTCTACTGCATCGCACGTTGGGGTCAGATTTTCTCCTGGACCCTTAGTTTTTTAAATAAATTGGAAACTATCTGCCAGAATTGGTGCATTTCGGGTGTCCTTTTCCCTGTCAGCATTGTTTAAACATATTTCAATGTTGATAATTCAATAATCATTTATATTATTTTCTTCGGGAGAGTTCATAAAATAATTTGACGCAACAAGCAATCGAATAACTATTACAGTTTTTGCACAATAATTGTTCAAAGTTTAAAAGTTGCATTTATTTTCAAAATCATATTTCTCGAAAACTGAGGGTGATGGCGACAAACGGTTTGCAGATTCGCATTCAACGCACAAACATCCATAAGAAATAATTATTGAATGTTACAAGTGCAGATGGTTGCTCTAGTGTTATCTGTAATGTGGAATCACTGAAGTAAATAATTACAAAAATAAGACTTTACGAAAAAGATGAATATTTTTTTTACTTCAATAAATTTTTGGGGTGGGCTAAGTTCAGTCTGGTTTCTACCAAGTTACGCTAATGTCCTTAAATAACTTGAAGAAATGTCTTTGGGTGTACGACCACCCGGTTGGTCTCCAGAGGGTTTATGTTGAGAAACATACATGATCCCTTCAATGTCTAAAGAAAACCACACAATATTTGTCGGTATTAACAATATTATTGGCCGTGTTCAGTCGGTATTGGAGGTGAAATTGACAAAAATTTTAATATTTCGAAATCCGAGCTTTAATCCTAATAAATGGTGAAGAGATTGGCAATAATATAGATCGTATGCTGCCACAGAAAATATTGAAGTGAGTTGACTTAACAATAATATTGCCAACTAGGATTGATCAATATTGTTGATCGTGTGCGGGACACTTTGATCAATCCTAGTTTGACAATATTATTGTTAATCTATTTCAATGCCAGGTCGTTCCATGAGAAATCGGATACTTTTTGCATTAACACCTAAGATTTTGCTGAATTTTGGATATGTGTAGTTTTTACGAGTATGTATATAAACGTGTGCCAAAGGATTTCAGAAAATTAAAAAATTTGTTGATTTTACAGCCCTTTGAAATCTAGTGTTCGCTTTTTTCTATAAATTTTAGCTCTTGAACTAGCAGACTGATAAAAATGTGCTTTTGGGTGTTTATAAGGGAGACGTATGAGTACCTAATAAAAATTATTTCAATGACAAAAAAAAACCTTTTTCAACCAATTATTTTGCAATTATCGTTAACAAATGCAAGAATTCAAATTCGATTCCTATTTGTCCTCTTTACGGACCAACTTTCAAGAATACGGCGACTTCGAAATTTGCCGTATGAAAATTAATTGAATTGAACTTTGCACATCGAAATATACACCTTCAATGTACACTGCACACTCTCAATAATATTTTCAATACCGATAAATATTGACTACATTATTAACCGTCTGTGGGTCACTTAATATCACGATATTCGTTACAGATTAACAGATCTGTCGACCATGTGTCGCGCTGGATCGTTTTGCTACATGGCTCCAGAAATGTTGAAAGGCCAACCTTATGATTACAAATGCGACATATGGAGCATGGGCGTCGTTCTTTACGAGATGGTCACGAAAAGGCTTCCCTTCCCCGGCACAGTGAGTTTGATTCACTTCCTTTGTACCTTCAACCTGAAATCGAATAGTCATAATACTGGGTCAAAAAAAAAAAATATTCATCCTTTTCAGTCGTTGACGGATATCATAAGAATGACGTGCGAAGAGAAGCCAAGAAATTTTCAGGAACCGATTTCGGAAGCCGTCGTTAATTTGGTATCCAAGATGCTAAGAAAGGATCCTCTGTCTCGTCCCAAGATTGATCAATTGGTCCTCTGCCCTTTTCTCATGCCCTTCATCATTCGTATACATTTGAACTTGGGTCGAACTCCGTGCGTAGCAAACAAAGAGAACGGAAGTCTCGATCCGGAAATATTTTTAAAATTTTTAAAACCTCGCTTAGGACAGTTTTAATTGTGTTGCTTGTCTGTAAAAACGTGCGCATCGGTGGTGATCATTTAATTTATTCTTTACTGTTTATGTGTAGCTTGATAAAGGAATGTTGAAACAAAGAATATAATAGCGATATAATTATTGCGGTTCCCCCATCTCCGATGTAACAATTCGGCGAACGGTTATCGAACTCGGCCTCTGTGTTAGGATCAAAAGCGTAACGACAGGAAGCAAAGACCGGAACTGCGGAATGCCCGTTTTATTTCATCACGCGCATACCTCTCGAAAGCCGCTCAGTCTGCATTTAGTTTGGAGAATATCACCCTCTCGCGCGCTTCGAAACCGCGACAATTATAACTATAAAAGTTTCCGAATCTACAAACCCTTTGCGTTCTTATCTAAACGCGAAGCGTGAGATTTCTCGATCGTTCGCTTCGGCTTAAAAAAGCTTCGCGAAAAGCTTCACGCGTTTAAAATTGAAGAGGATCAAACATCGTAATCAAACACTCCAATTAAATACCCTAGCTTTCAAAATGAGACATTTCGCGCAGATTTTACCCAAAACTCCGTACGTTCAAATGAGTTGCAGTTAAAGCAGTGCTCGCAAAGGTTTCTCGTATTTTCTAAGTGCGGTCAAGTTGTGTTCTAAAGTTGCGTTTTTCTAAAGTGGAGTACAAATTTCCGAAAATGTCGTTGCTTCTATTGTTCTGCCACTGTTTGTATAATTTAGTATGCGCTTCTCCATGGCGCCCCGTGAATCCCATGTTCGGGGAACAAGTAGATCTCGTCAGGCCGATGAACGACAGCTTCATCCCTAATTGGACCAAGAGTTTCGAACACGACGAAGCTGAGGACACGGTCGATACTCTCGACTCCAAGGACGGGTTCAACGTGACGCAATTTCCGTTTAATTCCATCGATCGCGATCGCGAACCTTTGGACGAAGTGGAACGCATCGAGCCCAGGCAATGGCCAGCCAGACCAGATACATCGTACACTCGAGGTGCTTTTCCTACCACCACGGAAATTTCATTACCACGAAATCCACTTAATCCACCCACGCTCGCTCAAAGGAACCCATCGACGCAGAGGTACTTTTAACGAACCTGCTAAACGATACATTAAACCTTAACTCTTTAATCCAACTTTGCGGCCGAAACATTTTAAGCTTCATTGCTCGTAAAATGACAAGCAGGACTTTTTTTTTATTTAAAATTTGTAGCCTTTATGAATTTGACAAAAATTCATATCTCTGGACGAGGTATCTCGCGCCCTGATATTGGACGATGAATGCTTTTGACTATATCAGACATTTTTGATCGATTTTGAGTCATTTTTCGAAATTTCTTGATTTTCCTTAAATTTGCATGAAATTTGTTGAATTTCTTAGGAATACCTTGAATTTCCCTAAAATTCATTGATTTCCTTGAATTTTCCTGATTCTTCTTCTATTTCCTAGAAATTCCTTGAATTTCCTTGATTTTCCTAAAATTTGCTACAAATTGGATAAACATTCTTGGCTTTCCTGAAATTTTTCTTAGAATTTTACAATTTTAGAATTTTTTGTGCATTTAGATAATTTATTTTTTTCTATATTATTACGTTTCGTTCAATTTTCTTGAAATTCCTGGAATTTTCTTGGTTTTCCTTGAATCTTCTTGAATTTCCTAGGAATTCCTTGAATTTCCTTAAAATTCATTGATTTCCTTGAATTTTCCTGATTCTCCTCAAATTTCCTTGGAATTCCTTGAATTTCCTTGATTTTCCTTAAATTTTCTTGAAATTCCATAAACATTCTCAGTTTTCCTGAAATTTTTCTTAGAATTTTAGAATTCTAGAATTTTTTATGCATTTAGATAATTGATTTTTTTTCCATATTATTACGTTTCCTTCAATTTTCTTGAAATTCCTGGAATTCTCTTGGTTTTCCTTGAAACTTCTTGAATTTGCTAGGTATTCCTTGGATTTCTTTAATATTTATTGATTTTTTTTAAATTTTCTAAAACTTCCTCGAATTTTCTAAATGTTCCTCAAACTTTTCTGAAATTCCTTTAATCTTCCTAAAATTCTTGTTGAAAATTCTTTAATTTTCTTAATTTTCCTTAGATTCTCTTGAAATTCTTCAAAGTTTCCTTTTATTTCCGTGAATTCCATGAATTTTCATTCTTGAAATTCCTAGAATCTTCTTTAAATTTTCCTAAAATTCTCGTCCAAGAATACGAAAGGGTTAAAAATCTTACTTAAAATGTAATTCTTAATTAGTATTATCAGAGCTATTATCTTCTTTTCTTAACAATGTTGACGCCTCAAAGCCATTGCGCTCCTAGGCCGGTGCCTTAGCTTAAAGCCGGCCCTGACGACAAATACATTTTTTAGTTAACTTTTATATTTACGCAGTGTGTTTTTTTTTGGGAACAACTCAACACATTGACAATATTATACATACAAAAGGATATTCTAAAAACGTTTTTTTTTTTTATGGATATTATTAATAAGTTTGCAGATGCCAAAATTAGAAAGGAGTTCATCTTTTAAACAATTCAATGTTGTAGAATATTCTTTATCGTTGATTGTATAATTTTTGGTAATCCCCAGCTATTAATACATATACATATAAATTAACACAACTTCAGAAAATTGGGAATTTTTAAAGAAATACCACCTTCATTCTAGTTTATGCTGAGTGTTTCAGAAGGAAGAGTCAATATTTTGGGAAGTGGTAGTGTGGTCTATTATAAGTAAAAAGGTTCAATTTTTAGTGAAACACCCTATACATGTAAACCGTGTCCTTTTTGTGCGGAAACTATCTAAATATGCGCCGGTTTTCAATATTTAACATCTTCCTGATATTTTTGAACAACGTTTTCTTTCTCCTCTAGTAATTAATTATTAATGATTATGGATTAAGATATCCTCCAGTGACTGTACCACCGCCCACAGCATCGGTGGACGAAGTGTTCTGCGACTTCGGCTCATATCCAGCACCAACGTTTTGCGAGTGGCAAAACGGCGACGCTGCATTAAATTGGATGGCAGGCACTGGTATGGGTACCAATTGGATGGGTGGTCCTGCCAGTGACTTTTCAACCGGTTCAATGGAAGGAGGGTACGTTCATAATTTCCCTAAGTTTTGCACATATGTTGCTCGTGAACAGTTTGCGAACCCTGGTGGAGACGCACTTTAAGATGACTATGGTAATGATATGAATTATTTATTAAACTAGGTACGCCTTTCTAGAAACTTCAGAGTTGCCATTGAAAGATGGTAAGGTAAAGACCTTAGGCGGTCTGTTGCACAGTCCTCAATTGGGGAGCACAGGAGCAGCTGGAACTTGCGTCATGTTTAAGTATGCCATGGATGGTTTGAGCATCGCTAGTCTTAGAATTTTACTTCACGCGGGCACGGACGAATATTCGATCAAGAAGGAAGAGACTGAAGAAATCACTCCCGAAAATTCTACCACGCTGTCGTGCAAACCTCTGGAAGTATTTGACGAGCGAATTATTTGGAACGCTCAGTATTATAGTTTGGGCGTCTGGCAGCAGGCACAGTTGCTCTACACTTATCCTGAGATCCACTCGGTAATTTGATATTGCTAGACTGGGGATGTTTATGCAAATTCATATTTTCAAGGGCATAGAAAAAGAAAAATATCTCAGGAAAAATTGTTTCTTGCCTTTTAAATATTGTAAAATATATTTGATTTTCTATATTTCATGTATTTTTGCATCTATACACATATTTATACAACTTTACGCATTTAAAATTCCCATAAATGCATTAACATCCGCTGTCTAGATATTATGATCGAGGCATTGGATGGAAAAAAGGCAAATAGACTAAAATGCCATGTCAAGAAATTCGTTTTCAAGGTTTTTATTGGTGTTATTTAATAAAAAGTAATGCAATTAGATTCCTAGATGATAATTGAATGTATTTACATTATTGTTCATTAAATAATACCGTAAATGAAAACTCTGAAATCGATTCTCTTCTGATTAAAATAAATTGATATGCGTTCGGGACAAAAATTATAACTACTAAACTAATAAATTTTCGACTTTAGTAGCTTAACGCTTTTTTAAAGGGAATACAAAAATGAATCGATTAGTGCATAAAAAGTATGCAGTTATATTTTAAAAATGTTGTAGTGATTTTAATTTTTTATTGAATAAAGAATTTTTATCAATATTTTACTATTGCAATTTAGTTTTAACTGAATATAAAGTAACTTTTGTTGCAAACATTTTTTTATCAAATTAATTATAAAGGAACAGGGACAAGTATTCATCACTGACGCTCTGCGGGTTGAATATTATAGGCAAGATTAGGCTTGCCTACAATCAATCTTAAATTATTTAAATTTTAAAGCAAATTTCAATTCTAAGTAAATATTATAAAACACAAAAAGGGATGTAAGGGATTTTTAATCTTAATATTTAGACATTTACTCTTTAACTAAATAGCGATTTCGAATACATTTGTCCAATAAAAAAATCAATAGCATCCAAAGTTGTAGTTAGTTGGAGATAAAAATTATATAGAAATGTAATACAATACCTTCTTAATATAAATCAATAAAAATTACAGGATACTTTGAACCGTTTTTTTTTTTTATATTGCATTGTAAAGAAAAATAGACAATTTTTTAATTAGAAACTAAAATTATATATATTTTTGTTATAACAAACACTATTTAATAAATGATGACTAGATTGCGGATATTTATGCAAATTCAAATTTTCAGATACAAAAGAAGAACTAAAACTTGATTAAAAATATGTTATATCTTTTAAACATTATTAAATGTATTTTACTTTTAATATTTCATATATATTTGCATCTATGCACATTCTTACAGGTTTTTGCATAATGAAAATTTCGAAAAATGCATAAACATCCGCAGTCTAATGATGACAAATAAAAATATATAATGAACGAGTAAATTTATTTTTTACTAATTACGTTCTGATATACGTAGATACAATTATTACTATAACTTTCTATTGATTTTTTTTCAATTTAATGTTTACTAAAATGTGGGAGGTTCTTTTTGTCGCACCCTGTGTTAATCAAACGAAACGAAATAATTAGAGAAAATAAACGGAGGATTTGTAAAACTTCGAAGAAGGATTATTAACGAAAAAAGTACTGTCTATTGTTGTTAGCTGATCATTGAGGGACTTCCCGTAGAACCAAGCGATCCAGCGCGCCTCTTCAGAGGATACATTGCCATTGATGACATAGATCTGCAGCCAGGAACTTCGTGCCTTGGCTTCTGTAATTTTGCCAGCGGTTTTTGCGACTGGAACAACGATGCGGAGGATGACTTCGACTGGACAATTGTAAATCTTTCACACCGTTATATTCCCAGATAGTCAAATCTGATATGTTGTTAGATTGGCAGCAGATTTGATGCAGTATCAGAACCTGTTTGCAGAGCTGCTGCAGATTGGTAACAGAATTCGAGTAGGCAGGTTCTGCCGACATGATCTGCTCGGTTTCTGACGCCAATCTGCTTCCCGATCTGTTAATGCAGGCCCTGTTTGCAAAATGGTAGCCTAATGCGGAAACAGATGATTATGGATTTCTAAACAGACTTGTTGCCAATTTGCTGCCAATCTGTACGCAGATGGTTTATAGTGTTATTCGTATGAACATTTGCAGTGTTCTCTGATGTGAAATAAACATATATTTCATTTGGAATCATATTCTACTGTAATTTATGTTCATTTCGTTATGTTTATCATTATTATCATTATACGGGGTGTTCGGCAACGTGTGTCAGAAATTTTAAGGGATGATTCTATACGCCAGAATAAGACGAAAATCAAGAGTGGAAAAATTGCGTTTCGGGCTTCGTGACGTAGTTATTAATTGTTGTAAATACGTGCAAAAACGGTCTGAAGCGGTGCGGTTATTTCACTGTAGACGCGCGCTAGGCAGGTCAGACAGACCGCTATCAGTGCCGTATCTCTAAAGCCGGGGTCCCACTAGAGAAAAGCGCGGCGCGCGCGGTCCTGGAAATCACCTGAAAAAGTCGATTTTTAAGAGCAGACTCATTCTGAAGTACCAAGCGCGCCTTGACAGAGTACTTTAGGTACTTCAGGACGAGTCCGCTCGTGAAAATCCACTTTTTCAGCTGGTTTTCAGGACCGTGCGCGCCGCGGTTTCATCTAGTGGGATCCCGGTTTAAGAGTACCCACTCACCTTGTAGTAATTAATAACGGCAGAACACCGTGTAAAACTGCAACAATTTTCTTCAAAAATTTCTGTGCTCGCAATAATTCGCAAGAGTTAGGTAAGTCAATTTTTTTTCTTTACAATACACACGCACTATCATGCACCGCGATTGTCCCGTCCACGAGTGTCCACATTTTCATTTATTTATTTAAGGAGCTGTTCGATGTGATGTTGAATGTCATTATTTCGGTTTACCTAGTAAGTGGGTACTCTTACAATTAGACATACGGCACTGACAGCGGTCTGTCTGACCTACCTAGCGTCAGAGTTGTGCTAATTGAATTATATTGTAATTGAATCGTATAATTCAATTACATTGTAGTTCAATTACTATATAATTGAACTACAATATAATTAAATTATATAATTCACACTTTTCAAGTAATTCAATTGTTATTTACAGTAATCTCGAGTGTAGTTTAATTATAATGTAATTGACGTGCAAGATAATTTAAATATAATGTAATTGAATTACAGCTCAGAACTCCTAAGGAGTGTAGTAGATGTTGATATTTACCTTTCGTATCTATACGGCGTATTTCTTGTTGATGTCGTTTGAATTTTGAAAAAATGTAACGCAGAAAATTGTCACCAATAATAATTTTTCCTGTTTGAAACCTTTTATGTGGTTTTTTTACATGTTATAGTTTTTCGTTTTGAGTATCTCTTAATTCGTAATTCAATTAATATTGTACTTCGTAATTATACTTCAGCTACAATTATAAATTGGATTGTGATTTAATTGACTAAGAGATTTGAATTACGAATTACAATGTAATTGAATACGATGTAATTAAATTACTTTGCAATTCTAATTCATGGTTTAATTCAATTATAATTCTGCACAACTCTGCCTAGCGCGCGTCTACAGTGAAATAACCGTACCGCCTCAGACCGTTTTTGCACGTATTTACAACAATTAATAACTACGTAACGAAGCCCGAAACGTAATTTTTCCACTCTTGATTTTCGTTTTTATTTTTGCGTGTAGAACCATCCCTTAAAATTTCTGACACACGTTGCCGAACACCCTGTATGTATTGCTGTATTGTTATTTTTGTTCACTTTTTTTTTTACTTTCATTCCTCTTTGATTGTCTCATCTTATCTTTTGTTTTTAAGTAACATTTCTCGTTGCTTACTTATTTCTGAAGAATTGATCTCGTAGACAAACAAATACATATTATTATTATAAACATTGCAGAGCCGAGGGAGCGGAAATCCAACGACTGGTCCAACGACAGATAGTTCCACCGACCGTTCAGCCTCTGGAGGATATGCTTACATAGATTCCTCGTTTCCACGTCGAGCAGGCGACCGGGCGAGACTCGTCAGTCCGAGTTTTCCTGCACCAAGTGCCGATACTCCTATGTGTATGCACTTCTGGTTCCACATGTTTGGTGCTGGCATCGGAAACTTAAAGCTGTATCTACGGAACTTCCGCAGTTTGGACGCGCCGCTTCGCGAAATTTGGAGCCTGAATGGAAATGCTGGGAACACGTGGTTCGTTGCTGAGATCACGATTAGCTCCGTCGACGATTTTCAACTTGTCTTTGAAGCCTCCGTAGGCAACACTGAAATGGGAGACATCGCTATTGACGACATATCCTTTGCTCAAGGCTCTTGCCCTGGTTAGTATTTGCAATTACACTGTTTTATAAGGGAAGTTAGAGAACTAAAAAATTCAGCAAATTATGAAATTTTGTAAGAGAATCATATAGTTAGTAATTATTGACGATTACTTAGCCCTCAGCGCGATTTTCTTGTATCTTTGCTGTTTTGACATGTAGATTAACAATTTGAAAGAAATAAGCGTCGCTCAGCATTAATAATTTATATTAAAAAAAAAATTTAGATTAAAAATATATCTAAAAAAATTAATTTAATTATTTAATTTTTGTAATAATGATTTAATTATTAAAATTATTTTAAAAATAATATAATATAATAATTTATTTATAATTAAGGAATTTAGCAAATATTTATATTCGCCTGTTTAATAAAAATATGTCTTTTTGATTATAATTTAAAGTCGGTTTTGCTCAATGAAAATTTTTAATAGCTGCAGTATTTTGAATGTACAAAGGTAGCATAAGCAATAGGTTTCTAATCGAAATCTGGAATGAATGAATTGATGAAATATAAACTGTCTCTATT
Source organism: Perdita meconis (assembly GCA_030770465.2). Lineage (NCBI taxonomy): Eukaryota > Metazoa > Arthropoda > Insecta > Hymenoptera > Andrenidae > Perdita > Perdita meconis. The sequence continues at coordinate 13,807,773 of JASKOS020000004.1, read as the reverse complement.
ATATTGAGCAGTAAACGCATGTTATAATATTATTATAATTATAATACAGACTTCTGAGATGCGCGACGACTCATGCAAAAATACGTGCAAATCGCGGACGATCCGCGTGACTGTGAAAAAGACACCGAATCCTCCGCACTCCGCTTAGATACCTACTTTTATTGAAATTAGGTTCTTGATGGTATCGTTGAAATATTTGTCAACAGTTGCGCCCCAAGTTTCCGCGCCAACGCCGCGAGACTGCACGTTCGAAATCGACGAGTGCGACTGGATCAATTCCCGGAATCCGGATCGAGTTGAATGGGAGCGGGTTTCGACTCAAGCACTGAGTCCGAGGAATCAACGAAAACCGTACAGCAACGGATACACGATTAACCGAAGAAACGAGTATTTTCTAGGATTGGGCCGGCAAAGAGGAGGACCTAGGTCATCGGGAGGTGGAACAGCGCAACTCGTAAGCAGAGAGATGAAGGGCACCGACGAGCCCCTTTGTATCACGTTCTGGTACTTCATGTTCGAATCTTTTATCGACTCCACTGGGCCGAGTTTAGGTTCGTGTGAACATCACTTGCATTTAAATTGAACTAAATTAGTTTTTAGTTTTAGATTAATCGATGATTATGAAAAAGACTAGGTTCTTCATTTATCCTATTATTTCTTTATTGCGTAGAGAAATCGTTTATTCCGTTAGAAATATACAGGGTGTAACAAAAATGTTGCAGTTCCTTGAAAGGGGTAATTCCTGAGGTGATTTTAAACAACTTTTTCCTTAGCGAAAATGTTAGATAGGGCTTTGTTAACGAGTTATGAACGAAAAACACCGACCAATAGAAGCACGAATACAGTATGAAATAAGTCGAAGAAGAAAATGATTTAGTGAAAGAGAAGATTTAACTTTTGATAATTTTGTACAGAAAGCTCAGTTAAACTATGTAAAATAATTTACATTGCACTCAATTTTTATATTTTTCCTGCTTTTACATTGCATATCACCCTAGTAGTTGTAAATCCTAATACAATAAATATATTAATGATCTTAGTTATTTGTGTAATATTTGCGATATACTTTTTCAAAAATATATGATTAAATACATATTTATAAATAGCTCTAATACGCATAGAATAAAAGTGAAGGAATTAAAATGGCTCAAAACAATAAGTTGAAAAAAAAACAAACTTGGAACAAACTGGGATTCGAACTCTGGACCCTCGGCGTACGAGCCAGGTGCTTTTTCCATTGAGTTATTTTTTTTTTTAATAGCCTTTTAAACTTCATATTTTAATTGTTTATAAAAAATGTGCATTGGCGCAAAATATTCTACAGAATGTCATCATACAGGGTGTAACAAAAATGTTGCAGTTCCTTGAAAAGGGTGATTCCTTAGGTGATTTTAAATAATTTTTTCCTTAGCAAAAATGTTAGGTGGGGCTTTGTTAACGAGTTATTATCGAAAAACACCGACCAATCAGGGAGCAAGTACAGCGGATTAATGATGGCGTGGACCATGGCGGGCCAATACTACTTACAGCTGGAGCCCGCGCTGAAATTCATCCACTGTATTCGTACTGCTATTGGTCGGTGTTTTTCGTTAATAACTCGTTAATAAAGCTCCATCTAACATTTTCGCTAAGGAAAAAGTTGTTTAAAATCGCCTCAGGAATCACCTCTTTCAAGGAACTGCAACATTTTTGTTACACCCTGTAGAAATCTAACATTTTTAATAAAAGTTGTTTTATACGAAAAAATATTTCATAATACTTTCCATCTACTAGTGATGTAGGCTATGAGTAGAATTTTCATCATTTTGTGATTTAATAAATTAATTCTATTGCATAAAACTAATCGTTTCTTAAAATTTATATATATATTTTTTGTGCAAAGTGTTTGAATTTTGTTTATAAAATAAATAGATAACTCTAGAGCAGACTCTACAACTTCGTACATTTTTAGGGGTGCTTCGTGTGTCTATACAGACGGTTGAAGAATCGTCGACAGAATCTAGACCGATTTGGCAGCTGTATAATAATCAAGGACCGACATGGAATTATGCACAGATTAGTATAAGCGAGAAAAAAAATTTCGCCGTTGTATTTGAAGGTACTTGGGGTCCTAATCGTGCTAGCGGCAGCGTGGGCATCGACGATATCTCTTTCTATACTGGGAATTGTACCGGTAAGTTTTAAACTCAGGGCCACATCTAGAATTTTTTGGGCCCTAGAAATAAGTGGGGCCCTTATACACTGAGTATTTAAAGAGGAATATTAAATATTTTATCTTTCTCTTAAAGCAACTTATATAAACAAGACTCAAAAAAATCATAAAGTTGCGTTAAGGGGCGATCCAACTCTGAGCGCTATAAAAAAAGGCAGTTTTTAGGAATTTTTTTCGAGTACAAAAAATAATGTAAACACATCAGCTTTTTTGTAAGTTTTAGAGATATATTTAGAGAATTGTACAAAATTTCTTCACGTAAAAAAATAGAGATTTGACTAGCTGATAACCTCGAATCTCGACCCTTATAAAAAAAGGTTTACCTTGCTGACCGAACACATTTCTCGAGAAATGTTCATCCGATTGAGTTATTTCTTTTAAAATATGTAAAAATTTTCCATGACGTAGCACAGAATTTTTTCGATTTTTTAAAAGCATTTTAATGCGACTTTATGGGGTGAAAATCGCCTAGCTTTTATTTAAGCTTATTTTATTAAAATTCCGACACTTTCGTAATTTTTCGAATCTTCAAAAAAATCCTATGCTACGCTTTAGCTAATGTATTATAATTTGAAAATCTCTTATGAATTTCATTCTTCAATCTTCTAGATTCTAGGCCTTTGCGATATATTCGGCCGGCAAGGTACATTTTTTTCCAAAGATCGAGAATGCCAGCTCTTTAAATTTCTATTTTTTTACACGAAAAAATTTTGTACAATTCTTTAAATATGTCTTTATAGCATACAAAAAAACCTCGCAGTGTTTACATTACTTTTTATACCAGAAAAAAATTCCTAAAAATTTCCTTTTTTATAGTACACAGGTCCTCCCATTAATTTATGTTATTAGTTTAAGATTACAAAAAAATATAAACTGAAAATAAATATTGCCTGTTACGTGTAATAATAAAAGGCAAATTATTATGAATATTTCATGCAATAATAACAAACCTAAACACATGCCTATACTTTCTCTAGAGGTGAACGCGGCTCTGTCTAAACTTATTGTACACTTTTAGTTCTCTCCCTACAACTAATGCTGTCTTTATATCTTTTTAGTGAAGCCAGCAAGTGCGTCTGTAAGACCAGAAGATTGCAGCTTCGAGAGAGGATTGTGTGGCTGGGAAAATATTACTTCCTCGGACAGCGAGCGCGCAGTCACTTGGCAACGCGCGTTTCTTGCCCACCGACCGGCTCAGTTGCTGGATAAGACTTTCGGAGCGACCGGCGACTTCGTTTTCTTCGACATCTTCACAACGAATCAAAAATCGACGGACGTCCGGTTACGATCACCGGTGATACAAACTTCGCCCGACGAGGAATCCGTTTGCTTCACTTTTTGGTTCGCCGCTTTCGGCGTCGAAGAATCCACGACGCTCCAGATTATCAAAGTGAACAGCGAAGAAGAGCAAACTGCCGACGATGATAGCGATGAAAACCAAGAACAGCCTGTAAGATTCGAAGAAAAATGTATTTGAAATTTATCATCTAACGATCTTTTTTGTTCCAGCTTTGGTCGCTAACAGCGAAAGGATTTAATAATCCAAGACCCGTGTGGACCGCTGCGCAAGTCAACATAGACGCTCGTGTACCTTATAGGCTTATTTTAAGGGGAAGCGCTAGTAACGGAGGTTTCGCCATCGACGATATCAAATTCCAGCCGCAGAGCTGTACAAGTAAGATCTTTTTCGTAAATTAATTTCACGAAGTTAACGATGATTATATATTCTTCATTGATACTTTATAGCTCGACCAGCTGCTGCACAACCCGCCGTTAGTGAAAGTTAAGTGTTTATATTATATAATAAAAGATTGTAGATACAGATACGAATTTGATAACCGTCTCGCTCGTTGCCAAAATGTTCAAAATAGGTAAACAGCTGTAAATAATAAATGATTATTGAGTTGTAACAATTAAGGACTGATTTACGAAAATACTCAGTACATGTTCAGAAGAAATTTATTAAAGCTCGTTTTGTCTTCGTATAAATTGCCTCTTCATTTCAAACGTAATAATACCAAGAGCCACTCCTGTATTTAAGCTATCGACTCCGTTTAACAACGGTATATTAATACGAATACCTTGTTGTTCCCTAACGAATTTATACGCGTTGAAACTAACTCCTTCAGTTTCTCCGCTTAAAATAAGCACGATTTCTCGTTCTGTATAATCTAGAGAATAATACGGTACTATAGGCAAATTTAATAAAAATTGTTTCATCGTTGTTTTATTAATCGGTACGTTTGATTCCTGCTGTGCGTTCTCGTTCATATTGTCTTTAAGAATACTTGGTTTAATATCGAAGATTCCCAGACTAGCTTTAAGCACATGGGAATCATAGTTCGGTATATATTCGTCGCCAAAATTACTATCCGCCATGAAGACGTTCGATTCGCTGCTAATTAAAGATGGAATTTCATCCCACGTTGCTGATGTTTGAATAGGTAAACGAAAGTGAGTCCCAGCTGCGCTTCTGACAACTTTCTGATTCCATAGATCCACGCAACCTGCATAAAAAGGCAATGCGGTTAATGTCTAAGCGTAATAAAAGAAGTTCGTAACTCTTTATTCTTTACAATGTTATACCTTTCATCAGTATTAAGTTCTCGCAACCTACGGCTGCCGCAGCTCTCATAATTGATCCCAAATTTCCTGGATCCCTCACATTATCGCAAATGATAGTTAGCGGTAACGAATCACTGACTGGCTCCCTATTACATACATCAGGCATTTTGAAAATTCCTATGTCAAAAGATATAAAATAAATAAAAATAATAATAAATAAAAACACCTTACAAAAGTTATTGACAATATAAAAATATTGTTCGTACCTATTAAACCTGGGGAAGAAGTCAAATTAGACCATAATTGAATGGCTTTATATGGAATTTTATATAGTTTCACTTCTTCAGGAATCTGTAACGCATTTATGTCAGACGGGTCATTGAAAAATATTGCAGTCGGTTCAACCCCAGCCTTAAGTCCTTCTTTTATTAATCTTTGCCCTTCTAGAATGATTTCACCGCTTTTCTCCTGCAGCTTTCGACATTTAACTTTTGACATCAAAGATCTAAAACGAAATTGAAGGATAATTTTATTTGTTTAAATAGTTGATTAATCAATTCATTCCTTCACTTACGATATAATTTTATCGTCATGTCTAAGGATCGTAAACCTCGATTTCTGTTTCTCTTCGGTTGCAGATTTTTTGGTTTCCACTGGCGATTTCTTCTTCCTCGATAACCTCGGAGTTTCTCTTACCGGAGCAATTTCTTGAGTAGTATCATCAGTCTCATAAAGTTCATCTTCATTAACAATTGCGACGGGCCGTCGACTCGCCCACCTTACATACGTTCGCGTTGCTTCTAATTTTATATTATTTCCTTGGAAATTTGTTAATCGTCGAAGCGGGCGAAGAGTATTACGAACAATGTTAAAGATCACCATTGTTGTATTTAATGTGAAAATGTCTGCTTTTACGATTCGTTTGATGAAATTAACAACTGCATAATAAAATTTATATGAAATACTTTAAAAGTACATAATATCGAAGCTTGTCTTTAAGATTATGTTGCTTAAATAGTTAATTCTGTATCGTAAATAAACAACGTGCACACGTTCTTCACCATTTGATACACCATTTAAAAACAGAAACGATATTATCAGAGAGGAAATGAGAGTGCTCACGTCCAGAATTTCGTTGTCCCAGAGCAAGTGCTGTCCCCAGCGGCTGATTGTAGCAAAATAGTGTTCAACCATTGACTATTCCTATAAGACTCTCCAACTGCCTGTTTTCGAGGGTCATGGATTTGGGGGTCCCAGAGACCCCTGAGTAAAGGTAGATTTCTACCCACAGAAAACTGAGATATCGACAGTCGTGCCTGTTTTATCAACCATATCTGTAGCGCAACCACCGACGAGATATACAGGGTGTAACAAAAATGTTGCAGTTCCTTGAAAGGGGTGATTCCTTAGGTGATTTTAAATAACTTTTTCCTTAGCGAAAATGTTAGGTGTGGCTTTGTTAACGAATTATGAACGAAAAACATCGACCAGTAGAGGCACGAATACAGTGGATGAATTTTAGCGCGGGCTCCAGCTGCAAGTAGCATTGGCCCGCCATCGTCATTTATAGGAATGAAAGGAATTAATACAGTAATACATAATTTTTAATGTGAATATTTATTTTGATATAGTGAATACAGATACTGTTAGTTTTATACAATATTTCTATTATACAACAGTTTTGTTATACAAAAATTTACACTACAATAGTTCTGTCGTATAACAGATTACATTATAACAGCTTACATTAGAATACTTTTCATTATTGTATCACAATCTACGTTACAACAATTTTTTTTAACAATAACTTATATCAGTCTAGTTTTACAACTATTAAAACTGCGCAGGAAAATATATTCATGCTTTTACCCTTTCCAGGTTACATAAAATCTGCATAAGTCTGCATCCATCTGCATAGAATTTCATGTTTCCCGCTCTCCAGGGAAGACGTTCGATTTACACATCTTCATCGTACTATTATTTACTGTTTATACAAGATACAACATAAATAATTGGAGATAATGATACTAAAAGCGATAAACAAGGCATAAAAATAAAGAGTATCACCTATATTCTTTACGGTTCTTACGCAATTAGTATAACGGCAAAATGAGGTCGATATTACAACAGAAAATAAAAAGATAACCAGAAACAAGGTAAAACGATTTAAAAAGTAAAGAAATATTAAAAGTATCCTACAAACAAAAAGGATCGCTTGTATTCAAAACAGTTAATTATAATATAACCGAGATAATCATACGAAAACAAACAGGAGTAATGAGAATGAAAAAGACTAATAAAAATAAAATGGAAGTTAAGAGTACTATTTATAACATAACTGAAAAACAGGGTTAATACTCTAATGAGGGAAATATTCTTATTTAAATTGCAATTCTTGTCTTCTGGTATGATAATCGAATATTCCTATATGTTACATTGTGCTATTTTTCTAAACTTTTATTATAATAGGGAAATAGTAAAGTGTAACGTTTTTTTATATTATTACTATTTTTTATGTTTAATACTTCATTGAGAAATAAAATTGTATCTTACGCGAAAACAAAAAAAAAATGCCGCTCGAGAAGACGATGCCTCTTCCTACCTCTGGGGAAAGAGAGGCGAGGGATAAATCCTCTTCCCCTTATAAAGTGTGAGGAGGGTGTTCATTACCCTGCGCTTCCGTAAAGGGGTTGGGTACACCCTCACTCCAGAGTCCTTCACCAAGAAACCCTCTTCCGATAATCCGCACCTACCGGTTCTCTACGGCATACTTAACTGACGGACACCGGCTCCCACTCCCATATATAGCCATCAGTAGCCGAGGAGTACCGAGGAGTGCCGAAGAATGCCGAAGAGGAGACCGAATTTCTTTTTTTTTTTTTTCAATTCTATATCCACTCATTTAGATGTTGTACCTGGGAGCAAACAGCCCCCTCACCAACTAACTTAAGCAATTAAAAGGCATTACCTGCTTCATCAAAAAAAAAACTAAGATCATGAGATTTATTTAGGGAAAATATTAAAAAAAAAAAAACCCAACTGTGAAAAGAAGAAAAGGGAGAAGTTATTGCACAAACATGTATAAATGATATTATAATAGAGTAAACAATAATATTTTAATAATAAAAGATAAAAATTTCTTACAATGTAATTATTAGAAAAACCGATGTTACCTCTGCGCCAATATTAAATCAGTAGCAGCTCCGCGCCAATAATAAATCAGTAGTAACTCCTTGCCAATAACAAATCATGTGCAGCTCCGCGGCAGCAAAAAATCGATGTTAGCTCCGCGTCAATAGAAAATCGATGTTAGTTCCTCACCAATAAACAAGCAGTATCAGCTCCGCGACTACAAAAAATTGATGTTAGATCCGCGCTAATAGAAAATCGATGTTAGCTCCGCGTCAATAGAAAATCGATGTTAGCTCCTCACCAATAAACAAGCAGTATCAGCTCCGCGACTACAAAAAAATCGATGTTAGCTCCGCGCCAATAGAAAACCGATGTTATCTCTGCACCAATAATAAATCAGTAGCAGCTCCGCGACTACAAAAAATCGATGTTAGATCCGCGCCAGTAGAAAATCGATGTTAGCTCCGCGCCAATAAAAAATCAATAGCAGCTCCGCGCCAATAGAAAATCGATGTTAGCTCCACGCCAATAGAAAACCGACGTTACCTCTGCACCAATAATAAATCAGTAGCAGCTCCGCGACTACCAAAAAAATCGAAGTTAGCTCAGCACCAATAAAAAAATCAGTAGTAGCTCCGTATCAATAACAAATCATGTGCAGCTCCGCGGCAGCAAAAAATCGATGTTAGCTCCGCGCCAAAAAAAAGCCAGTAGTAACTCCGCGCCACTAACAAATCATGTGCAGTTTCGTAGCAGCAAAAGTCGATGTTAGCTCCGCGCCAATAGAAAACCGATGTTAGATCCGCGCTAATGAAAAATCAATGGTAGCTCCGTGCCAATAAAAAAACAGTAGCAGCTCCACGCAGTATCTATAAGTTGACCTACTCTGCATAGGACGAGAATCATTTAGGGGTGTCCGGGTACCCGAAATTATGGGATCGGGTCGGGTCAGGAATTTTTTTCGGGTTCGGGTCGGGATCCCGAAAGTTTGTTGACACATAAATATATTCGGGTACCCGTCATTTCGGGACCCGATTTCCGATTCGGGACTCGATTTTCAATTCGGGAGCAAATTTTCGATACACGCCATATTACATAATTTTCTCCTCAGTTACAAATTCTTGCATCTGATTTCATAGAAAAATTACATTTTAACAGTTTACATAGAAAACCAGAATAAAAAGTTATGTACTGAATTAAGTGCAAAGTCCCGATTTAAAAATCGTGTCCCGAATCGAAAGTCAGTTCCCGAATTGAAAATCGGGTCCCGAATTAAAATCGGGTCCTGAAATGACGGGAACCCGAATATATTTATGTGTTGACAAACTTTCAGGATCCCGACCCGACCCGAGGCTCGGGTACCCGTATTTTCGGGTATCCGCACACCCCTAGAATCATTCCTTCTGTATATCGGCTGGAATTGGTTGAGATTTTATTCAGAGCATATTGCGTATAGCGGCTGGTGTTGTCTTACTATATTTTGCTACTGGGAAAATAATTATCGGTACGAGGATCGCAAACCTATTCGGTTACTTATAAAGGGTCAGGGGGTATTCATTACCCTACTCCTCAATAAAGGGGTTGGGTACCCCATACATCCCCTCCCCTCAGAATCCTTCAGCAAGGAACCCTCTTCCGATGATCTGCACTCACCGGTTGTTCACGGCAGACTGACAGATAAGTCACCGGCTCTCACCTATACAGGGTGTAACAAAAATGTTGCAGTTCCTTGAAAGGGGTGATTACTGAGGTGATTTTGAACAACTTTTTCCTTAGCGAAAATGTTAGGTGGGGCTTTGTTAACGAGTTATTAACGAAAAACACCGACCAATCGGGGAGCGAGTACAATGGATTAATGATGACGCGGTCGATGGCGGGCCAATACTACTCACAGTTGGAGTCCGCGCTAAAATTCATCCACTGTATTCGTGCTCTGATTGGTCGGTGTTTTTGGTTAATAACTCGGTAACAAAGCCGCACCTAACATTTTCGCTAAGGAAAAAGTTGTTTAAAATCACCTCAGGAATCACCCCTTTTAAGGAACTGCAACATTTTTGTTACACCCTGTATGTATACATATACATATAGCCTTCAGTAGCCGAGGAGTACCGAGGGATGTCGAAGAATCCCGAAGAGGAGACCGAATTTCCACAGCTGAATGGAAAAATTGTAACTGATTTTTAAAAAACGGAGATTGTAAATAAGCTAATGCTTTCTCTAGCAATTCTTGATACGCACATCGTTAACAACATTGTCGGACATTATTTAGTGCAAATTGTTAACAATTATTGTTATTAATTAATGAAATATTTCTCAACTTTTATATTTATACGCAGTTTTACGTAGGAAAGAAATTCTAAATCATTCTTCTTGTTACTTTCGATAAATATGAATACTAACAATTGTTACCACTGCTTTTGTTTAATAAATGATTTGTTAAAGAGAGAAGGTGATAGACACGTATGTACATACGTTTCGGAAGAAGTGACAATGGATCCACAGACTGAGGATCCATCGACCCCCAGCTGCTTTTATTCCCCCCTGGAGACGATTTCGACGATTAATTTAAATTGGCAAAATTGATTCAAATCGGACCGCTTTGCGAAAAATGGATGTTTCTAATAAAATAATGATCCTAGCAACAATTTATGTAGTGAAGGTTGTTAACAACAATTTTGTACACCATCTCGTATAAATTGTTAATAATTATTGTTAATATTTATGCAATAACTTGACTTTGAAACGAAAATAAATTTTGTGCTACTTTTAGGATTTAGAGTTTAGATGGTAACTAAATGTTAATATTAACTTATACTACTAGTTAATAATTATTAAAAAACTAATTTTCTGTTCTTACTTTATATTTTTTCTGTTCTTACTTTATATCAAGATGCGAGTATACAAGTTACATTAAGCAACTCCTCGCATAATCAGCGTTTTAATGCACACGCCGCTCACGCAACGAAAGTTTTAACCTGTAAGATTAATGCAATTGGAGCCCCTTTGTTCCCTAATCTCGATCCTGTCGCTTCAATCTCCCCTCGTCGAAAGATAAGCTCATCCATTATACTTTACCATATGATCGCAATGATGGCGCGATCTTTGACCTAGGCCAACATTCCCGAGAATTCAGAGTATTCTTAAACCTTCCATCGATCCAGATTCTTCCTTTTCTCCATGTGTGCTTTGATAAAATCACTGCCAACTAAAAATCCTTATTATAATCACGTTAACAAGAATCCCTTTTCTGCTTTTCTCAAAAACAACACTCTTTTAAAAGGTTAAATTACAAAAAAATTCGATTACTATTGTTAGCCAAAATTTTACATATAGCAAATGGTCTGCAAATTTTTTTCTATCTTTGACAGTTCTAAGATTATTTAACGAAAATGAGAAATTCTCATTTTTTTTTAAGGTGGGATTTCAACCCTTAAAATTGCACTATAGCACGAACAAAAATAGTTTTGTAATAATCATAAACTACTCTACTTGCATATAGTTTCACGATTTTTTAAAGTTTTGAGTTCTCTAACTTCCCTTATAAGTTAAGAAATAAAGTATCCTAGTTGATTGTCCGAATTTATTTTTCAGCTTTTCAGTAAACAAAACAAAAAAGTTCCTAATTTATGACAAAAGTAATATTTTCAAAGTTCTATCTATTTTTCTTTCCTATCGCCATGTATCTCGGTGAATCGAATTTAAATAATTAAAGACTAGTTTTAAATAGTTCTACAGAAAATCGTCCAAAGACCAAAACGAGAATTGGCGTTCAACCTGGTCGATATCGCTTCCTTCGTACCCCATCTGTGCAAAGAGCCACCATCGCGAAGACAAAATCCTAATTCTCGGCGAAACAGGCGAAATATTCGAAATGATTGGCGCGTCTCGCGATTGAGCGCCGCGAACGGAATTCCTACCGACAGAAAATTCCAACTACGAAGCGATTACTCCACTATTTGACCCGTATTTCGTAGCTTTGGATTGCCTTCATCGATTGGTAGTCTTAAATGCCTTCGTCGGAAGCGTCGCCCCTACGAGGCGTTTGGATTTGAAGCATCACGGCAAAAGTCAGTAAGGAGTGCGAATTATAAATGCGCAGAAACATTGATTAAAGCATGATGTCACTGTTCGCAGTTACGGGATTTACTGCGCATCCCACGCTACCGATTCTGGTCACGTGCAGCGGTACCGGAAGTTGCCTTTTTATTGAACCTTCACCGCCGTTTTTGCTTAATATTGTGAGTTGTGTTCATTTTCAAAAGGAGTCCTTGGACAGGATTAAATTTTCTGAAAGGAGAAGAATTGTTGGTGTTGCGTCTTCATGACTGGGTAGACTCTTCCTTCTTGTTCCGGAAGTCGCCTGTGGCGTGAGGGTCGCCACTGTTATCATTACTGAAGGAAAGGTATGGAAATGAATTAATAAAATAGTTAGAATGCGCTTCCTAAAGCTGCGTTTACACTATGATCGATTGAGTTGATAGATCAAAATCCTCTGGGTAAACAGGATTTCAAGCAAGTTGAAATCTCATTTTGCAGGCGACTTTGAACGATTCGAACCCCCTCAACTCGCTTGGTCAACCAAAAGTTGATTAATCTTGTTGTTCTCTTCGAGTTTATTTGACCCGATCTTGCATTTTTTTAGTTAAATAACTCTATTACAATTGTAAAAAAAAATATAAGAATGTTAGTGTTAATATTTACGTTTATTGCTCCTTGACATTCCATACAAATTTTATTGACCACGTTTATAATGAAGTTGTAATGAAGCAGATTTTTAAGAGAACAGCAGGATTAAGATTGAACTTCAGTAACATTAAAAATAAGCGAAAAACTTTGAAAATTGCATTTTATATTCCGAGAAACAAGTTTATGACGAAAGATCAATATTTCTGGCTGGTTTTCATCATAAGAAGAAGCCTTATTAATAAACTGTGGACTTTTATGCAAAATCAAATTTTTGTAAACAGAAATAGGGAATCGAAGCTTAAATAACAATGTGTGTTATATTCGAAATATTATTACTTGTTTTATATTTTTAATATTTTATATATTTTTCGATAATTTAGTAGATTTCTGCATGCTTAGAATTGTCATAAATGCATAAAAATTCGCGGTCTACTTATTAATATCTAAAATCTACTAATTAATAGCTAATCGTTACTGATGTTCATCCTTAATGTAAACTTAGCTTTAGTGTGGAATATTTTTTCCGTCAGTTGTTTCAATAATTTTAATTTCTTTCCCCTATTCATATTAAATCAAATTAATGGAAAATATTAGAGAGCAACTTTCGTATGGATAATTATTTTAATATTAGAGCAATTAATTGCAGTAGTTTCATTTTCTAAAATTTTCTGTGATTCGTAAAACACTTTCTAAAGTAATTATTCACTCTAGATACTAGATTTCCTTATTTACGAAGCGGAGGAACAACCAACAGTCTTATTCCTCAGAGGCTTTACTTCCGGTTCCAGCGAGCCTCGAGCAGGAAACCAGATTGCAATCTACTCTTGCCAGCTGTCTAGCAATTCCTACAAAACTGTAGATCGTAATATAAAATTATTTTCTCCTTTTGAGAGTCTTCATCATGGAAAAAAAGCTAGTCGAGAGATATTAGGTGTACCTCATCTCTCGAAGCAACTCTACCGAATGGAATTGAATGTAAGAAATCACTAAAGCTTCTAAATTACTTTAAAAAGACTTCGATTTATATGAATTAATTATTCTCGGCAGAATTTAGAAAAATTATTATCCTAGATGCGCTTCCTTCTCTGCATCAAATGAGAAATATAGAAATCGTGACTCACCGTGAGCAGTCAAGATTCATTACCTGTGGATACATTTAATCGTTGTGAGGAAGATGGATGATCCAGGAAAAATTCTGGCGGTTTTTCCTGCGCATCATAGAAGCGATGGTGGTGTAAAGTATGGTATAATTGTTGTTAATGTGATTGTCTCTCTTGGGAGAAATGGAAACCTTGCTGCCAATAAATTACCATATTTGTGAGTTCCTACAACTTTCTTTAGACTTTGTATTTTTTATAGTTTAGCTATTTTTTATTTTCTTTGATATTTATGATCACAGAATCTGGTTTAAGACGCGCTCATAATCTTCAAGAACGTCTCAGCTCACCAAGCAGCTTCAATTTTTGGATTTCGAAGAATTCTGTCTTGAAAGAAATTGATAGCTCTGAAAAAATTAAGGATGAGAAGAATTTAGAAGAATCTTCGATGTCGGAAACATGGATGGACGCCATCACTCGTGAACAATCAGCTGCTGAAGAAGAAGCAAACTTTTTAACGCGTCTGTCGGTACTTGACGACTTGAATATATTAAAACTTCAGGTAAATTCTTTAAGCGAATCAAAAGAATAGTTAACAAAAACCTGTTAACATATTTTTTCAACAGGTGAATAAACTACTGGATGCAAACGAAGCAGAGTCTCCAGAAGCACAGCTTTCGGTCAGCGCGTTCGATCTCGATCAAGAGACTCGCGAAAGGAAACTAGCCTTAGCCAAAATGGAAGAACAGAGACTGACGAAGATTGCTGAGGAACAAATTGCACGAATGGAACGAGCGAAAAGCTATTTACGCGAACGATTCTTGGATCCCTTAGTTGTTCCTCCGAGAAGCATTGTCTCCATTTTTGGCGAGTCGAAGGTTACTAATCACCCTTTCGTTAAAAATCCTTCGGAAGAAATTGATCTGCAGTCTTGGAGTCGATTTTCCAGAGAAATTAAAGAATTAGTGACCAGGCAAATGAGAGGAAAATGTAAACGAATAAACAGTATTGAATCTAAGTTAGTTACTCGCCTTTGCACTTCAACTTCTTCACTCACTTTCTTTTATCTACGTCTTTCTTCTTTTAGTTATTTTTCTCTGTATCTTTATAATTATTGTATGTAATAAAGACGTAATAATAAAAAATTCAATTGTCTTCAGCTTGGAAGAAGAAGAAGATTCAAGTACAAATCAAGTGGAAGAGAAAAGCAGCCCATTATTTAATTTATGTGGAGGATATGTAGACGTTTTGGAGATGAACGCCATTGCTGAGGAACGTGAGAGAAATTTTAAGGTTTCCGATTTCAATCTACCAAATAATTTTATCTGGAGTTAAGTGTTTCGTGTCAAAAAGTCTTGACAGTTTTCTTCATAGATCTTCTTTCTTTCATAGATCCAATTTAATGAACGCTTCGAAAACATGCGAACTGCAAAGAAGATCGAAATGCAAGATGCTCATAATCGCGTCGAAAGAATACGTCACTGTGTTAAGGAATTAAAGCAAACGTTCCAAGTAGACGCCACTAAAGAGCTTTTGGATGCCCCTCAATGGCACGCGATCGAAACTAGTGACAGTGAATTTGGTCTACTATTAAATTCAACTTCCGAAAACCGTGAAGAAAGGCAAAACAGTATCGTGGAAAAGAAGGAAAGAGAAATCTCCACAGAGGATAATGTTTTTCGTCGAGAGACTCTTGAAAAAATGATGGATGGAGTCCTAGAACTGAAGTAAGTGATTGTGCAGAGTTTGTCTAAGGATTTTTCAAACCCGGACGCTTTCAAGACTCAATTTAACTATAAATGTGTATTCTACAAGATTGGAAGATAAAGCGAAGAAGATTGTTCCAAAACCCGACTGTCTTCTTCACAAAGATCCATCCATGTACACAGAGGAAGACGCCCAAGCAATCGATTCTTACAAAAAGAAGCTCCAGATACAGGAAAAGCATCGTGATCAATATAAATTGACTCTAGAAAACGAAATAAAGCAAATCAAAGGTCCAGCGATCGTTTCTTTTCTCTTGAAAGAAACTAAACACCAGTTTCTTCACTGACAATCTCTCTTTCTCATTTACAATGCAGAAGAATTTCAGAACGACGTGAAAGCCTTCAACGAGTGCCTCGACGAGCTCTCCGCAGAAAAAATTCGCGTCGAAAGGTCTATACTTCTGGAACAACTATCAAAGACCCAGAAATTTCTTGGACATCGAAGAATAGTTCGCAAAAGGCAAGAAATTCTAAAAATAATCAATCAGGACTTAATCCCAGCCACAAGAGAAGCTCGCAAGTTGGCAGAAGACTGCGACTCCTTCGAGGCAGGCATCTCAGAGCTGAGGAATCGCTATGAAAATCTACGCAAGAGAGACAAACTTTCGGAAGCGAAGTTTCGGTCAGAGTTCCCTGAGCTGAAGCAACCGATGGTGGAATATTTATTTCGCCATTATCGCAGAAGATCCAAAAGTGCGAGAACTGCTTGTACCGCGTCTCTTGTCTTCCTTTCCGAGGTTATCGCTTGTGTCATTGGGAAACAGGGTTGTGAAATTTTGCCGAGAGAATGGGTGAACTATTTGAGAAGCTTGGACGAACTTGATGAGGTTCCTGATGGGCTGCTTTCTAGGATAGCAATTTTTCATTGGAATAGTTTGGTCAGGTTGAGGAGACTTAAGGTTGAGGCTGAAACTAAGGTGAGAATTATAGATAGAAAGGGTCTAAAGTATGTGAATATGTTTATGAGTCTGGAATTTTTTATTTTAATAAGAAATTAAGATTTTAAGTATTTTAACCCTTTCGAATCTTTGGACGAGGTATAGTATACTGGTTGATTGACGCTTTTGATGAAATATCTCGTGACTCGATACGTCAAGAATTTTTTATGGATTTGCATAAAATGATTTTCTGAAATTTCCTTATATCTCCTTCAATTTTCTTGAAATTCTTGGAATTTTCTTGTTTTTCCTGAAATTTCCTACAAATTCCTTAAATTTCCTGAACTTAAAAAAATTACTTGAAATTCTTTGCAGTCTATTAATTTTCCTTGAATTTTCTAGGTATTCCTCGCGTTTTGTAGGTGTTCCTCGAATTTTATTAATTTTCCTTAAATACTTTTACAACTTCTTATATTTTCTTTAAATTGCTTGAATATTCTTTATCAATTTTCTTAATATTCCTTGAACTATCTTGATTTTTCTTAAATTTCCTTGAAATTTTGATTCTCTTTGACTTTTCTAGATATTCCTCAAATTTTCTTACTTTTTCTTGAAGTTCCTTCAATCTTTATTAAACTGTTATTGAAATTCTTTTTCTTCGTTCTCCTTAGAATCTCTTAAAAATCCTACAATTTCATCTAATTTTCGTGAAATTCTCTGAAATTCTTTAAACTTTTCTCAAATGTTTTTAAAATTCCTTGAATTTTCCTTAAAGATTTTAAAAATTCCTTATTTATAGATGGTTCATGATCAATACGATAGTAGAAAATAAGAAAACTAACTGGAACTCAAAACGTTTTACTTTTAATTCAATCATTATCATACGATACAGTGACTTACACATTCGTTCACGAAAAGTACTTTCATTTTGTTTAAAGTCTAAGACAGGTATTTGAATTTTCACAATAAAACAGTTATGGAAACTGAGAAACAATTAAATATGGAAGCTGAAACGATACAACTTGATCGAAAAAATATAATACTGGGAATTCCATAGTCAATTAACATTTGAAATGCATGTGAACAAACCTGTGAGTCATTGTATCTGTAACAGTAGTCTTTCTAATTAATCAAGTAACCAAACAAAGATCAAATCACCTAAATAATCAAAATCGAATTCCTAAAGGTAAAAAGCTGCGCCCTTGAACTAGCGGAAGCAGAGCAAAGCCTCACGTTCTACCGGAAGGCGTGTCAAACCTCTCGAACGGCCATAAATCGATACAAAGAGAAAATACAGCGTTTAGAAAAATCGCTGATGGATCTAACAGATGACCGAAGCGTTCAATTGGTCTTAAAAACTAAACAACTCCAAAAGCAGCCTAATGGAGATCTCCATTCCGACTGGGAAGACGTTATCCTTATTCCAGAAGAAGAGACGTTATCCTTATTCCAGAAAAACTGTCTTCAAGGCAGGAGATCAGAAACTAATGGCTCTGAAAAAGCTTGTGAATCTTGAACGAAATATTTCGCATAAAGAATGGCGTCACTCCTGCGTTAAAACGACGATGAGGAACTTGGAAGAAGACCTGAAGGATCTTGGAACCGTGAAGGTGATGTTAAAGAAGACATTTCATGAACCTTGATTGAATGATTAGAGATTTTTTTGATGCGTCTGATCGATCACAGGTGAGCAAGATCGTTCGAGAGTGCTGCGAACTCTACTCGAAAGGAATCTTGTCGAACGAAGAGGCTAAGACAAAGGACGAAGAAAACTTGGAAATGCGACAAAAGGTGAGACAGTCGACCTTGCGGGCCTCGAAAGAGAACAGACGCAGTCTCTGTTACGAGATGATTCATGAAAACAAACCAGTTCAGAGTAAATATATTCGCCTCTTATCGACCCATCCTTCATCTTCCTTGAATGACTACAATAAGTAATTAAATCGTAAGGAACGTCTGGGTAATCAGTAATACTGGGTAAGTGGATTAGCAATGATAGGTTTTTAACAACGTTGACAGTATTATTGCACTTGGCAATGACACATCGAACCATAAATATCGACAGTTAATTATTGCATACCGATTTCGCGGAATTCCCTGTTCTGCTTTGTCTCTTGCAATTTACCATAGACTAGCAAAGGATTAACCCAGTACAAGTGATACAGTAAAAGCTTCTGCATTAAGTGGAGAATTGAATAGAGAATCTATAAAAGGAATCATAATGAAATTTTTAGTACTGTATACATATTGTTCAACGTTACAAAAAATATTCGTCATTATACAGGGTGTTTTGCAACAGGTGGGAGAAAATGTAAGGTGTGATTCTAGACGTCAAAATAAGAGGAAAATCAAGAGTAACGAAAGGGCGGTAGCAGCTTTGTTTTTTAGTTATTAGCATTTTAAAAAGTGAGTGAAAAGCGCCTGAAACATGGCAATCCGTATGGCATCCCTAATTCAAAACACGGACCCTCTCACTCAAACTTACATTCATTCGGTCCTTCTTTGAAATAATCAATATATCGATCCGCGAAAACAACTGTGGTTTACGTTACACACACATCTTCGTTTCATACGGACAGCTCTACACACTTTGAATATTCCGTAAATTTTGACATAAGCCATAGGGATTGCCATGTTTCAGGCGATTTTCTCCCACCTGATGCAGAACACTCTGTATATGTTGGCTGCAGATATCACTATTGAAGAAAGTTGTTGCAGGCTTGTCACTGAAGGTATAAATTGACGGGCACTCCAGCTCCAATTTTTTTTTTTAATGAAAACATTGAAGATGTTCCTTATTATATCGTCGATGAACTTAACATACTAGTAACAAGTATAAATTTTCAAAGATCTCAGAGCTTGTAAACCAAAAGTATGTTTTTTAAGGTAATTTTTTAACGTATTTCTGTACAATAAAGTTATTTAAATTAAATATAATTTTATAATGTAGTTGTATAAGTTAAGCAAGCAGATGGATGGCTTAGCTCATTCCAACATTAGAATTAAAGCTTTGGTTAGAGAAATTTATTTTATGAACAAAGATCAAACATCATGTAGTAAAATTAATTTATTAAATCATAATTATCGATTAATCCAAAATCTGTTCACCTAGTGAGTACCGTCCATCCATTGACACGTTTACCTCACACCGGGTTAGGTACATTGGTTGAGTAGTTTTTGTTTAATCATGTCCACCAATTAAAAGAAATTAGTTTCGAAAAAAACGCATCCAAAGTTTCGGTGTCAAAAAATTATAGTTTTGTGAAAGTTATTGTTGTTCAATGCTAATCTGATGTTGTAGATAAATGAAGTTACCTTTTGAACTTCCTCAAAAAATTCACATCTCTATTTCCGATGGAATTACCGCATTTACCTTTATTTTTGTTATTTTGTACTACCGCGCGCCGTCAACTTTGAACGCCGGTTTGAAACTTTAAGAATACGTTTTTCGAGTGCATTGTTATTAATTAAGAAAAAAAATTTTCTCGAACAGTTATATGTAATTCCCCCCCCCCCCCCTTAACTCTTGAAGTTTTTTTAATTCCAAAAAAAAGGAAAATTTGCTTCCAAATCACTGCCCAACAAAATTTTGAAATTTTCAGAAACTAAACGAGGCCTTAGAAGATGAACGATCCAAATCAGTGCAACTAGCGAAGGAGATAAAAGTCTGGCATCGAAAAGTTTCTCAGCTTTCGCAAAAAATCACCTAATCATAAGCAGAGAGGGACAATCTAATCGCCTCGACGCACGATCCTCTTCGCCTCCGGAATGCCGCCTTCCGACGCAAAAAAATCCGCGCCATAACTCGGAGAGCCTCTCTAGCGCGGAAGGGTCACCTGGAAGTCTCGAAGCTGCGCACTTGCCCCACCCTGAAATTGAAGTTCTGATACGCCTCGATCGCTGTACGTGTCGCGAGAACAACACTGATTAGTCTCGTTAAGTCGATCGGGTCACTGCCGGGGATTCCCGCGAAACAGAGACACGCGGAGTTCGCAGTTTTCCTGAATCTACCAATCTAACTTTGTCGGTACGGTTTTCCCCGTCGTGGTTGATCACTAACGTCTCCAGTGGTCAGAGGACGCAGATGATAACTGGTTGGGAGTCGTGGGGTCAGAGGTCACTTGCATTAACTATGTTTATTTTTTGGTAAACAACTTCGTACCGATAACAAGAGAGGAGAGGATGGGGTGTGCAAAATGATTCATAGTATTATTTTTTGTATGCATTTTATCATCAAAAAACATTGTGTTTGTTTTGAGATGGCATTGAATAGATATTGAAATAGAGAGAAATATAGAGTAAATGTTCATTTTAGGGTACACCTCACCGATTTTGATGAAACTCAATTATGTTATAAAACTTTAAATTCTGAACAACTTTTTCCTATACATGTTACCGCAGCTCGGCTTTAGTTTCCAAGATATTCGCAAAAAAAGTGATCGGAACTAGGTCTGGGTTAGATTCTTTTTTTTGCGAATATCTCGGAAACTACAGCCAACCGCCTAGTACATGCGTAGGAGAAAGTGGTTTAGAATGATGACCTTGACAACATATTTCAATGTCATCAAAATCGGTGAGGTCATCCCAATTCCGAATAATTAACAAAACTGTTTTTGTACATAACTCGAAAACCGAGGCCGACCGATGGTTACATGTATAAAAAAAAGCTGTTCAGAATGATCAAACAAAGTGATTAAAAAAAGTCCCATCAAAATCGGTGAGGAAATAGCGTTTTTACAAGTTTAACTACAATGCAGTAGTAGCGGCAGTTTTTCGCAAATATCTCGGAAACCAAAGCAGAGCGGCAGTTATATGTATAGGAAAAAGTTGTTCAGAATTTCGAGTTTTATAATGTATCTAAATTTCATCAAAATCGGTGAGGTGTACCCTAAAGTGAACATTTACCAAATACATGTAACAAAAATGTTGCACGTCCTTGAGAAGGTTAATTCCTGAAATGATTTTGAACAACTTTTTCCTATACATATAACTGCCGCTCTGCTTACCATTATAGCCTTTCATTTTCACTAGCTCGAATTGGTATAACTAATAATTCAAGATGTCAATGTGGACATGAAATACAGGACATAAATCATATATTATGGCAATGTCCTGTATACAGGGTGTAACAAAAATGTTGCAGTTCCTTCAAAGGGGTGATTCCTGAGGTGATTTTAAACAACTTTTTCCTTAGCGAAAATGTTAGGTGGAGCTTTGTTAACGAGTTATTAACGAAAAACACAGACCAATCAGGGAGTGAGTACAATGGATTAATGATGAAGCGGACGATGGCGGGCCAATACTACTCACCGCTAGAGCCCGCGCTAAAATTCATCCACTGTATTCGTGCGTCTATTGGTCGGTGTGTTTTGTTAATAACTCGTTAACAAAGCCTCACCTTACATTTTCGCTAAGGAAAAAGTTGTTTAAAATCACCTCAGGAATCACCCCTTTCAAGGACCTGCAACATTTTTGTTACACCTTGTATAGTTCTTCTCTTCCTCATTTGAATTTGCAGATGCAGTCGATGATCAAATTATTAATGCCGCAGTACAAAAGCAGGAAGTTTGGAATTGTTTAAAAATGTTACGTACATTGTTTTTCAAGGCGTATTTTCAATTCGCAAGATTCGTAAGAAAATTATAAGAATCTTGTGTAATTAGATCTTCATTGAATGAAAATTGTCAGTTTATGCAGGTGCCACTAATTTATTTGTAGAAATGAATTCTTTCCGATTTTTGAGCAAAATAAAAATTCCATTAAGAATAGCTCCATCATCAAAATAGTCGCTTTTAATAATAAGCATAGAACAATAGAAAACAACTTACATAAAAATGTCTTTGACATTCTAAATATTATAAAATATATTTTATTTCCGATATTTCATTTATTTTTGCATCGATGAACATCCCCATACATTTTAGCATATTTAAAATGGCCATAAATGCATAAACATCCGCAGTCTATTAATAATTCTACACCATTTACCTGTCCAACAAAATTTTATTTTATATAGAATCAAATTACTATACTAATTGCGTGAAAAAGTTAATGAGAAATCACCCACTATAAACATCTAAAAGGCGAATGTACACTCATACATCAACTTAAAATTAATTTCTGACCATAAACAAAAACATTAGATAATAGAAATGCTTGATTACTTGTTTTCCTGTGCTTGCATCTAATATTAATAGAATGCAAAACAAGGAAACAATTTTTTAAAAAGGAAGGAAACTCTCCACATTGCTGGAGTCAACTTCCCGACCTCCCAGCTGCGACCTGTGCACTTCAATGCTCCCGACCTCAGACTCAGCAATTTTTATCAGTTTTTTCCAATTATTTTCCCTAACAACACAAGGAAGGAAATTGTGTGTCCGCGATTGATTCCAACTGTATTTTCAAGCGAATGTAACCGAAAAAAATAGTGTTGCTTAATAAAAGTATATTAAAAACGTATACAAAATTTCAGATGGATAACTCTTTCCGCAGTTTATGTTTCTCTAAATAAGGATTCATTGAATTCGCAGGCACCATTTCGGAGGCGTCAGCCTTGACGACGGGGCATCACCGCTCATTTGCACGCATCTCGCAAACGACATCGCATATGTCCTCGGCAACCGTGTGCCGGCTCGTAAACTGCACCGGGTGGACAAATAGTCGTAAAGCTCCAGGAGACGAGCAGCAAAGACCAAAACAACCGCGGATTAGCGAGTCGTCCGATGGAGAAGTGCGAGGCGACTCGAGGAAAAGGAAAGGCGACGATAACCGCGACGAGGTCATCCGTCTCCTCCCCCTTTGGCTTGTGTCTCCCTCCAGGTATGCGAGGAGGGAAAAGCTTGGTATATAAGTACTTTGCCGGAGGCTGGAGACTAATACTGCGAATCGGTCCAGTCGCTATATTCCGCGACACTTGTTGTTTTCACTTTCTTTGAGTTGTTTGGTGCTCGCTGTAGTCGCGAGTCATGAAGCTTAGAGTACAAGCCCAGCTCGCTGCTTTAGCAGTCGTTGCTATCGCGAAGTTTGCGGCGGCTGACGGAGCTGTCGGCGCTTCTGGACGTGTCTGTAAGTAGAAAGAGACCGGTTTGTTGTCAGACGCTCGGACATATACAGTTTAATTTAGAGGACTGCGAGTGTAATTTTTGGCTGTGTAATTGGGAACGTTTGGGACATGCTTATTGATATGCAAATTAGTCGTTTATTACTGTGAAGATGAATTTCGTAATTAAGCCTGCAGTTCTACTCTTAAAAATCGGATTCATTACAGCTTGAATTATTACCAATTAACAACACATCATTATAACTGTGTTCAATGAAATTTTTATAAAATGTGAAGGAACAATAAATGTAAATACTCATACTAACCTGCTCATATTTGTCTTGCAATTGAAAGAGTTATTTAACTGTTAAGACTGAACGTTTAGTAGTTTAGTCGAGTAGCAAGTATTTTAGTAATTTGCCACTCGACTAAATTACGTGACGTCTCTGAACCAACCTTCAGGTTGAGCAGAAGATTCGTGCTGTTTCTTCGGTTAAATTAATAGACAACTTTTTTTCATTTTAGCTATTTTTCATGTAACATTATTATCCTATCCCTGTAGAAGTTCTCATGTTTCAGGGTCAAAAATTGTATAGACGGCACGAGCTTTTCACTCAACTCAAAATATAAAATACAGAATTAGGGTCAAATAGACCCGAGAAGAACAGCAGGGTTAAAATAAGAATCCCAAAGTGTTTGTATCAACTCGTATCACTGTTAGGCTGTTTGCTTTATGGATTGGAAAAATGAAAGAAAATTGAAAATGAGAATACCTGTTTCTACCTGAAAAAATTCTTGTATTTCTGCTAAATGTGTATTAAGTGAAAATTGATAAGGCTTTATTAAAATAGGAAAAACAAAAAAAAAAATTTTAAATTAGATTTTCCGATAAATTTGTACGGTTTCTGTAAAATATAAAATTTTCACTTACTGTTATTCTTATTATTTATACCACTTTTTGTTATTTTTCACTTCCAATTGCAGTTCATTAAAATCAAAGAATCTCCAAAATCGTGACTCATCATTAACTAACTTGCAGATTTCCATACTTTTGATGGAAATAAAAACCACATCAATTTATTGGTCAACCTAATAGAGAAGATCAAAGAGTTTTAGCATCTAGTCAAATTTAAGAATAGGTAAATAGACAATAAAAGTTAAAAATTCATTAGAAGAATATATTTTTCGAACGTAAGGACCCCTCAGCAAAATTTTTTATTTGAGAGTCTCAAGTGATTAGAGTCAATACCAAATAATATTGTACACATTTATTTTTTCTCTATTATTTAACAGGTATTTTACAAATTTATTTAACCAGTCATTCTTGTAAAATATACTGCAAAATAGAAGTTTTGTTTGTGTGAAATTTCTCCAATTTCTAAAACTAGTCTACCAAATGAATTATCAAAAAACTATCGCAAATGAACCTTACCACATTAATTATTAAAACTGCGAAGGAGTGTAACTTCTTAGTACAATTCCTCTAAAAAAAATTAATGACTATGTAAAATGTAAAACGTTGGAATCCCAAGAAACGTATTGAAAATTCATGACCATGAATATTCCAGCTCAGTACTAGTTGACCCGCGAGGGCAATAATTTTCAATTACCCATAATCATTGCAATTAATCTCGATTTTTATTTGCTTCATTATCAGTCACACTGTGCGTCCCTGAGGTATACTGGAAAGAATGTACGGACATGATCAAGGATTCAGCTATGAAGGGGATCCCAGTTTCCTGCATCTCTGGGAGGGATCGATACGAGTGTATCGAAAGGGTTGGAAGAAGGGAGGCAGACGTAGTAGCTGTCGATCCTGAAGACATGTACCTAGCGGCGAAGGACAATGAACTTGCTGCCAAAGCTGGATACAGCATCGTGGAACAGGTGGGACAAATAAAAACTAAAAATAACATTCAGAATACTTACAAGGGAAGTTCGGTGAGTGTCCGCCGCCGATTTTAATGAAACTTTGTACGTTTTTTCTATGGTCCAACCTAAGAATTTTGCCCTATATAGTAGCTGCCCATACTCGACTTTAAGGGGGAAACTACCCCTTTAATCCAAATCGCCCTTTTCATTTCGGTGTTTATAACTGACAAAGTATAAGCGTTATAAAAAAATGTTTTATACAAAAATTTTACTGTTGTTCAAGGCCTATAGGGTGGCACTACGAAAATTTTGAAAAAGCAAATTGTTTATAAAAATTAAATTTTGCCCACCCCCCTTTTTCTGACAAAAAATGTTTTTATTTCAGGTTAATAAAGAGCTCTTTATTGTGAATTCAGTCATGTATAGCAATATATAATTATTCTGTTTGTTGTATGCAAAAACGTTGCATCATTTCTGCGTAGTGTAATATTTGTCATTATTAGTACGGTGAATTGAAATAAATATCCAATCATTGCATTTTTCTGCGCCAGGGATAATGATTAAAACTGCGTAAATAAATAAATAAAAAAAAAGAAAAATATAATATATAAACTTTTTTTTTTGTTTTTTACGTGGGGAAATATGCGTTACCGCACACTCCGGCCATGGCGCCAGCCGAGTAGTGTCGGGCTCTCCCGCGGCGCTGGGCTAATGCCCACGGGTCTACCGACTAAAAAAACCCCACTATTTGTCCCTATAATGCGGACTAGTTGTCCACCTCCGAACTGCGTTCTAATTGAACACATTACCGGGGCGGGGAGGGGGGGGGTCACACATAGACCTTGCTTTCTGATTTTCGGGTGTTATCGTTATCGTTGTTCGTTACAATGCCCCGGCAATAATAACAAACCTTGTTTTCTGACCTTCGAATGCTACGGGTTATGCGATAGAATCTCTGACCAACAATAACGATTAGTACGCAAGAAGCAAATATATTTTTTGTGTACATATCATTTCTGTATGGAATGGCAGGACTTGCATTGTAATTGGCAGCTCTGGACGAAGAAGAAAGAAAGTAGTAGTGTCAGCTAAAGTAAAAAATATACAATCAGGGAGTGGTAGTATTTCATTCGCACCGGCTACAATAACGAAATAGGATTCTACAATATAATCCGAGATTATATTCTATTAATTTATTCATTTATTTATTGTACGTAATTTTCACAATAATGATATTCTTCGTAAAAATGTTTCAAGCAGAGGTATTTCTTACACCAGGCACAACGAAAAATTGCAATTTCTCCGCATATGTGACACCTATGAATTTCGTTATCTTTGTTTCCCAAAACAATAATCAACTGGATTCTCGTAACGACCTGGGCGATCTTCGAGGTATCCACTCTTAAACCATGAGTAAAAAAATTTACTTATTTACGCAGTTTTAATCATTATCCCTGGCGCAGAAAAATGTAATGATTGGATATTTATTTCAATTCACCGTACCAATAATGACAAATATTACACTACGCAGAAATGATGCAACGTTTTTGCATACAACAAATAGAATAATTATATATTGCTATACATCGCTGAATTCACAATAAAGAGCTCTTTATTAACCTGAAATAAAAACATTTTTTGTCGGAAAAAGGGGGGTGGGCAAAATTTAATTTTTATAAACAGTTTGTTTTTTCACAATCTTCGTAGTGCCATCCTATAGGCCTTGAACAACAGTAAAATTTTTGTATAAAACATTTTTTTACAACGCTTATACTTTGTCAGTTATAAACTCCGAAATGAAAAGGGCGATTTGGATTAAAGGGGTAGTTTCCCCCTTAAAGTCGAGTATGGGCAGCTACTATATAGGGCAAAATTCTTAGGTTGGACCATAGAAAAAACGTACAAAGTTTCATTAAAATAGGCGGCGGACACTCACCGGACTTCCCTTGTTAGCTCATAATACTAATAATAATCTTATCTTCATTACACAACGCAAGTAAAAAATAATACTTACGTAACTTAATACATTTTTCACATATTGAATGGCATAATTTTATATCAATGTTTAACCGTATTATTTTCCTTACACGCTTGTTATGTAATCCCGGCGTATCTACAGAGCGTTTGGGATAGTATAGACAAGCTTTGGAGGGGTGATAGATCACGTAAAAACAAACAACAAACTTCTATATGACTTAGGTCCAAAACTCAACCATTTTTGAAAAAAAATGTCATAAACATTTAAGCTATAAACCGCTATAATTCAAAATAGGAACGTTTTTCGTAAGCAATTTCTTCGCTAAAATAAAGATTACGATCTTGTTAATCCAATAAGTACGGTAACTGTGACATTGTTACTTTGTACCGCGAAAAAATAATATTTTTCTAACCCCTTAAATTATTGCGATTTGAAAGGGTAATTTAGGCGGTTAGAAAAATACTATTTTTTTGCGATACGAGGTAACAATATCACAGTTACCGTACTTATTGGATTAACAAGATCGTAATCTTTATTTTAGCGAAGAAATTGCTTACGAAAAACGTTCCTATTTTGAATTATAGCGGTTTATAGCTTAAATGTTTATGACATTTTTTTTCAAAAATGGTTGAGTTTTGGACCCAAGTCATATAGAAGTTTGTTGTTTGTTTTTACGTGATCTATCACCCCTCCCAAGCTTGCCTATACTATCTCAAACACCCTGTATACATACTTTGCACACATGTTCACAATTATGGAATATGTTTTTTTTTCATTGAAAATTGAAACCTTCCGCCTTATAATAGGGTATGACACTCGTGATACAAATACGAAGAATTTTTCAAATTTTGGTATGAACGTTGTTAGATTATTAACAGTGAAAAAAAAAAGATAAAAGAGTTTTGACTGCAGTTCTCACTGTTGAGGCTTTCGGGAGTAATCTGTGTCCTATAGGAAAAGATCTCCTGACGTCTCGCAAGTCTCAGCAGTGAGAACTGCATAATGCCAGGCCGTGAAACCTCAAATCCCCAAGGTTACGAATACAGTGGTCGCGATTTCGTGCGAAAAGGAGTAACGCGCGACAAATCACGAAGTCATATGCAAAACAAAATACATATATACTATTCGTTCATGAGATGTTGACCGACTTCCTACATAAAACTGCAGCGGGCAAAGAGAATCTTGTTCCACGTGATCGGCTCAGCCAATACTATCATTCTGTCTGACTACAGAGCATCACTACTCCAAATCGAGTGATATGAGTGAATGATTCCTCTTTCCCCGCTGCAGTTTTAGCTTGTAGGAAAACGGCCAACATCTCATGAACGAACAATACATGCACAAATATACTCAGTGTGTCCACAAATCTACAACATTATTTCTTTACCTTAAACCGTGTACGGACACTGAGAGGCTGCCTCGCGAGGCTCGGATTGCTACGTTGTTTCGGTGTACCGAAAAAAGTGAGACAACGCAAAATAGATGATGGCGCACGTTGCCTCGCTTCTTTTTCGTACTCTACAATAAGGTAGCGGCCCGAGCCTCGCGAAGCAGCCTCGCAGTGTGCGTACACAGCTTTATGAAGTTAATGGTATGATATTTTATCTTTTTATTCACTATTTAAAATAATTCATGTATCTGTAACCTGGAAACAATTGGAGGACAAGAGATTAATAGTTTCAAGCAAATCTAATCTATCAACCATTAATTGAAATACTCGATTATTTTTTTCCAGGTGAGAACGAAAGAGGAGCCAGACGCAACCTATCGATACGAAGCAGTTGCAGTGGTGCACAAGGATCTGAATATAAATAACGTGCAAGGACTGCGCGGTCTGAAGTCCTGCCACACGGGAGTGGGACGCAACGTGGGCTACAAGATCCCCATCACAAAATTGACAGCCATGGGAGTGTTGAACAACGTGAACGACCCTCAGTACTCGGCCAGGGAGAACGAACTCCGTGCCCTTAGCTCCCTTTTCTCTAAAGGATGCTTGGTGGGCACCTGGTCGCCTGACCCAGCCATCAACAGAAGACTCAGTGAGTTTTCCAAAGAATTTTTAAGAGTTTCTAAATGTCTGAGTATGATATATGCACCAATAAATGAATACATCACCAGAATAAACAGTATGCATAAAAATAAATAAACTAAGTTATTAAACAGTATATGACGCGAAAATGGCTTAAATATCAAATAAGGAAATGAAAAAATTCAATATTATGTCACGCATTTTAGTTGTTTTTGTGTATAATATTCTATCAATGGTACCTGTTCATTTAGGCTCAGTTCAGAGGAGCGGTTTGCGATGGTTTGCCGCTGTGTTGCTTGCATCAAATTTATTTTGCAGTCGACACGAGTGATTTGTCACCGAACGATCACAAACATGCTGCCTAGTTGTTGCTAGAATTTGCGGCTGGTGTGAATTGTTTTATACAAATCCCTGTGTTGCGTGTTGCCGATGTATCTACTCTATCTCAGGACCTTTTCGATTACTCGATTTCCTAAATTTTCATTTCAATATACAGAGGAAACCTACTCAAACATGTGCGCACTCTGCGAGAAGCCCGAAGTATGCGACTACCCAGATATCTACTCCGGCTACGAGGGTGCTTTGAGGTGTCTCGCTCACAACGGAGGAGAAGTCGCCTGGACGAAGGTCATCTACGTGAAACGATTCTTCGGTCTACCAGTTGGAGTGTCCCCAGCAGTTCCAACCTCTGAGAACGCTGCGGACTTCAGATACTTCTGCCCCGATGGTAGCAAGGTGCCCATCGACGCGAACACGAAGCCTTGCACCTGGGCTGCCAGGCCTTGGCAAGGGTACATGGTTAATGGAGCTGTTGACGATATCCCGGCTGTACAAAAGGTAGGCAGAAAACGTAGTACAGGTGAAAATGTTTCTGATTATCCTGATTACAATACTCGAGCATACTTAACTTCGCAAAGTCCACTATACATTAGGGCTCGAGATTTCAAGTGAACCGAGTGAGATACCCGAGTACCCGGGTACTCGTGAGATACCCGGGTATACCAAAATTACCCGTACTACCCGGGTATCTCACGGGTACCCGAACGTATGAGATAGACAAGAATCTCATGCCGAATTAAGCCGAATTGAACCGAATTAAGCCGATAGTTTTTGGGTACGTATTTGTGGTTTTAAAAATAAAAAAAAAATTTCAGAATGAAATGAATTCTGTATACATGATCAAAATTGAATTTAATGGACCGTGGTTATGTTGAAAATGAATTCTCTCTCTCTGTCTCTCTCTCTCTCTCTCTCTCTCTCCCTCTCTCTCTCTCTCTCTCTCTCTCTCTCTCTCTCTCTCTCTCTCGCGCGCGCGCGCTCTACTTTAAAATCCAGAAATATATACCGAAAAACTATCGGCTCAATTCGGTTCAATTCGGCTTAATTCGGTATGAGATTCTTGTCTATCTCATGTGTTCGGGTACCCGTGAGATACCCGGGTAGTGCCGGTAATTTTGGTATACTCGGGTATCTCACCCGGGTACCCGGGTATCTCATAATCAATAGCCCTACTATACATATATCTCTTTGGGAACTGATATGTCTTAGGAACTGACAGATCTTGGAAAGCTGGGCGAACAGAAGAAGGCAGCCTGGTGGAAGGACATCATGTTGCTGGACCCTAAGACACTCGCGGTCCCAGCACCGGCTGAGACACCTGAGAACCATTTGACAAGCGCGAAATATTTGGATGTGATTGAAAGGGATTCTGGAGCGGTGGATAAGCTCGCTAGGTGGTGCGTTTGGAGCGAAGGTGCTTTGGCCAAGTGTCGTGCTCTTGCCAGAGCTTCTTTCTCACGGTATTCTATAACTATAATAAAGCTGAAAGTATGTCTGTCCGAAAAAGAAATCGAGCTTACAAATAAGATATGCAGTTGAAATTTGGTATAGGGTGTCCGAAACAAAGTGTACGAGCCGAAAAGGGGTGCCGAAAATGTTAGCCTAATATTATTTGTATGTGCGAAGCGCGCGGGTACAGCTAGTTAATTATGTAGCAATTATCACCTTCCTTTTCTTCTTTATCACTAATAATACTAACAAGGAGATGGCAAGAACTGCGAAATCTGCAATGACTTATTGTTACCTGCATGCGCATTCAATACTTTAATTTGATTACATCAGAATCTCAAAAGGATTTGAGGGCATGGACTCAGATGTGGAGAATGTTCTGTAACTAGGAAAAGAAGAAATGTCAATCCGTTATTGTTATTATACTTTTTTATTAACTTCTCAGAAACAAAAAATCATGCACTCAAATCCTTTTGGGCCTTCATTCTCATGAACTTAAGGTATTGAATGCACATGCAGTCAAGTCATTCAAGATTTGGCAGTTCTTGCCATCTCCTTGTAAGATTATAGATACGCAAATTGAAACAACACCGACTGTATTTTATTTCCTTGTTCCCTGCAGAGACGTCAGGCCTAAACTCCAATGCACACTGGAACAGAGTCAGGACGCCTGTTTGAAAGCTCTCAAAGAAGAAAATACTGACTTAGTAGTCCTAGAGGGAGGCTCAGTGCTTCGAGCGCAAACAGAATGCAACGCCAAACCTTTGATCGCAGAATCCTATGGGCAAGGCTCAAGCAATCTCGGGGAGAGAGCTGCAGTTGCTGTAGTGAAAAAATCATCCCCTATCAGTAATTTAGGTAATATCAATGATTTTCTTTTTCCGAAAATCGATGTTCTGATCGTTCTAATAATTCCTTTCGATCTTCCCAGCGGATTTAAGGGGCAAGAAGTCCTGCCATAGTGGCTACAAAGGTGACTTTGCTGGTTGGATGGCTCCTGTTCACGTATTGAAGCAGAAAGGTTCAGCATCTTTACTTTACATTTTCTTTTTTTTTTTTGTGTGGAAATCTTCATTTCAGTGTTTCATCTTTTTCTGGGGTTCTAAAGGTTTGATAAACTCTGAGGACGACTTAGCTGACTTCTTCGGAGGTTCTTGCGCTCCAGGTGCTCCGACCGATTCGAAACTGTGTCAACAGTGTGTCGGAAGTCTTGCAGCCAACGACGAACGAGTTCGAAGCGCCACAAAGTGCAAGCCGAACAATGCTGAAGCGTTCAGAGGAGGAAAGGGAGCTCTGGAGTAAGAAAATCCTCCTTTAATTAATTAATTATCCTCGATTCCGTTCAATAGGAAAAATCGATCTCTTTTTTTTGTGGTTCAGGAAAAAACGGATTCCTTTATCTACTAAATATTATCTTCTTCTCAGTCTTAAATAACTCTAAAACTAACTGGCTTTATTTCAGATGTCTTCTCTCCGACAAAGGAGACGTTGCATTCCTTCCATCGACAGCCTTGCCTCTCAACAGTAAGTAAAACTCATGTACCTCACAATTAGTGAGTGATTAAATTATTAGAACTACCTGTATACATTACTGTACAATTCATTATTCAATGAAGACCTAATTAGGCAAAATTCTTATAATTGTTAAACGAAATTTTGACACTTAAGAATTGAAAATATACTTTGAAACACAAAGTAAGTAACAATTTTAAAGTAATTCCGAACTATCTACTCTTGTATTCTGGCTAGAGCTGCAATCGTTCAACTATTCAGTACTTAATTGTGTAAATTTACTTGGTGATTTAACAGTATATTTAAACAGAATTTAATATAAATGAACCAAACAAAAATTACCTGATATTTTAATGCTGCAGTTCTTCATAAAACAATGAATAAGTTTTAGGCAATGTTCGATTCACTTAAGAATATATTTACGTTATATGGTGGGTTGTGTTTTAATTCACGTTTATCCAAAGGCATTAATCACTTTAAATACTACTTTAAAAATTCGAATAAGCTTTGATTTCCTGGTCACAGATTGACCAGAGACTTTATTACATTCGTCAATAGAAGCAATCGAATAATTGAAATTTCGCCACGTGTTATACAGAGCTGGGCAAAATGTAATCTGATTACATATTGTAAATTGTGATTAAACTGTAATTGACCATTCGATTACGAGTTATTTTCTGTAATCGTTAATTGTTACTGACTAAAATTTGACTGTACAATCAATAAATATTAACGATTACAGAAAATAATGTGTAATTGAATTAGTAATTACACATTAATCACAGTTTGTAATTTGTAATCAGATTCCATTTGGCCCAACTCTCACCACAAACTTCTCGACGTTTAGATTTGTAGTCGGTTCAATAATACGAAATTGGAACAATACAAATATTCGAATACTCCTAAAGGTACGTGCAGATAGACAAGTAACAGATAGCAAATAACTCGCGACATTTGTTGCGAGAGCTGCTCTCGTAGCGCGTGTAAACTCGCCTGAGATTATGATTGGCAAGCTGAACTTGGCATTATGAGAGCCTCTCTCAGAAGAAATTTCGCAAATTACTTGCTAGTCTATCTGCACCTTAATTATTCGAATAGCGTTTGAACGTCTTAAATATTCGAATATTCGTCACAGTCCTAATTCTGGCTCTAATAATTTGATCACCCACTGTAATAATCCTCAAAACAAATTCCAGCAAGACGGTTCATTGAATTTTCTTATTGTTGCAGACACTGATAACTCCAACCTGTCCCTGCTCTGTCAGGACGGCACCGTTGCATCCGTGGACAAATGGCAGCAATGTAACCTCGGCGTGGAACCGCCTAGAGTTATCCTCAGCTCTCGCAGCAAGAGCGTGAACTCTCTGGAAGAGTTGACACACGGCACTCTGAGCGCAAGCACTTTGTACTCGAAACGACCAGATCTTTTACAATTATTTGGAACTTGGGCAGGACAGTCCAACTCGCTTTTCAGGGTAAATTAAAAAATACAATCAATTTCTCCAAATTTTGGTTTAAAAATTCTTCCACTGATAATTCTTTTTTTATTTCAGGATGATGCAACAGGTTTGGTTTCCGTTGACAAGTCCTGGGACAAGTGGAACGACTGGCAGGAGACTCAGCAGGCCTACGGATTGGCCTAACTTGCAAGGACCTGCATTTGGAAACTAACAGGACCTTCTGTATTGACGTTATGTAAGATAGATAAGCACTGTAAATCATCGTAATCACGCAATAAAAGGCAAGGCATGACACTATCCTTTATTCGAAAATAAATAAAAATTAAAATTAAAACTCGAGACTAAATAAAAGTGATACGTCAACGTGTTAAAAATTAAAGGAGTAAAATATCAAACGCAACTCGTCGAGTAAAGTCGATATCCTACACGCCTGTTCCAGCAGGGCCGTGGATATCTTGCCATATCTGCTACAATTGTACACTCCCGCTCAAAAGTATGTGGACACTAACCATTTTAATGAAATTTGTATACTGTTGTTGTTACACGGTTTTTATTGTTAAATTCTGTTATGTACATGTATGTAATGTATTACTAGAACATTGTATACAATTACCTGAAAACAATAAAATTTTATTTTTTTCGATGATACTAATAAATGAAATTGGAACTGATTTTGGATTGATACGTTGGATACAGCTACTTGGAAACAATAGAATTTTATTTTTTTCAATGATACTAATAATATAAAATTGGAATTGATTTTGAGTTGACACGTTGGATACAACTACTTGGAAACAACAGAATTTTATTTTTTTTCGATGATACCAATAATATAAAATTGGAATTGATTTTGAGTTGATACGTTGGATACAATTACTTGGAAACAATAGAATTTTATTTTTTTCAATGATACTAATAATATAAAATTGGAATTGATTTTGGATTGATACGTTGGATACAGCTACTTGGAAACAACAGAATTTTATTTTTTTCGATGATACCAATAATATGAAATTGGAATTGATTTTGAGTTGATACGTTGGATACAATTACTTGGAAACAATAGAATATTACTAGAATACATTACATACATGTACGTAACAGAATTTAACAATATATACCGTCTAACAACAACAGTATACATAGTATGTCACAAATTTCATAAAAATGGTTAGTGCCCACATACTTTTGAGCGGGGGTGTACATACAAACACAGAAGCACATCTATTGGCCATATGCTCTAATATTATTGCAGCGTCGCTGATCTTCGCTTAATTTATTTTTACGATCAGACAACTCCTGGTGGAATATGTCTGTTGGTTCCAACCACCAATACTTTTTGTAATTAAGTCTATGGAAGTCCAAGAAGTCAACTGGTGGGAGCTCCATTGAGAATTTAAATTTCTCGCTATTTAGATAAAAATTGTAAGATTCAAACGCTATCCTTTTATCAGCCTTGTTTCTTCTCCAATGGTATAATATTGGAATATTTATTTCATTCTGTAATAGCCCCATTTTGTCACAATAAATGAATGCCTGGAGGGTGATATACCCAGTAATAAGTTGCCTTCGAAATAACAGGGAATTCTGCTCATACAGCTTGTTTGTAATGCTATTCTCAATCTTAGGGAGCTTACTAAAGTAGTCTCTAGTCGTTTTCAAAATAAACGAGTCAATTCTTATTATATATGCAGCATTGTACAAGACTCTATTTGAAATAAAGTATTGCTATTCTGTGTGTTGGGAACGGTACATTCTAAGGCATACTCTAAGGCACTTCCTTTCGAAGCTTCTAACATAAGTTTTTCTATTACAGTGTGATTACTATTCTACCACATAAGTGCCGCATATGTTAATATCGGCTTAATCAACAGCATGTATATTATCACCTTCGCTCTTCCCGACAAGCAGAGTTGTGCTAATTGAATTATATTGTAATTGAATCGCATAATTCAATTACATTGTAGTTCAATTACTATATAATTGAACTACAATATAATTAAATTATATAATTCACACTTTTCAAGTAATTCAATTGTTATTTACAGTAATCTCGAGTGTAGTTTAATTATAATATAATTGACGTGCAAGATAATTGAAATATAATGTTATAAAAACCCGAGAAACAATTAAATGTGGAAGTTGAAACAACATAAATTCAAAGAAAAGATATTATACTGCGAATTTCACAGTCAATTAATTTTTCGAATGCATGTGAACAAACCTGTGAGTCACTGTATGATTATAGTATACGAGTACGTTATTATGGAAAAAGTTAAATCATTTTAATTAGTATGAAACCAAATTTGTTATTGGCTCTTAACCAAAAAGGGTGGCATCTCTCCTAAATTCATCCTATATTATTATGCAATAACAAATGTCTTCCGTTTGTGAATATCAAAGCTCAACACGGAAAACATGTGTCATACGTACGCATTTAACGTGACACGCAGTAGAATAATGCATTCATATGGAGTCAGTGCAGATAAGCGAAATATGCGCGACAGGCGCATAAAAAATGTGGTGCCTTCGGTTGCCGGATGACGATCAGGAAGCACTTTGTGTTACCGCATAGTATGCATCGATAGTATCTTATCAGCGCGATTATCATAGGTCACCGTTGTGCCGAAGGAAAATGACATTGTGACCTAAGGGTAGAAACACGTAAAACGTTTATTGCTTGCGCTTTTTTTTGTCTTTGTTCAACCATCGCGCTAAGAAGATGGTTGAGGAAAGACAAACAAAAGCGCTTGTTGTTTTTGTCTTTGTTTTTGTCCTTATCAGCGCGATGGTTGAACAAAGACAGAAACAAACGCTGGTGAACAAGTGCAAGCAACAAGCGTTTTGCGTGTTTCTACCCTAACGTAACCTAAACGTAGCATAAAGATGACGACTAGTCTCCTTTGCTCGGCGTTTAAATTCTTCTTCAGGAAGTCATTTGATAACCTAGACGCCTGTGTCTCTCTTTCGTATTGAGAATTGATCGTCATCGGTAGCTCATCCTGGCAAAAATCCTTTTCGTGTATCTCCTGGGATTCGGTTTCTTCGACGTTGACCTTCTTTTGAATCGCCCCCTTAAATATGATAAAAACTTTTATTAGTATTGTTTAAGTTATTACCAAGCACTGGAACTTAAATAAGTAGATACTTATGTAAATTTAGTTTTTTATAAAGGTTAAAAATTGAAAGGCGAATAAAAGTGTATCTTATCTCCTAAATATTATAACGTGTATTTTCGATATGATATATGCGTTTTCATTTACAGACATCCTTGTGGATTTCTGCATATTTACACTTGACGCAAATGCATAATTATTTAGAAATAAATTTGAATATCGCTCCCCACTATTACAATTTTTTTTGAGGTGCATGCGCAAGCTATATCCTTAAACAGTTTAAATAACTCTCCTACTTTTCTTCTTTGCTATGTTTTAGATCCGTCTAACGATAATAATTTACTCATTGCCTGTTTTACTCTCTTTTTTCGCTCACACACTCAGTACTTTTCTTCTACAATCAATTAATATTGACATTATTTTCCTACAATCAGTAATTTGTGTTTGAAATTATTAGTAGTAGAAATGAATTCTTTCCGATATTTGAGTAAGATAAAAATTCTATTTTAAAAAAACGTAGAATTGTTCAAGCAATGAAATACTTATTATTAGTAGCGATCTTACGCAATTTTTCTAGTAAAACAATTTTTAATTTTATCTAACAAGGGAACATATCGAACCCGCACACTCCGATTTTGATGCAATTTATGTGACAACTAGTTCTCAGAAAAATATTTGACACGTATTTTTTCTTATCTGCCATCTTCCATGTTGAAGGGGTGATAACAGCCCCTAAAGTTGAAGGGTGAAAAAACGTTTTTTAAAATATCTTTGGCACCACACGGTGTAGAAGGTCGCTTTTTTTAAATTCCGTGTTTTCAAACGACGAATTCAGATATGTAATCAGTTTAGACAGAAAGCCATTTGTTTAAACAATGTAATTAAAAAACATAATTTTTTAAATAAATTTTTGGCTGCCCGTCAATCCATATTTTTGTAAATTTATATACTGAAACTAAGGACCAAAATAGGGGACACGTGTCTCGGGAAATTTTGTTTTTTATTGTATAACAAAAATTATTAAATGCACAAAAATATTTTGGTAATTATTCGAAACAGGGACGACCTAAAAATTATTTTTATGCATACCTCGGAAACTAAAGTCGAGCGGCTGTAACATGTATAGGAAAAAGTTGTTCAGAATGATGGTCTTTATAATATATTTCAAGGTCATCAAAATTGGTGAGGTCGTCCCTGTTTCGCATAATTACCAAAATATTTTTGTGCATTTAATAATTTTTGTTATACAATAAAAAACAAAATTTCCCGAGACACGTGTCCCCTATTTTGGTCCACAGTTCTGTATATAAATTTACAAGAATGTGGATTGACGTGCAGCCAAAAATTTGTTTAAAAAATTATGTTTTTTAATTATATTGTTTAAATAAATGGCTTTCTCTCTAAATTGATCACATATCTGAATTCGTCGTTTAAAAATACGGAATTTTTAAAAGAGCGACCTTCTGTACCGTATGGTTCCAAAGATATTTTAAAAAACGTTTCTTCATCCCTCAACTGAGGGGCTGTTATCACCCCTTCAACATGGAAGATGGCAGATAAGAAAAAATACGTGTCAAATATTTTTCTAAGAACTAGTTGTCACATAAATGACATCAAAATCGGAGTGTGCGGGTTCGATATGTTCCCTTGTAAGATCAACTTACTATTCTAATTGTGTGAAGATATTCGTCGAAAAAAACTCATTTTTACATCTGATAAATCTAAAAGCTTTTAAAAAGTTCCAAAGTAGTCCTAGACTGAACCTCGTTTTTGCACAAAAAAACTCCTTTTCATATTTTTTCTTATTTCTTCTCTGTACATATTTTCTTGTAATGTTTATGTTTTGTTAATAATAGTAATAATAATAATAATAATAATCATAATACCTAGAGAGCTATAACCTGGGGTATATTGCCATCGACAGGTGTTTCGGTGTTTGATTCGGGTCTCAATGCGTTATTACCGACTGTAACTCGAGCTTTTTGACGCAACAGATTGGATGTGATTCGATCGATCGCCTGGGCCCGATTCGATCAATATTAGATGTGTTGGAAGGATTTCTGAAAGACCATAAACTGAGTTTTAAAAATAGATTGCAGGAAGATTATTCAAAGGGTAAATAATGAGTACCTATTGGGTCGGACTACATTACTAGTAGTTTGTTTTCGCAAAATTCGAGCTGTTTCCATCGTCAATTTCAAGCGTCTATTGATTTTAGGCTTGTTTGTTTCGATGAGGTGCATGACCGGTGGAACTCTGGTAGACCTGCTTTTAATTAACAATGATTCTTCTCGAAGAAAATCAGAATTGGGTCTCTCACTTACTCTAATTTGTTATGACGAAGTACTAAGTGTCTTCTGGACTTCGTATCGCCGACGGGTTTCTTAATTAACCCGCGCGCTTCTTTTGCAGAGAATTTCAACTTCGATTGTTCCTCGACTACCCGCCCACCACCCCAGCCATCGAGTTTGTTTTTTGCAGTAATTAAAAAATATAAGAGTATTAAAATTAATATTTTTAAAATTATTTTCAAAGCGATCTTTATCTACATGCTTCACAACATGATGGTATTAAAAGTTTTTCAATTCTGAATTTTCAAGAGGAACGTAGCAGCGTTAATCTTTTCGCATCGGCTGTTGAAATAAAAAACGAATACTACGCGAATATTAAAATGGTGGTCCCCAAAGGGTTGAATCATAGTTCAAGTTTTAATCGAAATTTTACTTTATTATTAAACCTAATGCATTAAATAATTGAAACCCTGCACAGTGGTCCGGGAACCGCACTTTCATGGCCAAAATTAAAAGTACCGTCATATCGATTGTTTTTCATTCAAAACATGATTAAAATAACTAATATGACTAATATATATATAAAAAATATGCAAATATAAAAATGTGACGACAAATTATGGCAAATCCTCCGACTCTTAATGCAATATTATCTAAATGCGTAAGCATAGGTAAAATTAATTCTTCTGTATTTTCATCACAATTTTCTTCATGAGTTGTTTCGTCCAATACTATGTATTCCAGTCCAATTCCACATTACATATAAATTATAACAAAATTTACGAACTGCCTCCTGAACTGATTTTTTATATTCATCAGGAACATCAGTTTCCTTCATAGCAGTAAAAATAAATGTAGAAACTGCAATTGTCTTTTTGCTTGAATCACTTTCACTATACCATATATTGAAGAGATCTTCGTGTTTAAAATAATACTCGTCTACAAAAATAAAAATATAACTTCTTTTTAACTCTTTCAATTTACTCTTTGCCAAGTAAAACCTTTTGATGCAAGAAGAAGAAAAACATACCCAAAGATCCTCTCGACATCATTATGTAAAACCTTACTTACATTATAATAAATAAAAACTTCACTACACACTATAATATATGTATTAACTATGGATACCTATGTATAATTAAATTAAATGTAATTATTATAATAAACGTATAACTAAGTTTTAGCGCACTAAATTCACAGATTTTTCACGATATGTTTCGCTTGGCTCGATGGCTAAGAGACTAACGAGACTCTGTTAAAATATGTACGTTCAGAAGGGTCTACTATCAAGTCTTTATAATACAAAGTAACAAAACTGGAAATGACTTAGTTTCTTTCGACACGAAGGCTTTTGAATCTGAACGGCACTTATGCACCCAGAGCCCGAGCGCGAGCGCTAGAATATCTCAGGCGTCTGTTTATTATAAAATTCGTCTAAATTTAAAAGTTGCAGGAGGTTGCACCTAAAATTTGTAAAATTACTTAAACACATATCTAAACTTTCATATCAAACAAATTTGGTGACTAGCTTTTTTCAGCATTTTTTTTAAATCCTTCGAAAAGTTTTAATTATTATAAACATTGCAGTGTTGGTCCACGGATTAAAAAATGCTCGTAACACAATTAAATAGTTAAAATTCACCTATTGAAACACATAAAACAGTAATTGAAACCTGGAATTTGACACTCTATAAGCAATATCTACAACAATGTTTCACATTGAAATTTGGAATTTTGTCTTTGGAACGTTGCCCTTAATCAAATAATTATTTTAAATGAATATATTCTAAAATTCAAAGTTTTGAAGGGTTGTCACCATGTAGTACTAAAGCTTTTTTTAAAACATTGAATTTCAAAAATTGAATTTTGGCCACGAAAATGAGGTTCCCGGTCCACTGTGCCCTGGAAGAGTGAAACTT
The DNA here is from genome assembly GCA_030770465.2 of Perdita meconis. Classification (NCBI taxonomy): domain Eukaryota; kingdom Metazoa; phylum Arthropoda; class Insecta; order Hymenoptera; family Andrenidae; genus Perdita; species Perdita meconis. The sequence goes on along the minus strand of JASKOS020000004.1, from coordinate 13,766,433 downwards.
CGGGACAATTCAGATTCTCATAATCGAAGTTCTAAGATCTCACGTAATTCGCGGGGGGATCCTCGAAGGCAGAAGCTTCCTGTCCTTCGTTTCTAAATTTTTCTGCATGCTGCACTGTGCACGGTCTCTTTTAAGCAGCTAGGAAACTTTCAAAACGTTACGCAACAAAAAACACAAGAACATTAAAAAAAAACACAACTATTTAAGTACCTTCTCGTATTCCGCTCTTCGCGCTCCTACTAATCCAGCGGGAATTATATTCGATCTCGCACAAGGTTGGCGATCCTCCCGATCCTCCACCACATTTCCCTGGTCACAATGAACATGAAATCGCGTCTTCTTCGCGGGAAACGCCTCACAAACAGGATGATTTGTCTTCTTACCACCGTTTTCCTTCTTCCTGTTATCGTTCGAACTCACAGAAAGGCGTCTTCGAAGATCCTCTCGATGGCTACAAGATGTTTTGTATACTTTGAACGCCGCTGGTAAAAGGCCTCACATTTTCCTTTCCTCGCAGCAGAGGCATCTTTCCACCCGATCCACCGCTTGGTCGCTCTTGAAACATTGATTCAATTTCGCAGTTTTCAATGTCACAAACCGTCGAAACCGTTCGATGCGCTTCGATGGTTCGCGTCCGGATACAACGCGGCAAGCTTTTCGATTGTTTACAGTCGCGCGAACGATCGAGGCGCGGCGAGGTGTCGCTCGGTGATAGAGCGTGAATCGCTTGATAGATTATTAGTCGCGGAGATGGCGTTCTTTTTTGGTGAGACGAAGTTTTTGCTCCGGGGAGAATTTGCGGGGGATTCGCAATCGACAGTTGAGTTTTCCGTGTATCAGTCGCTCTAGAAGAAGCACTAGACAGGTGATGAAGAAGGCAAGGAGGAGGAAGATCAGCAGGGGAACTGCGTCTTCTAATTCGACGGATGTCCAGCCTGTGCTTGGCTAAAAATATGAAGAAACGTGGATGATATTTTTAATAATTTAAGTTTTAGTGCTATTTTGGAGTCCCATTCATTCTAACGAATCTGTACTAACTGCTCCGTCAACAGAAGCTGTAATTATGCAAATAGTATTCCGAGTCGAATCGTTTTCTATTCTGACTCTTTCAGTAAATGTCGACATTCCATGCTAGGAGTAATTGAGAAGTTTATGACAGTTCCTAATCTGTATCGTGATATTTTTTTCTTTTATTCTTTATGAGAATAAATTCATTGTAGATGAATATTAGTATTTTATTTTCCAACGGGATGGACTCTTTATTACACAAGTGACAAGAAAAAAAAAAAAGTTCAAGATGGATACAATAATAGAACACTAGATAAACAATACAAAAATAAAAAAAGGAAGAGATTGGTTTATGCCTTAAATTGAGCGCATGTGCGTTGATAAATTAATAAATAGTAAGTAAATCGTTATTTACTAAAATAGATATTTAATGTGTGTAGAGAGTTTTAGTACGTAAGGAAGGAACTATTTGTATTATCAGTAATCAGTAGTAAATTATTTACAGCTAGCATTACCAACAAGTGAATTTGAAACGAACTTGACAAGTTTAAATTACCTTCGTACTTAAAGAATGAAAAACAGCTTTTCAATTTTTTGAGTGAGTTTATAAAAGAAAAGATTGAATTACCCGCTTAGTATTGGTTGCCCATTGAGTTTTTAGTAGTCTTTGGAGGATTCCGCTGTCTCGGAGTAGTAAAAGGCTAAAAAACAAGATTTAAAAACATTTCGCAATTGATTTCGGTGTGTAAAATTCTTCAGAAATTTTCTTTATCAATGACTCAAATAGACTGACGATTTTTTATAAGCAAAGTGTATACACAAAAAAGCTTTAGGGTCATTCGGGGTAAAAGGACGCAGCGGGTAAAAGTACGCAGTGCCGTTTTCTCTGAGGGGGGGGGGGGTGAGAGGACGAGGACGCTGACTCGTCAGGATTGAGTGTGCGTATGCGATTCACGCTTTTTGAATTAAAAATAAAAATTTTTAATTGTCGTGTTATTTCAATCTCTTTTGTACCAGGGAAAAGTTTGTGGACGTATTATTTATGTATTTTTAGGGGTTAGTTGTTTTTGTTGATTTTATATAGTTATTGAACGATTTTTTCCGGAATAACATTTTAATCTAACTTTATTGGAATTCGAACTAGTACGAATTGTTTTGGTTACCGGTCAAATGGGGTAAAAGGACGGGGGTAATAGTACGCACTGATATTTAGGTTACTGTCTACTTGTTTTTGAACTCTTAATAATATTTGGAGTAAAAACATATCTGCTCTGATAAAGGTTTGAGCATAATTTCGTTTGTTGAATCTATGAAAAATTATAATTTTATGATAGTTTCCTAAATTTTAAGTTCCTAATTTCTATTGCTTTTGTCATCTTTAGCTTCATTTATTAAAAATAATAGAAAAATATGTTCCATCTGTGTATTATTTGTTCATTTTCTTTTACTACATGTACGCTCGCGACGCGTACTGCTGCCCGCCAATCCAATATTGGGTGGCTAGTTCAATGAGTAACAAACGTCTATGTAATGTGCAAGTGAAACGGTTGAAATCTAAACTCTTGATTTGCACGGTGATCAAAAAAGTGTTCGAAAACGAGATGGTCCGAACGATGACCGAAAAGGTTCTGTCGATTTTCCGAAGTCCGTTTCCTTCTCCACTTCGTGTCGACCGAGTCGCGAATTCTGGGGGTTCCAACCCCCGCTACGATTTCCGAAACGCGTCTTCGATTCGTTATCGACCTGAAAGAGGAGGATCCCTCGGAGCGATCCTCGCCGATGGAGGAGGGAACCTACCCTGCGAAGGAGGAAACTTCCCCGGGGGAGAGAGTCCCCCTTCAGGTCGAAGAGTTCGGAAATTTGGGGGAGAAAGAAACGAACCTCGGGTTGCCGCGAGAACCGATTGCGAATGTCTCGCTGGCGACCGTTTTATGGCCATAAGTCCCGCTTGCCGGTGGCCGACCTGGCGCTTCGTAACCGGCAGTAGGAAAAATATGGCCCCGTAACGATTATGACGGGAGGAAGCATTGTCCCGCCCAGATTTAGGAAAAAAGCTATTCCCGAAATTGGCCGTACGTGTCTTAAAAGAAGTTTTCGACGCTAGAAACGTTCCATCAACTCCTACATCTGGAAACCAAATGTTTCCTGGGAAAAACCGTTACCGGACGGAACACTACACCTGAATGTATGCTTTTACTCTACATGCGAACTTTTACCCACACGACTGCGTATTTTTATCCACATATCGGGGTAAAGGTACGCAGTTTGACCAAGTCACTCTTTTGTTTAATTTTAAAAAAACCATTTGGCCTATCGTCAAATACTCGTTACATTTTATAAGTCTATTAAATATGCTACCGATAGCGCAAAAAAGTGTTCCTAATATCATGGTAGTTTCGGCTCAGTGAAGCAAAAACAGCAAAAGTGCGTCCTTTTACCCCGAATGACCCTATACGTATGCAATTTTCAGAGGACATTTCTAGAAAACAATTGTCCATGTAAATACTGTAATAAATTTTCATAATGTCCCCTTTTAAGATACAGATAGAATACTACAAAATTTTGGACACAAATATCTGGATCATTAAGTCCTGTTTAACTGCATGATGAAATTACAAGCGCACATAGTTTCCTTCAGGTTTTAGACACACTAAGATTCAGACAAACAAAACAACATAGAAAACTATAGGAAATGAAGAGGTCTTTATTTCCTCCATTCATGTCTGTTTCCTTCAACTCACTTGCTATCAATGATACCACGATAAGGACTATGTATCGAAATCGCCATAGCAACGGTGGTCTGCATCATGCTATCCAGAGGCTCCAAAGCGCAGTCCACCATCCCCTGGAGCACGGCCGCCATATTATCCAGAGTCATAAACGCATATTGATGCTCGCTGCAAACGCGCATTAAGCCATCCAGATAATTTTCTGGCAGATCAGTTTCCTTAGTCAGTAATTGATCGAACATTATGGTTAAAATTCTGTCACTTGTATTCTGTAATATAAAAGAAAAAAAGTATTAGTAAATGAGAGATCCATTTAATTGTAATTAGTAGACTGCGGATTTTATGCATTTACGGCAATACCAAATATGAAGAAAATCTGCCAAACTGATAATATATGCCAAAAATCTACAGAATATCAAAAATATACATTTGAATTATATCTTATATATATGATTAAATTATATAATTCAAGTTACAATGTTTGAAAAATAAGACATACTGTTATTTAATTAGCAATTTATTATTTATGTTTGTAAAAATTCTATTTTCATTTTTTATTTGAATTAGATAGCGCTACCTGGAAGAAACTATAGTCAGCGGATTCAGTTACCACACCAAATCTATAAGTCCCATCTTCCAACAGACCCTCCATCGTGGTAAATGGCATGACGAAGGTTTTGATAGCGAGGAAACTTATGAGAGCGGCTGAGTAGGCTGCTAAAACTATCACTGCTGTCATGTGAATGCTCAGGTGCACCATTCGTATTGGATCCAAGGTAGATTGCTCCATACCTGTTCAAGAAAGACATAAATTGGGGAGGATAAAAAAGAAGAAAGTCGAAAAAGAAATGGAACACTTTATGATTATTTTTTAATATAAAAAACTTTAAACAGGCTTTGACATTTCTAAAGAAGAAAAATAACTCGGTTGACAAATTACCCTCTTACGTTTCTCCTGAAAATACTTAGAAATCTGAATAATAAAACACCTTTTATTCATGTCATGTTATTAACTCTTTAACTCTCGGATCCTAGAATTGTAATCTCAGATGTGTCTAAATAATCATGTATTGTATTTTGTTATTTTGAAATCAATAGTGTCGTACTGAGTACTGACAATGAGTTTTAACGCCTGTTGCAAATGTGCAACATGGGGCATCAATAGGTATGTATGAAAGTAGAACAGTAAAAGAAAAAGTAGTTTATCTAAAATGAATGTTACACCGATACAACATTGAGAGTTAAAGGGTTAAGATAATAAATTAGATAATGAATTTTTAATATTATTTTAAAGAATAAAAAATCATTATAATGGCACTAACACATTAATATTAACACTGTAGCAAAATGATTCGTAGTATAAGGATTTACTGGACGGACAAGGATTTTGTAATACATGGAGTTGGTAGGAAATGGAATACAAAATTCGATTGTAATCATTTTCAGTGATTCGCTCTTTACAATTTTCAAGGCAATTGATACAAGTCTTCCGAATATAAATTATATGAAATTATTCGAAAATGAAAGATAATTCTTTTATTGGAAGTGAATTTATCCGAGCCGTTGAATAAGGTTTTCATGTTTAGTCATCTTTTAGCGGAATAAACTTCGAATAAACGCGAAGTAGGTTCATTTAGGTCATGTCAGTAACGTAGTAAGAACATACGATTCTTTTTTAATTGTGAAGCACTTAGTATTTTGCAGAATGGAGGATCGTAGCGACCTTTTGTCGCTCGTGTACGATCGGCTCTAAATCTGTTCACTAAAAAAAAGCAGTTCACGATTTTTTGTAGTATTAAGTATATAAAATGTTTATCCTAGCCTCGTAAAACTTTGCGCCGACCTTGTCTGCATGTATGTATATGAAGAAAACTAGGGAAAGGAAGAGTGTACCATTGAGCTATATTACTACTGGAGAGCGAACGGGGTGATCGTGACCGGTCAGATAGAGAGGTCCAAACGCATGTGTTGCTGTCGCAATCTCACTTCAAGCCTATAAATTTATACCAACTTCACCTTCCTCCTCCTTCACTCCTTCCCTTTTACATTCAATTTGAACTTCGCGCCCCTGAAGTTAGTCTCTATCCCCTCTACACATGAATTTGCTACAAGATCGTACCATGGACCTGAAGGACGGAGCATTGTCTTGCGGGGTTGTGACGAAAGACGGAAGGGGAATCAGCTCTCAGCCACCATTAGTTGGGCCACTAGTGGTGCACTCTACAGTTGAGTGTAGAATTAAAAGCGCGTGGCTTGCACGTAGTTTAGAACGCCATTACGGCCATTTTTGTGAAATTATAAAATTTGACAATAATTATTTACATTTGATTGTGCATTTATGTTGCTTTTATTGATGCATGTAATCTATAACTACAAATACGTACATATGTATAACTGTAATGTATGTAATGTATTCATAATACAATTAAAGAATATACAAATGTATCTGTAACAATATTTTTGTAAGACGATTGTACTATTTCATTACTCTTCTTATTAGGATTAAAATTTATTGAAAATGTATTTATTATAAATATTAGATATAATGTGTCTAAGTTACCGGCTGGTGACTTCTACAGCGTTCAAATAATTATAAGTTTCCATAATACAGGGTGTAACAAAAATATTGCAGTTCCTTGAAAGGGCTGATTCCTGAAGTGATTTTAAACAACTTTTTCCTTAGCGAAAATGTTAGGTGGGGCTTTGTTAACGAGTTATTAACGAGAAACACTGACCAATCAGGGAGTGAGTACAGTGGATTAATAATGGCGCGGACGATGGCGGACCAATACTACTCACAGGTGGAGCCCGCGCTGAAATTCATCCGCTGTACGCGCTCCCTGATAGGTCGGTGTTTTTCGTTAATAACCCGTTAACAAAGCCCCACCCAACATTTTCGCTAAGGAAAAAGTAGTTTAAAATCACCTCAGGAATCACCCCTTTCAAGGAACTGCAACATTTTTGTTACACCCTGTATGGCATGGATGGCACCATCAGTGGCCCAACTAATGGCGGCCGAGGGACCCCCATCAAAATCACACGTCCCTCGCCCAAAAAGTCTACTTTATGCTCCGTCCTTGAGGTCCATGGATCGTACAGTAAGAGAGAGAGAGAGGGAGGAGAGAGAGAGAGAGAGAGAGAGAGAGAGAGAGAGAGAGAGAGAGAGAATAGGAAAAACAATAATGAACACGCATGCGTTCGGAAATCTCTGTCTGACCTCCCTCCCACCTTTTCTTTCCTTTAGCCGTTCGCTCTCCAGCAGTAATACAGGGTGTAACAAAAATGTTGCAGTTCCTTGAAAGGGGCGATTCCTGAGGTGATTTTAAACAACTTTTTCCTTGGCGCAAATGTTAGGTGAGGCGACCAATCTGGAAGCGAGTACAGCGGATTAATGATGACGCGGACCATGACGGACCAGTACTACTTACAGCTGGAGCCCGCGCTGAAATTCATCTGCTGTATTCGTGCTTCTATTGGTCGATGTTTTTCGTTAATAACTCGTTAACAAAGTCCCACCTATTATTTTCGCTAAGGAAAAAGTTGTTTAAAATCACCTCAGGAATCACCTCTTTCAAGGACCTGCAACATTTTTGTTACACCCTGTATAGCTGTATAGACTGTACTCACCTTGATTACAAAACGCGCCAAAGACGTAGAAAATCGTTTCTACCAATATAGACGACAAAGACTGATTTTCCACTGGCAACGATCCAGACTTCTTGGAGAAAGCATCAATGGTGGTGATTGCCAAACCGGCTATCACCATAGTCAATCCAATTGCGTTCCAAATGTTGGCGGCGAATGGCGCAGAATAAGCGTTCCACTTCACTGCTGCGACATCTGGTCTCTTGATGTACACTCGTGCTCTAAAAAGAAACAGAAGAATTTTTCTACGAAATTCTTAAAGAATTTCTTCTTCCATTAAGAAAGATTAATCTTCTTTTCCCTCAGTTTGTGAAATAAAGACAGTGATCGAGTGATTGTTTTACTTCGTAGAATACACAGGAGTGGTGAACTTCACGGCATCGAGTCTATCGGAAGTCATCATCATTTCCGCGGCAGCGAGGTCCGCTTCATTGTCCAATAACATCTTTATTGATCCTGACCAATCTCCGTTGGGGAGTTTCACACCGAATGATCTGGCTTCGTCGTAGGTGAAACTGAACATTTTTTTAAATAGTTTCTTTTATTATTTGCATCTATTTACAAGAATATTTACAAACATTTATACAGTAGCTAATAGCGTGGAACTTCCGGTTCTTTAAACATCAAGTATTATACAGGGTGTTTGGGATAGTATAGGCAAGCTTTGGACGGGTGATAGATCACGTAAAAACAAACAAAAAACTTCTATATGACTTGGGTCCAAAACTCAACCATTTTTGAAAAAAACTGTCATAAACATTTAAGCTATAAACCGCTATAATTCAAAATAGGAACGTTTTTCATAAGCAATTTCTTCGCTAAAATAAAGATTACGATCTTGTTAATCCAATAAGTACAGTAACTGTGATATTGTTACCTCGTATCGCAAAAAAATAGTATTTTTCTAACCGCCTAAATTACCCTTTAAAATCGCGATAATTTAAGGGGTTAGAAAAATATTATTTTTTCGCGGTACCAGGTAACAATACCACAGTTACTGTACTTATTGGATTAACAAGATCGTAATCTTTATTTTAGCGAAGAAATTGCTTACGAAAAACGTTCCTATTTTGAATTATAGCGGTTTATAGCTTAAATGTTTATGACAGTTTTTTTCAAAAATGGTTGAGTTTTGGACCCAAGTCATATAGAAGTTTTTTGTTTGTTTTTACGTGATCTATCACCCCTCCAAAGCTTGCCTATACCATCCCAAACACCCTGTAGATAACAATTATGGCAAAGCAGGGATGCTATGCTTCCAATAAGTCTACTGGGTGTTTTAATCTTCTGGTTGTTTCACGAGGAAAACTACCCAATTATTAGGTTTATTTATTAATGAAGCTTCGTCATCGTATAGAGTTCGTCAAGCTGAACACTCTTAAACCTCATTTCGGGGTAGACGGCTAATTGTTTACGAGATATTAATTAAATAAATGGCAATACATTTTTTTGAAGTGAAACTGGCTCTTCGGTAAAAAAAACGAGATATGCGTATCTGAAGTGTGATGACAATGCTTGGCGACACACTGTTGCATTGATTCGAGAACAATTTTTTTAAATTTATTGGGAAGCACTGAAATATCCGCTCTACAGCCCAGATTTTCCCCGCGTGACTACCACATGTTTGGATCACTCAAGGAAGAATTGGGAGGACGTTTTGACTGCGATCAAGGTGTAGAATTGTCCATGTGCAATTGGATAGAGACAGGGTCAAGTTCATTCTTCAGTGACGGGATTAAAAAACATCTAATCCGATGGAGAAAATGTATACATAAAAGTGGAGATTATATGTTCAAAACTTTGTTTACTGTGACAGTAAATTAAAAAAAAAACAAGTCTGGTTTATATTTGATCCACCCTCGTCGTAACTCAAAATGTAGAAGGTTAGTATAGTCACAGTATAAGTAATATCAGTAGCGTCACTCGACCGAAATCGCGTCGTAAAGATAGTAGACTCCACGTTCATCTAAATATGAATTTGTTCGCGAATCGATCGATTTCTTCTGATTCTCGATATCAGTGACCGTCAGTTTGATAGGTAACCACCATTCTTGCCAGTGGGAATCGGGAATATGATCGGGAAGGATTGTAGTATGGTAAAATAATGATACGTGGACTCGCTTCGCGATGTCTTGAATCGGCTAGCCTCAGAAGACGTTCACCGTACGCAACACTAAACTAATAGTATTATAATTATATTCTCTCATTAAAATGACGTTTCAAGACTTAGGCTGCAGTTATACTGGATGCATATTCGGCCGAACTTTATCTTTTAGCAACCTTATGCGTTGCAGGAAAAATGTACCGCAGACAACTCAGAATTGCGCAGAGTTGCATTATTAGTTTCTGACAATTTAATTCGCATTTTCCTTAGGAGACATCTCAGCGGCTCATTACATACAGGGTGTAACAAAAATGTTGCAGGTCCTTTAAAGCGGTGATTCCTGAGGTTAGTTTAAACATTTTCCTTAGCAAGAATGTTAAGCTGGTTATTAACGAAAAACACCAACCAATCAGTTCCGACGCGAACGATGACGGACCAATTCTATTCACAGTTGAAGATTGGTTGTAGTCCACGTCGAAATTCGTCCACTGTATTCATGCTTTGATTGGCAGAAGGTTTTGGTCAATATCTAGTTAACAAAGTCTCGAAGGACATTTTCGCCAAAGAAAAATTTGTTACGAATCGCCACTTTCAAGGACCTGCAATATTTTTATTACACGCTGTATACAGCTTTTAAATTTGTACGTTCCTCAATTTAAATGCAGCCCCGTGACAGTATGGGGAAACTCCCGTCGAACTTTCTACGAAAGACAACGCCGAAGCGGCGACGGCACGAAAAGGACCATATTCGAAGAGCGATCAGCCGCGAGCCAGGATGCCTACTTCCGCCAGGAGACATCAAGGCAGTTGAAAGAAATCCGAGAACGGGGAGTGAAGAGGAAAGCCGATCAAGACGCCGAAGTCGAGATGGAGAAGAGGAAGAGAGGAAGAACCGAGGATCTTGAAAATGTGGATGCTATTGATAATTTTGCCCCACCACCTGACGTGTGAGAAAATCGAAGTTATTAGATTAAGAACTTTAAACGGGGCGAAAGAAAAACTCTGAACTGACGTGCAATTCATCCCGTTTTGTAGAAGCTGAATTATTTCTCCGAAGAAACCTCCGAGTCCTACGGTCTTGTTTGCGCCGTTCCTAAGGATTCGAGAGACGGGAGGATCCTGTGACACAAGAGAAATTTTGTTAAAGTAATGGCAAAGGGAAACGCAGATTGGATTAGGTTCTTTTTAGGATAAAAACCGAGAGCAAGAGGAATTTAGACTCGCAAGTGTAAGATTAAGAACAGAATACATGAGTAGACTGCAAATTTTTATGCAAAATCTAATTTTTATGAACAGAAAAAAAGAATTGAAGCTAGAAAAAGAATATTTTATATTCAAAGTGTTATTATATGTATTACATTTTTAATATTTTGTATATTTACATATTTTTGTATACTTGCATATTTAAGATTAAGGTTATCATAAATGCATAAAAATTCGAAGTCAAAGTGGAAAAATGATCGTGAAATGAATGTAATAGTTGAGCTAAGCTGGTTACTGATTTTAAGGGGTTTGAACTTTCACGTTTAACCGTCAGACAGCAAATCGTAAAATAACATTCACAATCACAAACGGACGTCGAGTCAATTTTGACCTGACATTTGCCGAGGGTTAATTTTACTGTAAAATCATTACATACCTTTTGCCCTTAACATATTAAAATAGAATGATTTATATTTTTTGCTAAATGGTGATTCTAAATCCATAAAGAATTCCATAGCTTTGCGTTTATATATTACTTAATAATAATAATTTTTTTATTTTAACATGGATCCTATTAAACATGATTAGGAAACTATTAGGAATCTTGTCCTTTAATTGCAAAAAGAGAACCAGGATACACGCGATGTTAATATCATTTCATTCACTTTTACTCATTCAAGCAGAGATACTTATCGCACAAACAATGCTATTAGTCCATTTTGATACACTATCAATCCATCGGCTACAGAAAGAAATAAAGAAAAAAGAGAGAAACTAATACAAAGAAAAACCAAAAGGCTCATATAGTTGCTGTTGATGCTTCTTAATTTGATTTCACAGATCATTGTCAATTAATGCATTTGCATCACAGCTCAAAATACACAACTACAGTATTGTGCGAATTACATATTATAAACGTTGGTTTATAAGAAGCAGTTTTACATTAAAACTGGAATTTGCATATGAATTCTTCAATAGGAAATGCATTGATCTTTAATCAACCGCAGTACTTTAAGAATGAATTTCAGTAACATTAAAAATAAGCAAGAATCTTTGAAAATTAGAGGAATAAATCATTATGCAAAACTGAAACCCTTCGCAAAATTAAAAAAAAATTGATTCGAAAGTTTTTAACTTATTTAACTTTTAATTTTCATTATTTTTATTATTACGTCTTTATTGCACGCATTAAACATTAGACATGACAATACACTTCTATTTTATAACTTCAACAAAAGTTGAATTGCAAAGGTTTACAACCTAACCAATTTATATATAAATTTTCAGAAATATAATTACAAAATTAAGACTGTAATAATAGATCAAAGCCTTCGAAATCTTGTGTACAGAATGATCAAACACTGAACACAATTGTTACAAAAATTTTGAACGAGCAATCGGATATTCAATACCTTGAAAAAATAAAATAGAAAATAAGAGCGAATTCAACTGAATTTATGATAAAATATGCACCATTGCCATTTCTGAGTCGTTTTCATCACAGGGAAATATAATATTATATAATATCTTGGAAATTGATTAACTTTTGGCTAAGATTGTTACCGAAATTCATTTTTAATGACCATCTGTGTGCAAATATCTCAAATAATGCTGTATTTAAATTAATTTACACAATACAATAACTTCAAAAACAAAGAAATTGAAAAACACAAAAAATCACGGAATAATTTGCAATTGGGTGATAAGTAGACTGCGGATGTTTATGCAAATTTAAATTTTCAAAGTCATAGAAAACTAAAACCAACTTATACAAGAGTGTCTTTTATCTTCTAAATGTTATAAAATGTATTTTATTTTCGATATTTCATGCATTTTTGCATCTATGCGCATCCTGATGCATTTTCGCACATTTAAAATCACCATAAATGCATAAACATTCGGAGTCTAAATAGTGATAAGTAAATAGACTGCGGTTCTTTATGCATAATAAAATGTTTACAGATACAAATAAAGAACTGAAGCTTGAATAATAAGATGTCTTATTTTCTAAATAGTATAACTTTTACTATTTATTTTATATTTTGTACATTTTAATATCTGTTAACAGTTTTATAGATTTCTGAATTTTTAAAATTGCCATAAATGCATAAATATCCGCAATCTAGTGATGAGTAACCACCATTATGTGTGAATTATTCCGCTTGCGAATGCAAATAGGTGGATTTCCTTCTTCTCCCGTGTCTGCCAATACAAATTTAATAATAGACAGTATGAAAAAAACTGCTGACTGTACATGTTCAATATTGATCGAATGATATTACAAAAGCAAACACGGAAGTCTCTCAGGAATCCACCCCCTCGGTTCCTGATATGGCTATGATTATTCGCTCTCTACTTTCGCTAAAACACTCTTTAAATATGTAGTACCTAGTCACTCACGATCGACTCACATGAATAGAAACAACTCGTATATTCTGTCCATGCAAATCGTGTCTACGTTGGTAGAGTCCAAGACGGGAACCAATAAAACCACGTTCCTCGTCCCAGCTACCGAAATCCTCGAACCTCAAATGTTCCTTCCTATTGATTCGATAAACATCCCTAATTATCTCCCCAGTTCCGGTCAAGTTTCTCTGAGCAATCATCAAAACACAGTCGAAAGGAACGTGAACTTTGGCCAGGAAGTCCTCGACTCTGGTATCATCCCTCAGGAAGAGCAGCCAGGTAGGATACGCCATCGCGATCCACTCGGAAACCTGTTCCATTTTATGGTAACAATTAGGCTGGGGTCACACGAACATCAAAATAACGTCCGTCAATCATCCGTCGCTGCATCTGTCTCATGTTATACTACGACGGACATTGCGACTGACGATTGACGGACGTTGTTTTGTCACTCGTGTGTCACTAGGGTAAAAGACCCATTTACTATCACGTACTCAATTACTGTCAGGGACCCAATTTCTGATCTCAACCCAAATCCTGATCAGCTTAGTACATGTACATATAACTATCATACAATAACTTATCATGCTAGAAATGGATCCCAAACAGTTACTTAATAGTTATTAACTATTTTGTATTATGAAAGTAAAATTGGATAGTTAATATTGAACATAATCTGGGTGATTAAATATTACTCCCTTTGATTTTTTGGCTTTAGAACTCCCATTATAATTCACTTATTGCTATTTTTGCACTTCGTTAGATGTCAAATTAAAGATAAAAGATGAATTTACTCAAATAATATACAAATTCTGAAATTAGATTAATTTTTACTATTACACGAAAATTACTATTACTATTACAAGAAAAACCATGATAGTTAATCTTAACCCACACAGCACAAGATATCCCACGGATATCGCAGGGACGTCATTTTGGGATATCGCGATATGCCAGGGATATCCTGATATCCGTGGGATATCCGTGGGATATCCGTGGGATATCCAGGGGATGTGAAAGTGTCCACCTTTGAGATATCCTACGGATATCCCAGACGGACATTCTACGGATATATAAAAAAATAATTTTAGCTTGGTTCCAAATTTACTTTATCTTTCCCGTGGCGTTTATTATCTCTCTGTGATCTACTTTCTTCTTGTTCTTTCGCCGAGCTCTGCCCTATGACATTTTGCAACATTCTAAGAAATATCCTGATGAGATATCTTAGGACATCCGTATGCGATATCTCAGGGATATCCTGATGAGATATCTTAGGATATCGTGATGGGATATCCTACGATATCCTAGGATGACCCTAGGTTATTTTACGATATCCTACGGATATCCCACTGAGATATCCTAAGATATCCTGGTGGGATATCCCTGGGATCGCCTTGGTCGGTCTGGGACATTTTGGGATATCCTCAGGATATCGTGTGCTTAGTGGGAAGTGATCAGAAATTGGGTCCTTGAAGGTATTGACACTTCGAACTACTTTATTTAAAATAGCAAATACAGTTCTTACTATTGAAGCTTTCAGGTGTAAATATTATGAAATCAAAGTGAATAAAATTTTAGTATGTAATTCAAACTGTAATTCGTATGATAGATAAAGCAATATTGAATTTTCTTTTTCCATTAATCCCTCAGCGCCGGAACACGTCTCTTACCCTAGTCTTAGGTAGCATCACTTATCAGTAGACTCTAGATTTTTATGTAAAATGAATTTTTTGCAATCACAAATTAATAATTGAACCTTGAATAATTGCTTTATTTTGCAAAAACACTCTAATCAATATTTTGGTGTCTATCAACTATCAACAGTCTCATAGATTTTTACATACATATTTAAAATTGTCATAAATGCATAAAAATCCACAGTCTATTTATCAATTTTTTGATTTAGTAATTAAGCTGTTACCGTAATAAATTGATCTCTTAGCTGGTCTAGATCGTTCAATAAAACGAAGAGAGGTCTCTTGATGTGATAGTAACTTTTTCCTACCTGAAACAAAAATAGGAAACTTAGAAAAACTGAAGAAGGCAGAATTTTTTTAATCGAAGTGAAGAAGATTGCGGAAACTTTTGGTGGACTTACTTGGCTTTTGAACATGTGAAAACCCATGATACTGGTACGGATACTGAGATTCCCACTGAGATATTTTTGAAGAGCCAGAAGACCTTCGGCTTCCTCCAACCCTGAAAATATATGAATTCTTAAACATCGTGTAATCTACATAAATGGAGTTGGATGGAAATTAAATTGAAGTATAAATTCAGATTCTTCTATTTATGGTAGTTGAATTATTCGAAGTTTTTAGTAGATGACTAAAGTAATCTAAATGTTATCGAATAATATTTAAGAAGATGGTGTGGGTTAGATTGTAAGACTTTACGTTTTCCCTTTTTTCTGTTGATTTTTTTCGTTTTTGTTCATTTTTTCTTACTACATGCAATAAAGATATTCTCATTATTATTATAACCGTTGAAAATGAAAAATGTAGGTTTCTTTTTCAGTTTTTCGACTTTCATGAACTCTAAAAAAAATAATTGAGATTGTGAATTAATTCTAGGTCAGGTGGTGACCAAAAAAAGTTTGTCTTAATCCAATAAACAATTTTTAAATCTAATTGTGTATTTCTCTATAATATCGTAGGACACTATATTAACACTATGGAAAAGCATAAAAAGAAAGGAAAAAATAAAATCTAATTACTAATTACTAGACTGCGGATTTTCATACAAAATAAAATGTTTGCAAGCACAAATAAAGCATTAAAAGTTGAATAACGGTGAGTTAAATGTTTTAAACACTATTATTTGCAGTGTATTTTTGATACATTTAAACATTTTTCAGCAACCTCGTAGATTTTTGTGCATTTAGAATTGCCATAAATGCATAAATATCCGCAGTCTACTGATTACATTAGAATCTCGATTAATCGGCTTAATTGCAAAATTAAAATTGAAGCTTCCACTTATTGGAGAATCTTTTTAAAACTGTCAATACATTCTTAAATTATCGCACAAGTTTTATTCGAAGTCCTAGTATATTTTGACAATTAGTATAGCAAACAATTGAAATCATGGATAATAAAAATTGGAGATAATTGAATGCCAGTTAATCGAACTTCTTACAAGCTTCTAAATTCTGGACTTCAGCTTGAAAATAAAAGTCTAAAATAAAAAAAGATGCCACTCACTCCATAACATATCTTAATATAAATCATCTCTGATCTCAACAATTGATCTCTCACCCGCCGTTTCGATGGGATTGGTCATTCCATGAAACAATATGATGCAAGTATTGTTGAAGTAATCGTGGACACCTTTGATCA